>CM035140.1:35919900-38319900 GCA_020205605.1 Panax ginseng
TTTGTAGTGTTGTAAAAGTATACAGTGTAAGTAACCTGAGAGACAAGTGCTATCAACTCTAAGCACCATACGGAGAGCATAATTATCTTAAGGACATAGTACCAAGTACTAGCCTTGACAAATCAGTTATTGCAAGATAAGTTCATATAAATAAATATATATATATATATATATATATATATATATAATTTCCTTTAAGGTTACTAACATTCTTAAGACAATTATTATTTATATATATATTTGCAAGAAATATGGATACCAATTCTATTACTATAATTGGTTCTTCTTCTACACCTTCTATACCAAATGTTCCTGTGAACCATGATGAAAAACCAAAAAAGTTCAATGGAACAGAATTTAAAAGATGGCAACAAAAGTTGTTGTTTTATCTTACTACTTTGAACTTGGCGAGGTTTCTTCACGAAGATCCCCCTGTGCTCAAAGAAGATGAAACAGACAGACAAGTTGTTGCCACAATAGATGCATGGAAACATGCAATTTTTTTGTGCCTAAATTATATCCTTAATGGATTGAATAACACATTATACAATGTGTATAGTTCTCTCAAAATAGCAAGAGAATTATGGGATTACTTGGATAAAATATATAAAACAGAAGACGTTGGCACGAAGAAATTCGTAGTTGGCAGATTTTTGGACTACAAGATGGTGGATTCCAAGGCAGTCATCAACCAAGTCCAAGAATTACAAGTAATCCTGCATGAAATACATGCAGAAGGTATGTCATTAAGTGAATCTTTCCAAGTTGCTGCTATTATTGAAAAACTACCACCTATGTGAAAAGATTTTAAAAATTATCTCAAGCATAAACGCAAAAAGATGAAACTTGAAGACTTAATCGTAAGATTAAGGATAGATGTGACGCCCCTAAATTCGGACCGCCACTTGGTCACTCAAATTCGGTTCATCACGTGCTCATGGTAATATAATAGTAATTAAATTTTCACATTCACAACGGAAGATCTAATCTAGAATAATATACAATGATTTATTATAATTATTCCCCCAGATCTCGCAACCTACAATACTTAATAGATTACATAATAATATCGAATAAAGACTTTTTATATAATCATACTTAAGCTTAAACATGGTCTGAAGACAATCTTAATACAATATAACACTTTTTAAACATAAAGGATCAAGCTAGTCAGTAGCCTTGGCATTGCCCTTGTCTTTCCCAAAGACACTTCCCTGATCCGCCTTAACTGAAAGGTTTAAAATAAGCAAGAATGAGCATAAATTGCCCATCAAGTAATATACAATAAGGGTAAAGAGTTTTTTTAACACAAGTTTGAAATATCGAAGTATCATCTCTAAGATAGTTCAGGATTTTAGAATAATATCATGAATAACGAATATCAACAATTCTTGAATCAAATCCTTGGAATATGAAACGATAATTCAATATAGATCAACAGATATATATGAATTCAAAGCCTATCAACGTATCCAACTGGATAAACAATTTATACTGAGCAGTCACTAACGACTATTGAACATCTACTAGAATTACCAATATTAAACTGATAACCCAAAAGAATCAAGTACGATAGATGATCAGTTTACAATACTCTATGTTATGCATAACACCACAGTAATTTCACGCGCATGTTGGGGCTTCCAACAATAAACATTCCCCTTACCATAAGCGTTGTTCAACTCAGTTTTCAAGATTTTCGCACCAGTCAATTGGTTTGGACAGTTTTTATAACATGCATATAGTATAGCCGAATCAAATGGCATAGACGCTTTCACAATATTCAAGAACAATACCAAGTTCAACATGAATAATAGTTTCCACAAGAGTTTGAACATACTAGCTCAATCAAAGTAAGATAACTTGCATTCAAAGAGATAAGGTGTAGATACTTGCTTATGACATTTGTCAAATAAAGTAATGCAAGGGTTTAGGATACTTGCCTCAAGCGTAGTTTACCAAAATATAGCTTATCAACACCCTTTCGAATCCTAACATAATATAGTACGCGTATATGATATTCATTAGCTACGTATGCTCACACATGACATATAAGTTTAAATGCATACATACACATTTAACATAGTTGTATACTCTTCACATACTTCATCACACACCTTACGTACTTATAGCGCAAAATCAGTTTATAAGTCCAATGAGGTCAAATAATCATAGGCTTTAATCATTACTTTATAGTTTACAAATGCCTTTTTGGACTTATCATTTAAAAGTCTATAATCATGCTATCCTAATCACCTAGAATGTTTCTTAACACATTGGATAGGTACTGGTCACACAATACATGTTAGAGTAACAATACAAGCATACAAACACCTTCAAACTATTTGCGTAAAGCTATTTCCTATTGCGGTGACCATGACCTCACCGGTTTTGAACTAAGGAGTATGCCACGCAGCTGCTCCTTGCTCAAACCAGAACTCCTAGATATTAGCTTGGCCATACATACGCACTTATACGCAATTATAATAACATTTGCAGAGTCATGTCTATGAATAGGTTTGGCCTTCCCTATGGCCATTCCAAGACTCTCTTAATACCATGGTTTTGATTTTAGAAAAATCTCTATTAACAAAGAAAAATGACCACCTTTCAACAAACTATCTATGGCTAACCATTATATCACATAATGAGGTTATTAACCCTTAAATATACATGCTCGAGTTGTCTTGCCCATGTATTTCAATTCAACATCGTCTTTATCTCTTTAGAAATCCTTCGAAACCATGCTAGACTAGTTCACAACATGTTTAATTAGATGGATGCACATATCAATCATATCTAGATGCATAAAGCGTCCTATCATGATGGTCTATAGGTTCAGAATACTAATAGGGTATTCCCCCAACAAAGTTAGGTTTCAACTTCAACATTTTTATTGAAAATCTCATGTTAAACCACTAAGCATGCAAAATAAGTCCACTAGTTTAAGTCATGCTTTCATGTTCATAGATATATGAAACCAATTTATAATAGCATGTTTTCGATTTCAAAACTTGGTGTACACATAGTTCAAAACTTGCATTTTCTTTTAATTCATGCTTGACTATGACATACCCTTACCAACAAGGTAAACTAACATATTGGTCACATTTAATGTATATCAGAAATTGATACACTTTCAACCAAGGTCAGAACATGTTTTGCAAAAAGGTTTATCAAAACTAATTTCCAACTCTTATACTTCTTTGAATATGCACACCAAACCAAGTTACCAAGTCTTACTATATATTAAGCAACATTATTCTTTTATATGTTAGGGTCATCTATAGGCATGTTCCAATCATCCTAACATGTTTAGCATATCAGTGAATCACTACAGTAGTATCTGAGAAAATCACTTATGTCTTGGTAGCATACCGTTTCGCTCGAGCAAAAAGGCGGCTCTGCTCTGCAGAGCCTTTACTGTCATTGCTAATTCTTAAACCAGACTTACTGTAGTACTTTAAAGCATACATACTAACTCAAACAACACAGAGACATGCTAATTCATACCAAAGATCAGAGAATTCATGAGAATTGCAAGATTTGACAAAACTTAACTAAGAACAAAATTTTATACCTCTCGAAGCCTTAATGGATTCCCCAATGCACTAAGTAAGCCCTCTCAATTCTCAGCATCTCACACTTCTATATGCAACTTATCAGACAATCTCAGTAACAGAAAATGAGAAGAGGGTGTTCAATTTATAGACAATTCATTGACCAAGCTAAGCCATTATCCAAGAAATCAAACCAAAGGATGGAAGAATAATTCATTTGATAGAGAGAGTTTGGTGAAAAGAGATCACTAACTCCCTCTTCCCCATATTTTAGCTCATGATCAAGGCTATTGTAGCCTTCAACTGCCGATTACTTCATACGCAAAATAGAGTTAGGCTATTGTGCATCACTATTTGGGTCACTTCAAATGGGACATGAGTATTAAATCTCAGCACTTGTGTTTATAATGCTTAGTTTGTTATCTTATATTCTCAAAATGTAATTTTAATGTGTTAATGATGTTAGTTCCCAGTAGGCACACAATAGATCTAGAAGGGTGGGGTTGAATAGATCCTTTTTCATTTCAAATACTTTTCTCTTTTATTTTGTATTGCTAATGAATTAGTGTATGACAAACATAAGAATCTTTTCAAGCACAACAGAATAAGTAAAAGATCCCCTTCATTGATATATTCATAATCATACATACATTGTTCTTAGAGTTAGTTCAGTGGTAAACAGTTAATGCATACATAGCAGTTATAGCAGTTAAATACATAATGTAAATGACATAAAGTAAATGACACAAGGGATTTAAGTAGTTTAAAGACTCAAGCTCCTAATCCACTCTTCTGCTTTCAACTAGTAGGATTTCCACCAAGGAAGGTAGCACCCAGAATCACTAAGATTCCTTGAGGCCAATGACCTTGGAACTTGATTCACTAAGAACTCTTCAAGGCCAGCAGCCTTGGAACTCCTCTAGTTCCCTAGGAACTCTTCAAGCCCAGCAGGCTTAGAACTTCATTTAGTCCCTCCAGACAAGGACCCCTCAGGCCCTGGCTTCTTGTTTTTGTTGATGTTGTTGTTGGTGGTGCTGAGTTGCTAAGATGTCTTTTAAGCTTGAACATCTTTTGTACTTAGCAGCTTGGTGTGGTCCTCTTTGCATTCTGCTTTGAGTTTGGACCACATCTTCTTTGGTGGAGCTGATCTTCATTTTGTTCTGCTCATCTTCGTATGATGTCAGTTGTGCACCATCACCATTTCCTGAACTCTTCTTGACTGGTTGGCATACATCGTTCTGCACTTGTTCTGGTTCAACTTTAGGTTCATGGTGATTTGTAAAGTGGCTCTTTGGATCTTCTCTATGCTTTGCCACTCTTCTTAATGCTATCTTCTTGTCCTTATTGGCTCTCAGCTTAGCTGCCATCTTCAGTGCCATTCTCATATTTTTTGAGTGAATCTTTAGTCTGTTCAAGTCCTTCTTTAAAGCTGCTTCACTTCCACCTTCGTAGTCTCACTATCACTGAGACTTGTTCTGTTAAGCTCTAGTGGAACTCGTAGAGTCAACAATAGCATTCTAACAACTTAATGATTCTGCAACTTAGCAATCATCAGCAACTTTTGATCTTTGAAGCTCTGGTTGATTTATACTCCTTTCCAATCTTCCCGTTGGTATATAGCCATGGAAAGCTATTTAAATTGCTTCGCAGATCTCGAGTAATTTGGTGTAGACTGCAGATGTGACATGACATCTCCTTTATGACTTTTTGACACTGCAATCTACTATTTCACCTACCTCGTTAGAGATGTCACTTTGATGTCTCGGGCAGGTAATCAACTTTATTTCCTCCTTCTGATTTCTAGATCAGAGGTTGTCCTTTTACATCAATGCTCTCAATAAGCTCTGTTCGAACATCAATCTTCAGATTTAACCATTGCCAATGCTTCAACCTTCAGATGACCGAACTCTACGATTCTGATGCATATCTTCTTGGACCTGATCGTAGTGTCTTGTTGAATGTTGCTCATTGATAGGGTAGAGACAACACTACGATCTTGAAGAGTGTTTATTGGATCTTCAATGTAGAACACATCTTCCTTCTCTTGTGCAGTGCTTCAACACTTCTATCTACTTTGACTGTTCTTAGGAACTGACAGCTTAACTCCTTGTTCTGGCCTCTTCTGAATATCAAGACACTTCAAATTTGTGGCATGCTCATCTCGCTTTCTCCTTGTGAACTTCCGTTCAGTTATCATCAATGGACTGACCCAATGCTTAATTACTTTAGCCTTGTTCTTTAGAAGTTGAACAGTATCTCTGTGTACACTTCATCAGTTCCTGCTTTGTTTGGCAAACGCTATGATCCTGGTTACTTCCAAGATCGTTGTCTTCTATTCACTTGACAACTACTGCACTTGCTAACTTTCCTTAGTCAGTTACTTGATTTAAGTCTTCTTCTGATCAACTTGTGGAAGACTTCAACTTGAATGAAGCTCACAACTCAATCTGAATGCTGATTGGGTTGGTGCTTAGATCTTCTTTAGCTTGCATGCCATTCGTTGACTGCTCTCTGGTTTCCTTCAGGTTGGATGTAACATTGCAGCTTAGACCAGAGGCTTCATACTTTGGATATTCTAGGAGTTCTCATATGTTGAGAATCGTGTTTCCTCTACGATTCTGCCTTGGCGTTGTGAGCACATCTGTTGTGGCCTTAGTTCTGCACTCTACGATTCAGCTTCGGCTGTGCAGACACTACGACTCCGAGATCTGATCGTGACACTCTACAATTTCTGTCTTTATGCTAGTTGTCTTCATCTGATCTTGCTCGACTACGATCTCTGCCTCTGATATGATAAGTAGACTCTACGACTCCGAGTGTAGTCTACAATTCTTGACTTGGCTTCGACAGATGCTCAGTCAGCTCGTAGACAGGCTGTCTCTCCGATTCTGAGCATGACTTCCTCAGCAGACTACGGCTTCGAGGAAGTTCTTCTCGACACACTACGATCCTTCCTCGTCTCTCCTAGCAGTCGATGAACTCCGAGATCTACTATCTTGCAGACTACGATTCTGCCTTGATAGCTCTCGAGTTTTCCTTGACTCTCCTGACAGACTCGATTTCTGGTGCAGTGCTCGACGATCAGACAAGCCTATCTACTACATTATAAGATCAACCTAACAAGCTTGATCTTTCTATATTTATAGTCCTTGTACATCATTTCTTTTTAAGGACTTTATAAAGCTATTTTACTTATGTAGGATCAACCTAACACATTGGATCAATTCATTCTAAGTTCTTGTACATATTTTCCTATTATCTATCAAAGGACTTTACAACTTTTCTTGATGCAAGCATACTTGCATATTCATTCATATATATCATAATTAAATCATATGTAAATAGGAATAACATTCACATGCCTTATTCTTGACAAATGCTACTACACAATGAAAAGTTAGGGATTATTTATGCACTCACATCATATAATCCATGTACATTTTATCACACCGATATACTTTATTTGGATTGTTAGTTCCCAGAGGGCACAATAGATCTAGAAGGGGGGGGGTTGAATAGATCCTTTTTATTTCAAATACTTTTCTGGTTAATGTTGTATTGTTCATATTTAAGTATATGACAAACATAAGAATCTTTTGAAGTACAGCGGAATAAGTAAAAGATTCCCCTTCATTGATATATTCATAATCATACATACATTGTTCGTTGGGTTAGTTTAGTTGTAAGTAGTTAGAACATACATAGCAGTTATAGCAGTTATAGACATAATGTAAATGACACAAGAGGTTTTAAGTGGTTCAGAGACTCAAGCTCCTAATCCACTCTTCTGCTTTCAACTAGCAGGATTTCCACTAAGGAAGGGCAGCACCCTGAATCTCTATGATTCCTTCAAGGCCAGTAGCCTTGGAACTTCAGTTCACTAAGAACTCTTCAAGGCCAGCAGCCTTGGGACTCCTCTAGTTCCCTAGGAACTCTTCAATCCCAGCAGGCTTGGAACTTCATTTAGTCCCTCTGGACAAGGACCCTCTTGGCCCTGCTTTGTTTAGTCCCTCGGGACAAGGACCCTCTTGCCCCGCTTCATTTAGTCCCTACGGACAAGGACCCTCTCGGCCACGGCCCGTTGAGTTGTTTGTTTGTTGTTGTTGGAGTCGGTCTTGAGCCGCTAAGATTTCTTCATGCTACGAATATCTTCTATCCTTAGCGACTTGGCTTGATCATCCTTGAAGAGCAGTTGAGTGTTGCATGATGCTCAGCTTCTTAGGTTGCTCAACTACTCCGGATGACCCCTTGATGAACCGCCTTGAAGATCATTCTTCTTGGTACTTGATGACTTCACATGAGAGGCTTCTAAGATGACTGTAAGCTCTTCTGTAAAGTACTTAGAAGCTTTCTCATACTTGACACCAAGATGGCTTTTGTGATCTCCCTTCTTGCTACTCGATGCCTTCTCATGATGGACTTGCTAAGATGACCTTAAGCTCTTCTCTATTGTACTTAGAGTCTTCCCATGATGGACATCCAGATGGCATGATGCTCTCTTTTCTCTCGGCAGTTCAGAACACACTTCATGTAGTAGAACTCTCACTTCTACATAGTAGAACTCACACTTCTACTTCTTTCTTGATCTGACTTCTGAGTGTTCTTCGTGGATCGTAGAGTGAGCCTTGGGACTCACTATCACATGGTTTAGATCGGTCCACCTTCTCTCCAAAAGCCGACAACTCCAGTGAACCTTTGATCTTTGAAGCTCTTTCTTATTTATACTTCTTCCCAATCCTTACATTTGGAAAGTAACAGATTGAAGGCTATTCAAATATCTTCACAGATCTCAAGTTGCTTGATGTAGGCGCTTGATGTGACTTGTCATACTTTTTTACATTTGTTGTCTCTTTGTTTCACCTACCATCGGATGTATCACTTTCTTTGTCTTGGGCGGGTTGAAGACTTTATTACCTCTTTCTGATTTCTCGATCAGAGGTTGTCCTATTGCATCGATGCTCTCAATAAGCCCTTGTTAGAATGTTACCCTTCAGATTGAACCGTTGCCAATGCTTCAGTCTTCAGGTATTCGAACTCTACGATTTTGATGCTTGTCTTCAAGGACCTAATCGTAGTGTCTTGTTGATTATTGCTCGATGACTCGTAGAGTTAACACTACGATCCTAAAAAGTGTTGACTGGATCTTCAATGTAGAACACATCTTCCTTGTATTGTGCAGCGCTTCAATACTTCTGTTTACTTCAACTGTTCTCAGATACTGATGACCTAATTCCTTGCTCTGGTCCCCTTCTGAATATCAAGACACTTCAGATTTGTGGCGCGTCCATCTTGTTTTCTCCTGGTGATCTTCCGCTCACTTATCATCAATGAACTGACCCTGCACTTAATCACTTTAGCCTTTCTTTTTAGAAGCTGACCAGTATCTTGGTTCACCTTCCATCAGTTCCTTCTTTGTTTGGCAAACACTACGATCTTGGTTGTTTCCAAGATCGTTGTTTTCTCAGACACTTGATAAGAAGCTGCATAAGTCGACTTTCCTTAGTCGACACGAAGTCTTCTTTGGATCTCCTTGTGGAAGACTTCATCACGAATGGCCTTACACTTCAATCTTAATGCCGATTGGGTTTGTGCTGAGATCTTCTGTTAGCCTGCATGCCATTCGTTGAGTGCTCTCTGGTTCCCTTTCTGTGGATTGCATCTTTGCAGTTCCAACCAGAGGTTTCGTACCTTTGGATATTCTGGGAGTGCTCATTCTATGAGAACAGTATCTGCTCTACGATTCTGACTTGGCATTGTGAGCACTTTTGTTGGAGTCGTGAGTTACGCACTACGATTGACTTTTGTTGTCTGAGACACTACGATCACGAGATCGAGATCTTGACACTCTACGATTTACGCCTTGTGTTTTGTTGTCTTCATCCGATCTTGCCCGACTACGATCTCTGTATGCACTCAATGGACTCTACGAACTCAGAGTGTAGTCTACGATTCTTGACTTGGCTTTGACATCACTAGGCTCTACGACTCTAAGTGTAGTCTACGTTTGGACTTGGCTTGGCGGATGATCGTTCGGCTCTTAGCAGTATGTCTCTACGATTACGAATATGACTTCCTCAAAGACACCACGATCCCGAGGAATCTCTTACCGATACACTCACGATCCTTCTTCGTTTCCCCTGGCGGTCTCACGAACTCCGAGATCTACTATCTTGCGTACTCCTATTACCGCCTCGATAGTTCCGAGTTAACCTTGACTCTGGCGGGACTCGACTTACAGTGCAATGCTCGACGATCAGACTAGCCTATCTATTACATCATAAGATCAATCTAACAATCTTGATCTTTCTATATTTATAGTCCTTGTACATCATTTCTTTTTAAGGACTTTACAAAGCTGTCTTTCTTATGTAGGATCAACCTAACATATTTGATCAATTCATTCTAAGTCCTTGTACACATATTTTTATTATCTATTAGAGGACTTTACAGCTTTTCTTAATGCAAGAATACTTGCATATTTTTCATTCATATACATATATATCATAATCAAATCATATATAAATAAGAATAACATTCTCATGCTTATTCCTGACAATCTCCCCCTATTTGATTATGACAAAAACAATAAGTGCATATGCATGTTATGAATGAATCATATATACAGTGAGCAGTTGTATTTGTAAAACAGTTAATCATGAATGTCATTTATATTGATATGGTAATTTATACATTAAGACATTCTACATCCTGGATCCTTAACATTCCTAACAGAGTAGAGATGTACCTCCTTGGCTCCATGTGTGTTTCCAGGATGCTTATTGATCAGCTACTCATCTGATTCTGCTTCTTGCTCTTTCTCCCCCTTAGATGATGGCCTTCTATCTTTGTTTGGCTCCCCTTCATCACCTTTCTAATCTGGCTCCCCTTTAGCTTCTGCGATTTTGGTATCATCATCTTCAGGCTCCCCCTAAGATGATGATTCTTTATCTGCTGCTACTTTCTTCTTCTTTGACTTCTTCTCCCTTAACCCTCTGCTCTTCTTTTGGTTCCTCTTGCTCCTCTTCTTTCTATGCCTCTTTTTCTCCCCCTTTTTGTCATCAATCATTTAAGAGAGCTGCTCCATGTTGGACATAACCTGCTCCATCAGGTAGGAGGAGTTGGCAATTTCAAACTTTAGTTCTTGCTGGCCGAGCTCAAGTTGTACTGAGAAGGTCTGCCTCATATCATCAATCTTGTCGAGAGGGCTTGATCCGCTCTGTATTGGTATACGAATTTGTAGAGCTTCTGCCTTCTGATCTTGGATGGCCTTCTGATAGATGTTATCTCTCTCTTGGAGTTTGAGAGATATATCAGCCAAGATAGCTTGAAACTTGTGCTGGAAAGAATTATCTTCTGCTGCTGTCTGCTTCTGTGATTCTTCAGTGAACATAGATATCTTCTTGCTGAGCACACTAAAAAGGATGGAAGCTCCTTCAGTTGGTGTTACAAAACTTTTCCAAGCATGGAACTGGTAGCCCAAAACTTCCCAAGGGTGAAAACCTATGCTACCAAGATGATAACCAACCTGCCTCACTTCAAGGTCTATCGACAAGCTGAAAACCTCTACATCCCCTACGATCGTAGAGTGGATTCTGAAGGAAAACCATCTTTCTGGTGGAGCATCTGTCAGAACATTTGATACTTCCTCTACGATACTTCTGTCAAATCTTTCGGAGAGAGGCTGGATAATCTTCTTGTTAAATACGCTGGCTTGAGGTGCGAACCGAGAATCTCCTTTAATCTCTTCTCTCTCGAGACTGAACTTTCTTGATTATCTTGAGCAGGAATTCCTCTAGTCATTGCATTTCATTATCGAACCTTCTTGACATCTTCAATGAAAACCCTTCTTTGAATTTCATTATCGAGGCTGTCTTCAGCAAGTCTTTCCTTAGGTTCTTCTTCTTCTTCTTTGCTGGCTTCTTCTTGACATCTTCTCACAGGGATCTGATTCATCATCACTTAATTCAATGATGGCATTTGATTGGCTGCTGTTTCTTTTGGAGGCAAACTGGGCTTGCAACTTGTAGCTCTTCCTTCTACGTGGAGGTTCAACTATTGGAGAGACAGACTCTTCTTCTTCTTCTTCTTCTTCTTCTTCTTCTTCTTCTTCTTCTTCTTTTTTCTTCTTCTTCTTCGGATCTCTGACTCTTCTTGCTCATCAGATAAACTTCTTTGGAGATCAGCACTGGCAGGAGTAGATTCTTGTTTCTTGGACTCATCACTTCCTAAGTCATCATGAGGGCTTTCAGGATTGGAGAATACATTTTCATCTTCTTGAAAGCGTTATTTTACGAACCATTCTCTACGGGCTTGTTGGGGCAAGTTCTTCTTCTTCTTGAACACAACATTACTTGTCCTATCATCTTGGGTTTCTTCTTTATCATCAGAATGACTGCTCTGAGAATCAGCCATTGGGTTTGCACATTCTTCTTCATCAGCAGTTGCTGCATTTTCTTTCATCACATCAGCTTTATTTTCATTACGGATCTTGTTGTGGGGATTGGACCACATCTTCTGTTTCTTCCTCTTCTTCTGGCGACTATCGCCCTTACTTGTTGAGATGCATTGATTTGAGAAGCTAAAAATTTGGTTTGTCATCCACCTTAGCTTTCTTCTTGGCCCAGCCCTTGAAGCAACTTCTTTGCTTCTTCTTTTGGTGGTTTTGATGGTTTGGGCCTTTTCTTCCTTATCCTTGTTCAAGGAGGAGACTCTCTTTGGTGGGGCCTGGGCTTTCTTCATATTACCAGCTCTTTTCACCATTTTTGATTTCTTCCTGGCTGGTGTGATTTTAGCTGCTGCAGAGTCATCAGACTCAGAGCTCTCTGTCTTTACTGTCTTCCTCTTCTTTGCAGAGGCTCTACTGCTGCTCCCAGCTGTCAGCCTCTTGTTCTCCTTTGGGTTCTTCTTACAGTTTTCAAATAACTGTGGAGACATTACTTTGTGCACATTTAGGGCTTCTCCCTCATCATCCTTGATCTTATCCCCTAGCTTTTTCTTCAGTATGATACTCAGCATCCTCCCATGAAATACCTTGGTCAGGGGCTTCTTCTCAGCTTTCTCTACCCACTTGGAGATCTGATCAAACAAGATAGCTCCAAAGTTGATTTGTTTCTTGAACTATTATTGCGACATGATTTTCAAGCTATTTGGTCGATCAACATGTCATGTGCAGTGTTCTTACACAGTATGCACTTTCCAACTATTTCAGCTAGGAACTCATACTCTTTAGGGAATTCCTTCTTTTTCATGTCTTTGAAGCTAGGGTTTCTTTGGTATCCCATCAACTCCTTTGCTTGCTCGATGTTGACATCTTCAAGGTTCTTCAGCCCTTGGCTAGGGAAACCTAGGCATTGATTAAGGTCCGAAGATTTCAGCTTCAGAATCTGACCTTTAACCTTGGTAGAAAGAGTTCCAGAGTTTATGGAGACGTTTGAGTAGAACTCCTTAACCAGGTTAATGTATACACGAGTACTTGCCTCGAGACATTCTGAAAACCCAACTTCCTTACGAAGTCTAAGTATGTCCACGAACTTCTTCTCCGATTTCTCAAACGATTTGGTTCCAAGTTGAATGCTGTGATAACTTGCGGTTCTCCATTTGAATAGTTCAAAGAGGCGTGGGTGTTTGATTTAGAGATTTATGCGAGATGGTACATGCGGTTGGTAAGGCTCGGGGTTAAGCGATTTCGCTCTTGAAAAGCTTTCTAGGGTTTTGAAAATGGGAGGAGAAAGGTTCGATATCTTTTGATAGCTGTCTGCAGATTTGAACTTGTCTTTATGGCAGTTCCTTCTAACTCTGCATACTCAGTGATGTGTCAACTGTCCATTGGTTGCACGTTGCCTAATAATGAGCTGTAACTCCCCACAACTTTTTAGTTATTAGAGTTAACGTTTAATTGACGTGGCTTTGACCGTTGACCTTTTAATTCGTAGAGTAACATGATGAGATAGCTATAGACTCTACGATTTCCTTTGTTGACTCAATGATCAACTTCTAAGAGATGCTGCAGTGGATGGCTTTGTCTTTCCTCCTTTCTTCGATGCAGCATAGCTCAATCACTGATGTATTCGAACTTATCTCCTCAACTTGAATGGCTTAGCAATTGTCTCATTCTTCATTGCTCCTTGTGAGCTGGAATACCCTTTGGTAGGACTACGATCGTTGAGTTGACTTCTTCTGTCGCTGAGGTTGCACTACGATCGTTTAGATAGCATTACGATCGTTGAGTTTGTACCACAATCGTTTACTCCTCTTCAAGTTCAACTCTACGATTGTTGATTGACTTGGTTCTTTTGAGATGAACTAGATCAAGCATTCCTTTTGGATAAGGTAGCTCGGGAAGGGCCAAACTCTTAGAATGATCTAAGGGTCAGGTTTGTCCCTGAGGCACTTTCCAGATGAAATACTAAAGCAGTGATTCTCAATGACATCTCATTAGACCTTTTCTGATGGGGAGGTCTTTCTACCAGCTCTGGATATCTGCATTGATGAAATTGTGGTGTCCTTCTGCTCTTATACTACGATCATGTGGTTGATCGTAGAAACTTCACGATTATGGGTTAGGTGGCTGAAGGGTTATCAGTACTACATTTTGAGACGTTCCTACTGACTATGGATCTTTATTTGGTTCATCAGCCACAAAGTTTTGGGACTCATGCCATTTGGTACATCTCTTCCAGGTTTAATAGTGCTGTTATTCCTTAAAAGATCACTGCTCCCCCATTGTTGATGTTGTCTTCTCAGATAGATGTGATTCCTTCTTCATGTTCATTTGAAGGCTGCCCAACATTCCTCCTTCTGATTGGAATCATCATCGTTGCTTAGTTTTCCTTGTATCGTAGAGATGAGTATTTTCAGGATTGATCACTCTACGATCATTTGACAGCACTACGAAAGTAGTCTTCTTTGACAGTCCTTTGTTTTGAGAAGTTCTGCTTGGTAAAGAACTCCTTTTGTCTTAAGCTCAATGATCTTTCTGTTGAGAGCTTTCCTTGAGGATTCTTTTCATAAAGCGTATCTTTCTTGATATGGGCACATAGAATCCTCTTTATCTTACATTGCATGGCATGCTCCCATATACATATTTATTGACCATGTGAGCTCCATTTCGATTAGCTCAGAGGGTCTTCAAGGACAGGCTTGGACATATAGGAACCTTATCAGACTCATCTCTGAACCGTCTTTAGCCTTCTGCTAGATGAGTCCTATTGAATGAAGTCTTCTTCTTCAGCATTCCTTAGTGTGGTCAGACTGACCAAGTACCTGCAGGTTTAAGTATATTTCTACTTTTGGTCCCCATGTTTGAATGGGTCCTTCTAGGTTAGTTTTCTAAACCCCTGTTCCTCTTAACTGGATAATCATCATGTTTATCACCAACAGACATATTCATGCATGCAACTATCTTGAGATAATACATTTTTGAGATGCATGATGGTGAGTGTGTGTAGGATTTGACAATAAAAGACACACTCTTTATCTATGATGGATTCATCATTTACTGGGTTATGTTCACAATGTTTAAATGTTCACAGAGTGTGAATCAACTCTACGATTTATGAGTATCTAGTTGATTTATGGATGTGATCAGTTTCTACAAATCGCAAGATCCTCTTGTGGGCCGATCATTCTACGTGTGTTGTCAAACACTTAGAACATAGGCATACACATACATACTAACACATCAACAATGATCACTTAACATAAAAAACATTTGGTCTGTGATACTCTTATGATTTATTTCAGATTTTCTTCAAGATGTCATCTTTAGCCTAAAACTTGGTTAAAGAGAAAGTTTGTAGACATTTGAATTTTCCATCTTTGACTACTTTCTCTCTTCACCTTTTTAGGTAGATTATGACTTCTTGATGAGAATCTTATCATAGTTCATAGAATGGTGCAAATATGATGTATACATTAATAATGGTGAGGCAGTACCTTTTCTTTGTCGGTTTCTTATGATCATTTACCTTAGATATCTTTGAGTTCGGTATTGATGTGCATAGCTTTTACTTTTTCTCCTTTCGATTTAATGCTCTTGTTGGCCTTTCATCAATCGATCGTGGTCTTGAAGATGTAGATCAAGAGAATCGTAGCATTAAGATCTTTGACATCTTTGAGTTTACAAAGATAGCACCCAGTTGTTGGTTGGTAACTCATAAGTTTGAGAAGATCTTCTTTCTCCTCTTGATCGACATTTCTTAGTCTGGCGTGACCTCTTCATCTTTCGGTGATGAATGCTTTACTCTTTGTCACTTGATGTCTTTTGCTCTCTTTCTCTCAAATGCGGTCTTCGACTACAAGATTATTTTGCAAGCTAGGATTGGTCTTGTTGATATAGCAATCGACGATATGGACTAATCTGAGCAGCTTTAGATGTATACACATTTTTACCTATACACAATATTTCCAACGTGTGAGCTCTTACGCATATACTAAGTTTAGAACAATGTTAGTGCACGGGATGGGACTAAAGCGAGTAGCTTTTGAATATAGCATGAGAACACTCGCTTTCGATACCACTTGTTAGTTCGAGAGGCACAATAGATCTAGAAGGGGTTGAATAGATCCTTTTTATTTCAAATACTTTTACGGTTAATGTTGTATTGTTCATATTTAAGTATATGACAAACATAAGAATCTTTTTCAAGCACAATGGAATAAGTAAAAGATTCCCCTTCATTGATATATTCATAATCATACATACATTATTCGTTGGTTAGTTTAGTTGTAAGTAGTTAGAACATACATAGCAGTTATAGCAGTTATAGACATTATGTAAATGACACAAGCGGTTTTAAGTGGTTCAGAGACTCAAGCTCCTAATCCACCAACTAGCAGGATTTCCACTAAGGAAGGGCAGCACCCTGAATCTCTACGATTCCTTGAGGCCGGCTGACCTTGGAACTTCATTTCACTAAGAACTCTTGAGGCCGGCTGACCTTGGGACTCCTCTAGTTCCCTAGGAACTCTTCAATCCCAATGAGGCTTGGAACTTCGTTTAGTCCCTCCGGACAAGGACCCTTTGGCCTGCTTTGTTTAGTCCCCCTAGGACAAGGACCCTCTTAGCCTGCTTCATTTAGTCCCTCTGAACAAGGACACTCTCAGGCCCTGGCTTTGTTGAGTTGTTTGTTTGTTGTTGTTGGAGTCGGTCTTTGAAATTTGCTAAGATGTCTTCATGCTCTGAACATCTTCTATCCTTAGCAGCTTGGCTTGATCATCCTTGAAGAAGCGGTTGAGTATTGCATGATGCTCGACTTCTTAGGGTTGCTCAACTACTCCAGATGACCCCTTGATGAACCGCCTTGAAGATCATTCTTCTTGGTACTTGATTGCGCATATGAGAGGCTTCTAAGACGATTTGTAAGCTCTTCTGTAAAGTACTTAGAAGTTTTCTCATGCTTGACACCAAGATGGCTTTTGTGATCTCCCTTCTTGCTACTCAATGCCTTCTCATGATGGACTTGCTAAGATGACCTTAAGCTCTTCTCTATTGTACTTAGAGTCTTCCCATGATGGACATCCAGATGGCATGATGCTCTCTTTTCTCTCAGCAGTTCAGAACACACTTCATGTAGTAGAACTCTCACTTCTACATAGTAGAACTCACACTTCTACTTCTTTCTTGATCTAACTTCTGAGTGTTCTTTGTGGATCGTAGAGTGAGCCTTCAGACTCACTATCACATGGTTTAGATCAGTCCACCTTCTCTCCAAGCCCCTGATAACTCAATGAACCTTTGATCTTTGAAGCTCTTTCTTATTTATACTTCTTTGATCCTTACATTTGGAAATGTAACATTTGAAGGCTATTCAAATATCTTCACAGATCTCAAGTTGCTTGATATATAGGCTTGATGTGACTTGTCATACTTTTCCGACGACTGCGATCTCTCTTGTTTCACCTACCCTGTCAGATGTATCACTTTACAGTCTTGGGCAGGTTGAAGACTTTATTACCTTTTTCTGATTTCTCGATCAGAGGTTGTCCTATTGCATCGATGCTCTCAATAAGAACTTGTTAGAATGTTACCCTTTAGATTGAACCGTTGCCAATGCTTGGTCTTGGTATTGAACTCTATGATTACGATGCTTGTCTTGAGGACTGATCGTAGTGTCTTGTTGATTGTTGCTTTCGATGACTCGTAGAGTTAACACTACGATCCTGAAGAGTGTTGACTGGATCTCTAATGTAGAACACCTCTTCCTTGTATTGTGCAGCGCTTCAATACTTACATTTGCTTCATTTGTTCTCATATCTCGATGACCTAATTCCTTGCTCGGTCCCTTCCGAATATTAAGACACTTGATTTGTGGTGGCCCAAATTTTGCTTTCTCTGGTGATCTTCCACTCACTTATCATCAATGAACCGACCCTGCACTTAATCACTTTAGCCTTGCTTTTCAGGAGCTGACCAGTATCTCGGTTCACCTTCCATCGGTTCCTTCTTTGTTTGACAAACACTACGATCTTGGTTGTTTCCAAGATCATTGTCTTCTGTACACTTGATAGCTACTGCATAAGCTGACTTTCCTTAGTCAGCTTCTGAAGTCTTCTTTGGATCTCCTTGTGGAAGACTTCATCACGAATGGCCTTACACTTCAATCTTAATGCTGATTGGGTTTGTGCTGAGATCTTCTGTTAGCCTGCATGCCATTCGTTGAGTGCTCTCTGGTTCCCTTTCTGTGGATTGCATCTTTGTAGTGCCAACCAGAGGTTTCGTACCTTTGGATATTCTGGGAGTGCTCATTCTATAAGAAAAGTATCTGCTCTACGATTCTGACTTGGCATTGTGAGCACTTTTGTTGGAGTCGTAGTTCTGCACTCTACGATTCAGCTTTGGCTGTGCAAACACTACGATCCTGAGATCAGATCTTGACACTCTATGATTTCTGCCTTGTGCTTGTTGTCTTCATCTGATCTTTCCCGACTACGATCTCTGTATGCACTCAATGGACTCTACGAACTCAGAGTGTAGTCTACGATCCTTGACTTGGCTTTGGCATCACTAGGCTCTACGACTCTAAGTGTAGTCTATGTTTCGGAGTTGGCTTCGGCAGATGATCGTTCGGCTCTTAGGCAGGCTGTCTCTACGATTCTGAACATGACTTCCTCAGCACACTACGATCCCAAGGAAGCTCTTCTCGATACACTACGATCCTTCTTTGTTTCCCTGGCGGTCTGAACTCCGAGATCTACTATCTTGATACTCTCCTATTACGCCTCGATAGCTCCAGAGTTAACCTTGACTCACTGGCGGACTCGACTTACAGTGCGGTGCTCGGACGATCGGACTAGCCTATCTATTACATCATAAGATCAACCTAACAAGCTTGATCTTTCTATATTTATAGTCCTTGTACATCATTTCTTTTTAAGGACTTTACAAAGCTGTCTTTCTTATGGAGGATCAACCTAACATATTTGATCAATTCATTCTAAGTCCTTGTACACATATTTCTATTATCTATCGGAGGACTTTCTGAGTTTTTTCTTAATGCAAGCATACTTGCATATTATTCATTCATATACATATATATCATAATCAAATCATATATAAATAGGAATAGCATTCTCATGCTTATTCCTGACACGGATGTTATCACATTACCTTGTATTCTTTATTAAAATAATAGTTTACAATATGTTCATGGTATTTTAATGTATACCCACACACATATTGTCACATAAGCATTTCATGATGTATTCATAGCATATGGTCTCAATGAATATAAATCTTCTTATATGGTTTCTATATATATTATAGCCATATTGCACTTTACACTTTATATTATACATATAGGTAGCTACTATACATATATATTTAATTATCACATACTTGTACATAGCAATTAATAAATTATTTATCTTACCAATTAATTAATAATAATATTAATTAATCACTTCCTTATTAATCAATGACATTATTAATCTTTATAACGATTGATTAAACAAATAAGAATCTTGTTATATTTATAAACACGTTGCTCATTGCTATTATATCTCTCTTACACTAATAATAGTCACATATTATTAATCACCATTAATATTTAATCAATATTTTTTAATAACAATTAACAATTAATATAGATTAATTGTTCGTTTAACAATTCTTTCGTTAATTAATATAATCACTATTATTTCTCATCACGGTGCCACACAAGGCATTTCAACGAGTTTATTACAACTCCACATTTCCTCACTTATTACAATTATTCACTTTAATATAATTGAGTTAACTCGTCTCATAACACGAAATCATTTCTATTCAAATAAATACTCATTTCCATTAATATATCTATTTATTAATATATAGAAATTCTCGGGTATTACATCCTCCCCCCTTATAAAAATATCATCCCGGAATTGCTATAAGGTTACACAAACAGATGGGGATAATCCCTCATCATCTTATCTTCTAACTCCCACGTGCCTCCTCGACATCGTGGTTACGCCAAAGTACTTTTACAAAAGAAATGACTTTGTTTCTTAAAGTTTTCTCTTTCCTATCTAGAATTTGGACATGAATTTCTTCATACGCTAAGTTCTTCTCCACTTGAATGGGTTCATAAGAAATCACGTGCTTGTAGTCGGCCTTGTATGGTCGTAACACGGAAATGTGGAACATGTTGTGGATGTGCTCCAACTCGGGTGGTAATGCAACTTTGTATGCCACTTCATCCACTCGCTTCAGTATCTCGAATGGTCCTATGAATCTTGGACTCAGTTTTCCTTTCTTGCCGAAATGGATCTTTCCCTTTCATGGAGATACCTTCAAGAATACGAAACTGCTGACTTTAAATTCTTGGTCCTGCCGATGCAAATCTGTGTATTTCTTCTGGCGATCTTGAGCTGCTACTAGTCGAGCTCTTATTACTGTCACCAACTATGCGGTTTGTTGTACTAACTCTGGTCCGGCTCTCTGACTTTGTCCCAACATAATGGTATTATGCACTTTCTTTCGTAAAGAGCTTCGTACGGTGGCATACCGATACTCGCATGGTAACTATTATTATACACATATTCGACTAAGGGTAGGCGGTTGTCCCAATTTCCCTTGAAGTCCATCACGCAAGTCCTCTAGTGTTGTATTGTTCGCTCACTTTTCTCGTTTGTCTACGGATGATAAGCGGTACTTAATCTCAACTGTGTTCCCATCCTCTCTTGCAAGCTTTTCCAAAAATTTGACGTGAAGCGCGTGTCTCGATCAGAGACAATTGACACCGGCACTCCATGTCGTGAAACAATCTCCTTTACGTACAGACTCGCTAACTTATTTAAACTGTAGCGGATTTTGATCGGTAGAAAATGTGTGGTCTTTGTAAGTCGATCCACGATAACCCAAATGGCATCATAACCTTTCTGCATAACTGGAAGTCCTACCACGAAATCCATCGTAATGTGCTCCCATTTCCACTCTAGTATTTCCAATGGTTGTAGTAAACCACTCGGCTGATGATGCTCTACTTTTACGTGTTGGCAAGTCAAACATCTACTAACGCACTTTGCAACTTCCCGTTTCAGATTGGGCCACCAAAAATGTTGCCTTAAGTCTCGGTACATCTTAGTGCCTCCCGGATGAACGGAATACGTCGTATTGTGTGCCTTATGCAAAATCTCTTATCTTAACTCGATTACCGCTGGTACCCACACTCTTCCTTCGAATCTTAAGGTACTGTCTTTATCCATTCAAAATTTCTCTTCCTCATTTTCTGTAATCCTTTTCCTGATCTTCTCACATTCTTCATCTTTCTCATGTGCTTCTTTTATTCTATCCAACAATGTCGGACAAGCTTCCACTACAATTAACTTCTCTTCAGACCTCTTGGGTCCCTTTACCTCTATTTCCAATTTTTCCATTTCTCTTATTAACTCTTACCGAGTCGTCAATAAAATAATTTCTCCCTTCCTTTCCTGCTCAGAGCGTCGGCAACCACGTTTGCCTTCCCCGAGTGATAAAGAATATCACAGTCATAATCTTTGATCAATTCCAACAACCTTCTCTGACGTATATTCAACTCATTCTGTGTGAAGATATATTTTAGACTCTTGTTGGTCCTGTATATCTCCCATTTTCTCTCCGTACAAATAATGCCTCCATATCTTTAGCATGAAAACTATTATTGCATTAACTCTAAGCTTCTATAATTCCTGAAATGATTAGAAATTCTTTGAGGTTTGCGATTCATCTAATATCATTTTACTAGAATATTGGTCTGAACTTTCTTATTAAATTTTAATCTTTTTATTTCAAGGCCTTTATTCATCAGTTGTCTTATAAATCAAGAAGTCTTATCCATCCCGAGTACTTATTCATGCTTTGAGTACTTATTCATCAGAGTCTTATTCATGTGTGAATTACTATTTACGACGAAATTTAATATTTTTTTCTTTGTTCAAATAATCTTGAAATTTAAATCTTAAACATCATTCTTGAATTTTACTCCACAATTGATGATCATGTTGACAATTTGTACATTTTTGAATTCTAGATAAATTAAATTATAAATCTCTAATATTTATCTTTGATCTCATTTGATTCATTCTTTATATCATTGTCATCATCCTCATGCTTATATTGTGGTGAAAGTCATCTTTGGCCCGTAGTGCAAAGATGGACTGTTGATTGGTATGATTATGATCAGGAATTGGGTATTGGTATAATCATGACCTTTAATGTTACAGATAAATGTTTGTGGTGAAAGTCCTCTTTGGCTTGTAGTTCATAGATGGACAAGTGTTTGACATGATCATGACCACTGGTGATACAAACGAATTTCTTTAGCTCGTAGTGCATAGATAATTCGTTGATTTGAAATAATTATTTATTGGTGTTACAGGGATAAAATGTTGATGATGGATTTTTAAATTATAGAAGATAGTAGACATCATGCTCTACTTTACTCTTCTAATGGATTGCTTGTTCCGCTGCAGTTGTTGATCTAAAACTTGTTGTCTATTATATTGTATCAGATTTTTTCACTGTTGAGGACTAAGAATAATTTATTCTTCCTTATCTTAGACATAATATTCTTTAATGGGTTAGTTGAGCTCTCCCTTTTCCTTTTTGTTCCATTGTTCTTCTCAGGAAATGAAAGTGTAGCTGTGACTACTCTTCACTATGTTGTGAAATAGTGTGATAATAACTGTAATGAATACTTAATTTGAGTTTGGATATTGTCTTATTATGTACGTTGTAATATTTGTATTCAAACTCATAGTATGTGTGGTCGTATTTTGAATGACAGTTTAATAGTTATAAATAGGGAAGTTTGTGTTTGAATTTTGTAGTATATATTTAGCGACTCAAAATGGGTTCTGTGGACCTATTTTTGGGGGCGTCACAAATAATGTCCAAATTGTTAACACGATATCTAGAATATCGATTCGATTTCAAGAATAATATATAAGGTTCATAGTTCAAATATATAATAGTTAAAATTCAATAATAAAGTTCATGTCAAAAGATATTAGGTGATCAAAAACTATTAAGGAAATTCTAATTTAATTCCTATTTAATGTTAAGTCTGTAGAAACGAATAATATTTTTTTTACCGTAGTAAGTTTAGATTTAAGAATATGAAAGAAAATGATATCCCTTAACTTAGCACGTGGCTAGATACTTTTTTCTATGTAGTTGATCAACCTATATGTATATTTATAATAGTAGTAACTATCACATATAATTTTCATGGTGTACACTAACTCGAATATTATGTGTTAGAGTTTGCATACTTAAATTTGATGATTAATGCGATTAATGTATAATTGTACCAGTAAGTTTTGTAATTTCTTTAATAATTCGATGTACAATGAATTAGATTAGAAAAGATCAAATAATGTTAAGTTGATCTTATTTAATTGATCTGATGTATAGCTAATAGGATTTTGTTTATCGTAAAGTTACTATGCCAATTCGTATTGTGAAAATGGATCGCAAAGTAAACTCATGATCATAATACATCAGACGAATCGAATAACATGTGCACTTTTTGTAAAGTTCATTTCAAATCGTAAAGTAAACATCAATTCGCAAAGTGAACAAAGAATCGTAAAGTCAATCAGAGCTCGTTGTGACGCCCCCAAAATGGGTATACATCACCAATTCTGAGTCTCCAAATACATGGTACAGAAATAAAATACAAACTTCATTTATACAATACGACAAAATGTAGCTGAGGGTTTTAACATGAATATTGTCTTCTAGACAATATCCAAACTCAAATGGAGTCCTCATTACAATTATTATCACACTATTTTGTAAAATAATGAGGACTACTACAGCCACCATCTCGGACCGTCACTCCATTCCCCGACTAGTCCCGGCTACGTTCTCATTTCCTGAAGAGAACAATGAAAGAAAAAGGGTGAACTAGCCCAGTAAGAAATATTATGACTAAGATAATGCAGAATAAATTATCGTTAGCCCTCAACAGTGTTAAACTAATAGAATACAATAGACAACAAGTTTAACTGCAGTGAAACAAGTAATCCATTAGAAGAGTCAAGTAGAGCATGATATCTACCATCTTCTATGATTTATAAAGTTTATCATCAATTTTATCGTTGAGACTCATCTTAATAAATAATCCACATCACTGAATTATCCATGCACTACGGACCAAGGATATTCGTGTTATCACCAATGGTCATGATCATGCTAAACAACAATTCATCTTTGCACCCTTGGCCGAAGAGAACTTATGGTCATGATCATACCAACATCTGTCCATCAATGCACTACGGGCCAATCAAGACTTTATCACATCATTTGTAACATTACAGGTCATGATTATACCAAATAATCCCTGGTCATAATTATACCAATCAATAGTCCATCTATGCACTACGGGCCAAAGATGACTTTCATCACAATATAAACATGAGGATGATGACAATGATATAAGAATTTAATTAAATGAAAACAAATGATAAATTTTAAATATTTATAATTTAATTTATCCAGAATTCAATAATGTTCAAATTGTCAACATGATACTGCTTTGTGGAGTAAAATTCAAGAATAATATTCACGTATCAAAAATAATTTGGACAGAAAAGAAATCAAATTTTGTCATGAATAGTACCCCGGATGAATAGTACCTGAGTGCATAGTACTTCGTGAATAGTATCATGTGAATAGTACTTCGTGAATAATGTCATACATATGAATAGTACCGTACATATGAATATTGCCGTATGTATGAATAGTACCCATGAATAGTACTCCAACATAAAAATCTTAAAATTTAACAAGAATGTTCAGAAAAATATCATTGTGAAACGATACTAGATGAAGCGCAAATTTCAAGGATATTCTACTAATTTCAAGGAGTATAGAAGCAATACTTAACAAAATGAGTGTAGAATTCGAAATTTGAAACGAAATAATATTACTTACATAAATAAATTGTCACTAAAGGTGCCTATAGCGACAAAATATTTTTTATTAATGAAATATACTCCAAATTATTAAAAACCCATTTTAGGCTTTAAAATAATTTTTATAAATTTATTATGAATTTTTCATAATTAAAAACTATTTAATACTAATTATTTAATAAAAATAATAATTACATAAATAAATTATCACTAAAGGTGCCTATAGCGACAGAATTGTCGCTATAGGTGTTCTTGAGCAACGAAGAACATTCATGGCCAGTTAATAGGTTACCTAGTTTGACCATTCATAGATCTTAGATCTTCAAGTTTCTGAGCAGTCTATTGTAATAGGATTGTAGTATTTATGCAATACTACAAATACTAACAAATTTCATGTTCATACAACATCACATCAGTGAGTTACAGGCCTTCAAAAACCTTGTCAGGCCTATTCTTCATTTTTTGGGTTACCCAGAAATGAAGAACAGTCAAGGTACCTACTTTCCAGCCTTTGAATTTTGGATTTTGGGCATAGTTTGTGTGATATAATGGTTTAATCTTGTAGTATACATGTCAAGGAACATATATAACACACTAAGTCAGTCTAACAACATCACAAGTAAGAGATCAAGGTCGATCAAACCATATCAGAACACCTGTTCTTGAAGGATTCTGGGTTTTTTAAAAAACTCCCCAGACAGTTGGTCAACCAATGTTTCACCATGATTATCTTTCATTCTGTTAATGATCTGGGTGTTCTAAGGGCATGGGTGTGTAGTCTACATGTCATTCTACACAAATCAAACACTAACATGGTCTAACTATCAAACATCAGCAAGATCAAAGCTCTGTAAAAACGTTGTCAGTCATTTTGGGTTTCTGGGTTGCCCAGAAACTCAATTTCCATTGTCAGTCAACCATGTTTGACCACTTATATCTTGAGATCTAGACATGATATGGACTTGATTCCACTTCCAGTCTATTCTCCTCATGGAAAAGAACAAGTCTATAACACTAATCCATCATATCATCTAACACACGCAGATCTAGAGGCCCTGACATATGGCTGTCAGGCCTCAATTTTAAGGTTCATGATCAGTTCTTAAAATCCTATTTTCGTGCCTCTAGATGTTATGGATCCTTGATGAAACATCTTAGATCACTAAATAACATCCTCAAACACTAATCTAAACAACAAATAACAACATTAACATCAATTTTAAGGATTTACAAAAATTAGGATTTATACTTCTTTCATGCTTAACACTTGAATCTGATCTTTGATGTTTGTTCTTGGGGTGCTAAGGGTTATTAGGGACTGACCCACTAAAAAAATTTGCGGGTTTAGAGAGAGAAAGACTTGGTTGAAGGTTTGAGCACAAATGAGGCCTGCTTTGTGATTTTCTCTCTCTTTAATCACTAAATCTTTTGATGCAATGAATTTGAATGATGCTAGATGGCAAGACTTAGATGATTTATGGAGATTTGAACACATGGGATAATCTTTAGTTGGTAACCAACCCAAGATATGGAAAAATTCTCACACTTTCTTATAAAAATGCAAATAGGGCACTTTAGACATTTGGCTTATAATTTTAATGGCAATCTTGTAATGTGACCTAACCCTTAGGTTTTGCAAATTAATTTATAGGATTTTCTAATTAGGGTTTAAAATAGAAAATTAGGTTTTCTATTTTAGAAATTAGGGTTTCCTAATCATATTAGGTTTCCTAATTACATTAAGGCTTGCCAATTAGGATATTGGTTTCCTAATTAACATTAAGGCTTGAAAATTAGGGTTTTAATATTCTTGGTTAGGGTTTCGAATTCCCGAAACTAAAATTAGGGTTTCCAGAGCCAGTATTAGGGTTTCCTATCAATCGTTAGGATTTACTAACTAAACGTCGAAGTTCTTAACATAACATTAGGGTTTGTCACTGATATAATTTATCTGATCAATCATTGACCCTTAACCACAAACTATACACATATAATCACATATATCAAATTTGTATACACTCATACACTTAACCCTATAAGTCTTCACCAAAAAATTTTAAATCCATAAAAATCCCTCATAAAATTGTCAAATCCATACACTTATTTTCTGTCTAGGTCTATTATTTAACATTTATTCAATATTTTATGATTTTATTAAATTATCTAAATTCTTGGGTTGTCCCATGCACTACGGGCCAAAGATGACTTTCATCACAATATAAACATGAGGATGATGACAATGATATAAGAATTCAATTTAATGAAAGCAAATGATAAATTTTAAAGATTTATAATTCAATTTATCCAGAATTTAATAATGTCCAAATTACCAACATGATACTGCTTTGTGGAGCAAAATTCATGAATAATATTCACGTATCAAAAATAATTTGGACAGAAAAGAAATTAATTTTTGTCATGAATAGTACCCCGGATGAATAGTACCCAAGTGAATAGTACCCCCGTGAATAGTGCCATACGTATGAATAGTACCGTATGTATAAATAGTGTCGTATGTATGAATAGTACTCCGACATGAAAAACTTAAAATTTAACAAGAATGTTCATAAAAATATCCTTGTGAAACGATACTAGATGAAGCGCAAATTTCAAGGATATTCTACTAATTTTAAGGAGTATATTAGCAATACTTAACAAAATGAATGTAGAATTCGGAATCTGAAACGAAATAATATTACTTACATACTACAGAGTGTGGAAGAGAATATTATTTCTTACGAATATTGAATAAAAATAATATCCCTTACAACAGTTGAACGAAACTAATATTCCTACGAATATTGAACGAAGATAATATTCCTAACGAATATTAAACGAAAATAATATTCCTTAAGAATATTGAACGAAAAAAAAAAATTCTTTACGAATACGAAAAAATAATATCGTAAGCGAATATGAAATAAATAATACCCCTTACCTCAAAAGAAGAGTATTTCTGACTGGTATAACGGATATATTCTTGAAGAAAACTTTCACTATTTTCTAAATTCAAAGCTTCCTTAAACTCAAAAGAAATACGCTCAATATTATAGAAGAAGAATTCTCTGATTCTGGTGTGATTTTCATTTCTAAACTGAGCATCATATTTATAGGAGAATGGCAGGATACTATTTAGGAATATAATCACGGACTACACAGTGGCAACTTCACAAGCGCAGAAAAGTCTGCAGAAAATTTTCTGATTTTTACTATGCAAACACTATGCATTATAAAATATAATATATTATATTTTACATAAAAACAAAACTTATATATATATATATATATATATATATATATATATATATATATTAATTGCCTCCCACACACCCACACCACCACCACCCTCCATTCACCATTATATATATATATATATTATATATATAAGATATATATATTTACTGAATAACTTTCTACCGACAGTTTTGAAAAATGGATAAGTAGGGGTCCAAATAATAAGCCAAATTTATAACAAATACTTCATAAAAATCCCCACCGTCAAGTCAAAAAAAGTGGACTTTGGGCGCATTTTTAAACATTGCAAACTTCGGGCCTTTGGCGGCTTTGCAGTTTAATTTAAACCCAAAAAATGTCGAAAAATAGGCATAAAACAATCTCGGACTGCTTGGTAAGCTCAATTACCAAAAAGCGGGCTCTGGGCTTGCATTTTTGGCCCTCAAAGGCAGGCAAGCCATTGTCGGCCCATTTTCGAGTCTACCCAGGAAAGGGGCTTTCGATAAGGATTTCTCCTATAGGCGGTATGATTAGGTGACCAAACCCCTTTCCTCGACAGAACTTTCTATACATCGTCAATAATGCAAATAATAATATAATTAACTTTGTCATCTCAATTATTGATTTAATAATATAAAATATTGTGCAATAATTGAATCAATAATGTGAGATACTATGCAGCAATTACTGTGGCAATAATATAATAAAACTGAGTGACTTCTCACGTAAGCATCAATAATCAATACATTGTGTTACTATGTAACCACGTGTATTACTATAATTTTATCACCGAGTATTTCAACAATTAACGGTAAAACTTTCGCCGTTATTTTTATAAAAAAGTTATTTATGTCGTTTTCTAACTCTGACAGTAATTCCGTTGTGGAGTCCACTAATGATTGTGTCGTCGTACGAATATTCCCTGATAAAATGAATATTCCCCGACTAAACGAATATTTTATAACAACTTGCTTACTTTGCAAAAATTTTAAATATTACCCATAACTATAACATTATATCAAATCCACACCTTAATATTAAAAAATATATTTCGAGAAAACTAAATATTTATTCATAAAAGTTGGGGTCTTGCATTCGTTGAGTTAGAACTAAGCATAGAGTACTCCAAGCGCAATCGCTAAGGAAAAGGCATTGCGTAAAGTTTCTCAAGGATTGTTCAGTAAAATAAGAGTGCAAAGCCAGCTTAGAAATCGTAAAGCAACATTCGTTGAGCTAATCGTAAAGTTCATCCATAGAATGCAAATTCCATCATAGAGAAACTATCGCAAAAGCGCAGAACGTAGGGTAAAACACTAAGATCCATCATTTTTGTTGAGTTAGAAAAGTCTAACAATATGAATGACATTGGAGTGTTGCTGATTGAAGGTCCCAATGCATTCACCAAACATCCTTGTTTGAAATTGAAGATCAGAAGACGTTTTTAATAGCTAGGTTGTTGAAAGCGACATGCCAGTGGTTTTAGGTGAGAAAACAGATTGATGTAACAAGAAAGCTATAAAAGAGATAATTTCAACATGTCTACATCAAGGATCTCAGAATATCTTAGCATTAAATGCACCAATGGACATCTAGCAACGGGAAGATTTTCAGCAGACTATAAAAGGCAACATAGATTCAAACTTAAAAAGTAACGAACTCAGACCAAAAATCCTAAGCTCTGCCAAAGTCTAAAGAACCCACTCTACAATTTTTGAACATCAAATTCAAGTTGTTAAGTACTTGAGAAGAAGAGTTAAACGTCATCTTAGCAGCACATCTCAACAACATTCAAACAAATGTTCGTCGTGAGACTTAGTGACTCGAAGGAACTTAAGTGGTTCAGTGCTAGTTCTGAGACTTAGTGACTCGAGGGAACCTAAGTGGTTCAGGTGTAATAGATCTTAGTGATCTTGATCATTAGTGGATTTCATACTCGTTGAGTAAAACAGTGGATTAGGAGTTATTTAGTCTCCGAATCACTTAAACTTTGTTTTGTCTTTATTTTTCCAGTTCTTACATTATATCTAATTATTTAGCTTTCTTAGGGTTGCTTACCTAAATAAATTCAGATTTGAGATTTCTTTTTAATCTTCAAAGGGTTTTTCAAATATTATATTCTATTGTGATTAATTAATCTGATTAAAAAATTATTTGGTAATATCTTCTAAACAATCAAAAAATTTAAATATATATTCAACCTCCCTTCTAGATTTGTAAGTGCCTTTGGGAAATCACATTATGAAATCGTCAAAAGTGACTTGATTGTATAAATTTGTGTAGTACTATACAAAATATATTAGAATAAGCTTCAAAATAGCTTTTAAAGAAATAAAATAATATTTCAAAATAATCTTCGAGATGAAGCTTTTCAAAAATAAATCTTATAAAAGAAGAGTTGTAAATATTGTGTGTGATGTGTGTGAGTGTTTATGCAACTTTTATAGAAAAGCCCACCTTAACTATTCTTGCACTCTTACTGATATTTATCAATACTTAAGGTAGCCTTAGCACATTCAAAGAGACACTTACACTAAGTAATTTTCAGAGAGTGAAAGGAATGATAAGCAAGAAAGTTATAAAACTTCTTATGCTAAGCCTCCTACTTATAGTCAAAACTTAACCAACATCTACCACACACCAATTATCACATTTTTTTCAATATCATCTTTAATATATACTATTCATCAATTATTTACACTTTTTCAATATACTATTAATCAATTATTCACATTATTTCAAGATTATCTTTAATTTATACCATTCATCAATTATTCACACTTTTTCAATATTATCTTTAATTTTACTATTCATCAACAATTCACACTTTTTCAAGATTACTTTTAATCTATATCATTCATCAATTATTCACACTTTTCAATATTATCTTTAATTTATATCATTCATCAATTATTCACACCTTTTCAATATACTATTAATCAATTATTCACACTTTTTTAAGATTGTCTTTATACCATTCATCAATTATTCACAATTTTTCAATATTATCTATAATCTATTCATCAATTATCTATCTTTTGCATTTTTAACTTAATGTATTAATATCACAGATATTAGTGTTCTTCAAATAATGAGTGTGTCTAACTACTTAATACTTGTGATTTTTAATTACATAACTTTCCATTATTACCCTTATTACGATAAAAATTATTGGTTCAATACTATGAAATACTATGCAATTGCTACTGTGACAGTTATTAGTTTAATAACGTAAAATACTATGCATTTGTTATTGTGACAATTATTGGTTCAATAATATGAAATATTGTGCAGTTGTTATTGTGACAATAATACGAAATATTGTTCAATATTGTGTTTTTCTGAGTTCTGATAAGTTTGATACATTTTGATTAACACACATACATTAGTGGTTGAAAGTAAAGTAAGATTGATAAGTGATCTTGAATTTTAGATGATGCATTGTTCTGAAGTTTTTTGAAAGTTAATATTTAGAATCTTTGAGGTCATTTTGAAGTTCATATTAATCTGTGGCTCAAGTTTGTCAAATTTGTTAATTTAGTTAGTTGAATTTCTGTGTTATATATATTTTTTTTCCCGAGGACGAGCAAAAGATAAGTGTGGGTGAATTTGATGAGAATAAAATATATTATATATTTATCCCTTAATACTTAATCTTTTATATTTATTTTGTGCCTAGATACACTCACTATTCTTATATTTTTATTTAAGGTGCAATTAAAGGATTTAGTGACTTTGGGAGTGCTTTAGAGACAAATTGAGCATTATTTGGACTTAAAGTAAAAGGAGGAGAAAAATTGTAATTACGCGAGCACATGATTTTAATAAAGTTAATATCTTGGTTATCAAACAATATTTAATGCTCCTATTTATCAAAGGAAAGAAACAAGAGGAATCCTACAAGGAGTATGAAGGAATTGAAACAATCTTGGTGTGCAAGTCAAATCCAATTAAGGAAAGAAAAGTCTATCTAGAAGATCTCTTTGAAGGAAGTTGATTGTCACTAAGAAATTGAAACCTAAATGAAAATGAATTAATGTATTATGCTTGTAAATAGAGGACTACCAAGAGATATTGGTAAACTTGTATACAAATTTCTCTCTCTACTATTCTTTGGTGTTTTTCATGGCCATGTGTAAATAAACTTCTATTCTTGGATTAAGAAGACGAAAGCCTCATATTATTACAATCTGAGATCTAATTGATTTTAATTATTCGATTTATATATTTAGTATTGATTATTCTTCTGCACTTTATTTATATGGTTGGTATGTTTAATTGCTAGAATGCATACTAGTTTATTATTTGTTTAAATCTACTGCTAAATTAGATATCAAATTCGTAATTGTTTGGTAACTCTAATTCGCGAGTCAACTAAGGTTAATAATTGACTGTAGATCATGAGATTATTATATCTTAGAAAAATACTCAACTATACTAAATAAAACCGCTTGTGCTTGTGTTGTTTAGCTTCATCAATTTTACTAATTCTTAAAGTTGTTACTAGATTAAACTTTCAGCGCTTGTCTAAAGTTTTTTAGTAGTTAGGGTTATTTAAATCGCTTGTTTCTATCTAACTATAATTAAGGAAAGACATGGAAGTAATTCTGACGATGAATATTCAAGATATTAATTGATTATGCTTGAGTCAATTATCAGTGTAAGGTTTTGAGGTGGAAGTTGACTTAATCCAATGTTCATATTCCTGATTTATTTCGTTAGATTATTTTTTATTATGTACTCATTAATTTATTTTGATCAACAATATTCTAAACCCCCCCTCAATTTTGGTTTACAGAGCATAAAACTTAGACTAATCATTCTTTGTGGGATCAACTCTTACTTACACTAATACATAAATATTGTTCGCAGTAAGAATTTATTTTTGGTTGCCTACGACAACACACCAAATTTTAACGTCTTTGTCAGGGATTGATTCTAGTTTAATTTTGTACGTGCTTTTGTGATCCTTATTTCGTTTTAGTAACTTTCAAAAAAATTCTTAGTTATTTTTCAGTTTAATTGAGTTTCCTTAATTGTTTATGACCAAAAATCGATCTATTAATCAAGGTGATTTAGAGTGTGATTCAGAGATAGAGAGGATTATTCATAGGTTGAGGAAGACAGCTCGGAGGAATATTGAAGAGAATCAAACTTTGAAAGAGCTTGCAGTCCCTGATGTAAGACCCCAAATTTTATGAAATAAAAGTATTCAATTTTTCTTATAATTATTATTCTATTTAGTAAATGGTTAAATTGATAAAATGTTAAAGTTAAGGGTGATATGTGCAAATTTTACAAAGTAAGCAAATTGTCATAAAATATTCGTTTGGTCGGGGAATATTCTTTTTGTCGGGAAATATCCGTACGATGACATAATCATTGGTTGACCCCACAACGGAATGACTCGGATATAAAAAGCGACAAAAATAACCTTTTTATAAAAACAACGATAAAACTTTACTGAGTTAAACTTTTGAAATGCCGTTGAAAAAAAAAATGCGATGTCTGGCGTTGCACAAAGAGATGGCACTACCGGTATTGCACAGTATCTCTGATTATTGATGTTTACGTAAGAAGTCACTAAGTTTCATTCAATAATTGCTACAGTAGTTACTTCATAGTATCTCATATTATTGACTCAATTATTGATACAGTATCATCTGCATAATATTTTATATTATTAAATCAATAATTGAGACGCACAATTATTCATATTATTATTTGCATTATTGACAATGTCTAGAAAGTTCTGTCAAGGAAAGGGGTTTGGTTATTTAATTGTGTGCCAATAAGGAGAAATCCTTATCGGAAAGCCCCCTCTTTCCTGGGAACGATCTGGTTGTCAATATTGTGAGTTATAATATTAAATGATGAATAATTGTTAAAAGGTTAAAAATGTGTTTATTGAAGATAAGTGATTTGTGGTAAATATTTATTCAATTTTTGATATAAATAGAGGGGTTTGTCATGAGGCATTTGTTGTAAGTTTGACTTATTATTTCATGGGGAGATGTACTAATTTTTTGGACCGTCGGTTGTGGTTTTAATAGTAAATCAATATGGACCGTCGGTTGTAGTTTTAATAGTAAATCAATATGGACCGTCTGTTTTAATAGTAAATCAATTTGGACCATTCGTGAATAAGTTACTATTTAGTCCATTGTCCTATAAATAGAAGCTCATTCCTTCATTATTTCTTACGAATTCACTAAAACTATAGAGAGAAACTATAGAGAGATAATAAGAGAAAAAGAAGAAGAGTATTCTGCTACTACACTATTACAGTATCTAAGATGTTACTTTTCGTATGGTAAGGGATATTACTTTTCGTATTCGTAAGGGGTATTATTTCTTTCGTATTTATTCTGTATTAATCTACGGGAGTAACCTGTCTACACGGATTACCGCATGCATGGTGAATGACCATTCGTATTCATTCTTTATTAATCTGCGGGAGTAACCTGTCTACGCGGATTACCGCATACATAGTAAATGACCCTTCGTATTCATTCTTTATAAATTTGCGGGAGTAACCTATCTATGCGGATTACCGCATGCATGGTGAATAATCCTTCGTATTCATTCTTTATTAAATTGTGAAAATGATCAATCTACGCGGATTACTGCAAGACGGGTAAAAATCAATTTGTAGTTTCGTATATTCTTTTATACTTGTGACGCCCCCAAAATAGGTATACATCACCCATTCTGAGTTGCCAAATACATGGTACAGAAACAAATACAATTTCAGTAATACAATTGTCGTGCAAAATACGACAACACATATACTATGAGTTTGAATACAAGTATTGTCTAATAGAGAGTATACAAACTCAAAAGGAGTCCTCATTACAATTATTGATACACTATTTTACAAAATAGTGAGGACTACTAATACAACTATCACGAACCATCACTCCATACCCCATTTAGTTCTCTTTATGTTATCACCTCACGAGAAGAAAAATGGAACAAAAAAAGAAAAGGGTGAGCTCAACTAGCCCAGTAAAGAATATTATGACTAAGATAATATACAACAATTTATCATTAGTCTTCAACAGGGAAAAATCTGATAAAATATAATAGACAACAAGTTTTAGATCAACAATTACAGCGGAACAACAATCCATTAGAAGAGTCAAGTAGAGAAAGAATTCTACTATCTTCTAAGATTTAAAAGTCCATCATCAATATTTTATCCCTGTAACATCAATCAATATACATCTTGAATCAAATATTCATCTTTGCACTACAGGCCAAAGATATTCATTTGTATCATCAGTTGGCCATGTTCATCTCAACACCTGTTCATCTTTGCACTACAGGCCAAAGATATTCATTAGGTAATCATTCATCTTTACACTACAGGCCAAAAATATTCATCAGTTAATCATTCATCTTTGCACTACAGGCCAAAGATATTCAGTAATATCATCATTTAGGACTTATAATGATGAAAAATATCTTAAAGAAAACGAATCCAGTGAGATAAAAGATCAAAGATTAGGGATTCGTACTTTAGTTTATCCAAGTTCAAAAATACCTTATAATAATCAATTGTGGAGCAAAAATCAAGAATGATCAAAACATGGATACAATCAAAGATAATAACCATAATAGACAACTTGGACAAAGAAAAGAAAATTTCATTTTTTTTTATGTGAATAGTGTCGTATACATGACTAGTGCCATATACGTGAATAGTGTCGTATACGTGAATAGTAACCCCGACACAAAAAGGAAAAAATTCCACAATAAAATCCATACCAATATTTCGGTATAATGATATTGAAATAATAACATCATTATGAAGAAAATAACATCCCTTACCTCAATATAACAGTATTTCTGATCGGAATATCGGTATAAGGCTAAAGAGAACTTGCACTGAATAGCAACTCACAAAGTATCTAAATACTCACAAAATACGCTCGATAATATAGAGAGAGAAAGAGAGAAAACTTGTTTCTGGTGTGATTTTCAATTCTAACTAAGCACCCTATTTATAGGAAAATGCTTAGAACGCCATAGTAGACTAACCTACTACCTGATGGCTTTACCTGCTACTATTCAAGCCTACCAATTTTGATAATAAATTCCAGCACATTTTATTTCTCACCAACCAAAAGTGGGGCCCACCATATTTTTAGTAAAAACATTTATTTCCGAAACTTCAATAATTCATAATAAATAGCCCTTTTATCAGAAAATTCAAATCTCATGTCAATTCCATAGGAAATTAAATTCTCTACAACTTCGTAAGTTTAGGTTTTTCCAAATTCCAAACGAAAAATGACAGAAATCCACATACGGACGATTTTCAAAACCTCCATTCCGACAAAATACTAATAAAACACATCAACATTAATTCCTTCATTTATAACCATAATAAATATATCCATCATTTATATCTACATAAAATAAATATTTCTTTATCATATAAATCAATAATTAATTATTCACAAATAATATCACAGAATCACAATTATGACAATCAGGTCGTTCCCAGGAAAGAGGGGGCTTTCCGATAAGGATTTCTCCTTATTGACGCGCAATTAGGTGACCAAACCTCTTTTCTAGAAAGAACTTTCTTAGACATTACCAATAATGCTATCTAGTAATATTATTCAAATAATATGAATTATTGATCTGATGATGGGAAATGCTGTGCAGTGACAATTATTGAAACAACAATAAAATAAAATATTAATGTAGCAATTATTGAATCAATAAAATAAAATATTGAACAGTAATTACTGTAATAATTATTGAGTAGTGCCTTCTTACGTAAGAATCAATAATTCAAAAATATTGTACTGTAAGTGTCTTCTCTTGTGCAACAACGCGTATTACTTTACTTTACCCACCGGGTATTCCAACGATGTTAATCTGTAGCGATTCTATAGTTATTTATAAAACTCAAATTTGTCGTTTTTTTTCATCCGAACGGTTGATACATTATGGGACCCTAAATGGTTGCGTAGTCGTGCGAATATTCCCCGACAACAATGAATATTTTATAACCACTTGCTTATTTTGTAAAATTTGCACATTTCACCCATAACCAAAACATTATATCAATTTAACACCTTATTATTCACAATAATAAATAGAGGAAATTCAATTTTATTTATAACAAGTTGGGGTCTTACAACCTCCCCTCCTTATGAAATTTTGTCCTCAAAATTGACGCACGTACCTGGTGTTTCGAAAAAGTGAGGATACCTCGCTTTCATTTCTGATTCCAACTCGCAGGTCATTTCTTCAATAGCATGGTTTCTCCACAAAACCTTAACTTGTGGTATAACCTTCGTGCGTAGGACTTGCTCTTTCCTATCTAAGATCTTAACAGGTACCTCCTCGGACGTTAAATCTTTGGCTATCTCGTCTGGTTCTAACTCAATAATATTGTTCGGGTCTTTCACATATTTACGAATCGTAGATATGTGAAAAATATTATGAACACGAGACATGCTTGAAGGTAATGCGAGTCTATAGGCCACATTTCCTATTCGATCAAGAATCTCAAATGGACCAACAAATCGTGGATTGAGCTTTCCTCTCTTCCTAAATCTTGTAACTCCCTTCCATGGAGCGATACGTAACAATACATGATCCCTAATATTAAATTCCACGTCCTTTCGATGAAGATCCGCATAACTCTTTTGTCGATCCTGTGTCATTTGTATACGTTGTCGAATCGTTTGGATCTTTTCTGTAGTTATACGTACCAATTCTGGTCCCAACAACGTTGCTTCACCCACCTCGTCCCAGCATACTGGAGAACGAAATTTTTGTCCATATAATGCTTCAAATGGAGCCATGCCTATACTTTCTTTTCCAGGATGATATTGGATGTCATGATCATAATCTTTTAACAGCTCGAGCCAATGTCGTTGTCTCATGTTGAGTTCCTTTTAGGTGAAGAAATATTTGAGGCTTTTATGATCTGTATAGATCTCCACTTTCTCCCCATACATGTAGTGTCTCCAGATCTTCAATGCGAAAACGACTGCTGCCAACTCCAAATCATGAGTAAGATAATTCCTCTCATATTCTTTGAGTTGTCGCGAGGCATAGGCTATGACTTTCCCATGTTGCATGAGAACACATCCTAACCCTTTGCCTGAAGCATCACTGTAGATAACAAATCCATCCAAACCAGATGGTATTGTTAGAACAGGTGCCGAAATGAGCCTCCTCTTGAGTTCTTGAAAACCCTTCTCACAATCCTCGCTCCAACCGTATTTTGTATCTTTACGAGTTAGTTGAGTTAACGGAGTAGTGATTCGAGAAAATCCTTCCACGAATCTCTGATAGTAACCATTAGCCCAAAACTCGTGCTTGGTCACCAACTTTGGTTGCTCCCAACTTTGTATTGCTTCAATCTTCGTCGGGTCGACAGATACTCCATGTTTTGACACCACGTGCCCAATGAATGCTACTTCCTCAAGCCAAAACTCATATTTCTTCAGCTTGGCATATAACTTGTTTTCATGAAGCCTTTGCAGTACCAGCTTCAAATGGCGCTCATGATCTTCACGGCTTTTGAAATAGATGAGGATATCATCAATAAAGACAATAACGAACTGATCCAAATATTCTTTGAATACTCGGTTCATCATATCAATGAAAGCAGCAGGAGCATTAGTCAATCCAAAAGACATGACTAAGAATTCATAATGCCCGTACTGAGTTCTGAAGGTAGTCTTTGGAATATCCTCAGTTTTAATCTTGGTGATGATGATATCCGAACTAAGATCGATCTTTGAAAAGAATTGTGCTCCTTACTTTTTGGTCAAACAAGTCATCAATGCGAGGTAGCGGATACCTATTCTTGATGGTGACATGGTTCAATTCTCGGTAGTCAATATAAAGTCGCATACTCCCGTCTTTCTTCTTTACAAATAACATAGGAGCACCCCAAGGAGATGTACTAGGATGAATAAAAATGATGTCCAACAACTCATGTTGTTGTACCTTTAACTCCTGAAGTAAAATAGGAGTTATTCGATATGGGGTTTTAGAAATGGGCTTTGTACCAGGTTCAAGGTCAATAAAGAATTCAACTTCACGTTACGGGGTGGCCAGGAAGTTCTTTGAAATAAATCGGAAATTCACTAATAACGAAATATTATTCAAATCGGCGTGTTTTTGTTCAAGTCCGTGACATGGGATAAGAAAGCTTGACATCCATTTTTAATAAGCGAATAGCTTTATGGCTTGATATGACAGTGATTGACTTTAGTGGTTTTGTTGTTTGAATTCGCATAACAGGTTGGTTAGGAATATGAAAACTAACAACCTTACAAAAATAATCAATTTTAGCATGATGAGTGGTTAACCAATCAATCCCAAAAATTACATCAAAAGCAAGTATTTTCAACAAAATAAGATCGACAGGTAATGGTATGGTTCCAACTTGAATCAAGCAAGATTTATAAACAGTAGATGTAATGAAAGTTTCTCCTAACGGAGTCTCAACAGATTAGTCAAGGTCTAATTTCTCCAGAGTCAAGTTCAAATGTTGAGCACAAGCAGGAGAGATAAAAGAATGGGTAGAACCGGTATCTAATAAGGTATAAACTTTGCAAGAGTTTATGATTAGCTTACCCGTGATCACCTCGTTCGGTTCCTCGCATTTTAGAAAGTTATGAAAGGCGCTCTCACTTGAACTACCAATTTTGACTTGTCTGGGATAGCCTTTGGTGTCATCATTATCGCTAGAATTGACTTTCACTATAGGGCATATTCCACCCTCAACTGCTTCGTCGTACTCCTGTTTCATGATCTGAATCATTAATCTTTGATCCATATCGAATTTGGGTTGACCGCAATGTACAGGGTAATTCAAAAATCGATGTTAGGTTCTCTCAATTGCTGTCCAAAAAGAGAAATACATATAATCTATTTTAGCCTTCTTAGATCGGACATCTCTTTCCACAATATCAACTCGTCGTGCGGCTTTTACCCATGCATCACTCATTATCACTCGTTCAGTTGTTTCTTCTTTCAGCTCAGATTCTAGCTTTATCATCTTATACTCTGCCAAAGAGTGCTTCTGTTCAAGAATCACATATCGTGTAACACAAGCTTGAATGGTTGTATCCTTTTTCTCTATGATCGCCTGTCGTTCTTCAGCCTACTCTTCTAACTCATGAATACGATTTTGTAATTCTACATTTTGATCATAAAATTCTTCTAATAAATTCTCCTCAGGTTCCTCTTATTCCTCACTCTCAGCTGCTACCTCTGCGACTAGCTCGGGTGCAACTATTAATTCTTCCCTCACCACAAGAATATCTCTAATTCCTTCTTCGCCTGACATCACATTATCCTGGTTGGTGATTAGAGGTGTCTCCATGGTCTGATTCACTCCATTGTTAATATTTCCAGCTTCCATTCTCAAATACTGCCAAAAAACAAGGGTTAATTAACATGTCACATATTATCCCTATACACGACCAACCAAATAAATACTAAATAAGCTTAGTCAGGTCATACTAGCGAAGGAATTCCCCATCTCTCCCCTCCTAGTTCTTATCTCACATCTCGGCCTGGGGATCGTATCCACAAGCTACGATACCAAACTTGTGATGCCCCCAAAATAGGTATACATCACCCATTACGAGTAGCCAAATACATGAATGCGAAACAAATACAACTTCAATAATACAATTGTCGTGCAAAATACGACAATGACATATATCTTGTGAGTTTGAATACAACTATTGTCTAATAGAGAGTATACAAACTCAAAGGAGTCCTCATTACAATTATTGATACACTATTTTACAAAATAGTGAGGACTACTAATACAACTATCTGAACCATTACTCCATTACCCCATTTAGTTCTCTTTATGTTCTCACCTCCGAGAAGAAAAAATGGAACAAAAGAAAAGGGTGAGCTCAACTAGCCCGATAAAGAATATTATGACTAAGATAATATAAAACAATTTATCATTAGTCTTCAACGAGGAAAAATCGATAAAATATAATAGACAACAAGTTTTAGATCAACAAGCTGCGGTGAACGACAATCCATTAGAAGAAGTCAAGTAGAGAAAGAATTCTACTATCTTCTAAGATTTAAAAGTCCATCATCAATATTTTATCCCTGAAACATCAATCAATATACATCTTGAATCAAATATTCATCTTTGCACTATAGGCCAAAGATATTCATTTGTATCACCAGTTGGTTATGTTCATCTCAACACCTGTTCATCTTTGCACTACGGGCAAAAGATATTCATTAGGTAATCATTCATCTTTACACTACAGGCCAAAGATATTCATCAGTTAATCATTCATCTTTGCACTACAGGCCAAAGATATTCAGTAATATCATCATTTAAGACTGAGGATGATGAAAAATATCTTAAAAAAAATGAATCCAGTGAGATAAATGATCAAAGATTAGGGATTCGTACTTTAGTTTATCCAAGTTCAAAAATACTTTATAATAATCAATTGTGGAGCAAAATTCAAGAATAAAGATCAAAACATGGATACAATCAAAGGTAGTAACCATAATAGACAACTTGGACAAAGAAAAGAAAATTTCATTTTTTCTATTAATAGTACTGTATTCGTGAATAGTGTCGTATACGTGAATAGTAACCCCGACACAAAAAGGTAGAAATTCTACAATAAAATCCATACCAATATTTCGGTATAATGATATTGAAAGAATAACATCTTAATGAAGAAAATAACATCCCTTACCTCAATATAACAGTATTTCAGATCGGAATATCGATATAAGGCTGAAGGAAACTTGCACTGAATAACAACTCACAAAGTATCTAAATACTCACACAAAAAATACTCGATAATATAGAGAAAGAGAAAACTTGTTTTACGGTGTGATTTTCAATTCTAACTAAGCACCTATTTATAGGAAAATGCTTAGAAACGCCATATAGACTAACCTGCTTTCTTTGATGGCTTTACTACGCTTCTTATTCAAGCCTACCACTTTTGATAATAAATTCCAGTACATTTTATTTCTCACCAACCAAAAGTGGGGCCCACCATATTTTTAGTAAAAACATTTATTTCCGAAACTTCAATAATTCATAATAAATAGCCCTTTTATCAGAAAATTCGAATCTCATGTCTATTCCATAGGAAATCAAATTCTCTAAAACTTCGTAAGTTTAAGTTTTTCCAAATTCCAAACGAAAAATGACCGAAATCCACATACGGACGATTTTCAAAACCTCCATTCCGACAAAATACTAATAAAACACCTCAGCATTAATTCCTTCATTTATAACAACAATAAATATATCCATCATTTATATCTACATAAAATAAATATTTCCTTATCATATAAATCAATAATTAATTATTCACAAATAATATCACAGAATCATAGTTATGACAACCAAGTCGTTCCCAAGAAAGAGGAGGATTTTCGATAAGGATTTTTTCTTATTGGCGCGCAATTAGGTGACCAAACCCCTTTTCTAGACAGAATTTTCTTAGACATTGCCAATAATGCTATCTAATAATATTATTCAAATAATATGAATTATTGATCTGATAATGGGAAATCAGTGCGGTGACAATTATTGAAACAACAATAATATAAAATATCAGCGTAGCAATTATTGAATCAATAAAATAAAATATTGAGCAGTAATTACTGTAACAATTATTCGAAGTAGTGCCTTCTTACGTAAGAATCAATAATTCAAAAATATTGTGCAATACCGTATGCTCTTGCCATGCAACAACGTATTACTTTACTTTACCCAAGGGTATTCCAATAGTGTTACTTGAGTAGCGATTACGCCTGATTATTTATAAAAACTCAAATTTGTCATTTTTCTTCATCCAAGCGAGTTATTACGTTATGGGGCCCTAAATGGGTTTGCTCAGGTGCATACGAATATTCCCCGGCAATGACAAGAATATTCCACGACCAAACAAATATTCCCCGACAACAATGAATATTTATAACCACTTGCTTATTTTGCAAAATTTGCACATTTCACCCATAACCAAAACATTATATCAATTTAACACCTTATTATTCACAATAATAAATAGAGAAAATTCGATTTTATTTATAATAAGTTGGGGTCTTACAATACTCGTATAAGATATCATTTCTTTTGTACTCGTCATGGGATATCGTTTTTTTTCGTATTCTTCATTTATGGGTACTATTCATATCGAAGTACTATTTATCCAGGGTACTATTCATTCGGGTACTATTCATCCAGGGTACTTTGCATGACGAGGTACTATTCATTCGGGTATTATTCACTCGGGGTAATATTCATACGGTAATATTCATACGGAACTATTCATATGGTACTATTCATGAGCACTATTCACAATAAAATTTAATTTTCTTTTCTGTCCAAATTATTTTTGATACATAAATATTATTCTTGAATTTTACTCCATAATTAGTTATCATGTTGACAATTTAGACATTCTTGAACTCTGGATAAATTGAATTATAAATCTCTAATATTTATCCTTGATCTTACTTGATTGATTCTTTATATAATTGTCATCATCCTCATGCTTATATTGTGGTGAAAGTCATCTTTGGCCAGTAGTGTAAAGATGGACTGTTGATTGGTATGATTATGACCAAGAACTGTGTATTGGTATAATCATGACCTTTAATGTTACAGATAAAGATTTGTTATGAATGCTCTATTTGGCCCATAGTGCAAAGAAGAACTATTGATTTATATCTTTGGCCCGTAGTGCAAAGATGGACAAGTGTATGACATGATCATGACCACTGATGATAAAAATAAATATCTTTGGCCCGTAGTGCAAAGATAGGCTATTGTTTGGGAGGATCATGACCATTGGTTTTACATTTGAATGTCTTTGGCCGTAGTGCACTGACAGAAAATTGATTGACATGATCATGACCATTGGTTTTATAGTTGAGTATCTTTGGCCCGCAGTGCAAAGATAGACAATTGATTGGTATGATCATTGTTATTACAGTTGAATGTCTTTAGCCTTTGGGGCAAGGATATTGAGTGAAAGTTGTAACACTCCAGTCCCACATCAAAAGATAGGGGAAAATTTTATCTGTATATAAGGAAATAAGTTACTACCAATAGTACCTTCAAAGTCTTGACCTTTTGGGAGCCTGTGGTGGGCTAAGATGACCCAAGAAGATACTATTGGGCCAGTAGTTTGAGGCCTTATTTGGATGAATTTGATTCGATTCGGACTTGGGATTTTACCCGAGATTTTTTTCAGACTCGGGATTTTACCCGGGTTGTTTCTTATGGTATCAAAGCCGGAAGTGGGGACACGAAGGCTAGTGGTATTATCCCACAATGGAGAGATGGAGGTCTGGAGGTGGGGACACGAAGCCAGCCGGTATTATCCCACAATGGCTAGAGAGGTAAAGATCTTTGGTAGTGTGTGTGATGGGATTACGGAGGGGACGTCAAAAATTTAAGTGGGGGAGTTTGTAACACTCCAGTCCCACATCGAAAGATAGGGGAAAAATTTATCTGTATATAAGGAATAAGTTACTACCAATAGTACCTTCAAAGTCATGACCTTTTAGGAGCCTGTGGTGGGCTAAGATGACCCAAGAAAATACTATTGGGCCAGTAGTTTGAGGCCTTATTTTGATGGATTTGATTTGATTCGGACTTGGGATTTGACCTGAGATTTATTCTGGACTCGGGATTTGACACAAATTGTTTCAGATTTTGTAACACCCCAGTCCCACATCGAAAGATAGGGAAAAATTTATGCGTATATGAGGAATTAAATAACTACCAATAGTACCTTCAAGTCATGACCTTTTTGGGAGCTGTGGTGGGCTAAGATGACCAAGAAGATACTATTGGGCCGATAGTTGAGGCCTTATTTTGATGGATTTAATTCGATTGGACTTGGGATTTGCGAGATTTGTTTTGGACTCGAGGAGTTTGACTAAGGTTGTTTCATATGGTATCAAAGCCGACTCTCGAAAGCTCGGGTCGGGTCATCCGATCGAGTTTCTTGGGAGGTGGGGACACGAAGGTCGGTGGTATTATCCTGATGGAATATGGAGGTGGGAGGTGGAACCTGAAGCCAGTAGGTATTATCCCCTGATGGCTAGAGAGACAAAGATCTTTGGGCCGTGTGTGTGATCGATTACGGCGAGGGGACGTCGAGAAATTTAAGTGGGGAGTTTGTAACACCCAGATCCTACATCGAAAGATAGGGAAAATTTATGCATATATGAGGAATTAAGTAACTACCAATAGTACCTTGAGTCATGACCTTTTAGGAGCTGTGGTGGGCTAAGATGACCCGAAGATCTTACTATTGGGCGATAATTGAGGCCTTATTTTGATGAATTTGATTCGATTAGGACTTAGGATTTGACCCAAGATTTGTTCGGACTTCGAGATTTGACCGGGTTGTTTCATATAATCGAATCAAATTCATCCAAATAGGGCCTCAACCAACCCAATAGTACTTAATAAATCTTGAATCAATTCCCCAACGGGCTCCGAATGGTGACTCTTAAAGCATCACTCAAATTGTGATCCGACAAAATTTTCCAATCTCCCATCATCTGATCACTGAGGTGTTCTATGACACGTATCAAGCCATTGTGGGAAAATGTTGACTGAAAAGTTCTATTAAGACTTTGTAGCAATGACAAACTGTTGATTTACATTATTATAAACATGAATTATTAATTTAACTATAATCTTTGGTGGTTCAGGTGAAGACAGGTGATGAAAGTTCTCTTTGTCTTGGGTACAACAAAGAAATATTGATGGGTATTACAGGGATAAAATATTAATGATGGACTTTTAAATCATATGAGATAGTAGACTTCATTCTCTACTTGACTCTTCTAATGGATTGATGTTTCCGCTGCAGTTGTTGATCTAAAACTTGTTGTCTATTGTATTCTATCAGATTTTTCCCTATTGAGGACTAAGGATAATTTTTTCTACATTATATTAGTCATAATATTCTTTACTATGCTAGTTGAACTCACCCTTTTGCTTCACAATTTCTTTCAGGTAATAAGAGTGTAGCTGGGTCGAGTGGGGATAACAAGGGAATAGAATGAGGGTCTGTGACTGTTGAAGTTTCTCAATACATTATAAAACAACATGACAATATATAAATGTATTGAGAACTTAAAATGTGTGTGTAATATTTTATACATCATTTAATAATTGATTTTATCATAAGATATGGTTGTGCACATCCACTTGGTGACTATATCTATGAGTATTATCTATATAATCTTGGAGTATAGTTGGAATATAATCCTCAGTTTAAGACAGTGAAGGTAATTGTATGGCAAGAAGATACACACAATTGGAATGAACATGATAGTAATCTTCTCATTCTTCGTTGGGTTCTATTGGGTTAACCAAGGTTAATGCTCAAGTCCTATGATATATATTATAACTTTGATGCATGGCCTCCCATGTATTAAGGATTCCTTGAGCATTTTTCAAAGATTTTAATTCCTAAAATAGTTATCGACTGTACCTTTATGTAAAGTATCATTGGTTTAGAGTGTGAGTATTGTTATTTCTATTAAAACTCACAGCTTATATGTTGTCTGTGACGCCCCCAAAATTAGGTATACATCACCCATCTTGAGTCGCCAGATACATGGTACAGAATTCAAATACAACTTAATAATACAACTGTCATGTACAATACGACAAAACATAAACTGTGAGTTTGAATACAATTATTGTCCACCAGAGATTATACAAACTCAAAAGGAGTCCTCATTACAATTATTATCACACTATTTCACAGAATAGTGAGGACTACTAATGCACCATCTAGGACCATCACTCTGTTCCCCAACTAGTCCCACTTTACGTTCTCATTTCACAGAAGAGAAGGCGGTGAAAGAAAGGGTGAGCTCAACTAGCCCGAAGAAATATTATGACTAAGATAATGCAGAATAATTTATCGTTAGCCTTCAACAATGTTAAACTGATAAAATATAATAAATATCATGTTTAACTGCAGCGGAACAAGGAATCCATTAAAAGAATCAAGTAGAGAATGAAATCTACTATCTTTTATGATTTAAAAGGTTTTTCATCACTTTTATCGCTGGGACTCAGCTTAATAAATAATCCACATCATCGAATCACCCCTTCACTACGACCAAGGATATTCTTTAGTATCACGACCACAATTATCCATGCACTACGGGCCAAGAATATTTGTGTATTCATTAATGCTCATGATCATGCCAACAATTGTCCATCAATGCACTACTGGCCAATGAGGACTTTTACCACCTCACTTGTAACATTACGGTAATGATTACACCGAATAATCCCTGGTCATAATCATACCAAGTCCATCTATGAACTACAGGCCACATATGACTTTCAACAAAATATAAACATGAGAATGATGACAATGATATAAAAATTCAACTTAGCATAAAGCTTGTATTCACGAAGCTTTTGGAGTGTCAGCCTCAAGTGTTGCTCATGATCTTCACGGCTTTTAGAATAAATAAGGATGTCATCAATTAAGACGACCACAAAGTGATCCAAATATTCCTTGAATACTCGGTTCATCATATCCATGAAGGCAGCAGGAGCATTAGTCAATCCGAATGACATGACTAGAAATTCATAATGCCCGTACCGAGTTCTGAAAGCCGTCTTTGGAATGTCATCGGTTCTAATCCTCAATTGGTGATATCCGGAACGAAGATCAATCTTTGAAAAGAATTTGGCTCCATGTAACTAGTCAAATAGGTCATCAATACGTGGCAATGGGTACCTATTTTTGATGGTGACATGATTCAACTCCCGATAATCAATACAAAGTCGCATACTCCCATCTTTCATCTTCACGAATAGAGCAGAGCACCCCGAGGCGCGTCTAGAGACGAATAAAACCAATGTCTAACAATTCGCGCAATTGGGTCTTTAACTCGAAGTTCAATAGGAGCTATTCGATATGGGGCTTTGGAAATGGGTTTTGTACCAGGTTCAAGGTCGATACAAAATTCCATTTCACGCTCTAGGGGTAGGCCAGGAAGTTCTTCAGGGAATACGTCAGGAAATTTATTAACAATAGAAATATCGTTCAAAACTGATGTATTTTTTTTTAAATCTGTGACATGAGCTAAGAAAGCTTGACACCCGTTTTTCAATAAACGAATAGCTTTATGGCTTGAAATGACCATGATTGATTTTAATGGTTTGGTCGCTTGAATTCACATAATAGGTTGATTAGGAATATGAAAACTAACAATCTTACGAAAACAATCAATTTTTGCATGATGAGTAGTTAACCAATCAATCCCTAGAATTACGTCAAACGCAAGTATTTTTAAAGAAATAAGATTGACGGGTAATAATAACGATTCCGATTTGAACCAAACAAGACTTATAACCAATGGATGTAATGAAGGTTTCTCCCAATGGAGTTTCCACAGATAAGTCAAAGTCTAATTTCTTCGAAGTCAAATTTAATCGTAGAGCTCAAGTAGGAGAAATAAAAGAATGGGTAGAAACAGAGGTATCAAATAAAGTATAGACTTCGCTAGAGTTTATGATAAGATTACCCGTGATGACCTCATTCGGGTTCTTGCTACTGGGAGGGAGGTCAACAAACCTTTCTTCCTTGCACTACTGAGCTTTGACTTTTACTGGGAATGACCTTAGGTGCCTCCATCCTATTTGAACTTGTCTTGGTGAACGACAAAATCGAGCTAAGTGACCTTCTCTTCCACAATTATAACATGTTTTAGACGGCATCGCGGTGATTTGGTGATGTGTCCTCCCTCGCATTTGAAGCATATGATAGGTGGTGGTTTTCCTTCCTTAACAATGGGTCTTTGGTCTTTGGCGTCCTTCCATCATTGTTGAATCTCCTCTTCTTGAAATGTACATTCTTATTATTTTGGCCCTGATTACCAAGAAGTAGTTACCATTTACGCCTCATTGATTGATTCCACGCATGTTGTCACCGCCGATGGATCGCTCTCCTTTGGTTGCATTGACTCTTTATCGCGCTCCACTAAGCGAGCCCTATTTACAACATCTGAATATAAACACGGTTTATGAGAAATAAGATGTTGAGCGTCTCTCCGACTTCAAAACATCATGTGTTCTCTCTTCATTATCCATCGTGGGTGGCATAATTTGGGACAACTCGGCAAACTTGGCTTCGTCTTTGCGACACGGTCGTATTATTTTGCTCCAACTTGATGAATTCTACCTCTTTTATATAGCCGAATACTTTGGGAAAATACTTGTCGTTGAATAGTTCTTGGAACTTTTCCCAAGACATCTTGATCTGGCGAGTTGAGTACGCTTTCTACCGATTCCCACGATGTCTGCCTCTCCCATGAACTTAAAGGCGGCAAAAGGAACCTTTTGCTCCTCGGAGCATCCCAAGACATCAAATATCTTGGTGATACGCTTTATCCATGCTTCCACCTTAAGTGGTTTTGGCTCTCCGATAAACTCCGGGTGGTCCTAGCTCCTTGAAGCCATTTAGCGGTGGCCGTCAAAGAAAGTTTCAGTGTTTCCACCTATATTTTGGATAGGAGCCGCTCTCGCCTGCTGTTGCATGAATTGCATAAAGCCTCTGAACATTTGATCATTCATCATTTGGTCAGTGTTGTTGTTTGCGTGAGGATTGTCGCCTTCCTGATGCACATTATCCTGATTATTAATATGTGGTGAATCAACGGTCACCTGTGCTCCATTGCTATTCTCAACGTTCTCAGATGTCATTTTCAGATACTACCATAAAACAAAAGGTTAATTAACATGTCACATATTATCCCTATATTCTGACCGACAAATTACATACAAAAAAAAACTTAGGTAGGTCATACTAGCGAAGGAATTCCCCGTCTCTCCCCTCCTAGTTCTATTCTCACATCTTAGCCAGGGATCATATCCCTAAGTTTGATACCAAATGTGGCGCCCCAAAATTAGGTATACATCACCCATCTTGAGTGCATGGATACATGGTACAGAATTTAAATACAACTTAATAATACTGTTATCAGTGTACAATACGACAAAACATAAACTGTGAGTTTGAATACAAATATTGTCTACTAGAGAGTATACAAACTCAAAAGGAGTCCTCATTACAATTATTATCACACTATTTCACATAATAGTGAGGACTACTAATGCACCATCTAGGACCATCACTCTGTTCCCCGACTAGTCCCAACTACGTTTTCATTTCCTGAAGAGAACAGTGAAAGAAAGGGTGAGCTCAACTAGCCCAGTAAGAAATATTATGACTAAGATAATGCAGAATAATTTATCGTTATCCTTCAACAATGTTAAACTGATAAAATATAATAACTATCAAGTTTAACTGCAGCGGAACAAGCAATCCATTAAAAGAGTCAAGTAGAAAATGAAATCTAATATCTTTTATGATTTAAAAGGTTTTTCATCTCTTTTATCGATGGGACTCAGCTTAATAAATAATCCACATCATCGAATCACCCCTGCACTACGGCCAAGGATATTCTTTAGTATCACAACCACAATTATCCATGCACTACGGGCCAAGAATATTTGTGTATTCATTAATGGTCATGATCATGCCAACAACTGTCCATCAATGCACTACGGGCCAATGAGGACTTTTACCACCTCACTTGTAACATTACGGTAATGATTACACCGAATAATCCCTGGTCATAATCATACCAAGTCCATCTATGCACTACAGGCCACATATGACTTTCAACAAAATATAAACATGACAATGATGACAATGATATAAAAATTCAATAAAACAAGTTCAAGAATTAATTTATCTAGGAACTGATAACGTCCAAATTGTCAACACGATATTGTTTTGTAGAGTAAAATTCAAGAATTCTCAGAAGAATATTTCCATGAAAGATCTTTGGATGAAGCGTAAATATCAAGGATATTCCACAAATTTCATGGAGTATAGAAGTCAAAGTTTTAACCGGTTGAGTATAATAAAGAATGGAATAACAAAAGAAATCACCATGCATGCGATAGGCCTTCGCGACAGCGAGTTATTCCAGCGAGAATAATAAATAACGGAACCGGTCGCGTAAAACGCATGTGTATGAGGATATTCAAGCAGAATAATAAAGGATGGAACCAGTCCGTAAGATGCGCAGAGCATGTGATATTCGACGGAATAATAAAGAATAGAATATTAGAAGAATTTCACCAAGTATAGGGTATTCGCGATATCTGAGTTATTCCAATGTAATAATAAAGAATAGAATAATGAAGTTCTCTTCATGAATACAAAAGAAATAATAACCCTTACGAAAGTACAACAAGTGATATTCCTACCTTAGAAGAAAGCGGATATTGGAAAAGTGAAGTAACAAAATACTTTTCTTCTTTCTCTCTATAGTTTCTCTCTCTAGAGTTTCAGGTGAATTAAGTAAGAAATAATGAAGGAATGAGCTTCTATTTATAGGAAAATGGAATGAATAATAACTAATTCAGTGAACGGTCAGATTGATTTACTATTAAGCGGATGGTCCATATTGGTTTCTTATTAAAACTTAAAACAACAATCCATCTTGATTTACTATTATATCTTCAACCAATGATCTAAAAATTAGCACATCTCCTCATGGAATAATATTGTACCCAAATACCGAATGCACAATACTAGAGTGAATAGTAAGCAGGGTGAATAGTAACTCATGAATAGTAACTCATGAATAGTAACTTTCATGAATAGTAACTTCGTGAATAGTAACTCATGAATAGTAACTCATGAATAGTAACTCCAAACACGAAAAGTGTCCCGAATACCTAATTGAACAATATATCCTCCGGACATCAATTATACTTAACACAAATAAGTCCAACACAATGGAACTATAAAATTCATCTTTAATCAACACGAACTTATTCATCATTAATATTATAATTCACAATATTTAACAACGGGTTGTTCCCAAGAAAGAGGGGCTTTCAGATAAGGATTTCTCCTTATCATAGCGCAATTAGGTGACCAAACCTCTCCTTGATGGAATTTCTAGACATTGTCGATATTACAAATAATAATATGAATAACTTTGTCATCTCGATTATTGATTTAATAATATATCATATAATGCGGATAATCTTGTAACAATAATTGAATCAATAATATGAGAGATATGATGCAACAATTCATGTAATAATTGAGTATAAGCGGTGACTTCTCACGTAAGCATCAATAATCAATACCGTGTCTTCTTTATGTATTCTCTGGCGTATTACATTATACTTTTACTCTAGGGTAGTTCAACAGTTTTAACGGTAACACCACCTCCGTTATTTCATATAAAGTATTTTTGTCGTTTTCTCAATCCGACAATAATTCCATTAATAGGGTCCACCAATGATTGTGTCGTTGTCACGAATATTCACTGTTAAAACGAATATTCCCCCGACCAATCGAATATTATATAACAACTTGCGTACTTTGCAAAATTTATAAATATTATCCATAACTATAACATTATATCAAATCAATACCATAATATTCAAAAATATAATTCGAGAAAATTATTCTTTATTCATAAAATTTGGGGTCTTACATTGTCATATTTTGCACGATAGTTTAACAGTTGTATAAATGAAGTTTGTATTTGAATTTTGTAGTGTGTATTTGGCGATCGAGAATGGGTTGTGTGGACCTATTCTGGGGGCATCACACCTAATTTGGCTCAACAGCCCTTATGCGTAACTTTTCCTACTTTAGATGATAATACTCCTTTTGAGTTGAAATTTGGGCTAAAACATCTTCTATCCTCTTTTCATGGCCTTGCAGGTGAAGATCCTTACAAGCATCTGATGGAATTTCATGTGGTTTGTACAAGTATGAAACCTACCGCAGTAACCGAAGAGAAAATCAAATTGAGAGTCTTCCCATTTTCTCTAAAAGATTTGGCTAAGGATTAGCTATATTATCTGCCATTCGGAAGCATTACCACATGGGTAGGGATGCAGAGATTGTTCCTAAAGAAATATTTTCTCGCTTCAAGGACTGTCAATATTCGAAAAGAAATTTGTGGTGTGCAGCAGAACAATGGAGAATCCCTACATGAATATTGAGAACGTTTTAAGAGATTATCTGCAAGTTGTCCCCATCATCAAATTAGTGATCAACTTCTTATCCAATATTTTTATGAAGGACTTCTATGTAAGACCCCGAATTTTATGAAATGAAAGTATTCAATTTTCTTATAATTATTATTTTATTTAGTAAATGGTTAAATTGATAAAGGTTAAAGTTAAGGGTGACATTTGAAAATTTTGCAAAGTAAGCAAGTTGATATAAAATATTCGTTGTGTCGGAGAATATTCGATTGGTCGGGGAATATTCGTTTTAACGAGGAATATTAAATGCGGCATAATCATTGGTGGACCCCTGGCGAAGGTAATGAGTTAGAAAAACGGTGAAATATTTTTCAAAATAACGGCAAAAGTTATATCGTTAAACCATTGAACTACCGGTGGTAAAAGTAATCAGAATACGATTGTTGCATAGTAGTACTACCAGTATTGATTATTGATGCATACGTGAGAAGTCACTCAGTTATACTCAATTATTGCTATAGTAATTGATGCATAATATCTCTCATATTATTGATTCAATTATTGTCACAGTATCATCTGCATAATATTTATTATTATTAAATCAATAATTGAGATGACAAAGTTATTCATATTATTATTTGCAATATTGACAATGTCTAGAAAGTTCTATCGAGGAGAGGTTTGGTTACCTAATTGTGCGCCAAAAGGGAGAAATCCTTATTGGAAAACCCCCTATTTCCTGGGAATGATCTGGTTGTTAAATATTGTGAGTTATAATATTAATGATGAATAAGTTCGTGTTGATTAAAGATGAAATTGATATTTCCATTGTGTTGGGATTATTAGTGTTAGTGGAAATCAAAATCTATTCCAATAATATTTGATGTCTGGAGGTTATATTGACCAATCGGGAAATTAATTGGATAAATAAGCAATTAATTGCTATTAATTCACATGCTTATAACTATTTGTTCACATGTGTGTACTACTGATTCACATGCATGTACTATTAGGGGAGGTGGTGCAAGATTGATAATATTTGCATGACTAAATTAAAAATAGAGGTATAGATGAAGGTACTATATTGTAATTATTTTTTCACATGTATAAAACTATTGATTCACATGATTGTACTATTGATTCACATGTTGTACTATTAGGGGAGGTGGTGCAACTTTGATAATACTTACAGGACTAAATTAAAAATGAAGAAAAAGATAAATGTATTTTTATTATAATATTTTGATCCCCAAAACGTGCAATTATTGAAACTATGTTTTCCTATAAATAGAAGCTCATTCTTCTTTCATTCTCACCAATTCACAAAGACTCAGTAGAGGAATTATAGATAGAGAAGCTATAGAGAGAAAGAAGAAGAGAAGTCTGCTACTTCACTATTCCAATATCCAGTCTTCTTCTGAGGTAAGGGGTATTATTTATTTCGTATTCGTAAGGGATATTATTTTTGTTCAATATTCATATGAAATAACATTTTCTTCCATACTATGTAGTATGTAAGTAATATTATTTAGTTTTGTATCCATAATTCTACACTTATTTTGTTGAAGTATTGCTTCTATACTCCGTGAATTTGGTAGAATATCTTTGATATTTGCGCTTCATCCAGTATCTTTTCATGGAAATATTATTCTGAGCTTTCTTGATAATTATTGATCTTTTATGACAGAATACTATTCATGAGTTACTATTCACTCGAATATTATTCACTCGGGTATTTGGGGCACTTTTCGTGTCGGAGTACTATTCACGAGTTACTATTCACGGGTTACTATTCACTCGAATATTATTCACTCGGGTATTTTGGGCACTTTTTATGTCGGGGTACTGTAAGACCCCAACTTATTATAAATAAAATTGAATTTCCCTATTTATTATCTTGAAATAGTAAGGTGATAATTTGATATAATACTTTGGTTATGGGTGAAATGTGCAAATTTTGCAAAATAAGCAAGTGGTTATAAAATATTCATTTTGTCTGGGAATATTCGTTTGGTCGTGGAATATTCTTGTTGTTGGGGAATATTAAATGCGATTTACGCAGACCATTTGTGGGCCCCATAATGTAATAACCATCGGATGAAAAAATGACAAATTTGAGTTTTTATAAATACGGCGTAATCATTACCAATTAATAATTGTTGGAATATCAAATTGGTTAAAATATGAATACGCGTGGTTGCACAAAGAGTACGCGGTATTGCATGATATTATTGAATTATTGATTCTTACGTAAAGAAGGCACTACTCAATAATTATTACAGTAATTTCATTCAATATTTTATTTTATTGATTCAATAATTGTCTACCGATATTTTATATTATTGTTGTTTCAATAATTATCACCGCATAGTATTTCCCATTATCGGATCAATAATTCATATTATTTGAATAATATTTTTAGATAGCATTATTGGCAATATCTAGAAAGTTTCACAAGGAGAGGTTGGTCACCTAATTGCGCCCGAAGAATGAGAAATCCTTATCGAAAAGCCCCCTCTTTCACGAGAGCTACTGGTTGTCATTATTGTGATTACGTAATATTATTTATGAATAATTAATTATTACTTTTTATGATAAGGAAATATTTATTTTATGTGGTTATAAATGAAGAAATTTTAGTACGAAATAATTGTTGAATGTTTGACATATTTTGTGGAATTACAATTATTTCTCTGATAAAATATTCATTTAAATATATTATAATTGTTTCAATTAATATATATATATATATATATATATATATATATATATGCATGTGATTTAATTTTCCTTGAATGTTTTCTAAGCTAGTGGGCGGAAGTAAGTTTCCTACATGTGTGCTTTGTCTTTTGGTGGATGGCTAATATTTCATATCTCCTATATTTCTTCTTCTGCAAAGCTTGATTTCCAATTTGTGGACCCTCAATTATGAAGAATAAAGGCCATTAATTGGTAGGAAGGGTTGGTGGGTTTTATCTGCCAAGTTTGTGTTCAAGGGTGGCTCCCACCCTTATGAAATATGAAATGTTAGGCATAATGTTAGGCAGAGGAGAAAAAGAAGAAAAGTTAAAGCGACTTTATCTGCATTTCTTTTCTCCTTCCGTTCTTTATAAATAGGGGTAACCCTCCTTCCTCAATCACACCTTAATAATCATAAATTCTTATTCTATATTATTGTGAGTATTTTCTTGAGTATAAGAATACTTTGAGCATAGTTTTTTCCGTAAGATTTTCTCAGAATAATATCCGATATTCCAGTCAAATCCAACTTCTACTAAGGTAAAGGATATTATTTTATTGCAACACTCGTGAGAAATATTATTTTCTTTCATACTCCATATTACGTAAGCGATATTATTTCTTCTCGTATTCTTAAATTTGAACTTACTATGGTAAGTATTGCTTCTATAATTCCTGAAATGATTAAAAAATTTGCTTCATCTAATATCATTTTATATGAATATTGGTCTGAACTTTTTATCAAATTTAGAACTTTTCATGTCTGGGTACTATTCACGGTTACTGTTCACGGGTACTGTTCATAAAAGAAAAAAAAAATCTTCCAAGTTATCTATTGTGACCTTTATTCTTGAAATTTAATCCATGTTTTGATCTTCATTCTTGAATTTTACTCCACTATAGTTTATTATGGAGTATTATTGATCTTGGATAAACTGTAATACGAATCCCTAATATTTGTCCTTCGGTCTCACTGGATTCGTTCTCTAAAATATTTTTCATCATTCTCAGTCCTTAATAGGTGATACTTGATGAATATCTTTGGCCTGTAGTGCAAAGATGAATTATTATCTGATGAATATCTTTGGCCCGTAGTGCAAAGATGAACAGATGTTGAGATGAACAAACCAACTGATGATACAAATGAATATCTTTGACCCATAGTGAAAAGATGAATATTTGATGCAAGATGTATATTGATTGATGATGGATTTTTAAATCTTAGAAGATAGTAGGATTCATTCTCTACGTGACTCTTCTAATGGATTGTTGTTTCCGTTGTATTTGTTGATCTAAAACTTGTTGTCTATTATATTCTATCAGATTTTTCCTTGTTGAAGACTAATGATAATTTGTTGTATATTATCCTAGTCATAATATTCTTTACTGGGCTAGTTGAGCTCACCCTTTTCCTTGTTGTTTCATTTTCTTCTCAGGAAGCGAGAATATAACAGGAACCAGTCGGGTTAGAGAGTGATGGTTCTAGAAAGTTATTTTAGCAGACCTCACTATTTTTGTAAAATAGTGTATGAATAATTGTAATGAGGACTTATTTGAGTGTGGATATTGTCTAGAAGACAATATTTGTATTTAAACTCACAGTATGTGTTGTCGTATTATACACGATAATTGCAATAATGAAGTTGTAGTTTTATTTCTGTACCATGTATTTGGCGACTCATAATGGGTGTTGTATACCTATTTTGGGGGCGTCACAGTTGGTATCAGAGCTTAGGGATATGGTCTCTGGCGGAGATTGGGGAATAGAGATGAGTAAATCTTTCGCTAGTATGTCCTACCTAAGCTTATTTGTTGGTCGGTCATAATATTGGGATATTATGTGATATGTTAATTTGTTTAATTAACCCTTGTTTTATGGCGGATTTAAGAATGGTCACGAGAACGTTAACAATGGAGTGTCTCGAGACCGTGGAACAACCTTTAGTCACAAACCAGAGAGACGCACAAGTGAAGGCAATATTCCTCCCGTAAACAACACTACCGAAAGCAAGCGATGAATGATGGAATGTTTAGGAGCTTTTGCGCATTCATGCAAAATCGCATTTGAGAGACTCGTGTACAAAATCACGGTGGAAATAATAGCAACGCGTGGTCTATCACAGCTAAGCAGTTCAAGGAGTTGGGACCACCAGAATTTATCGGAAAGCCGGATCCGATCAAGGCAGAAACGTGGGTCAAGAAAATTACCAAGATATTCGATGTCTTGGGATGCATGGAGGAATAGAAGGTTCCATTCGCCACCTTTATGTTCTGCAGTGAGGCAGACTACTGGTGGGAGTCTGTGAAGCGTACCCAGCCTGCTTCACTCAACATGTCTTAGGAAACGTTTCAAAAACTATTCAATGACAAGTACTTTCCTGAAAGTATTCATCATATGAAGGAGGTAGAGTTTATCAGACTTGAACAAAACAACATGACGATTGTCTAAGTATGAAGCGTAAGTTCATTTGAGTTATCCGAGTTTGCACCTCATTTGGTAGAGAATGAGAACGAATGACAAGGATGTTTCTAAGAGGTCTAAAACCCGAGATTCGGCAATATCTTATCTCTCATAAATTTTTTTTATATTCAGATGTTGTAAACATGGCTCAATTATTAGAGCGAGATAATGAGTATGTTCAACCAAAGGAACACAACCAGGGTTATACCGGTGGCAGCGGTCATCGGAGCAATGAAAACCAGCAGGGAGGAAAACATTCAGACAAAAGCGAAGACGTCAGCACAAACATCAACTGTTTCTAGGGGAGGAGAATGGGCACCGGTCGTTTGTTACAAATGCGGGAAAGAGGGACACATCAGCCCAAACTACCCACAACAATTCAAGGTGTGTTATAACTGTGGAATGGAAGGTCATATAGTTAGAGATTGTCTAGTTGTGAAACCAAGTTCAACGGGGATGGTGACTCCAAAGGCTGTCCCGGATAAGTCAAAATCAGCGGTTCCTGGAAGAGCGTTTGTCGTGACTGGCCAAAACGCAAGGAACCCGAACGAGGTGATCACGGATAAGATAATCATAAACTCTTGCGAAGTTTATACCTTACTAGATACCGGTTTTACACATTCTTTTATCTCCACTGCTTATGCTCAACGTTTAAACTTGACTCCGGAGAAATTAGACTTTGATTTATCAGTGGAGACTCAGATTAGAGAAAGTTTAAACACGGCCCATTGTTTATAAATCTTGCTTAATCCAAGTTGGCACCATCACATTACCTATTGATCTTATCTCTTTAAAGATACTTTCATTTGATGTGATTTTAGGGATTGATTGGTTAACTACTCATTATGCCAAAATTGATTGTTTTCGTAAGGTTGTTTGTTTTCATATTCCTAACCAACCTGTTATACGAATTCAAGCAACTAAACCACTAAAATTAGTCACTGTCATATCAAGCCATAAAGCTATTCGTTTATTAAAAAATGGATGTCAAGCTTTCTTAGCCCATATTATGGACTTGAACAAAAACACATCAGATTTGAATAATATTTCTGTTGTTAATGAATTTCCTTATGTATTTCTTGAAGAACTTCCCGGTCTACCCCCAGAATGTGATGTTGAATTCTTTATTGACCTTGAACTGGGTACAAAACCCATTTCTAAAACCCCATGTCGAATGGCTCTATTGAACTTCGTGGAGTTAAAAGTCCAACTACAGTGGAATTGTTAGACATCGGTTTCATTCGCCCTAGTACATCTCCTTGGGTGCTCCTGTTTCATTTGTAAAAAGAAGAAGAGTGAGTATGCGACTTTGAATTGACTACCGGGAACTGAACCATGTCACCATCAAGAATAGGTATCCGCTACCTCGTATTGATGACCTGTTTAACAAGTTACAAGGGGCACAATTCTTTTCAAAGATTGACCTTCATTCTGGATATCATCAGCTGAAGATTAAAACTGAGGATATTCCAAAGACTGCCTTCAGAACTTGGTACGGGCATTATGAATTCTTAGTCATGTCTTTTGGATTGACTAATGCTCCTGCTACTTTCATGGATATGATGAACCGTGTATTCAAGGAATATTTGGATCAGTTCATTGTTGTCTTTATTGATGACATCCTCATTTATTCTAAAAGCCGTGAAGATCATGAGCACCATTTGAAGCTGATACTTGAAAGGCTTTCGTGAAAACAAGCTATATGCCAAGTCAAGAAATACGAGTTACGGCGAGGAAGTAGCATTCCTTGGGCACGTGGTGTCAAAACAAGGAGTATCTTGACGGCGAAGATTGAAGCAATACAAAGTTAGGAGCAACAATCAAGTCGATGGACCAAGTGCGTAGCTTTAAGGGTCTTATTTGGTTATTATCGGAGATTCGTGGAAGAATTTTCTTGAATCGCTACTCCATTAAGTCAGTTGACTCGAAAGGATACAAAATTTGTATGGAGCGAGGAATGCAAGAAGAGTTTGCAAGAGCTCAAGACGAGACTTATTTTGGCACCTATTTTAGCAATACCATCTGGTTCGGATGGATTTGTTATATACAGCGATGCTTCAGGCAAAGGGTTAGGATGTGTTCTCATGCAACATGGGAAACTCATAGCCTATGCCTCACGACAACTCAAAGAATATGAGAGAAATTATCCTACTCATGATCTAGAGTCACAAAGCGATGCTTTTCCACGCTGAAAATCTGGAGACACCACCGTATGGGGAGAAAGTGGAGATCTATACGGATCATAAAAGCCTCAAATACTTCTTCACCCAAAAGGAACTCAACATGCAAGAACGACGTTGGCTCGAGTTGTTGAAAGATTACGATCATACCATTCAATATCATCCACGAAAAAGCAAGCGTAGAAGGCGGCGCATTGAGTAGAAGAAGATCGTATGGGCACGAAAAGTGCGATGTTGTTAACACAAAGACCCATTTTGTACGATTTACAAAGGATGGAGATTGAGTTAAAGACTCCAGGGACCCACATGATGATGGCGAATATACGAGTAGAACTGACTTTAATCGATAAAGTTAAAGCTGCTAAAGCTACAGACCTGGGGCTGATGCGTATGAAGAAGAAAGTGCATGAAGGTGTTATTCCAGAAGCAAGAATCAATGAAGAAGGAATACTTCGAGTCAACTCCAGACTTTGTGTTCCTAACGATTCTGACTTGAAGCATAGAATCATGATGGAGGCACACAACACACCATTTGCAATCCATCCTGGGAGTACCAAAATGTATCATGATCTTCGACATATATTTTGGTGGAACAATATGAAGAGAGAGATCGCGGAGTTTATCATGAGGTGTTTAACTTGTCAACGTGTAAAATCGGAGCATCAAGTGCCAAAGGGTCCATTGCAACCACTTGAGATTCGAAATGGAAGTGGGAACACATTACCATGGATTTAGATTCTGTGTCTTCCCAAAGTTTCTCAAGGCATAGATGCGATTTGGGTTATTGTTGATAGATTAACCAAGTCTCACTCATTTCTTGCCGATACATGAGACTTATTCCTTGAACGTCTTGCTCAGTAGCATCGTGAATGAGATTGTGAGATTGCATGGCATGCCAGTATCCATAGTTTTGGATCGTGACCCAAGATTCACTTCACGATTTTGGGTTAGCTTACAGAAAGCTATGGGCACGGATTTACGATTCAGTTCAACATACCATCCTCAAACGGACGGGCAATCGGAAAGGTCTATTCAAACCCTTGAATATCTATTAAGACTCTGTGTCCTAGATTTCAAAGGAAGTTGGGATAATTACTTGCCACTGGTGGAATTCTCCTACAACAATAGTTATCAAGCAAGTATAGGCATGGCTCCATTTGAAGCATTGTATGGACGAAAGTGTCGCTCTCTAGTATGCTGGGATGAGGTGGGAGAAGCAACGTTGTTAGAACCAGAGTTGGTATGAATGACTATAGAGAAGATCCAAACGATTCGACAACGTATACAAACGGCACAGGATCGACAAAAGAGTTATGCTGATCTTCATCAAAAGGACGTGGAATTTAATATTGGAGATCATGTACTGTTACGTATTGCTCCATGGAAGGGATTTACAAGATTTGGGAAGAGAGGAAAGCTCAATCCAAGGTTTGTTGGTCCATTTGAGATTCTTGATCGAATAGGAAATGTGGCCTATAGACTCGCGTTACCTCCAAGCATGTCTGGTGTTTATAATGTTTTTCACATATCTATGCTTCGTAAATATGTGAAAGACCCGAACCATATTATTGCGTTAGAACCAGACGAAATAGCCGAAGATTTAACGTACGAAGAGGTACCTGTTAAGATCTTGGATAGGAAAGAGCATGTCCTAAGCACCAAGGTTATACCACAAGTTAAGGTTTTGTGGTGGAACCATGCTATTGAAGAAATGACCTGGGAGTTGGAATCGGAAATGAAAGCGAGGTACCCTCACCTTTTCGATATTCCAGGTACGTAAGTCAATTTCGAGGATGAAATTTCATAAGGAGGGGAGGTTGTAAGACTCCAACTTATTATAAATAAAATTGAATTTCCCTATTTATTATCTTGAAATAGTAAGGTGATAATTTGATATAATACTTGGGTTATGGGTGAAATGTGCAAATTTTGCAAAATAAGCAAGTGGTTATAAAATATTCATTTTTGTCGGGGAATATTCGTTTGGTCATGGAATATTCTTATTGTCGGGGAATATTAAATGCGACCAGTAGCCATTTACTACTGGGCCCCATAACGGAATAAGCGCCGGATGAAGAAAATGACAAATTTGAGTTTTTATAAATAACGGCGTAATCGTTACCGTTAACACTATTGGAATATCCGGTGGTTAAAATACGATGAATACGCGTGGTTGCACAAGAAGCGCGTGGTATTGCACAAAGATTGTTGAATTATTGATTCTTACGTAAGAAGGCCGCACTACGATAATAATTACAAGTAATTACTGTTCAATATTTTATTTTATTGATTCAATAATTGTTGCGTTGATATTTTATATTATTGTTGTTTCAATAATTGCCACTGCACAATATTTCCCATTATCATATCAATAATTCATATTATTTGAATAATATTATTAGATAGCATTATTGGCAATGTCTAGAAAGTTCTGTCAAGGGAGGTTTGGTCACCTAATTGCGCGTCAGTAAGGAGAAATCCTTATCGGAAAATCCCCTCTTTCCTGAGAATGGCCTGGTTGTCATTATTCTGATTCTGTAATATTATTTATGAACAATTAATTATTAATTTTTATTATAAGGAAATATTTATTTTATGTGGTTATAAATGAAGAAATTTTAGTACGAAATAATTGTTGAATGTTTGACATATTTTGTGGAATTACAATTATTTCTCTGATAAAATATTCATTTAAATATATTATAATTGTTTCAATTAATATATATATATATATATATATATATATGCATGTGATTTAATTTTTCCTTGAATGTTTTCTAAGCTAGTAGGGCGGAAGTAAGTTTCCTACATGTGTGCTTTTTGTCTTTTTGGTGGATGGCTAATATTTCATATCTCCTGTATTTCTTCTTCTGCAAAGCTTGATTTCCAATTTGTGGACCCTCAATTATGAAGAATAAAGGTCATTGATTGGTGGGAAGGGTTGGTGGGTTTTGCCTGCCAAGTTTGTGTTCAAGGGTGGCTCCCACCCTTATGAAAATATGAAATGTTAGGCATAATGTTAGGCAGAGGAGAAAAAGAAGAAAAGTTGGGCGCACTTTATCTGTTTCTTTTTCCTTCCGTTGCTATAAATAGGGGGTAACCCCTCCTTCCTCAATCACACCTTAATAATCATAAATTCTTATTCTATATTATTGTGAGTATTTTTCTTGAGTATAAGAATACTTTGAGTGTAGTTTTTCTGCAAGATTTTCTCAGAATAATATCCGATATTCTAGTCAAATCCAACTTCTACTAAGGTAAAGGATATTATTTTATTGATTGATGTTACGGGGATAAAATATTGATGATGGATTTTTAAATCTTAGAAGATAGTAGGATTCATTCTCTACGTGACTCTTCTAATGGATTGTTGTTTCATTGATTTGTTGATCTAAAACTTGTTGTCTCATTATATTCTAATGATTTTTTTCTGTTGAAGACTAATGATAATTTGTTGTATATTATCCTAGTCATAATATTCTTTACTGGGCTAGTTGAGCTCACCCTTTTCCTTGTTGTTCCATTTTCTTCTCAGGAAGCGAGAATATAGCAGGAACCAGTCGGGTTAGAGAGTGATGGTTCTAGAAAGTTGTTTTAGCAGACCTCACTATTTTTGTAAAATAGTGTATGAATAATTGTAATGAGGACTTATTTGAGTGTGGATATTTTCTAGAAGACAATATTTGTATTTAAACTCACAATATGTGTTGTCGTATTATACATGAAAATTGTAATAATGAAGTTGTAGTTTTCTTTCTGTACCATGTATTTGGCGATTCAGAATGGGTGTTGTATACCTATTTTGGGGGCGTCACATCTTATCTCTTAAAAATTTTCTTTATATTCAGATGTTGTCAACAGGGCTCAATTATTAGAGCGAGATAATGAGTATGCCTAACCGAGGGACTACAATCAGGGTTATACCGGTGGATGCGATCATCTGAGCGATGATAACCAAATGGGGAGGAAAGAATCTGACAAAAGGTAACTAACCACTCGGGTGGTAATCGTGGCCATGATAATAGGAGAGATGAGTCAAGTGGAAATTTGAGGAAAGAGGAGATTCAACAATGACGGGAAGACATCAAAGAAGAAGCAAAGAACACAAACAACAAATTCTAGGGAGGAGAATGACCGCGGATTAGATGCTAAAGATGCGAGAGGAGGGGACATAAGTGCAACCTGTTCACTGACCTTCCAAGGTGTGTTTCAGTTGTGGAAAAGACGGTCATATAGCCCGATTTTGTCCGAAGGCGAAGTCAAGTCCAAATTGGGATGGCGACACCAAAGCGCACTACTGGACACAAAAACAAAGTCGGTGGTTGAGGAGGGCGTTTGTCGTGACTGGCCAAAATACGAGAAACCCGAACGAGGTGATCACGGATAAGCTAATCATAAACTCTTGCGAAGTTTATACCTTATTAGATACCGGTTCTACCCATTCTTTTATCTCTCCTGCTTATTCTCAACGTTTGAACTTGACTCTGGAGAAATTAGACCTTGATTTATTTGTTGAGACTCCGTTAGGAGAAACTTTCATTACATCTACTGTTTATAAATATTACTTGATCCAAGTTGGTACCATCACATTACCTGTCAATCTTATTTCATTGAAAATACTTGCATTTGATGTGATTTTAGGGATTGATTGGTTAACCATTCATCATGCTAAAATTTATTATTTTTGTAAGGTTGTTAGTTTTCATATTCTTAACCAACCTGTTATGCGAATTTTATGAAATGAAAGTATTCAATTTTCTTATAATTATTATTTTATTTAGTAAATGGTTAAATTGATAAAGGTTAAAGTTAAGGGTGACATTTGAAAATTTTGCAAAGTAAGCAAGTTGATATAAAATATTCGTTGTGTCGAGGAATATTCGATTGGTCGGGGAATATTCCTTTTAACTTGAGAATATTTATGTATGACACAATTATTAGTGGACCCCATAACGGAGAAGGTACTATCGTAGTTAAAAACGATGAAATATTTTTTAAAAATAACTGGCGAAAGTTTTACCGTAAAACTGTTGAACTACGGTGGTGGTAAAAATGCGATGTCACGCGTGGTTGCATAGTAGCACACGGTATTGATTATTGATGCATACGTGAGAAGTCACTCAGTTATACTAAATTATTACTACAATAATTGATGCACAATATCTCTCATATTATTGATTCAATTATTGTCACAGTATCATCTGTATAATATTTATTATTATTTAGTCAATAATTGAGATGATAAAGTTATTCATATTATTATTTGCAATATTGACAATGTCTAGAAAGTTCTGTCGAGGAGAGGTTTGGTCACCTAATTGCACGCCAATAGGGAGAAATCCTTATCGAAAAGCCCCCTCTTTCATGGGAATGATCTGGTTGTTAAATATTGTAAGTTATAATATTAATAATGAATAAGTTCGTGTTGATTAAAGATGAAATTGATATTTCCATTGTGTTGGGATTATTAGTATTAATGGAAATCGACATCTATTCCGATAATAATTGATGTTTGGAGGTTATATTGACCAATCGGGTAATTAATCTGATAAATGAGCAATTAATTGGTATTAATTCACATGCTTATAACTATTTATTCACATGTGTGTACTATTGATTCACATACATGTACTATTATGGGAGGTGGTGCAAGATTGATAATATTTGCATGACTAAATAAAAAATGGAGGTATAGATGAAGGTACTATATTGTAATTATTTTTTCACATGTATAAAACTATTGATTCACATGATTGTACTATTGATTCACATGATGTACTATTAGGGAAGGTGGTGCAAGTTTGATAATACTTGCAGGACTAAATTAAAAATGAAGGTATTATACTGTAATATTTCAAGCCCCAAAACGTGCAATTATCGAAATAATGTTTTCTTATAAATAGAAACTCATTCTTCTTTCATTCTCACCAATTCACTAATACTCACCAGAGCAATTATGAGAGAGAAGCTATAGAGAGAGAAACTATAGAGAGAAAGAAGAAGAGAAGTCTGCTACTTCACTATTCCAGTATCCAGTCTTCTTCTGAGGTAAGGGGTATTATTTCTTTCGTATTCGTAAGGGATATTATTTTTGTTCAATATTCATATGAAATAACATTTTCTTCCATACTATGTAGTATGTAAGTAATATTATTTCGTTTCGTATCCCTAATTCTACACTCATTTTGTTGAAGTATTTATTCTATACTCCGTGAAATTGGTAGAATATCCTTGATATTTGCGTTTCATCCAGTATCTTTTCATGGAAATTTTATTCTTAGCTTTCTTGATAATTATTGATCATTTTATGCCGGAATACTATTCACGAGTTACTATTCATGAGTTACTATTTATGGGTTACTATTCACATGATTACTATTCACTCAAATATTATTCACTCGGGTATTCGGGGTACTTTTTGTGTCGGAGTACTATTCATAAGTTACTATTCATGGGTTACTATTTACCCGATTACTATTTACTCAAATATTATTCACTCAGGTATTTTGGACACTTTTCATGTTGGGGTACTATTCACAATGTACTATTCTAGAAGTATTATTCATTGGGTACTATTCACGGGGTACTATTCATCCGAAAAATATATTTCTTTTCTGTCCAAATTATTTTTAATACATGAATATTATTCTTGAATTTTACTCCATAAAGCAGTATCATGTTGACAATTTGGATGTTTTTAAACTCTGGATAAATTTAAAGTCTTTATTATTTATCCTTGATTTCATTTGATTAATGCTTATATCATTATCATCATCCTCATGCTTATATTGTGATGAAAGTCATCTTTGGCTTACATGCATAGATAGACTGTTGATTGGTATGATTGTGACCAGGGATCATTCGGTATAATCATGACCCGTAATGTTACAAATGATGTGATAAAAGTCCTCATTGGCCCGTAGTGAATTGATGGATAATTGTTGGTATGATTATGACCAGGGATTATTCGGTATAATCATGACCATTGATGATTACATGAATATCGTTGGCCCGTAGTGCAGGGATGATTCGATGGTGTGGTTTATTTATTAAGCTGGGTCTCAGTGATAAAATTGTGGATAAACTTTTTAAATCATAGAAGATAGTAGATATCATGCTCTACTTGACTCTTCTAATGGATTATTTGTTCCGTTGTATTTAAACTTGATGTTTATTATATTTTATCAGTTTAACACTGTTGAAGGCTAATGATAATTTATTCTGCATTATCTTAGTCATAATATTTCTTACTGGGCTAGTTGAGCTCACCCTTTTGCTTTCATTGTTCTCTTCAGAAAATGAGAATGCATCCGGGACTAGTCGGGGAATGGAGTGACGGTCCAGACGGTTGCTTTAGTAGTCCTCACTATTCTATGAAATAGTGTGATAATAAATGTAATGAGGACTCCATTTGAGTTTGAATACCTTCTAGAAGACAATATTCGTGTAAAAACTCTGAGCTACCCTTTTGTCGTATTGTATTAATTAAGTTTGTATTTAAGTTATGTACCATGTATTTGGCAACTCAGAATGAGTGATGTATACCTATTTTGGGGGCGTCACAGTTGGTATCAAAGCTTAGGATATGTTCTCTGGCTGAGATGTGAGACAAGAACTAGGAGGGGAGAGACGGAGAATTCATTCGCTAGTATGACCTACCTAAGTTTATTTGGTATTTAATTGGTCGGTCAGAGTATAGGGATAATATGTGACATGTCAATTAACCCTTGTTTTGTGGCAGTGTTTGAAAATGATATCTGAAAATGTTAAGATCAGCAATGAAGCACATGAGACCGTTGAGTCACCAACGATCAATACCCATGATAATGTGCAACAGGAAGACAATAATCCTCAGGTAAACAATAACACCGATCAAATGATGAATGATGGGATGTTCAGAGGCTTTATGCAATTTATGCAACATCAGGCGAGAGCGGCTCCTGTTCAAAATTCAAGTGGAAACACTAGCAACTCTCGAGCGGTTACCGCTAAATAGTTCTAGGAGCTAGGACCACCAGAGTTTTTGGGAGAGCCAAAACCACTTAAGGCGGAGACATAGATAAAGCAGATCACCAAGATATTTGATGTCTTGGGATGCTCAAAGGAGCAAAAGGTTCCCTTCGCCACTTTCATGTTGCGAGGAGAGGCAGATTACTGGTGGGAATCCATAAAGCCTACTCAGCCTGCCGCATTGAAGATTTCTTGGGAGAAGTTCCAAGAATTGTTCAACGACAAGTACTTTCCCAAAAGTATTCATCACATGAAGGAGGTTGAATTCATCAAGATGGAGCAAAATAATATGACCGTATCGTAGTACGAGGCTAAGTTTGCCGAGTTGTCCCGGTTTGTATCCCATTTGGTAGATAATGAGGAGCGTATGACGCGGATGTTCCTAAGAGGTTTGAAATCCAAAATATGTCAACACCTCATTTCTCACAAACTTTGTTTATATTCAGATGTTGTGAATAGGGATAAGTTATTGGAGCGCGATAATGAGTCAGCCTAACCAAAAGGCAATGACCAACAACACGATAATCATCGTACCGGTGGCAACGGCCATCGAAACAACGATAACCATCGTGGAGGAAATTATCAGGCAAGAAATGGTAACCACTTCGGTGGTAATCATGAACAAGATAATAGGAAAGGTGAACTAAGTGAGAACGACTTCAAGAAGAGAAGGTTCAATAATGATGGAAAGACGGCACAAAGACCAAACAACAAATTAGAGGAGGAGAAACGACCGCCCGGTTAGATGCCACAGATCACGGAGAGGAGGGACATATAAGTTCAAACTATCCACAACCTTCCAAGGTATATTTTAGTTGTGGAAAAGACGGTCACATAGCTCGATTTTGTCCTGTAACGAAATCAAGTCCAGCTGGGACGGTGGCACCAAAGGCGGATATGGACAAAACAAAGTCAACGGTTTCAGGAAGAGCGGTTTTCGTGACTTCTCAAAAAACGAGTAACCCGGATGAAGTTAGCACGGGTTAGTTAATTATAAATTCTTGCAAAATCTATACCTTATTAGATATCAGTTCTACCCATTCTTTTATTTCTCTTACTTGCACTCAACATTTAAATTGACTCCGGAGAAATTAGACTTTGACTTATCTGTTGAAACTCTGTTAGGAGAAACCTTCGTTACGTCCACTGTTTATAAATCTTGTTTGATTCAAATCGACACCCTCACGTTACCTGTCGATCTCATCTCTTTGAAAATACTTTCCTTTGATGTGATTTTAGGAATCGACTGGTTAACTACTCATCGTGCTAAAATTGATTGTTTTCGTAAGGTTGTTAGCCTTCCTAACCAACTTGTTATGCGAATTCGAGTAACCAACCCACTAAAGTCAATCATTGTCATATTAAGCCATAAGTAAAGAGCCTCGAGCCTTTCGCTGGTGACTTCCAAGTCTTGGAATACACCAAAGCCAGACTCTCTGTAGGGGACGCCATTAATAATGGTGGCAAGTTGATAGGTATCAATGTGACGTGTTATCTAAGTCTTGGATGAGAGTCACAGTTTTGAATGATAGTTCTATCATTAATAAATTTCGTGACGTATTCCCTGAAGACTTCCTGGCCTACCCCAGAGCGTGAAATCGAATTTCGTGTTGACCCCAGTACAAAACTCATTTCTAAAACCTTAAATATTTCTTCAACCAAAACGAACGTATAATGCGCCAAAGACGTTGGCTCGAGCTGTTGAAGATTACGACCATACCATTCAATATTATCGTGGAAAAAGCGAACGCGGTAGCTGATGCATTGAGTAGAATATCGTATGCGTTTACGATTGTAACGTTGTTAACACAAAGACCCATTTCATATGACTTACAAATGATAAAGATAGAGTTAAAGACTCTAGGGACCCACGTGATGATATCAAATAATATGATTAGAATCGACGTTAATCGATAAAGTTAAAACCGCTCTAGCTACACACCCGGAGATGATGAATATGAAAAAGAAGGTTCAAGAGGGCGTTATTCTAGAAGCAAGAATCGACGAAGAGAGTAAATCTCAACCCTCGATTTAATTGGGCCATTCAAAATTCTTGATCGAGTAGGAACTGTGGCCTATAGACTCGCTTTACCGCCAAGTATGTCTCGTGTTCATAGCGTTTTTCACATATCTGTGTTACGTAAATATGTGGACGACCCGAAGCACATTATTGAATTAGAACTAGACAAGATAGCATGAGATTTAATGTATGAGGAGCTACCTGTTAAAATGTTGGATAAGAATGAATATATTCTACGCTCAAAGTTTATACCTCAAGAGTTAGAATCTATCGAGGTATCCTCATCTCTTCGACATACCAGGTACGTACGTAAATTTCGAGGGCAAAATTTCATAAGGAGGGGAGATTGTAAGACCCCGAATTTTATGAAATAAAAGTATTCAATTTTCTTATAATTATTATTTTATTTAGTAAATGGTTAAATTGATAAAGGTTAAAGTTAAGGGTGACATTTGAAAATTTTGCAAAGTAAGAAAGTTGATATAAAATATTCGTTGTGTCGGAGAATATTCGATTGGTCGGGGAATATTCATTTTAACAGGGAATATTCGTATGATGGCACAATCATTGGTGGACCCCACAACGACGGTACTATCGTAGTTAGAAAATGACTGAAATATTTTTAAAAATAACGGCGAAAGTTTTACCGTTAAACTGTTGAACTACCCGGTGGTAAAAGTATAGTAATACGCGTGGTTGCATAGTAGCACACGATATTGATTATTGATGTTTACATGAGAAGTCACTCAATTATACTCAATTATTACTACAGTAATTGATGTACAATATCTCTCATATTATTGATTCAATTATTGTCATAGTATCCTGCATAATATTTATTATTATTAAATTAATAATTGAGACGACAAAGTTATTCATATTATTATTTGCAATATTGACAATGTCTAGAAAGTTCTGTCGATGAGAGGTTTAGTCACCTAATTGCGCGCCAATAGGGAGAAATCCTTATCGAAAAGCCCCCTCTTTCATGGGAATGATCTGGTTGTTAAATTTGTGAGTTATAATATTAATGATGAATAAGTTCGTGTTGATTAAAGATGAAATTGATATTTTCATTGTGGTGGGATTATTAGTGTTAGTGGAAATCTACATCTATTCCGATAATAATTGATGTCTGGAGGTTATATTGACCAATCGGGTAATTAATTGGATAAATGAGCAATTAATTGCTATTAATTCACATGCTTATAACTATTTATTAACATGTGTGTACTATTGATTCACATGCATGTACTATTAGGGGAGGTGGTGCAAGATTGATAATATTTGCATGACTAAATAAAAAATAGAGGTATAGATGAAGGTACTATACAGTAATTATTTTTTCACATGTATAAAACTATTGATTCAAATGATTGTACTATTGATTCACATGATGTACTATTAGGGGAGGTGGTGCAAGTTTGATAATACTTGTAGGACTAAATTAAAAATGAAGGAAAAGATGAAGGTATTATACTGTAATATTTTGAACCCCAAAACGTGCAATTTTTGAAACTATGTTTTCTTATAAATAGAAACTCTTTCTTCTTTCATTCTCGCCAATTCACTAATATTCACCAGAGAAATTATAGAGAGAGAAGCTATAGAGAGAAAGAAGAAGAGAAGTCTGCTACTTCACTATTCCAGTATCTAGTCTTCTTCTGAGGTAAGGGATATTATTTCTTTCGTATTCGTAAGGGATATTATTTTTATTCAATATTCATATGAAATAATATTTTCTTCCATACTCTATAGTATGTAAGTAATATTATTTCGTTTCGTATCCCTAATTCTACACTCATTTTGTTGAAGTATTTATTCTATACTCCGTGAAATTGGTAGAATATCCTTGATATTTGCGCTTCATCCAGTATCTTTTCATGAAAATATTATTCTTAGCTTTCTTGATAATTATTGATCATTTTATGCCGGAATAATAATCACGAGTTACTATTCATGGGTTACTATTTATGGGTTACTATTCACCCGATTACTATTCACTCGGGTATTCGGGGTACTTTTTATGCCGGAGTACTATTCACAAGTTACTATTCGTGAGTTATTATTTACCTGATTACTATTCACTCGAATATTATTCACTCAGGTATTTTGGACACTTAATGTCGGGGTACTATTCACGATGTACTATTCTATAAGTACTATTCACAAGGTATTATTCACGGGGTACTATTCACCCAAAAAATATATTTCTTTTCTGTCCAAATTATTTTTGATACATAAATATTATTCTTGAATTTTACTCCACAAAGCAGTATCATGTTGACAATTTGGATATTTTTAAACTCTGGATAAATTTAAAGTCTTTATTATTTATCCTTGATTTCGTTTGATTAATGCTTATATCATTGTCATCATCCTCATGCTTATATTGTGATGAAAGTCATCTTTGGCTTACGTGCATAGATGGACTGTTGATTGGTATGATTGTGACCAAGGATCATTCGGTATAATCATGACCCGTAATGTTACAAATGATGTGGTAAAATTTCTCATTGGCCTGTAGTGAATTGATGGATAATTGTTGGTATGATTATGACCAAGGATTATTCGGTATAATCATGACCATTGATGATTACATGAATATCGTTGGCCCGTAGTGCAGGGATGATTCGATGGTGTGGTTTATTTATTAAGCTGAGTCTCAGCGATAAAATTGTTGATAAACTTTTTAAATCATAGAAGATAGTAGATATCATGCTCTACTTGACTCTTCTAATGGATTGTTTGTTCCGCTGCATTTAAACTTGATGTTTATTGTATTTTATCAGTTTAACACTGTTGAAGGCTAATGATAATTTATTCTGCATTATTTTAGTCATAATATTTCTTACTGTGCTAGTTGAGCTCACCCTTTTGCTTTCATTGTTCTCTTCAGGAAATGAGAATGTAGCCGGGACTAGTCGGGGAATGGAGTGATGGTCCAGATGGTTGCTTTAGTAGTCCTCACTATTCTATGAAATAGTGTGATAATAAATGTAATGAGGGCTCCATTTGAGTTTGAATACTGTCTAGAAGACAATATTCGTGTAAAAACTTTCAGCTACGCTTTTGTCGTATTGTATTAATTAAGTTTGTATTTAAGTTATTTACCATGTATTTGACGACTCAGAATGGGTGATGTATACCTATTTTGGGGGCGTCACATTCTATCTATCGATAGAAGCATGATTGATGTTACTAGTGGAGGAGCTTTGGTAGAAAAAACTCTCGAGATTGCAAGGAATTTGATTACAAATATAGAGGCTAATTCTCATCAATTTGGCACTATCTAGGCTTGATTTTTCACCTAGGAATTTTAATGAGGTAAAAATATCATCAATTACACAACAATTTGCAAGTCTAACTGCTCTTGTTTGTCAAATGGTTGTAGGTAATACACAACCAGCATGAGCTTGAGGAATTTTTGCGGTTATTAAATATTCGACATATATGTGCCCAACTCTTCAAGAGGAATCCATTGAACAAGTGAATATAGTAGATGGATTTCTTAAACAACCATAAAGGAAATTTGATCCCTATTCAAACGCATACAATCCTGGATGGGGGGGATCATCCTAATTTTAGCTATAGGAATCCACAAGCAAATCAGCTCGCAAATCAAAATTTTCCATGTTATCAACAGTATAAGCAGTCATATCCCAATAGATAGGGGTGTAAACGGATATATATGAATCCGGATACAGTGGTATCCGTATCAGTATCCGAAAAATTAATTCACTATACGTATTTGTATCCGATATCCGGGGGGTTTTCAAAAAAATATATATGTATGATGTATCTGTTATTCGGAATAATATCTGAATACAGATAATATCCTTTTTCGAATAACATATTACAAATCAAAATCAAGTAATACTAACTAGAAATTTCTTTCAAAAATCGGTTTTTCGGTTTTTACCGAATTTGGTTGATCTTAAAATCGGTGATCTGAGTTTTTTTGGTACTAGTTTTTTCGGTATTGGTTTTTCGATTTTTTAACACTTTTCGACATCGGTAGCGGTATGAAACTTTTTGAATTCAGTAAAAATTGAAATACCGAAAAAACCAAAATTTAATAATATAATAATTAATAATTAATATTTTGTAGTTTTATATATTAAATAATTTTTTTATATATTAATAATTTCTATATAATAGTAGTTTTATTAATTTTTATATATATATTAATAATATTTTGTAGTTTTATTTTATATATTAATTATTATTAATAGTTAATGATTTCTTAGTATTAGAATTTTTTGTTAATATATTAAAATATTATTTAATAATTATATATATTATCATGCAGTATAACCAAAAATCAAAGCCAAGAAAAAACCAAGTCTGGATTTTTTATGAAAGGCAGAATGCAAAATCGAGTAATTTATCTCCGATTTAGGTTCTTATTTTTTCGGTAATTTTAGATCAATCTTGGTTCGGTATTTTGATCATCGATTCGGCTTTTTACCGATGAACACCCCTAATACTAACCCGTGCCAAAATCAGAATCAAACATCCTTTAAACCCAGTGAGAATTGTTAAACACTGAATCAACATAATATAATTTCCCTATTGTTAATTAGTACTTGTTAGAGTTTTTCTTTATTTGGGCATTTAATAATATTTGGGAGGAAGACGAGGAAAGGAACCTAGGGCACAAGAACATGACTATACGTATAATAGGAGTATTTCAAAAGACCCACGCCAGTGAACAATATAAATAAGTAGACAAAATCGAAAAATAAGCAGATCTAATCAAAAATAAACAGATCTAACTGGAGCAGGCGGCAGCGAAGGCGACGGGCTTGATCTCTTAAAGGACTTGGCCGGGATCCGATTAATAAGCAAACTTAACATATTATGCTCCGCCCGGAGTTTATTGATGCTGACTTCGATGCTGCCTTGTTGGAGAGGACGAGAGGAGGAGATTGGTAAAATAATCTAGTTTTGGGGTGGGAAGAAAGAGGAAGAAGAGAGAGAAAGTAAGGGGGAGAAAAGAAAATGATTTATTCTAGTTTTGATATTGAATTCAAATATATAAAAAAATTAAGTTACAAATAAGTTTTAATTACTTTTGAAATTTTAAATTTAAATTTTAAAATAAATGTTCTCATTACAATTATAATTAGAAAAAAAAAATTAAATAATGAGTTTTAAAGTATAGTTCATTAATGAATAAGTATTAATTTATTTATTTATAATAAATACAATAATCAATACTCTAAATTACAATTCAAATAAATTAGCATCATTCTCGAAATCCTAAATTTAAATTTTAAAATGAATGCTCTAATTAGTAATTACAACTATAACTAGAATAAAAAAATAATGAGTTTTAAAGTATAGTTTATTAATGAATGAATGTTAAGTTATTTATTTTTAATAAATATAATAATTAATATTGTGGCGCCCCCAAAATTAGGTATACATCACCCATCTTGAGTAAATGAGGATACATGGTATGTAAATCAAATACAACTTAATAATACAACCGTCGTGTGCAATACGACAAAACATAAAAGCGTGAGTTTGAATACAAATATTGTCTACTAGAGAGTATACAAACTCAAAAGGAGTCCTCATTATAATTATTATCATACTATTTCACGAGAATAGTGAGGACTACTTAATGCACCATCTAGGACCATCACTTCGTTCCCAGACTCATTCCAAATTTATATTCTCATTTCACGAAGAGAAACGGTGAAAGAAAGGGTGAGCTCAACTAGCCCAATAAGAAATATTATGACTAAGATAATGCGTAGAATAAATTATCATTAGCCTTAAAACAAGTGTTAAAGCGATACAATATAACAAACATCAAGTTTAAGCTGCGGTAAACAAGCAATCCATTAAAAGAGTCAAGAGAGAATAAAATCTACTATCTTTTATGATTTTAAAAGGTTTTCATCACTTTTATCATTGGGACTCAAATTTTAATAAATAATCCACATCAATGAATCACCCCGCAAGATGCGGCCGAGGATATTCTTTAGTATCACGACCATAATTATTCATGCACTACGAGCCAAGAATATTTGTGTATTCATTAATGGTCATGATCATGCCAACAACTTTCCATCAATGCGCTCTACGGCCAATGAGGACTTTTACCACATCATTTGTAACATTACGGTCATGATTACAATAGAATAATCACGGTCATAATCATACCAAGTCCATCTATGCACTACAGCCATGAGATGACTTTCAAAAAATATAAATATGAGGATGATGACAATGATATAAGAATACAATAAAACAAGTTTAAAAATTAATTTGTCCAAGAACCAATAACGTCCAAATTGTCAATATGATACTACTTTGTAGAGTAAAATTCAAGAATGCTCGGAAGAATATTTCCATGAAAGATCTTTGGATGAAGCTTAAATATCAAGGATATTCCACTAATTTCATGGAGTATAGAAGTCAAAACTTTAACCAATCGAGTATAATAAGGAATGGAATAACAAAAGAAATCATCAGAGCATGCGATAGAGCCTTGCAAAAAAGTTATTCCAATGTAATAATAATTAACGGAACCAGGTCAGAAACGTAAAAGCGCATATGAGACATGATATTCTAACGAGAGTAATAATAAAGGCGGAATCGGTTAAAGCGAAAACGCATGCATGAGGATATTCCAATGAGAATAATAAAGACGGAATCGGTCCCAGAAACGCATGCATGATACATGATATTCCAAAGAATAATAAAGGCGGAATCAGTCCGGCGTAAAACGCATGCAGATGAGGATATTCCACGAGAATAATAACGAATGGAATATGGAAGAATTTCACCAAGTATAGGGTAGCCCTCCATATCTGAGTTATTCCAATGAATAATAAATAATGGAATAACATAAGTTCTCTTCATGAATACAAAAGAAATAATACCTCTTACCGTAAAAGAAATCGGATATAAGAGTAGGAAACTAGCAGAATACTTTTCTATAGTTTCTACTATAAATCTCTCTCTAGAGTTTCAAATTGAATTAAGTAAGAAATAATGAAGGAATGAACTTATTTATAGAAGAATGGAAAGGATACTATGCAATAAAATATTCTAATAAAATAAAAACTTTTAAATAAAATATAATATATATTATATATATTATTTATATATATAACATATGTCAATTTCTCGCATTCACTGGGGTAAATCAAGTGATATCCCCTATTCCACCACTTAACATACTATATATATATATATATATATATATATATATATATATATATATACATAATCCGTGAACTTCCCCCCAACCGTGAATCAGCGGGACAGACTATATATATATATATATATATATATATATATATATATATATATATATATATATATATATAAAATTGAATAAACAAGCCACCCGTGGAAACTTATCACCACCTTCCTCCTTCAATTTCAAAGTGGGCCCCACAATGGGCCCTACCTATAAATATATATATATATATATATATATATATATATATATATATATATATATATATATATATACCGAATAACTTTCACCGATTATTTTGAAAAGCGGGTAAATGGGGGTCCATAAAATAAGCAAAATTGAGTGACTTCTCACGTAAGCATCAATAATCAATATCGTGTGCTACTATGCAACCACAGCGTATTCATTGTATTTTTAACACAGGTGTTTCAACAGTTAATTCGGTAAAACTTCCTAGTTATTTTCATAAAAAGTAGTTTTGTCGTTTTCTCAATCAAAACAATAATTACATTGTGGGGTCCACCAATGATTGTGTCGTTATATGAATATTCCCTATTAAAATGAATATTCCCCGACCAATCGAATATTATATAACAACTTGCATACTTTGCAAAATTTATAAATATTACCCACAACTATAACATTATATCAATTTCACTCCATAATATTCAAAAATAATATTTATAGAAAATTCATCTTTATTCATAAAAGTTGAGGTCTTACAACCTCCCTTCTTATGAAATTTCGCCCTCAAAATTAGGGTATGTACCTGGTATGTCAAAGAGGTAAGGATACCTTGATTTCATTTGATTCTAACTCCCGTGTCATTTCCTCAACATTGTGGTTTCTCCACAAAACTTTGACTTGAGGTATAACCTTGGAGGCGTAGAATATGTTCCTTCTTATCCAAGATTTGAGCAGGGAACCTCTTCATACGTTAAATCTTCCTCGCTATTTAAATCCGGTTCTAACTCAATAATGTGGTTCGGGTCTTCCACATATTTACGTAACATGGATATGTGAAAAATGTTATGAACACGAGACATACTTGGCGATAAAAGCGAGTCTATAGGCCACAGTTCCTACTTTCGATCGAGGATTAAAATGGGGCCAATGAATCGAGGATTGAGCTTTCCTCTCTTTCCAAATTTGTAACTCCTTTCCATGGAGCAACACGCGTAACAACACATGATCTCAATATCAAATTCCACGTCCTTTCGATGAAGATCAAGATAACTCTTTTAGCCGGTCTTATGAGGTTTTTATACGTTGTTAGATCGTTTGAATCTTTTTTCCGTAGTCATTCGTTACCAACTCCGGTCCCAACAACGTTGTTTCACCCACCTCATCCCAAAGATACTGAAACGATACTTTCTTCCATACAATGCCTCAAATGGAGCCATGCCAATACTTGCTTGATAAGCTGTTGTTGTAGGAAAACTCCACCAATGGAAAGAACTTATCCCAACTTCCCTCAAGTCGAGGGACAGAGTCTTAATAGATCTTCAAGAGTTTGAATCGTCCTCTCGACGCCCATCCGTCGAGGATGATATGCCGAAAGCTAAATCGTAAATCCGTGCCCATAGCTTTTTGCAAACTAACCCAAAATCTTGAAGTGAATCTTGGGTCTCGATCGGAAACTATGGATCTTGGCATACCATGCAATCTTACAACCTCGTTTATGTACATACTGAGCAAGATGTTCAAGTGTATAAGTTTCTCGTATCGGTAAGAAATGAGCGGACTTGGTCAATCTATCAACAATGACCCAAATCGCATCTATGCCTTGAGAAACTTTGGGAAAACCGAACTTGAAATCCATGGTAATGTGCTCCCACTTCCATTACGGAATTTCAAGTGGTTGCAATGGACCTTTTGGTACTTGATGCTCTCCGCCTTCGACTCGTTGACACGTTAGACACCTTGAGATAAGCAGTATTGTCTCTCTCTCTTCATATTGTTCCACCAAAATGTATGAAGAATATCATGATACATTTTGGTACTCCCAGGATGGATTGCAAACGATGTTTTATGAGCCTCCATCATGATTTTATACTTTAAATCAGGGTCGTTAGGAACACAAAGTCTGGAGTTGACTCGAAGTATTCCTTCTTCATCGATTCTTGCTTCCGGCATAACACCTTCTTGCACTTTCTTCCTCATACGCATCAGCTCTGGATCTGTAACTTGAGCAGCTTTAACTTTATCAATTAAAGTCGGTTCTACTCATATATTCGCCAACATCACGTGGGTCCCTGGAGTCTTTATCTCTATCTCCATTCTTTGCAAGTCACACAAAATGGGACTTTGCGTGGACAATATCGCACTCGTACCCGCATATGATCTTCTACTCAATGCGTTAGCTACCACGTTCGCTTTTCCAGGATGGTATTGGATGGTATGATCATAATATTTAAACAGTTCAAGCCAACGTCGCTGTCGCATGTTGAGTTTCTTTTGAGTGAAGAAATATTTGAGGCTCTTATGATCCGTAAAAAATCTCCACTTTCTCCACATACAAGTAATGCCTTCAAATTTTTAGTGCGAAGACAACAGCTGCCAACTCTAGATCATGAGTAGGATAATTCCTCTCATATTCTTTGAGTTGTCATGAGGCATAAGCTATGACTTTCCCATGTTGAATGAGAACACATCCTAACCCTTTGCCCGAAGCATCACTGTAGATGACAAATCCCTCCGAACCAGATGGTATAGTCAGAACAAGTGCTGAAATGAGTCTCCTCTTGAGTTCTTGAAAACTCTTCTCACATTCCTCGCTCCATCGAACTTTTTATCTTTCCGAGTCAGCTGAGTTAGTGGAGTAGCGATTCGAGAAAACCCTTCTACGAATCTCCGATAATAACCAGCTGTTTTAGAAAGCTACGTGCCAGTCCTTCGATTTAGGTTGCTCCAAACTTTGAATAGCTTCAATCTTTCTTTGGGTCAACAGATATTCCATGACTTGATACCACGTACCCAAGGAATGCTACCTCCTCAAGACAGAACTCGCATTTCTTCAACTTGGCATAAAGCTTATATTCACGAAGCTTTTGGAGTATCAGCCTCAAGTATTGCTCATGATCTTTACGGCTTTTGGAATAAATAAAGATGTCATCAATAAAGACGACCACAAAGTGATCCAAATATTCCTTGAATACTCGGTTCATCATATCCATGAAGGCAGCAGGAGCATTAGTCAATCCAAATGACATGACTAGGAATTCATAATAACCGTACCAAGTTCTGAAAGCCGTCTTTGGAATGTCATCGGTTCTAATCTTCAATTAGTGATATCCAGAACGAAGATCTATCTTTGAAAAGAATTTGGCTCCTTGTGGCCCCGGTCAAACGGGTCATCAATACACGTGGCAATGGGTACCTATTTTTGATGGTGACATGATTCAACTCCAGATAATAATCAATACAAAGTCGCATACTCCCATCTTTCTTCTTCACGAATAGAACAGGAGCACCCCAAGGAGAAGTACTAGGATGAATAAAGCCAATGTCTAACAATTCCTGCAGTTGAGTCTTTAACTCCTGAAGTTCAATAGGAGCCATTCGATATGTGGCTTTGGAAATGGGTTTTGTACCGGGTTCAAGGTCGATACAAAATTCAATTTCACGCTCTGGGGGTAGGCCAGGAAGTTCTTCAGGGAATACGTTAGGAAATTCATTAACAATAGAAATATCATTCAAAACTGACGTATTTTTGTTTAGATCCGTGACATGAGCTAAGAAAGCTTGACATCCGTTTTTCAATAAATGAATAGCTTTATGGCTTGAGATGACAGTGATTGATTTTAATGGTTTACTTATTTGAATTCGCATAATAGGTTGGTTAGGAATATGAAAGCTAACAACCTTACGAAAACAATCAATTTTTGCATGATGAGTAGTTAACCAATCAATCCCTAGAATCACGTAAAATGCAAGTATTTTCAATTAAATAAGATCGACAGGTAATGTGAGGGTACCAATTTGAACCAAACAAGACTTATAAATAGTGGATGTAATGAAAGTTTCTCCCAACGGAGTTTCTACAGATAAGTCAAAGTCTAATTTCTTCGGTGTCAAATTTAATCGTTGAGCGCAAGTAGGAGAAATAAAAGAATGGGTAGAACCGGTATCAAATAAGGTATAGACTTCGCTAGAGTTTATGATAAGCTTACCCGTGATGACCTCGTTCGGGTTCCTTCCTTTCTAGGAGGTCACAACAAATGCTTTCCTTTGCACCACCGGCTTTGACTTTTCTGGGACGGCCTTTGGTGCCTCCATTCTAGCTAAACTTGTCTTCGGTGAACGACAAAATCGGGTTAGGTGACCTTCTCTTCCACAATTATAATACGCTTTGGATGGCATCGCGCAGTTTGGACTGATATGTCCCTCCCCTCCGCATTTGAAGCATATAATAGGTGGTCGTTTCTCCTTCCTTAACCACGGTTCTTTGGTCTTTGGCGTCTTTCCATCATTGTTGAATCTCCTTTTCTTGAAATGTCCATTTTCTTTGTCTTGGCCATGATTACCACCAAGTGGTTACCATTTTTAGCATGTTGATTTCTCTACGTTTGTTGTCACCGCCCGATGGTGATACCACATGGTATTTTCATCTTTGCCGCTTTTGCTTTCTCTTGGTTGCATTGACTCGTTCAGCACTCCAATAATCGAGCCATGTTTACAACATCGAGTACAAACACACGGTTTATGAGAAATAAGATATTGGCGTATCTCGGTTTCAAACCTCTTAAAAACATTCGCGTCATTCGCTCCTCATTATCGACCAAATGGGATGCAAACCAGGGATAACTCGCAAATTTACCCTCGTATTTGCGACACGGTCATATTGTTTTGTTCCAACTTGATAAACTCCACCTCTTTCATGTAACGAATACTCGGGAGGAAAGTACTTGTCATTGAATAGCTCTTGGAACTTCTCCCAAGACATCTTGAGTGCGTCAGTGGGTACATTTCTGATTGATTCCCACCAATGCCTTTCTTCTTCACGCAACATGAAGGTGGCGAAGGAACCTTTTGCTCTCGGAGCATCCCAAGACATCAAATATCTTGGTGATCTTCTTTATCCATGCTTCCGCCTTAAGTGGTTTTGGCTCTCCAATAAACTACGGTGGTCCCAGCTCCTTAAATTGTTTAGCGGTGAATGGTCAAGAGAGTTTCGAGTGTTTCCACCTACATTTTGGGCGGGAGAGCTGGCTCTACTTTGATGTTGCATGAATTGCATAAAGCCTCTGAACAATTCATCATTCATCATTTGGTTCGTGTTGTTGTTTGCATGAGGATTATCGCCTTCACGATGCACATTATCACGATTATTGATATGTGGAGACTCAGCGGTCTCTTGTGCTCCATTGCTATTCTCAATATTCTCGGATGTCATTTTCGGATACTTCCGAGAAAACAAAGGTTAATTAACATATAACATATTATCCCTATACTTTGTGAGACCAATTAAATACCAAATAAACTTAGGTAGGTCATACTAGCGAAAGAATTTCCCATCTTTCCCTCCTAGTTCTTATCTCACATTTTGATTGGGGATCATATCCCTAAGCTTTGATACCAAGTTGTGGCGCCCCCAAAATTAGGTATACATCACTCATCTTGAGTCATCAGGATACATGGCATGTAAATCAAATACAACTTAATAATACAACCGTCATAGGTACAATCGACAAAAACATAAACTGTGAGTTTGAATACAAATATTGCCTACTAGAGAGTATACAAACTCAAAAGGAGTCCTCATTACAATTATTATTACCTTTATTTCACGAGAATAGTGAGGACTACTAATGCACCATCTAGGACCATCACTCCATTCCCAGACTGCGTTCTGCTTATATTCTCATTTCTCAAGAGAAACGGTGAAAGAAAGGGTGAGCTCAACTACTAAAGAAGAAATATTATGACTAAGATAATGCGAGAATAAATTATCATTAGCCTTAAATGATGTTAAAGCGATACAATATAACAAACATAAAGTTTAAATGCAATGAACAAGCGATCCATTAAAAGAGTCAAGTAGAGAATAAAATCTACTATCTTTTATGATTTAAAAGGTTTTTCATCACTTTTATCATTTGGGACTCGACAATAAATAATCCACATCAACGAATCACCCCCGCACTACTGGCGAGGATATTCTTTAATATCACGACCACAATTATTCATGAACTACGGGCCAAGAATATTTGTGTATTCATTAATGGTCATGATCATGCCAACAACTTTCCATCAATGCACTACGGGCCAATAAGGACTTTTACCACATCATTTATAATATTACGGTCATGATTACACCGAATAATCCCTGGTCATAATCATACCAAGTCCATCTATGCTTCTGAGCCACAGATGAATTTCAAAAAATATAAATATGAGGATGATGACAATGATATAAGAATTGATAAAACAAGTTTAAGAATTAATTTGTCCAAGAACCAATAACGTCCAAATTGTCAACATGATCTTTACTTTGTAGAGTAAAATTCAAGAATGCTCAGAGAAAAATATTTCCATAAAAAGATATTGGATGAAGTGCAAATATCGAGGATATTCCACTAATTTCATGGAGTATAGAAGTCAAAACTTTAACCCCGAGTATAATAAGGAATGGAATAACAAAAGAAATCACCGAGGCATGCGATAGGCCTTTTTGAGGCGAGTTATTCCAACAGAATAATAATTAATGGAACCGAGTCCGTACAGAAAGCGCATAGATAGGATATTAACGGAATAATAAAAAGCGGAATCGAGTCCTGCGTAAAGCGCTTGCGAGATGGGATATTCCATGAGAATAATAAAAAGGCGGAATCGGTCCCAGTAAAAGCGCATGAACATGATATTCCAGCGAGAATAATAAAAGGCGGAATCGGGTTAGGCGTGAAAGCGCGATGCGAACGAGGATATTCCAGCAGAATAATAACGAATGGAATAATAGAAGAATTTCACCAAGTATAGGGTAGCCCTCGTATACAGGTTATTCCAGCAGAATAATAAATAATGAAATAACATAAGTTCTCTTCATGAATACAAAAGAAATAATACCTCTTACCGTAAAAGAAACTGGATATAAGAGTAGGAAACTAGCAGAATACTTTTCTATAGTTTCTCTATAAATTCTCTCTCTAGAGTTTCAGTGAATTCGTAAGAAATAATGAAGGAATGAACTTCTATTTATAAAAGAATGGAAAGGATACTATGCAATAAAATATTCTAATAAAATAAAAACTTTTAAATAAAATATAATATATATTATATATATTATTTATATATATAACATATGTCAATTTCTGCATTCACGGGGTAAATCCGTGATATCCCTATTCCACCACTTAACATACTATATATATATATATACATAATCCGTGAACTTCCCCCAATTTTGTGAATCAGCAGGACTTCACATATATAAATATATATTACATATATTACTTATATAATACCTATATATATTAATATATATATATATATATATATATATAATTGAATAAACAAGCCACCCGTGGAAACTTATCATCACCTTCCTCCTTCAATTTCAAAGTAGGCCCCACAATGGGCCCCACCTATAATATATATATATATATATATATATATATATATATATATATATATATATATATATATATATATATATATATATATATATTAGAATAACTTTCTAGAATTATTTTGAAAAAGCGGGTAAATGGGAGTCCATAAAATAAGCAAAATTGAGTGACTTCTCACGTAAGCATCAATAATCAATAGGTGTGCTACTATGCAACCATGCGTACATTGTACTTTTAAACAGGGTGTTTCAATAATTAGCAGTAAAACTTCCATAGTTATTTTTTCATAAAGTATTTTTGTCGTTTTCTCAATCAAGCAATAAATAATTACATTATGGGGTCCACTAATGATTGTCTTGGTTATACTGAATATTCCTGTTAAAAGCGAATATTCCCCAGACCAATCGAATATTATATAACAAACATGCGTACTTTGCAAAATTTATAAATATTACCCATAACTATAACATTATATCAATTTCACTCCATAATATTTAAAAATAATATTTATAGAAAATTCATCTTTATTCATAAAAGTTGGGGTCTTACAAATACTCTAAATTATAATTCAAATAAGTTTTCTTCATTTTTGAAATTCTAAATTTCAAGATGAATGTTCTACTTATTAATGTTTAAATGTCTATGAATAAGTATATATCCATTTTACGTGTCTGGAATAATACAATTTATATTATATTTAATTGTATCCAATTATTTTCTTAATTCTTATACACAACTCTAAAACTTCATATATTATGGGACGAGGGGAGTAATATGTTTATGACCAACTTTGATAATATGTTTATTTATTTTTAATAAATACAATAATATGATTATAACTTTAATAATATAGTTATTTATTTTTTATAAAATACGATAATCAATGTTCTAAATTAAAATTCAAATAAATTTTTATCATTTTTGAAATTATGAATTTCAAAATAAATAATGTTTAGATGTCCATTAATAAATAGATGTTCATTTTATGTGTGAGGAGTAATATCGTAGTGTGCATTAATATTTATAATCTATAATTATATTCAAACGTTTATATGAATATTTAATTATTTTTTCTCAAATACTTGATTAAAACTATAATAATATGTTTATGACCAAATTTGATAATATGATTATTTATTTTTAATGAATACAATAATATGATTAAAAATTTAATAATATGCTTATTTAGTTTTAATAAATATAATAATCCATGCTCTAAATTATAAATAAAATAAATTTTCATCAATTTTGAAATTCTAAATTTCAAAATGAATGTTCTATTATTAATGATTAAATGTCCATTAATAAATAGATGTTCATTTAATGTGTGTAGGGTAATACGGTAGTGTGTATGAATATTTATAATATTTAATTATATTCAAAAGTTTACATTAAAAATTTAATTATTTTTTCTCTAATATCTTATCAAAACTTGATTAAAACTAGTTAATTCAACTTGATCCAAAATTGATCTTGGGCTTTCTTTAAATATTTGGATTTCTAGTTTCTAAATATTTGGACAAATGAAAGTGATAAATACAATAATATAATAAATACTACCTCTACCCAAAAATTCATAAACGTGAATTAATTATTCAACCCCCCCCCCCCCCCCTTCTAGATTAATTCTAAATTAATTGGACGTAACACATTTTAACAATAAAATTATATTGTTCATTGCTCCCATTTACGACATTAAAGTAATTTTGAAAGTAAAAAACTTGTAACAAGTTAATAGCTATAGTTATGTTCTTGTAGTATATAATTTTCTTGTTAAACGATACATTTTAGATATTTTTACTTTATAATAGTAAAAATCTATTAATTATACTTAAATCAATTTATTTCACTTTATTAATATTATAATAAAAGTGTTGTTTCATACATTCTAAAATTGAAATGATATATTTTTAAAATATTTTTCGTATGATAGTGAAATCTAATTATTATATAAGGAAGGTCACTTACAAAAAATATTTTTCTTATTATATAATAATTAATATATATATATATATATAAGTTATTCGGATACGAATTCCAGATACGGATCCGAATCCGGATATCGAATTCCGGATATTCGCTAGATATATTTACAATCAAATGTTAAACGAAATACAAATATGCCTATATTCGCATTCGTATCAGTTTATTTACGAAAATCTTTAAACCGAATACGATATATCTGTTTTTTATCGAATGCGAATAATATTCAATTTTTTCCTAATACAAATGCGGACGAATATGAATTTTTCGGTTACCATTTACAGCTCTACCAATAGACAACAACAGGGTCAACCTTCTAACTCTATTATGTATTTAGAAGATATTGTTAAATCTCTTGTAACTAACACTTTGTAATTTCAACATGAAACGAGGGCAAGTATTCAAAATTTGGGTACTCAAATGGGACAAATGGCAACCGCAATCAGTCGCTTAGAGGCGCAAGGTTCGGAAAGTTACCCTCTTAAATAGTGGTGAATCCAAAAGAGAATGCAAGTGCCATCACTTTGAGAAGTGATAAAGAGGTAGCATTAATTCCAGAAAAAACTAGCATCCACATCACAGGAGCAAAACAATGCAAATAAGGGTAAGGAAGAGACAGACAGTGGGGCTATTAATAACAATGATGCGCCTAAGCATAAATTTCCCCTTCTCTCTGAGTATAAATCGGTACATCCTAAGTTCCCTCTTGTTTTAACAGAACACATAAAATATGAAAGAAATTCATATTTATATGAAACTTTTCGTAAATGCGTGGTAAATATTCCATTGTTAGATGTTATTAAACAAGTACCTAGATATACTAACTTTTTGAAAGAATTGTGTACACATAAGAGGAAGCAGGAACTTTAAAGATATGAAAAGGTAAATGTATGGGAGAATGTATTTGCAACTATTCAAAGGAAACTCCCTCTTAAGTGCCAAGATCCGGGTATGTTCACTATCCCTTACACGATAGGTAATACTAGATTTGAAAAAATCATGTTAGACTTAAGAGCTTCTATCAATGTCATGCCATATTCTATATATGCTTCTTTGAAACTTGAACGATTGAGTGAAACTGGTACTGTGATTCAATTGGCTGACAGATCTAATGTTTATCCTAAAGGTGTAGTTGAGGAAGTTCTTGTGCAAGTCAATGATTTAATTTTTCCTACTTATTTTATGTGCTTGATGTGGAGAATGGTGACCAAAATGCACCTATTTTATTAGGAATACCATTTTTAAAGACATCCAAAACTAAAATAGATGTTCATAGTGGTACACTTTCAATTGAATTTGATGGCGAAATTGTGAAAGTTTAATATTTATGATGCCATGCAATATCCAACTAATGATAATTATGTTTATTTTGTTGATGTGATTGATTCTTTAGCATAGGAAGCCTTTGAACTTGATGAAAATGATACCTTGAAAACTACACTTAGTAAGAACATTGATGAAGAAAGTGTGAAATTGACCTTGAGTACCGAATTTCAAGAATCTGTTATAGTGTTGAATGATACTCCGAAGGCAGGTGATATCTTTTATGTTCAATTGTCGGTTCAAGGAGTTGGGACCACCAGAATTTGCGGGAAAGCCGGATCCGATTAAGGAGGAAACGTGGGTCAAGCAAATTACGAAGATATTCGATGTCTTGGGATGCACGGAGGAACAGAAGGTTCCATTCTCCACCTTTATGTTAGTGGTGAGGCGGACTCACTTGGTGGGAGTCGTAGGCGTACTTGACTGCCGCTTTTCAACATGTCTTGGGAAATATTTTAGAAACTGTTTAATGACAAGTACTTTCCTGAAAGTATTCGTCATATGAAAGAGGTAAAGTTTATTAGACTGGAACAAAACAACATGACGGTGTCCCAGTATGTGGCGAAGTTCGCGGAATTATCCAGGTTTGCACCTCATTTGGTAGAGAATGAGGAACGAATGACGCAGATGTTCCTGAGAGGTATAAAACCAGAGATTCGGCAATATCTTATGTAAGACCCCAACTTATTATAAATAAAATTGAATTTCCCTATTTATTATCTTGAAATAGTAAGGTGATAATTTGATATAATACTTTGGTTATGGGTGAAATGTGCAAATTTTGCAAAATCATGAAGATGGTTATAAAATATTCATTTTTTGTCGAGGAATATTCGTTTGGTCGTGGAATATTCTTGTTTGTGGGGAATATTAAATGCGATGGGCGCGACCATTTGTGGGCCCCATAACTTGAATAACTATCGGATGAAGAAAATGACAAATTTGTGTTTTTATAAATAGCTGGCGTAATCGTTCACAATTAACTTTGTTAGAATATCCAAATTGGTTAAAATACGATGTCTGGCGTGGTTTCACGCGTTAGAAGAACGGTATTGCACAGTATTGTTGAATTATTGATTCTTACGTAAGAATGCACTACTCAATAATTGTTACAGTAATTATTGTTCAATATTTTATTTTATTGATTCAATAAGTGTTACGTTGATATTTTATATTAGTGTTGTTTCAATAATTGTCACTGCACAGTATTTCCCATTATCAGATCAATAATTCATATTATTTGAATAATATTATTAGATGGCATTATTGACAATGTCTAGAAAGTTCTGTCAAGGGAGGTTTGGTCACCTAATTGCGCGCCAGTAAGGAGAAATTTTTATCGGAAAGCCCCCTCTTTCTTGGGAACGGCCTGGTTGTCATTATTGTGATTTTGTAATATTATTTATGAATAATTAATTATTAATTTTTATGATAAGGAAATATTTATTTTATGTTGTTATAAATGAAGGAATTTTAGTACGAAATAATTGTTGAATGTTTGACATATTTTATGGAATTATAATTATTTCTCTCATAAAATATTCATTTAAATATATTATAATTATTTCAATTAATATATATATATATATGCATGTGATTTAATTTTCCTTGAATGTTTTCTAAGCTAGTGGGCGGAAGTAAGTTTCCTACATGTGTGCTTTGTCTTTTGGTGGATGGCTAATATTTCATATCTCCTGTATTTCTTCTTCTGCAAAGCTTGATTTCCAATTTGTGGACCCTCAATTATGAAGAATAAAGGCCATTAATTGGTAGGAAGGGTTGGTAGGTTTTGTCTGCCAAGTTTGTGTTCAAGGGTGGCTCCCACCCTTATGAAATATGAAATGTTAGGCATAATGTTAGGCAGAGGAGAAAAAGAAGAAAAGTTAGGCGCACTTTATCTATTTCTTTCTCCTTCCGTTGCTATAAATAGGGGGTAACCCCTCCTTCCTCAATCACACCTTAATAATCATAAATTCTTATTCTATATTATTGTGAGTATTTTTCTTGAGTATAAGAATACTTTGAGCATAGTTTTTTACTTAAGATTTTCTCGAGAATAATATCCAGATATTCCGATCAAATCCAACTTCTACTAAGGTAAAGGATATTATTTTATTGCAACACTCGTGAGAAATATTATTTTCTTTCATACTCCATATTACGTAAGCGATATTATTTCTTCTCGTATTCTTAAATTTGAACTTACTATGGTAAGTATTGCTTCTATAATTCCTGAAATGATTAAAAATTTCGCTTTATCTAATATCATTTCATATGAATATTGGTCTGAACTTTTTATCAAATTTAGAACTTTTCATGACTGGGTATTATTCACGGGTACTGTTCACAGTTACTATTAACGGGTACTGTTCACGGTTATTGTTCACAAAAAAAAATTATTTTTTTTCTTCCAAGTTATCTGTTGTGACCCTTATTCTTGAAATTTAATCCATGTTTTGATCTTCATTCTTGAATTTTACTCCACTATAGTTTATTATGGAGTATTATTGATCTTGGATAAACTGAAATACGAATCCCTAATATGTGTCCTTCGGTCTCACTGAATTCATTCTCTAAAATGTTTTTCATCATTCTCAGTCCTTAATAGGTGATACTTGATGAATATCTTTGGCCTGTAGTGCAAAGATTAATTATTATCTGATGAATATCTTTAGTGATGGATTTTTAAATCTTAGAAGATAGTAGGATTCATTCTCTATTTGACTCTTCTAATGGATTGTTGTTTTCGCTGCATTTGTTGATCTAAAACTTGTTGTCTATTATATTCTATCAGATTTTTCCCTGTTGAAGACTAATGATAATTTATTGTATATTATCCTAGTCATAATATTCTTTACTGGGCTAGTTGAGCTCACCCTTTTCCTTGTTGTTCCATTTTCTTCTCAAGAAGCGAGAATATAGCAGGAACCAGTCGGGTTAGAGAGTGATGGTTCTAGAAAGTTGTTTTAGCAGACCTCACTATTTTTGTAAAATAGTGTATGAATAATTGTAATGAGGACTTATTTGAGTGTGGATATTGTCTAGAAGACAATATTTGTATTTAAACTAACAGTATGTGTTGTCGTATTATACACGACAATTGTAATAATGAAGTTGTAGTTTTCTTTCTGTACCATGTATTTGGCGACTCAGATTTGGTGTTCTATACCTATTTTGGGGGCGTCAGAGTTGGTATCAGAGCTTAGGGATATGGTCTCTGGCGGAGATCGGGGGAATAGAACTAGGAGGGGAGATGATGGTAAATCTTTCGCTAGTATGTCTACTAAGCTTATTTGTTGGTCGGTCATAATATAGGGATATTATGTGATATGTTAATTTGTTTAATTAACCCTTGTTTTATGGCGATGTTAAGAATGGCTGCTTGAGAGCGTTAACAATGGAGTGTATGAGGCGTGGAACAACCTTTAGTCACAAACCAAAGAAAAAGCATCTGACGGAAGGCAATATTCCTCCGTAAACAAAACTAAAGCAAACGATGAATGATGGAATATTTAGGAGATTTTTTGCGTTTCATGCAAAAATCGGACGAGGAGACTTCGTATAAAAAATACGGTGGAAGTGATAGCAGCGATGATCTATCTGACCAAGCGGTTCAAGGAGTTGGGACCACCGAATTTATTGGAAGCGGGATCCGATCAAGCGGAAGCGTGGGTCAAGCAAATTTCCAAGATATTCGATGTCTTGGGATTCTACGGAACGAAGGTTCCATTCACCACCTTTATGTTCGCGGTGAGGCGAGACTCTTGGTGGAGATGCGTGAAAGCGTACCGACCTACTTCACTCAACATGTCTTGGGAAGCGTTTGAAACTATTGATGACAAGTACTTTCCTGAAAGTATTCGTCATATGAAGGAGGTAGAGTTTATCGGTGGAACAAAACAACATAACGGTGTCCCGGTATGGCGAAGTTCAATGAGTTATCCGGTTTGCACCTCATTTGGTAGAGAATGAGGAGCGAATGACAAGGATGTTTCGAGAGGTCTAAAAACAGAGATTTGGCAATATCTTATCTCATAAATTTTCTTTATATTGGATGTTGTAAATAGGGCTCAATTATTAGAAGCGAGATAATGAGTATGTTCAACAAGGAACACAACCATGGTCATCTAGGTGGCAATGATCATCGAGCAATGAAAACCAATGAGGGAGGAAAACATTGAGATAAAAGCGGTAACTACTCCGGTGGTAATCGTGGTAGTGATAATAGAAGGAAGCGAGTCGGAGATAATTTCAAAAGAGAAGGTACAACAATGATAGCGTGAAGGCGTCAAAGACAAACATCAAGCTGTTTCTAGGGGAGGAGAAGCAGACGCGATCGTTTGTTACAAATGTGGGAATGAGGGACACATCACCCCAAACGACCTGATAATCCAAGGTGTGTTATAATCTCCCCTACTTGTGCTCAACGTTTAAACTTGACTCCAGAGAAATTAGACTTTAGTTTATCAGTGGAGACTCTGTTAGGAGAAACTTTCATTACGTTCACTGTTTATAAATCTTGCTTAATCCAAGTTGGCACCATCACATTACCTATTGATCTTATCTCTTTAAAGATACTTGCATTTGATGTGATTTTAAGGATTGATTGACTAACTACTCATCATGCCAAAATTGATTATTTTCGTAAGGTTGTTAGTTTTCATATTCCTAACCAACCTGTTATACGAATTCAAGCAACTAAACCACTAAAATCATTCATTGTCATATCAAGCCATAAAGCTATTCGTTTATTAAAAAATGGATGTCAAGCTTTCTTAGCCCATATTATGGACTTGAACAAAAACACGTCGATTTGAATAATATTTACATTGTTAGTGAATTTCACGATGTATTTCTGAAGAACTATAAAGTCTACCCCGAGCGTGATGTTGAATTCTTTATTGACCTTGAACCGAATTACAAAACCCATTTCTAAAACCCTATATCGAATGGCTCTATTGAACTTCAGAAGTTAAAAGTCCAACTACATGAATTGTTAGACATCGGTTTCATTCGTCCAAGTACATCTCCTTGGGGTGCTCCTGTTCTATTTGTAAAGAAGAAAGACGGGAGTATGCGACTTTGTATTAACTACCGGGAACTGAACCATGTCACCATCAAGAATAGATATCCTCTACCTCGCATTGATGACATGTTTGACCAGTTGCAAGGGGCACAATTCTTTTCAAAGATCGACCTTCGTTCTGGATATCATCAATTTGAAGATTAAAGCGAGGATATTCAAAAGGCGCCTTGAACTCGATGCGGGCATTATGAATTCTTAGTCATGTCTTTTGGATTAACTAATGCTCCTGCTGCTTTCATGGATATGAACCGTGTATTCAAGGAATATTTGGATCAGTTTGTTGTTATCTTTATTGATGACATCCTCATCTATTCCAAAAGCCATGAAGATCATGAGCACCATTTGAAGCTGATACTTGAAAGGCTTCGTGAAAACAAGCTATACACCAAGCTAAAGAAATGAAAGTTTTGGCTTGAGGAAGTAGCATTCCTTGGGCACGTGGTGTCAAAACATGGAGTATCTGTTGACCCGGCGATGATTGAAGCAATACAAAGTTGGGAGCAACCGAAGTCGGTGACCGAAGTGCGTAGCTTTCTAGGCTTAGCTGGTTATTATCGGAGATTCGTGGAAGGATTTTCTCGAATCGCTACTCCGTTAACTCAGTTGACTCGGAAGGATACAAAATTTGTATGGAACGAGGAATGCGAGAAGAGTTTCCAAGAGCTCAAGAGGAGACTCATTTCGGTACCTATTTTGGCAATACCATCTGGTTCGGATGGATTTGTTATATAAAGCGATGCTTCAGGCAAAGGGTTAGGATGTGTTCTCATGCAACATGGGAAAATCATAGCCTATGACTCACGACAACTCAAAGAATATGAGAGAAATTATCCTACTCATGATCTAGAGTTGGAAGCAGTCGTTTTCGCGTTTAAAATCTGGAGACACTACCTGTATGGGGAGAAAGTGGAGATCTATACGGATCATAAAAGCCTCAAATACTTCTTCACCCAAAAGGAACTCAACATGCGGCAGCGGCGTTGGCTCGATTGTTGAAAGATTACGATCATACCATTGATACCATCTGGAAAAGTAAGCGTAGTAGGCGGCGCATTGAGTAGAAGATCGTATGCGGGTATGAGTGCGATGTTGTTAACACAAAGACCCATTTTGTACGATTTACAAAGGATGGAGATTGAGTTAAAGACTCCAGGGACCCACATGATGATGGTGAATATATGAGTAGAACCGACTTTAATCGATAAAGTTAAAGTTTGCTCAATCTACGGACTGGAGGTGAGTCGCGTATGAAGAAGAAAGTCTGATAAGGTGTTATTCGAAGCAAGAATCGATGAAGAAGGAATACTTGGAGTCAACTCCAGACTTTGTGTTCCTAACGATTCTGACTTGAAGCATAGAATCATGATGGAGGCACACAACACACCATTTGCAATCCATCCTGGGAGTACCAAAATGTATCATGATCTTCGACATACATTTTGGTGGAATAATATGAAGAAAGAGATCGCGGAGTTTATCTCGAGGTGTTTAACCTGTTAACGTGTAAAGGCGGAGCATCAAGTGCCAAAGGTTCTATTACAACCACTTGAGATTCCGAAATGGAAGTGGGAACACATTACCATGGATTTCGTTACAGGTCTTCCCAAAGTTTCTCAAGGCATAGATGCGATTTGGATTATTGTTGATAGATTAACCAAGTCTGCTCATTTCTTGCTAATACGTGAGACTTATTCCCTTGAACATCTTGCTCGTATATACGTGAATGAGATTGTGAGATTTCATGGCATGCTAGTATCCATAGTTTCGGATCGTGACCCAAGATTCACTTCACGATTTTGGGTTAGCTTCTGAGCTATGGAGCGCAGTTCTGATTGATTCGACATATCATCCTTAAGCAGACGAGCAATCGGAAAGGACTATTCAAACCCTTGAAGATCTATTAAGACTCGTGTCCTAGATTTCAAAGGAAGTTGGGATAAGTACTTGCCACTGGTGGAATTCTCCTACAACAATAGTTATCAAGCAAGTATAGGCATGGCTCCATTTGAAGCATTGTATGGATGAAAGTGTCGCTCTTCGATATGTTGGGATGAGGTGGGAGAAGCAACGTTGTTGGGACCAGAGTTGGTACGAATGACTACAGAGAAAATCCAAACGATTCGACAACGTATACAAACGACACAGGATCGACAAAAGAGTTATGCTGATCTTCATTGAAAGGACGTGGAATTTAATATTGGAGATCATGTCCTATTACGTATTTCTCCATGGAAGGGAGTTACAAGATTTGGGAAGAGAGGAAAGCTCAATCCAAGGTTTGTTGGTCCATTTGAGATTCTTGGCCGAATAGGAAATGTGGACTATAGACTCGCGTTACCTCCAAGCATGTCTCATGTTCATAATGTTTTTCACATATCTATACTTCGTAAATATGTGAAAGACCCGAACCATATTATTACGTTAGAACCAGACGAGATAGCCGAAGATTTATCGTACGAAGAGGTACCTGTTAAGATCTTGGATAGGAAAGAGCATGTCCTACGCACCAAGGTTATACCACAAGTTAAGGTTTTGTGGAGGAACCATGCTACTGACGAAATGACCTGGGAGTTGGAATCGAAAATGAAAGCAAGGTACCCTCAACTTTTCGATATTCCAGGTACGTACGTCAATTTCGAGGATAAAATTTCATAAGGAGGGGAGGTTGTAAGACCCCAACTTATTATAAATAAAATTGAATTTCCCTATTTATTATCTTGAAATAGTAAGGTGATAATTTGATATAATACTTTGGTTATGGGTGAAATGTGTAAATTTTGCAAAATAAGCAAGTGGTTATAAAATATTCATTTTTGTCGGGGAATATTCGTACGACGGCGTAGCCATTTGTGGGCCCCATAACGGAATAACTGTCGGATGAAGAAATGACAAATTTGAGTTTTTATAAATAAGCTAGCGTAATCGTTCTGAATTAACCTTTGTTGAAATATCCGGTAGTTAAAATACGATGTCTGGCGTGGTTGCGCGATGCTATTGCGGTATTGCACAATATTGTTGAATTATTGATTCTTACGTGAAGGCCTTTACTCGATAATTGTTATAGTAATTCTTATTCAATATTTTATTTTATTGATTCAATAATTCTTTGCGTTGATATTTTATATTATTGTTGTTTCAATAATTGTCCTTTACTGATATTTCCCATTATCGGATCAATAATTCATATTATTTGAATAATATTATTAGATAGCATTATTGGCGATGTCTAGAAAGTTACATCGAGGAGGTTTGGTCACCTAATTGCGGCGCCGATAAGAAGAAATCTTTATCGGAAAACCCCCTCTTTCCTGAGAACGGCCTGGTTGTCATTATTGTGATTCTGTAATATTATTTATGAATAATTAATTATTAATTTTTATGATAAGGAAATATTTATTTTATGTGGTTATAAATGAAGGAATTTTAGTACAAAATAATTGTTGAATGTTTGACATATTTTGTGGAATTACAATTATTTCTCTGATAAAATATTTATTTAAATATATTATAATTGTTTCAATTAATATATATATATATATATATATATATATATATATATATATATATATATATATATATATGCATGTGATTTAATTTTCCTTGAATGTTTTCTAAGCTAGTGGGCGGAAGTAAGTTTCCTACATGTGTGCTTTGTCTTTTGGTGGATGGATAATATTTCATATCTCCTGCATTTCTTCTTCTGCAAAGCTTGATTTCCAATTTGTGGACCCTCAATTATGAAGAATAAAGGCCATTGATTGGTGGGAAGGGTTGGTGGGTTTTGCCTGCCAAGTTTGTGTTCAAGGGTGGCTCCCACCCTTATGAAAATATGAAATGTTAGGCATAATGTTAGGCAGAGGAGAAAAAGAAGAAAAGTTAGGCGCACTTTATCTATTTCTTTCTCCTTCCGTTGCTATAAATAGGGGGTAACCCTCCTTCCTCAATCACACCTTAATAATCATAAATTCTTATTCTATATTATTGTGAGTATTTTTCTTGAGTATAAGAATACTTTGAGCGTAGTTTTTCTGCAAGATTTTCTCAAAATAATATCTGATATTCCAGTCAAATCCAACTTATACTAAGGTAAAGGATATTATTTTATTGCAACACTCGTGAGAAATATTATTTTCTTTAATACTCCATATTACGTAAGCGATATTATTTCTTCTCATATTCTTAAATTTGAACTTACTATGGTAAGTATTGTTTCTATAATTCTTGAAATGATTAAAAATTTCGCTTCATCTAATATCATTTCATATGAATATTGGTCTGAACATTTTATCAAATTTGAAACTTTTTTCATGGTGAGTACTATTCATGGAGTCTTGTTCATAGAATTCTTGTTCATGAGTCTTGTTCACGATTCTTTATTCACGGTCTTATTCACAAAAGAAAAAAAAATTATTTTTTTTCTTCTAAGTTATCTGTTGTGACCCTTATTCTTGAAATTTAATCCATGTTTTGATCTTCATTCTTGAATTTTACTCCGCTATAGTTTATTATGGAGTATTATTGATCTTGGATAAATGAAATCTGAATCCTAATATTTGTCCTTGATTCTCTTTGGATTCATTCTCTAAAATGTTTTTCATCATTCTCAGTCCTTAATAGGTGATACTTGATGAATATCTTTGGCCTGTAGTGCAAAGATGAATTATTATCTGATGAATATCTTTGGCCCGTAGTGAAAAGATGAACAGGTGTTGAGATGAACAAACCAACTGATATATGATACAAATGAATATCTTTGGCCCATAGTGCAAAGATGAATATTTGATGCAAGATGTATATTGATTGATGTTACAGGGATAAAATATTGATGATGGATTTTTAAATCTTAGAAGATAGTAGGATTCATTCTCTATTTGACTCTTCTAATGGATTGTTGTTTTCGCTGCATTTGTTGATCTAAAACTTGTTGTCTATTATATTCTATCAAATTTTTCCCTGTTGAAGACTAATGATAATTTGTTGTATATTATCCTAGTCATAATATTCTTTACTAGGCTAGTTGAGCTCACCCTTTTCCTTGTTGTTCCACTTTCTTCTCAGGAAGCGAGAATATAGCAGGAACCAGTCGGGTTAGAGAGTGATGGTTCTAGAAAGTTGTTTTAGCAGACCTCACTATTTTTGTAAAATAGTGTATGAATAATTGTAATGAGGACTTATTTGAGTGTGGATATTGTCTAGAAGATAATATTTGTATTTAAACTCACAGTATGTGTTGTCGTATTATACACGACAATTGTAATAATGAAGTTGTATATTTCTTTTTGTACCATGTATTTGGCGACTCAGAATGGGTGTTGTATATCTATTTTGGGGGCGTCACATCTTATCTCTCATAAATTTTCTTTATATTCAGATGTTGTCAACATGGCTTAATTATTAGAGCGAGATAATGAGTATGCTCAATGAGGGACTACAATCGAGGTCATACCTAAGGTGGTGATCATGGAGCGATGATAACCGGTGAGGAGGAAAGAATCTGAGACAAAAGCGGTAACCACTCGGATGGTAATCGTGGCCATGATAATAGGAGAGGTGAGTCAAGTGGAAATTTGAAGAGGAGATTCAACAATGGCGGGAAGACATCGGCGGCCAATGGCGGCACCAACAAAAAATTCTAGGGGAGGAGAGCAATAGCCGGTTAGATCTTACTGAGATCACGGAGATGAGGGACACATAAGTCCAAACTATTCCTGACCTTCAAGGTGTGTTTGATTTATGGAAAAAGGCGGTCATATAGCGGTTTTGTCCGATGGCGAAGTCAAGTCCAATTTGGGACGGTGACACCAAAGCGACTACAGGACAAAACAAAAGTCGGTTCAAGTTCGAGGAGGCGTTTGTCGTGGTAGCTAAAAAGCAAAGAAACACGAGCGAGGTGATCACAGGTAAGCTAATCATAAACTCTTACAAAGTTTATACCTTATTGAATCTAGGTTCTACCTATTTTTTATCTCTCCTGCTTGTGCTCAACGTTTGAACTTGACTCCGGAGAAATTAGACCTTGACTTATCTGTTGAGACTCCGTTAGGAGAAACTTTCATTACATCTACTGTTTATAAATCTTACTTGATCCAAGTTGGTACCATCATATTACCTGCCGATCTTATTTCGTTGAAAATACTTGCATTTGATGTGATTTTAGGGATTAATTGGTTAACCATTTATCATGCTAAAATTGATTATTTTCGTAAGGTTGTTAGTTTTCATATTCATAACCAACCTGTTATGCGAATTCAAATAACCAAATTGCTAAAATCAATCACTGTCATATCAAGCCATAAAGCTATTCATTTTTTTTAAGATATTTTTCATCATCCTCAGTCCTAAATGATGATATTCTTTGAATTTCTTTGGCTTTTGTAGTGCAAAGATGAATGATTACCTAATGAATATCTTTGGCACCTGTAGTGCGAAGATGAGCAGTGTTGAGATGAATATGACCCATTTGGTGATCTGAAATGAATATCTTTGGCTGTAGTGCAAAGATGAATATTTGATTCAAAATGTATATTGATTTATATTCTGAGGATAAAATATTGATGATGGACTTTTAAATCTTAGAAGATAGTAGAATTCTTTCTACTTGACTCTTCTAATGGATTATTGTTTCATTGCGAGTTGTTGATCTAAAACTTGTTATACTATTATATTTTATCGATTTTTTCCTGTTGAAGACTAATGATAAATTTTTGTATATTATCTTAGTCATAATATTCTTTCTTTGGGCTAGTTGAGCTCACCCTTTTCCTTTTTGTTCCATTTTCTTCTCGGGGAGGTGAGAACATAGCGAGGAACTAAGCGGGGTTTGGAGTGATGGTTCGGGATAGTTATTTTAGTAGTCCTCACTATTTTAAAATAGTGTATTAATAATTGTAATGAGGACTCCTTTTGAGTTTGTATACTGTCTATTAGACAATATTTGTATTCAAACTCACAATATATGTGTTGTCGTATTTTGCACGACAATTGTATTACTGAAGTTATATTTGTTTCTGTACCATGTATTTGGCGACTCAGAATAGGTGATGTATACCTATTTTAGGGGCGTCACAGTTTCTAACGAGAAGTCTCTATCCTGTTTGTTGCAAGCAATCGAGCTTTCAAATGGTTATGAGGTGTTCCCGGATTAATGTCATCAAGGATACAAGAATTAGTAAATTGAATGGTGACAATTATTTTATGTTGATGGAGGAAGATGAGTTCGGGAGTTTTCACACGTACAATGATGCCAAGGAATTCAATGAAAAGACTCAGTGGCGGCATGAAATGACAATTTGTGTGTTTGAACCAGATTGAGAGATGAGGAAGTCGTCGAGGCAATGACAATAAACAAAGGCGTTGCTTTAAAGACAACCCAAGAGGGGAGTACCAATTTTTATTTTATTTTATTTTATCGCATTTATTTTTTTGTTATATATGCTTTTTCTTTGCCTTTTACTTTACATTGGGGACAATGTAGTTTTAAGTGTGGGGGGAAAGATTTAGGTTATTTGTTATTTTATTTAGGTAATTTTTGTGTAGAATTTTGAATTTTGTGGGTATATTCACTGCAAACCCTCACGAGATAAAACTTGTCCATTTAGGATAACCTTGAGGTTTAAAGGCTTGTTGCACATGCTAAGTGCAATCGTGTTTCCTACGAAAATATGGTAGTTTTTAGGATGAGTCACTTGAGCAATGAGTTAATTTGGATCTTGAGTCTTAACCAATGACAAAATTTTATTTCTCTTTGATAACTTCATAGAAAATTGATATACATTGTGTAGCCTAAATTTGGTTTCTTTGTTGGTTATTACTTTATTTAAGACCATTCATTCTTGAGCACATGTCCATTTGTTCGACCTAGTTTTAATTTGGAAGGATTTATTTGATTAAGTGTTTAGGGGAGAAATTTTTGAACTCTATCATTTGTTTTATCATAACTTGAAGTTAATATGAGGTATTATTTAAGAAAGGGTAAATGATTTAGGCAAAGTTCACAAATTTGAAAAAAAAAAGGGAAAAAATGATTCATGTGGTGGGTTGAGATGGAGCGTAAAACGCACTCACTTATAAACACATGTCATGCTAGATAGAGCGTAAAACGCACTCGTTGGTGAGATGAAGCATAAAATACACTCACCTAAGAAAAGGAAAAGGAAAAGGAAAAGGAAAATGAAAAGGAAAAGGAAAAGGAAAAATTTGAAAAACTTTTGATCCTCTGGTGTTGTCTGCTTGTGTTAATTGAGAGTGGTGTAAAAATAGGTGTTTAGGGTTTCTCTCTCCTATATGGCTTTGATTTCATAAAATTTTCTGAGTTTCTGATTAGTTTGATACATTTGGAGACACACACACACACACACGAGGGATTGAGAGTAAAGTAAGATTGATAAGTGATCTTGAATTTTAGATGATACATTATTATGAAGTTTTTCGAGTGTTATTATTTAGAATTTTTGAGGTCAATTTTGAAGGTCATTTTAATTTTTGGCTCAATTTTTTTAAATTTGTTAGTTGAATTTCTGTGTTATAGTTTATTTTTCTTTTGCCCAAGGACGAGCAAAAGATAAGTGTGGGGGAATTTGATGAGAATAAAATATGTTATATTTTTATCCCTAATACTTAATCTTTTATATTTATTTTGTGCCTAAATACACTCACTATTCTTATATTTTTATTTAAGGTGCAATTAAATGATTTAGTGACTTTGGAAGTGCTTTGAAGACAAATTGAGCAATATTTGGACTTAATAAAAGGAGGGGCAAAGTTGTAATTACACGAGCACAAAATTTTAATAAAGTCAATATCTTGGTGATCAAACAATATTTAATGCTCCTATTTATCAAAGGAAAGAAACAAGAGGAATCCTACAAGGAGTATGAAGGAGGTGGAACAATTGTGGTGTGTAAGTCAAATTCAATGAAGGAAATAAAAGTTTATCTAGAAGATCTCTTTGAAGAAAGTTGATTGTCACTAGGAAATTGAAACCTACATGGAAAAAAATTAATTTCTTATGCCTATAAATAGAGGATTACCAAGAGATATTGGTAGACTTGTATACACATTTCTCTCTCAATTATTCTTTAGTGTTTTTCATGACCATATGTAAATAAACTTCTATTCTTGGATTAAGAAGACGAAAGACTCATATTATTACACTGTGAGATCTAATTGATTTTAATTGTTCAATTTATAATTTGAGTATTGATTATTATTTTGCACTTAATTTCTAATGATTGATATGTTTAATTGCTAGGATGCATACTAGTTTATTATTTGTTGAAATCTACTACTAAATTAGATATCAAATACGTAATTGTTTGGTCACTCTAATTTGCGAAGTAACTAAAGTTAATAATTGATTGCAGATTATGAAATTATTATATCTTAGACTTTTTTTATTCAACTAAATTAAATACAACCGCTTGTGCTTGTGTTGTTTAGCTTCATCAGTTTTTCTAATTCTTAAAACTGCTACTAGATTAAACTTTTAGCAATTGTTTAAATTTGTTTAGTAGTTAAGTTATTTAGATCGCTTGTTTCTATATAACTATAATTAAAGAAAGACACAGAAGTAATTTCGGCGATGAATATTCAAGATATTAATTGATTATGCTTGATTCAATGATCAATGTAAGGTTTTGAAGTGGAAGTTGACTTAATCCAATGTTTGTATTCCTGATTTATTTTGTTAGATTATTTTTTTGTTATTTACGTATTAGTTTACTTTGATCAACAATATTCTAAACCCCCCTCAATTTTGGTTTACATAGCATAAAACTTAAACTAATCATTCTTTGTGAGATCGACTTTTACTTGCTCTAATACATAAATATTGGTTGCAATAATAAGAATTTATTTTTAGTTGCTTGCGACAACACACCAATAAATAATATAAATATGTAGTAGATATAAATAATATGTAGTATATATAAACAATATTATATTATATTATTTTATTAAGCGTTGAGAAGTTAAGAAGCTCCTAAATAGGTGATTCTAACTTTCAGTTTTATGTATTATGGTGTTTGTACTCGACTTTTACGCTCTGTTTCTGAGTTTTAAAATGGACAGAAAAGAAAAAAAATGGACGAAAAATTTAAGTTTTCTTTCCAATTCTTATGTTTCTGAGTTTTTTAATAAACGGAAAAGAAAGGAAATGGATAGAAAACTTGGCCACTTTTCACGCTTGAAAGTTTTAGTCCAAAATTGGCATGATTTGGACGGAAAAGAAATTAGAATAAGTAATATTTTTATAATTCTCATATTATCCTCAACTTTTAATATAATAAATTTTAAATTACAACTCATACCTCACTTTTAAATTTTTTATCATTTTCCATTAAAAACTCAGAAACAACCCAAAGGAAAACTTTAAGTTTTCTATTCTTTTCTTTTCTGTTCTAATTTAAGTTTTCTATTCTTTTCTTTTCTGTTCAAAACTCAGAAACAGAGTGTTAGTTTTTGGTAGTTTTTAGATCTAAAAGCTGAAACAAACACCACTCATGTAGTTTCTCAGAAGTCAGAAGCTGAAATAAATTGGGCATAGATTATTACTCCCTCCGTCCCAGAATAAAAGTTTTGGTAGATTTTTCACGCATATTAAGAAGATAAATAAAATAACAAAATTGCCCATAATAATATCATTAAATATGGAGAGAGAATTAAAATAAGAAAAGTATGAGATATTTAATGTTACGGGTATAATAAAAAAATATGTGTAAAAGTTCGGTTATTAAAGAAAAATAGATATTTAACATCGGACTACCCAAAATAGTAATAAAGACTTTTATCATGAGACGGAGGGAGTATAAAGTTTTATCTTTTTATTACATAATTTTTTTATTTTAAATCTAACGTCTTAAGACCAAAAATAATAGCATAGTGATATATATTTTTATCTTTATTATAACATGTTCAAGTACATCTGGAGTGCAATGTGTTTTTAGAATTAAATTGTACTAACCTAATTGGTTCTTAAAATAAAATAAAAATTATATTTAGCATCCTATTTGTAGGGCCAATACAAATATAATATTTAATAATTTCGCCTCAAGGGAATCTTACAAAACCTAATACCACTTCCACTGGTAATAAATTAGAGTTGGGTGGCAGTATTAATCAATTAATTATCACAAGCACTGAGCTTTCCCAATTTCTCCTCTCCCATCATATCAAAATTTGAATATTATATCCCCAATTTGGTTTATTGGACTCGGTCTGGATTATATATCTATTTTGATCAGACTTTTTAAGGAAGTTTAGTGTAATTATCCTTGCATTAATTAAGAAAATATGTATAAAGTTGTCTACATAAATGAGATAGAAAGATACTTGAGGGTAATAAAAGAAAATTATACTCCCTCCGTCCCAGGATAAAAGTTCTGGTGGACTTTTCAAGCATATTAAGAAGATGAATGAAATGACAAAATTGCCCATAATAATGTCATTAAATATGGAGAGAAATTAAAATAAAAATAAGTATGATATATTTAATGTTATGAGTATAATAAGAAAATATAGGTAAAAGTTTTGTTATTAAAGAAAAATGGACATTTAACATGGGACTACTCAAAATAGTAATAAGAAATTTTATCATGGGACGGAGGGAGTAATTAATACTTCTTAGAAATTTGTTAACGTCAAATATATTAAAAAAAATTGAACTCCTTAAAACGTCACTTATTTAGGAATGGAGGGCGTAATATTTCGTCTTTTTTAATACTAATCTCCTCTCTAGATCTTATAAAATTTCTATTTTATCTCGTATAATTTACCCACAACACATGTGCCGTGACAACTAGATTTTTATTTATATCTCCCCTCTCAACTTCGATCAATTCTTTCGGTAAGAAGTCTTCAATGGAGAAAGAAAAAGTAGGACCCGGTTAGCATGAAGTTTATTTTTTGGTAAGTTGGTCGATTAATCGATAGAATCTTTGTGGCATAGAATCTAAATTTGCGTGCAAGACTCATTCTATCAATCAATCGATTAATCAGCTCAAAAAAATAAAGCTACATCTAACCACTTAAAAAAGTAGACCACAAATTGAAATGAGAGAGACTACTGCATTAATTTACTGGTCTGCGACCAACTAGTTTAACTCTAACCAGCTTATAATGAAAGTACACAAGTGACCTTAGCTAACTTTATTATAATTACTATTCTAGCCTTGAACATACCATCTATAGCTAATTTAGCCGACTCAGATAGATAGATGATCCGGTACATTAACACTTTCTTTCTCCATTGCCAACAACCAACCTGATAACTAGTTAGTTCAAATGAAAGAAGTAATCACGGCGGCGGCGGCGAGATCACCGGCGGCAGTTGTTTTCTACTTTGCTACCATCTTCTTCAGTCTGATTGCCATAGTTGAAGCTCAAACACAGAGAAATGCTACAACAGATCCTACCGAAGGTGCATGTGCTCTTCAATTTTCTCTCTCCTCCTCTAGTTAATTAGAGATGATTTATAGAGTATATTTAATTATCAACGTTTTATAGCATTTACTGTGGTAATATATATATATATATATATATATATATATATATATATATATATATATATATATATATATATATTCCATCCACAACAACCGGGCTGTGGAGTAATTTTTTTTGGCCTGTTGAAATTTTGGTAGGAACAAAAAAAATCAACAGTAGCCAAGCAATCGGTTCTTGTGGATGGAACCCCTATATATATATATATATATATATATATATATATATATATATATATATATATATATAGATATAGGGCAGATCAATGACACTAAATTTTTTACATAATTTTTTTACTCTTGAATTTGAACACTCTTAATGGCTAAAATTAAAACTGATTTTTAATTTATAACTAAATAAAAAACAAAAAACAAAGATTATGGTAACATACTAGAGATGAGTTGGATAATACATCTTGGGCTTCCTCTATCTGACAGCTCCAGGTTTTAGACATGGATGAGATGAAAAGCTCCAGATTTTGTTTTTATTTTTATTTAATTATAAATTAAAAATCAGCTTTAATCTTAACCATTAAGAGTGTTCAAATCCAAAAGTCAAAAAAAATTGTGTAAAATACTTAGTGTCATTGATCTGCCCCCTATATATATATGAGTCCGCATCCATGACAATCAATTGTTGGGAGCAACCAAAAAAAGTCATGACACAACATCTTGTAGTGAGACAATTAAAAAGGGACATGTACCATTTTAATTGTCACAGCCGCTACAAGCTGTAGCGGCTTGTTACTATTCATATTAATATTTTATAATATTATTAAAACTATTATATTAATATTTTGTAATATTTGTATTTATAATATTTATAATATTAATATTAATAATAATATTTTGTAATATTATTAATACTTATATTAATATTTTTAATATTAGTATTACTAATATTTATATTAATAGTATTAATACTAATAATAGTAATAACTAATATGAATATGAATATTAATATTACTATTATTCTTATTAATATAATTATTAATAATATTTATATTATTAATATTGCTAACTAATATTTCATTGTAATTTAAGCTTTTAATTTTTGTCCCAGCTCAATTTGAAACTCGACCAAGATTCATGTGAATAGATTGACTATGAAAAAAAAGCAAGTAGAGCATAATTGAATCCAAGAATTTCTAAGAATAATATAAATTAGTTAGTAATATTAATAATATTAATATTAATATTAATATTATTAATATAAATATTATTAATACTAATATTACAAAATATTAATATAAGTATTATTAATATTACAAAATATTATTATTAATATAAATATTATAAATACTAATATTACAAAATATTAATATAATAGTATTAATAATATTATAAACTATTAATATGAATAGTAACAAAGCTACTATTTAGTATGGTGGGACAATAAAAAGGACCCCTTTTAATTGTCCCGGCTACAAGTCGTTGTATTATAATAACTTTGGTTGCTCCCAACAACCTATTGTCGTGAATGCGGATCTATATATATATATATATATATATATATATATATATATATATATATGCGATTTGCTAATTGAATGGATGAATATATATACATACGCACATTCAGGGGGCCGAGCAGGATTTATTCTTTGGGCTCCAAAAAATATTTTAACAGCATAAAATATATTTATCACTAAAAAGTAAAATTTCACTATTACAAAACATATTTTTACTAAAACAAAAATAATATAGTAATAGAATTTGCTTTGACAAAGATAATAAAACATAACAAAAAATAAGTCTATTAAAACATATCAAAATTTCGTCAAAACTTGGGGGTCGTAGCCTTACAAAATTTTCAAACCAAACCAAATGTACAAGTGAATTTTATAAAATTTTCAAACTTTGGGGGTGAATCTTACAAAAATTTTAAACCTTTGGGGCGTGGCCCTCCTCATACATCTAAACGTGGCTCCGTCCTGTGCACATTTGTTATAGATGATTACATATCATTACTGTACGGATGACTAGTTAATGATAATTGGCATTATAATTGTATGAACAGTTATACTAATACAGGTGTGTTTTTCATATGAATGTATACTAGTTTATATATAATCATGCTTATACAATAATTCATAATGCAATTTTAGTATTTTCTTTCATTTGTTAATGTTATAATAAATTGTTTTATGAATATCACTTAAATGCCACAAAATGGGAATTAAAATTGTTTTTCTTATAATAGATTTTGCAGCCGGAGCAGATAGAAATTTGAAAATATGACATGTCAACAATTTGTATATTATCTCTATATATAAAAGGAGAAGAAAAAAAAAACATTCTTGAAGTAGTGTTACAATTTTATTTAAATATTAATATTTTTTTCTATATTCGACTCTTTATCCCTAAAATACCTCTTTCATTCTTCCTCACATATTTTTATATTTTTTATTTAAATGCTTCTTTTTTTTCTTAATTGCACACACGGTGTGTACCACAAATACTAGTAAAATTAGAGGTTTTATTTTAATTTTTTTAATCTCGTCTTGTTAGTAGTGAATTCACGTAAATATCAATATGACGAGTTAGTTCTTTTTCTGCTGTTGAGAATTTATACATTAAAGAAAATGATATATATATATATATATATATATATATATATATATATATATATATATATATATATATATATATATATATATATATATAAAAGTTTAGGTCGCTTTTGATTGCCAATTACGTGGATAAATTATCAAATAACACTTATACGAAAATAAATTATTATTAATTACAAAATATATTTCAAAAAGTAAATTAAGTTTACATCATATTTTTAAAATTTTAAAATATACTATAGTATTAAATTAGTCGAATGTGACTTTTTTTTTTATTATTTATAAATTTGAGGATATAATATAGATTTAATAGTGTCAAATTAGCTTTAGAATTAAGCTTTCATTATTTACAAAGATATATTTTAAAATATCTTCAACCCTCCATGCTAAACTTTCAAGTTGATGTAAGATAAAGCTGATATGAGACTTTTTAAATTATTGTCAATGATTTTGCTGTCAAGTTGATGTAAGATAAGTTTGTTTAGCTTACAAAAATCGCAAATTAGCTTTCTTTTATTGTCATACTAATTAATTAACTTATAACTTCGTCTTAATCGACCTTATGTTATTATCTGATTTTAAATTGTTAATATTAATTTTATTTTAAAAATTATTCAAAATATAAATTAAAAATACAGTAGTAGTGTCACAATTCATGATAAAAATGAATGTCTTTATAATTTTAAAATGGATAAAAAGGAAAATCTCTCTCATTTTGAAACAAATGTGTAACTTGTGCTTGCAGCGAGAATCTTGAATTCCATTTTCCGGCAATGGGGAATTTCGTCATCGATTTCGTCATCAATTTCGGATACCTATCGATGGAACATAACCGGCGAAGTATGCAGTGGAGCTGCCACTGACCAAACCAGCTTTGATGACAACGGCTATAACCCAGCCCTTAAATGTGACTGTTCTCATGACAGTGGCACTACTTGTCGTATTACCCAGCTGTAAGTCATTCAACATTTATATTTCTAATCATATGCCATTGCTAAAATCAATAATTCTAGTGTATTATTTCATGCATCCCATCTGTTTGATTAAGTACCCAAGAGAATCTAGTTTTTTATTTGTGATTAATTCTAGTGTATTATTTCTGCAGTGACTTATAAGTTGGTTTGTTATAAGTCATTTGCCATTGATTGGGAGCTACTTATTTTTTAACTTATAAGTTGGTTTTTAAGTAAAAAAAAAAGAGAGAAACTATTTGTTACTTATTTTAAAATGACTTATAAGTCATTTTAAAATAAGTTAGTTTGACCAAATGTAATGTTTATTTTGCCCATCTTTTTATTAATGTCATTTTTAGTAATCTTTACATTATTTTAACTTACAAGTTATTCTTCATAACTTGTTTAAACTTCATTTTTGACTTATAAGTCAAATTGATGCAGAACACTTTTACTTATAAGTCACAACTTAAAATAACTTATAAGTCAACTTAGACTTTAACGTATAAGTCCTTTAAAATAAGGAGTTCCGGAAGATGCCTTGAATCATATTCCATTGCTAAAAATAATAATAATGGTGGTATATTATTTCACGGGCCCCAAATGTTTGATAAAATGTCCAAGAGGTATTTTTTCAACCTTATTATTACATTGGGTGGTATTTAATTTAGTGACAGAATTGATGTGCTGTGGTCATGTGGGTACAAGCTGGTTGAGTCCAAACTCTTTAGTGGCCTGGAAAGTATATGCAGAGTCTCACCATTAGTCTTATTTTACTTGGTATAAGAGCCATTTGTTTATAAAGAATCTTTTTATTTTATTGTTGTCTATCTTTCTACTTTGGTAGTACGCCTATGCCTATGATTTGATTATTTGAATTAAATGGGGTAGTGATTATTTGAATTAAATGGGGTAGCTTTATGCTTAACCTGAATTTTTTTTATTGGCAAGTAGGTGCTCATTACTATATAGTTTGTCAGATTTATAAAATGATCCCAAATCTAGCATTTAAAGACATCCTCAATCAATTGGATACAAGAAGAGTTAGTCCTAGTCATTATATATTATACAAAAAATTTCAAGGTATTCGATGCTGGACAGGTTATATACTCTTAAAACAATTGAACTAACATGTCAATAGTCATTACTCATACATATGGGATTAAGCTATAGAATGTAATGCCATTTACGGAGTACTTATTAACTGAAGGGTGAAAAGAATGGGTTAATAATTTGTCGTTTTTAGAGTAGTTTTGAAGGGAACTTAATAGTAATCCCTGTGGCAAAGATACAGATGACCAGGTGGCAGGTAGACAATTTAATAGTTTTGTTTTGAATGAGCAGTTCAGGATTTAAGATAATGTTTCAAGGACAATAATCAGAATAATACTGCCTCTGTCATTTCCAATGAGCGTCCTACTTTTTATCTTGACCTCTTATTCTCGCTCTCTCTTTTCCTAATATATAGTTTTGCATAAGACAAAATAGACATAATCACATAATCTTTGTTCAATAATTTTTTTTGGCAAAACTAGCAAAAATCCCACTGTAGTTGGCACGTTTTACTTATTACACTATTAAACTTTTAAAAATTCAAATTACCCCATTGAACTAATTAAAATTTTGGAATTTCACCATTCCGTTAATAAGATTTGACGTCCGTCAAATTGTCTAAGATTCTTTCAGTCAAAAACTAAGGAAAATCCCATTATAGTTGACACATTTTACTTATTAAACTTTTAAAAATTAAAATTACCCCATTGAACTAATTAAAATTTTGAAATTATACCATTCCGTTAATAAGATTGGATGGGCGTCAAATTGCCTTAGATTTTTTCAGACGGGCTAGATTTGTGCTTCAAATTTACAAACCAACCGGAATTACCCCATAGATTTCTGTTTCAAATTTATCAAATTGATGAAATTAATGATGTTATTTGACAAAGTTAAATATACTCAAATTTGATTCTTTTTCTTCATATTCAATTTGTTTAAATTACATCATTAATTTGATAGATTTTATAAAATTTGAACGTATATACACCACCATTTTTATAGACAAATCATAGGAGGGGTTAAGAACCCTAACTACTATAATAGGTATGTTTTTTTTCTCCATTTTACAAATTTTCTCTTCTCGATCCTCCTCTGCCTACCTTTTGCAATCACAACTTCTATAACCCTAGTCGCCTCTATCGAAACCCCAATTCTATTTACCAAAACATAGCCCCATTATTATCCCTCGACACCCCAAATCAGCCTTTATTTGCCTAATTACTTGCACTAACTCCGCTGCAATATCAACCCACATAGCCTAGATAAAAAAAAAGTGGAGAAAAAGTGAACCAACTAGTAGCGCACCCAACACTGTCGTTAAAAGTTTCAACACCAAAGGAGCTACTGCAACCATAAGGAGCATCCAACGTCGCCGGCACCACAATGAGTCTCCACTTTCGTTGCTGCCACCACCACCACATGGAGCCTCCACCGTTGCCTCACCTTGTGCCTTCGCCTTCTTCTACACTTGGTAGGTTTTCTCTCTGCGTATTTTATTTAGGCTTTGGAGACGTGCTTGGGAGATGGGTTGATTTTACTGCCTAATCCACGTATGACTGACATATGTCATTTTCTTTTATGTATCACTAACCATGTCTGAAAAATCTGAGCCAATTTGACGGACGTCTAATCTTATTAACGAAATGGTGTAATTTCTAAATAGTAATTAGTTGAATGGGGGTAATTTCAATTTTTAAAAGTTTAATAGTGTAATAAGTAAAACGTGTCAACTACAGTGGGATTTTCCTTAGTTTTGTCAATTATTTTCTAATAATTTTAGTCTTTAAAGTTTAAAACTGAAAAAAAATGTCATATAATGTCTACGTGTCTTATACAAATCTTAATATTGGGTAAAATGGTAGGACTCTCTTTTTTGGAAAAAGTGAGTATTACTTACAAAACTGATTTCACTACAAAAAAAATGTCATTCTGACGGCCAGGCGGTCTGCCGTCATGATGACCCTCTGCCGCCACAATAAAGGTCATTAAGCGACGGCATAACCCGTCGCCACGGCTCCGTCGCTCCACCGTCGGAATTAACCCGTATGGCAAGTGAATAGGCTAATGCTCCATTGAATCAAAAAACGATGGAGGGAAGATCATTTCTAACTTGCACATTATTTTCACTATCTGCATCTCCATTTATCTATGTATTTAAGTTGGAGCTCCGTTAAGCATAGATCTCTGAAGAAATTAGAAAGCTCCGTTAGTGCTTCAACCATACGTTTCGGTAGCAAGTCGATAAATGTCACGGGGATCAACTTCTGCATAAATACATGACAATCATGACTTTTGAGACCCCGAAACTTCAGCTCTTCAACTTTACAACACCTTGCTATATTCAAAGAATATCTATCTGGGAGCTTCAGTCCACTGATCCAATTACATATCAATAGCAATTGTTCCCTGGTCAAAGTATAATTAGCTTTAGGCGTTACCGTCTTACTACCCTCCTGATACAACCACATATGTTCCCTAATGTTCATTTCTACCAAATCAAGCCTCGACTTGTTGTTTCCTTTGTTCTACCACTTGCATCTAGGACAGTATAAAAAATGTTATCAAATACGTTCAGTATGCATCGGATCTAAACAATGACGGATGCATAATGTAGCCCAATAAAGCGGTCGAAGAACATGGATCCGTGTGTCGATTGTGAACCTCCGCCGTAACCATAAGCTTGCTCTAATATGTGATTCTTCCCCGAGGTGGAAATTTCAAGTGAGTAATCCAACTCAAACCTTCCGTCCCCGGAAAAGACGGCAGTGCTTGGCATTTCTCTGTTTTTCGATTGAATTGTCTATTCATCCGTCGATAACGATGTTCAATCGTCAAAAACTGTCTGGATGTTGCAAAGAAACTCATTTTCCTCCTATGTTTGAGCCGCATAGCTTTAATTGACCCCATGCACACGGGACATGACAAGCCCCGGTGAGTCGACCATCCACTGATCATTCCTAACGTCGGGAAGTCATTTATGGTCCACAGTAAAGCTGCCCTCATGTCAAAGTTCTGTTTAAGAGATACATCATAAGTTTGAACCCCTTTATCCCACAACATCTTCAACTCATCAACTAACGGCCTGAGGTATACATTGATGTCTTTAGTCGGACTCTTATCACCCGGAATCAGTAAAGGCATGAACATGTAGGGATCTTTCATGCACATTGAAGGCGGGAGGTTATACACAACAATAATCACCGCCCAAGTTGAGTGGGACTTGATGTAAGGCCTTTAAACGAATTAAACCCATCCGTAGCAAGTCCAAGCCTAACATTGCGAACCTCTTCAGTAAACGAGGGGTGATTTTTATCAAAATTTTTCCACTCAAGCCCATACATAAAGATGCGTTAGTTGACCTTCGACTATGTCCGTGTAGAGTGCCACCTCATATACTTTCGGCGGTAAGTGTTGACATTGAACAACCATTTGAAGCATCGGTCTGCAATGGGAAAGTAACGTAAGATCTTTCTGCACGTCTTTTCCCTTTTCTTGCGTTGTTCGATGATTCTACTTGTGCAACAAATATCACATGACCCCTTATCTTTATTGACATCACCGTAATACAACATACAGTCATTCTCACAAGCATCAATCTTCTCATACCCCTTTTGACCATTTTCTTCACATCATAGTACGACTCCGGTAACTTATTGCCTGCAGGTAAGCACTCCTTAACAATGTTTAACAGTTCATTAAAACCTCTCTCGCTACAGTCATGCTCGTTCTTAAAATGTAAAAACTTAGTCACGGCAGATAAGACGGCGTGCTTTTCGTGCCCGTCATACAGTGGCGTCGCTGCTTCATGCAATAACCCATAGAAACCCTTAGCCCCGTCATTCAGCTCTTGCTTGACGCTACTTCCATCCCTGTCTGTATTCTACTAGAAGTATGAACCAACAGCTTCGACTATCATGTTAGTACAATCAAAGGTTTCGTCAAAACCATATCAATTAAATCATTATACAAATCAGGTTAGCTCAATTGAACCCTTTGTTCGTAATACAGAAAACTTCATTCTATGAACGCCTATAACGACATGTTTTAGGTTTGAAAGAAAATGTTTTCATTAATTTGTATCAACTTTAACCTATAATAATAATATAGAATTCAATCAGTTTTAGTACTTCTATCACAAATTCCTTATCATTCATTGAGCATAACAAGGAATAACAAATCTCTACAAAAGTTTTATACATCATCTATGCTAGTATAATCAAATGACAATTATGACAACATAAACAAGTGACAATTATGACAGCATAAACATAAGTACTGAGCAAATTAATCGCAATCATATATTCACTTCATTTCATATCATTTATCATAGCAATAACTACTATTCAACTTAAACTACTATTCAACTTAAACTACTATTCATTTGCCTTTTAACTTTTTTTCACGACTTAAAATGTTGATAAATGTATTTTAGTTTTTACTATGATACTGTTAAATCAAGCAAATTTAATTTGTTTAATGACCAAGTTCAACGGATTATATAAATATATATACATATGCACTTCCATTATTATTTGGTCATCTCATCTCCATCTGTTTGTGATGAAAAAGAAATTAAAAGGGAAAGGTTATGGCATTGAAATTTGAACTGACGAAGAGTTATTGCCAACTAAAGGAGTTCAGAGTTAATGGTTTAAGTGTTGGATTGACCATCTCCATATTCCAATTAATGCTCTATATCGGATAAAGCATTACTTATTTACTTTTGTAAAGTAACCATAAAAATACACACTTTTCATTTGCCCACTTTTGCTTACTTTAACAGTATGATTCTTAGAATTACACTAAATTTAATGCTCTACTTTCAAATCATATACGATTACACTAAATTAAAATGTAACATACCCAAAATAAAATTAAACCCTCCATAACCACCATGAGTTGAATGAATGAATGAATGGGTTACAGTAATACACTCAAATCCCACCAGCCCCTAACCTGAACCTAAATAAACTAATCATGTATATAAACAATTAAACAGCAGACCCCAAAAAAATTCAAAACAAGCTGACATATATATAGAGAGATGTGAACTGAAAATCTTACATGGTTATGAGAGTACCAAACCAGCCCAATCCTTGTACAAGTGTAGGTACGACCTTTGGAGTTGCAACGACGAAATGGGCAGAGGTACGGCTGGCGAAGTTGCAGCGACCAAATGGAAAATGGAGGAGTTACAGCGAGGATGAGGGCAATGGGCGAACTGGGCAAAATGGGCAAATTGAATTTACCAAAATGGGCGAATTCAATTGACCAAATAGCAAATTTGAGAATTAAGTGGGAAAATTAGAGAGCAAATGGGCGAATTTAAGAGGGAAAGAGAAATATGAGAGAGGGAAAAAATGAGTCGTTGTCGTTGTGAACCAGGGTTTTAATTAATAGAACTCATTCTCGACGGCAAACCCGTCTATAATGACCCCGTCGAGATTGAGTTGTTATCGACGGTGTTCCCGTGGCCTTTGATATATGTGTTCATCGCCAATGAGTTTTCCCTCCTCCGCCAAATTTTCGCACCAAATTATTCCCTCGTAAATGGCATTATCGACGGCACACAGTAGCGACGGCGTCCCCGTAGGCAGTGAGGTCATTATCGACGGGAAATTGGTGGTCGCCAATGACCCTTTTTCTTGTAGTGTTTGTTTTCATGTTTTCTTGATATAGTTAGTTGTGCAATAATATGTCATGTCCTAATTACTTTCCTCCTGATGTCATGCAACAGTCATCAGGCCAGTTAATAGTTTTACCAACTTCTAAGTGTTTGTGTTGTAATTCTGTAAATTTTTGAAACATCAGGAGTTATCATTTCTACACTTCAACTTAAATTGTTTTGTTTGACCTTTTCATTTTAGTCACGTATGAATTATGATCTTGTCCTCACCCAAGTGAATTTTTTTGCAAGAGTCAGTTTCGTACTCAAGGTCCAAGATAGCAACATATTGCACACTTGCAGGATGGCTATGCAGAAATTTTTTGCTTTCATATTGAAAGCCTTTGTTTATGAAAGTCCACCCATCGTTTTTATGGTTCTTGCAGAAGAAATTTGTTTTGATTGCAGCACACCTCTCCTATAAATAGAGGGGTAACAAACGAGTTCAGTACTAAGCTACGTGAGTGGAGAACAAGAAGCTCTAATAAGAGAGCTTTCAGTGAGAGAGTCCAAGTGAGAGAATTTCTCTACTGTTAGTCTGAGGGTTTCGATTAATGTCGAAGAAATAGGGAGCGGTAAAATACATGAGTGTTTTTGAGTTCCTTTGGGTACAAGTTTTTCATCCCAAAGAGGTTTTCTTATATTTTCTTTATTTGTCTGTACCCTAATTTTTGGTCTTAAATTTGAGAGTTGAGAGAGATGTTGTATTCCTTATTTTCAGGTATAGTGGATTCAAAGATTGTCCCGTGTTTATTTACCTCAAAATTTTGAGAGGGTTTTCCACGTAAATGTTGGTATCTTTGTGTTGTTGTTTTTCTTTCATCTTTGGCACAATAAAATATTAATATTGTTAGCTTCTTTAATTTATGCAACCACGTTTATTAGGATTACCCAAAATATCCCAACATTTCCCATTGCAACACTTGAGTTTGCAAGGAAATATATGGCCACTGAATTTTGGAAAATCTTTGACCTGCTCAATAAGTTACTTAAGGGCATGTTACATTCTTAAACTTGTTATGGCCCAAATCTATGCATGGCTTTTAAGTGCATGTTATGTTCTAGACAGTTACATGTCTAGGTTTTAAGCTTTTTTGGCCCTGGTTTTATGACTTAATCTTCATTAAAAAGTACTTAAACATCCACAATGCTCTTTCCTGTTAGAAGTGATTGGGATTAATCCAAATTTAACAGTGTGAAGTTTTATGTAGTAGTCTTTTTGGTTGTGAGCATCCCAAGTCTTATATAAATTTCCTTCTATAATTTTATCTAAAAAAGAATTCTTCATGTGGAGACATAGTTTTAAACCCAAAATTCCTTGAACATCCTTAATTTGCTAACGCTCATGGCTTGCGAGCTATTCATGTTTTTTTTTCTTTTGACAGGAAGGTTTATGCATTGGATGTTGTAGGCGTCATCCCAGATGAGCTATGGAATTTGACTTTCCTCACCAATCTGTATGGTTTCTAAGTTGATAATATTTAGTTAAAGGCATTAACGATTTCTTTTACGTCTTCTGGTCTATTAGTCAGCTATAGTTGCAGTGCATAGACTATAATGCTGAATATTAACAAAGAAAATTTTCTAAATCATTGCCTATATTCCCCCATTGGTCCACTAACAATTCTTTTTTGTAAATATTTCTAAATTTTGTTCCTATATATAAACTGCAGGAATTTGGCCCAAAATTACTTGAGAGGTCCTCTATCTGCCTCCATTGGCAATTTAACTCTGATGCAGTACCTGTAAGCCCATCTTTTTCTGATATATAACTTATGTTTAAGTGTTTTTTATTTTATATTATATTTACTATTCTATCAAACTGATATTATTTTGTTGTCTTTAGGAGCTTGGGCATCAATGCACTGTCAGGGGAGCTTCCGAAGGAACTAGGGAAGCTTACGGATTTGAGATCCCTGTATGTTATTAACTTGTAGCAATTTGATGTTTGATTCTCTATTAACTGCAAGGATATTTATACTGTGTGTTTTGTGAGAGTATATTATTATTAGAACTTGGTCACCAAGTATGCTTGGTGTCCATACATACTTGGCCATTACTCAACTTATAGCCTATATATAAGGGTTTAGTACTCTTTGTTAATAAAACAACAACAATATTCAATACATCTATTTCATCTCTAATATGGTATCAGAGCTAGTTTGATCTTAGGAGGCCAACTAAAAGTCTTGCTTCCGCCGTCGACAACACATAGCCGACAACGGGTATCTTTTTTTCTTACAGTTCTTTTAAGTCTTTTTTAGAGAAAACAAAATAAAAATTCATGGTCGTTGTTTGTTTTTGTGGTGAAACAAAAACGGTTTGCCCTCAGTAGTTATTTCTCCTGTTAAATATGTAAATGAATGGTTGATTGGAAATGAATGGTTGATTGGAAAGTAAAGATTGCATGGAGCCGAGATTTCACGAAGGAGTGTGTCCTTTGATTTTTTGGGACTAGAGAGTCCTCCGTTGTTGAGGAAGGTAAGGAGTCCTTTGTAGTTGTTTTTGAAGGATAGAGAGTCCTTCACATTTGTTGTGGGAGACGAGTGTTCTTCGTTATTGTCGGCACATGATATCCTCGGAAAGTGGATGGGTGAAGGTATTGAGGGTGAGAAATCTAACTTTGAACGTAAATAAATAAAAATTCCATGCAAATTCCGGTAAAAAAATATTTCGTGTTGAGGATAAAATAATTTTGTGATATGGTTCGTTTGAGTCTTTTTAGGATTATGTCACGTAACAAGTTGTAAGTCGTGATATAAGACTTCCAACTTGAGGGGGAGTGTCAGTATATTATTATTAGAACTTGGTCACCAAGTATGCTCGGTGCCCACACATACTTGGCCACTACTCGCCTATATATAAGGCTTTAGTACTCATTGTAATAAAACAATAACAATATTCAATACATCTATTTTATCTCTAACATGTTTAAATGTGTCTTTCTTGTTCATATTGCAGGTCTTTTAGCACAAACAACTTCTCTGGCCCTTTGCCATCTGAGCTTGGGAGTTTAACAAAGTTAGATCAAATGTAAGTGCTTACTTCAATCTCTATAAAAAGTGATGCTCTCACATGGTTTCGGTAATCAGTCCAAATACTCGCACAAAACTAGATATGAGTCTCATGATACCATCCTGTTATGGCCTTACAAGGGTTGGGAAGGAATTTTCACTTGTGTGGGGGGCTGTTATGGCACACTACATTTTCTTGATAGGTGACAATACACCGCGTGATCTTGCTTTTTGCACTTGAAAGTTATAAACCGTGTTTAACTTTTTACAGGAATTTTTAGAAGAACAAATCTTTATATTAGTCTCCGTAACTTTACCAATGAGTGTCAAGCTCAAATAATGAACAGATGATCTGATGAACTCTGAATGAATTGAATCAAATTAGGAAAGTTAGTTTGCTTAATTCGTACCATATTTGCTGGAGCCTGGTGGGGTTATATTCCTTCGAGTTGTAGGATTAATCCGTTTAACACAGAAGTAATTATATTTAGTGTTATTTGCAACATGCATATCTATACCATTTGAGAGAATGGTGCAACAAAGAAGCATTCACGCAGTTTAATATCTGTATCGCATTTGTAAGGTATGACATATCATTCAAATGATTCCAAATGATAAATGACTCCAAATGTAGTAAGCTGGAGCCCTCCACTTGGAACAAATTTTGCTCCATTTATTAACCTTCACAAATAGTATCACCACCCCAATCTCCATGATACTGAGACATTGTCTGTTACCAGGAGTTAAACCTTGATTTCTCATTGTTGGTTGATTTCACAATCAAAACATACGTGCAAGTATACACGGTCAACAAGTAATAAAGTGTAAGTAGAGTATCGTTCCCACGAGGAATTATTTAATAAAAATCACCAAGTACTAACTCTTAACCAAATCAATTTTATTTAAACAACCGAATTTTGTGATTTCTAATTAAAACTAAATTAAATTAACTAACTAATTTTAACACAAGATTGGATTCAGATTTTAAAGACTTAATACTACAATATTCCCAATTATGCAATATAAATCAATTATCCAATTTATCCAATTATTAAATCCATCCGAGTTGTTAACAGGAATTCAAGGTATTTATAAGCCCTTTTCCAAGTGATCAAATAAAAATATCTAATTCAATTAATTCTGCGATATTCATATGCAAAATAAAAGAATTAAATTCATTAAGCATCAATTCCCAATTGTTACATGCAGTGAAAAGAGATATCCCTATTCAATTCACAACCCTAATTATTTATCTCATGCAAATAACTAAGAATACATGCTATCGCATTCAGTTCTAACCCTAGATTTCATATCCTGAATTCATCTAGTGTAACATGGTAATTGTTGATCAGGTAATTAATCAATAAGCGTAAAATATGATAGACAACTCAATATGAATAAATAGTTGGATTAAATAGAGTAATCAATTCGTAAGCTTAAAGGGTTCAATTGTAGCCTTAATTTAAGAATTAGTTCATACTGAAAATTGAAACCAAAACTCCCAAATAAGTCATCACAATTAAATTACAAATTAAAAAGAAGAAGGAAAGACAAAACTCAATAAGTATCTTCAATCTCAAATTTCCATTTTGAACTCCTTGTGATGCTTTCTCTGCAATCTCCAATCCCAAGCTCCAGTTGTGTCTCCAAGTCTCTTTGTGTTGTGTGTATCTCTAATCTAACATATTCTCCCCAATCTAATCTACTCTCTAATTTATGTCTCCCATCATGTATTTATAGGTTACAAGTTCAATTTCTAAGCTTAGGAGGAAACCCCAATCCAATTTGGAGTCAAAAAAAGTGTCAAAATTCTCTTAAAAATGTGTCCCAACTTGATCTGGCCCGACCCCAGCGCCCCGGCGCTGAGGTCTTTTCGGGAATTTTCTGCTCTGATATCCTTTGGGAAAATTGCCATAACTTCTTTGTCTGAATTTCGATTTCGATGATTCAAGATGTTCCGGAAAGAGGAGACGTAGATTTATAATTTTCATTCTTTGAGATTTTTGAAATACGGGGTGGAGCAATGCCGAAATTGGCCCTGAAGTGGCTGCTATGTAAATGACAAGCCGATAATGATAATCTAGCCACCCCAAACGTTGATCCAAGTAACTTTTATCCTAATTCCTACAAAACAAAGATTAAGTTCAAATGCTTAAAAGCTTAAAAGCTTAAAAACACTTAAGCTCAAATGCATGAATAGACAAACACTTAAAAACTTCCAAAAGATTAAGCTCAAACACACTTAATTCATGGGTATAAAACTCACTCATCACTCATCTTGGGAAGCACTTGGTATTGATTTTCCAAATGATCATCTAAAACTTAGTAACGAACTACAATGCCTTTTATTCTACTAAAAAGTAATGATTTCTGTAACTCAGTTTTATTATATATTTTAATTAACTTCCCTGAGGACTTTACAGATGCGGAACCCCTCATAACCTTGGCCTTCACACATTGATTGTTATCTAAAGAGATTTTGCATTATGGCCATATACTCTAAAAACTGGTGGAAAGGGGAAGACATTCAGAATAGCATAGCGCTAATTTTAGTTCTAGTTTCCGAGCCATAAGCATACTTTGGAATAATGAAGTAATCATTTAATCTCATATAGAAAGATTGATAGAACTATGTCCAGAATACGTCAACTGTCAGAACTAATACCCACTTATTACGTAATGTCTTTAAATTAGTAAAAACATTCTGAAAAAGATTAACAGAATTATATCGACAATATGCCAACTGTTTTGAATTGTACTTATGTGTTACTAATTATCTTTGAATTAGCATGCATCACTAATTATTTTTGAATTAGCAAAAATTATTTGACAAGACCTCTATCGACTTCGCTAGTTTACATAAACCATAAACATCATTAAATGGACATATAATTATGGTGGTTTTGGAAGATAACCTCGTTGGATGTATTACATGACAAACATTAAGATAATTTTTTTTATTGCTATGGATAATTATTTCATCAATATTTAATATCTCTAATTAATAAATGTAAACCATTTGTGTGGTAGAAGTAAACGGTTTAGGTTCTCTGTACTTAGCAGCTAGCTGATATAGTCTCTTATGTCACAGGGGTCTGCCCTGCAAAATTTTGATACCAGTGAATGATTAAACTGTATATCACTTTTTATCATCCATTTTAGTATGACTTCAGATTTATTATATCTACTACTATCTCCTAGTTCATGACCATTTTCCCATGGGTATTATTGTATCCTCAATTAAGTATAAACACGGGCACCAAGACTGGATGTATCTTCTGCTAAACATAGAACACTCTTTCTGTAAAATCTGCATTGTCAACGTGATAAGTATAAAATTCTGTCATATATATACTTCTCTATGTAGTGCTTGCTTTCCACTGATCTTATGGTTGTTTATTCTTCCTGCCCGTTTTGTGGGTTGCCATGACTCGTGGTCATCCTCAATTGTTTAGTAAGAGAAAATTTTGAATTATAAGTAGCATCAAGTAAAAAAATGCATTGTAGCATTGTTTTCATTAACATTGTTCACCTTGTCAGTTACTTTGATAGTTCCGGAGTGAGTGGTGGGATACCTCAAACATTTGCTAATCTACAAAACCTGGCTACAGTGTAAGATCTTTCAGACATATTTCTTGATATAATCTGAGCCGAATTAGGATAACTATTAATTTCAAATGATTTGTTTACTTTGATCTAATTTAATGAGAGAAACTACCGGGGATCTCAGGTGGGCTTTTGACAACGACCTCACAGGAAGGATACCCGACTTCATTGGGACTTGGTCAAAGCTTACTGTTCTGTAAGACAATACCATACTTTGCTTTCTTCTCATTTTAGTTAAACCAGTTTGGAATTTAACAAATTCAAGTTTAAATTATAATCTCAATGTGAAGGATATCATATGTAAATTTTTTACATAATAGTATGGCATACTCAATGTTAAGCTGTATCTTGGTATTCCTTTAGGAGGTTTCAAGGGAACTCTTTTGAAGGTCCCATACCAACTACACTTTCCAATTTGACCTCATTGACAGACTTGTAAGTCTTAGCTCTTTCAGTTTTTTGAATTGTCTTTGGAAATTTTTTTGTAGGTTCTGCTTTTCCTTATTTGGTAAATGATAATATCCTTTTGTAAAATGTACTGTGCAGGAGAATAAGTGATTTATCTAATGGGAGCTCTTCACTGGAATTCATTAAAGATATGAAATCTCTGACCACCTTGTAAGGAAATTTCGTTGTAGTTCCTAATATATATGCTATTCACTGTAATTCAATGCATAAATATTTTCTAAATTTCCCAGTTTCTCTTCTAAAAGGTCTACTATGATAAATACGTTCTTTTATTTTTTCTTCTGCAGGATTTTGCGGAATAACAATATTTCTGCTTCTATCCCTTCCAACATTGGAGAATATCAAAGTTTGTCTCAATTGTAAGTTCTTCTTGTTGGTAGTTGATTCTTCATACTCAAATCAGGACCTTCAAGTTTCAAGCAGAAGTTGGGTTATGTCCTGCTCATTTATATCTTAGATTTTCGAATCAGCAATCTAAAACCTGAAAGTAAACTACAACACACACCCCTTTAATTAGCGGGCCAACACTATAAGTTTCTGATTGTTATTTTATTTTATTTTTAATATTTGATATTATCAGCCAATAAATTTTACTTTTTATTTCTCTTACAATCATGATGTTCTTTTTTTCAGAGATTTGAGCTTCAACAATTTGACTGGACAGATTCCAAACTCGCTGTTCAATTTGAGTTCACTTTCTTACTTGTAATAAACATCTGTTATTTTTCAAATGTACATTGCATGAACTTAGTCAATCAATAATGTTACTCAATTCAATGGTCTGTACATTTAATATGTCCATTTAGAATTGAAGTGTGTATTCGTTTGTTTTTTTATTTTCTTTTTGTCAGGTTTCTTGGAAACAATAGGTTAACTGGCATCCTGCCTACTCAAAAGAGTGCACTGCTCCTCAATATGTGAGTACATCTTCTACAACTATTCGTGGATCTGTTTAAGAGTATGGAATTGGTGGCATTGAGTAATTAGTTTCAGTATTTCAGTAGCTCATTCTTGTGCTGACACAAGGCTTCTCAAATTTCGTGTTAATCTAATTTTATAGAACGATATTTTATATAACTCCAAGGGTGAGACGCATGTTATACACTTAACTCTATGCAGTATAATATGTGGAAACATGCTACAATTTATGAGGGAAGGACATTTATGGTGTGTGGGATGGTATACTCTAGAATTTAGTTATACTCAGAAAGATATGAGTGATGAACTTTCTACTCCTTAGGAAAAGGAAGGCCTCTTTCCGTTAAATTGTTTGGTATAATTTGAAGGGTAGGATGAAGAATTAGGAAGGGTTTCACTCTCCTTTTTGGTAGCAAAGGAAAGTTAAAGGGTTTGTTGTGAGTATATTTTACCATTATATCCTAATTATATAGAGATGCATATTAGGTAATATTATTTGTAGAAGATATATATGTAAATTGAGGTCCCCACCTAAAAAATGTGAGGCCGGTTGGAGATCCAAAATCGTGCATCTCCTATTATGATTTTGAATTGGATAAAGTGAAATCTCTTATCACAAGGCCTTCAAAATCTTCCCCATTTCCTTGTATTTTCCACCCAATTTGGGAGGATGAAAATGGTGAGTCCATATAGAAAACCTAGCCATCGACTTTTCCCTTCCATCCCTACCAAAGAAAGAAAAATTTCTCCATCCATCCACTTTTCAGCCTCCCATCATACCAAATGTAGCATTGAGGTTCAAACTTAACAATTCAAGATATGTATTCGATATGATTCAGAGACTGCTAACAATATGAATAAAAGGGTGAATCTATTTTGCATAAAAAAAAACTTGCATGGATCTTATGATTCACGATATAGATCTTACTAACTGGCCTGATTATCTCACGGTTCAAAATTGAAGTGTAAAACAAGTCCTTTTGTTGTTTAACATTTTTTTTGAAAACTAAAATATTTTCTTTTATTTTTTTCCTTCCTATTTTCATTCTCTTGGTTACGTGTTTATTTAGTACTTTTAAAAAAAATATTTTTTTGTATTTTTCCTTCCTATTTTCATTGGTCTCTTGGTTACATGTTTATTTAGTAATTTGAGTTAAAATGGTTGCAAACGTATAAGCATAGTGATCCACTTGTGATCACAACACTAAAGTGCATAACAATATGATAAAGCTACCAAGAATGATACTTAGGGAGGGAACAAGAAGAACACCATTGAATAAGCAAAATTATTCAAGATCTAGGCAAATCAAATTAGAAGACTTATGGATGCATTGCAAGGAAGGGAAAAACTGGAGGTCAACAATACTATAAACGGGATGAGTAAAAATACAGAAGCAGTGAATAAATAAATTTATAGCTAACTTATATAAGATAACATATTCGTACTATCTAGGGGTGCCCATCGGCATGTACCATAGTTAAAATAGCGAATCATACTGAATAATGATTTATAAGAAAAATTCAATACGCGCTTGTTGTATCAGAAATATCGGTAAATGTCATTCTCTATAGGTTGAATTTTATCTTTTTCCTCAACTTTCCATTGTATTTCAAGCAAGATATTAATGGTTTAGCTAATTCAAATTAACGACGTAACGACTAAAAAAGCAACATGTAGCATGACAGTTTGATGCAGTAAACTAACTTGACGTAGACATGCTTACTTGGTATGATATGCTAAGAAAAGACAACATAAAATTGTAAGAATAAAACTTTCTTAATTTGATATATAAATAGCAAGTTTGACTATATTTGTGCAATTAAAATTCGGAAACTAAGAATTCATTTGTCACAATACTAATAAAGTTATATTCTTTTATTTTCATATCATCTTATTTAAAAGTATTAGATTTTTCTGTAATAAAATGTTTTAATATCTTATTTTCTTTTAAATTTTAATGATGTGGCTTGTGGGTGGACTGTGCTCCCCTTGTCCCTTCAAATATTTGAAGTGCTGAAATGTCTCATTTTTAAAATAGTACATGATATTTGGAATTTTAAAGAGATGCATTTTGTCTGAGAAGAATCAATTGGTCATATTGTAAAGAAGTTTGAAAATTGTGTTATAATTAATACTTTCACCAAAATTATATATGATTTCCTGCTTTTCTTATTTGCAAATATGCCTAAAGATAAGTTTGTCTATTCTACAGTATACATTAAAACGGTATTATCGGTATGGTACAAGATCTACCATACATTAAAAATTGCATATCGGTAGTGATACTAATTATATGGTAATTATCGGCTCTTTGTACGGTGTCAAAGTAGTGTAAATATTTATTGAATCAGTTGTACCGGTAAAAGCAGTTTTAGCAAATTTTTTGAGCACCCCTAGTACTATCATAGTAGTTCTTTGTTATACTCTATAGTTCTAAATTTTTTCTTTCTACTTGTTTCAAATACTATTTATCATATTTTGCAATGTGTATTCAATCTTAGGATTCAATTCACAATATGATTCAGGATAGATTCATGATTCACTTTAAGATTCACGATTTAACAACGGTATAATCTAGAAATAAGTTATGGCCCCTTTGGCTTAAGGGATGGAAAGATACAAGTGATGAACTTTCTCATGCTTAGGAAAAGGAAGGCCTCTTTCCATTAGATTGTTGGTATAATTCAAAGAAAAGGATTAAAAACTATTACCACTCTCTTTTGTTTGGTAGCATGGAAGGAAAGGTAGAAGGATTACTGTGACTATATTTTACCATCAAAACTTTTCCCCATTTCCCTTCTATTCTCCACACACTTTTGGGAGGATAAAAATGGTGGCCAAATAGAAAACCTAGTAACGACTTTTGACTTCCATCAAGTTTTTCCACACAAGGGAAAAAAAAATTCTTGTATCCCTCCCATTTCCACCCTCCCTTTCCCATCATACCAAATGTAGCATGAAGCTTTTTATCTACATTATGTTTGGAAACATCTATAATCTGAATGATTTGTGGAGCCCTATTTCATGTTCTATAAGATAGAAGAGAAAAGGTGAAGGTATACTGTTAATTCAACCAAATATTTCCACCTCTAATATAGTTGCATACTTACATTAAATGTTGCCATGCACTCTTGTAGTAATATAATCATAATCTAGTTATTATATTTTGTGATAATTTTGAGGCACTCCCTATTCCGGCCAAGCATGTGTTGTAAGAATATATATTTGTTTCAGTCATTAAGAATTCATTACTATGTGATTACTTGGGTATGTTATAAAAATGGAATGATGCTAATATATCCAAGCAAATGTGAAATGTAATTAGTAAAATGTAGAGCTTAAGTAGAGGTAAAGATATGGATGAAACTTATCTTGATGATTGCATTGACTTAGCTTTAAAGTCTTTAGTGCATAACATTTTGTTTATCTAGTACACACCCTAACGACATGTTTGTGAGTTTTATTCTTGTTGTGGGGGAAGAGAAAGATGGAACTTTATTTCTAATTTTTTGGAAAGAAGTCTCCAACTTTCCCTTCCCTTCCCTTTTTTTTATTTGCTCGGTAAGGGTATCTGCAGGCCAGCTTACGCGTCAATCGAGACATCCTTCCAGGGGTGATCTTAAGGGCGCACCCTCCACATCGGCCTAGTGCATTTAGGAGAAGTCTCCTGGTGCTGGCCCCAAGGTTCAAACTTAGGAAGTTAAGGGATCAAACCTTCTTGACCACTAGGTCAACCCCTTTCTATCAAAATAAAACTTACAAACAGGCCGTAATGGCAGTAGCAGCGGGTTCCACCATCATATAAAATAAAATAAAATAGGATTTGTATCATTAGTTGTCAGTAAATATAATATATAATTGACATCCCAACTATGTTATTGCAGAGATTTGTCATACAATGAACTATCCGGGACATTTCCGCGGTGGATCAACCAAACAAATTTACAACTGTATGTACCATAATTTATATATATCATCCTTGTTTTATTTTTATATAGTCTGCTTTACAGTTACCATTACCATCTTATAATATGATTGTTATTTTGTTTAAAGATTTACTATAGTTGCTATTTATGTAACATGTTCTTCATGTATTGAATAATTGGGAAACTAACATTGAGAGCTTTATGGTGTGAATATGCAGTAATTTAGTTGCCAACAACTTCACAATTGAAAGTTCAAACAACAGGTTATTCTCTCAAAGCCACCAAGTTTTTTCTCCTTCTCTTATTCTATATTGCTATTATTTTTGCTGTTGTTGTTATTATAATTGTTTTCCCCTATACTATTATAATCGTGATTGTTATTGTTATTATTATCATTATTTTAATTATAAAGCATGAACGCATTGAAATGAAACTGCCTCAAAGGAGAATGGACTAGCGTTTCTTTCTACTTCTTTTTTTGATAATTTGAATATTATATAAACCAAAAAACTTTATAGTAACAAGGGCCATACCCCGTGGAAACCTATAGCATCCACATCAGAAGACAGGCCTAATGATGCCAAGGCTATAGATAAAAAGGCTATAACTGCCAAACCATAAGATGAGGAAACCTATCAACATAATTGCTAAATTTAGTAACAGAAACAAGTTGCATTTTACTAATCTATTGCATTCTTGAGCGAGAATAGCAGCTGTGGAAGAATGTTCAGCATGAGCTCTCCTATTTCTTTCATTCCAAATTTTATAAACCATTGTTTCCAAACATAACTTGATGATGTTAAAGGTCATTTGATACATCCGAGTAAACTGAATAAGTCTAAGAAGCTGATCTCGCTCAGTAGGCACGCCAAACCAGCCATGAAAGGCAAAAACAGTGCATAACAAGAGTCTAGAGAAGGAGCGGTCAAAGAAGAGGTGGTGGAAAGACTCAACCGACTGCTCACATAAGCAGCAGATATTCATGTGCCAAGTCAGTAACCTTTTGTGCATTGCCAGCCAAAGAAAGAAAGAAAATCTAGGAATATACGTTTTATGCCATACCAAATTTTTCCAAATAAAAGGAGGTTTGGAATGATGAATGGACTGCCAGATGAGAGCAGCCTTAACCTGAGAGGAACCCGCCCAAAGAATCTGATCTTGAGCATTAGAAGGCAGAGGAGCAGAACGAAAATCTTCCTTCATATTCAGAATACTCGAGTGAGTAGAAAGAGGGGGATTCCAGCAATCATTTTGAATGATTGCACTGACTTTGGCAGAATAAGGCAATCTAGAAACAATAGAATCATTATGCTGCCAAGCAAGGGGCTGCCCACCCAGCCATGGGTCATGCCAAAGATTAATAAGACAACCATTGCCTACCTTATAAGAAATGAACCGAGCAGCCATGGTCCTTAGATTGAGAACTTTTTTCCAAATCCAAGAAGCATCAGAAGGAATACGAGTTGTCCAGAAATTATGCTTTAGAAGAACAGTTTTCCGGACCCATTCAGCCCAAAAAGAGGAGTTGAAACTGATAATCTGCCACAGAATGAAAAGAATTTGAGAAGAATTCCACTCCACAATTTTCTTCAGCCCAAGACCACCCTCAAAAAAAGGAAGAGTAACATTTTCCCGAGCAACTTTGGTCCCATATTTATCAAGGGAAGAGCCTTTCCATAAGAACCTAAACAGCAGCTGATCAATCCTTTTAATGACTGCTTTATGCAGCAAAAAATGAGCAGACCAATAAGATTGAATTGCAAAAAGAATAGACTTGATTAACTGTAATCTACCAGCATAAGAAAGGAAGCAGTTCGCCCAAGAGGAGATTCTGCGAGTAATCTTGTGGAGAAGAGGAGCACAGTTATTTGCAGTGAGCTTAATAGAATTAAGAGGAACTCCTAAAGAGAAATATTAAGGCAAGAGAGAATTCGGTCAGAATGATTCTGAGGAATGTTAGCAAGAAAGCATTGACTTTTACTGTGATTGATAGCTAAACCCGAAAGATTAGAATAGGAGGTGAGGCTATTGTTCAGAATTTCAGCAGAGGTATAATCACCATGACAGAACAACGAAAGATCATCAGCAAAACATAAATGAGTGAGCTTACGAGGCTTAGTTCTCCAATATAATTTAAAATCTGAATTAGTAATTTCTTTTTCAATAGACAGAGCCAGCCCCTCCATGGCAATAACAAAAAGATAGGGAGATAAGGGATCACCTTGCCTAATACCTTGTTGACCTTGAAAGTACCCACAGAGGGATCCATTCAATTTAACAGAAAACATAGCTGTGGAGACACATGCTTTAATCCAATGAACAGATTTAGAAGGGAATTCAATGAACAGATTTAGAAGGGAATCCAAAAAAGGCAAGGGCATCAAAAATAAAATCCCATCTTACCGAGTCAAAAGCTTTCTTTAAATCAATTTTTATTGCACATCTTTGAGGCCCACTGGGCCGGTGAATGGTGATAGTTCCTCAAAAGCTCCTGAGCAAGAAGGATATTATCCCCAATTTTCCTACCAGGAATAAAAGCTGCTTGAGATTTGGAAATAAGCTCTGGCAGAGTGTTTTTTAGTCTAGCAGCAATAATTTAGATACGCATTTGTAGATAGTATAGTATTGCAGCAAGAGATGGGCCTAGAATCGATCATAGAAGAATGGAATAGCGTTTCTCCTTATATTTATATTTGAGTTTTTTGATGTGATGGTTAGGAACACTTACTTCTGCACTCAAGCATGGGCAGTGGTGCTGCTGAAAGTAAAAACTAACGAGTGTTTAAGAAGCTGTTGTGTCATCAACAGCTGCTCCTAAAATTCTCACATGAACAGAGTTCGAGGAGTCTTCTGTCCAAACAAAAATTACTCTTCTTTATGCTTTGCTAGTTTTTAGAATCTGGGATCTGAAGGAGCCATGCTTTTCTTGTATGGGGTCAAAATGTATGAAATGAAATTGACACCATAAATAGAAATTGATAGTAATAGTATGCAGACCAGTTTCAAGATTAACATCCTTTTATTAATTAATAGCATATCATATGTTCATAGAGAGAAATTTTCTCTCATTGGCTAATTTAAAAATAAAATATTTATTGTCATTGCGGTATTAAGGTGAAGTGCCTTTTCATTTTTTGAAGCATCCGAAAAGATTTCTCATAAATATGTTTATTATAATCCAGAGAGAAGATATAGCTTAACTGCATAGATATAGTGATTCAAAAATGCATAAGTAAGTGCAAAGGTAGTTTGGACTATGACATGTTTTGTGGAATATTAATGGCGACAATGATCAGGAGGCACTGTTATTCTTGGTCCAAGCTCTTTGTCCGGGAGAGATCATTTTTTCAAGTTTAGTTTTTCAAGTATCTTCTCTTGTACAATGGTTCCCTAATTGACCTGCATTTCTCTGCTCTTAGTCTTCTGCCTTCAGGATTGGACTGTCTTCAACGTGGTTTTCCTTGCAATCGTGGTGCTCCTAAGTGTAAGTGCAATGTAAATCGTTTTAATCTTGACGAGGTATTTTGTGCCTTAAATAGAGAAATAGTAATTTGAATTATTAGTGCTTGAGGTGTACCATTTTATTCAATAAACACCAATATGAACTAGGGCCTGGCAGCCATTACTGCCGCCCTTTCTTCCCAAGTTATGATTTTTTCCTTGGCCACCCCTGTATCGCACTTTAGTTGATTCTCTTCTCTCTTTAGAGTCCCAAAAGTAAGCTTCTCTAGTTTTTGTCTTTTATGAATTTTACCAGCCTACCCTTTGTTGTGTTTGCTCTTTATTGAGATGGGCCAATAGAAAGCTAAAACTGGAACTTAAATCTAAAATTTATACACTTTTCCAACTTTCTTGATATGCGTATATAAAGACAAGGAAGCAACTAAAAGCAGGACACAGGGACTATTTATCATCTTCAACAATTTTCTTTCAGATTGTTTATTTGGCAAAAATGATTATGATCTGTAGTAAAGAGTTGATTTACACATGCATGAAACTAAGATCTACTTATTCAATTGATTTTAAAACAACCTTTGACAAATTAGCGGATGGATAATTAGATGCATTTAGCATTTTTCTGATGAGATTAACCTAATGTTGTGAAGTGTATTTGGCTCATTTTACGTCACTGGACTAACTTTTGTTTTTAATGAAGAACTTTTCATTTTGGGGGAGCAGTTCTTTAGAGCAAACAGGTGGAGTGTGTGAATGCATGTTTATACTTTGTTCATGTGCTTTTGAACAATTTTTCATTGATAGACGCATCTTTTTATCTCATGTGATCATCAATTGATAGAATATATTGAAACATTTTAGCCATGACAGACAATCCCAATATTTTTTGTTCCAAATTGATGATAACATTTCTTTTTTGGATGTCCCAAAATGAGAGTCCACTTTTAAAATCAATATTTCAAATCTCTTCATAGTTAATTTAGTTATGATCTAGGCTATATCGACTATGATAAATATGCAACATACATTAAAAACTCTGTGTTCCAAATTTGAATTCTCACTTTTGGATGGAGGTAGCCTATCAGTGTAGGGTACGAGCCTAATTTTGTTACAAGAGCCAAAAGCTAATGGCTCATAGTTTCACATGTAATTTTACTTTATGCACTTTAGTGTTCTGCTGATAGAATATTCTTGAATATTCATTTGAAGTTGAGATATCCCATACAAAAGTATTTGGGTGCCTGAAGTGCATACCGATGTTTGGCCTCAAAAGAAAAGAAATGAAAAACTATATTGTAAACAGTTTTAACTTTTGTAAATTTAACAAATAAATTCCTCTTTTGCATTATTGTACAGATTTCAACTTTTCAATCAAGTGTGGTGGTCCACAAATTTCATCTTCAAATGGGATTGTATATGAGAGGGATAATGATACCCTTGGTCCAGCAATGTACCATGTTACACCAACAAAGAGGTGGGCAGTCAACAATGTTGGACGGTTCGCTGAGAACAGTAATCCACAATACACAAGTTCCTCTTTATCTCAATTTACAAATACTTTGGACTCAGAGCTATTCCAGACAGCACGAATTTCTGCTGGATCGCTCCGATACTATGGCTTGGGGCTCGAGAATGGTAATTATACCGTGAGACTCCAGTTTGCAGAGATAGCCATCCTAAATCCTACTACTTGGAGGAGTCTTGGAAAGCGTGTTTTTGATATAATTATCCAGGTATGTGTGAATGTATTTATATTTAAAATATAACAGCTGTGTTATGCATTTAATCGACTCAAATTGTGCTTGGAATTACATTTTTGCTTGAAGAGCTCCTTATTAACCTGTAAATTTTACATTCTCTGTTTGAAAATGATAGTCCTACTTTTTTTTATATTTCTTTTTCTTTTTTCGTTTTTTGTTTTGTTTTTTAATGGTTTACATTTGATACATTTTGACATAATTTTCAGTAATAATTATTGGAATTATAAATTGTACTCTTTGAAGTTTAATATTGAAAGAAGGATCATCCTAAAACATTTATATCCAAGTGCGTCACATGCAAACCCTTGATATTAAAAATACATCAACCAAACTGTAGGACAATCATTTCCAGATAAAGGGAGTATAATTTATATCATGTCTCAACTTGATTACATATGAAAGTTTCTCGTGATCTGATCCTTTCATACTATAATTATCGGAACTTTATTAAATACTCTATTCTACAAAACGAGTCCCATTTTGACATTTTGAAGTTAATTTGTGAAATCCTAAACTTTGAAATTCGTATGAATTTATTTGATTTTAGTTAGTGCAATCCTAAATATGCTAAACTATCTAAAGAGTACTACTAGTTACAAAAATTGTTGTTTTCCAAACTCCCATGAATTACGTCTATTTATATCTTAGTATTTTGCAAATGGACTTTAAGAAGTCCAAATGGGACTCTTTTTTGTGGAATAGTTAGAGTATTATTTTGTAACACATTTACTCACGGGGTTGAATATATACATCCGTCAAAGAGAGAAGATGAAAATAAGTATACACAGGGCCACCAATAGAATTGTAGTGGTCTTATCAAAATTCTTTCATGGGCACCCGTTAGTAATGTATTAGGTATAGAGCAAGATTCTGCTTTATTCTTCAGACTCAAATTCGTTCCGTGCACTTGTTTTCCCATGCTTTTCAATCAAATTATGGATATTCTTCTTGACCCAGCGACTACTTGCATTACCAAACATGATATTTTTCCGAAACTCAGTTAAATATTTGTTTGTTTTTTTACCTCTAATTGCACAAATATCCATATTACAACTTAGTATTGAATGCTTGAACGTCTCATTTTTACTAAATTAATTGTGGAACAATCAATTTGTTTATCTAACTAAAAGTCTTCTATAAATTTTAGTTTTTTGTGCATTTGGATTCTAAGAGAATCCTAACTATAAGCATCCATATAAAGCTACCCTACATACCACTTTTAAGTCATTGTAGCGTACCGTGTTCTCTTATAGGCTCTATGAACCAAAATGATCTGTGTTCCGGGAATGATTGTTTTTACTCTCACATGATCAATGGGTCCAATGAACAGCAATAATAATGTTTATTTTATCTGTTAACTTATTTTAAAAGCTTAATTCTCAATGCTGACTAGCTAATATATAGCATGTCCACGCTTCTTTTTTATATGAGGGATTAATTAAGTGGCTCCAAAAAAGAGGGAAAAATTGTAGAGAGATTTCCAAAATCTATGTCGGGAAGTTATAAAAGCATCTTTATTTATAGTATGTTTTGTCTACAAGATGTTTTCTTCTTTATTTTTTAAATTACTTCACATCAACTGTAATTTTTATTGTTCCCAAAATTGCTGGCTACTCTCATCCTTCATTTCCAAGAAATTTCTATACTAATTTTTAAAAGCTGATATATGGCATGTCTACACTGCTTGTTTATACGACAGATTAGCAAGTGGCCTCCAAAGAAGAGGGAAAATTGTAGAGAGATTTCCAAAATCTAAATCGGGAAGTTGTAAATACATCTTTATCTATAGCATATTTTACCTTCAAATGTTTTCTTCTTAAGTTTTTAAATTACTCCTCGACAACTGTAATTTTTATTGTTCTCAAAATTTTGTCCAAAATCTGGGCTAGCTACTCTCACCCTTGATTTCCTAAAAATTTCTAAACTAATTTTTAAAACCTGTGTAGTTTTTGTTAAAACTGAATAGAATATTTCATTGAATGATTTTTCTCTATTACATAGGTTGATATATATATACACAAGTATCCTAATTATAATTATGGTAATTCCTAAATTACAATAATGTGAACACATTGATTATGGATATTATATCCCCCCTCAAGTCGATGTATAGATGTTTTGCATACCCAACTTGAAACATAATGGATGAAACATCTTACTACTAAGACTCTTAGTCAAAATATCAGTAAGCTGATGTTCTGTTTTGACGAAAGGTAAGCAAATAAGACCACTAGTTAACTTTTCTTTGATGAAGTGCATGTCAATCTCAATGTGCTTTGTTCTATCGTGTTGTATTGGGTCGTTTGTAATACTAATGGCTGCCTTATTATCACAGAATAACTACATAGGCCTTTTAGTTGTAACACCTAAATCTTCTAGTAAAGTTCGAAGCCACATTAGTTCACATATACCCAAGGCGATATTGCTCGATACTCAGCCTCAACACTGGATCTTGCCACCAAGGATTGTTTCTTATTGCACCAAGTAACAAGATTACCTCCAACAAATGAACAGTAACCTGACATAGAACGGCGATCCTCTATAGAGCCAGTCCAATCTGAGTCAGAAAAAGCTTCAACTCATATAACCGCGTGGTGTGAACAATAAACCTCTTTCAGGAGCAGACATGAGATAACTCAGAATTCTTTAAACAGTTTCCATGTGACAATGTCGAGAGTCATGCATATACTGACTAACTATTCCCACACTATAAGATATATCGGGTCTAGTATGAGAAAGGTATATCAATCGTCCCACCAAACGTTCATATCAACTGTAGGTCATGTGCCACCTACTAGATGATGAATAACTTCCATAGGAGAATCAACAGGCTTACATCCCAACATGCCAGTTTCTGTTAAAAGATCAAGAACATACTTCCCTTGAGATAGAAAAATCCCACTAGAAGATCTTGCAACTTCAATACTAAGGAAATATTTCAAAGGACCAAAATCTTTAATCTCAAACTCTTTGGCTAGATTCGCTTTGAGATTAACTATCTTTTCTCTATAATCCCCTGTCACCACAATGTCATCAACATAAACGATAAGAATGGTAGTCTTACCTTTTATCTGTTTGACAAGTAGAGTATGGTCTGCTCGACTCTACTTGTACCCAAATCTTATAATTGTTTTGTGAAATCTACCAAACCTGGCTCTGGGAGATTGCTTTAAACCATATAAAGCCTTTCGCAGTTTACACACCTTACCCTTGGTGAGATGGATGAATCATCTCCACCCCCTTGAGGTATAGATATTGAAGACAAGGAAGAAATAAAGGAGTTGTAGGATGCAGATAATTTATTATAGGTTAAGAAATTAGAGATAGGATGTTGAGTACAAGCTATAACCCCTTTTCTAAGAGCAGTAGGAATGTCAGTATCATCAGAAGAATAAGTAGGATTAGGATTCTCACCATTAGCATTATCAAGACAAGGTTCTGAGCAGGGTTAGTGTAGTGGTGCAGAAATGGTGACCTTATTCTTGCATCTTTGAACATAGGTTCTCAACTCAGGCTCATTCTGTCTAGCATATGACTTGTAACTGTAACTCTCCCAGTGTAGAATTATCAGAAACAACAACAGGAACAGGATAAGATGGTATAATAGAACTTATATTGCCAAATTTTAGGAGGAACCTTTCCTCATCAATAATATCCTCCCCGAGGAGAATGAAAAAGAATAAAAAGGTTCCAATTCTCTAAAAGTTACATCCCGAATAACAAAGAAAAGTTACGTCCAAGTGAAGGAGGATGATAACATTTATAACCTCTTTGGGTTGGAGAATAACCAATGAAACACAATCAAGAGATTTGAGATCTAATTTTTCCCGAGTGGGAGATTTATCATGAACATAACACACACAACCAAAACGCGAGGAGGAAGGAGAAGACTTGTGTATTGGAGAAAAGAGAATGGACTTTTTTCCCAAGAATTCTAGAAGGAAGTCGATTTATCGAAATGCAAAGTGATGTAACATCTCCCCATAGAAATTTAGGATGTTCATATGAAACATAAGAGTGCGAGCTACCTCTAGTAAGTGTCGATATTTTCTTTCAGCTACTCCATTTTGTTCAGGAGTTTTGACACAGGAGGTTTGAAGAATAATGCCATGCTGAGAGATAAGATGCAAAAACATTATTATTACTATATTCACGACCATTATCACTATGGAGAATCTTTACTTTAGCTTTAAACCGGGTTTGAATCATTTAATGAAATTTCGGAAACAATCAAACACTTTATCTTTGAAGCGAAGAAGATAAATCCAAGTGACACGAGAATGACAATCAATAAAGCTAACAAACCATCTATGACCAAAACGGAAACAACTCGAGAGGGTCCCCATACATCAAGATGTAAAATAGCAAAAGATTCGTAATGTTCATCGTTAATAGTTATAAATGAGCATTTGTGTTTCCCCAATTCACATGGTTCACACAAAAATTGAGTTTTTTTTTTTGCTAAATTTAGAAGTTACTTCGTTTAAAAAAAATCGAGTTTTATTACATTGTTTAACTAAAGATGGAAACAAAGACTCTGATATTGAAAAAGAGGATGTCCCAAACGTCGATGCCATTGATGGAGAGAAGTCAGGCTTGAGTCAGAAGTAGAGTGAAGAACCTGAGTAGGGAACATATTAGATGAGGGAACATCTAAATAATAAAGACCATTAACTGCACTACCACTGCCCCATCACCAAATCCTGAAAAACACAATGAGATGGGAAAAATGTTACTGAACAATGGAAGGATTCAAAAAGACGTTTACCAGATAACAAATTTGCAGTAAATGAAGGAATATGGAGAATAGATGATAATGTTAATGAAAGAGTACAAACTACAAAGCTTCTCCTAGAGATAAAAGAGAGGGAACCATCAGCTACGCGAACCTTGTCTTTTCCAGAACAAGGCATGTATGACGTAAAGAAGGTGGAGGATCCGGTCATATGCTCAGAAGCACATGTGTCAATGATCCAACCAGGACAAGTTGATGAAACATTAAAAACATAAGAATGTATACCTGACTGAGCATAATGAGAAAAAGTAGATTTAGAATAGAATTTTTGAAAAGCTGAGATTTACTCAGGAGTAAGTGCAGTGGTAGTGTTTGTAGAACTGGATGCATCAACAGGAAGCGTTGTAGTAGTCGCATAGGCCTGAGATCCACGACCACTACTAAACCGACCTCCTCGTCCTTTAGGACATCCATGAAGCTTAAAAAACGATCCCTGGTATGGTTTTTTTCCCCACAGTAATCACATTCGCGAGATTTCTTCTCAACAGGAGACTAAATGGTGGATCCAAACATAGGATACGAAGCAACCTGATTGATCAACAAAATTTAGAACCATCACCCGACGCCTACTTTCTTCTTGTTGGACTCTAGCATGAGCCTCTCGCAGTGATGGCAAAAGTGTCTGACCAATCATTTGTGCTCTCAAACTTGATCAAATTCTATATTCAAACCTCGCCAAGAAATCAACAACTCTATCCGCAGACTAACAAAATTTTGATAAGCAAAATCGCATCTTCAGACATTTAATTTGAAAAAAACTCGGTAATGATCAAGTTCCCGCCAAAGAACATTAATTTACGCAAAATCTTGAGTCACAATCCTCTCCCTCGATTTAGCTCACAGATTCTTTTTAGGAATGTCGGATGCCTTAGCCATATCACCAGAAACAGAGAAAGTTTAAGAGATACCTCCCAAAACTCATAGGTCGTGTCTAAGAACATGTAACTACTCTGCATACTAGGTTTCATGGAATTAAAAATCCACATTTTCACCATGGAATTATTAGATTTTCATTCTTCTTGGGCCAGACCCGATTTCTCAGGCATAGTGGTTGTTCCATTGATGAAGTGTAGCATGTTAAATAGTTGGTTCCATCCAATTTAAAAGGGTTGAGAGTCAATGCTGAATTAAGAGTATAACTCCTGAACAAGCCTTGTTGTTCCATTCCACTGTTCTGAACCTTACTGCTAGCACCACTTTGTTCCGCCATAAAATAGTATTAATAGGGAGATACAATCTATACCAAGGAGAATAAACTTTCCAAATGATATCAAAGGATTGTACAATACTCCAAAACACAGGATAGGCAGGCAAAGCCAAAAAAACCGTTAACCAACTCAATTCTTTAACAATGACTCCATTCGCGAAAAACAAACAGTGTTAACAAAGGTTTGTGGAAAAAAACTCAACCAAACACCTTAAGTCCATTGTAAATAGCAAGAGGAGAGAGAATCGACCCTGGAAGAAGCCGTGTCAGAAAAGGTCGCCGGAAAAAGGCTCACGCGTCGGCCAATGATGGCACTTGGCGCCAATGATGAAAGTGGAAGCGAGTGCGTGTGAGAGAGAGGTCTTGCGGTAGTGGGTAAGAAAATTGAAAACTCCGGTCTGATCGCCCGGCAACAAGTACTCCAATTATGATCTCAATTCCTCTATATACAATTGTATAAAAACTATGAATGGCAGTGGAAAAAGGAAGAAAAGAAGAGGAAAAATACTTCTGATAAAGGATCAAGCTTTGATACCATGTTAAAACTGAATAGAATATTTCATTGAATGATTTTTCTCTATTATATAGGATGATATATATATACACACAAGTATCTTAATTACAATTATGGTAATTTCTAAATTACAGTAATGTTTACACATTGATTATGGAAACTACAATCAATAACAGTTTCCAATATTATTAAGTTGCTGAATCTTAACTACTTGGAGTTAAATTTGGATATGTTCCAGGTCTCGACAGCATGTTCAATTCTTTTCTTATATTTATTTGTTTTATTAAAGTTGATGTTTTAATATATTAGTTTGTTTATTTCAGGGGAACCGTGTGTTAAAAGATTTTGATATACGTAAAGAAGCTGGGGGGACCTCTTTTCGTGCAGTTTCAAAGGAATACAAGGTTCAGGTTTCCGAAAACTACCTTGAGATCCATCTGTTTTGGGCTGGAAAAGGGACGTGTTGTGTACCTAATCAAGGTACATATGGACCCTCTATCTCAGCAATCAGTGCCACCCCAGGTAATATACCTACCACACTAGTAACAGAACAGCTTGAATCTTATTACTTTTATTTGAATTCTATTAACTGATTTCATATCGTACAGACTTCACTCCTACTGTTAGTAACAACCCTCCTGTTGGTAACAACCCTCCTACCAAAAAGAAGAATAGGACTGGTTTGATTGTGGGGATTGTTGTTCCTGTTGCTGTTGTCAGCTTTCTGTCTGTATTTTTTGTGTTTTCATCATTCAAAAAGAAAAAAAGCGAGATACCTATGAAGATGAAGGTAAAGAACGGAAAATCGCTTTACATATGTTATTGTAGTCTGACTTCTTGACAGGATTCCATTGCCTGACGCATCATTTGCTTGCTTGTATTTCTTCTTTTACTGGAACTCCTTTTTGGATGTTTGTTTGAGTATACCATTATTCATATGCATGTGAGCTTGTATTGACACAAAGTAAGGTTTACTGCATGTTGTTTACATTTTCAAAAATGTGCTTCAATTCACATCTCTGTCTCTATTGTTATTTCATTGGTACCCTAGAAACATGTGCAGCTTTTTTTTATTTTTACCAGATCCTTTATCAGTAACAATCATCCTTGCTTCTAGTCTGTATAGAAACTTGAGTTCCATTTATGGGTGATTGACAACCTTCTAATGTGCTTGCCAGCAATCAGTTTTTCCAGAGGATTGCTTCCTTCCACTTAAACATTATCAAAAACCATTTTTACGAGAACCTGTAGCAAGAAATTATAGTCTCTTGCAATAACTCCAGAAAAATGAGGGAGAATAGAAGAAATCTAGAGAAGATAGAGAAAAGTTTGGTTAATTCATTGATATCCATTATCATTACAATGATAGACTTATATAGCAACAATGAAAAAGATGAAAACTAATCTTACCCCTAGATCTTTAAAAGCTAATCTCAACCGTCTATTCTTAGTCTAATCCTAGCCATTCATTTATTTATATATATCTAATACCTATATTCATAACATTACCATCCCCTCAAAATCCACCTTGTCCTCAAGGTGGAAATACAATCTTATCATAGAAAAATATACCCCCCATTTTGTCAATCAAAACTGGACACAACTTCTTTCTTTTAATTGCACGGAAGATGTTAGCACCAGCATCCTTGAACAGGCTCTTAAAGTAATCCTTGAATGCAAAGTTCAAGGCCTGTGTTGGGAAGTAACGGATGACATTAGCTGTGTTCCCTCTCCATAGTGACCCAAAGCCTTCTTCCTTAATTGTTCTACTGAAAAATATTCCAATACCTTTGTAAGGTTCAAAAAGACGACCAATCTTGAGCATTTCATCTTGACTTTGGATCAACATGATTCTTCAATTGATTACAAGTATGACCTGTATAATGAGTTTGACGAGCTTGTTGCATAACCTCTTGTACGACCGTGGCCGTGGTAGCACAAAATTTGTTTGTAAATTGGGCAAAAATTGCCTCGATAGAATTGGGATAGGTCAATGGAGCATTCTCAATGAAAGCACCAATGTAGCAAGAAATTATAGTCTCTTGCAATAACTCCAGAAAAATGGGGGAGAATAGAAGAAATCTAGAGAAGATAGAGAAAAGTTTGGTTAATTCATTGATATCCATTATCATTACAATGATTGACTTATATAGCAACAATGAAAAGATGTAAACTAATCTTATCCCTAGATCTTTAAAAGCTAATCTCAACCGTCTATTCTTAGTCTCATCCTATCCATTCATTTATTTATATATATCTAATACCTATATTCATAACAGAACCCCATTTAACCCAGTCATATTCTAGATTACCACCTGTCCCCAAAGCTTAGACTGTTAGTGAATAATTCTGGGGTTTCCACGCTTGAAGAAAAAAACCTGGGGAATATCACCCAGCAGTATACAGCTTTGACATCCAACCTCAAGAATGTTCCCTCATTCATGGATAGATGCTGAAACAAACAAATAGAATAGATTGCCAAAAAGTAGATAGAATGGAGGAGTAGGAGCAAACTGAGGCATTAACTCATGAGCTGTGTAACCTAAAATATCGAAATATATCAACCCGATTTCTACATTAGTAAAACAACTCTATCACTCAAGCTGAATTGTTATTACATCCCCATGTCACCATACACGCTGGGGACGGGGCCAGGGGGGGTTGTTTTAAAGTGAAAATATAGCTCATATATGGGAGGTCTCAGATTCGAGAGTTTCTATTTGCAGTGACCCTGGTTAGTTAACAAAAATCATATTGTCCTTGGTAATGTCATAGTTGTTGTTTCTATTTTTGTGTCCAATATTATATTAGCTTTTGGGGTTAAAGCAATATATAAGCTTTTAATATGTGGTATTATTCAAGTATTTTGCATGTGTGGTTTAAATTTTCTTTTTTAATGGGGGTATTATTCAAGTATATTTTTTTTTTTGGAATTGACAGAGTTCCTGGGGATGGATGCCAGACCATACACCTTCAGTTATGCTGAACTAAAAGTTGCAACAGATGACTTTAATCCCACTAATAAGCTTGGAGAGGGAGGATTTGGACCTGTTTACAAGGTAAATCATGCTTCTAGTCTCCTTTTATTATGAATGAGAGGCTTCCACATAACCTCTTTTTCTTGATTGACTGGAAAAGTGCTTCATTTCCCACCTTTCAAACTGTGCCCGCCATTGGAGAGATACAGAACAGTCCATTTTTCTGATGACCACCTAGAGTTTTGAAAAAATCCCACATGACCACCTATTTTTAAAAATAGACACCTAAACCCTGTAGTCGTGAGGCCAAGTGAAACCGTTAACGTTTCCATCCAAGATGACCCATTTCCTTTGTGTTTTGCTTTGAAATTATGAACACAAGTACTGTTTGAAACATTTGTACAATAATTTCAAAATAAAACACAAAGGGAAGGGCTCATCTTGGATGGAAAAGTTAAACAGTTTCACTTGGTCTCATGACTACTGTCTACAGGGGTTTATGTATCTATTTGAAAGACATCTAGAAATTTGAATATTGAAAATTCTGAATCTTTGCTCTCAATGCATAACTTGGAGTAAAAATTTATGATGCTCAAGGAACCAACAGCAGAAACTAATAAGACGAGCAAAAACCAGATAACACATATCTAGATTCCCTATAAATGCAGCAAGAGAACTAAAGCTATGGTTGTGATGATACAATAATCGTCCTAATCAACAGGGGACACTTTCTGATGGGAGAGTGGTTGCTGTTAAACAACTTTCTGTAGCATCCCACCAAGGAAAGAGTCAGTTTGTTGCAGAGATTGCTACAATATCTGCTGTGCAGCATCGTAACCTAGTCAAATTATTTGGATGCTGCATCGAGGGAGATAAGAGACTGCTTGTTTACGAGTATCTTGTCAATAACAGTCTTGATCAAGCATTATTTGGTAAACATTTAAAGCTCTTGCATTACATTAATATTGATAATCTAAGTAACATTATATATATTTATTTATTTTAATTTGCGTCAATGAAACAGGAAATAGAAGTTTGTCTCTTGACTGGCCAACCCGTTATGATATATGTCTTGGAGTGGCACGTGGTCTAACATATCTTCATGAGGAATCACGGATACGAATTGTACACAGAGATGTAAAGGCAAGCAACATTCTGCTTGATTCTGATCTCACCCCCAAAATTTCAGATTTTGGCTTGGCCAAACTTTTATGATGACAAGAAGACTCACATAAGTACTCGAGTTGCAGGCACAATGTATGATTCTCAACAGTGAATAAATGTCCATCAGTATATGTATAGTTCAATTTTTTTTTATGTTTTTCCTATTTAAAGAACAAGTCTTATACTTTTTCCTTTTGCTATAGTGGATATCTTGCACCTGAGTATGCTATGCGTGGGCACCTTACAGAAAAGGCTGATGTATTTGGCTTTGGTGTAGTAGCTCTAGAGATAGTAAGTGGAAGGTCAAATTCTGACTCAAGTTTGGAAGAGGACAAAATATATCTTCTTGAATGGGTATGATTCACCTTGTCCACTATCCTCTCCCCACTCTAGCATGGCTCATTCAAAGTGTTATAACTCTGCATTTTAGCATAGTTAGGTAATGTTCTCGACATTTCCATAGATATAGCAACGTTCTAGTCTTTTAATGTGAGCATTTGTTAAAAGGATTATACTGATCAATATAAAAACACATCCGAAACTGCTCAAACCCTTGAAATGAGAAAAATTAAAAGTGAGAGACCACATGATTTGTTTCTCTTAACAAAAAAATTGATTGCTTATTAACTACAATTTGGTTGTATAACTCTATATTTGGGTTTGGACCAAACTCAATATAGATGTGCTTGGCAAACAATCCTTATTTTATTTCCAACTACAATATTGTCCATCTTTCGATTTCTTTGGCAGCTAGGAAGTAGGGAATCTTCATTATCCCGGAAAATTGCATTATCCCCACATTGGATTATCCGATTCTCGGGATTCTCTTCTCCTTTATAACTTGTGTGTTTAGAATTATCTATGACTGTTTTTTGTTATTATTTATGACTTCATATTTACAGAAACACAACTTATATTGTCTGTTGGATGCTTGTTATTTTTCTCTTATAGTATCTATTTGTTGAATGATTTATCATATATATATTTATAAATAAAAAATATAAAATGTGTTTACAGAAAAAAAAAAAAAGAAACAAAACTTATATTTTAAAATTTTGGGATTTGTTGATTCGTTGCATTTCCTTATGACACCAATGGACACCTGTTGTCGTGCTTCTTAGTTTTTAAATATTTCTTCCTCTTTTAGGCATGGCAACTACACGAGGATAATCGTGGAGTTGAGCTTGTCGATTCAAGTTTGTCCAAATTCGACGAGAACGAAGTTAAAAGGCTGATTGATGTGGCACTCTTGTGCACTCAAACATCGCCAACATTACGCCCTTCAATGTCTCGCGTGGTAGCAATGTTATCAGGCGACGCTGAAGTAAGCACAGTCACTTCAAAGCCCGGGTACCTCACGGACTGGAAATTTAACGATACCACCACCTTTATGAGTGACGAGAATTCAACAACAAAAACTGATCAGAATACTCCTTACGGCTCATCATCGAGTACAAGCTTGCTAGCTGATCAAATTTACACACCGGTACATGTCTCGGATTCTACGCTTCATGACATTGTTGGAGAGGGTAGATAGATGAGGAATGCTTCTTTCTTTTTCATACGGAAGATACACGAATGGACACAATACTATTATTTTCTGTATATTGTGATTCTCTTCTGCTAAATATCAACATACACATATCGTAGTTGTTGTATATCACAATATTTGAATTTGAGTGATTGGAGTGTTAGACTGCTAGTACTCATGTGATAAGAGATTTGTATATTTCTGTACACAATTGTCTAGAACTAGGAGGGAGTTTGTTTTGGAGAGTCTGCTAGATATCAACATAAACACAAATATTTAGTAGTATTTGAATTTTAGTGCTGGTACTCGAATGCTAGCGATTTGTACATGTCAGCATAATTATGTAATTATATTCTATGATTTGAAATAATAGGAATATATTTAAATATTAAAATATGATTTTAGATATATAAAAATTATAACAATATGATTATATTCAGTTAAATATCGTATGGTCGAGGGTTTTTTTGTTCTTTGCAAATTTTTACAACGAATTATTTCTCTGAACTACTTTAATTAGTTTAGTATTATTAATAATAATTATTAATTTAGTATTAATTATAATTATTATTATAATTAATTTAGTATTACTATTATTATTATTGATGCTACGTTTAGATTGTAAGAATGAATGTGAGAATGTAATGATTTATTCCTATAGAATAAAAAAATTTATTCTTATAGAATCAAATCTGTAAAAAAATTATAGGCGGGTCCCAACGACAGGCCTATATTTATTGTTGGAATCTCTTTTTAATAACTTAATTTTTTTAGATAAAGTTGGTTAATTACTTAATAACGCCCCCAACAGGCCAACACTATCTAACCATCCTTTAGGAATTATACCAATTTATTCATGATAATAATTTGAATTTTAAAGAACACCAACTAAATTAAAAAATATATAAGAAAAGAGATGCTGGTATAACTATGATAGTAAGAATTTAGATGATTTTTTTTAAAAAATAAATAATATATAAAAAAATAATGTTTTTTACTAAAGTTTAGGTTTCTATTCCAACATTAATTTTAGGGTAGTAGGACTATTCCCAAGTTTTAGGGTTAAGATACTACTTTGTGCTATTTATTATATACAAGCTCAGCAACCTCGTGCTAAGCACGAGTGGTGGCGTAAAATAATAATTCATTATATTAATAATTAAAAAAAATTAATTGTGATTTCTAGAACATAGTTATAATTATTAAATAGATAAATATTTATTCAAATAATTAATGATTGAATTATATATTCTGGTTACATCAATCAATTATTAAGTTAAATATTTGAATGAATTATTGTAAATTTATTTAGTTATGATTATGAGAAAATAGTTATTTAAATTTTATTTAAGTTTGTAATGGAATTCTATATTTTAGCGTTTATATTAACAAAATTTGCTTGAAATTCTAATCTGAATAGAATTATGAAACTCAAGTTTTAATAAGTTTTAATTTAATTATGACAATTACTACCTCTGTTCTTAAAAGATTTTCGTTTAAGATTTTGACACATGGATTTAAGAAAGAATCATTTACCAAGTAAAATTTATTTAAAATTCCATCACTACCCCTTTATGGGAAGTTGAAAACTATTAATACAAGGGAGAGAATTTCTTGGGCCAATGAGAGAAGGTAGGGGTAATATAAGAAAGTAAATAATTTATTCTCCTCGAAAGTTGTAAACGACAAACTTTTTCGAACAAATTTTTTCTTCTAAAACGACAATCTTTTAGGAACGGAGGGAGTAGTTCAGAAACTAATGTTATAGTTATTATTATTCAAATTCACATATATATTCATATAAAAAAAATCACATATATTATTAATATAATTAATAATGAGATTTGATAAAATTTCAAATTTTAATGAATTAAATTAGTTAGGATATTAATTTAATAATAAAGTTCACGACTAATATTAATATAATTAAATCGCATGATATGTTAAGAGGTTTTTCAACATCTTAATATTTTAATAAAATTGTAGCAACAAAAGTTATTCTATATAAATTTATTAAGATATATAAACTAAATAAAATTATTAAAAAGAACAAATGTAGTAATTATTGATGGATAACATGTAGTAATTATTCAAATTTGTATAGTACTTAACACTAATTTGAATAGGAAAGAAAAAAATGTTCCTTTTTTCTATTCTTCTTAGAGATAGAAATATTTTTAAATTTGGATAGTATTTAATTGATATAAATTTCGATAGTACTTATGTTAATATAACTGAACCAAAAATTAATGAAATCAAACCAAATTTATGCTTTTAATTATATAGTGTTGTAGCTCAGGATCCCGAAACACGACACAATAATTTTTTGTGGACGAAGCCCTTGCACTAAAAAAATGGATGTGGGTCATTAATTATTTGTATGTATATATAGCAATTTGTGTATATATATATATATATATATATATATATAAATATATTGGCGGTTGGTCCAAATATCTATATATTACTCTTTCCGTCCCAGGATAAAAGTCCTTATTATTATTTTGAGTTGTCCCATGTTAAATGTCCTCTTTCTTTTAATAACCAAACTTTTATATATTTTTTCTATTATGCCCGTAGCATTAAATATCTCATACTTTTCTTATTCTAATTCTCTCTCCATACTTAATGACATTATTATGAGTAATTTTGTCATTTTATTTCTCTTCTTAATATGCGTGAAAAGTCCACCATAATTTTTATCGAGGGAGGGAGGGAGTAGTAATTAGTACTCCTATTTTCATTAACTTGTGGATATATCATATCTTGTGAATATTTGAAGCTATCTAGCTAAGCAATAGGCATTCACACAAATCACACAATCACACATTCACACTTATTGATCATTATATACACCGTCCTCCCATGGCGGCTATAATTTTGGGACACACTACGTACCAATCATATTCTATATGGAGTGGAGTATATACTCTCATTATCATTCAGTGGTACTCTCATTATCATTCAGTGGAGAAAAATATTATTCATTTATCATATATGTTTACTTTATATTAATCTCTTTTTTAATTATCAGTACTCGATCGATCCACTTGTTCCAAATTAAGAGTTTTGCAGCCAACTTTATTTGAAATTAAGACAGAAGACAACTTAAAAGTCTTTTAACAGAAGTTATGGTAATCTCTCTCCAAAAAGGGGATTAATGATAAGGAAAAGGCAATATAAAGGAAAGGAGACATGCATGTGAGAGGTAAGGTACGTAGGATTATTATTAGTGTTACATAAATTTTAGCATAATAGGTAGTTGATCTAGTGATTTTTGTTAGAATATAAGGTTTTAGTTTGAGGAGGTCTAGAGTTCAACACTTGTTATCAACATTTTTTTAAAAAATTTTTTAGGTCAATATGCACAGTCAGTATTTCCGTCAAATTTTTGGACGGAAATCGAACGGAATGACCATTTTGTAATTTTTTGAGAGTACAGTTATTCGATTGTAACAAAAAAAATTCGATAATTACAATGAAAATCGGACTCCAATACAATGACCAAAACGTTATTTATCCTTTAAGTCAAGCAAGTGAAGACATACATTCTTTCAATTCAACAGTGTGTATTACCAGAAAGTGGGTTAGTGGACCGAATTTCAAGGAGAACGTGACTAAGTGGAAAGCTAAGGCTGTGCAGCACTTGAGTGGCAATTCTATAAATAATAATCATCATTCTTACAAGCAAATTAATTGGTTCACACCCAATCGACAACATATATATAAGATCCGGTTAACATAAAGTTTATTATTTGATAAATTGGTCGATTAAGTCGTTAGAATCTTTGACACACATAAAATCTCGCGCGCGTGTCGATCTATCATTTCCGGGCCAATTAATGACCAACTTACCTAAAGTTGAACTTCATGCTAACCATTTACATATATACATATCTAGTCCAGAACTCCTAGTTCTTCTAGTTTATTCAAGTTTTTCTACTATAGTATTTTAGCTTAGGCTACAACAACTAGCTTGCTACGTACGCCAACTATTGACTTAGTTATTTCCAGTTTTTCAACATTTCAGCTTAGGATATGACATTTACCTTGTTACACCAACTTTTGGCTTAGTTATTTGTTGTATTAGATTAGTTGTATCGAATCCATAATCCATTGTTTGTTACGTACGTCCGAACTTCGTCGTATATTCAAATTTGGACCTGCAACTTGTTACATTCAGCTGTACTTAGTTGTATGTTCATTCCTAATTATTTCGACAACATATCCCATCAATTATATTCATGTTTTTTATTAACTGTTTGACATTAATGATTATTTATTGCATGTATATATTAATAGTAACGTGATAATCAAAATATAGGATAAGTTTAACTCTGCTTTATAATTGTAATAATCGGTATAATCAATGATCTGACACTGTTCGGTTATTTCACTTAAGTTGGATGCTCAATTGAACTTAACCATTTAGTCAACAAAATAGAACTATAGCTGATTAGTTAGCCTATATGACATTAGTGGTTGTGATGCATGCCAACTTAACCATAATCATTAAATCAACGGATAGAATAACTTAACTAATACTTCTTTCGTTACAGAATAAAAGTTCTGGTGAACTTTTCACGCATATTAAAAAGAGGAATAAAATGACAAAATTGCCCATAATAATATCATTAAATATGGAGAGAGAATTAGAATAAGAAAAGTATGAGATATTTAATGATACGGACATAATAAGAAAAAATATGTAAAAATTTGGTTATTAAAGGAAAGTGGACATTTAACATGGGACTACCTAAAATAGTAATAAGAACTTTTATCCTGAGACGGAGGGAGTACTAGTTAACAACTTGTTATTTATAGTGTAGTTTAACTCTGACAATAAACCAACAAGTAGTATATTGGATTAATTAACCTTAAAATCAAGTGTCTAACATTGAAGTCCTTAATCAAAGGCAAAAAGACTAGTAGAGAAGCAGTTCTTTCTTCTCTTTAATCGTTTGACCAGTTTCGACTAAGTAGTTGACCGATCTTGAAGGACAGTGTTAACGGAATAGTATTTTTCCAGTTAGACAAACACTACCTGATAGACTCCACGACACGCTTGCGTGAGTTATTCGTCACAAAAGTAGAGAATAGTCTCGCAAAATATAAAATCTGAAAATTGTATTGAATATTGTGTATGAATTACAATCATATCAATCATATATTTTTTTTATAGTAACTATGAAATTCTAGAACCCCTATAAGGAATTACAAGTAATTTAGAATCAAACTCTAAGCTAGAAGTAACCTAATTACAATAGGAATATGAAAGATACCACAAATAACTAATTTAGAAAGTAAACCCGCGTCCAAATCTTTCAAAACGCATCAAAAATTCAACTAAAACCCGACCAACTCGTTGGGGCGAGTTTAGATTATTTTTAATGTATTTCCTTAATATCTATTTTAGGCTTAATTAGAAATAAAGATTGAAAATTTAATTAACTAGAATATGAAAACTAATAATGAGGAAACAATCTAGAATCAATCCATTAAATAATAAACACAACATATAATTCAATCTCTTCTATTTTTATAACTCAATTATGATTTTGATATTCCTTCCCTTTAATTTAGTAATTTACAATTAACGTGGGCAAAATAGATTATGAAAATTTAAGGATTAACTATAACCAATCAAAACTTTTTTGAACAAACATGGATTATGAAAAACTCATATCTTAACAATAATCTATCAAAACCTCTTAATTAATTTAAAATCACATAAGAATTATAATACGAAGGTATTTCAGTAACGAAACATGAATACGAAATTAATTAAACATAAAAGCATAAATAATAGAAGAGATGAAAAATATTATTATGAATAATTATTTAATTTCATCTTCATCCTAGATTAAAGAAATTAGCTAGACATGAAAAATAAATAAACTAACTAAAATAAAAAAAAGAAGAAGATTAAAAAATAAATAAGAAAACTCCCTTTAATTAACGATCATCCAACTAACGTATAAATGAAGAAGTAATTTAATTTAATCCTACTCCTAACCTAAACTAATACAATACAATACCTAATACTCCTCTCTCTCTAAAACAAGAGACCTATTTTATAGGAAAATAAATTTGAACCCTAATTTAGATTCATTGAACTTGGACACTTTTTGTTTCCTTTTTCCATGTAGGTTTCAACTTTCTAGTGGACAATCAACTTCTCAAAGAGATCTTCTTAGAGAGATTCTAGATAGACTTTCTTTTCTTTTGGATTTGACTTGCACACCAAGATTGTTCCACCTCTTTCCTTCTCCTTGTAGGATTCTTCTTGGATATTCCTTACATGAATAAGAGCATTAAATATCGCTTGATCACCAAGATTTGACTTTTTATTGCAACAAATATTAAATCCTACAAAATAAAATAAAAATATATTAATTTAATAAACTAATATAATTAAAAGGACAAAATTAGGGATAATAAAATGTATGAATTATGTGTCTATCAAATACCCCCATACCTAGCTTTTTTGCTCGTCCTCGTAAAGTAAAATAAAAATAAAAAAAACAAAAATTATACTACCCCATTTTCAGTAGGAAACACGATTGCACTTAAGATGTGCAACAAGCCTTTAAACCCCAAGGTTACCCCAAGTGGACGAGTTGTTGTGTCTCGTGAGGGTTTTGAAATGAATATACCCACAAAATTCAAAAAAAATATTTTTGGGTTCAACAAATTATGAAATTGAAAGAAAACTTCTAAATATCCATGGGCATTATACATAAGCAAGATTAAATTCAAAAATCACACTTTCACCTTATCAAAAATACTCGATCTTCATTTTAGACACCATCCTTCATTAAATTAATTTCATGTGATGCATGCATGTGTATATGATGTAACTCTTAGTAGAGATTTTTACCATGAAAATCAAGCAAACTCATTTTTTTTTTTTTTTTTTTTTTTTTTTTTTTTCTAATTTTGATTCTTGACTTGTGCAATGTCTCATTTTCTTAGGCTTTTCAGAGTTACTAATGAAGTGAGCGTTGGACCAATGACTCCCAAATTAATTGGTAAAGGGCACTAGGTGTAGAGACACCCCTAAGGGCTTACTAACTCGAGTAACAAATGTCACAAAATTAGACTACTCAAGCTGCTTTTATCCATCACACTTTTCAGCGTGAATATCGATGCTTCTCGAGGCTTGGATACCCAGTTATTTCGTTTAATGGACATTGAAGCAGTTATTTATTTCTTTTTTCAACTTTTTTTCTTTTAATTTTTTTCTTTTTTTTTTTTGAAATTACTCGAATCAAAGTTTATACCCCACAACTAAGAATTAGTGCAAACGTGAAGTGCAAAAATGCTTGTGAAATCAATTTTAATCCAGATGGTGTTTCGAACTAAGATTTTGTATCTTATCAAAGATTCAAGAGTTCTAAATCTTTTAATCTTACTCATGAGTTTTGCTCCACAAACACTTATTAGAATTAATTCAATCCATAAAAAAAAAACAAAAAAATTTTTATTTTTTTTTTTTTTTTTTTTTACTATTTTTCTAAAAAAAAAAATCTAATACAACAATACAAACAAACTCCCCCATACCTAAATCATGCATTGTCCTCAATGTATACAAATGAAAAATAGAGAACAAAGATATGAAAGAATTATACCTTGTACGTGGGATTTTTATTCTGCAAGAAAATGCGGTGAGAAAGAAAACAAATGTACATATCTACAAATTTCATAAATTCTAAAAATTATGTGACTATAAATTAATGATACAAATGGGTAAGTGAGTGTGAACTTTTCATTATTTTCGTGGAGGTCTAGAAATTGAAAAATAGTCAAAATTTTCATCACAATTATGCTTAAAATTTACCTCAAGAAAACTTTCACTAACATGTTCAAATGATGGAAGAATTGGTTCAAATACATGTTCTAGTTTAGTTGACTTATTTGTAGTGGATCTCAACAGCTCATTAACCTTATCTAAATATTCAGATTCATTCAAATTTTGATCAAAGTGATTTAAAAAAAAATCAATTGGATCTTTTTTTCAATCAAGAGTCTATTTTCAATTATTTCTTGGGTCATTGACAACTCTTGGATCATGTTTACTTTAATGGGTTGGTCCAAAAATCACTAGGTAATTTTTAGGAATAAGTCTTTTGGTATGGAGCTTTAGGCTTATAGACTTTTTCAACCGACTCATCAAATGCAACATGATCAATTTTAGGCATAGACTCATAATTTTTAGACTCCTCAAATTCGCTTGACTCAAACTGTGTAGAATTGAATACAAAAATTTTATTTTCCTCATCATTTCCACAACCATCAAAGATTTTCAAAATTAACCTCAGAGTTACTAGAAAATTCACCCACCTCTTGTTCATTTATTATGGTGGCTAATCTACTCATTTGAATTTCTAGGCGAGATATAACTTGATCCATGCTAAATTGATTTTCCATTAAAACTTCCATAATTTTTCTAAGGCACTAAGTCTTTCCTCTTCTTCATTTGATAATTCTTGTGGATATTGAGGTTTAGATCCGAATATGGATATGGATATATGGATGGATGAACTTAGATAAGAATTTTCATAAGTTGGAAAAAATTGATTTACTTGGTGTGCATTAAAATTTTCATAGGGTTCTTGATTCCAAGCAAAATTATTATTCCAACTATAATAAGAATCCATTTTTCCACAAATCACAAAACAAATAGACAACTAAACCACGAAAAGTCAAAAAAATAAAAAAAAAAAAATAAAATAAAAAAAATCCTAATTCAACGGTTAACCTAAATAAAATCTAGACAACTCCTAACTGTTCCAAGTTACACCTCAATGTCAACCAAATTCGAAATTAATCACACCACTAGCCCGTTAAGTGTAAAAAATGTGGGTGTCTCTTCATGGGTACGATGACTAATTGAATAACCACACATCCTTTAGGCGTTTGCCTTTTGAACCACTTGCCTAGACACCAGTAGTTTGATTAATTTAAAATTTAGCCTCCTCTTGGAGTCCCTTGTCCTAATTGAGCTCGAGAGTCCTAGGGGCCAACGTCTACTTGATTTTATTAAGGTAAGGTTATGCAAAATGAATGGGTGGTTTGTGGGCCAAGGAAGGGTGATGAAATCCCCACATTATCTTGTTACATGTTGTGCCCTTAATGTTAGATTAAATATGAAAATGCAAAATAAAAAAAAAAAACTATAAACAAATAAAATGTCCTAAAACTATGTGAATTACGAAAAGAAGGAGAAATTTTGACGTACCTCAATCCTCCAACAATCACCATAGTTTATATTTGACAAAAAAAATAAAAACCTAACAGGATGTGCTCTACGTGAGTGAATGCATGAATGTGACAATTAGTTTTCTAACTAACAAAAAAAAACTAAACTACTTATTTTTAAAATTTTTTATTTTTGAGTTACGATACAAAATAGCAGGAAAAACGCAGCAATAATCTTGTCTTTCCGCATCGTTGATCCGCTTCGATAATCCTGAAAAATAAAAAAAAATATTAGAAAAAAAAAAACTAATTCGAATAAATAAAAATTAAGGAATATAAAATTAAGTCTAGTCCTCGGCAACGACGCCAAAAACTTGATGTGTTAAAATATATGTATATCGCAAGTGCACAAATGTCAAAATGAAGAACCGACAAGTACAAAGTCGAACCCACAAGAGACTAGATTAATTTTAATGTATCCTTAATATCTATTTTAGTGAATTAGAAATAAAGATTGAGAATTGATTAACTAGAATATGAAAACTAATAATGAGAAAACAATCTAGGAATCCGAATCCATTAAATAATAAACATAACATATAATTCAATCTCTTCTATTTTTATAACTCAATTATGATTTTGATCTCCCTTCCCTTTAATTTAGTAATTTTACAATTAACGTGGGCAAGCATAGACTATGAAAATTTAAGGATTAACTATAACCCATCAAAACTTCTTTTGAGCAAGCATGGATTATGAAAAACTCATATCTTAACAATAATCTATCAAAACCTCTTAATTAATTTAAAATCACATAAGAACTATAAAACGAAGGTATTTCAATAACGGAACATGAACGCGAAATCAATTAAACATAAAAGCATAAATAATAGAAGAGATGAAAAATATTATCTTGAATAATTATTTAATTTCATCTTCATCCTAGATTAAAGAAATTAGCTAGACATAAAAAATAATTAAACTAACTAAAATAAAGAAAAGAAGAAGATTAAAAATAAATAAGAAAACTCCCTTTAATTAACGATCATCCAACGAACGTACAATGAAGAAGTAATTTAATCTACTCCTACTCCTAACCTAAACTAATACAATACCTAATCTCTTCTCTCTAAAACAAGAGACCTATTTATAGAAAAATAAATTTGAACCCTAATTTAGATTCATTGAACTTGGACACTTTTTTTTTCCTTTTCCATGTAGGTTTCAACTTCTAGTGGCAATCAACAATCAACTTCTCAAAGATCTTTCTTTTAGATAGATTTTTCTTTCTCTTTCTTTGGATTTGACTTACACACCAAGATTAAATATTCCACCTTTTCTTCTCCTTGTAGGATTCTTCTTGGATATTCCTTACATGAATAAGAGCATTAAATATCGCTTGATCACCAAGATTTTGACTTTATTGCAACAAATATTAAAAGGAAACTTAAAAAGTTATTTTAAATCAAGAGTCATGATTCTTTATGGCCTCGGAACTTTCATATCTTGTATATCCTGATTTGATAGACTTTGTATAATTTTATACTTCTACATTAATGTCATCTTCGGTTTCAGAATTGATATATCATCTTGATAAGTGGCGGTAGACTTTAGTAATCATAATTGCTATAGGAATTGAAAGAGTCTAAACTTAAAGTGTTTCATCTGACTCAGTTTCTTTATGGATTACTGTTGAAAGAGTCCAACATATTTTGTAACTACCAAAGATAGTCGGACTTGTTATTTCTTAGCCATTAATGGATGTATTTTTGGAACATTACTTATCTGTTTGCAACATAAATATTTTCTATACAACGGAATTATTTTAGCAACGGTAATATTTGGACTATAAAAGAAGGACTGATATCAGTAAACTATACAACACTTGAATCAATTATTGCACTCATCTCCTTGAAAAGCAACTTCATTATTCCTGGTGCGAAATTTCCAGCTGCTGTGCAATTTTACTCAGATTATTTATCAGCTATTTTCGTGAGCTTCATATTGGTGATATCTGTAAGACCCCAACTTTTATGAATAAAGAATAATTTTTCTCGAATATATTTTTGAATATTATGGTGTTGATTTGATATAATGTTATAGTTGTGAGTATTATTTATAAATTTTATAAAGTAAGCAAGGGGTTATATAATATTCGATTGGTCGGGGAATATTCATTTTAACAGGGAATATTAGTACGACGACACAATCATTGGTGGACCCCACAATGGAAGTATTGTCGTAGTTAGAAAACGACAGATTTATCTTTTTATAAAAATAACGGCGAAAGTTTTACCGTTAAACTATCCGGTGGTAAAAGAACAGTAATGCGCGTGATTTCATAGTAGCATGCGTTATTGATTATTGATGCTTACGTGAGAAGTCACTCAGTTATACTCAATTATTGCTACAATAATTGCTCCATAATATCTATCATATTATTGATTCAATTATTATCACAATATCATCTGCATAATATTTTATATTAGTAAATCAATAATTGAGACGACAAAGTTATTCATATTATTATTTGCAATATTGACAATATACAGAAAGTTCATCGAGGAGAGGTTTGGTCACCTAATTGCGCGCCAATAGGTAGAAATCCTTATCGGAAAGCCTCCTCTTTCTTGGGAATGATCTGGTTGTTAAATATTGTGAGTTATAATATTAATGATAAATAAGTTCGTGTTGATTAAAGATGAAATTGATATTTTCATTGTATTGGGATTATTAGTGTTAATGGAAATCGACATCTATTCCGATAATAATTAATGTCTGGAGGTTATATTGACCAATCGGGTAATTAATCGGATAAATGAGCAATTAATTATTATTAATTCACATGCTTATAACTGTTTGTTCACATATGTGTACTATTGATTCACATGCATGTACCATTAGGGGAGATGGTGCAAGATTGATAATACTTACATGACTAAATTAAAAATGGAGGTATAGATGAATGTACTATACTGTAATTATTTTTTTTCACATGTATAGAACTATTGATTCACATGATTGTTGTAAGACCCCAACTTATTGTAAATAAAATCGAATTTTCTCTAATTATTATTGTGAATAATAAGGTGTTAATTTGATATAATGCTTTGGTTATGGGTGAAATGTGCAAATTTTGTAAAATAAGCAAGTGGTTATAAAATATTCATTGTTGTCGGGAAATATTCGTTTGGTCGTGGAATATTCTTTACGTGGGGAATATTAAATGCGACTAGTATAACCATTTTGTGGGCCCCATAACGGATAAGCAGTCGGATGAAGAAAAGCGACAAGTTTAAATTTTATAACTAACGACGTAATGGTTACCATTAACACTTTGTTGGAATACCCGGTGGTGGTTAAAAATCTGATGTCTGGCGTGGTTGCATAGTAAGACACGGTATTACTGCTGTATTGTTGAATTATTGATTCTTACATAAGAAGGCTTTACTCAATAATTATTACTGATAATTCTTTATTCAATATTTTATTTTATTGGTTCAATAATTCTTTGCGTTGATATTTTATATTATTGTTGTTTCAATATTTGTCATTCGCGATATTTTCCATTATCGGATCAATAATTTATATTATTTGAATAATATTATTAGATAACATTATTGGCAATGTCTAGAAAGTTCTATCAAGGAGAGGTTTGGTCACCTAATCAATTGCCTTGAAGGAGAAATCCTTATCGGAAAGCCCCTCTTTCACAGGAGCGGCTTAGTTGTCATAATTATGATTCTGTAATATTATTTGTGAATAATTAATTATTGATTTATATGATAAGGAAATATTTATTTGATGTGGATATAAATGATGGATATATTTATGTGGTTATAAATGAATGAATTAATGCTGAGGTGTTTTATCAGTATTTTATCGGAATGGAAGTATTAAAAATCATTCGTTTGTGGATTTCAGATATTTTCTGTTTGGAATTTGGAAAAACTCAAAGCTACAAAGTTGTAGAGAATTCGATTTCGTGTGGAATGAACATAAAATTCGTATTTTTCTGATAAATGGGCTATTTTCTATGAATTACTGAAGTTTAGGAAAATAAAATATTTTTATTAAATTATGGGAAATGCGACCCACTTTTGTTTTAACATGTGAAATTTCTTTGGGATTTTTTCAAGAATGGCATGCTAGATGGTGCGATATTGCATGCGTAAAGAAAGAAAATTATATAAATAATACTTTGAGAGTTGCTTTTCGAAGGCAAGTTTCTGTCAAGACTATATATCAAAATTGATGGAAATACGGTTATTTTGAGGTAAGGATGTTATTTTCTTAGTAAATGATATTATTTCTTTCAATATCATTATGCCAAAATATTGGTCCGAACTTTTTATCAAATTTGGAACTTTTTGTAGGGGTTATTATTCACGATATACGTGACTATTATTCACGATATCGACACTTTATTCACGAATACGACACTATTAATCGAAAAATGAAAATTTTCCTTTTTGTCCAAGATGTCTATTATGGTTACTATCTTTGATTGTATCCATATTTTGATATTTATTTTTGAATTCTGCTTCATAATTGGTTATTATGGAGTATTATTGAACTTGGATAAACTATAATACGAATCCATAATATTTGTTCTTTTATCTCACTGGATTCGTTTTCTTTAAGATATTTTTCCATCAACCTCAGTCCTAAATGATGATATTACTGAATATCTTTGGCCTGTAGTGCAAAGATGAATGATTAAGCGATGAATATCTTTGGCGTAGTCAGTGAAGATGAGCAGTGTTGAGATGGACATGATTAATTGGTGATACAAATGAATATCTTTGGCATGTAGTCCAAAGATGATTATTTGATTCAAGATGTATATTGATTGATGTTACAGGGATAAAATATTGATGATGGACTTTTAAATCTTAGAAGATAGTAGAATTCTTTTCTACTTGAATCTTCTAATGGATTCTTTATTTCATTGCGATTGTTGATCTAAAACTTGTTTTCTATTATATTCTATCAGATTTGTCTCTGTTGAAGACTAATGATAATTTGTTGTATATTATCTTAGTCATAATATTATTTACTGGGCTAGTTGAGCTCACCCTTTTCCTTTTGTTCCATTGTTCTTCTCAGGAGGGGAGAATTTAGCAGGAACTAGCTGGGGTATGGAGTGATGATTCAAGATAGTTGTTTTAGTAGTCCTCACTATTTTATAAAATAGTGTATCAATAATTATAATGAGGACTCCTTTTGAGTTTTTATAGTGTCTATTAGACAATATTTGTATTCAAACTCACAGTATTTGTGTTGTCGTATTTTGCACGACAATTGTAATACTGAATTTGTATTTATTTATGTACCATGTATTTGACGACTCAGAATGGGTGATGTATACCTATTTTGGGGCGTCATGCGGTTAATATCGAGCTTAGGGATATGATCCTCATTTGAGATGTGAGACAAGAACTAGGAGGGAGAGCAGGGAATTCCTTCGCTAGTATGACCTGACTAAGTTTATTTGGTATTTATTTGGTCGGTCAGAGTATAGGGATAATATGTGAAATATCAATTAACCCTTGTTTTGTGGCCGTATTTGAGAATGGAAGCTGGAAATATTAACAATGAAGTGAATGAGACCGTGGAGACATCTTTAATCACCACCCAGGGGAACGTGCAACATGAAGGCAATATTCCTCCTGTAAACAACACTACCAAATAAATGATGAATAATGGGATGTTTAGAAGCTTTTTGCAGTTCATGCAAAATTAGACGAGGGAGACTCGTGCACAAAATACAAAATAGGAAATGATATGAATGCGCGGCTTATCACGACCAAGCGATTCAAGGAGTTAGGACCACGAGAATTTATTGGAAAGCGGATCCGATCAAGGCGGAAACGTGGGTCAAATAAATTACCAAGATATTCGATGTCTTGGGATGCACGGAGGAACAAAAGGTTCCATTCACCACCTTTATGTTCCGCGGTGAGGCAGACTACTGGTGGGAGTCTATGAAACGTACCCAGCCCGCCGCACTCAACATGTCTTGGGAAACATTTTAGAAACTATTTAATAACAAATACTTTCCTGAAAGTATTCGTCATATGAAGGAGGTGGAGTTTATCAGACTGGAACAAAACAACATGACGGTGTCCCAGTACGAGGCGAAGTTTGTAGAATTATCCAGGTTTGTACCTCATTTGGTTAAAAATGAGGAACGAATGACGAGGATGTTTCTGAGAGGTCTAAAGCAGAGATTGAAGAATATCTTATATCTTATAATTTTTTTATATTAGATGTTGTAAACATGGCTCAATTATTAGAAGCGAGATAATGAGTATGTGCAATGGGGACCACAACCTGTGGTCATCACTGGGTGGCGTGTAGCTATCGGAGCAATAAAAACCAGCAGGGAGGAAAATATTCGGACAAAAGTGGTAACCACTCTGGTGGTAATCGTTGCCGTTATAATAGAAGGAGTGAGTCGGGAGGAGATTTCAAGAAGAGAAGGTACAACAATGATAACGTGAAGACATAAGCACAAACATCAACTATTTTTAGGGGAGGAGAACGAGCACTGATTGTTTGTTACAAATGCGAGAAATTACACATCAGCCCAAACTGCCCACAACAATCCAAGGTGTGTTATAACTGTGGAAAGGAAGGTCATATAGCTAGAGATTGTCTAGTTGTGAAACCAAGTTCAACGGGGATGGTGACTCCAAAGGCTGTCCCGGACAAGTCAAAGTCGGTGGTTCCTGGAAGGGCGTTTGTCGTGACTGCATAAAACGCGAGGAACCCAAACGAGGTGATCATGGGTAAGCTAATCATAAACTCTTGCGAAGTTTATACCTTATTAGATACCGGTTCTACCCATTCTTTTATCTCTCCTGCTTGTGCTCAACGTTTAAACTTGACTCCGGAGAAATTAGATCTTGACTTATCTGTTAAGACTCCGTTAGGAGAAACTTTCATTACATCTGTTGTTTATAAATCTTGTTTGATTCAAGTTGGTACCATCACATTACCTGCCGATCTTATTTCATTAAAAATTCTTGCATTTGATGTGATTTTAGGGATTGATTGGTTAACCACGCATCATACAAAAATTGATTATTTTTGTAAGGTTGTTAGTTTTTATATTCCTAACCAACCTATTATGCGAATTCAAACAACCAAACCATTAAAGTCAATCATTGTCATATCAAGCCATAAAGCTATTCATTTATTGAAAAATAGATGTCAATCTTTCTTAGCCCATGTCACGGACTTGAACAAAAACACGTCAGATTTGAATAAAATTTCTGTTGTTAGTGAATTTCCTGATGTATTTCCTGAAGAACTTCCCGGTTTACTCCCAGAATGTGAAGTTGAATTCTTTATTGAACTTGAACCTGGTTCAAAGCCCATTTCTAAAACCCCATATCGAATGGCTCCTATTTAACTTCAGGAGTTAAAGGTCCAACTTCAGGAGTTGTTGGACATCAGTTTTATTCGATCCCTAGTACATCTCCTCGGGGTACTCTGTCTTATTAAAGTAAAGAAGAAAGGCGGAGTATGCGATTTGTATATTGACTACTAGAGAGTTGAACCATGTCACCATCAAGAATAGGTATCCGTTACCTCGCATTGATGACTTGTTTGACCAGTTGCAAGGAGCATAATTCTTTTCAAAGATCGATCTTTGTTCTGGATATCATCATCTGAAGATTAAAACTGAGGATATTCCAAAGACTGCCTTCAGAACTCGGTACGAGCATTATGAATTCTTAGTCATGTCTTTTGGATTGACTAATGCTCCTGCTGCTTTCATGGATATGATGAACCGTGTGTTTGAAGAATATTTGGATCAGTTCGTTGTTGTCTTTATTGATGACATCCTCATCTATTCCAAAAGCCTTGAAGATCATGCGCACCATTTGAAGCTGGTACTTCAAAGGCTTCGCGATAACAAGCTATATGCCAAGCTGAAGAAATGCGAGTTCTGGCTTGAGAAAGTAGCATTCCTTGGGCATGTGGTGTTAAAACATGGAGTATCTGTCGACCCGGCGAAGATTGAAGCCATACAAAGTTGGGAGCAACCGAAGTCGGTGACCGAACTACGTAGCTTTCTGGGCTTAGCTGGTTACTATCGGAGATTCGTGGAAGGATTTTCTCGAATCGCTACTCTGTTAACTCAGCTGACTCGTAAAGATATAAAATTCGATTGGAGCGAGGATTGTGAGAAAAGTTTCCAAGAGCTCAATGGGAGACTCATTTTGGCACCTATTCTGACAATAACATCTGGTTCGGATGTATTTGTTATCTATAACGATGCTTCAGGCAAAGGGTTAGGATATGTTCTCATGCAACATGGGAAAGTTATAGCATATGCCTCGCGACAACTCAAAGAATATGAGAGGAATTATCCTACTCATGATTTGGAGTTAGCAACAGTCTTTTTCGCGTTGAAGATCTGGAGACACTACCTGTATGGGGAGAAAGTGGAGATCTATACAGATCATAAAAGCCTCAAATATTTCCTCACCCAAAAGGAACTCAATATGCGGCAACAACGTTGGCTCGAGCTGTTGAAAGATTACGATCATACCATCCAATATCATCCTGAAAAAGCAAACGTGGTAGCTGACGCATTGAGTAGAAGATCATATGCGGGTACGAGTGCAATGTTGTTAACACAAAGGTCCATTTTGTATAACTTGCAAAAGATGAAGATAGAGTTAAAGGCTCCAAGTACCCACGTGATGATATCAAACATACGAGTAGAACCGACTTTAATCGATAAAGTTAAAGCAGCTCAAGCTACGGACATGGAGCTGATGCGTATGAAGAAGAAAGTGCAAGAAGGTTCTATTTCAGAAGCAAGAATCGATGAAGAAGGAATACTTCGAGTCAACTCTAGACTTTGTGTTCCTAACGATTCTGGCTTAAATCATAGAATCATGATGGAGGCACACAACGCACCGTTTGTAATCCATCCTGGGAGTACCAAAATGTATCATGATCTTCGACATACATTTTGGTAGAGCAATATGAAAAGAGAGATCGCAGAGTTTATCTCGAGGTGTTTAACTTGTCAATGTGTAAAAGTGGAGCATCAAGTACCAAAGGGTCCATTGCAACCACTTGAGATTCCAAAATGGAAGTGGGAACACATTACTATGGATTTCGTTACGGGTCTTCCCAAGGTTTCTCAAGGCATAGATGCGATTTGGGTTATTGTTGATAGATTAACCAAGTCTCCTCATTTCTTGCCTATACGGGAGACTTATTCCCTTGAACGTCTTGCTAGTATGTACGTAAATGAGTTTGTGAGATTGCATGACATTCCAGTATCCATAGTTTCGGATCGTGACCTAAGATTCACTTCACGATTTTGGTTTAGCTTGTAGAAAGCTATGTGCACGGATTTACGATTCAGTTCGGCATACCATCCTCAAACGGAAGGACAATTAGAGAGGACTATTCAAACTCTTGAAGATCTATTAAGACTCTGTGTCCTAGATTTCAAAGGGAGTTGGGATAAGTACCTACCATTGGTGGAATTCTCCTACAACAATAGTTATTAGGCAAGTATAGGTGTGGCTTCATTCGAGGCGTTGTATGGAAGAAAATGTCGTTCTCCAGTATGTTGGGACGAGGTGGGTGAAGCAACATTTTTGCGACCAGATTTGGTACGAATGACTATAGAGAAGATCCAAACGATTCGATAACGTATACAAACGGCACATGATCGATAAAAGAGTTATGCAGATCTTCATCGAAAGGATGTGGAATTTAATATTGGGGATCATGTATTGTTATATATTGCTCCATGGAAGGGAGTTACAAGATTTGGTAAGAGAGGAAAGCTCAATCCACGATTTATTGGTCCATTTGAAATTCTTGACCGAATAGGAAATGTGGCCTATAGACTCGCATTACCTCCAAGCATGTCTCGTGTTCATAATGTTTTTCACATATCTATACTTCGTAAATATGTGAAAGACCAGAATCACATTATTGAGTTAGAACCAGACGAGATAGCCGAAGATTTAACGTACGAGGAGGTACCTGTTAAGATCTTGGATATGAAAGAGCATGTCCTACGCACGAAGGTTATACCACAAGTTAAGGTTTTGTGGAGAAACCATGCTATTGAAGAAATGACCTGGGAGTTAGAATCGAAATGAAAGCGAGGTATCCTCACCTTTTGAAACACACAGAATCGTGACGTCAATTTCGAGGACGAAATTTCATAAGGATGGGAGGTTGTAAGACCCCAACTTATTGTAAATAAAATCAAATTTCCTCTAATTATTATTGTTAATAATAAGGTGTTAATTTGATATAATGCTTTGGTTATGGGTGAAATGTGCAAATTTTGCAAAATAAGCAAGTGGTTATAAAATATTCATTGTTGTGGGGAATATTCGTTTTGGTCGTGGAATATTCTTTTTACGTAGAGAATATTTCGTATGATGGCCGTTGACCATTTGTGGAGGGCCCCATAATGGATAGCGGTGGGATGAAAAAAATGACAAGTTTGAATTTTTATAACTAACGACGTAATGGTTCACTGAATTAACCTTTGTTGGAATGCAAATTGGTTAAAATCTGTGAATCTGGCGTGGTTGCATAGTAGCACTGCGGTATTGTTGAATTATTGATTCTTACGTAAGAAGGCACTCTTGAATAATTATTACGATTAATTCTTATTCAATATTTTATTTTATTGGTTCAATAATTGTTGCGTTGATATTTTATATTATTGTTGTTTCAATAATTGTCATCTTATGATATTTTCCATTATCGGATCAATAATTCATATTATTTGAATAATATTATTAGATAACATTATTGGCAATGTCTAGAAAGTTACATCAAGAAGAGGTTTGGTCACCTAATTGCTTGCTTGATGAAGGAAAAATCCTTATCGGAAGCCCCCTCTTTCTTGGGGAGCTTTGATTGTCATAATTGTGATTCTGTAATATTATTTGTGAATAATTAATTATTGATTTATATGATTAGGAAATATTTATTTGATGTGGATATAAATGATGGATATATTTATGTGGTTATAAATGAAAGAATTAATGCTGAGGTGTTTTATCAGTATTTTGTCGGAATGAAGGTATTAAAAATCATTCGTTTGTGGATTTCGGATATTTTCTGTTTGGAATTTAGAAAAACTCAAAGCTACAAAGTTGTAGAGAATTCTATTTCGTGTGGAATGAACATAAAATTTATATTTTTCTGATAAATGGGCTATTTTCTATGAAATACTGAAGTTTCAGAAAATAAAATAATTTTTATTAAATTATGGGTGGGACCCACTTTTGTTTTAACATGTGGGCTACTGGGATTTTTTCAAGAATGGGATGCTAGATGGTCTGATATTGCATGCGTAGAAGAAAAGTATATAAATAATATTATTTTATTATTTTAGTCTTCTATGTCGTTCTAGCATTTTCCTATAAATAGACGCTTAGGTTAGAATTGAAAATCACACAAAAAACACGTTTTTTTTCTTTCTAGATTATCGAGCGTATTTTTTTGAGTATTTTGATACTTTGAGAGTTGCTATTCAGTACATGTTTCTATCAGCACTATATCCGAAATTCAGTCAGAAGTACGATTATTTTGAGGTAAGGGATGTTATTTTCTTCGTAAATGATATTATTTCTTTCAATATCATTATGCCAAAATATTGGTCTGAACTTTTTATCAAATTTGGAACTTTTTGTGTCAGAGTTACTATTCACGTATACAACACTATTCACGTATACGACATTATTCACGAATACGGCATTATTTATCAAAAAATGAAAATTTTCCGTTTTGTCCAAGATGTCTATTATGGTTACTATCTTTGATTGTATCCATGTTTTGATATTTATTTTTGAATTCTGCTTCACAATTGGTTATTATGGAGTATTATTGAACTTGGATAAACTATAATACGAAACCCTAATATTTGTTCTTTTATCTCACTGGATTCATTTTCTTTAAGATATTTTTCATCATCCTCAGTCCTAAATGATGATATTACTGAATATCTTTGGCCTGTAGTGTTAAGATGAATGATTAACTGATGAATATCTTTTGGCAGTAGCAAAAAGATGAGCAGTGTTGAGATGAACATGACCAACCTGGTGATACAAATGAATATCTTTGGCTGTAGTGCAAAGATGAATATTTGATTCAAGATGTATATTGATTGATGTTACTGAGGATAAAATATTGATGATGGACTTTTAAATCTTAGAAGATAGTAGAATTCTTTCTCTACTTGACTCTTACAATGGATTGTTGTTTCCGCTGCAGTTGTTGATCTAAAACTTGTTATCTATTATATTCTATCAAATTTGTCTCTGTTGAAGACTAATGATAATTTGGTGTATATTATCTTAGTCATAATATTCTTTACTGGGCTAGTTGAGCTCACCATTTTCCTTTTGTTCCATTATTCTTCAAAGAGAGGGAGAATTTAGCGAGGTAAATAGGGTATGGAATGATGATTCAAGATAGTTGTTTTAGTAGTCCTCACTATTTTGTAAAATAGTGTATCAATAATTGTAATGAGACTCCTTTTGAGTTTTTATACTGTCTATTAGACAATATTTGTATTCAAACTCACAATATATGTGTTGTCGTATTTTGCACGACAATTGTATTACTGAAGTTGTATTTATTTCTGTACCATGTATTTGGCGACTCAGAATGGGTGATGTATACCTATTGTGGGGGCGTCACAGTTGTACTATTGATTCACATGATGTACTATTAGGGGAGGTGGTGCAAGTTTGATAATACTTGCAGGACTAAATTAAAAATGAAGGAAAAGATGAAGGTATTATACTGTAATATTTTGAGCCCCAAAACGTGCAATTATCAAAACTATGTTTTTCTATAAATAGAAGCTCATTCTTCTTTCATTCTCACCAATTCACTAAGACTCACAAGAGCAATTATAGAGAGAGAAGCTATAGAGAGAGAAGCTTTAGAGAGAAAATAGAAGAGAAGTCTGCTACCTCACTATTCAAGTATCCAGTCTTCTTCTGAGGTAAGGGATATTATTTTTTCCAGTATTCATAAGGAATAATATTTTCTTCCATACTCTATAGTATGTGAGTAATATTATTTCATATCTTATTCCTGATTATACCTTCATTTTGTTAAAGTATTGCTTCTATACTTCGTGAAATTAGTAGAATATCCTTAAAATTTGCGCTTCATCTAGTATCGTTTCACAAGGATATTTTCTACACATTCTTGTTAAATTTTAAGCTTTTTATGCCGGAGTACTTTCCATGAGTAGTATTCATTTTACGGTACTATTCATAAAGTACTATTCACGGGGTACTATTCATGGAGTACTGTTCACAAAGTACTATAAACGGGTACTATTCACAAAATACTATTCACGAGTACTATTCATGGGGTACTATTCCCAAAGTACTATTCACTCGGGTACTATTCACCCAGAGAATTATTCATGACAAAAATTGATTTCTTTGTTGTCCAAATCATTTTTGATACAATATTATTATTGAATTTTACTCCACAAAGCAGTATCATGTTGACAATTTGGGCATTATTGAATTCTGGATAAATTAAATTATAAATCTTTAAAAATTTATCATTTGCTTTCTTTTAATAGAATTCTTATATCATTGTCATCATCCTCATGCTTATATTGTGATAAAAGTCATATGTGGCTTACGTGCATAGATGTACTATTGATTGGTATGATTGTGACCAAGAGTGAGCAAAAAATGGATAAAACCGAATTACCGAACCGAACCAAATTTTTTTAATCTAATTATTTCATTTTTTCGATTTTTTTATAATTTCGGTTATATCCGAATTATTACTCAATATTCGGTTACGGTTTTAGTTTTCAAAAAACAGGTTATTCGGGCGGCGAACACGCCTCGGGCGACGCACGATCTCGATCTCGGCCCTCTCCGGCTCTCCCCCTTCGACTCTCTTATGAGTTCCGACTCTCTTTACGACTGATCTAAGAAATTGGTATGTTTGTTTTGTAAGTTACATCGGTTTTTATTTGAACCCTTTTACGGGTTATTCGATCTGATTTTTTTAGTTAGGGTTATGATTTCTAAGGTGGGTACTGGGTAATCTTTTGATTCTTTCATAAATTTGGAATCTGAGCTTTTTGTGGAGTACTGGAGTCTTGGATTTCTTGTTATTTTTTTTGGATCTTTATTATATAATTCAATGGATTGGGATAATGTGAGATTTTAATTTGTTGGCTTTGTTAACTTGGACCTTTTAATTGTGATTACTTGTCGATAGCGATTTACAATTTTGATTATAATGGTTCTGAAAATTGATGGTGTCATGGTGTATTGGTGTTATGCTATGAGTATGAACTATGAAGCACAATTTATTGTAGAAAGCACAATTTGTTGGTCTCTTTTACTTTCACTTTGTTAGTTTCAAAATTTGATATCATGAATTGGTGAAGGTTAATTAATTATTTGATATCTCAAGTTACAGCCATGTATTTCCTTGAACTAGTTTGTCCATTTAAGTTATTAAGCTTGTTTTCACTATATATTTTACTCTGTGACAAAACTAGATTACTCTGTGACCCATCTCAAGTTACAGTCATTGATTTGATTTTTTTTGTTTGACATTTATAGATGATGTCAAGTCTTTTAAATGATTTGCACATGGTGGATGATACGGACGAGCCTAACCGTGATGACCTTGATCCAATTGGACATGGGAGAGAGGCAAATGACAGTGTTCCCACCAATACAGAACCCCGGTCAAAAGAAACCACGACAAGTTAGCTGTTGCACAAAGCACAACTCTTCGGTCTGCTTTGCTGAATTCTTGCTGCTTTTTGCCGCTCTCTGTCTCTGCCAAGTAGATTAATTTCATGTTGGCTTGTTGTTACTTTGTTAAGTCATAAATTTGTTAAGGTCTTAAGGATTGGACAGTTAATTTTGTTGGCTTGTTGTTGCTAACTTGTCGTATTTTGGACAGTTAATTTGGCTTGCTTTGTTAAGTCATAAATTTCATGTTGGCTTGTTGTTGCTGCTGGACAATTAAGTTAACCGTTGCTGGATAGTTAATTTGTTAAACAGTTAACAAGTAATTTATGTTGGATGATATTTTGATTATTACCCGAATACCCGAAATTACAATTCGGTAATTCGATAATTCGATATTCGGTAATTCGGTTATTTTCAAATTTTGGTTAGTATTTCGGATAGTGAAATTATCAATAATTTGGTTTTCGGTTATAACCGAATAGCTTATTCAGTTCGGTTATAACCGAATGATCACTCCTAATTATGACCAGGGATTATTCGATATAATCATGACCGTAATGTTACAAATGATGTGGTAAAAATCCTCATTGGCCTGTAGTGCATTGATGGACAATTGTTGGTATGATTATGACCAAAGATTATTTAGTATAATCATGACCATTGATGATTACATGAATATCCTTGGCCCGTAGTGCAGGGATGAATCGATGATGTGGTTTATTTATTAAGCTGAGTCTTAGCGATAAAATTGATGACAAACTTTTTAAATTATAGAAGATAGTAGATATCATGCTCTACTTGACTCTTCTAATGGATTGCTTGTTCCGCTGCAGTTAAACTTGATGTTTATTATATTTTATCAGTTTAACACTGTTGAAGGCTAACGATAATTTATTTTGCATTATTTTAGTAATAATATTTCTTACTGGGCTAGTTGCGCTCACCCTTTGTTTTCATTGTTCTCTTGAAATGAGAATATATTTGGGACTAGTCGGGGAGCGAGTGTGATCAAATGTTCGCATTAGTAGTCCTCACTATTCAGTGAAATAGTATGATAATAAATGTAATAAGGACTCCATTTGAGTTTGAATACTGTCTAGAAGACAATATTCATATTAAAACTCTCAGCTTATGTTTTGTCGTATTTTACACGACAGTTGTATAATTAAGTTGTATTTGAATTTTGTACTATGTATTTGGCGACTCAAGATGGGTGATATATACCTATTTTGGGGGCGTCACAATATCTCTTTTACTATTTGATCATTGCATTCATTAGTTGGGTCTTGCATTGTTAAATTGCTGATTTGCTTTGATCATTAGACATCTCACCAATTCACTAAGACTATATCGAGCCCCAAAATATGCAATTATCGAAACTATGTTTTCCTATAAATAGAAGCTCATTCTTCCTTCATTCTCACCGATTCACTAAGACTCACAAGAGCAATTATAGAGAGGGAAGCTATAGAGAGAAAGAAGAAGAGAAGTCTGCTAGCACATGAGACCGTTGAGTCACCAACGATCAATACCCAGAATAATTTGCATCAGGATGGCAATAATCCTCAGGAAAACAAAAACGATGACCAAATGATGAACAATGGGATATTCAGAGTCTTTATGCAATTCATGTAACATCAGGCGAGAACGACTCCTGTTCAAAATACGGTGGAAACATCAAGCAACTCTCGGGCCGGTCACCGCTAAGCATTCGAGGGATTTGGGACCACAAAAGTTTATTGGAGAGCCAAAACCACTTAAAAGCGTAAAGCGTGGATAAAGCGACTCACCAAGATATTTGATGTCTTGGGGACGCTTTCGAGAAGCAAAAAGGTTCCTTTGACACCTTTATGTTGTGAGGAGAGGCTGACATTGGTGGGAATCGGTAAAGCGTACTCAACCTGCCGCACTGAAGATGTCTTAGGAGAAGTTCCAAGAATTTTTCAACGACAAGTACTTTCCCTAAAGTATTCATCACATGAAGGAGGTAGAGTTTATCAAGCTGGAGCAAAACAATATGACCGTGTCGCAGTACGAAGCTAAGTTTGCCGAGTTGTCCCGGTTTGCATCCCACTTGGTTGATAATGAAGAGAGAATGACGTGGATGTTTCTAAGAGGTTTGAAACCCGAGATACGTCAATATCTAATTTCTCACAAACTATGTTTGTATTCAGATGTTGTAAATAGGGCTTAGTTATTGGAGTGCGATAACGAGTCAACCCAACCAAGAGAGAGCAACCGACAAAATGATAATACCAGTGGTAGCAGTCATCAAAGCGGTGACAACAAACGTGGAGGGAATCAACATGCCATAAATGGTAACCACTTCGGTGGAAATCATGGCCAAGATAATAGAAGTGGAAATGTCAAGAAGAGGAGATTCAACAATGATGGAAAGACGTCATCACCAGCACCTGTTGTTAAGGAAGGGGAACAACATCCAATCGTATGTTACAAATGCGGAGGGGACGGACATATCAGTCCGAACTGTACGCAGCAATCCAAAGCGTGTTATAATTACGGAAGAGAAGGTCATCTAGCCCAATTTTATCGTGCACCAAAGTCAAGTCCAGCTAGGATGGAGGCATCAAAGGTCATCCCAGACAAGACAAAACCGGTAGTTTAAGGGAGACCGTTTGTCGTAACCTCCCAAAAAGTGAGGAATCCGAACGAGGTGATCATGGGTAAGCTAATCATAAACTCTATCGAAGTATATACCTTATTTGATACCGGTTCTACCCAATTTTTTATTTCTCCTACTTGCGCTCAACGTTTAAATTTAACTCCGGAGAAATTAGACTTTGATTTATCTGTTGAAACTCCGTTGGTTGAAACTCCGTTGGGAGAAACTTTCATTACATCCACTGTTTATAAGTCCTGTTTTGTTCAAAAATTTGCTATTTATTACTGCTCGTCGATCTTATTTCCTTAAAAATACTTGTGTTTGATGTGATTTTAGGGATTGATTGGTTAACTACTCATCATGCAAAAATTGATTATTTTCGTAAGGTTGTTAGCTTTCATATTCCTAACCAACCTATTATGCGAATTCAAGCAACCAAACCACTAAAGTTAACCACTGTCATGTCAAGCCATAAAGCTATTCGTTTATTAAAAAACGGATGTCAAGCTTTCTTAGCCCGTGTCACGGATTTAAACAAAAATACGTCAGATTTAAATGATATTTCTATTGTTAATAAATTTCTTGACGTATTCCCTGAAGAACTTCCTGGCCTACCCCTAGAGCGTGAAATTGAATTTTGTATCGACCTTGAACTCGGTACAAAACCCATTTCAAAGCCCCATATCGAATGGCTCTATTGAACTTCGATGAGTTAAAACCCAACTGCAGGAATTATTAGACATCGGTTTCATTCGTCTAAATCGTCTCCTTTAGGTGCTCTCTGTTCTATTCGTGAAGAAGAAAGATGGAAGTATGCGACTTTGTATTGATTATCAGAAGTTGAATCATGTCACCATCAAAAATAGGTATCCGTTGCCTCCCATTGATGACCTGTTTGACCAGTTGCAAGGCGCCAAATTCTTTTCAAAGATCAATCTTCGTTCTGGATATCATCAGTTGAAGATTAAAATTGATGACATTACAAAGACTGCTTTCAGAACTCAGTACGGGCATTACGAATTCCTAGTCATGTCTTTTGGATTGACTAATGCTCATGTTGCCTTCATGGATATGATGAACCGAGTATTCAAGGAATATTTGGATCACTTTGTGGTTGTCTTTATTGATGACATCCTCATTTAATCCAAAAGCCATGAAGATCATGAGCAACACCTGAGACTGATACTCCAAAAGCTTCGTGAAAATAAGTTATATGCCAAGTTGAAGAAATGTGAGTTTTGGCTTGAGTTAATAGCATTCCTTGGGCACGTAATATCAAATCAAGGAATATTTGTTGACCCGACAAAGATTGAAGCAATTCAAAGCTGGGAGCAACCTAAGTCAGTGACCGAAGTACGTAGCTTTCTCGGCTTAGCTGGTTATTATCGGAGATTCATAGAAGGGTTTTCTCGAATCATTACTCCATTAACTCAGCTGACTCAAAAAGATACAAAATTCGGTTGGAGCGAGGAATGTGAGATTAGTTTTCAAGAACTCAAGAGGAGACTCATTTCAGCACCTGTTCTGACAATACCATATGGCTCGGAGGGATTTGTCATCTACAGTGATGCTTCAGGAAAAGGGTTAGGATGTGTGTTGGTTGATTTCACAATCAATAAATACATGCAAGTGAACACGGTCAACAAGTAATAAAGTGATAAAATTAAGTGTCGATCCCACAGAGAATTCCAATCAATAAACTCCAATTACTAGTATTATACCAATTCAATTTTATTTCAACAACTGCAAAATATGGTTTTTCTAATTAAGAAAACTAAATTACTCGTAAAAGTGATTCAACTAAATAAATATAAAGACTGAAAGAGTGAATTCAGATAAATAAAGGTTAAGACTCCAATATCCCCAATTATGAACTATAAATTAATTATCCAATTATCCCAATTATTATGTCTACTGAGTTGTTAACATGAATTTTAAGTGTCAAAAGCCCTTTCCCAACTGATCAATTAACTTTTATTCAATCCAATTAATAATCTTGCGATATTCCTATGCAAAATAATTAAATTAAACTCATTCAATCCCAATTCCTAATTTGTTACATGTAGTGAACAAATATCCCTATTCAATTCACAACCCTAATTATTCATCATGCAAATAATTAAGCATACATGTTATCATGTCTAGTTCTAACCCTAGATTTCATCTCTCGAATCCTTTTAGAGTAACAAGGTAATTACTGGCCAAATAATTAATTAAAAAACACAAGACATAATAAATAATTCACCTTGACACAAATAATTGGAATAAATAAATAATTAATTCATAGACATAAAAGGTTCAATTGGAAGTCTTAATAAAAGAATTAATTTATAATAGAATTTAAAACCAACAATCTTATAAAAATCATCCTTAAAGAATTACACAAATTGAAAATAAGGAGAAGAAGAAACTTTAAAGAAAATCTCCCAAGCTTTTTCTTCAATCTTCAAGTGTATCCTTCATTCGCCTTCAAGTATGGTTGATTCCCTTTTAATTCAGCAAAGTAGCCTTTAACTACCCTTTTCATCTCACCACAATCCTTTTCCCAATCATCATCTCAATTAAGTTCCAATTCCAAGTCAAACCATTAGTCCACGCGTGCAACTCATTCAACCAAGGTCGGGCTTCAGCGCCCCAACGCTGCCATTAGTACTAGAACCAGAGCTCCGACGCTACTCTTTGATTTATTTACCAAATTGCCATTCAACAGCTCAAATCCCCAATTTGCCCCTATATTTCCCGAATATGCAAAATAACAACTAAACACAGTAAAAATGCTTCTAAAAGACTCAAGAATACAATAATTTAAGCCCACGTATATCCAATTCATAGGTATATTACCCAATCATCAAATACCCCCAAACTTAAACCGTTGCTTGTCCTCAAGCATCAAAACACGAAAAACTAAACAAACCATACTAATGCACCTAAAACTATCTACATGTTTGTAATTCCAACAATCGAATAGCACACCGTATATTCATTAGGCCTCAGAAAAATCACAATAACATGCTAATACATCATATTAAGACAGATCAATAATATCCCAACTCTCAATAAATCTAAATCTGTTATTACCAATATCGTGTGTGTGTTCAACAACCATGCTAACCGATGAAAAGCAAAATATGAAATATAATAGATTTCTTAGAAGGCATCATACAGTGCAAACTCGAGAACTCCTCAAATAAACTAGACTCAGCTAAAATCAAACAATTACCAAAGTCCAAGGGTCAAAATGGAATACTTATGCTTTATATATATATATTATTTTATTTTTAACGGGGGCTTTTTGCACTTTTTCCCGTTTTATTCATTTTTTTTCATGACTCTGCAATGTCTCATTCTATTAGGATAACAGTGCTACCCCTTAGCGAGCTTTCGACCAACGACTCCCAGACCATATAAGACCTTAGGGTGCTAGGTGTAGAGACACTCCCTTGGGCTTACTTGCTCAAGTAACAAAGGCCCCGAAACAAACTAGTCACATTTTTTTTATTGCTTATATACTCCAAATATTGTTCCCCCAAACTTGAATTTATGTCTAAATTCAGCCATCACTAGCTATTCGTATTGTTCTTTCATTCCACTAGCATTTATCCTTTAGAAATCTCTTATCTACCCATTTAAATTTAATCAGCCAACATGGTCATTTTTCAACATGTGCTATCATTATAATATCAGTTTCAAGCAGATAAAGATTTAAATTATGTCAAGAAAATCACATCACTAGCTTAACAATCCGTACTAAACTTGTTCATGCAATTTCAATTTCATCATTGGCCCTGAATATACTTAAACTATTAAATAGCTAGAATTTTATGAAATCCTAAATGCAACACGTAACACCCAATAAAATCAAACTATCCACTAACTACTAGAAACATGATATCTACTTATGCAACTAAAAACTAAACTACCCCCAAACTTATAAAGAGCAATGTCCTCATACAAAAAATATAGCAAAATAAAACAGAGGACTTCCCTGACGAGCTTATTCCTCGGGTGTAGCATCATCATCTTCGCTCATCTCTTGATCAGAAGGGGGAAACACATAGAGAACAGGGGCAGTAGGGAAATGGATAAGATTAACTCCCAGGTACAGTTGAGCGTTTATAGCATTCTAGACAGTGAATTGGTCGACTAAAAATTTGTAGATGACATCTTGACGTTCAGACAAGCAGATATTCTGAGATTCGAGATTGGAGAACTATTCGTCAATTTCACGCTGGATGGCCTCAGGAACAACACCACGGTGAGCAGCAGAGGAGGACCTATAGCTAGGAGGAGCTGTGGCTGGTGGACTTGGTGGAGCAACAACTTGAGGAATTATAAAGCCCAATCCACGTGGGTGATTTGCACCACCAGTCCACACCCTGTATCGGATAATCATCTTATGGTCCAAAACTGGCATTGGGGGCTGAATCATTTCATCGGACTTCCATTTGACCCCAAATTTAGAACATAACGCGCAAATGAAAGAGGGGTGCGGTAATCCTCCCATGGTACCTCCTCGTGACGCCCTTAGAATGGATTATTGAATAATAAGACCCACATCCATCTTCAATCCTTAAATGATCGAATATAACAACACGACCCGTTCCTTGGTAACATGGATAACATGAGTGCACGATATTAATATTGCGCATATGAAGGCATACCAAGCCTTTCCATATAAGCTGAGGCGCGAATGCGGGAAAGTCATGCTGCCACATTCATGCATTGTCCACGTGGTACCGGGTTGACAAAGCTCGCGAATGAGCACTTCATAGTTTGGTCCTTGGCTCACAAAACTGGCATATTCATTGTTTTGACCCTCCAAATGCAGCTGATAACACCCATTGATGTCATCTTCGTCGAATTCCACTGTTTTTCCCCTCACATACACACTATAGTGATAGTGCTCTGAAATATTGGCGTAGAACTCTTTAACTTGTTGTAATCCTTCTGCTTTGGGTCGAGGTTGTTCGGTGAGGAGAACAGTTCCTCAAAGAATCATGACCGCTTAGTTCCCCATCCTTGGATTGATCGGCCGTAAACCTTGGTGTCGCATGCGAGAGTGTGTGGCCACGCGACATTAAGCGTTCTTGGTAGCGTCACTCACTTAACCAAATGATTTGTCAAATTTGGAGGGCCAAAGTGGCCTCAGAACCTTCGCCACGTTGACGCTTCGAAGCCATTTAGAAAATTCTGCAAGGAATTCACATTCACATGTATTAAAATTGGGCAGAAATCTAATATGGACAAACATACCCATATCATTACCCCCAAACTTTAAGATAAAATCAGTTTGTGTACATGGTTGGGGTGTGGGTAGTCAAGCCATAGCAAGAAGGTACAACATTGAGATCGATTAGCCTCGTTTGTCCAACACATATTCTACTAGTATACTTACTAGATTCAACAAATACACATGCATTATGTGAGACCCCAGATTTTATGAATAAAGATTTAATTTTCTCGAAATAATTTTTTTAATATTATAGTGTTGATTTGATGTAATGTTATAGTTGTGGGTAATATTTACAAATTTTTCAAAGTAAGGAAGTGGTTGTATAATATTCGATTGGTTGGGGAATATTCTTTTTGTCAGGGAATATTAAATGACGGTCAAGTACAATCATTAGTGGACCCATAGCGGAATTATTATGCGATTGAAAAAACGACGACAAAAATACTTTATGAAAATAACGGCGGAAGTTTTCACGTTAATTGTTGAAACACCGGTGTTAAAAGTACGATAATACTACGTAGTTGCACATTAGCTTTGCAGTATTGATTATTGATGTTACGTGAGAAGTCACTCGGTTATACTCAATTATTGCTACGATAATTCTTTGCATCATATCTCTCATATTATTGATTCAATTATTGTTCTGATATCATCGCATAATATGATATATTATTAAATCAATAATTGAGATGGCAAAGTTATTCATATTATTATTTACAATATTGACAATGTCTAGAAGTTCTGTCAATGAGAGGTTTGGTCACCTAATTGCGCGCCAATAAGGAGAAATTCTTATCGGAAAGCCCCCTCTTTTCTGGGAACGACCTGGTTGTTAAATATTGTGAATTATAATATTAATGATGAATAAGTTCGTGTTGATTAAAGATGAATTTTATAGTGTTGGAATTATTTGTGTTAGTGGAAATCGACATTTATTTTTATAATAATTGATGTCTGGAGGATATATTGTTCAATCAGGTATTCGGGACACTTTTCGTGTCGGAGTACTATTCATGAGTTATTATTCACGAGTTACTATTCACGAGTTACTATTCACGGGGTACTATTCATGGGGTACTATTGATCACCCGTAAAATATATTTCTTTTCGGTCCAAATCATTTTTGGGTACAATATTATTCAATGAGGAGATGTACTAATTTTTTAGACCGTTGGTTGAAGTTATAATAGTAAATCAATATGGATATTTGGTGGAAAGTTATAATAATGAATCAATATGGATCATTTGGTTTAAAGTTTTAATAGTAAATCGGTATGGACCGTTGCTTTAAGTTTTAATAGTAAACCAATATGGACCGTCAGTTTAAAAGTAAATCAATCTGGATAGTTCATGAATTAATTCTACTATAGGTCCATTTTCCTATAAATAGAAGCTCATTCCTTCATTATTTCTTACAATTCTTTGAAACTCTCAGAGAGAGAAGTTATAGAGAAACTATAGAAAAGTATTATGCTACTTCCCTACTCTTATATTCAGGTTTCTTTTTATGGTAAGGGTATTATTTCTTTTGTATTCATGAAGAGAACTTACATTATTCCATTATTTATTATACATTGGAATAACTTTTGTATCTGTGACCCTATACTTGGTGAAATTCTTACATTATTTCATTATTTATTATTACCTTCGGAATATCGTATACGTGCATTTACTTGGGACTGGTTCCATTATTTATTATTCACGTGAATATCATCATGCGCATGCGTTCTGTGGGACACAGTTCCATTCTTTATTATTACATTGGAATATCTTGTATGTGTGTTTTCTGTGGGACTGGTTCGTTATTTATTATTATGTTAGAATTACTGCGTATGCGATCTATCGCATGCATGGTGATTTCTTTTGTTATTCCATTCTTTATTATACTCGGTTGGTTAAAACTTTGACTTCTATACTCCATGAAATTAGTGGAATATCCTTGATATTTGCGCTTTATCCAGTATCTTTTCATGGAAATATTCTTCTGAGCATTCTTGAATTTTACTCTATAAAGAAGTATCATGTTGACAATGTGGACGTTATTAGTTCCTGGATAAATTAATTCTGGAATTTGTTTTATTGAATTCTTATATCATTGTCATCATCCTCATGTTTATATTATGGTGAAAGTAATCTGTGGCATGTAGTGCATAGATGGACTAGGTATGATTATGACCAGAGATTATTCGGTATAATCATAACCGTAATGTTACAAATGTTGTGGAAAAAGTCCTCATTGGCCCGTAGTGCATTGATGGGCGAGTTTTTGGTATGATTATGGCTATGGATTCTCTTTGGTAGTAGAAAAAGATGAATTATTTTATGGCATGATCGGGACCAGTTGATGAAAACATGATTATCTTTAATAGTAGTGAATGGATAATTAGGTGATCGTTGTGGCGCCCCCAAAATAGGTATACATCACCTATTCGAGTCGTCAAATACATGAGTACGAATACAAATACAACTTAATTATACAAGCGTGTCGTGTAAATTCGACAAACATAAAGTCGTGAGTTTTAATACAAATATTGTGCGTCTAGACGATATTCAAACTCAAATTCAATATTATTACATTTATTTTCCTTTATTTCTTTGAATAGTGAGGACTACTAATGCTATCATCATAAATCGTCCGTCACTCCGGTTCCGACTAGTCCTCGCTACGTTTTCATTTCAAGAGAACAATAAAAGTAAAAGGGTGAGCTCAACTAGCCCGAAGAGGAAATATTATGACTAAGATAATGCAGAATATATTATCGTTAGCCTTCAACGATGTTAAAGCGATACAATATAACAACCATCAAGTTTAAGCTGCAGAGAATAAGAAATCCATTAAAAGAGTCAAGTAGAGAATAAAATCTACTATCTTTTATGATTTAAAAGGTTTTTCATCACTTTTATCATTTGGGACTCAAACAATAAATAATCCACATCATCGAATCACCCACACTACTGACCGAGGATATTCTTTAGTATCACGACCACAATTATCCATGCACTACGGGCCAAGAATATTTGTGTATTCAATAATGGTCATGATCATGCCAATAACTCTCCATCAATGCACTACGGGCCAATGAGGACTTTTACCACATCATTTGTAACATTACGGTCATGATTACGAATAATCCACAGTCATAATCATACCAAGTCCATCATGCACTTTATAGGCCACGAGATGACTTTCAACAAAATATAAACATGAGGATGATGACAATGATATAAGAATTCAATAAAACAAGTTCAAGAATTATTTTATCCGGGATCTAATAACGTCAAATTGTCAACATGATCTTTGCTTTGTAGAGTAAAATTCAAGAATGCTCGGAAGAATATTTTCATGAAAAGATCTTTGGATGAAGCGTAAATATCGAGGATATTCCACTAATTTCATGGAGTATAAAAGTCAAAACTTTAACCAATTTGAGTATAATAAGGAATGGAATAACAAAAGAAATCACCAGGGCATGCGATAGGTCGCACATGCGAGTTATTCAATGAGAATAATAAATAACGGAATCAGTCAGAGCGTAAAAGCGCATGCAGACGAGGATATTTCAGCAGAATAATAAAAGGCGGAATCGGTCCGTAAAGAAACGCATGAATAGGATATTCCAACAAAATAATAAAGAGCGGAATCGGTCCGGCGTAGAAACTTACTAAACGAGGATATTCCAACGGAGTAATAAAGGCGGAATCAGTCCGGCATAAAAGCGCATAGACAAAGATATTCCAACATAATAATAAAAAGGCGGAACGAGTCCTAGGTGTGTAGACGCATGAGACGAGGATGTTCCAGCGAGAATGATAAAGAATGGAACAACAGAAGAATTTCACCAAATATAGGGTATCCCGCGTATACAGGTTATTCCAACAGAATAATAAATAATGGAATAACAGAAGTTCTCTTCATGAATACAAAAGAAATAATACTCCCTACCTTTAGAAAAATTGGATACTGGAATAGTGAGGTGACAGACTTCTCTTCTTCTTTCTATAATTTCTCTCTATAATAATCGCTCTAAAGCTTTTGTGAATTGGTGAGAAATGTAGGAAGAATGAGCTTTATTTATAGAAAAATATAGTTTCGATAATTGCACGTTTTGGGGCTCGAAAAATTTCAGTACAATACCTCCAACTTTTCCTTTATTTTTAATTTAGTCATGAAAGTATTATCAAACTTGCACCACCTCCCCTAATAGTAAATAATGTGATTCAATGGTACACACATGTGAACAAATAGTTATAATCATGTGAAATAATAGCAATTAATTGCTCATTTATCCAGTTAAATAATGGAATTGGTGATATAACCTCCGGACATCAATTATTATCGAAATAATTGTCGATTTTCACTAACACAAATAATTCCAACACAATGAAACCATTTTTATCAAAAATATAAATTTTGAAATTTTGAAGTTTAACTTTTCCTGAAAAAGTCAACTGTTGACTTTTTGACCAAATAGTGAATTTCGGAATTTTTTTTGTTTATAGACTATTTTTACTAATTTCATCGTTCCGGACTCAAATACACGTTCGCGTCTCCAAATTCAACTCCGAACACAACTTCAATTTTAATAACATTCATCATTAATATTATAACTCACAATATTTATCAACCGAGGTTAGTTCTAGGAAAGAGGGCTTTCAATAAGGATTTTTCCCTATTGGGCGCACAATTAGGTGACCAACCTCTCCTTGTGAGAACTTTTAGACATTGTAAATATTGCAATTTAATAATATGAATAACTTTGTCGTCTCAATTATTGATTTAATAAAATAACATATTATGCGAGATGAAACTATGACAATAATCGAATCAATAATATGAGAGATATGATCGACAATTACGTAGTAATAATTGAGTTTAAGCGGTGACTTCTCACGTAAGCATCAATAATCAATCCGCAGTATTATTCTTCAACAACACGTATTCTTTGTACTTTTACTACTGGGTAGTTCAACGATTAACAGTAAAACTTCCGTAGATTATTTTCATAAAGTATTTTTATCGTTTTTCTCAATCAAATAATAATTCCGTTGTGGGGGTCCACCAATGATATTCTTAGTTGTCACGAATATTCCTATTAAAAGCGAATATTCCCTGAGCCAATCGAATATTATATAACAACTTGCGTACTTTGCAAAATTTATAAATATTACCCACAACTATAACATTATATCAAATCCACACCATAATATTCAAAAATATATTTCGAGAAAATTTAATCTTTATTCAAAAAGTTGGGGTCTTACAGTCGTGATACTAAAGAATATCCTTGGTCGTAGTGCAGGGGTGATTCGATAATGTGGATTATTTATTAAGCTGAGTCCCAGCGATAAAAGTGATGAAAAACCTTTTAAATCATAGAAGATAGTAGATTTTATTCCCTACTTGACTCTTCTAATGGATTGCTTGTTCGCTGTAGTTAAACTTGATAGTTATTATATTTTATTAGTTTAACACTGTTGAAGGCTAACGATAAATTATTCTGCATTATCTTAGTAATAATATTTCTTATTGGGCTAGTTGAGCTCACCCTTTCTTTCCTTTATTCTCTTGAGAAAATGAGAGCGTAAATTTGGGACTAGTCGAGAGCAGGCGATGATCCTAGATGTTTGCATTAGTAGTCCTCACTATTACGTGAAATAGTGTGATAATAATTGTAATGAGGACTCCTTTTGAGTTTTTATACTCTTTAGTAGACAATATTTGTATTCAAACTCACGGTTTATGTTTTTTGTCGTATTGTATACACGACGGTTGTATTATTAAGTTGTATTTGAATTCTGTACCATGTATCTGGCGACTCAAGATGGGTGATGTATACCTAATTTTGGGGGCGTCACAGTTGGTATCAAAGCTTAGGGATATGATCCCTGGCTAGGATGTGAGAATTGAACTAGGAGGGAAGAGACGGGGAATTCCTTCGCTAGTATGACCTACCTAAGTTTATTTGGTATTTAATTGGTCGGTCAGAATATAGGTATAATATGTTACATGTCAATTAACCTTTGTTTTGTGGCAGTATCTGAAAATGACATCCGAGAATGTTAAGAATAACAATGGAGCCAGGAGGCCAGTTGATTCTCCACAAATCAATAATCGAGGACAATGTGCAATGAGGATGGCGATAATCCTCACGTAAGCAACAACAACACCGATCGATTGACGAACAGCAGATGCGTTTAAGAGCTTTTAGAATTCATGCAACATCGGTGAAGGCGGCTCCACGCTCATAATCGAGGAGGAAACAATGGAAACCCACGGTTGGTCACCGCTAAGCAATTCAAGGAGCTGGGACCACCAAAGTTTTTGGGAAAGCCAGAACCACTTAAGGCGGAGACGTGGTTAAAGTAGATCACCAAGATATTTGATGTCTTGGGATGCTCCGAGGAGCAAAAGGTTCCCTTTGCCACCTTTATGTTGCGTAAAGAGGCAGATCACTAGTGGGAATCTATAAAATGTACTATGACTGGCCCGACTCAAGATGTATTGGGAGAAGTTCAAGAAACATTCAATGACAAGTACTTTTCTGAAAGCATTTGTCACATGAAGGAGGTGGAATTTATCAAGTTGGAGCAAAAAAATATGACCGTGTCGCAGTACGAAGCCAAGTTTGTCGAGTTGTCCCGGTTTACGTCCCACTTGGTGGATAATGAATACAGAATGACGCAGATGTTTTTAAGAGGTTTGAGGCTGGAGATACATCAATATCTTATTTCTCATAAAGCTGTGTTTGTATTCGGATGTTGTAAATAGGGCTCGATTAGTGGGTAGCGATAACGAGTCAATGCAACCAAAAAAAGCGGTAAGCAAAATGATATCTACCGGTGATACTTGATCATCAAAGCGGTGACAATAAGCATGGAGGAATCAACATGCGAAAATAGTAACCACGCCGGTGGTAATCATGGTCAAAACAATAAGAATGGACATTTGAAGAGGAGATTCAACAATGATGGAAAAGGCGTCGGCACCAATACCGTTGTTAAGGAAGGAGAGCGACCACCTATCATATGCTTCAAATGCGGAGGGAGGGACACATCGGTCAAGCCGCTTGATGTCGTCCAAAACATGCTATAATTGTGGAAGAGAAGGTCACTTACTTGCGATTTTGTCATTCACCAAAGACAAGTTCACTAGGATGGAGGCACCAAAGGATGTCCCGGATAAGCCGAAAGTCGATGGTTTAAGAGAGAGCATTTTTTTCGTGACGAGGAACTGAATAAAATTATCACGGGTATGTTAAGTCATAAACTCTTGCGAAGTCTATCTGAGTGTTTGATCTGGGTTCTACTCACTCTTTTATTGCACCTAGTTGTGTTCAATGTTTGAAGTTAACTCGGAGAAGTTAGACTTTGATATATCTGTTTAAACTCGGTTGGGAGAAACCCGTTACCTCCTTTATTTATAAATCTTGTTCGACTCGAAACTTTCACGTTACACTGTCGATCTTATCTCTTTGAAAATACTTGCCTTTGATGTGATTTTTGGAAGCGATTGGTTAACTACTCATCATGCTTTTCCTAAGGTTGTTAGCTTTCATACTCTAACCAACTGTTATGCGAATTCAAAGTAACAAACCACTAAAGTCGATCATTGTCATATCAAGCCATAAATAAAGAGCTCAGATCCTTTCTTTGTTGACTTTCTTATGTGGAATGCAGAAGCGGACTTTACATTAGCAGCGTTGTGAATAGCGATGACAAGTTGATAGGTATCAATGTGATGTGTTATCCAAGTCTTGGATGAGAGTCGCGATTTTGAATGGTATTTCTATTGTTAATAAATTTCTGGCGTATTCTTGAAGACTTCTTAGCCTACCCTAGGCGTGAAATTGAATTTTTGTATTGACCCCGGTGACAAAACCCTTTTCTAAAACCCTTAAACATTTATTCAACTAAAGCGAGCGTAACAATGCGCGAAAGCGTTGGCTCGGTTGTTAAAGATTATGATCGTACCATACCATCGTGGAAAAGTGAGCGTGGTAGGCGGCGCATTGAGTAGAAAATGGTATGCGATTACTGAAGTGCGAATATCTGAACCCACGTGAAGATAACGAATATACGATTAGAATCGACTTTAATCGATAAAGTTAAAGCGCTCCAAGCTACATACTCGAGGAGGTGATGAATGTGAAGAAGAAGGTTCAAGAGGCGTTATTCTAGAAGCAAGAATCGACGAAGAGAAATCTCAACCCTCGATTGAATTGACCCATTTTAAATCCTCGATCAAGTAGGAACTATGGCTTATAGACTCGTTTTACCGCCAAGTATGTTGCGTGTTCATAATATTTTTAACGTATCGATGTTACGTAAATATGTGGACGACCCGAACCACATTATTGAATTAAAACTAGACGAGATAGCAGAAGATTTAACGTATGAGGAGCTACGTGTTAAAATCTTGGATAAGAAGGATCGTATTCAACACTCAAAGGTTATACCTCAAGAGTTAGAATTTGAAGTGAAGTCAAGGTATCCTCACCTATTCGGCATACCAGGTACGTACGTAAATTTCAAGGGCGAAATTTCATAAGGAGGGAAGATTGTGAGACCCCAGATTTTATGAATAAAGATTTAATTTTCTCGAAATAATTTTTTTAATATTATGGTGTTGATTTGATGTAATGTTATAGTTGTGGGTAATATTTATAAATTTTGCAAAGTAAGCAAGTGGTTGTATAATATTCGATTGGTAGGGGAATATTCTTTTTGTCGGGGAATATCCAAATGCGACGGTACAATCATTAGTGGACCCATGATAGAATTATTGTCGGATTGAAAGCGACAAAAATACTTTATGAAAATAACGGCGGAAGTTTTACAGTTAAGCTGTTGAAACACCGGTGTTAAAAGTACGATGTCTGGCGTATTTACCTGATGGTGAGCGGTATTGATTATTGATGCTTATGAGAAGTCACTCGGTTATACTCAATTATTGCTACGATAATTCTTTGCGCATCATATCTCTCGTATTATTGATTCAATTATTGTTATAGTATCATACATAATATGATATATTATTAAATTAATAATTGAGGCGGCAAATTTATTTATATTATTATTTGCAATATTGAGAATGTTTAGAAGTTACATTAAGGAGAGGTTTGGTCACTAATTCAGCATGATAAGGAGAAATCCTTATGGAAAACCCCTCTTTCACAGGAGCGATTTGGTTGTTAAATATTGTGAATTATAATATTAATGATGAATAAGTTTGTGTTGATTAAAGATGAATTTTATAGTGTTGGAATTATTTGTGTTAGTGGAAATTGACATTTGTTTTTGATAATAATTGATGTGCGGAGGATATATTGTTTAATCGAATTATTAGGGACACTTTTAGGTAGCCGGAGTACTATTCACAATTACTATTCATAAGTTCTTATTCACGAGTTACTCCCCAAATCCGAGTTCTACAACCTCAGATTAGGTGCTCACGATCTATCATCATCATAAGCATTCTATAACTATTTGAAATAATAAACATACATTGTTCATTATACAAAAGTCTCAAAACATGGTCCCAGGTCTCTACAACCTTAACTTTAAATACACCATTTATAATACAAATAGTTTACTCGAGAAATTCCATTAGATAATAACTAATTTAACATTCATTCTAAAATTACTCACGGATCTTGCCCTTGCCCTTGTCCTTCGCATTAGATCCTTGGGCTTAGCGAAAATAGAGGTCATGATATAGCAAGAGTAAGCAACTAATTTGCTTCACAAGTTTATAAAGACAAAGGAGATATATCATGACTTAGAAAGAAATATTGCCTTGATGTTCAATGATAATATAAGATTGTGAAGGAACATGAATTAATAATCAACAATTGAATATTCGATAATTGAATAACATGGTGAGTGGTTTTGAATAACCATGAACATTTTGCAAGAGGTTTCGATGATTTAAAGCTGGACCTTTTAATAAGTTTTGGTATTGAGGGATCGACCTTTCATACCGTGATTTATGCATAAACACTTAATAATCAAACATTGATATCATGCCTTAATCAAATTTGTCCATTTCTCGATCGAGAGTTCTTACCATATCAATTAATAAAACGAGTTATTTAAAATCCATTTGATTTAACAAATTTAGACATGCTTGATCTAGGCGATCTGATTAGCATAGATCTATCCATAAGCAGTTCATAAATGAAGAACTTTAATTTAATTCGCAGTTCGATGGCGGTAGAAGCGAATTGATTGCACAAAGTGCAATTTCAATAATCAATAAAGGCGTGAATAATCATCGATAATTATTCACTAATATGCTTTGAAAATAATAACTCGAGTTGAGTTAGGAAACTTGCCTCGATCGTGGAGTTACTTTCTGAAATTAATTTCTATCCCTTATGCGAGTTAAATTATCTTCCTTTGAGAGACCTATAATTAGTCTTTCAATTAGTCGATACATAACATCAGTTATGTAACCACATAGATATTATACATTCTGATAAGTTCTTATAAACATTATCATGCCTAGATAGTGTTATTATTAATTAACGACTACCTTTAATTCACATAATATTATTAACTTAGATAATATTAATTCACCTTCTAGTATTATTGGTTCACTAATAATACTTTAAATCATTACTAACATTTTATTCACTTACTAATATTATTAATCATTTAATAATATTTTATCCCTTCTAATATTATTAATCATTTAATAATATTTTATTTAATCTCGAATATTATTATTTAATAATAATACTCTAATCTAATATTTTTATTTACATAACAACATCATATTATAATATTATTAATATTATAATAATATTCAATGATTTATTAAATTAACAAACAATTTATTCTAATTGTTCATCCTTTATTAACCTCTTATTTAATATCCATAAAAGGTCATAAATAATATTTATTATTATAAATTACCAAAATGCCCTAAGATAGTCATGATATAATATATTATGAGCATTCAAGCATAAAAATCATATTTTTCTCATTAAAGACATCATTTAACTATTTATTTCCTTTTATTCACAACCTAATCATTTTTAGGAAAAATAGCAAACTGATTCCAAAAATTCTCAGCTTCTGGATTTTAACAGAATATGAACCAACAATGATCCTCTAATTTTTCTAGAATTTTAGAAAATGATTTACTATTTTAAAGTGTCCAAAACACTCGGATCTTGCTCTATTTTTCATAAATTGAGTTTTACTCAGAAAAATCTGAAATTTTCAGGGTATGCTCTCTTAACATATATGAAGCTACTGTAAAAATTTTGGAATTTTCAGTGTATACAGTGAGATATTCGTAGGATAATATTTATGGAGTCCTTTACGGAAATAGTCATTACGCACAATATATAACTTTCGAAGCGTGTCCGTTCTTTTTCCTCTGGCGTAGATAACTTCATAAGGTACCTCTGTAATATTTTTCCAGATTTTTACAAGACAAGGAACTAGCCGAAACAGCCTCATGAAAAACAAGTCAGTAGCTGATTTTGGATTTCAAAGGCTTTAGCATATAAAGTGGACTGTTTTGGGAAAAATAATCTTAAAGTTTCAAAACATGCTAGATTTGTGATCTACCACTTGGGTTTACTAGATAACTCATGTATCTAGCACCCCCTTGACGGATCATAATTCCAAGTTGTAGAACTTGAGTTACACAAGATTTAGTGGAAGAAAAACAAGAGTTTTCACCCTTGGAGAACATATGCTCATTTTCTTCCTCTAAGTCTTAGATCAACACTCAAGATACTTAGTTCCATGCATGATGGTATGTATAACTAGTGTATCTTGAGTAGTTGTCTATAACCCCATCAAAACTCAAGCTATCAAAACAAGGTAAAAGAAGAAGATGAAGGTACATTATACCTTGACTTAGTGGCTACCTTCCTTGATTTTCCAAAGTAACTAATAAACTTAGGGGCATAAACAACTAGCACTCCTATATTTTTTTTCTTTCTATGGATGAAATTCTCTATCTCTTTTCTCTCTTTGAAGTTGGCTAGCTTGGGAGCAAGAGATAGAAGAAGAAGATGAAGAAGATGAGAGAAAATGAAATGTTGGAAGAATGAGATGTTGGAAGAATGAATTGTGTTTACAAAATGAAATGGCCAATTCATTAATAATTCTCCCACAATTATTTTGTTGCCCATTAGGTAAAAACTTTGTATTATTACTTACCTTAGGCTAAACATGATTAAATGTGCATAATGGAGTGGCGACCAATGGGAGCCTTACAACATTGTCCTTATGTTTATTCATATCTCTACTAATGGACAAGCTAGATTAATTATTCACTTAGGATCCTCATAATATCCACCATTTAGCTTTTATTTTAAATGCCCAATTTTGATTAATCAAATGTCTAGAATACCCCCAATCAAGTGGGCTAAGTATTGGATTACATTTTATTTTCCTTGGGCTTTTCTTTTAATTGATTTGGGCTAGATAAAAACATAGTCCAACAATTTTAATAATGTTACCCAATTTGATAATTTAGGGCTTTCATCTCCAATCATATGAAGTTTAATTACTTATACATATGATTTTATCTCATAACCTAATTAGATTTACAAAATTAGGTTTAAAATTATTAGTCACTTGAAATACTAAGTTTACCCACTTAAGTTAGTATACATATAAAATACTAACTTTTTAGGTGTTACCATAACCCTTAGGTTATTTAATATCCTTACCTAATGTATAATTAGGTCTGAGGCTTTCATTTTTAATGAAATCCATAAATGTATGTATCCATATATAACACAAAGTTTAAAAAAAATGTACATACATACATGGTGACTTAAAATTCACGGTTATTACATCCTCCCCCCTTATAAAATTAGTCCAGGAATTACATATAAGAGTTACTCAAAAAAGGTGTGGGTAATTTTCTCTTATCCTTTCTTCAAGTTCCCCGTAGCTTCTTGACATTGTGGTTCCTCGAAAGAACTTTTACGAGAATGTATAACCTTATTTACATAATTTTTGTTCCTTCTATCTAAAACCCATTTGGAATTTCCTCGTCACGATAAATCTTTTTCGACTGAATTGGCTCGTCACGATATCACATGCTTGTATGTCGGGCTTATATGGTGTTAGTAGCGACGCATGAAACACATTATGAATATGTTTCCGATTCGGGAGGTAGAAGCTACCTCGTCGCCCGCCGCCTATCTTCTTCAAGATCTCAAAAGGTCGATAAATCTCGGACTCGACTTACCTTTCTTTCCAAACCTTATCTTTCCTTTCGAGGAGATACTTTCAAAAATGCATGGCTTCCCACCTCAAAATCTAAGCTTACGGCGATGTAAGTCTGCATACTTCTTACAGCGATCTTGAAATTTGCTACCGATCGGGCTCTAATCACCTTAATGGTCTCTACGATCTGCTTTTTGATTCTGGTCCCAGCGGTTGGCGTTCACCCACTTCATCGGCGCATACAGGCGTTCTACATTTCCTCCCATCTGATTGCCCGTGCGGCGGCATTCCGATCTTTGGCGTGGTAGCTATTGTTGTATCACGAACTCTACCGATGGAAGATGATCCTCCCAACTACCCTTGAAGTCCATCACACAAGCTACGAGCATGTCTTGAGTGTTTGAATCGTTCTCTCGCTTTGCCCATCGATTACTGCGGATGATCGCGGTGCTCATCCGTAGGCTGCGTCCCCATTCTTTCTTGAAGACTCTTCGGAAGTTTGGCGTGAATCGCGGATCCCTATCAAACCACAATGAATCTTTGATGCGCCGTGTCTCGATATAATTTCTTTGATGTATAGTTTGGCTATTTGGTCCGGACTATACGATCTTGATCGGCAAAAAGTGAGCCGACTTACGTAAGGCGATCTCGATCACCCATATGGCATCGTGTCCCTTTTGCGTTCTTTGGAAGTCCACCACAAAATCCATCGTGATGTGCTCCCATTTCCACTCTGGAATCTCTAAAATTTTGTAATAGTCCACTCGTCGTTGATGTTCGCGCCTTGACTCTCGACAAGTTAGACATCTCTTGACACATTCTACGCAACATCTCTCTTCATGTTTGGCCACCAAAAGTGTTGGCGTAAGTCTTGATACATTTTGTGCTTCACAGGTGTGTCGAGTACCTCGTATTATGTGCTTCTTGCGAGAATCTCTTCTCTTAGTTACGGTATTATTGGTACCCAAATTAAGTCCTTCAAATCTTAGCGGTCGGTGCCATCAATCTTGTATTTCAATTCATCCCCTTGATTTTTGAGCTTCTTGATCTTTGTCCATGATCTTAAATCCTTCTCTTGAGCCTCTTTAACCTTATCTAATAAAGTAGGGCTCATTTGCCGCGATAAATAATTTCTCATTGACCTCAAAGTCGGTGCTTAACCTCTAAGTCGAGTCGTTGAAATCCTTCACCAATTCCTCTTGAATGGTTAACTTGATAACTTCTCTCTGCCTTTTACGCTCGGGGCATCGGCCACTACATTTGCTTTGCACGGATGATGCGAATCTCACAATCATAATCCTTGATCAATTCTAGCCATCGGTATTGCCTCATATTTAGCTCCTTACGGGTGAAGATATACTTTAGACTCTTATGATCCGTATATATCTCACACTTCTCTCCATACAAATAGTGCCTCCAAATTTTCAAGGCAAAAAACTCTGCTGCTAACTCTCCGGTCATGAGTCGGATACCCCTTCTCATAGTCCTTTAGGCGGCGTGAAGCGTCTGTAATGACCTTGCCATCTTTGCATCGATTACCTGAGCCCAAGACCCTTGTGTGGCGCATCACTATACACTACAAATCCTCCGTGTTGTCGGTAAAGCCAACCACGGTGCTTGGTGAAGCCTCTTCTTGATTCCATGAAAACTCTGTTCACATTTTTTCCGTCAAGCGAACTTCTTTGTCTTTCTAGTAAGGTTGGTCGATGGCGATGCTACCTTTGAAAAATCTTGGATGAATCTTGATAGTATCCTGCTTAATCCCAAGAAACTCCTAATTTACAGCCGGTGTCTTTGCATTTGTTCCAGATTGATAGCAAGCTTACTACTTTTCTTTGGATCTCTAGAAACACCATCTTTATCGATGCGTGACCCAAAATTGCACTCTCATGACCAAAATTCACACTTGGAGAACTTTGCATACAACTTCTCCTCCTTAGCGTCTCAACACTTTCCTTAGATGTTGGCGTGATCTTCCTCTGTCTCACGAATATACGAGAATGTCGTCGATGAACACGACAACAAACTTATCCAAATCTTTGCTTAAACACTCTGTTCATCAAATCCATGAATCTTTCTTAGGTGCATTAGTTAACCCAAAAGACATTACCAAAAACTCAAAGTGTCCATGCAGGAGTTACGAATGCCAGTCTTTGGAATATCCTCATCTCTCACCTTGAGTTGGTGATAACCGATCCTCAAGTCGATTTTGAAAAGTATTTTGCCCCTTGTTGATCAAACAAATCGTCGATCACAGGCAGCGGGTATTTATTCTTAATGGTGACCTTGTTGACTCTCGGTAGTCGTCTACAAAGTCTTAATGACCCATCCTTCTTCTTTCTGAATAAAGGGTGGTGCTCCCCATGGTGATCTGGCTTGGTGAATGTATCCCTTATCTAACAACTCTTGTAGTTGAACCATCAGTTCCTTCATTTCTCACAGGAGCCATGCGTCTGGCGCTTTGGATCTGGGTGATGTCCACGGTGCCAAATCGATAACAAACTCTATCTCTCTGTCTGGTGGCAATCCGGAATTTCATCACAGGGAAAGCGTCAGCGAATTCCCTTACAATAGGTATTTGACCCGGCTCACCCTCGATTCTGCGGGTATCCTGGCGTGAGCCAAATAACCTATACAACCCTTCTAAGCAACTTCCTTGCTTGCATCATCGTCGAACAACAAGATTGTCTTGGCGATTCTTGCCATAAAATACCACCTTTGACTTATTAGGAGTCTTTGGGTGTACGCACTTTTCTTACGGTCGATGGCCAGCTCCATGACTTGATAACCAATCCATCCCAAGGATTACATCAAACTCTCAAAGGCGAATCGGTATCAAATCCACGTTAAGCTTAAACCCTCTTACATTAGCACTTGCAGTTCCTATAGATGTAGTCTACTGGGGATAATTTCTTTGTTTGCTACTTCTACATTCATAGGGTGTTCTAATAGTTCATGAGGTAAACTTAATCTTTGAGCAAATTCATTAGATCAAAAAAGAACATGAAGCTCGAATCGAATAACACATAGGCATTTATATCATTGATGAGAATTATACGACACCACCTCCTGGATGCCCTGACATCTTACCTTTGTCATATTGAATGTCCGTCTTTGTTGGCTTGTTTGTTTGAAATTTGGTCCTCCTTTGGTTGTCTTTGTGTTATTACCCTGTTGCCATTTCGCCATCCATGCTTTTCTTCTTGGGCAATCCTTGATCCGATGTCCCACTTCACCACAATTAAAAGCAACCTCCTTTCTTCACCTTAGTACAATTGGGTGAGGTATGCCCTTCTTGCCCCATGTATAACATACCATTTTCCTTTCGGCCTCCCCGGTGACCCTTTCCTGATTTCCACACACAGAGCTTCTTTTGTTGCCGCTTCCTTGCTTTGCATCTCGATTACTACCCCAGCTTTGCTCCATTTCCGCTTCTTATTATTTGCTACCACCACTGCTTGACATTTTGATTCCCACCTTACGATTTCTTCTTATTCTTCTCCCGATTGTATCTTGAGGCCAGCTTCACTTCCTCCTTACGCTATAAGAGCTTTTCCAATGAGTTGAGAATGATGTGATTTGTAAAATCGCTACTTTACTATAAATCCACGGCTTTAGTCCATTTCAAAACCTTCGCTTTCCGCGCCTCTGTGTCCACGATGTGGGCGAATCAGCCAATTCATTGAATTTATGACATACTACGATCTTGACATATTCTCTTGTTTGGTTCAAGAACTTGATCTCCATTCTTGCTTGAACACTCTCGGGGAAGTAGTTCTCGAAGAACAACTTCTTGAATGCTTCCCAATCACGATTCGATTCGGCTTTGTTACGGTTGGCATCCACCGATAAGCTAGCCTCCCCTTCATTAAGTAGGTAGCAAAAATTGTCTTACATTCTTACTGCTACTCTAGCAATAATGAAGGCCTTCTCGATCTCCTTTACCCACATTTGGGCTTCTATCAGATTACATTGTTCCTCGAACTCTGGCGGATCTCTTGCCTTGAAGTCCTTAAAGTTTACTATTTGGGTGCACTTTTGATTTCCTGCGAGTTGAGCTTGATTCCTCATGGCTTCAACCATCGTATTAATAAAATCTTGCATTGGGTTTTGTTGAGATCCATTGCATTATTAAGCGACTCTTCAATATCTTGGTTCACTGAGTCGCGTCTGCAGCGCCATTATCTAGTGAAACAAAAATTCTAACACGTTACTCGGATTTATTATCATATGATTACTTAGTATGTGTCTATTTATTTATTTAAACAATCGGATGATCATTATGTGAGAGTTTTAAATTCTAGAGATTTGGAAGTCTTTCTCCTACTTAGTGGGTTAAGTTTGTTTTTAAAGAACATTTTCCAAATGAGTCTCTTTGGATTCACATAACATTAAATAGAAAATTTACTATTTAAAATTTTCTAACACATATCATAATATCTTGCATTTATATTCATACACCGATCTTGGTGACTTACGATTAATACGGTATATTTTATAAATCTACTATCCCATTTTAACACAAAAGATGGGATTAACTCATAATGATACCTCCTACAAACCTGATTAGGAAAGTACATAACCATTTACTACCTACTTTTCTTGAGGTTTACATCAACATAAAACCTTATTACCTGACAAGAAAAGTACTAATGCATCTATTTACAAGTTGGGCCATCACATCATCACCTTTGGTGGCCTGCCGGGAGTCCTGCCACGGGCTCTGAGGGAAGCAACTACTGCGGGACTCTCGTCGAGCGGATCGACTAGACTCTCTCTATCTCGAGTGGACCCTCCTAGCCCCTCTTTTGGCCCTCATCTGTTGCATCGAGGGCCGATCCTAAAGTTTCTACTCGACCTTTACGACTGTGATTCGATCTTTAATTGGCCCACCGGCTCATCAGGCTCATGGAGTGCTCTCTTCCACCGCATCTTATCGGCAATTTCTCGTCAAACTCGGCTGCATCTCCGGATGCTTCATGCTCGACTCTCAAACTTTGCCTTTTCATTCTCTATTTGTACCATCAGTATCTCCGACTTACAAGTTGGGACTCATCAAATTTTTCATACATTTGACTTTCTCCATCTGGGCTTGATGAGCCTCATCCTTGTATTGTTCTTGATGGGGAATTGGAGGTGTGGTTTTCTACTTCTAATTCCTCCACTCTGCCTTCTAATTGGTGATTCTCCTCAACAAGTCCCCCTAGGAGGGACCATGAGGACATCTTGGGTGGCCTCATGCTCGATGGGTTCTGCTGCTCAGTGAGTAACTACCTTGGCGCTTTCGTCGGACATCCTACAAACACCATAAAAGTCAGCGTCGATTACCCTGATAAAATATATTCATTGATGAAATGAAATAATATTTTATTAAGTCAACACCTAAACTTGATGAATTTCCATAATCCATCTCTAACATACTCTATAAGAGTTTTCTACTAAGGTTATAACCTAGGTTTCGCATTCTAATGTTTTATAACCTCGACTTTGATACCAACTTTGTGCGCCCCCAAATCCGGGTTCTCAACCTCAGATTAGGTGTTCACGATCTATCATCATCATAAGCATTCTATAACTATTTGAAATAATAAACATACATTGTTCATTATACAAAAGTCTCAAAACATGGTCCCGAGTCTCTCACAACCTTAACTTTAAATACACCATTTATAATACAAATAGTTTACTCGAGAAATTCCATTAGATAATAACTAATTTAACATTCATTCTAAAATTACTCTGGATCTTGCCCTTGCCCTTGTCCTTCGCATTAGATCCTTGGGCTTAAGCGAAAATAGAGGTCATGATGATATAGCAAGAGTAAGCAACTAATTTGCTTCACAAGTTTATAAAAGACAAAGGAGATATATCATGACTTAGAAAGAAATATTGCCTTGATGTTCAACAATAATATAAGATTGTGAAGGAACATGAATTAATAATCAACAATTGAATATTCGATAATTGAAATAACATGGCCGAGTGGTTTGAATAACCATGAACATTTGCCGAGTCTTTCGATGATTTAAAGCTGGACCTTTTAATAAGTTTTGGTATTGAGGGATCGATCCTTTCATACCCCGTGATTTATGCATAAACACTTAATAATCAAACATTGATATCATGCCTTAATCAAATTTGTTCATTTCTCGATCGAGAGTTCTTACCATATCAATTAATAAAACGGTTATTTAAAATCCATTTGATTTAACAAATTTAGACATGCTTGATCTAGGCGATCTGATTAGCATAGATCTATCCATAAGCAGGTTCATAAATGAAGAACTTTAATTTTATTTCACGTTCGATGGCGGTAGAAGCGAATTGATTGCACAAAGTCTGCAATTTCAATAATCAATAAAGGCGTGAATAATCATCAATAATTATTCACTAATATGCTTTGAAAATAATAACTCAAGTTGAGTTAGGAAACTTGCCTCGATCGTGAGTTTCATTTCTGAAATAAATTTCTATCCACTATGTAGTTAAATTATCTTCCTTTGAGAGACCTATAATTAGTCTTTCAATTAGTCGATGCATAACATCAGTTATGTAATCACATAGATATTATACATTCTGATAAGTTCTTATAAACATTATCATGCCTAGATAGTGTTATTATTAATTAACGACTACCTTTAATTCACATAATATTATTAACTTAGATAATATTAATTCACCTTCTAGTATTATTGGTTCACTAATAATACTTTAAATCATTACTAACATTTTATTCATTTCTTAATATTATTAATCATTTAATAATATTTTTCCCTTCTTAATATTATTAATCATTTAATAATATTTTATTTAATCTCGAATATTATTATTTAATAATAATACTCTAATCTAATATTTTTATTTACATAACAACATCATATTATAATATTATTAATATTATAATAATATTCAATGATTTATTAAATTAACAAACAATTTATTCTAATTGTTTCATCCTTTATTAACCTCTTATTTAATATCCATAAAAGGTCATAAATAATATTTATTATTATAAATTACCAAAATGCCCTAAGATAGTCATGATATAATATATTATGAGCATTCAAGCATAAAAATCATATTTTTTCTCATTAAAGACATCATTTAACTATTTATTTCCTTTTATTCACAACCTAATCATTTTTAGGAAAAATAGCAAACTGATTCCAAAAATTCTCAGCTTCTGGATTTTAACAGAATATGAACCAACAATGATCCTCTAATTTTTCTAGAATTTTAGAAAATGATTTACTACTTTTAAAGTGTCCAAAACACTCGGATCTTGCTCTATTTTTCATAAATTGAGTTTTACTCAGAAAAATCTGAAATTTTCAGGGTATGCTCTCTTAACATATATGAAGCTACTGTAAATATTTTGGAATTTTCCAGTGTATACACAGTGAGATATTCGTAGGATAATATTTATGGAGTCCTTTACGGAAATAGTCATTACGCACAATATATAACTCGAAAAGTGTAGATCTTTTTCCTCTGGCGTAGATAACTTCATAAGGTACCTCTGTAATATTTTTCCAGATTTTTTACAAGACAAGGAACTAGCCGAAACAGACTCATGAAAAACAAGTCAGTAGCTGATTTTGGATTTCAAAGCTTTAGCATATAAAAGTGGACTGTTTTGGGAAAAATAATCTTAAAGGTTCCAAAACATGCTAGATTTGTGATCTACCACTTGGGTTTACTAGATAACTCATGTATCTAGCACCCCCTTCAACGGATCATAATTCCAAGTTGTAGAACTTGAGTTACACAAGATTTAGTGGAAGAAAAACAAGAGTTTTCACCCTTGGAGAACATATGCTCATTTTCTTCCTCTAAGCCTTTAGATCCAACACTCAAGATACTTAGTTCCATGCATGATGGTATGTATAACTAGTGTATCTTGAGTAGTTGTCTATAACCCCATCAAAACTCAAGCTATCAAAACAAGGTAAGAGAAGAAGATGAAGGTACATTATACCTTGACTTAGTGGCTACCTTCCTTGATTTTCCAAAGTAACTAATAAACTTAGGGGCATAAACATCTAGCACTCCTATATTTTTTTTTCTTTCTATGGAATGAAATTCTCTATCTCTTTTCTCTCTTTGAAGTTGGCTAGCTTGGGAGCAAAGAGATAGAAGAAGAAAGATGAAGAAGATGGAGAGAAAATGAAATGTTGGAAGAATGAGATGTTGGAAGAATGAATTGTGTTTACAAAATGAAATGGCCAATTCATTAATAATTCTCCCACAATTATTTTGTTGCCCATTAGGTAAAAACTTTGTATTATTACTTACCTTAGGCTAAACATGATTAAATGTGCATAATGGAGTGGCAACCAATGGGAGCCTTACAACATTGTCCTTATGTTTAATCATGTCTACTAATGGACAAGCTAGATTAATTAATCCACTTAGGATCCTCATAATATCCACCATTTAGCTTTTATTTTAAATGCCCAATTTTGATTAATCAAATGTCTAGAATACCCCCAATCAAGTGGGCTAAGTATTGGATTACATTTTATTTTCCTTGGGCTTTTCTTTTAATTGATTTGGGCTAGATAAAAACATAGTCCAACAATTTTAATAATGTTACCTAATTTGATAATTTAGGGCTTTCATCTCCAATCATATGAAGTTTAATTACTTATACATATGATTTTATCTCATAACCTAATTAGATTTACAAGAATTAGGTTTAAAATTATTAGTCACTTGAAATACTAAGTTTACCCACTTAAGTTAGTATACATATAAAATACTAACTTTTTCGTGTTACCATAACCCTTAGGTTATTTAATATCCTTACCTAATGTATAATTAGGTCACAAGGCATTCATTTTTTAATGAAATCCATAAATGTATGTATCCATATATAACACAAAGTAAAAAAAAATGTACATACATTCATGGTGACTTAAAATTCACGGTTATTACAGTTCCTGGATAAATTAATTCTTGAACTTGTTTTATTGAATTCTTATATCATTGTCATCATCCTCATGTTTATATTATGTTGAAAGTCATCTGTGGCCTGTAGTGCATAGTTGGACTTGGTATGATTATGACCTGGATTATTCGGTATAATCATAACCATAATGTTACAAATGATGTGAAAAAAGTCCTCATTGGCCCGTAGTGCATTGATGGACAATTTTTTGTATGATTATGGCTATAGATTCTCTTTGGCCGTAGTGCAAAGATGAATTGTTTTATGGCATGATCAGGACCGTTGATGAAAACATGATTATCTTTAGCCATAGTGTGAGACCCTGAATTTTATGAAATAAAAGTATTCAATTTTTCTATTTTGGTAAATAGTTAAATTGATAAAAGTTTAAAGTTAAGGGTAATATGTGATTTTTTTTTTCAAAGTAAACAAGTTGATATAAAATATTCGTTGTGTCGGGGAATATTCGATTAGTCATGGAATATTCTTTTTGTGGATATATCAAATGCGATGGTACAATCATTGGTGGACCCTATTGGCGGAATTATTGTCGGATTGAAAGCGACAAAAATATTTTTTATGAAAATAACGGCGGAAGTTTTCGTTAAGCTGTTGAAACACCGATGTTAAAAATGCTGATGTCTGGCGTGGTTGCATAGTAGTAGCGGTATTGATTATTGATTGATTATGTGAAAGTCACTCGGTTTTGTTGAAATTACTATAGAAATTGTAGTATATCTCACGTTATTTGATTCAATTATTGTCAATATTTTATATATTATTAGATCAATGATTGAGGCGGCAAAGTTATTCATATTATTATTTGCAATATTGACAATGTCTAGAAGTTCATCAAGGAGAGGTTTGGTCACCTAATTGCGGCGCTTGATAAGGAGAAATCCTTATCGTAAAGCCCCTCTTTCCTCGGGAACAACTTGGTTGTTAAATATTGTGAATTATAATATTAATGATGAATAAGTTCGTGTTGATTAAAGATGAATTTTATAGTGTTGGAATTATTTGTGTTAGTGGAAATCGACATTTGTTTCGATAATAATTGATGTACGGAAGATATATTGTTCAATCGTATTCGGGACATTTTTCGTGTCCGAGTACTATTCATGAGTTACTATTCGACGAGTTCTTATTACTATTACTTAGTATTATTCACCCGTAAAATATATTTCTTTTCGGTCTTATTCAAATTATTTTTTGGTACAATATTATTCCATGAGGAGATGTGCTAATTTTTCGAATAGTTGGTTGAAGATATAATAATAAATCAATATGGATATTTGGTGGATAGTTATAATAGTAAATCAATATGGATCATTTGGTTTAAAGTTTTAATAGTAAATCAATATGGATCGTTAGTTTAAAGTTTTAATAGTAAATCAAGTATGGACCGTTGCTTTAAGTTTTAATAGTAAACCAATATGGATCGATTAGTTTAAAAGTAAATCAATCAGATAGTTCATGAATTAGTTCTTATTCGGTCCATTCTCCTATAAATAGAAGCTAATTCCTTCATTATTTTTTTCACTGAAACTCTAGAGAGAAATTATGAAACTATAGAAAAACTCTAGAGAGAGAAATTATAGAGAAACTTATAGAAAAGTATTATTGTTTACTTCCCTACTCTTATTATTATTTATTTTTTACTACCTATACTTGGTATTATTATTTTTTATTATTCATTGGAAGAGAACTTCATACATTATTTCATTCTTTATTATTCTGTTGGAATATCATTTTCATCACTGGTTCCAGTTATTTATTATTACATTGGAATTTCGCACGTGTGACTTTTGTTATTCCATTCTTTATTATACTTAGTTGGTTAAAACTTTGACTTCTATAATCCATGAAATTAGTGGAATATCCTTATCCTTGATATTTGCGCTTCATCCAGTATCTTTTCATGGAAATATTCTTCTGAGCATTCTTGAATTTTACTCCACAAAGTAGTATCATGTTGACAATTTGGGCATTATTGAGTTCAGGATAAATTAACTTATAAATCTTTAAAACTTATTCTTGAACTTGTTTTATTGAATTATTATGTCATTGTCATGATGAGTTATGTTGGTTATTATGTGAAAACATGAAAGTTTCTTAGAAATCACAAAGGGTTGAAAATCAGATTTTGGTAAAAATGGAGTATGAAATTCAATTGACCATATCTCCTATTATATTTTGAATTTTTGAGTGTGGTCAAGTTCTAGAGTTAGATCTATGAGTTTTCTAACTTATCCAAGTGGAATCACTAGAAAAGGTGTTGTAGATTTTCATGTGGACTGATTTTAGTAAAGGAGTCAAAAACAGAAAAGTGCCAAAAAGCTACTGCCAGAAAATTTAAAAAGGCATTTTCGGCCACTTAAATTGTGAGAAAAATTCCGGCCTTTTGGGACATGAAAATATATGGTATAAAGTACCTACTGTCCAAAAATGAGCTCATTCCGACTTAAAATGAGCAAGTTATGACTATTTCAATATTTAGGTTTTTAGGCGAAAAAATGCTATAATAGGAGTTATATAACTCGATGACCATGAACTTTTAAGCTGAAGCTCACGTTAACATGTGTAAGATCACGCCAAGATTTGGGAATTTACGGAGTTAACCTTGAGGTAGCTAATTTCTTAAGGAATTAATTAGAAATTGATTTTTGAAAAATAGTAAATGAATTTTAAAAATTCGAGAAAAATATATATTCAATATGGGACTATATTCGCTTAATCCGAGAAAAGAATAATTTTTGGGACTGATTTGGTATTTTTCATGAAAATGATTTAATTACTGAACATATGAATTAAATATGTTATGTGAAGTTGAAAAATTGGTAAATAGGATTTTATGGCTTGAAAATCCTATATAAGGTATATCTTGATTTTTGATGAGTAATTTGATTATTGGTGATGAAATCTTATGAGTATGGCATTTTGAATGATTAAATGCATTATTTGGAAAAGTGTAAACAATTAAATTAAATTGTTTATAAGTTTAAGGAGTGATTAAAATATTGTTATAATATTAACAATATTAGATTATGATTTTATTAAGTGATTGATAATGTTTGGATAAATTTAAAGTCTTTAATATTTATCCTTGATTTAGTTGACTAATGCTTATAATATTGTCATCATCCTCATGCTTATATTATGTTGAAAGTCATCTGTGGCTGTAGTGCATAGATGGACTTGGTATGATTATGACAAGAGATTATTCGGTATAATCATAAGCCGTAATGTTATAAATGATGTGGAAAAAAGTCCTCATTGGCCCGTAGTGCATTGATGGGCCGATTTTTGGTATGATTATGGCTATGGATTCTCTTTGGTAGTAGTGTAAAGATGAATTGTTTTTATGGCATGATCGGGAATAGTTGATGAAAAACACGATTATCTTTGGTAGTAGTGCATGGATAATTCGTGGTCGTGATCTTAAAGAATATCATTGGCTTTTGTAGTGCATGGATGATTCGATGATGTGGATTAATTATTGGTGAGTCTCAACAATGAAATATTAATTCATGGATGTGATAATAATGAATATCTTTGGTAGTAGTGCAAAGATGATTTAATGATTCTGAGAATAGGAATTTTGATTTGGTATAACCATGATTTTTGATGTTTTGGTGAAGGCGGTGATGAAAATTATCTTAGATCACGTATGCGAAGAGAATTTAGAATCACAATTGTGATTATGAGTTATTCACATGATCGTGGGCGGAATTGTTGATTGATGTTACGAGGATAAAACATTATTGGTGGACTTTTAACATAGAAGATAATAGACCTTATGGTCTATTTGACTCTTCTAATGGATTGTTTCGTTCACTTTGCAACTATGGTTGAAAACTTTTATCATCTACCATACGTTCTAAATCTCTGATTTATTAATGATGAAGGCTATTGATGATGTAAATTAGCTTTAGTCATGATATTCTTTACTGGGCTAGTTGTGCTCACCCTTTTTGCTTCACAATTTCTTTCAGGTAATAAGAGTGTTCGGAGATTGAGTGGGGATAACGAGGGGGAATAGAACGGTGGTCTCTAGCTGTGGAGGTTCTCCCTAAACAGTATAGAAAAGTGTGTTGTATTCTATACATCATTTAGTAGTTATATTTGGTGAATCAAATAGGGTGAGGCGAACCAAACTTTGGAAGGGTGTTTTGCCACTATCATACAAGATGTCAAATGACATACAACCTCGTCTTTTCATAAGACATGGTTGTGCACATCCACTTGCTGAATATATCTACGAGCACTACCTGTATGATCTTGGAGTTTATTTGAAACAATAATTTTCACTTGGAGACAACGGAGATATTTATATGTCAAGAGGAGACTCACCATTGGAAAGAAGATGATAGTAATCTTCTTGTTTTTCTTTGGGGACTTTTGGGTCAACCAAGGATAATTCCGTGGACATATGATATCTATCATAACCTAGACGCATGGCCTCCCATGTACGAAGGTTTCCTTGAGCACTTCCCAAAAATTTTAATTTCTAAAATAGTTTTTAACCATACTTTTATGTAAAGTATCATTGTAAGGTTGTGGTTAGAGGTACCATGAGAGTTACATACATTTGTATTAAAACTCATAGTTAAGCGTGGTCGTATTCTATATGTGGTTGACTCAACAGATTGTATAAATGAAGTTGTATTTGAATTTTGTACCATGTATCTGGCGACTTCGAGAATGGGTGATGTATACCTAATTTTGGGGGCGTCACGGTTGGTATCGAGCTTAGGGATATGGTCATTTGGCGGAGATAAGAGTCTAGAACTAGGAGGGAGGCGAGGTTATATATTCGCATTAGTGTGTGACTTACCTAAAGTGAAATTGTTTACTTGATAAGTTGACAAATTATGATATGTCAATTAACCTTTGTTTTGAAGCTATATTCTAGAATGATATCTGAAATATAGGAGATGAGAAATGGGAAAATCATGGTAGCGAGGAAATTAGGGAAGGTACAATCTGAAAAGGAAGCAAGGTATTCTCATCTCTTTGAATATCAGGTACGTACGTAAATTTGAGGGCGAAATTTCTTAAGGAGAGGTGATTGTGAGACCCCGAATTTTATGAAATAAAAGTATTCAATTTTTCTATTTTGGTAAATAGTTAAATTGATAAAAGTTTAAAGTTAAGGGTAATATGTGAATTTTTTTTTTCAAAGTAAGCAAGTTGATATAAAATATTCGTTGTGTCGGGGAATATTCGATTTAGTGGGGAATATTCTTTTTATCGGGGAATATCAAATGCAACAATACAATCATTAGTGGACCCACAAGCGGAATTATTGTCGGATTGAAAATGACAAAAATACTTTATGAAAATAACGGCGGAAGTTTTACTGTTAGCTTGTTGAAACACGGTGTTAAAAAAATGCGATGTCTGGCGTGGTTGCATAGTAGCACACGGTATTGATTATTGATGCTTATGTGAGAAGTCACTCGGTTTTGTTCAATTATTGCTACATAAATTGCTGCATAGTATCTCATGTTATTTGATTCAATAATTGTTAATAATTTATATATTATTAAATCAATGATTGAGGCGACAAAGTTATTCATATTATTATTTGCAATATTGACAATGTCTAGAAGTTACATCGAGGAGAGGTTTGGTCACCTAATTTGGCGATAAGGAGAAATCCTTATCGAAAAGCCCCCTCTTTCACAGGAGCGACACTGGTTGTTAAATATTGTGAATTATAATATTAATGATGAATAAGTTCGTGTTGATTAAAGATGAATTTTATAGTGTTGGAATTATTTGTGTTAGTGGAAATCGACATTTGTTTGATAATAATTGATGTACGGAGGATATATTGTTCAATCGAATTATTCGGGACACTTTTTGTGTGAATTACTATTCACGAGTTACTATTCATGAGTTCTTATTATTCATGAGTTATTATTCACGAGTTACTATTCACGAGTTACTATTCATGAGTTACTATTCATGAATTCTTATTCATGAGTACTATTCACCGTAAAATATATTTCTTTTAGGTCCAAATTATTTTTGGGTATAATATTATTCCATGAGGAGATGTGCTAATTTTTTGAATAGTTGGTTGAAGATATAATAGTAAATCAAATCAATATGTTATAATAGTAAATCAATATGGATCGTTGGTTTAAAGTTTTAATAGTAAATCAATATGGATCATTTGGTTTAAAGTTTTAATAGTAAATCGGTATGGACCGTTGCTTTAAGTTTTAATAGTAAACCAATATGGAAAATCTAGGTTTAAAAGTAAATCAATCTGGAGATAGTTCATGAATTAGTTACTATACGATCCATTCTTCTATAAATAGAAGCTCATTCCTTCATTATTTCTTACGAATTCACTTTGAAACTAGAGAGAGAAATTATAGAAACTATAGAAAAGTATTACTGCTTCCCTTCTTCCCTCTTATATTGGTTTCTTTTACGGTAAGGGTATTATTTCTTTTGTATTCATGAAGAGAACTTACATTATTCCATTATTTATTATTACATTGGAATAACTTTTGTATCTGTGAGCTACCTATACTTGGTGAAATTCTTACATTATTTCATTCTTTATTATTATGTTGGAATATCACATGCATGCGTTTCTGTGGGACACAGTTCGATCTTTATTATTACATTGGAATATCACATATACATGCGTTTCTGTGGGACTGGTTCCATTCTTTATTATTACATTGGAATATCACATGCATGCGTTTTCACATGGGACTGGTTAGATTATTTATTATTACTGTAGGAATAACTTTTGCATGTCTTGATCTATCGCATGTACTGGTGATTTCTTTTGTTATTCCATTCTTTATTATACTCAGTTGGTTAAAACTTTGACTTCTATAATCCATGAAATTAGTGGAATATCCTTGATATTTGCGCTTCATCCAGTATCTTTTCATGGAAATATTCTTCTGAGCATTCTTGAATTTTACTCCACAAAGTAGTATCATGTTGACAATTTGGGCATTATTGAGTTCAGGATAAATTAACTTATAAATCTTTAAAACTTATTCTTGAACTTGTTTTATTGAATTATTATGTCATTGTCATGATGAGTTATGTTGGTTATTATGTGAAAACATGAAAGTTTCTTAGAAATCACAAAGGGTTGAAAATCAGATTTTGGTAAAAATGGAGTATGAAATTCAATTGACCATATCTCTCTATTATATTTTGAATTTTTGAGTGTGGTCAAGTTCTAGAGTTAGATCTATGAGTTTTCTAACTTATCAAGTGGAATCACTAGAAAAGGTGTTGTAGATTTTAGGTGTTGGTGATTTTAGTAAAAGAGTCAAAAAGCGAAAAGTGCAAAAAAGCTCTTGCCGGAAAATTTAAAAGGGCATTTTGGCCACTTAAATTGTGAGAAAAATTCCGGCCTTTTGGGACATGAAAATATATGGTATAAAGTACTCTCTTGTCCAAAAATGAGCTCATTCAGAGCTTAAAATGAGCAAGTTATGACTATTTCAATATTTAGGTTTTTCAAATGAAAAACGCTATAATAGGAGTTCTATAACTCAGATGACCATGAAATTTAAGCTGGAAGCTCACGTTAACATGTGTAAGATCTGCCAAGATTTGGGAATTTCTGGAGTTAACCTTGAGGTAGCTAATTTCTTAAGGAATTAATTAGAAATTGATTTTGAAAAATAGTAAATGAATTTTAAAAATTCGAGAAAAATATATGTTCAATATGGGACTATATTACTGCTTAATCGAGAAAAGAATAATTTTTGGGACTGATTTGGTATTTTTCATGAAAATGATTTAATTCTGAACATATGAATTAAATATGTTATGTGAAGTTGAAAAATTGGTAAATAGGATTTTATGGCTTGAAAATCCTATATAAAAGGTATATCTTGATTTTGATGAGTAATTTGATTATTGGTGATGAAATCTTATGAGTATGGCATTTTGAATGATTAAATGCATTATTTGGAAAAGTGTAAACAATTAAATTAAATTGTTTATAAGTTTAAGGAGTGATTAAAATATTGTTATAATATTAACAATATTAGATTATGATTTTATTAAGTGATTGATAATGTTTGGATAAATTTAAAGTCTTTAATATTTATCCTTGATTTAGTTGACTAATGCTTATAATATTGTCATCATCCTCATGCTTATATTATGTTGAAAGTCATATGTGCTTTTGTAGTGCATAGATGGACTTGGTATGATTATGACCGAGGATTATTCGGTATAATCATAGCTTAGTAATGTTACAAATGATGTGGAAAAAAGTCCTCATTGCCCGTAGTGCATTGATGGGCCGAGTTTTTGGTATGATTATGGCTATGGATTCTCTTTGGTAGTAGTGCAAAGATGAATTGTTTTATGGCATGATCGGGGCCAGTTGATGAAAACACGATTATCTTTGGTAGTAGTGCATGGATAATTCGTGGTCGTGATATTAAAGAATATCCTTGGCTTGTAGTGCATGGATGATTCGATGATGTAGATTAATTATTGAGCTGAGTCTCAGCAATGAAATATTAATTCATGGATGTGATAATAATGAATATCTTTGGCCGTAGTGCAAAGATGATTTAATGATTCTGGCGAGGAATTTTGATTTGGTATAACCATGATTTTTGATGTTTGGTGAAGGCGGTGATGAAAATTATCTTAGATCACGTGTGCGAAGAGGAATTTAGAATCACAATTGTGATTATGAGTTATTCACATGATCGTGGGCGGGAATTGTTGATTGATGTTACAAGGATAAAACATTATTGGTGGACTTTTAACATAGAAGATAATAGACCTTATGGTCTATTTGACTCTTCTAATGGATTGCTCGTTCTGCTGCAACTATGGTTGAAAACTTTTATCATCTACCATACGTTCTAAATCTCTGATTTATTAATGATGAAGGCTATTGATGGTGTAAATTGGCTTTAGTCATGATATTCTTTACTGGGCTAGTTATGCTCACCTTTTGCTTCACAATTTCTTTCGGGTAATAAGAGTGTTCTTTAGAATTGAGTGGGGATATGAGGGGAATAGAGCGGTGGTCTCTAGGTTGTGGAGGTTCTCCTAAATAGTATAGAAAAAAGTGTGTTGTATTCTATACATCATTTAGTAGTTATATTTGGTGAATCAAATAGGGTGAAGGCGAACCCAACTTTGGAAGGTGTTTTGCCACTATCATACAAGATGTCTAATGACATACAACCTCGTGTTCTCATAAGACATGGTTGTGCACATCCACTTCTTTGAATATATCTCTGAGAGCACTACTGTATGATCTTGGAGTTTATTTGAAACATAATTTTCACTTGGAGACAACGGAGATATTTATATGTCAAGAGAAGACTCACCATTGGAAAGAAGATGATAGTAATCTTCTTATTTTTCTTTAGGGACTTTTAGGTTGACCAAGGATAATTACTGTGGACATATGATACCTCTATCATAACCTAGACTTCCCAAGCATGGCCTCCCAATATACGAAGGTTTCTTGAGCACTTCCCAAAGATTTTAATTTCTAAAAGCAGTTTTAACTATACTTTTATGTAAAAGTATCATTGTAAGGTTACCTAATTGGGGTACCATGAGAGTTACATACAAAGAATATTAAAACTCATGAGTTAGCGATAAAAGTGATGAAAACCTTTTAAATCATAGAAGAGTATTTTATCTGACATTTCTAATGGACGCTTATAGTTAAACTTGATATAAATGAAGTTGTATTTGAATTTTTCGCATTATCTTACCATAATATGTATCGGGCGACTTTCGGAATGGGTGATGTATACCTAATTTTGCGTGTGAGTAAAATTATTGGTAAGTTTGGTTAGGGACAAAATTCACAATGACAGTCACTTAAGCAATGTAACAAACACATTATGGGCATACAATAGAGCACCTACAACACCAATTATAGGAAAACTGACGGAGGCCTAAGCGGATCATATGATGTAATCCTAATGATATAATTGGAATACCCAACCTGATGGTAGAAAAAAAAGTAGAAGAGATCAATTTATAGTCGAACGCACCTTTGCTATAACAGTATTAGATCTATTTAAGTCGAACGAGAAGAAGAACAAAGTGGAATAGAGCACTACTTGATTATCCCAGTAAAAAAATGTAATAATGAAACAGTTACCAGAAGAATATGGGAAGTTGTTTAATCGTGGGAAGAGTTTCAAATAGTGACAACGTGGAAACCGAATAGACTTAAAACTGGCGTAGGACTCTTAAATTTAATTCCACAGCCGGGGCGTTGGGCATTAGTGTATATCGAGCACCGAGGTACTAGTCGTCAGTGTCTGGCTATAGCCTTTAGCACCGGGACGCTGGGCTAGTGCTTGCATGAAGGCCAAGGTATTGAGCATCGATGAAATGTGTAAACTCCTAGCATTTGGGGTCTTTGAATGTGTAGTGAATCGAGTATTTGAAGGGCTACTGGGGTCGAGACTTTGGATCACTCAATGCTTGAAATGCCGAGGGGTTTCTTGGTGTTCTATGATGATGCGCCGGGGCGCTGGGCTCTGCTCCTCTTCTTTGGTCTATTGCTCACTTTTGAAATATCTGGAACAAGTAAGAACGCATGGAGATTTATTATGCTAGGGTATATACTAATAACTAAAAAAATATAAAATAAAGTAAAATAAAATATTTTGAATGAACTAAAACAAAATAAGCTAAAACTCTTGGGGTTGCCTCCCTATAGCGCTTGGTTTATAGTCGTCAACCCGACTTTGCTGTGTTGCTCAATTGTTCACCTGATCGGAGAGGTACATAGCTGTGGATTGACGTTCGATGGGTCCATTCCAATAATGCTTGAGCCGTTGGCCATTCACCTTGAATGTTCGCTTTGAAATCGGTTCCTCGACTTCAAAATTTCCGTACGGAGTGACGGATACAACCACGAAAGGCCCGAACCAGCGAGATTTCAACTTACCGGGGAATAAACGCAATCTTGAGTTGAAAAGCAAGACTTGTTGGCCCGGTTTGAATTTTCGATCAAGGATTTTCTTATCGTGCCAGGTTTTGACTTTCTCCTTATAGAGTTTTGCGTTCTCATAGGCATTGAACCGGAATTCGTGTAAGAACCCGGATTTTCAGAAATTATTAAATAAGAATTTAATGAATAAAATTCTTAAGTGTGAAATGGGTTTGAATAAAAACATTTATGTGATACGAGGTATGTAGGAATGTGTTACATAGGGTAATATGAACTATGTAATATGTGATTTTTTCGATAAATAAATATATTATTATTATATATTGTTATTTTTCGCAGAGATAATTCAGTTGAGATAAAAGAAGTGGATAAAATTTCCTATCGATAGTAAATAGTTTATAGGATTATTTTATCATAGTAAGTGGGTGACATTAATGTATAATCGTCATTTTCTTGTGTATGTGTACTAATAACTGGTATGATTATAATATAGGTTATTGATAGTACGTAAGTTATCCGCGAATGGGTTTGGATAGTGAAACATGAGTTAGTTGAGAGAATTAACTAATAAGAATAAATATTGGTTAATTGATAGTTGAGAGTTATATTATGGAATAATATAATGTGTATGTTAAACCTTAAATAACTATGGTAATATAGTACAAGATTTAATTTACTTAAGTAAAGGAGTGAATTAATATGTGTGTTGAATATGTGATACTTTATATATGTTACTCGTAATGGTAATATATGAGAAAGTCTAATGTATTTAATAACATTAAATATATATATCGTTATTAAAGGGAGACATAAATTATTATATCTTTAAATGAATATTTAATATTTGAAGAAATTGTTTTGGGAACAATTTATAGAGGGAGAGAAAAATAATAATTATGTATTTCTAATAGAGGATATTAAAATAATTTCTAATATTGAGTTATTTAAATAAAAGGAGGAAATGTTATTTTGAATAATAATATTACCTTATTTATTTTTGTATGAGGTATGATTATTAATATAGTAAATATATTAAAACGTATTTTATATATATAAATAAATTGATGGAAACAATTTATTTTAATAGAAAGTAAAGTGATTATCTATTTTCTATATATAATATATGTATATGTGTCGTATATATAGTTAATTGATATTATATTAAGAATAATATCTTGAGACAATAAGCAAATTAATTTCTAATTGTAAATATCTTTATTAGGAGAAAACATAATATTTATGTTATGACAAAATACATAATTTCTAATGTATTTTCAAGGAAGTTAATTAATGAAAGAAAACTAAGTTATTTTAATATATTAAATAACTTAAGTTATTATTTTATCGTGGATGTTATCATTTAAATAATTAATGGAGTATATATTAATTATTATAAGCGTAAATGTTATACTTATAATTAATTAAGGTAGTTTAGCATTTAAATGTTTGAGTCACACAAATATTATATTGAAAGAATAATAAGTGTGGAGAATGAGAGAAGCTTAAGATCGAGCTTGTGAAATATGCCTTGTGTGGCACAGTGATGAGATATATTGTCTTATAATATTAATTATTGTTATGGACAATATACTAGTATCTAGCAATTATTTGATGATATATTGAATTATTATTATTGCGAGTGATAGCATGATAATAAGTATATTGGTTATAAATATTATAAGATTTATATTTATTGTGATAATTAACCATATAAACGCTAATCAATTGTTATAAAGATTAATAATTGATTTACGAGGAATTGATTAATTAATATTATTAATTAATTGATAAGATAAGTAATTTAATTATAACCAATGTTATATGGGAAAAATGGTGTACATATATTATATAACTTAGTGTACTTATTATATGACTAAGAGTTGGGCATAAATGATTTATAATTACAAGTTGCTGATGGTATGTGGCTTGTCCCAAAATTAGTGTCCCAACTCATTTAAATGCCGTGTTTAGGCCAATGGCCTATCCCTCTACTTCTCAAGCTCTGTGTATAGAAAATGATGATGATGGGAATGGTTGAAGGGGAGCAGGTATTACTATTTCACCAAATCTCTAATATCCATCATCTTCTTCTTCTTCCTACTGGATTAGAACTCTAGGGCAATGGCTTGGCATGGGTATTGGATTTTCTATAAATTGAAACTCTCTTCTTCACCATTTCGTTTGTTAAGTTGTCTGATAAATTTATTGTAGAGGGTGAGGTCCTGAAATTAAGTGGACAATCTGAGGTTGGAAGAAAATGATTATTTTAGCTTCAAAGAAGGTAACCTTTCTGTTATATAAGTTCTTGATTCCTAAGTTTTGCATTTCCATAGTAATGTTAAGAAATAGTCACTTTTGAGTCACAAATTTGATGGCTAAGTGTTGATGTAATCCATGAATTGTTGGTAGATGTTGATAATATAGTTCAATACGAAAACAATGGAAGTTAAACGAACCAATTTGGTTTAGAAACAAATTCGTAGTGAATGAATTCGTTAAACTTTTCAAAACGTGAAAATTAGTATGAACATGAGCTGTAAATTCATATTTGGGTTAGTTAATGTTTATGTTAGTTGATGGGTATCTAGTATGTTGTAGTTCTATGAATTACGAATCCATAGAATCGAAAACGGACTAATTTGGACATGTATAACTCAAATTATGAAGGTTAGAAGGAAAGTTTGGCATTATGGTTCGTAACAGGGAACAAAATTTTAGTTTCTGATAGGCTAGGCCCGCATGAAGCTATTTTTTTAAACAAAACCCAGCCGGGGTGGTGTGTTCTCTGAATGACTGATTTTATATGTTTTACTAAAACAGCCATAACGTTTTCATACGAACTCCGATTGAGTTGATTCAAGATGATCTGGAACGAGAACGAATATACCTACAACTTTTGTGCTTTAGGTTTTTCAATTTGAGGTCATTAGGAAGGGTTAAAATAGTCATCTTTGTGACTATTACGTAATCAAAGGCCAACGGAGGTATAGTGCTCCCGACGATGGAATATGTTATTCTAAGTGATGTAACCTGAATATGAATGATATTAGACATATCATAGAGCTAAGATTTCTTTACTCATAATGAAATGCTTTAACATGATTTTCTAAAAGAAAACTTAAAGTTTTTGAGAAACGGAAGTTGATGAATTTGGTGTCCTTTGAGTTCTGACCTTGGACCCTATGTACGCTTATCAACGGACATGAAATTTAGTTTGAAAGTTACCTTGCATAGACTAGATTGATATATCTTGGTTTAAAGTGTTTTGAAAGAAAAATTTGAAGTTTTGAAAATGAAACTTAACGAACTTTGTGTCTTTTAAGTGTCGACTTTGGGAACATGTGATTGTGGCCTAGTTATGTGCACGGATGGACAAGGAATGTAATTTCAAGGTATATTGCACATAAAAGGTTGTCAAGCTCGGTTTAGTATGCGTTTTAAAGAGAAATTTAAAAGTTTTAGAAACTAGCTTTGATGAGCATTGCATTACTTGCATTATGACCTTATAAGCAAGCATGATAGAGTTGTCTATGCCTTTGAACATGAATGATATGTGCACACAACTAGTCAAGCATGACATAAGTTATTTAAACATGTTTTAAAAGTATGAACTATGCTATGTCTATGTAAATGAGATAGATACATATGAGCATGCTATTAGAGGCTTATTAGTACCAATATATGGTTTAAAAGCTTATAACATCGAATCTTGTTAAAGAAAGTTGTTAAGCTTTATTAATTGAAATAAATCATTAGGGAGCTAAGTAGTTTGAATGTGAACTTTAAAATAGACCACAACCTATTTGATGTCAAGTATGGATGGTTAAGGTATAATTATACATATCTAGCTATTCTAAGAGTATGATGAGAAAGTGAAATGAAGGTTTTACAAACCTAGTTAGGAAATGATGTAATATTTATTGTTATATTAAGAATGTATGAAATGTATGACTAATGGATATGAATCCATGATTATATAACTGTGTAGGAATACACGTAGTGCGAGATAAGCTTTAAGTTAGTTAAGTCGTAGTTTATAAACTACTTAATCGTGCAAGTCTTTCGGGTTCTATTTGATATATGAAATCTATAAAGCATTAATTGAGCTATATTATGCCATGAGAATGTTGATGTATATATATGAAATGCATATGAGATATGTATGAAATGTGAAAGTTGATCTTTGATGATATGTTTGTGATATAAATCTCTATGCCTGTTATGTGAGAAGTAACATGCGTAGTAAATATTAATGGATTATGAATGCATGTGCTGAGTATACTATTATATGCTATGTGCTGCATAAAAACTGTTAGAATTGATGGGCTGTCGAGCTCACCCTTGCAAATAACCACTTTTGCAGGTTAAGGACACATGGTAAAGGTTACGTGCTACTAGATTGATAAAGTTCAATTACATCAAAGGAGATTGATTTATCTAATTTAGCTAGATGCACTTGAACCATGTTTAGGTTCTAATAGATGTACATGATAGTAGTTTATAATGTGTAATACATATTAAGTTGTACTATGTGATACATAGAGAAATTCGAATCGAGATGTAAAAATTTATACAGTATTTCGAATAGAATGAATCATAACATAATTTAATTCAAGGATATGTAATTGATTTAAGTTAAGATATCAATAGAAGATTTATTTTCAAAGGAGATTGAAAAAGTTTAAATTATTCTGCATATGTATATAATATCAAATGTGATGTAAAACAGGAATAGTAAATGACCAAGTTGTGAAACTTATAAAAGTTTGGGGTCATTGTGCAGATCCTGGTAATGAAAAGAATTTATATTCTAAACTATGTAATAAGTAAAGTTATATTCATTAAGTTATGAATAAGAGATATAAATATTTAACGATATTAGTATCGTGGCGGACCGGATTCGAGGTTTGAAGGAACCTGGATTTGGGGGCGTCACAATTCGTCCATCTCATTTAATTGAAGTAACCTTTTCTCACCCGCTGCTTGTAGGTTGAAATTCAGTTTCTGAATGGCCCACTTTGCACTATGTTCTAATTCGACCAGGAGATGACACGCCTTTCCGTAGACCATCCTGTAAGGTGACATGCCGATAGGATTCTTGTAAGCTATTCGATATGCCCATAGGGCATCATCTAGTCGCATGGCCCAATCTTTTCGTGACGGATTGACCACCTTCTCCAGGATTCTCTTAACTTCCCGATTTGAGACTTCCGCTTGACCATTGGTTTGATGATGATACGTGGCTGCAATTTTATGATGGACCCCATACTTTATAAGCAATTTAGTGAACTGCTTATTATAGAAGTGAGTTCCCTCATCACTGATTATCGCCCTCGGCGTCCCAAATCATGTGAAGATATTTTTCTTCAAAAACCGTAGAACTACGTTGGCATCATTCGTGGGTAAAGCTGCGGCTTCTACCCATTTGGAGACGTAATCTACCGCCAACAGAATGTACTGATTATTAAAGGATGATGGAAAAGGTCCCATAAAGTTGATTCCCCACACATCGAATAATTCAACCTCCAAAATTGTGTTAACTGGCATTTCATTGCGTTTGGAAATATTGCCTACTCGTTGATAGCGATCACATTTTAGCACATAGAGATATGCGTCTTTGAATAGAGAAGGCCAGAAGAATCCTGACTGCAACACTTTGGTCGCTATCCTATCACTTGCGTAAAGACCTCTGTAATCCGATGAGTGGCAATGACCTAATATGTTATCCACGTCTTCGTGTGGCACACATCGTCTAATCATTTGATCCGCACAAGTCTTAAACAGAAATGGTTCTTCCTAATAATATTGTCTAACACAGTGGAGGAACTTTTTTTGTTGTTGCGAATTCAAATCCGGGGGTAACACCTTACTAACCAAATAATTCACGTAATCTGCATACCATGGCAATGTCGTTGTTACACGAAGAAGTTGTTCATTAGGAAACCTCTCATTAATCATGACATCGTCTTTTTGCTGAACCTCCGCGTTTTCTAACCGAGAAAGATGATCCGCCACCTGGTTCTCGGTACCTTTTCTATCTCAGATCTCCAAGTCAAATTCTTGTAGCAAAAGTACCCACCGTATTAACCGCGGTTTGGCATCCTTCTTCTCAATCAAATACTTAATAGCAGAATGATTAGTGTAGACAATTACCTTGGTCCCTATGAGATATGCTCTGAACTTGTCAAAGGCAAACACCACCGCAAGTAATTCTTTTTCGGTGGTTGTGTAGTTCAACTAAGCATCTGTCAACTTCTTGCTGGAGTAGTAAATAGTGTGAAAATTTTATCGTGACGTTGTCCCAATACTGCCCCAACTGCGTAGTCGCTGGCGTCGCACATAAATTCAAATTATAAAGACCAATCGGGCGCCACTATAATTGGAGCTGAAACCAATTTTTTTTTCAATACTTCAAAAACATCGATGCATGATTGATCCATCTTGAACGTGACATCCTTCTCCAAGAGGGAACATAAGGGTTTCAAAATTTTGGAGAAGTCTTTAATGAAGCGTCTGTAGAAACCCGCATGTCCCAAGAAGCTCCGTATTCCCTTCACAGATGATGGAGGAGGTAGTTTCTCATTTGTCTCAATTTTTGCTTTATCCACTTCTAGCCCTGCTGCAGAAACCTTTTGCCCCAAAATTATCCCCTCTTGCATCATGAAGTGACATTTTTCCCAGTTAAGAACTAGGTTAGTCTCCACACAACGCTTCAACACTAAGACCAAAATTTTCAAGAATAAATCAAAACTATCACCGAATACAGAGAAGTCATCCATAAATACTTCCAAATTTTGTTCTACCATATTTGAGAATATGGCCATCATGCACCGTTGAAAAGTTGTTGGAGCATTACATAAACCAAAAGACACACGAAGGAAGGAAAACGTACCGTAAGGGCATGTGAATGTGGTTTTTTCTTGATCTTTCGGGGCTATGGCAATCTGATTATATCCAGAATAACCATCCAAAAGACAATAGAACTAATGTCCCGCTAACCTATCCAACATCTGATCAATGAACGGCAAGGGGAAATGATCCTTGCGTGTGGCTTTATTCAGTTTGCGGTAATCCATACATACTCTCCATCCTGTAACGGTTCTAGTGGGGATGAGCTCATTAGAGTCATTTTTCACCACTGTCATGCCCCCTTTTTTTGGTACGCACTGTACAGGACTTACCCATGAACTGTCCGAGATTGGATAAATAATGCCGGCATCCAACCACTTTATGATCTCCTTTTTCACCACATCCTTCATAATGGGGTTCAGCCTTCTTTGCTGCTCAATGGTTGGTTTTGCTGCCTCTTCCAATAAAATCTTATGCATACAAAATGAAGGACTAATTACTCGAATATCCTCTATAGACCATCCGATTGATGTTTTGAACTCTCGTAATACCCTTAACAGTTTCTCTTTTTGCGTATCAGTCAAATTCATCGAGACAATAACTGGGAGGGTAACATCTTTTCACAAATATGCATATTGTAGATGAGATGGTAGAGGTTTTAATTCCAAAATTGGTGGCTCTTCTATCGATGGTCTAAACTTTTTCCCTTCCGTTTCAGGCCGATCAAGAGTGTCGAATGATTGTTTAACCTTCCTGGCAGTCGGTAATGCATCTAACCATTTGACATACTCAATATCCTCTGCAATATCATAGTCTTCAACCCTGAACAAAATAGATTCGAGTGGGTCCTCTGAATAATTTCCGTTGAACTTGTGATTAACTAATTCATCCAACACATCCACCCGCAAACATTCACCCTTGTCTTTTGAATAAGTCATTGACTTGAATACATTGAAGGAGACCTGTTGGTCTTCAACTCGCATCGTCAATTCACCTTTTTGTACGTCAATCAACGTTCTTCCCGTTGCTAAAAATGGTCGCCCAAGAATGATGGGAATTTCCTTATCTACTTCACAATCCAAGATAACGAAATTCGCTGGGAAGATGAATTTACCCACCTTTACTAATACGTCTTCAATAATACCGTGGATCGTGTAATCGATATGGCCCGCCAACAAGAAAGCCCGATATTTGTTTGGTTTGGTGCTTGAAGTCTAAACCGGTATGAGCGGATAGTGGCATCAAATTTATATCGGCTCCCCAAATCACACAACGCCTTCAAAAACTGATTACCAATTTCACATGGAATAGTAAAACTACCTGGATCTTTTAGCTTCAGAGGTAACTTATTCAGGATAATTGTACTGCACTCTTCGGTCAACGCCATTGTTTTAAAATCACCCAATTTTCTCTTTTTCGACAAGACCTCCTTTATGAACTTGGCGTAACTCGGCATTTGTACCAAGGCTTCTATAAACGGTATGTTGATATGCATTTTTTTGAAAATATCCAAAAACCTTAAGAACTTCTTATCTAACTTGGATTTCTGAAACCTTCGCGGATATGGTATGGGAGGCATTATGAAGGTTTGTTCCGGTGCTTTCTGCTCTAACTCTTCATCCTGACGTTTCCCAGTTTCTGAAACTTCCTCTTTTTCCACTGTTACATTGTCCTTCTTTTCCTTATCCTTGATTGTCTCTTGCAACTTCTTTACACTACGTAAATTCATAGCCTTGCAATGCTCATCTCTGCCCGGATTTATCTCGGTATCATTGGGGAGTGTTCCATGTGGACGGCTATTCAACGCATGTGTTATCTACCCCATTTGATTTTCCAGATTCTTTATCGAAACACCTTGGCTTTTTACATTCATATCAACTTGACTCAATAACTTATCTTGTTCACTGATCCTTTTATCTGTAGCTACAATAAAATTTTCTAAAGCTTCTTCCAGACTTGTTTTCCTCTCTGGTTGTTGCTGAGTCTGATTTTGAAATCCAGGGGGGTTTTGTGGTCTAGGTGCCTAACCTTGATTACTACTCCATGAGAATCCCGGATGATTGCTCCAGCCCAGGTTATATGCATTTTGAGTCAGATAAGGTTGGACTGATCGATTATAACTTCCCACGTACTGAGCTGATTCGGCATTGATGGCACATTGATATGTAGCATGACCCCCATCACACAACTCATAAACCATTTCTATTTGCGGTGCTGATGGTGGACCCCATGTTTCAATCTTCTTAGTTAACGCGGAAACCTGTGCTGCTAACGCTGTCACTGGATCCAATTCAAACTTTCCTGGTGTTTTCAGAGGAGTAGACCTAGTCATTGGCCACTAATAGTTATTGTTGGCCATCATTTCTAATAGTTGATAAGCCTCATCAAAATTCTTAGACATGATTCCTCCACCTGCTGCTGCATCAATACTGGCTCTTGTGGGCGCGTGCAAGCCATCACAGAATATCCCAACCTACATCCACAGCGGAATTCCATGATGTGGACATTTGCGGAGCATATCCTTAAATCTTTCCCAAGCCTCGTATAATGTCTCGGAGTCGAACTGTGCAAAAGTGTGAATATCATTCCTTAGTTTTGCTGATTTTGCTGATTTTACTGGTGGGAAAAACTTAGCTAGGAATTTTTGAGCTAAGTCATCCCAAGCGGAGATTGAACCGGCTGGCAGTGAATGTAACCAACTCCGAGCTTTGTCTTTTAAAGTATATGGAAACAACCTCAACCGTATAGCATCTTTCGAAACATTATTGAATTTGAAGGTGATGCAGATTTCCAAGAAACTCAAGATGTGCTCGTTCGGATCATCTGTCGAACTACCCCCAAACTGAACTACATTTTGTAGCATCTCAGATCGTTCCGGTTTGATCTCAAACTATTTGCATTAATAATGGCCTCGAATACTGATCAGATATCCGTGGGATCGCTTAAGATGGCATAATCCCTAAGCGATTTTTGTTCTTCCCCTGCCATGTCTACTGGTATTTCTTATGCCGCTAGATCTTCTTCCAAATGTATAACCTTACTAGTCAACCGCAATTTCCGAAACTTCCTTTCGATATCGTCTGTATAAGGAAAAAGTTCCTTTTTAGCCCTTGATCTAGTGTGCATACACTTACAAAGAATTCCTGCAAATACAATAAGAAAAATAAATAACGTTTAAATTAAGATCGAATTGATTATAACTAATATGAAATTAATATTAATAAAGAACTCCCTGGAAGCGTCGCTAAAAACTTATTGTGGATTTCACAATCAATAAATATGTGCAAGTGTACACAGTCAACAAGTAATAAAGTGATAAATTTAAGTGTCGATCCCACAGAGAATTCCAATCAATAAACTCCAACTACTAGTATTATACAAATTCATTTATTTAAACAACTACAAAATATGGTTTTTCTAATTAAGAAAACTAAATTACTCGACGTAAAAGTGATTCAACTAAATAAAGATAATGACTGAAAGAGTGAACTCAGATAAATAAATGTTAAGACTCCAATATCTCCAATTATGAACTATAAACTAATTATCCAATTATCCCAATTATTATGTCTACTGAGTTGTTACCAGGAATTTTAAGTGTCAAAAGCCCTTTCCCAACTGATCAATTAACTTTTATTCAATCCAATTAATCTTGCGATATTCCTATGCAAAATAATTAAATTAAACTCATTCAATCCCAATTCTCAATTTGTTACATGCAGTGAACATATATTCCTATTCAATTCACGACCCTAATTATTCGTCATGCAAATAATTAAGCATACATGTTATCATGTCCCGTTATAACCCTAGATTTCATCTGCCAAATCCTTCTAGAGTAACAAGGTAATTACAGGCCAAATAATTAATCAATAAGCACAAGACATAATAAACAATTCACCTTGACACAAATAATTGGAATAAATAAATAATTAATTCATAGACAAAAGGTTCAATTGGAAGTCTTAATAAAAGAATTAGTTCATAATAGAATTTAAAACCAACAATCTTATAAAAATCATCCTTAAGGAATTACACAAATTGAAAATAAGGAGAAAAAGTAACTCTAAAGAAAATCTCCCAAGCTTTTTCTTCAATCTCCAAGTTATCCTTCATTCGCCTTCAAGTATGGTTGATTCCCTTTTAATTCAGCAAATTAGCCTTTACATACCCTTTTCATCTCACCACAATCCTTTTCCCAATCAACATCTCAATTAAGTTCCAATTCCAAGTCAAACCATTAGTCCACACGTGCAACTCAGTCAACCAAGGCCGGGCTTCAGCGCCCCGGCGCTACTCTTTGATTTATTTACCAAATTGCCATTCAATAGCTAAAATCCCCAATTTGCCCCTACATTTCCCAAATCTGCAAAATAACAACTAAACACAGTAAAAATGCTTCTAAAAGACTCGAGAATACAACAATTTAAGCCCACGTATATCCAATTCATGGGTATATTACCCAATCATCAATGTGTTCTCATGCAACATGGGAAAGTCATAGCATATGCTTCACGATAACTCAAAGAATATGAGAGAAATACTCCTACTCATGATCTAGAGTTGGCAGCTGTCGTTTTTGCGTTTAAGATTTGGAGGCATTACCTGTATGGAGAGAAGGTAGAGATCTATATGGATCATAAAAGCCTCAAATATTTCTTCATTCAAAAGGAACTCAACATGCGGCAACGACGTTGGCTTGAGTTGTTGAAAGATTACGATCATACCATTCAATACCATCCTGGAAAAGTGAACGTAGTAGCTGACGCATTGAGTAGAAGATCATATGCGGGTACGAGTGCGATATTATCAATGCAAAGGCCCATTTTGTATGACTTACAAAGGATGAAGATAGAGTTAAAGACTTCAGGGACCCATGTGATGATGGTGAATATAGGAGTAGAATAGACTTTAATCGATAAAGTTAAAGTTGCTCAAGCTACAGACCTGGAGCTGATGCGTATGAGGAAGAAAGTGCAAGAAGGAGCTATTCCGAAAGCAAGAATCGATGAAGAAGGAATACTTTGAGTCAACTCCAGACTTTATGTTCCTAACGATTCTGACTTGAACTATAAAATCATGATGGAGGCGCGCAACACACCGTTTGCAATCCATCCTGGGAGTACCAAAATGTATCGTGATCTTCGACATACATTTTGGTGGAGCAATATGAAGAGGGAAATAGCGGGGTTTATCTCAAGGTGTCTGACTTGTCAACGAGTCAAGGAGGAGCATCAAATGCCAAAAGGTCCATTGTAACCACTTGAAATTCCAAAATGGAGGTGGGAGCACATTACCATGGATTTCATTACTGGTCTTCCCAAGGTTTCTCAAGGCATAAATGTGATTTGGGTCATTGTTGATAGATTGACCAAGTCTGCTCATTTCTTACTGATGAGAGAAACTTATACACTTGAACGTCTTACTCATATGTACATAAAAGAGATGTAAGATTGCATGGTATGCCAGTATCCATAGTTTCTGATCGAGACCCAAGATTCACTTCATGATTTTGGGTTAGTTTGTAAAAAGCTATGGGCATGGATTTACGATTTAGTTCGGTATATCATCCTCAAACTGACGGGCAGTCAGAGAGGACTATTCAAACTCTTGAAGATTTATTAAGACTTTGTGTCCTTGACTTTAAAGGAAGTTAGGACAAGTTATTAGCATTGGTGAAGTTTTCCTACAACAACAGTTATCAAGCAAGTATTAGCATGGCTCCATTTGAGACGTTGTATGGAAGAAAGTGTCGTTCTCCAGTATGTTGGGATGAGGTGGGTGAAGCAACGTTGTTGAGACCAGAGTTGGTACGTATGACTACGGAAAAGATTCAAACGATTCGACAACGTATAAAAACCTCACAAGATCGACAAAAAAGTTATGCTGATCTTCATCAAAAGGACGTGGAATTCAATATTGGAGATCATGTGTTGTTACGTGTTGCTCCATGGAAAGGAGTTACGAGATTTGGAAAGAGAGGAAAGCTCAATCCTCGATTCATTGGCCCATTTATAATCCTCGATCGAGTAGGAACTGTGGCCTATAGACTCACCTTAGCACCAAGTATGTCTCATGTTCATAATGTTTTTCACATATCTATGTTACGTAAATATGTGAAAGACCCGAACCACATTATTGAATTAGAAACGGACGAGATAGCGGAAGATTTAACGTATGAAGAGGTACTTGTTAAAATCTTTGATAAGAAGGATCATATTCTACGCTCCAACGTTATACCTCAAGTCAAAGTTTTGTGGAGAAACCACGATGTTGAGGAAATGACCTGGGACTTAGAATCTGAAATGAAGTCAAGGTATCCTCACCTCTTCGACATACCAGGTATGCACCCTAATTTTGAGGACGAAATTTCATAAGAAGGGGAGGTTGTAAGATCCCCAACTTTTATGAATAAAGATTAATTCTTCTCGAAATATATTTTTGAATATTATGGTGTGGATTTGATATAATGTTATAGTTGTGGGTAATATTTATAAATTTTGCAGAGTAAGTAAGTGGCTATATAATATTCGATTGGTCGGAAAATATTCATTTTAACAGGGAATATTCGTACGACGGCACAATCATTGGTGGACTCCACAACAAAAGTATTATCGTAGTTAGAGAAACGACAAAATTATCTTTTTATAAAAATAACGGCGAAAGTTTTATCGTTAAACTGTTGAACTACCCGATGGTAAAAGTATAGTAATACGTGTGGTTGCATAGTAGCACACGATATTGATTATTGATGCTTACGTGAGAAGTCACTCAGTTATACTCAATTATTGCTAGAGTAATTGCTGCATAATATCTCTCATATTATTGATTCAATTATTGTCACAGTATCATCTGCATAATATTTTATATTATTGAATCAATAATTGAGACGACAAAGTTATTTATATTATTATTTACAATATTGACAATGTCTAGAAAGTTTTGTCAAGGAGAGGTTTGGTCACCTAATTGCTCGCCAATAGGAAGAAATCCTTATCGGAAAGTCCCCTATTTCCTGGGAATGATCTGGTTGTTAAATATTGTGAGTTATAATATTAATGATGAATAAGTTCGTGTTGATTAAAGATGAAATTGATATTTTCATTGTGTGTGGATTATTAGTGTTAGTGGAAATCGACATCTATTCTGATAATAATTGATGTCTGGAGGTTATATTGACCAATCGGGTAATTAATCAAATAAATGAGCAATTAATTGTTATTAATTCACATGCTTATAATTATTTGTTCACATGTATGTACTATTGATTCACATGCATGTACTATTAGGAGAGGTGGTGCAATATTGATAATACTTGCATGACTAAATTAAAAATGGAGGTATAGATGAAGGTACTATACTGTAATTATTTTTTTCACATGTATAGAACTATTGATTCACATGATTGTACTATTGATTCACATGATGTACTATTAGGGGAGATGGTGCAAGTTTGATAATATTTGCAGGACTAAATTAAAAATGAAGGAAAAGATGAAGGTATTATACTGTAATATTTTGAGCCTCAAAACGTGCAATTATCAAAACTATGTTTTCTTATAAATAGAAGCTCATTCTTCTTTCATTCTCACCAATTCACTAAGACTCACAAGAGCATTTATAGAAAGAGAAGCTATAGAGAGAAGTTTTAGAGAGAAAGTAGAAGAGAAGTCTGCTACCTCACTATTCTAGTATCCAGTCTTCTTCTGAGGTAATGGATATTATTTTGTTCAGTATTCATAGGAATAATATTTTCTTCCATACTATGTAGTATGTGAGTAATATTATTTCGTCTCGTATTCTTGATTATACCCTCATTTTGTTAAAGTATTGCTTCTATACTCCGTGAAATTAGTGGAATATCCTTGAAATTTGCTCTTCATCTAGTATCATTTCACAAGGATATTTTCTGCATATTCTTGTTAAATTTTAAGCTTTTCATGTCGGAGTACTGTCTATGAGTACTATTCATTTATACGGTACTATTCATAAAGTATTATTCACGGGGTACTATTCACAAAGTACTATTCACGAGTACTATTTATAAAGTACTATTCACGAGTACTATTCAAAAAGTACTATTCATGGGATACTATTCCCGAAGTACTATTCACGGGGTACTATTCACTTGGGTACTATTCATCCGGGGAATTATTCATGATAAAAATTGATTTCTTTGTTGTCCAAATCATTTTTGATACAATATTATTCTTGAATTTTACTCCACAAAGCAGTATCATGTTGATAATTTGGACATTATTGAATTCTTGATAAATTAAGTTATAAATCTTTAAAAACTTATCATTTGCTTTATTTTAATTGAATTCTTATATCATTGTCATCATCCTCATATTTATATTGTGATAAAAGTCATATGTGGCTTACGTGCATAGATGTACTATTGATTGATATGATTATGACCAGGGATTATTCGGTATAATCATGACCGTAATGTTAGAAATGATGTGATAAAAATTCTCATTGGCCTATAGTGCATTAATGGGCAGTTGTTGGTATAATTATGACCAGAGATTATTCGGTATAATCATGACCATTGATGATTACATGAATATCATTGGCCCGTGGTGTAGGGATGATTCGATGATGTGGTTTATTTATTAAGTTGAGTCTCGGCGATCAAATTGATGATAAACTTTTTAAATCATAGAAGATAGTAGATATCATGCTCTATTTGACTCTTCTAATGGATTACTTGTTCCGCTGCAGTTAAACTTAATATTTATTATATTTTATCAGTTTAACATTGTTAAAGGCTAATGATAATTTATTCTGCATTATCTTAGTCATAATATTTCTTACTGGGCTAGTTGAGCTCACCCTTTGTTTTCATTGTTCTCTTGGAAAATGAGAATATAAATTTGGGGACTAGTGAGAAAGCGAGTAACTGATCCCGAGATATTTGCAATAGTAGTCCTCACTATTCAAATTGAAATAGTGTGATAATAAATGTATTGAGGACTCCATTTGAGTTTGAATACTGTCTAGAAGACAATATTCGTACTAAAACTCTCAGCTTATATTTTATCGTATTTTACACGACAGTTGTATAATTAAGTTGTATTTGGAATTTTGTATCATGTATTTGGCGACTCAGAATGGGGTGATGTATACCTATTTTGGGGGCGTCATATTTCTCCCTATTGGCGCGCAATTAGGTGACCAAACCTCTCCTCGACAGAACTTTCTAGACATCGTCAATATTGTAAATAATAATATGAATAACTTTGTCGTCTCAATTATTGATTTAATAATATAAAATATTATGCAAATGATATTGTGACAATAATTGAATCAATAATATGTGAGATATTATGCACCAATTACTGTAGTAATAATTGAGTATAACTGAGTGACTTCTCACGTAAGCATCAATAATCAAAAATATTGTACAATACTGTGTGCTACTATGCAACAAAGCGTATTACTGTACTTTTATCACCAAGTATTTCAAGAGTCTAACGGTAAAACTTTCATCGTTATTTTTATAAAAATTATTTCTGTCGTTTTCTAACTCTGATAGTAGTTCTGTAGCGGGGTCCACCAATGATTGTGTCGTCGTACAGATATTTCCCGACAAAAAAAATATTCTCTGACCAAACGAATATTTTATAACCACTTGCTTACTTTGCAAAATTTTTACATATTACCCTTAACTTTAACTTTTTATCAATTTAACCATTTAAACATTTACTAAATTATAAGAAAATTGAATACTTTCATTTCATAAAATTCGGGGTCTTATATTCAAGCTTTCCAGCGAATAAAAAAATGACAAAACATTTATGCGAGATTAAGCATAGTATAAGAATTGGCTCTGATACCAATGTAAAAATTAAATGGAAACTAACACATAAATACATATAAACTTACATATGAATCAGTTAGTATCCACGAATCGAAAACGGTTGAAACGGAATGTCAAATCTTCAAGCAATACCACAAACACAGTTATTACCAAAGGTGGATGGAGGGGGGGTCATATGACCCTGCCACCCTATAACTTTCTCCTTTGCTTTTATGTTATCTCTTATCGAGTCATCCAATAATAATGCATGTGTTAATGAACTTTCTCTGTTACTAGTATTAGTACTAATATTTTTCTTTTATTTATTTTCCTTTCTCCTTTGTTTTTCTGTAACTTTTGCTTTATCATCAAAGTGGGGTAGAAAAAGGTAGTAACAATTTTCTCTGTAAACTAATTAAAAATAAAAGGGTAAAGAAATAAAATAATTTTTTTTAGATCCCACTATAATGACCATAAGTGCACCATAGTTCTATCTTATTAAGATTATTAAATCTCTCCTCTCTTTTTTCTTTTTCTTGTTGCTGGAATTTCTTCTTTCAAGCTAATTAATCACATGAACCACAATATAAGGTTTTGAATATATAATATTATAATTTATAATTTATCTATAAAAGTAACTAATAAATTGACTAAAACTTCAAAGTCTGATTAATAGTCTCATAGTTCGGGAGAAAATAATATATATATATATATATATGTGTGTGTGTGTGTGTGTGTGTGTGTGTGTGTGTGTGTGTGTGTGTGTGTGTGTGTGTGTGTGTGTGTGTGTGTGTGTTTTTAAAGTCATTAGACTCACAGCTCAAATGTTGACAAGGGTTGGAATATGATGTTGTGAAATACTATATTTGGGCAAAATAAATTTGAAAGAAGCACTCCAAGCGTCAATAAATAATTTTATTTTACTGATGTATTTTGACTCCCCTCTAAAAATGTTTTGGTTCTACCATTGACTATTACGATCCTTCGTACAAATCCTTTTAGCTCGTCAATATAGAGTTGTTACGAGCAATAATGCGAACGAACTCTAGTGTTCGCACTACGTACACTCAAGCCTATTGATGGAAGCTTGAAAATACTAAAGACAATATTTAGAGAGAAAACTATATGGGAAACATAATTCGTTATTTTTCTTTAGCCCTGCACTCTACAAGAATCAGTATTTAACGATGAATCCTAATTAATATGATACAAGTCTATAACTTACTAAATTAGGAGAGTTATCTCATATATATCAAGTATTATTTAAAATATTTCCAATTCCAATTGAGTTATCCAATATCCATACCCAAGTGGATGCTCATGATCCACGGGTCCGACCTGGATCAATTACTAACTTTTTTTGGGGTATGCAGGCCCTTAGCTATTGTATATTTTGCTCTCGTTATACACAAAAAATTTAGCAAAAAATAAATAAAATTTGCAAACGAAGAGGTAATTAAGACTGCTATTAGTTCGTTCTAATTTGTTTAGCATCAAAAGGAGCAATTTTATCACTCTTGTGTTCAAAATGATGTTTGTAACTTGCGCAAGTTTTGGTTTAGAGAAATATTCTTATTGTTTCGTTATTTCTTTCAAATTTACAAACAAAGAGGTGATTAAAAGTGCTATTATTTAATTCTTTGTAGTTTGTTTAGCATGACAAAGAGCAATTCTATTACTCTCGCGTTTAAAATGATATTTGTATCTCACACAAGTCTTGGTTAAGAAAAACCTTCTTATTATTTCGTTATTTCTTTCAAATTTTCAAACCACGAGGTAATTAGGAGTGCTATTAGTTTGCTTTAATTTATTTAGCATCAAAACGAGCAATCATATCGCATTCAAAATGATGCAAACAACTCACATAAGCCTAGATATAATAAGGCAAAAGTATAATACAAAAACAAGTATATTTTATTCTGCTGCTGATGACAAGCTGTAGTGATATTTTTCTTCTCTACCATGTTGGCTATTTTGTCTGTTTATTCTTGTTGTGTCTACAATTTTCTTGTGTCTACAAGAATATGTACGTTTTGGCTTCTAAACTTTTTTCAACATCATCTCAACTTTAATTGGACATAAAGTCGGATGTACATTAGTCAAAAATATTACTCACCTCTCATTTTATAGAATAAAATTTCTTAAACATCTATACTTATAAAAAGTTCTTTGAGCATCTTTAGACACACATTTTAAGATATTTATGTGATAAATGTATATATTATTTTTTTTATTTTCAAATTAGAGATACAATTATAATTTTTAAAAATAGTTTTATTTAAAAAAAGAAATTATATGTCAATAAATTTATGATAAAATTGAATTGTGACTTACGTACAACTATAAGGGATAAGACAAAATAAATTAGAGTAGAGTCATTCATAATTCTCTCATATCACAAGTATTCACATTAGGTATTTACGTTACAAATAATTTTATTGTCATATGTAGTAATATTTTATTTATAAATTAAAATTAATAATTTAATAAATGATTTTATTATAATTAAAGAGTCCATTAGAGTTTTAGTAACTTCTATTATTTTCTCGTTATATTTAAAGAATAGATATGTAACTTTAATCCTATTCTAAATTGGTTAGTTAATTATTGAGTAGAATTTTCATGTGCATTGCAGTTCATTAGAAAAATCATAATTAATGCATCCGATATTAGAATTGAGTGAATCCAAGTGTTGTTTTTTATGTTTTTTATCATATAAAATTATGAAGAGAACGAGAAGTTATTTGACATCATCTTATGCGTGCCTGAAATTTTTGAAAACTGCAACCTATCTTGATTCATGTCACTATTTTAATCCTAATTTTCAAAAATTCATAACTCGGTTATATTAACTTCAAATCAAGTGTTGGTCAAAAAAAAAAAAAAACTTCAAATCAAGTGATTATTGAGCATATTTTGTGTTATCTTTTCGAGAGCTACAATTTTCGTGAAGACATGAAGAGATTTAAAAAATCTAGAAGACCCAAAATTTAGATTTTTTACTGTTGTGTTTTGAAGAAAGGCGAAGAAGAAATGTAAATATTATTTTGTATTTCGATTTTAAGTTAAGTTATGAGGGTTTTTAAATTAGAGATTATTTTTTTATCAAAATAGAAACATAAAATTAGAAGTCATGATAATATTATTTTATATAATTTTGTGAGACTATTAAAAATAAATTATATTTTACTCATTATTTGAAGGATAGAGAGTAATTAAATTTCGTATAATAATTCTTGGCCACAGTTGTTGTCCAAGGTTCATGAATTTAATGAAAAGGCCAACATTATATTCTCCTAGAGGCCAGTCCTCCACAAAATGTTTGACTGTGCCGAATAATTATTTATTTGATCGATCTTATCCCATGACATCACATATCTATCACAATTTCGTTTTACACATTTAGATCAACTCTTTTGAGTAGTTCCAAAATAAGAGTGATACACATTTTATATTTGGTGTTAAAAATATTAAATTATTATTTTATTTACTAATAGTGACATAATAATAAATTTGTCCGATATCATTAAAAATAAAATTCGTTTTGTGAAATAAGTTGATTGAGTATAAACCAATCAGCCAGAGCTTTGTATGGTGATCTCTAAACATCTCTTCATAAGCCCTTCAATTAACCAAAGTAATAATCAAATGAAGGTCATATTTTAATTTTGTTTTACAATAATAAATTTTTCGCCATTTGTAAAAATAAAAAGAGTAAACATCAGATGACTAATTAACACAAAAAAAATAAATAAAAATCGGATGACCAGTACTTGAAGTTTTGACAAAATTTAGTGTGACCACTTATCAGTCAAAAATAAACATATAAACTACATTATTTGTAATAGGATAAAATATAAATTATTATCCTAAATTATTCACCATTTTTCACTTCGGTAATCGTCTTTTTAATTTTTTTCAATTAAGTGATTCAACTCTCAATTTTTCCAATTACGCTTAATTGACTATGCCATGTCATAAATTGATGAGATGACATCCTAATATGCTAAATGAATGCTTTTATGTAATATATATATATATATATATATATATATATATATATATATATATATATATTTAATGAGATCAAAGGACAAAAAGGTAAAATAACAAATAAAATAATTAGAAATTACAGAAAAGACATAATTATGAATAATTACAGAAGTAACTTCACCCTTTTGATCACCGGACAAAACTGTAGCGAATCGCACCTGAACTTCGTCGGACAACCAGTGTCGTTGAACGAAAATCGGCTCAAACGATGATAAATTCTTCCTGCCCAGCTGGCCCAACTCAACTGTAAGCTTTGTCAGTTAAAAGAAACTGATAACGATAAAGCTTCAGTTTCCCCTTGCTTCTCTCTCCTTCACCTTCTCCTTCGAAGATGGGAGACCCCAATATTGGTAACTAGAGCTTAATCTCGTATGTACGTACTCCTTCTCGTTCTATATAGATTGATACAAATCAAATTATTTGATGTTTCGTATTTGAATTTTCAATTTATGCAAAAACCATAACCTTTTTAGCTCTATGTCTATCAAGATCTAAATATATTACACAAAACTGCCAAGATCTTTGTAGTCGACCACCGGGGCCTTGTCGGATCCCCCGTCATTTGAAAGCTCCAACACATGGGCTTCTCAAATTTTCTTCTTCGCACCCACTCCGAACTCGACCTCACTCGCCAATTCGACGGTTATTCTTTTTTCGTCGTCACTACAAAGAAAATGCTTATTTGCGACCGTCAATCAGCGACCGCAGTCGGTCGCAGATGTCGATTAGCGACCGAATGTTGTCGTTGATAGTGATCGCACATAATTTGGTCGTTGGGTGAACACCGGCGACCACTATTAACGATCGATGTATCAGCGACCACTTATAGCGGTCGATTCTGTCGTGAGTTAGGTCTCAACTTAGCGACGGAATCGGTCGATATAGGGTGACTTGGCCCACATGTCAGCGACCAATGCGGTCGTTATCACCTGTGACGCCCCCTAATCCGGGTCTCTTCGAACCTCGGATCCGGTCTGCCACGATACTACTATCGTCCAACTATTTATATCTTTTTAATGAATATAACTTTGCTTATTACAATTTAGAATATAAATTCTTTTCATTTCCAGGATCTGTATAATGACCCCAAACTTTTATAAGTTTCAAATCTTGGTTATTTACCATTCCTGTTTTATATCATATTCGATGTTATAAAAATATGCAGAATAATTTAAACTTTTTCAATCTCATTTGAAAATCTTTTATTGATTTCTTAACTTGAATCAATTACATATCCTTGAATCAAATTATGTTATGATTCATTCTATTTGAATTATTGTATAAATTTTTACATCTCGGTTCGAATTCCTCTATGCATCACATAGTACAACTTTACAAATCAACATGTATTACACATCGTAAACTACTATCATGTACATCTCCTAGAACCTAAACATGGTTCAAGAGCATATATTTAAATAAATAAATCAATCTCCTTTTATACTATTAAACTCTATTAATCAAGTAGCACGTAATCTTTACCGTGAGTCATTAACCTGCAAAAATGGTTATTTGCAAGAATGAGTCCGACAGCTCAGCAATTCTAACAGTTTTCATGCATCACATAGCATATAATAACATACTCAGTTCATGCATTCATAATCAATTAATGTAAGACCCCAACTTATTATAAATAAAATCAAATTTTCTCTAATTATTATTGTGAATAATAAGGTATTAATTTGATATAATTCTCTGGTTATGGGTGAAATGTGCAAATTTTGTAAAATAAGCAAGTGGTTATAAAATAATCATTGTTGTCAGGGAATATTCGTTTGGTCGTGGAATATTCTTGTTGTCGGGGAATATTCTTACGACGGCGCAGTCATTTGTGGGCCCCATAACAGAATAACTGTCGGATGAAGAAAATGACAAGTTTGAGTTTTTATAAATAATGGCGTAGTTATTCTGAATTAACACTTTGTTGGAATACCGGTATGGTTAAAATACAATAATACGCGTGGATGCACAGATTGATGAATTATTGATCCTTACGTGAAATACTACTCAATAATTGTTACGTAATTCGTTCAATATTTTATTTTATTGATTCAATAATTCTTTGCGTTGATATTTTATATTATTGTTGTTTCAATAATTTTCACTTTGACACTGATATTTTTCATTATCGGATCAATAATTCATATTATTTGAATAATATTATGAGATAGAATTATTGGCAATGTCTAGAAAGTTACGTCAAGGAGAGGTTTGGTCACCTAATTGCGCATGAAGAGAGAGAATTCTTATTGAAAAGCCCCTCTTTCCAGGAGAACTACTGGTTGTCATAAATGTGATTCAGTAATATTATTTGTGAATAATTAATTATTGATTCATATGATAAAGAAATATTTATTTTATGTGGATATAAATGTTGGATATATTTATTGTGGTTAAAAATGAAGGAGTTAATGTTGAGGTGTTTTATCAGTATTTTTGTCGGAATTAAAAATTAAACCAGTGTTTTTGAGATATATTGCGTTAGTTATAATTTTTAATCCGACCGTTGGATCGTTGTAATTTTTGGATATGTTATACATATATAAGTTGAGTATATGTCCACAAATGTTGAACCGTTAAAAATGAACGTATGATTTGTTATGAATTTTAAGAGGTGTTGGTTAGAGAAATTGTTGAAGTGTCCGAATTTAGCATTTTGGTGGAAAATTCTAGAATTGAGTGGGGCCCCACTTGTGGTTGGTGAAGAAATGTGCTGAATTTTATTTCAAATATGGTGGGTGGCAATAGTAAAGAGTAAAGCCATCCAGTCATAGGTCAAGTCTGTTTGAGCGTCTTAACATTTTCTTATAAATAGAGGCTAAGTTAGAATTGAAAATCACACCGTAAAACAAGTTTTCTCTCTCTATATTATCGAGTGTATTTTATGAGTATTTAGATACTTGTGAGTTTCTATTTTTTTTAGTACAAGTTTCACAAGACTATATTGAAATTCAATGTAAATATAAGTTATTTTGAGGTAAGGGATGTTATTTTCTTCATATATGATATTATTTCTTCAATATCATTATCTTGTCAAGTATTGATCTGAATTTTTATCAAATTTGGAACTTTTTGTGTCTGGGGTTACTATTCACGATATCGACATTATTCACGTAATCAAAGACTATTCAACCGAAAAATAAAATTTTCTTCTTTTTGTCCAAGATGTCTATTATGATTACTATTTTTGATTGTATTCATGTTTTGATCTTTATTCTTGAATTTTGCTTCAAAATTGGTTATTATGGAGTACTATTGATCTTGGATAAACTGTTATACGAATCCCTACTATTTGTCCTTTTGTCTCACTAGATTCGTTTTCTTTAAAATATTTTTCATCATCCTCAGTCCTATATGATGATATTACTAAATATCTTTGGGCGTAGTGTAAAGATAAATGATTAATCGATGAATATCTTTGGCCCGAGAGTGCAAAGATGAAACATGACTAATGGTGATACAAATGAATATCTTTGGCCCAGAAGTGCAAAGATGATTATTTGATTAAAGATGTATATTGATTGTTGTTACGTGGATAAAATATTGATGATGGACTTTTAAATCTTAGAAGATAGTAGAACTCATTCTCTACTCGACTCTTCTAATGGATTATTGTTTTCACTGCAGCTTGTTGATCTAAAACTTGTTGTGCATTATATTTTATCAGATTTTTTCCCTATTGAAGACTAACGATAATTTGTTGTATATTATCTTAGTTATAATATTCTTTATTGGGCTAGTTGAGCTCACCTTTTCCTTTTGTTCCATTTTTCTCGGGAGGTGAGAACATAGCAGAACTAGCCTCGAGTACGGAGTGATGGTTCTAGAAAGATGTTTTAGCAGTCCTCACTATTTTCGTAAAATAGTGTTTGAATTATTGTAATGAGGACTTATTTGAGTGTGGATATTGTCTAGAAGACAATATTTGTATTTAAACTCACAGTATGTGTTGTCGTATTTTGCACGACAATTGTATTATTGAAGTTGTAGTTTTCTTTCTGTACCATGTATTTGGCGACTCAGAATGGGTATTGTATACTTATTTTTGGGGCGTCACAGTTGGTATCAAAGCTTAGGGATATGGTCTCTCGCGGAGATCGGGGAATAGAACTAGGAGGGGAGAGATGAGTAAATCTTTCGCTAGTGTGTCCTATCTAAGCTTATTTGTTGGTCAGTCATAATATAGGGATATTATGTGATATGTTAATTTATTTAATTAACCCTTATTTTATGGCAGTATTTAAGAATGGCTGCTGAGAACGTTAACAATGGAGTGTATGAGACTGTGGAACAAAATTTAGTCACAAACCAAGAAAACGTACAACAGGAAGACAATATTCCTCCTGTAAACAACACTACCGAACAAATGATGAATGATGGGATGTTCAGAAGTTTTTTGCATTTTATACAAAACCAGACGAGGAAAACTCGTGCATAGAATACGGGTGGAAATGCTAACAATGCACGGCTTGTCACAACCAAGCAGTTCAAAGAGTTGGGACCACCAGAATTTAAGGGAAAGCCAGATCCGAACATGGTAAAACGTGGGTCAAAAAAAATTACCAAGATATTTGATGTCTTGAGATGCACGGAGGAGCAGAAGAAGGTTCCATTCGCCACCTTTATGTTCCGCGGTGAGGCGGAATCATCGGTGGGAGAATCGTGAAGCGTACTGACCACCGCACTTAGCATGTCTTGGGAAACATTTCAGAAACTATTCAATGACAAGTACTTTCCTGAAAGTATTCATCATATGAAGGAGGTGGAGTTTATCAAACTGGAACAAAACAACATGACGGTGTCCCAGTACGAGGCGAAGTTTGCAGAGTTATCCAGGTTTGCACCTCATTTGGTCGAAAATGAGGAACGAATGACAAGGATGTTTCTGAGAGGTCTAAAGCCCTAGATTCGACAATATCTTATATCTCATAAATTTTCTTTATATTCAGATGATGTAAACAGGGCTCAATTATTAGAGCGAGATAATGAGTAGCGTGCAACCGAGGGACTACAACTGAGGTCATACCGGTGGATAAAGATCATCGAGCGATGATAACCAACGAGGAGGGAAAAATACGAACAAAGGTGGTAACTACTCGGGTGGTCATCGTCGCCATGATAATAGGAGAGGTGAGTCAAGTGGAAATTTCAGAAAGAGGAGATTCAACAATGATGGGAAGACATCAACAAAGAAGACCAAAGACCAACAACAAATTCTAGGGGAGGAGAACGACCGCCGATTAGATGTTACAAATGTGGAAAGAGGGACATATCATTAAACTGCCCACAACAATCCAAGGTATGTTACAACTGTGGAAAGGAAGGCCACATAGCTCGGGATTGTTCTGTAGCAAAACTAAGTTCAACGGGGATGGTGACTCCAAGGGCTGTCCCGGATAAGTCAAAATCAGTGGTTCCTAGAAAAGCGTTTGTCGTGACTGGCCAAAACACGAGGAACCCGAACGAGGTGATTACGGGTAAGCTAATCTTGAACTCTTGCGAAGTTTATACCTTACTAGATACCGGTTCTACCCATTATTTTATCTCTCCTGCTTATGCTCAACGTTTAAACTTGACTCCGAAGAAATTAGACTTTGATTTATCAGTGGAGACTCCGTTGGGTGAAACTTTCGTTACATCCACAATTTATAAATCTTGCAAGATCCAAGTTGGCACTATCACATTACCTGTTGATCTTATCTATTTAAAGATACTTACTTTTGATGTGATTTAGGAATTGATTGGTTAACCACTCATCATGCCAAAATTGATTGTTTTTGTAAGGTTGTTAGTTTTCATATTCCTAACCAACCTGTCATACGAATTCAAACAACTAAACCACTAAAATCACCACTATCATATCAAGCCATAAAGCTATTCGTTTATTAAAAATGGATGTCAAGCTTTCTTAGCCCATGTTATGGATTTGAACAAAGACAAGTCGATTTGAATAATATTTACATTGTTAGAGAATTTCCGGATGTATTTCTCAAGAACTTCCCGGTCTACCCCGAACGTGATGTTGAATTCTTTATTGACCTTGAAGTGGGTACAAAACCCATTTCTAAAACCCCATATCGAATGGCTCCTATTGAACTTCGTGGAGTTAAAAGTCCAACTACTGAAGTTATTAGACATCGGTTTCATTCGGCCCTAGTACATCTCCTTGGGGTGCTCTGCTTTATTTAGTAAAGAAGAAAGACAGGAGTATGCGATTTTGTATTAGTCCGAGAATTGAACCATGTCACCATCAAGAATAGGTATTCGCTACCTCGCATTGATGACCTGTTTGACCAGTTGCAAGGAGCACAATTCTTTTCAAAGATCGATCTTCGATTAGGATATCATCATTTGAAGATTAAAAGCGAGGATATTCCAAATCTTCTTAAGAACTCTAAGACGGGCATTATGAATTCTTAGTCATGCCTTTTGGATTGACTAATGCTCCAGTTGCTTTCATGGATATGATGAACCGAGTATTCAAGGAATATTTGGATCAGTTCGTTGTTGTCTTTATTGATGACATCCTCATCTATTCCAAAAGCCGTAAAGATCATGAGCACCATTTGAAGCTGATACTTGAAAGGCTTCGTGAAAACAAGCTTTATGACAAGCTGAAGAAATATGAGTTTTGGCTTGAGGAAGTAGCATTCCTTGGGCACGTGGTGTCAAAACATGGAGTATCTCATTGACCTGGCAAGAAAGATTGAAGCAAGACAAAGTTGGGGAGAACAAAAGTTTCGGTGGCCAAAGTGCGTAGCTTTTCGGGCTTAATTGGTTATTATCGGAGATTCGTGGAAGGATTTTCTTGAATCGCTACTCCGTTAACTCGGTGACTCGGAAAGATACAAAATTAAATATATGGAAGCGAGGAATCGCGAGAAGAGTTTCCAAGAGCTCAAGAGGAGACTCATTTTAAGACCTATTTTGGCAATACCATCTGGTATGGATGGATTTGTTATATACAGAGATGCTTCAGGCAAAGGGTTAGGATGCGTTCTCATGCAACATGGGAAAGTCATAGCCTATGCCTCACGACAACTCAAAGAATATGAGAGGAATTATCCTACTCATGATCTAGAGTTGGCAGCAGTCGTATTCGCGTTGAAAATTTGGAGACACTACTTGTATGGAGAGGAAGTGGAGATTTATACGGACCATAAAAGCCTCAAATATTTCTTCACCCAAAAAGAACTCAACATGCGGCAACGACGTTAGCTTGAACTATTGAAAGATTACAATCACACTATTCAATATCATCCTGGAAAAGTGAACGTAGTAGCTGACGCATTGAGTAGAAGATCATATGCGAGTACGAGTGCGATATTGTCAATGCAAAGGCCCATTCTGTATGACTTGCAAAGGATGGAGGTAGAATTAAAGACTCCAGGGATCCACATGATAATGGCGAATATACGAGTAGAACCGACTTTAATCGATAAAGTTAAAGCTGCTCAAGCTACGGACATGGAGCTGATGCGTATGAAGAAGAAAGTGCAAGAAGGTGCTATTCTAGAAGCAAGAATCGATGAAGAAGGAATACTTAGATTCAACTTCAGACTTTGTGTTCCTAACAATTCTGACTTGAAGCATAGAATCATGATGGAGGCACACAACACACCGTTTGCAATCCATCCTGGGAGTACCAAAATGTATCATGATATTCGACATACATTTCGGTGGAACAATATGAAGAGAGAGATCGCGGAGTTTATCTCGAGGTGTTTAACTTGTCAACGTATAAAGACGGAGCATCAAGTGCCAAAGGGTCCATTACAACCACTTGAGATTCCGAAATGGAAGTGGGAACACATTATTATGAATTTCGTTACAGGTCTTCCCAAGGTTTCTCAAGGCATAGATGCGATTTGGGTTATTATTGGTAGATTAACCAAGTCTGCCCATTTCTTACCGATACGTGAGACTTATTTCCTTGAACGTCTTGCTCGTATGTACATGAATGAGATTGTGCGATTGCATGGCCTTCTAGTATCCATAGTTTCGGATCGTGACCCAAGATTAACTTTACAATTTTGGGTTAGCTTGCAAAAAGCTATGGGCACGGATTTACGATTCAGTTCGGCATACCATCCTTAAACGGACGGACAATCAGAGAGGACTATTCAAACCGTTGAAGATCTATTAAGACTTTGTGTCCTAGATTTTAAAGGAAGTTGGGATAAGTACTTGCCACTGGTGGAATTCTCCTACAACAACAGTCATCAAGCAAGTATAGGCATGGCTCCATTTGAGGCGTTGTATGGACAAAAGTGTCGTTCTCCAGTATGCTGGGACGAGGGAGAAGTAACGTTGTTGGGACCAAAATTAGTACGCATGACTCACGTAAAAGATCCAAATGATTTAAACAACGATTCAAACCTCACAAGATCGACAAAAGAGTTATCTTGATCTTCATAGAAAGGGCGTGGAGTTTAATATTGGAGATCATGTATTGTTACGTGTTGCTCCATGGAAGGGAGTTACAAGATTTGGAAAGAGAGGAAAGCTCAATCCACGATTTGTTGGTCCATTTGAGATTCTCGACCGAATAGGAAATGTGGCCTATAGACTCGCATTACCTCCAAAGTATGTCTCGTGTTCATAATGTTTTCACATATCCATGCTTCGTAAATATGTGAAAGACACGAACATATTATTATCGCGTTAGAACCAGACGAGATAATAGAAGATTTAACGTATAAAGAAGTACTTGTTAAGATCTTGGATAGGAAAAAAGCATGTCCTACGCACCAAGGTTATACCACAAGTTAAGGTTTTATGGAGAAACCATGCTATTGAAGAAATGACACAGGAGTTGGAATCGAAATGAAAGCGAGGTATCCTCACCTTTTCGAAACACCAGGTACGTATGTCAATTTCAAGGACAAAATTTCATAAGGAGGGGAGGTTGTAAGACCCCAACTTATTATAAATAAAATCGAATTTCCTCTAATTATTATTGTGAATAATAAGGAATTAATTTGATATAATTCTACGGTTATGGGTGAAATGTGCAAATTTTGCAAAATAAGTGAGTGGTTATAAAATAATCGGTATTGTCTTGGGAATATTCGTTTGGTGTCGTGGAATATTCTTGTTGTCGGAAATATTAAATGCACTTGCCTAGATCATTTGTGGGCCCATACTTGAGAATAAGCTATTCGGATGAAGAAAGCGACAAGTTTGAGTTTTTATAAATAACGACGTAGTTATTCACTGAATTAACTGCTTGTTGGAATACACGGTGGTTAAAATACATGAATACGCATGGATGCACAATATTGATGAATTATTGATCCTTACGTGAAAGCACTACTCAATAATTATTCTGATGAATTCTCGCTCAATATTTTATTTTATTGATTCAATAATTTTTGCGTTGATATTTTATATTATTGTTGTTTTAATAATTATCATCGCGACAAGTATTTTCCATTATCGGATCAATAATTCATATTATTTGAATAATATTATGAGATAGCATTATTGGCAATGTCTAGAAAGTTACATCAAGGAGGGGTTTGGTCACCTAATTGCGGCGCCAAAGAAGGAGAAATTCTTATTGAAAGCCCCCTTCACAGGGAACTACCGTGGTTGTCATAAATGTGATTACGTAATATTATTTGTGAATAATTAATTATTGATTCATATAATAAGGAAATATTTATTTTATGTGGATATAAATGTTGGATATATTTATTGTGGTTAAAAATGAAGGAGTTAATGTTGAGATGTTTTATCAATTATTTTTATCGAATTAAAAAATTAAACCGGTGTTTTGAGATATATTGCGTGAGTTATAATTTTTAATCCGATAGTTGGATCGTTGTAATTTTTGGATATGTTATACATATATAAGTTGAGTATATGTCCACAAATGTTGAACCGTTAAAATGAGCGTATGATTTGTTATGAATTTTAAGAGGATTTGGTTGAGAAATTGTTGAAGTGTAATAAATTTAGCATTTTGGTGGAAAATTCTAGAATTGAGTGGGCCCCACTTGTGGTTGGTGAAGAAATGTGCTGAATTTTATTTCAAATATGGTGGGTGGCAATAGTGTGAGTAAAGCCATCGGTTGTTGTAGGTCAAGTCATGCATTTGAAGCGTCTTAACATTTTCTTATAAATAGAGGGCTAAGTTAGAATTGAAAATCACACCAGAAACAAGTTTTCTCTCTTTCTCTCTCTATATTATCGAGCGTATTTTATGAGTATTTAGATACTTTGTGAGTTTCTATTTTTTAGTACAAGTTTCTTTCAGACTATATCTGAAATTCAGTCAGAAGTACGATTATTTTGAGGTAAGGGATGTTATTTTCTTCATATATGATATTATTTCTTCAATATCATTATCTTAGGAAGTATTGATCTGAATTTTATCAAATTTGGAACTTTTTTGTGTCGGGGTTACTTATTCACATGCTCTGACCTTTATTCACGAATCTGACACTATTCATAGAAAAATAAAATTTTCTTCTTTTTGTCCAAGATATCTATTATGGTTACTATCTTTGATTGTATCCATGTTTTGATCTTTATTCTTGAATTTTTCTTCAAAATTGGTTATTATGGAGTATTATTGATCTTGGATAAACTGTTATACGAATCCCTACTATTTGTCCTTTTGTCTCACTGGATTCGTTTTCTTTAAAATATTTGTCATCATACTCAGTCCTAAATGATGATATTACTAAATATCTTTGGCTTGTAGTGCAAAGATAAATGATTAACTAATGAATATCTTTGGCCCGTAGTGCAAAGATGAACAGGTGTTGAGATGAACATGACCAACTGGTGATACAAATGAATATCTTTGGCCTGTAGTGCAAAGATGAATATTTGATTAAAGATGTATATTGATTGTTGTTACAGGGATAAAATATTGATGATGGACTTTTAAATCTTAGAAGATAGTAGAACTCATTCTTTACTTGACTCTTCTAATGGATTGTTATTTCCGCTGCAGTTGTTGATCTAAAACTTGTTGTCTATTATATTTTATCAGATTTTTTCCTGTTGAAGACTAACAATAATTTGTTGTATATTATCTTAGTCATAATATTCTTTACTGGGCTAGTTGAGCTCACCCTTTTCCTTTTTGTTCCATTTTTCTCAGGAGGTGGGAACATAGCAGGAACTAGTCGGAGTACGGAGTGATGGTTCTAGAAATATGTTTTAGCAGTCCTCACTATTTCTGTAAAATAGTATTTGAATAATTGTAATGAGGACTTATTTGAGTGTGGATATTGTCTAGAAGACAATATTTGTATTTAAACTCACAGTATATGTTGTCGTATTTTGCACGACAATTGTATTATTGAAGTTGTAGTTTGCTTTCTGTACCATATATTTGGCGACTCAGAATGGGTGTTGTATACCTATTTTGGGGGCGTCACAATTAATATTTACTACGCATGTTACTTCTCACATAACAGACATAGAGATTTACTTCACAAGCTCATCATCAAATATCAACTTTCAAATTTCATACATATCTCATATGCATTTCATATATATACATCAACATTCTCATAGCATAAAAAGCTCAACTAACAGTTTATCGAATTCATATATCAAATATGAACTAAAAGACTTGCCTGACTCGTAGATTATTAACTACAACTTAACTCCTTATAGTTATATGTACTTCGTGTATTCCTACACAGTTATATAATCATGAATTCATATCCATTAGTCATACATTTCATATGCTCTTAATATAATAATAAATATTATATTGTTTCCTAACTAGGATTGTAAAACCTTCATTTCACTTTCTCATCATACTCTTACAATAGCTAGGTATGTATATGTATACCTTAACCACCCGTACTTGACATTAACATTCATATACATTTATCACACACTTGACTCGCTATGTGTTCGACACATATTTAAAGTTTATAGATGTGTGATCTACGTCGTTCATACATTTTTTCAAACCTTAACAAATCTGGGTTTTATATAACCATCATACATGTAAGACCCCAACTTTTTATAAATAAAATTGAATTTCCTCTATTTATTATTTTGAAATAGTAAGGGGTTGATTTGATTAATGTGGTTAATTATGGGTAAAATGTGCAAATATTTTAAATAAGTAAGTGGTTATAAAATACTCAGTTTTAATGAGATCAAAGGACAAAAAGGTAAAATAACAAATAAAATAATTAGAAATTACAGAAAAGACATAATTATGAATAATTACACAAGTAACTTCACCCTTTTGATCACCGGACAAAATCATAGTGAACCACACCTGAACTTCGTCGGACAACCAGTGTCGTTGAACGAAAATCGGCTCGAATGATGACAAATTCTTCCTGCCCAGCTGCCCCAACTCAACTGTAAGCTTTGTCAGTTAAAAGAAACCGACAATGATGAAGCTTCAGTTGCCCCTCGTTTCTCTCTCCTTCATCTTCTCATTCGAAGATGGGAGGCCCCAATATTAGTAACTAGAGCTTAACCTCATCTGTACTTACTCCTTCTCGTTCTATATAAATCGATACAAATTAAATTATTTGATGTTTCGTATTTAAATTTCCAATTTATGCAAAAAGCCTATGTAAGACCCCAAATTTTATGAAATAAAAGTATTCAATTTTTCTATTTAGTAAATAGTTAAATTGATAAAAAGTTTAAAGTTAAGAGTGATATATGAATTTTTTTCAAAATACGCAAGTGGTTATAAAATATTCATTGTTGTCGGGGAATATTCGTTTGGTCGTGGAATATTCTTTTTATCGGGGAATATCCAAATGCGACGCGCAACCATTTTGTGGGCCCCATAACGGATAAGCTGCCGGATGAAGAAAATGACAAATTTGAGTTTTTATAAATAACAGGAAGTAGTTATTACTGAATTAATTGTTGGAATACTTCGGTGGTTAAAAAATACGATACGTGTCGTTATTAACAAGAAGACACAAGTATTGTTAAAGATTTTTGAATTATTGATTCTTACGTAAGAAGGCACTACTCAATAATTGTTATAATAATTCTTATTCAATATTTTATTTTATTGGTTCAATAATTGTTGCGTTCATATTTTATATTATTCTGTTTCAATAATTGTCATCAAGATGAGATTCCCATTATCGGATCAATAATTCATATTATTTGAATAATATTATTAGATAGCATTATTGGCAATGTCTAGAAAGTTACATCAAGGAGAGGTTTGGTCACCTAATTGCGTGCGAAGAAGGAGAAATCCTTATTGGAAAGCCCCTCTTCCTGTAAAACCGCACGGTTGTCAATATTATGATTACGTAATATTATTTGTGAATAATTAATTATTGATTTATATGATAATGAAATATTTATTTGATGTGGATATAAATGATGGATTTATTTATGTGGTTATAAATGAAAGAATTAATGTTGAGGTATTTTATCGATTTTTAGCCGGATTTGAGGTATTAAAAGATCAAATCTGTGTTCTTCTGACTTTATTGTGTGAGTTATAATTTTTAATCGTAGTTGGATCGTTGTGATTTTTGGATATGTTATACATATATAAGTTGAGTATATGTTCACAAATTTTGAACCGAATTAAAATGAGCGAATGATTTGTTATGAATTTTAAGAGGTGGTGATTCAAAATTAGGTTTATACATAATTTTGGTGGAAAATTCTAGAAATGGGTGGGCCCCACTTTTGGTTGTTGGGAAAGATGGCTGATTTTTGGTGGGTAGAATAGTAGCAGGTAAAGCCATCAGGTAGCAGGTCAAGTCTGCTTTGGCGTGCTAACATTTTCCTATAAATAGAGGGCTAAGTTAGAATTGAAAAACACACCAGAATTCATAAGTTTTCTCTCTTTTTCTCTCTAGATTATCGAGTGTATTTTGTGAGTATTTAGATACTTAGTGAGTTGCTATTCATCAGTGCAAGTTTCCTTCAGCGTCATATCCGATATCCAGTCAGAAATACTGCTCTTTTGAGGTAAGGGATAGTAAGGGATGTTATTTTCTTTCTAATGATGTTATTCTTTCAATATCATTATACTGAAATATTAGTATGGATTTTATTGTGGAATTTCTACCTTTTTGAGTCAGGGTTACTATTCACGTATACGACACTATTCATGTATATGACACTATTTATGTATATGACATTATTTACGTATACGGTACTATGTACGAATACAGAGTACTATTCACGACAAAAAAATTGGTTTCTTTTTCTGACCAAATTATCGTTGATTTATGATTGTTGCTCTTGAAAATAAATGCAGTTGTTGATCATATTGTTTTTTATTATCATATATAACATTTTTATAACCCTGATGTTGAATTTCTCTTTCACTTGAGTGTAAAGATGGGTAGATTATTGGTATGATCGTGACTATGGGTTCTCTTTGGCCAGTAGTGCAAATATGAATTGTTAACTGGTATGATCATGACCATTGAATTTATAATTGAATATCTTTAGCTTAAGTGTAAAAATGAATTGATTAACATGGTTATAATTATTGTTTATATAAATTCTAAAATGATTATATATTTCTTTGAGATATGAATATATTTGGCCTGTAGTGAAAATATGAACTGTTGATGAATATATTTGGCATGTAGTGCAAATATGAACTGTTGAGGAATATCTTTGGCTTGTAGTACAAAGATGAATTATTGATGAATATCTTTGGCTCGTAATGCAAAGATGACTTGTTGTTGAATATCTTTGGCCTGTAGTGCAAAAATGAGTTGTTGATGAATATCTTTGGCTCGTAATATAAAAATGACCTGTTGTTGAATATCTTTGGCTTGTAGTGCAAAGATGACTTGTTGATGAATATCATTGGGCCATAGTGCAAAGATGAATTTATTAGTATGATTATGAATAGGAAATGTGATTTGGTATAATCATGATCTTTGATGTTTCAGGTAAAGACAAGTGATGAAAATTATCTTTGTCCTGGATGAGAAAAGGAATTTAGAACTACAATTATGATTATGAGTTATTCATATGATTGTGGAAAGGAACTGTTGATTAATGTTACAGGGATAAAACATTGTTGGTGGACTTTTAATGTGGAGAAGATAATAGACTTAATAGTCTATTTGACTCTTCTAATGGATTGCTCGTTCCGCTGCAACTATGGTTGAAAAGTTTTATCATCTACCATATGTTCTAAATCTCTGATTTATTATTGATGAAGGCTATTGATAATTTAATTATCTTTAGTCATGATATTCTTTACTGAGCTAGTTGTGCTCACCCTTTTGCTTCACAATTCCTTTTAGGTAATAAGAGTGTAGTTGGATCGAGCGGGGGTAACAGGGGAATAGAACGGTGGTCATCATTTAGTAATTATTTTTGGTGAATCAAATAGGGTGAGGCGAACCCAACGTTGGAATGGTGTTTTGCCACTATCATACAAGATGTCTAAAGACATACAACCTCGTGTCATCATAAGACATGGTTGTGCACATCCACTTACTGAGTATATCTACGAGCACTACCTATATGATCTTGGAGTTTATTTGAAGTATAATTCTCAATTAGAGATAGCAGAGATAATTATATGTCAATAGAAGACTCACCATTGGAAAGAATATAATAGTAATTTTCTCATTTTTCTTTGGGGTTTATTGGGTCAACCAAGGATAATTCTATGGGCATATGATATCTATCATAACCTAGACGCATGGCCTCCCATGTACGAAGGTTTCCTTGAGCACTTCCCAAAGATTTTAATTTCTAAAACAGTTTTTGACTATACCTTTATGTAAGATGTCATGGTAACGTGCTACCCAAGTTGGTGTCAAGAGTCACAGTTGATATATATATTTGTATCAAAACTCACAACACATGAGTTGTTGTATTTTACACGAAAATTGTTGTAATAAAGTTGTAGTTGTTTTCTGTACCATGTATTTGGCGACTCAGAATGGGTTGGATGGAATGGACCTATTTTGGGGTTGTCTATTCAGATCTAAATACATTAGACAAAATCTCCAAGATCTTTGTAACCAGCACCGGGGTCTTGTCGGATCTGCCTTCATTTGAAAGTTCAAACACATGGGCTTCTAAAATGTTCTTCTTTGCACCCACTCCGAACTCTACCTCACTCGCCAATTCGACGGTTATTCGTTTTTCGCCGTCACTACAAGAAAAATGCTTATCTGAGATCGTCAATCAACGATTGCAGTCGGTCGCAGATGTCGATCAGCGACTGGATGTTGTCGTTGATAGTGGTCGCACATAATTTGGTCGTTGGGTGGACACCGGCGACCACTATTAGCGATCGATGTATCAACGACCACTTATAGCAACCGATTATGTCGCTAAGCTGAGTCACCGTGAGTTAGGTCTCAGCTTAGCGACGAAATTGGTCGATATAGGGTGACTTGGCCCACATGTCAGCGACCGATGCAGTTGCTAACACCCTCATGCCATCAGTGATCATTGATACTTAATTTTTAAAATTTTGCCTGTTTTGTGGATTTTCCAAAAAAACTATACATGTTTGTACCTGCTTTATATCCCAACACACAACAATATATATAAACATCCAAATAAACATTCATCCATGAAAACAAAAAAACCAACACAGAGCAGTATATATAAACATCCATATATATAAATATCCATGCATGCAAACAAATAAACCAACACAATATAAACTATATAAACATAAACAAACCAACATGAACAAAATCAAATAAGTACAAATGTCATCCTCGTCTAACATGAACCAATGTAAAAAAATGAATACAAAACTACAAGTTGCATGCATCCTAATCTCTATATAATACAAGCCTTTTCATGCATCATCGTCCAAATTATTACGGACATGTAACAAAAGAATAAAACATGTTACATATATAGTATTTATGTTAATACTGGTATGACTTATGCAAAGCAAAGTGAAGGAAAGCTAAATAATAGAAATTATTTAAATAGAAGTAAGATTAAGTCTACCAAAATAATATATATGTATATATAAGTGATTAATTTGATTGTAATAAGTACTAAGATTACCTCGTCACCATCCTGATGTCATGCTGCTGTCGCAATTGCATTTGCTAACTCATCAGGACTCAGAAACTGCAGACTGCCAATAGGTTAAAAATTAATATGTAGAAAATAAATATAAAATGCTTAAGAATGACGTAAAATTTATAAAGCATACGTAACAAAGTTATAAAACTTATTGCCGCTATTTGGACAGTTTCAAGTAAACCATCGCGGGAGGCCACGTACACATCTAGCCAATTAATGGATAGGCTGACTTGATACTAAGACGCCTATAAAACATGCTCTCATATTAATATGTAAGCGTGTGATATTCTAAAAACTATGACTTTAAACATAAAACAAACAACAAGATTGTTATTCATATGTACTCTGGCAGCAATATGCTACAACTGTGATATATTATCTTCCCTATATGTGCATTTTGCTTTGTCAACTTCAGGTGCACCTGAGGCTCTGTTCAAGGTGGCAGTTTTGCGTCTCTTTACCCAGCTCTCAGCTGAAATCTCAGAGTATTGGATGGATATTGAATGATAATCGATATATTATAATTAAAAGTCATGCATAATATACAATGACCATGGGCATGGGAAAACGGAGCATCCCCACTATGGACATGCAGCGAACCAAAAGCCTCCGTGAGTAGTCGAGGGCGGATTCAGCAACGGACCAAAATCCTCCGTGAGTAAGGTAACCAAAGTCGTGTTTTGACCTTGTATCTCTCATTAAGCACTAGATGAAACATCTGGTAAGTAATTAATCATTTCCACCAATAATCTTTCAGTATGTTTTCTCTCTTTCAAAACAAAAATATAGTAGTTCTTAGTAATTTTTAAATATTCAAATAAAATAAAAGAATTTACCTCATATTGACTTTGCTTTTTCAATTGAAGAGTAAAAATGTTTTTTCATATCCTCCCATTACACGCCTTTGGTCAAGCATGATGCCTTTTATAAGTAATATAAAATTAACTTGTTGGCAGAGTTGAAGCAAAATAAAGGTGTAATGTATTTATAACCTTGCAAATATATTGACCGCTTTAGTTGAGCTAGCAAGGGGTTGTTCTAAAGCAGTTGCAAGGTGTAGGAGCAACAGAAGTTGGAATCATCATGGTATTATGTAACTTGTGACATTTATAAGTTATCCCCTCTCCACTTCATCTTCCCACATAAAAGTATTACATCTTTTATCCTATAAAAACCTCATATGTGACACTGATGTGAGACCCCAGATTTTATAAATAAAGATTTAAATTTTTTGAAATATTTTTTTGAATATTATGGAGTGAAATTGATATAATGTTATAGTTGTGGGTCATATTTATAAATTTTACAAAGTACGCAAGTTGTTATATAATATTCGATTGGTCGGGGAATATTTTTTTTGTCGGGGAATATCCGTACGACGGTATAATCATTGGTGGACCCCACAATGGAATTATTTTCGGAATGAGAAAACGAAAAAATTAAAATATTTTTATGAAAATAACGGCGGAAGTTTTACCGTTAATACTGTTGAACTACTCGGTAGTAAAAGTATAATGTCTGGCATGGTTGCATAGTAGCACACAGTATTGATTATTGATGCTTATGTGATAAGTCACTCAGTTTTGTTTTATTGGTATTATTAATGTAATAAAATAGAAAAGCTTTTTATATAAAATGAATACTTTTATAAAGTTATTCGTTTTATTAAAGCTAATAGTAAAATCTTTTTATATAAAAAGAATACTTTTATAAAGTTATCATTTTATTAGACAATAATTAGAATATATTATATTTTATTACGCATAGTGTTTGCATAGTGCCTGCATAGTATTTGCATAGTAAAATCTTTTATAAAGTTATTCGTTTTATTAGATTATAAATAGAATATATTATATTTTATTTAAAAGATTTTGCTTTAAATATGGACCGTCATATTAAAGTAAATCAATCTGGACCATTCATGAATTAGTTACTATGCAGTCCATTTTTCTATAAATAGAAGCTCATTCCTTCATTATTTCTTACGAATTCACTAAAACTCTAGAGAGAAAAACTATAGAGAGAAAGAAGAAAAGTGTTCTGCTACTTCACTACTTTTATATCTAGTACTCTTCTTTCTAAGGTAAGGGATATTATTTGTTGTACTCGTAAGGGATATTATTTGTTGTACTCGTAAGGGATATTATTTGTTGTACTCGTAGGGGATATTATTTGTTGTACTCGTAGGGGATATTATTTGTTGTACTCGTAAGGGGTATTCTTTCTTTCTTATTCATGAAGAGAACACGTTATTCCATTCTTTATTATTACATTGGAATAACTTTGTATATGTGTGGGCTACCCTATACTTGGTGAAATTCTTACATTATTCCATTCTTTATTATTATGTTGGAATAACGTCTATGCAATGTCTCGCATACATGGTGAAATTCTTCTAATATTCTATTCTTTATTATTACATTTGGAATATCATCGTATGCATGCGTTTCTGTGGGACACGGTTCCATTCTTTATTATTACATTGGAATATCACATGCATGCGTTTACGTCGGACTGGTTCCAGTAATTTATTATTCTCGTTGGAATATCTCATCGGTGCGTATTACGCTTGACTGGGTTCCGTTATTTAGTATTCTATTTGGAATAACTTCGTCTATCGCGAAGTACCACATGCATGGTGATTTACATTGTTATTCCATTCTTTATTATTACATTGGAACATCATGTTGGTGCAATTTAATTTACGACTGGTTCCGTTATTATTATTCTATTGTAATAACCTGTCTATGCGAAGTACCGCATGCATGGTGATTTCTTTTGTCATTCCATTCTTTATTATACTCAGTTGGTTAAAGTTTTGACTTCTATACTCCATGAAATTAGTGGAATATCCCTGATATTTGCGCTTCATCTAGTATCTTTTCATGGAAATATTCTTCTGAGCATTCTTGAATTTTTACTCCATAAAGCAGTATCATGTTGACAATTAGGACGTTATTGGTTCCTGGATAAATTAATTCTTGAACTTGTTTTATTGAATTCTTATATCATTGTCATCATCCTCATGTTTATATTATGTTGAAAGTCATCTGTGGCCTGTAGTGCATAGATGGACTTGGTATGATTATAACCATGGATTATGCGGTGTAATCATGGACCGTAATGTTACAAATGATGTGGAAAAAAAAGTCCTCATTGGCGTAGTGCATTGATGGACGATTTTTTGGTATGATTATGGCTATGGATTCTCTTCTGCCAAGGGTGCAAAGATGAATTATTTTATGGCATGATCGGGATCGTTGATGAAAACACGATTATCTTTGGCCCGTAGTAGTGCATGGATAATTCGTGGTCGTGATCTTAAAGAATATCCTTGGCACTTTGTAGTGCAAGGATGATTTGATGATGTGGATTATTTATTGGTGAGTCTCGCCGATAAAAGTGATGAAAACCTTTTAAATCATAGAAGATAGTAGATTTTATTCTCTACTTAACTCTTCAATGGATTGCTTGTTCTCTTCTGATTAAACTTAATGATTGTTATATTGTATCGGTTTAACACTTTGTTTGTTATTCTCGCATTATCTTAGTCATAATATTTCTTCTTTGGGCTAGTTGAGCTCACCCTTTCTTTCACCGTTCTCTTCAAGAAATGAGAGATATATTTGGGGACGAGTCGGGGAGCGGAGTGATGGACGAGATGATAGTATTAGTAGTCCTCACTATTACATTAAATAGTATGACAATAAATGTAATGAGGACTTATTCTCGAGAGTGGATATTGTCTAGAAGATGATTTGTATTAAAACTCATGACTCTCTTGTTGTATATTAAAGATTGTATTTGTATTACATTTATGTATTTGGTGACTCGAGAATAGGTGATGTATACTTATTTTGGGGGCGCCACAGTTGGTATCAAAGCCATAGAAAAGAGCCCAGAGCCTTTATCTGGTGACTTCAAGTCTTGGGATGCACCAAGCCGATTTTCCGTAGGGGACATTGCTCATGGCGGTGGCAAGTTGATAGGTATCATTGTGAGGTGCTATCCAGGTTAAGGGATAGAAGTCACAGTTGGTATCAAAGCCATAGAAAAGAGCCCCGAGCCTTTATCTGGTGACTTCCAAGTCTTGGGATGCACCGAAGCCAGACTTTCTGTAGGCGACGTCGTGAATGACGATGGCAAGTTGATAGGTATCAATGTGACGTACTATCCAAGTCTTGGATGAGGGTCACAGTTTTGAATGATATTTCTATTGTTAATAAATTTCCTGACGTATTCTTGAAGACTTCTTAGCCTACCCCTAGAGCGTGAAATCGAATTTTGTATTGATGTGAGACCCCAGATTTTATGAATAAAGATTTAATTTTCTCAAAATATTTTTAAATATTATGGTGTGGATTTGATATAATGTTATAGTTGTGGGTAATATTTATAAATTTTATAAAGTACGCAAGTTGTTATATAATATTCGATTGGTCGGGGAATATTCTTTTTGTCGGGGAATATCCGTTCGACGGTACAATCATTGGTGGACCCCACAACGGAATTATTATCGGATTTAGAAAACGACAAAAATACTTTATGAAAATAACGGCGGAAGTTTTACCGTTAATCGTTAAAAACACCCGGTGTTAAAAAATACGAATATCGTGTGGTTGCATAGTAGTACGGTATTGATTATTGATGTTTACGTGAGAAGTCACTCGGTTATACTCAATTATTGCTACAAGAATTAACAGAAGATATCTCTCTCTCATATTATCGATTCAATTATTATCACAAGATTATCATCGTATAATATTTATTGATTCAATTATCACGAGAATTCTTCGCAAAGATATCTCTCATATTATTGATTCAATTATCATTGGTGACCTCATTGGCGGAATTATTGTCGAATCGAGAAAGCGACAAAATACTTTTATGAAAATAACGGTGGAAGTTTTACCGTTAAGCTGTTGAAACACCCGGTGTTAAAAGTACAATGAATACGCGTGGTTGCGTAGTAGCACATGGTATTGATTATTGATGCTTACGTGAGAAGTCACTCGGTTATACTCAATTATTGCTCACGAGAATTCTGCGTGCATCATATCTCTCATATTATTGTTTCAATTATTGTCCGCGATTATCATCTGCATAATATTTATTATTATTAAATCAATAATTGAGGCGACAAAGTTATTCATATTATTATTTGCAATATTGACAATGTCTAGAAGTTACATCGAGGAGAGGTTTGGTCACCTATTTGCGGCGCTGATAAGGAGAAATCCTTGAAAAGCCCCCTCTTCACAGGGAATGACCGGTTGTTAAATATTGTGAGTTATAATATTAATGATGAATAAGTTGTGTTGATTAAAGATGAAATTGATTGTTCCATTGTATTGGGATTATTAGTGTTAGTGGAAATTGACATTTATTTCGATGATAATTGATGTCCGGAGGTTATATTGTTCACTCAAGGGTATTGGAGCACTTTTTTCGTTTGGAGTACTATTCACGAGTTACTATTCACGGGGTACTATTGATTCACATTCTTATACTATTAGGGGTGGTGGTACAAGATTGATAATACTTGCATGACTAAGTTAAAAATGGAGGTATAGTTGAAGACTGTAATTAATTTTTTCACACGATTATACTATTTATTCACATGATTATACTATTGATTCACATGATTTACTATTAGGGGAGTTGGTGCAAGATTGATAATACTTGCAGGACTAAATTAAAAATGAAAGAAAAGTTGGAGGTATTGTACTGTAATTTTTCGAGCCTTAAAACGTGCAATTATCGAAACTATATTTTCCTATAAATAGAAGCTTATTCTTCCTTTATTTCTCACCAATTCACTAAAGCTATAGAGCAATTATTATAGAGAGAAATTATAGAGAGAAAGAAGAAAAGTATTCTGCTACTTCACTACTTCTATATCCAGTTTCTTCTAAGGTAGGGTGTATTATTTCTTTCTTTCGTCTTCATGAAGAGAACTTCTGTTATTCCATTCTTTGTTATTATGTTGGAATAACCTGTCTATGCGAAGTACCACATACTTGGTGAAATTCTTCTATTATTCCATTCTTTATTATTCTGTTGGAATATCCTAGCCTGCGTTCGTTCTGGCGGACCGGTTTCCGTCTTTATTATTCTGTTGGAATATCATATTCATGTATGCGTCTACGCGCACTGGTAAAATCTTTATTATTTTGTTGGAATATCTTTATCTGTGAGTTCTACGCTGAGACCTAGTTCCATCTTTATTATTCTCGTTAGAATATCCGCTCATGCATTTTTCTGTGGGACTGATTCCATCTTTATTATTCTTTGGAATATCAGTATAGATGCGTGTATGCGTTTACTGGGACTGATTCCGTTATTTATTATTCATTGGAATAAACTTTTTGTCATGATCTATCGCATGCATGGTGATTTCTTTTGTTATTCCATTCTTTATTATACTCAGTTGGTTAAAGTTTTGACTTCTATAATCCATGAAATTAGTGGAATATCCTTGATATTTGCGCTTCATCCAGTATCTTTTCATTGAAATATTCTTCTGAGCATTCTTGAATTTTACTCCACAAAGAAATATCATGTTGACAATTTGGACGTTATTAGTTCCTGGACAAATTAATTCTTGAACTTGTTTTATTGAATTCTTATATCATTGTCATCATCCTCATGTTTATATTTTGTTAAAAGTCATCTGTGGCCTGTAGTGCATAGATGGACTTGGTATGATTATGACCAGGGATTAGTCGGTGTAGTCATTACCGTAATGTTACAAATGATGTGGTAAAAGTCCTTATTGGCCCGTAGTGCATTGATGGACAGTTGTTGGCATGATCATAACCATTAATGAATACACGAATGTCCTTGGCCCGTAGTGCATGGATAATTTGTGGACGTGATACTAAAGAATATCCTTGGCCGTAGTGCAGGGGTGATTCGATGATGTGGATTATTTATTTGTCGAGTCCCAAATGATAAAAGTGATGAAAAACCTTTTAAATCATAGAAGATAGTAGATTTTATTCTCTACTTGACTCTTTTAATGGATTGCTTATTCCGCTGCAGTTTTTGATCTAAAACTTGTTGTCTATTATATTCTATCAGTTGTTATACTGTTGAAGGCTATTGATAATTTATTATGCATTATCTTAGTCATAATATTTCTTACTGGGCTAGTTGAGCTCACCCTTTTCTTTTCTTCGTTCTCTTCGTGAAATGAGAACGTAAATGGGACTAGTCGGGGAACAGTGATGGTCCTAGATGTTTGCATTAGCAAATCCTCACTATTACGTGAAATAGTGTGATAATAATTGTAATGAGGACTCCTTTTGAGTTTGTATACTCTCTAAGTAGATAATATTTGTATTCAAACTCACAGTTTATGTTTTGTCGTATTGTACACGCACGGTTGTATTATTAAGTTGTATTTGAATTATGTACCATGATCTGGCGACTCAAGATGGGTGATGTATACTGTTTTGGGGGTGTCACGGTTGGTATCAAAGCTTAGGATATGATCCCTGGCTAAGATGTGAGACAAGAACTAGGAGGGGAGGCAGAATTCTCGCTAGTATGACCTACCTAAGTTTATTTGGTATTTAATTGGTCTCATTCGAGTATAGGGATAATATGTGATATGTTTGTTAGTTCTAGTAGAGTACAAGTTATCTAGAAGGGGGATTGAATAGATATTTGAAAATCTTTTCGTTTTAACTTGTTCTTAGATAATGATTAAAACTTTGCGGAATTAGTATTTGTTTTAATCTTCTTTACCAAGCAATGGAGTTATGAAGCGAGTAAAGCGATTTATAGTAGATATAGCGATTATATAGCAGTTATAACATGAATGTAAAGCGACACGCTTGTTTTTAAGTGGTTGAGCACTCAAAGCTCCTAGTCCACTCTTCTACTCAACAGTAGGATATCCACTAAGGATGTCTTTTACAATCTTCCGAATCACATGATTCCTTCTAGACGGCGAGCTCAGGAACTTCTCTAGTTCACTCTTGAACTCTTCAAGTCCAAAGCAGATTTGGCTTTCTTTACAGTTCATCTTTAACTCTTCAAGTCCAGTAGACTTGGTACTCTTCTTCAGTTTATTGATAGTTATTGAGTTAATGTTTGCTACTCAGTTGTAGTGTAAACACTTGTTTGTTAAGAACTGAGTAGCTGAGCAAGCTTTGCAATATCTCAGATCATAGAGTTGAGCTTGAGAGAGATGTTCACGTTGTTTGGTTAATGCTTGCTTGTTTCTCTCTCATCTGTCTGATCTGTATATATGTGATGTTGAAAACTATCCGTTGGATCCATCCTTTGTGGCATTAAATGCATCTGAACTTTCTGTACTGTGATGGAGACATTTCTGCACATCTTTTGAATTCTGCATTCTGGCCCATTGACTCTGCAGGCTGCTTTCTCACCTACCACCTGAAAAGGTATTTTGTCCCTCTTACCCATAGTACTATCCTTAGCTTCTTCACTACGCTTCTTTGTTGCATACTAAGAATATTTCATATATTCTGGACCCGATGAAACATCGCAAAGATCTCGGGATCCATTCCTCACTTGTTGAAAACACAGATCATGAGGCTCAACATTTTCTGACATGAGACAGATGATGCTCTACGATTTGGATCGTGGTGTTCTATGATTTAGATCGTAGTGTCTTTGACATCTTTGCATACTACGATGCTATTAGTTCGAGAGCACTACGATTTCCCTTCATCCTTCGCACACTACGATCTTCTCTTGCTCGTGTTGTTGACTCTACGTTCTCGAGAGCACACTACGATCGTTGACTTGTAAAACTTCATGTTTTCCTCAGCATACTGTGATCGTAGAGTTGGCTCGGCAAACGTTGGGACCACTCTACGATTTTCGAAGAGTCCCCTTCAAGGCAGGCACACTGCGATCATTAGGCTCTACGTTTTCTGCCTTGACTTCTGCAATGTTGATCAGATGGATGCACTACGATTTCTTCAAGACTAATCTATTACATCTTAAGATCAACCTAACAGTTTTGATCTTTCTATCTATACATTCTTTATCAGAATGGTACACGTTGAAAGCTTAGATCAACCTAACAATTTTGATCTATCACTAAGTCCTTTTACATATATTCATTTAAGGACCTTACAAATAATCATGAATATATACATTTAAAACATCAAATCATAATATGCATTCTCCCAACAATCTCCCCCTATTTGATGTTGACATAACCAAGGAGATTTGTTGTCATGATTATTAGTGACTAGATGCATTGGCAGGAAATTTAAACATGAGTTAGTATTTCGGTGAGCAGCTGAAATTTCTAGAGAATAAGTATGAATTTATTGATGATCAGAAGTTATTACAATTCAGCATTACATCAATAGGAAATTTAAGTTTTAACTTATCTCTGTTTCCTTGACCTCTTATTTGGAGGTGGGTTGGCATACTCCTCATCCCTTCTTTTCCTTTGAGCTTCCTCATTTCTTGCTAACTCTTCCAGCTCGCTTAGACTTAGAACTGGATTCTCTTCATGTCTGCGTATGAATGCAAGATCTCCAATTGGCATTCTTATGCGTACAATAGACACGTCTTGTGAGCTAGAAGTTGGCTCCTGATGACTCAGAGGAATAGCTGTTACAATTTCCTGCGGACCAGATCATTCAGTCTGATGATGTCTTGCATGAAATTGACTTCTCCCCCTTTCTTGAGTTTCATGACCTCTTCCTTTGCCTTGGCCTCCTTGATCTCCTTTCCCTTTATTATTCTCCCCCTTTATGTCAGCATCAAGGGTTCGAATATCGGCAGACAGCCGATTAACTCCTTGAACAAGCTCATTCAGTTGGCTTTGGGTTTGAGCAATGTCCTCTCTATTTTCCTTGATCTGTTTTTAGCTCTAGCTTCTTTATTTTGGAGGACTGTCAGAATCATATCATTATGCTTCTCCTGATTGGCATAAGATTTCTGGAAGTCATAGACAGAGGCTTTCAAGTTGAGAATATTGTCCAACATAATTTGATGTTGACGATCTTGGTGTTTCTTCATTTCAAGTACAGCCTCTCTTTTCTTGGCAGCAACCTGGAAGTGGATCTCATCTCTGTCTGATATATTCTTCAGAATCTTTTTGATAATTTCCCTTAGCCTCTTTGTAAGCTCAGTATTCATAGTGCTAGGGAGATTATTTGCAGCTGTGATCATTTGATTTAGCCGGATATTGATGAGATAAGAGTGAGTTTCCAGGCTTGCTTCTATAGACTTGATCATATTTTCAAAGGTGTCTTTCAAGTCATCCTTGGTAGGCAGGCTTGGGAGAGTATCATTTTCTTGAGGATTTTTCATTGGAGGGGTTTTTGGGTGAGATTGATCTTACAGATTGTAAAGAGCGAGATCAAGACTAAAAGTAGTCATGTGATGAGGAGGATGGTATATCAGCTGGAGGGGCTTGGGTTTGGATATCTGGGATAGGTGACTCTACGATTTCAACATTGGACTCTATGATGTGGCTTGAGTCTGGAATCGTAGAGTTGGTGATTTGAGGGAGCAGGGTAAGGTTGACTTCTTCTAGTTCTTCAGTTATAGAATTTTGGGATTCTACAACTGGAAACTGATTTACTGGATTGAGAGTTACTTCTAGCCATTTAGAAAATTCATAGAAATAGCTAAATGAAGATGATGGCAGGTGATTAACTCTAAAACTGGTAGGGATAGACAATACCTCAGGTTTATCTTTTGATGAGGAATGGTTGGTAAGCAGCTTCTTGGCAAAGATGACTTTCCCTGGAAATCCATTAGCCAGAACTGAGATTGCTGGATATTCCTTGAAGATCCAGAACATGTGATCCCATGAGTTCAGGATTTGAGCTTGATGGTATGCCATCATGGGTAGGTAGGAAAATAGTTGAGTGTACATATAGCTCCTAAATCCATCTTTCCCTACACCAGTGATTTCAAGCTCATCATTATCATCATCTTTTTCTTCTTCGTTTTCTTCTGAAGATTCCATTATCTCAATGGTCTCTGGAGGGTTTGGCATTGGCTCAATTTCATCTTGAGCAAGGACCTCTTCTTCAGCCATTGGGATATCATGGGGTTCCCCCTCAGCATGAACATCTTCTTGGAGGTTTAGAAACTCCCCCTCAGCTGGTATATCTTCTTGAGCTGAAGACTTCTCCCCCTCAGCTGGTGTATACTCAATCATAAGAATTTCAAGGATCTCCCCCTCAGCTGGAGCATCTTCTTCTAAGTTTTCTTGGGATAATTCTACTTTTGCAGCCATACTCTTGGCTTCCTTCTTCAGCACTGTTTCATTTTCAAAAATATACTTCTTGACCAGCTTTCTTTTTGCTTTAATGGGTTTAACCACAACTTCTGGACTCTCTTAAGTCTTAGCTTTGTCATGTTGAACAGCTACTATTCTTGAGGCAGCTTCTTCCATTTCTGCCATACTTGGCCTCATTTCAGAGAACAGCAGAGTCTCTACGATCGAAGAAACTATTGGTCTTTTGGACTTATGACCAGTTTTGTTCTTCTTTAGGATCTGTGAAATGGTGGCTTGATCCTCTTCAGTTTCTTTTTGCTGTTGCATCTTTCTTAGCTTTCTTAGAGTCTCTATATCAGAGGACTCTACAAGAATGTTAGTTGTAGATCCTTGAGGCTCTTCGACTTGTTTTGCCCTTAGCTTTCTCTTGCCCTTGCTTTTTTTGGCAAGAGAAGAGGGTTCTCCCTTGTCTGCTTCTTCTTCTTCTTCAACTTCCCTGACAACAGACATGTTTCTAGGAATGCCTGCGTCCTTTAGTTCCCCAGTTCTCCCACTGGACTCAGTCATCATTCTTACATAATCAGCAGGGTTCCTTTCCCAGTTCTTAAACAACTGCTGTGTCATTCTTCGATTTGGGTTGATGGCTTCTCCTTCATCATCCCCTATTTTGTCACCCAGTGCAGATTGCAGAATGATGCTTATGAATCTCCCATACAAAGATCTTCGGGTGCTCTTTGATTTCTTGAGTTGATGATCCACTTGCCGATCCACTCGAGCATGTCTGACCCATAGTTGAGTTGTGTACCATGAACCATGGCCGAGCATGAGCTTAAGTTGAGTCTCATTTACCGAAGTCATGTCATGAGCTCTTGCGATGAGATGCATTTCCCAATAATGTCGTACCAAAAATTCATACCTTTGAGGGAACTTCTTCTTTTGTAGCCTTTCACGGAGGATTCTTCTTGTGGTGCATTTTCTTCAAGCCCTCTTGGAAGCTTATGCTGTCTAGAAATGGGTGCCCCACATTCTTAAAACCTAGGGCCAGATTGAAGTTTTCTTCCCTTAGCCTCATTTCAACTCCTCTTACTCGTGTAGTGATGGTGTTGTGTTCGTACACTCCATTCTTGTAGAACTCCTTCACTAGCTTGGGATAGATGAGGGTGTCGGTGCTCGGCTTCTCTTGAGACCCGCCTTCAAGAGCGCTAAGGTCTTGTGAAATTTTGGTGGAGCATCCTTGAACTCATCGAAACAGAGTCTGTAGCCTTAAATTACATTTGAAGCAGCCATTGATTTTGTAGTTGAGAAGTGGGATACGACTGAGCTTTCTTTTGATTAGGGTTTTGCTTTGAGAGAGAGAGAGAGATAATCTTTTGAACTTCAGATTTCAAAAACACGGTTCCAATTTGTACTTGTAGCTTCCCTCTCTCTTTTTGACTTAGTGGGATATGTGTCGCCTTTTGCTTGGCTCTACGATTTTGACTGTGCATGAATGTACTGATTTGCCCTTTGAGTCTTCAGAGCTGAGATGTCCTTAGGATGACTACGATCGTAGAGGTAGTCTTCCAATCGTTGAGTCTGTCCAGCGATCGTCGAGTCTGTCCGGCAGTCTTTGAGTCTGATCACCATTCGTAGAGTCTATCCTATGATCGTCGAGTCTGTCCGGCAGTCGTTGAGTCTGATCACCATTCATAGAGTCTATCCTACGATCGTCGAGTCTGTCTGGATCCTTGTGATGAGTTTTTAACTAAGCTTCTTTTTAAGGTAACTCAGGAAGGGCCAACCTCTTGGTGTGATTCAAGGGTTAGGTTTGTCCCTGAGTCACCTCTTAGAGAGATTGCTTTGTTATGAAGCTTGTCATCACAGGATTCACTTTGCTTGTTGAAAGGGCTTTTAGTCATCGTCGAGTCTGCACTATGATAGTTGAGTTTTTGCTACGATCGTTGAGGTAGTTATTCATTCGGCTCTCACGATCGTGAACTTTCCTTGATCATGTCTCTACGATTTTGAGTACTGACCTTTATATACGTAGTGGTTAGCACAATCCGAGCATATATTTCATGGTTAAAGATTTAGCATGCCTAGCTCACTTATTAACTTGTTAAATCTGGATTCATCTAGTGGTTTTGTAAAAACATCAGCAAGTTGATTTTCAGTAGGGATATATTGTAAAGATATAGTTCCATTTTGCACATGATCCCTAATGAAGTGATACCTTATTTTTATATGCTTGGTCCTAGAATGCATGACAGGATTATGAGTTATTTCTATGGCACTTGTGTTATCACAGTGTATGGGAATAGATTTGAAATCGAACCCATAGTCAGCTAGCTGATTTCTCATCCATAGGATCTCGAGACAAGAAATTGCCAATGAAAGAATATATTAAACTTCTAGGTTGAGTGAGACCTTTGAGTTTTTCTTTTTGCTAAACCAGGACACAAGTCTGTTTCCAAGAAGTTGACAGGTGCCACTGGTACTTTTTCTATCAATTTTGCATCCTGCAAAATCAGCATCTGTGTATCCTATCAGTTCAAATGAGGATTCCTTGGGATACCACAGCCCCAAGTAGGGTGTACCCTTGAGATACCTAAAGATCCTCTTTACAGCAGACAAATGTGACTCTTTAGGGTTAGCCTAAAATCTAGCACATATGCATGTTGTAAACATTATATCTGGTCTACTGGCAGTTAGGTATAAAAGAGACCCGATCATACCTCTGTATTAAGTGATATCAATACTTTTACCTTTCTCATCCTTGTCAAGCTTGGTTGCAGGAGCAATTGGTGTTTTCATGGGAGAGGCTGATTCCATGCCATACTTCTTTAATAAGTCTTTGATGTATTTGGCTTGGTTGATGAATATTCCTTCATTAGTCTGCTTCACTTGCAGTCCAAGGAAGAAATTCAGCTCACCCATCATGCTCATTTCAAACTTGCTCTGCATTAGCTTAGAGAATCTCTTAGATAACTTATCGTCAGTAGAACCAAAAATGATATCATCAACATATATTTGAACTAGCAAGACTTTGTCTTTATGCTTTCTAAGAAATAGTGTGGTATCTACTCTACCTCTAGTGAACCCATTTTCTATTAAGAAGTTAGTCAGTGTTTCATACCATGCTCTAGGTGCTTGTTTAAGACCATATAAAGCTTTATCTAATCTATAGACATAATTGGAAAGAGATGGATTGATGAAACCTGGAGGTTGTTCTACGTAGACTTCTTCTTGAAGCTCTCCATTTAGAAAGGCACTCTTGATATCCATCTGGAAGACTTTGAACTTCATGTGGGCAGCAAAGGCAAGAAAGATTCTGATGGCTTCTAGTCTGGAAACGGGTGCAAATGTCTCATCATAGTCAATACTTTCTTCTTGAGAATAGCCCTTTGCCACTAATCTTTCCTTGTTTCTGGTAATGACCCCATCTTCATCCATTTTGTTCCTGAAGACCCACTTGGTTCCTATGACAGGATGACTCTTTGGTCTTGGTACCAATCTACACACTTTGCTTCGTTCAAATTGGTTGAGTTCTTCCTGCATAGCTTCTATCCAACTGGAGTCTTCCATAGCATCCTCTATCTTCTTTGGCTTTATCTGTGATAGGAAGCTTAGATAGAAGCATTCATTACGAGTGCTTGACTCTTGTTTTAACTCTTGCACTTGGATCTCCAATGATTAGATCCCGAGTATGATCCCTTGCCCATCTGTTCCTCTGTTGGGACATACATCCCGATGCCTTCTGTCTTAGGTCTTCAAGGTCTATCTCTTCTTCTTGGAGTGGAGGCTCATTGTCTTGGATGGACCTCTCTACGATTTCATTATCCCCGCTCTACGATTTCCTTTGTTTGGTACTACGATCGTAGTGTTGAGCTCGACGATTTCACTCGTGTAGTGTCTTGACCATCGGTCGTAGTGTCTAGAGGCTTCGCTTTGTGCCGAGTCGGGTTTCATCAAAGATGATGTGTATTGAGACTTCAACATTCAAAGGTGTCTTCTTGTTGAACACCACTGTAAGCTTTGTTATGCTGTGGCATATCCAAGAAAGATCCTTCATCCGACTTCAATGGAATTTTGTCGACATCGCTTTCCATTGTTGAGAATATAGCATGCACAACCAAAGACATGGAAATAGGCGACACTTGGCTTCCTTCCTTTTCCACGATTAAGTAGGGTGTCCTCTTGATCGTAGAGTGAATTAATGATCTGCTCGTGTGTAAGATGCGGTGTTGTTGGCTTACGCTTGAAGTATTGAAGTGACGAGTCCTTCCAAATTTCTATGTTCTTTTCTTCAAAGAACTCCATTTTGTTGAGGAGTTCGTGGGTGAGAAGTTATGACCGATGCCATTATGCGAAAGCGAGAACTTTTCTATTTCTAAGAAATCGAATTCTCTTCCATGATCACTCCTTATTGCCTGGATTTTCTTTCCTTTCTCATTCATCACCAGTCTGAACATCTTGATTAATTCGGAGCTCGTTTCATCCTTTGAAGTTAGGAAGAATACCCATGTGAATCTGGTGTAGTCGTCGACTACAACTAGAGAGTATCTTTTTCCTCCAAGACTGGTTGTTGGGATTGGCCCAAGAGATCCATGTGGAGCAACTATAGGGGCTTGTCAATGGAGTTGGCAGTCTTGCTCTTGAATGAGCTTCTGGTTTGCTTTCCAAGCTGGCAGGCGTTGCATGGCCTTTCCTTCACAAAGTTGAACTTGGGTAGGCCAGCTACGAGATCTTTTGATGCCAGTTTGGACATGTTTTTGAAGTTTAAGTGAGACAGTCTTCTATGCCATAGCCAACTTATTTCTTCGGATGCTTTTGCCAGAAAACATATTATTTCATCAGAACTTAGTTGACCATGATCTACTATGTAGACATTTCCTTCTCTTGTTCTGGTCAGCTTTATGGCAAATGTCTTCAAATCTCTAACTTGACATTGATTATTGAGAAATGTTACTTGGTGACCCTTGTCACAGAGTTGACTGATGCTTAGAAGGTTGTGTTGAAGTCCTTCCACATAAGCTACTTTGTTGAAAGATACTGCACCATTGCCAGCAGAGCCATATCCTCTTGTCTTGCCCGAGCCGTTATCTCCAAAGATGACTGAGGGACCCTCATTTTCTACATAGTTGGATTGTAGAGCTTTGTTCCCTATCATATGTCTTGAGCATCCACTGTCCAGATACCATGTTGAGGTCGTGGAGCTCTTTTCCTATCAAAACATTTGAACCTTCATTTTGGTACCCATATTTGCATGGGTCCTTCTTTGTTAGTGCCTTTGGGGACCCAAATTTGTCTAATCTTGGGTCTCATATGCATGGAATTATAATAACACTTTGTAGCCCTATGACCATATTTATAGCATATGAAACATCCATTATAATGCATGCCTTTGTGTGTGTGCTGATTCATCTTCCACTTGGACTTGTGTGGTTCCTTAGTTAACCTTCTGTTAAACTGATTCTCTTTCTTCCACGTGTCCTTAGGTTTCATAAATAATGATGAGTGTGCCTTACCTCTACTGTACCTTCCTAGTTGATTCGTAGAGTTGGTTTTATTTGACTCTACGATTCTTCGAGGTTGGTAAGTAGAGGTTGGGTTACTCTTTTCCTTGATGAAACCCAGACCAGCGTGAGATCCTTTACTTCTCTGAGTATAACTAGAGACAGTAGAACAAGGTTGAACTGGTTCTTCCAACTATGAGGATTTCACAAAAGCAATGCCTCTACCAAAACTTGAGACATTACTAGTGCTAGTTTCCATTGTCTTTTCCACACTTAGCTCTGAGATGGATTCCCCAAAGCCTAAGCATGTTCTGTCGAATGTGCTTCTCTGACTAGAGAACAGGCAGTCCATGGATGATGAAGATCTGTTCCATGCAGAGATAGTCTTCTCTAGATCCTCAATTTTAGAGGTTAGCTTAGACTCTCTTTATGCGTGATGTGTGTTTGTTCATTTTTAAAGTTTCATTTCTCGACTTCAAGCTTGGAGAGAATATTAGTACTTAGAAGAACATTTCAAGCTCTTCTTGAACTTTCTTCTTCTCCTCTTGAAGAAGTGAATGATCTTTAGAACAAGACTCTAAACCACTTCATGTATTGATGTAGGTCGATGGTTATGCCATGCAAAGCGTTCTTAAGTCACTTATATCTACATCGGAGAATTAAAATCAAATACCTCATCGATACTTACATCATGTATGTTTAGGCTTTATTTGTCCTTTGCATGTTTGGCCATTAAGCACAGATTGGCCATATGTGGTTCTTCCTCATCTCTGGAGTCTGCATTTGAGTCATTATCTGAATCACTCCACAATCCTCCAGCAACCAGGCCTTTGTCTCTTTTCTGAGGCCTCTTGGTTCCTTTGTATTCTTTCTTTGCATAAGATTTCTTCTTCAGTTCTTCTTTGATGGGTTTGTTGCAGTTGGCAATGAAATGACCAGGTTTCTTGCAGTTGTAGCATAAGTCATTCATTTTCTCCTGGCTGGCGTAGTTGCTGACTTTCGTTGGTTTGTTGGTTCTGCCTTGTCGCATGAACCTTCTTAGTCTCTTTATTAGCATAGCAAAGTCTTCATCATCGTCTTCTTCATCGTCAGAGTCAATCTCAGTGATGACTTTTGATGCACCTTCATTTGCCTTGAGAGCAACACCTTTTTCCTTTCTTCTTCCTTCTGATAAGGTTTTAGCACGTTGGGTCAGCTCCAACTCGTAGGTCAAGAGATTTCCATACAGTTGTTGAACTGTCATCTCATTAAGATTCTTTGATTCTCTTATTGCTGTGGTATTTGCATCCCATCTGCTTGGTGGGGCTCTCATGAACTTTATGGTCAGATCCTTGTTAGGATAGATCTTCCCATACTTTCGTAGAAGTTGAGCAAAATGTTGAACCTTTCATAAGTTGTAGTCACGTTTTTTCTTGCATACGGGCGAACATTTCATACTTCTTTGTGTAGAGAGACCATTTGTTCTCTCGACTTCTTGATTCCTTTCGTGCGTGATCGTGATGCTTCCCAAACTTCCTTAGTTGTTTCTTTGTTTACAACATTTTCAAATAGATCATCCTCTAAGGTTGGAGCAGGATGTTCTTTTGCCTTTTATCAAGTTGAACAACTCTCTTCAGATGTCGCCCATTCTTCTTTCACTTTGATTTGTACTTCTGTTTGGATCGTCAATGGTTGGTGCAAGCTTTGTTGGTATATAGGACCCATTAAGAACGGTCTCAAATAGATCTTCATCTATTGAGTCCATGTAAGCTTGCATCATCGACTTTCCGGTTAGCAAATTTATCCTTGTTGCACATTGGTGGCTTCTTTGCTCCAGGTCTGGATTCGCGTTTGGTACGAAAGTGCCATTTGGATCTACTAAAGCGTGTAATCTGTAAAATAGAACACCTTTCGATACCAATTGTTAGTTCTAGTAGGCACAAGTTATCTAGAAGGCGGGGGGTTGAATAGATATTTGAAAATCTTTTCGTTTTAACTTGTTCTTAGATAATGATTAAAACTTTGCGGAATTAGTATTAGTTTTAATCTTCTTTACCAAACAATGGAGTTATGAAGCGAGTAAAGCGGTTATAGCAGAGATATAGCGATTATAGCGAGTTATAACATGAATGTAAACCATTACGATTGTTTTTAAGTGGTTTAGAGCACTCAAAGCTCCTAGTCCACTCTTCTACTCAAGCAGTAGGATATCCACTAAGGATGTCTTTTACAATCTTACGAATCACACTGATTCCTTCTAGACCGGTGAGCCAGGAACTTCTCTAGTTCACTCTTGAACTCTTCAAGTCCAGCCAGACTTGGCTTTCTTCTGATTCACTACTGAACTCTTCAAGTCCAAAGAGACTTGGTACTCTTCTTCGATTGATTGATAGTTGTTGAGTTCTTGATGTTTGCTACTCAGTTGCTATGTAAGCACTGGTTCGTTAAAAACTGGGTAGCTGAGCAAGCTTTGCAATATCTCAGATCGTAGAGTTGAGCTTGAGAGAGATGTTTACGTTGTTTGATTAATGCTTGTTTGTTTTCTCTCTCTCATCTGTCTGATTTGTATATATGTGATGTTGAAAACTATCCGTTGGATCCATCTGTTGTGGCATTAATTGCATCTGAACTTTTTGTACTGTGATGGAGACATTTCTGTACATCTTCCAGATTACGCATTACGGTCCATGATTACTTTGCAGTCGCTTTCTCACCTCCCACCTGAAAAGGTATTTTGTCCCTCTTACCCATGGTACTATCCTTAGCTTCTTCACTACGCTTCTTTGTTGCATACTAAGGATATTTCATATATTCTGGGACTGATGAGCACTGCAGCATCTGGGATCCATTCCTCACTTGTTGAAAACACAGAGCATGAGGCTCGACGTTTTCTGACATAAGACAGATGATGCTCTACGATTTGGATCGTGGTGTTCTACAATTTAGATCGTAGTGTCTTTGATATCTTTGCATACTACGAAGCTATTAGTTCGAGAGAAAGCACTACGATTTCCCTTCATCCTTCCTGACACTCACGATCTTTCTCTTGCTCGTGTTGTTGACTCTGCGTTCAGAGAGCACACTACGATCATTGACTTGTAAAACTTCATGTATCCCAAAGATATCTTGTGATCGTAGAGTTGGCTTCGGCAAACGTTGGGACCACTTCTACGATTTCGAAGAGTCCCCTTCAAAGGCGGGCACTGCTGCGATCTTTAGGCTCTACATTTTACGCCTTGACTTCTGCAATGTTGATCAGATGGATGCACTATGATTTCTTCAAGACTAATCTATTACATCTTAAGATCAACCTAACAGTTTTGATCTTTCTATCTATACATTCTTTATTAGAATGGTACACGTTGAAAGCTTAGATCAACCTAACAATTTTGATCTATCACTAAGTCCTTTTACATATATTCATTTAAGGACCTTACAAATAATCATGAACATATACATTTAAAACATCAAATCATAATATGCATTCTCCCAACAATGTTAATTAACCCTTGTTTTGTGGCAGTATTTGAAAATGACATCCGAGAATGTTGAGAATAGCAATGGAGCACATGAGACCATGGAGACACCTCTAATCACCAACCAAGATAATGTGATTAGAGATATCCATGTGGTGATTGAGGAATTAAAAGTTGTACTCAAGCTAGTCGCAAAGGTAGCAACTAAGAGTGAGGAAGAAGAAGAACCTGAGGAGGATTTATTAGAAGAACTTATTGATCAAAATGTAGAATTGCAAAATCGTATTCATGAGTTAGAAGAGCAGGCTGAAGAATGGAAGGCGGTCGTGGAGCAAAGGAATGTAACAATTCAAAATTGTATTACCCGATGTGCGATAGCTGAACAAGAGCGCTCTTTGGCAGAGTATACGATATTAAAGATGGAATCTGAGAATTCAAATGTCAAGGAGCAGCTGAAAGAAGAAACAACTGGACGAGTGAGAATGAAAGATGCATGGGTAAAAGCCACACGACGCGTTGATATTGTGGAAAGAGAAGTCCGATCCAAGAAAGCTAAAATAGATGATATGTATTTCTCTTTTTTGACAGCAATTGGGAGAACCCATCATCGAGTTTTGAATTACCCTATACATTGCAGTCAACCCCAATTCGATATGGATCGAAGGCTAATGATTAAGATCATGGAGCAGGGGTACGACGAAGCAGTTGAGGGTGGAATATGCCCTATAGTGAAAGTCAATTCCAGTGGTAATGACGACACCAAAGACTGTCCCGAACAAGTCAAAGCTGGTAGTTTAAGAGAGAACGTTTTTTTTGTGACAAGGAACCTGAATAAAATTATCATGGGTATGTTAGTCATAAACTCTTGTGAAGTCTATACCGTGTTAGATACCGGTTCTACTCACTCTTTTATTTCACCTAGTTGTGTTCAATGTTTGAAGTTAACTCTGGAGAAGTTAGACTTTGATATATCTGTTTAAACTCAGTTGGGAGAAACCTTCGTTACCTCCACTATTTATAAATCTTGTTCAAATCAACACTTTCACGTTACGTGTTGATCTTGTCTCTTTGAAAATACTTTCCTTTGATGCGATTTTAGGAATCGATTGGTTAACTACTCATCATGCTTTTCGTAAGGTTGTTAGCTTTCATATTCCTAACCAATCTGTTATGCGAATTCAAGCAACCAAACCACTAAAGTCAATCATTGTCATATCAAGCCATAAGTAAAGAGCCTCGGTCCTTTCTTTGTTGGCTTTCTTGTGTAGAATGCACCGAAGCCAGACTTTCTGTAGGCGACGTCGTGAATGACGATGTCAAGTTGATAGGTATCAATGTGACGTACTATCCAAGTCTTGGATGAGAGTCACAATTTTGAATGATATTTCTATTATTAATAAATTTTCTGACGTATTCTTGAAGACTTCTTAGCCTACCCTAGAGCGTGAAATCGAATTTTATATTGACCCCAGTACAAAACCCATTTCTTAAACCCTCAAATATTTTCTTCACCTAAAACGAACATAACATGTGCCAAAGACGTTGGCTCGAGCTGTTGAAGATTACGATCATATCATTCAATACCATCGTGGAAAAGCGAACGTGGTAGCTGACGCGTTGAGTAGAAGATCGTATGCGTTTACAAGTGCGAATATACGAACCCCCATGAAGATAACGAATATACGAGTAAAATCGACTTTAATCGATAAAATTAAAGTCGCTCAAGCTACACACCTGGAGCTGATGAATGTGATGAATTAAGAAGGTTCAAGAGGGCGTTATTCTAGAAGCAAGGATCGACGAAGAAAAGAAATCTCAACCCTCGATTTAATTGGCCCATTTGAAATCCTTGATAAAGTAGGAACTGTGGCTTATAGACTCGTTTTTCAGCCAAGTATGTTGCGTGTTCATAACGTTTTTAACGTATCGACGTTACGTAAATATGGGGATGACCCGAACCATATTATTAATTTAGAACCGGATGAGATAGCGGATGAGTTAACGTATGAGGAGATACGTGTTAAAATCTTGGATAAGAAGGATTATATTCGACACTCAAAGGTTATACCTCAAGGGTTAGAATTTGAAGTGAGGTCAAGGTATCCTCACCTATTCGGCATACCAGGTACGTACATAAAATTCGAGGGCAAAATTTCATAAGGAGGGGAGATTGTGAGACCCCAGATTTTATGAATAAAGATTTAATTTTCTCGAAATAATTTTTTTAAATATTATGGTGTGGATTTGATATAATGTTATAGTTGTGGATAATATTTATAAATTTTTCAAAGTACGCAAGTTGTTATATAATATTCGATTGGTCGGGGAATATTCTTTTTATCGGAGAATATCCGTACGACGGTACAATCATTGGTGGACCCCACAACGGAATTATTATCAGATTTAGAAAACGACAAAAATACTTTATGAAAATAACGGCGGAAGTTTTACCGTTAACTGTTAAAACACCCGGTGTTAAAAGTACAGTAATACGTGTGGTTGCATAGTAGTACACGGTATTGATTATTGATGTTTACGTGAGAAGTCACTCAGTTATACTCAATTATTGCTACAGTAATTGCTGCAGCATATCTCTCATATTATTGATTCAATTATTATCACAGTATCATCTGCATAATATTTATTATTATTAAATCAATAATTGAGACGACAAAGTTATTCATATTATTATTTAAAATATTGACAATGTCTAGAAGTTCTGTCAAGGAGAGGTTTGGTCACCTATTTACGCGCCAATAAGGAGAAATCCTTATCGAAAAGCCCCCTCTTTCCTGGGAACGACCTGGTTGTTAAATATTGTGAGTTATAATATTAATGATGAATAAGTTGTGTTGATTAAAGATGAAATTGATTGTTCCATTGTATTGGGATTATTAGTGTTAGTGGAAATTGACATTTATTTCGATGATAATTGATGTCTGGAGGTTATATTGTTTACTCAGGTATTCAGAGCACTTTTCGTGTCAGAGTACTATTCACGAGTTACTATTCACAAGTAATTATTCACGGGGCACTATTGATTCACATTCTTATACTATTAGGGGTGGTGGTGCAAGATTGATAATACTTGAATGACTAAGTTAAAAATGGAGGTATAGTTGAAGACTGTAATTAATTTTTTCACATGATTATACTATTTATTCATATGATTATACTATTTATTCACATGATTGTACTATTGATTCACATGATTTACTATTAGGGGAGTTGGTGCAAGATTGATAATACTTGCAGGACTAAATTAAAAATGAAAGAAAAGTTGGAGGTATTGTACTGTAATTTTTTGAGCCTTAAAATGTGCAATTATCGAAACTATATTTTCCTATAAATAGAAGCTTATTCTTCCTTCATTTCTCACCAATTCACTAAAGCTATAGAGCAATTATTATAGAGAGAAATTATAGGGAGAAAGAAGAAAAGTATTCTGCTACTTCACTACTTCTATATCCAGTTTCTTCTAAGGTAGGGAGTATTATTTCTTTCTTTCATCTTCATTAAGAGAACTTCTGTTATTCCATTCTTTGTTATTATGTTGGAATAACTTTGCCTACATCACAATACCGCATACTTGGTAAAATTCTTACATTATTCCATTCTTTATTATTACATTTGGAATATCACATGCATGCGTTCTCTACTTTGGACTGGTTCCGTCTTTATTATTACATTGGAATATCATGTCTATGTATTCTACGCCAGACCTGGTTCCGTCTTTATTATTCTGTTGGAATATCATGTTCATGCGTTTCACGCTTGGGACTGGTTCCGTCTTTATTATTTTGTTGGAATATCTTTTATGCATGAGTTCTACGTGGGACCTGGTTCCGTCTTTATTATTACATTGGAATATCCTCATCATGCATTTCTGTGGGACTGATTCCGTCTTTTTTATTATTCTCGTTGGAATATCCTATCTACATGCGTTTTTCTTGGGACTGATTCCGTTATTTATTATTACGTTGGAATAACTTTCTTTGTGCTGATCCATCGCATGCATGGTGATTTCTTTGTTATTCCATTCTTTATTATACTCGGTTGGTTAAAGTTTTGACTTCTATAATCCATGAAATTAGTGGAATATCCTTGATATTTGCGCTTCATCCGATATCTTTTCATGGAAATATTCTTCTGAGCATTCTTGAATTTTACTCCACAAAGAAATATCATGTTGACAATTTGGACGTTATTAGTTCCTGGACAAATTAATTCTTGAACTTGTTTTATTGAATTCTTATATCATTGTCATCATCCTCATGTTTATATTTTGTTAAAAGTCATCATGGCTTTGTAGTGCATAGATGGACTTGGTATGATTATGACCAGGGATTATTCGGTGTAGTCATTACCGTAATGTTACAAATGATGTGGTAAAAGTCCTCATTGGCCCGTAGTGCATTGATGGACAGTTGTTGGCATGATCATGACCATTAATGAATACACGAATGTCCTTGGCCCGTAGTGCATGGATAATTTGTGGTCGTGATCTTTAAAGAATATCCTTGGTAGTAGTGCAGGGGTGATTCGATGATGTGGATTATTTATTAAGCTGAGTCCCAGCGATAAAAGTGATGAAAAACCTTTTAAATCATAGAAGATAGTAGATTTTATTCTCTACTTAACAGTTGTCGTATTGTACACGACAGTTGTATTATTAAGTTGTATTTGAATTATGTACCATGTATCTGGCGACTCAAGATGGGTGATGTATACCTATTTTGGGGGCGTCACAATTGACCCCAGTACAAAACTCATTTCTAAAACCCTCAAATATTTCTTTACTTAAAACGAACGAAACATGCGCCAAAGACGTTGGCTCGAGCTATTGAAGATTACGATCATACCATGCAATATCATCGTGGAAGTGCGAACGTGGTAGGTGACGCGTTGAGTAGAAGATAAGTATCTTGTTATAAATGCGAATATCTGAACCCACGTGAAGATAACGAATATCTGAGTAGAATCGACTTTAATTGATAAAGTTAAAAGTAGCTCGAGCTACATACTCAGAGGTGATGAATGTGAAGAATAAGGTTGAGAGTGCGTTATTCTAGAAATAAGAATCGACGAAGAGGAAATCTCAACCCTCGATTTAATTGGCCCATTTGAAATCCTCGATGAAGTAGGAAGGCGTGTGGCACTGTAGACTGCGTTTTACCACCAAGTATATCGCGTGTTCATAACGTTTTTAACGTATCGATGTTACGTAAATATGTGGACGACCCGATCCACATTATTAATTTAGAACCGGACGATATAGCAGAAGATTTAACGTATGAGGAGATAAATGTTAAAATCTTGGATAAGAAGGATCATATTCGACGCTTAAAGGTTATACCTCAAGAGTTAGAATTTGAAGTGAAGTCAGGGTATCCTTACATTGCGGATACAGTGCGATGCGTCGTAAATTTTGAGGGCGAAATTCCATAAGGAGGGGAGATTGTGAGACCCCAGATTTTATAAATAAAGATTTAAATTTCTCGAAATATTTTTTTGAATATTATGGAATGAAATTGATATAATGTTATAGTTGTGGGTAATATTTATAAATTTTGCAAAGTACGCAAGTTGTTATATAATATTCGATTGGTCGGGGAATATTCTTTTTGTCGGGGAATATCCATACGACGGTACAATCATTGGTGGACCCCACAACGGAATTATTGTCGGAATGAGAAAATGACAAAAATATTTTTATGAAAATAACAACGGAAGTTTTACAGTTAATACTGTTGAACTACTCGGTAGTAAAAGTACAGTAATACGTGTGGTTGTATAGTAGCACATGGTATTGATTATTGATGCCTATGTGATAAGTCACTCAGTTTTGTTTTATTGGTATTATTAATGTAATAAAACAGAAAAGCTTTTTATATAAAACAGAATACTTTTATAAACTTATTCGTTTTATTAGGCTAATAGTAAAATCTTTTTATATAAAATAGAATACTTTTATAAAGTTCTCTGTTTTATTAGATAATAATTAGAATATATTATATTTTATTATGCATAGTGTTTGCATAGTGCCTGCATAGTGTTTGCATAGTAAAATCTTTTATAAAGTTATTCATTTTATTAGATTATAAATAGAATATATTATATTTTATTTAAAAGATTTTGCTTTAAATATGGACCGTCAGATTAAAGTAAATCAATGGATAGTTCATGAATTAATTACTATCTTGATCCATTTTCTATAAATAGAAGCTCATTCCTTCATTATTTCTTACGAATTCAATTGAAACTCAGAGAGAAAAACTATAGAGAGAAAGAAGAAAAGTGTTACTGCGCTACTTCACTACTTTTATATCCAGTACTCTTCTTTCTAAGGTAAGGGATATTATTTGTTGTACTCGTAAGGGATATTATTTGTTGTACTCGTAAGGGATATTATTTGTTGTACTCGTAGGGGATATTATTTGTTGTACTCGTAGGGGATATTATTTGTTGTACTCGTAAGGGGTATTCTTTCTTTCTTATTCATGAAAAGAACTTCTGTTATTCCATTCTTTATTATTCTGTTGGAATAACCTATATACGCGGGCTATCCTATACTTGGTGAAATTTTTACATTATTCCATTCTTTATTATTATGTTAGAATAACATACATGCAAAATCTTTGCATACATGGTAAAATTCTTCTAATATTCCATTCTTTATTATTACTGTTGGAATATTTACATGCATGCGTTTCTTACTTAGGACACAGTTCCATTCTTTATTATTACATTGGAATATCCTATCTCTATCGTTTTCATGGGACGGTTCCGTTATTTATTATTCTGGAATATCCCGCCGGTGCGTATTACACGCCGACCGTTCAGTTATTTAGTATTACATTGGAATAACATGTCACGCCAATACCGCATGCATGGTGATTTCATTGTTATTCCATTCTTTATTATTACATTGGAAAATTCATGTCGGTGCAATTTTGCGACGACAGTTCCGTTATTATTATTCTATTGGAATAACTTTGTCTATCGCAATCTTTGCATGCATGGTGATTTCTTTTGTCATTCCATTCTTTATTATACTCGGTTGGTTAAAGTTTTGACTTCTATACTCCATGAAATTAGTGGAATATCCTTGATATTTGCGCTTCATCCAGTATCTTTTCATGGAAATATTCTTCTGAGCATTCTTGAATTTTTACTCCACAAAGTAGTATTATGTTGACAATTAGGACGTTATTGGTTCCTGGATAAATTAATTCTTGAACTTGTTTTATTGAATTCTTATATCATTGTCATCATCCTCATGTTTATATTATGTTGAAAGTCATCGTATTTTGTAGTGCATAGATGGACTTGGTATGATTATGACCAGGGATTATGCGGTGTAATCATGACCGTGATGTTACAAATGATGTGAAAAAAAAAGTCTTCATTGGCCCGTAGTGCATTGATGGACAGTTTTTGGTATGATTATGGCTATGGATTCTCTTCGGCCAAGGGTGCAAAGATGAATTATTTTATGGCATGATCAAGACCGTTGATGAAAACACGATTATCTTTGGCCTGTAGTGTAAGACCCCAACTTATTATAAATAAAAATCGAATTTCCTCTATTTATTATTGTGAATAATAAGGTGATAATTTGATATAATACTTTGGTTATGGGTATTTTGCTAAATAAGTAAATGGTTATAAAATATTCAATTGTCGGGGAATATTCATTTGGTCGTGGAATATTCTTTCTGTCGGGGAATATTCGTACGACGGCGCAACCATTTGTGGGCCCCATAGCGGATAACTGTCGGATGAAGAAAACGACAAGTTTGAGTTGTTATAAATAATGGCGTAATTGTTGCCGTTAAAGGCTGTTGGAATACGGTGGTTAAAATACGATGTCTGGCGTGGTTATCTGATGCTTTGCGGTATTACACAATATTGATGAATTATTGATCCTTACGTAAGAAAGCTATACTCAATAATTATTCTGATGAATTCTTTATTCAATTTTTTATTTTATTGATTCAATAATTGTTGCATTGATATTTTATATTATTGTTGTTCAATAATTGTCCTTGCATGATATTTCCATTATCAGATCAATAATTCATATTATTTGAATAATATTATTAGGTAGCATTATTGGCAAAGTCTAGAAAGTTCTGTCAAGGAGAGGTTTGGTCACCTAATTGCGCGCTAGTAAGGAGAAATCCTTATTGGAAAGCCCCATCTTTCCTGGGAACGGCCTAGTTGTCATAAATATGATTCTGTAATATTATTTATGAATAATTAATTATTGATTCATATGATAAGGAAATATTTATTTTATGTGGATATAAATGTTGGATATATTTATTGTGGTTAAAAATGAAGGAGTTAATGTTGAGGTGTTTTATCAGTATTTTTGTCGGAATGGAGGTATTAAAGATTAAACCAGTGTTTTTGAGATATATTGTGTGAGTTATAATTTTTAATCCGACCGTTGGATCGTTGTGATTTTTTGATATGTTATACATATATAAGTTGAGTATATGTCCACAAATTTTGAATCGTTAAAAATGAAGGTATTATTTGTTATGAATTTTAAGAGGTGACTGATTCAGAAATTAGGTTTATAAATGATTTTGGTGGAAAATTCTAGAATTGAGTGGTCCCCACTTGTGGTTGGTGAAGAAATGTGTTGAATTTTATTTCAAATGTGGTGGGTGGCAATAGTAGCAGGTAAAGCCATCAGGTTGCAGGTCAAGTCTGCTTCGGCGTGCTAATATTTTCCTATAAATAGAAGGCTAAGTTAGAATTGAAAATCACACTAGAAACTTAAGCTTTCTCTCTTTCTCTCTCTATATTATCGAGCGTATTCTTGTGAGTATTTTGATACTTTGAGTGTTGCTATCTCTGGTTGCAAGTTCCTTCAAAGACTATATCCGAAGATTCGACCCGAAATATTATCTTTTTGAGGTAAGGGATGTTATTTTCTTTGTAAGTGATATTATTTCTTCAATATCATTATGCTGAAATATTGGTTGGAACTTTTTATCAAATTTAGAACTTTTCATGTCGGGGTTACTATTCATGAGTTACTATTCATGAGTTACTATTCACGAGTTACTATTCCCGAGTACTATTCACGAAGCATGATGATTTTTCTTGTGGAAATTTCTATCTTTTGGTGTCGGAGTTACTATTCACGTATATGGCACTATTCACGTATACGGCACTATTCACGAATACGACATTATTCACCGAAAAATGAATTTTTCTTCTTTTTGTCCAAGATGTCTATTATGGTTACTATCTTTGATTGTATCCATGTTTTGATCTTTATTCTTGAATTTTACTTCAAAATTTGTTATTATGGAGTATTATTGATCTTGGATAAACTGTAATACGAATCTCTAATATTTGTTATTTTGTTTCACTGGATTTGTTTCTTTAATATATTTTTCATCATCTTCAGTCCTAAATGATGATATTACTGAATATCTTTGGCCTATAGTACAAAGATGAATGATTAACTGATGAATATCTTTGGCCTGTAGTGCAAAGATGAATGATTACCTAATGAATATCTTTGGCCCGTAATGCAAAGATGAACAGGTATTGAGATGAACATGACCAATTGGTGATACAAATGAATATCTTTGGCCTGTAGCAAAGATGAATATTTGATTCAAGATGTTATATTGATTAATTCAAGTTTATTTGGTATTTATTTGGTCGGTCAGAGTATAGGGATAATATGTAACATATCAATTAATCCTTGTTTTGTGGCAGTATTTACAAATGGCATCCAAAAATGTTGAGATAAACAATGAAGCACATGAGACCGTTGAGTCACCAACGATCAATACCAATGATAATGTGCAACAGGAAGACAATAATCCTCAGGTAAACAATAACACCGATCAAATGATGAACGATGGGATATTCAGAGGCTTTATGCAATTCATGCAATATCAGGCGAGTCCTGTTCAAAATGCAGGTGGAATCATTGGCAACTCTGGGTTGGTCACCGCTAAACAGTTCAAGGAGCTGGGACCACCGGAGTTTATTGGAGAGCCAAAACCACTTAAGGCAGAGACGTGGATAAAGCAGATCGATCACCAAGATATTTGATGTCTTGGGATGCTCCGAGGAGCAAAAGGTTCCATTTGCCACCTTTATATTGCGAGGAGAGGCAGATTACTGGTGGGAATCTGTAAAGCGTACTCAACCTTCCGCACTGAAGATGTCTTAAGAGAAATTCCAAGAACTGTTCAACGACAAGTACTTTCCCGAAAGTATTCGTCACATGAAGGAGGTAGAGTTCATCAAGTTGGAGCAAAATAATATGACCGTGTCACAATACGAAGCTAAGTTTACCTAGTTATCGCGGTTTGCGTCCCACTTGGTTGATAATGAGGAGAGAATGACGCGGATGTTTCTAAGAGGTTTGAAACCAGAGATACGTCAATACTTAATTTCTCACAAACTGTGTTTGTATTCAGATGTTGTAAATAGGGCTCGATTATTGGGAGATAGCGATAACGAGTCAACCCAACCAAAGAGAGAAAGCGGTGACAAAATGATAATACGGTGGTAGCGATCATCGAAACGATGACAACAAACGTAGAGAGAAATCAACATGCGAAATGGTAACCACTTAAATTGGTAATCATGGCCAAGATAATAGAAGTGGAAATTTCAAGAAGAGGAGATTCAACAATGATGGAAAGGCGTCATCACCAAAGACCTATTGTTAAGGAAGGGAATGACAACCAATCGTATGTTACAAATGCGGAGAGGAGGGACATATTAGTCCAAACTGTACGCGGCAATCCAAAGCGTGTTATAATTGCGGAAGAGAAGGTCACCTTGCACGATTTATCGAGCACCGAAGTCAAGTCCAGCTAAGATGGAGGCATCAAAGGCCGTCCCAAACAAGACAAAACCGGTAGTTCAAGGGAGAGCGTTTGTTGTAACCTCCCAAAAAGTGAGGAATCTGAACGAGGTGATCACGGGTAAGCTAATCATAAACTCTAGCGAAGTATATACCTTATTTGATACCGGTTCTACCCATTCTTATATTTCTCCTACTTGCGTTCAACGTTTAAATTTAACTCCGGAGAAATTAGACTTTGACTTATCTATTGAAACTCCGTTAGGAGAAACCTTCATTACCTCCACTGTTTATAGTCTTGTTTGGTTCAAATCAGTACCCTCACATTACCTGTCGATCTTATTTCCTTAAAAATACTTGCATTTGATGTGATTTTAGGGATTGATTGGTTAACTACTCATGCAAAAATTGATTATTTTCGTAGGGTTGTTAGCTTTTATATTCCTAACCAAACTATTATGCGAATTCAAGCAACCAAACCACTAAAGTCAATCACTGTCATATCAAGCCATAAAGCTATTCGTTTATTAAAAAACGGATGTCAAGCTTTCTTAGCCCATGTCAATGATTTAAACAAAAACACGTCAGATTTGAATGAAATTTCTATTGTTAATAAATTTCCTGACGTATTCCCCGAAGAACTTCCTGGCATACCCCCGGAGCATGAAATCGAGTTTGGTATCGACCTTGAACCCGGTACAAAACCCATTTCCAAAGCCCCATATCGAATGGCTCCTATTGAACTTCAGGAGTTAAAAACCCAACTGCAAGAATTGTTAGACATCGGTTTCATTCGACCTAGTACGTCTCCTTGGGGTTCTCCTATTATATTAGTGAAGAAGAAAGATGGAAGTATGCGACTTTGTATTGATTATCGGGAGTTGAATCATGTCACCATCAAAAATAGGTACCCATTGCCTCGTATTGATGATCTGTTTGACCAGTTGCAAGGCGCCAAATTCTTTTCAAAGATCGATCTTCGTTCTAGATATCATCAGTTGAAGATTAAAGCGATGACATTCCAAAGACTACTTCGAGAACTTCGATGCAGGCATTCCGAATTCTAGTCATGTCTTTTGGATTGACTAATGCTCCTCTTGCCTTCATGGATATGATGATGAACCGAGTATTCAAGGAATATTTGGATCACTTTGTGGTCGTCTTTATTGATGACATCCTCATTTACTCCAAAAGCCGTGAAGATCATGAGCAACACTTGAGGCTGATACTCCAAAAGATTTGTAAAAACAAGTTATATGCCAAGTTGAAGAAATACGAGTTCTGGCTTGAGGAAGTAGTATTCCTTGGGCACGTGATATCAAATCATGGAATATCTATTGACCCTACAAAGATTGAAGCAATTCAAAGCTGGGAGCAACCTAAGTCAGTAACCGAAGTACGTAACTTTCTCGGCTTAGCTGGTTATTATCGGAGATTCGTAGAAGGATTTTCTCGAATCACTACTCCATTAACTCAGCTGACTCAGAAAGATACAAAATTCGGTTGGAGCGAGGAATGTGAGAAAAGTTTTCAAGAACTCAAGAGGAGGCTTATTTCAGCACCTATTCTGACAATACCATCTGTCTCAGAGGGATTTGTCATCTACAATGATGCTTCAGGCAAAGGGTTAGGATGTGTTCTCATGCAACATGGGAAAGTGGCCTATGCCTCACAACAACTCAAAGAATATGAGAGGAATTATCCTACTCATGATCTAGAGTTGGCAGTTGTCGTTTTTGCACTTAAAATTTGGAGGCATTACCTGTATGGGGAGAAAGTGGAGATCTATACGGATCATAAAAGCCTCAAATATTTCTTCACTCAAAAGGAACTCAACATGCGGCAACGACGTTGGCTCGAACTGTTAAAAGATTATGATCATACTATTCAATACCATCCTGGAAAAACGAACGTAGTATTTGACGCTTTAAGTAAAAGATCATATGCGGGTACGAGTGCAATATTATCAATGCAAAGGCCTATTTTGTATAACTTACAAAGGATGGAGATAGAGTTAAAGACTCTAGGGACCCATGTGATGATGGCGAATATACGAGTAGAACCGACTTTAATCAATAAAGTTAAAGTTGCTCAAGTTATAGACCTGGAGCTGACGCGTATGAGGAAGAAAATGCAAGAAGGTGCTATTCCGGAAGCAAGAATCGATGAAGAAGGAATATTTCGAGTCAACTCCAGACTTTGTGTTCCTAACGATTATGACTTAAAGTATAAAATCAAGATGGAGGCGCACAACACACCGTTTGCAACCCTTCCTGGGAGTAACAAAATGTATCGTGATCTTCGACATACATTTTGGTGGAGCAATATGAAGAGAGAGATAGCGGGGTTTATCTCAAGGTGTCTAACTTGTCAACGAGTCAAGGCAGAGCATCAAGTGCCAAAAGGTCCATTGCAACCACTTGAAATTCCAGAATGGAAGTGGGAGCACATTACCATGGATTTCGTTACTGGTCTTCCCAAGGTTTCTCAAGGTATAGATGCAATTTGGGTCATTGTTGATAGATTGACCAAGTCTGCTCATTTCCTACTGATACAGGAAACTTATACACTTGAACGTCTTGCTCGTATGTACATAAACAATATTGTAAGATTTCATGGTATGCCAGTATCCCTAGTTTCTGATTGAGACCCAAGATTCACTTCACGATTTTGGTTTAGTTTGCAAAAAGCTATGGGCATATATTTACGATTTAGTTCGGCATATCATCCTCAATCGGACGGGCAGTCGGAGAGGACTATTCAAACTCTTGAATATTTATTAAGACTCTGTGTCCTTGACTTCAAAGGAAGTTGGGACAAGTTCTTACCATTGGTGGAGTTTTCCTACAACAACAGTTATCAAGCAAGTATTGGCATGGCTCTATTTGAGGCATTGTATGGAAGAAAGTGTCGTTCTCCAGTATACTGGGATGAGGTGGGTGAAGCAACGTTGTTGGGACCGGAGTTGGTACGTATGACTACTGAAAAGATTCAAACGATCTGACAACGTATAAAAACCTCATAAGATCGACAAAAGAGTTATGCTGATCTTCATCGAAAGGACGTGGAATTTAATATTAGAGATCATGTGTTGTTACGTGTTGCTCCATGGAAAGAAGTTACGGGATTTGGAAAGAGAGAAAACCTCAATCCTCAATTCATTGGCCCATTTTTAATCCTCGATCGAGTAGGAACTGTGGCCTATAGACTCGCCTTACCGCCAAGTATGTCTCGTGTTCATAACGTTTTTCACATATCTATGTTACGTAAATATATGAAAGACCCGAACCACATTATTGAATTAGAACCGGACGAGATAGCGGAAGATTTAACATATGAAGAGGTACCTGTTAAAATTTTGGATAAGAAGGATCATATTCTACGCTCCAAGATTATACCTCAAGTCAAAGTTTTGTGGAGAAACCACAATGTTGAGGAAATGACATGGGAGTTAGAATCTGAAGCGAAGTCAAGGTATCCTCACCTCTTCGACATACCAGGTACGCACCCTAATTTCGAGGACGAAATTTCATAAGAAGGGGAGGTTGTAAGATCCCCAACTTTTATGAAGAAAGATTAATTTTTCATGATGTTAACGCCAAGTGTAAGATCCCCAACTTTTATGAATAAAAATTATTTTTTCTCTAAATATATTTTTGAATATTATGGTGTGGATTTGATATAATGTTATAGTTGTGGGTAATATTTACAAATTTTGCAAAGTAAGCAAGTGGTTATATAATATTCGATTGGTCGAAGAATATTCGTTTTAATAAGGAATATTCGTACGACGACACAATCATTGGTGGACCCCACAATGAAAGTATTGTCGTAGTTAGAAAATGACAGAATTATCTTTTTATAAAAATAACGGCAAAAGTTTTACCGTTAAACTGTTGAACTACCCGATGGTAAAACTACGATGTCTGGCGTGGTTGCATAAGTAGCACACACGGTATTGATTATTGATACTACGAGAAGTCACTTTCAGGTTATACTCAATTATTACTCTGAGAATTGTTGTATAATATCTTTCATATTATTGATTCAATTATTGTCACAGTATCATCTTCATAATATTTTATATTATTAAATCAATAATTTAGACGACAAAGTTATTCATATTATAATTTGCAATATTGACAATGTCTAGAAAGTTACATCGATGAGAGGTTTGGTTACTTTAATTGTGCTTGATAGGAAAAATCCTTATTGGAAAGCCCCCTCTCTCCTGGGAATGATTTGGTTGTTAAATATTGTGAGTTATAATATTAATGATGAATAAGTTCGTGTTGATTAAAGATGAAATTGATATTTTCATTATGTTGGGATTATTAGTGTTAGTAGAAATCAACATCTATTTCGATAATAATGGATGTCTGGAGGTTATATTGACCAATCGGGTAATTTATCGGATAAAAGAACAATTAATTGCTATTAATTCACATGCTTATAACTATTTGTTCACATGTGTGTACTATTGATTCACATGCATGTACTATTAGGGGAGGTGCAAGATTGATAATACTTGCATGACTAAATTAAAAACAGAGGTATAGATGAATGTACTATACTGTAATTATTTATTCACATGATTGTACTGTTGATTCACAAGATGTACTATTAGGGGAGGTGGTGCAAGTTTGATAATACTTGCAGGACTAAATTAAAAATGAAGGAAAAGATGAAGATTATGATGCCCCCAAAATAGGTATACATCACCCATTCTGAGTCACCAGATACATGGTACAGAATACAAATACAATCTTTAATATACAACAAGAGAGCTGTGAGTTTTAATACAAATACTGTCTTCTAGAGAGTATACAAACTTAAAAAGAGTCCTCATTATATTTATTGTCACACTATTTAACAGAATAGTGAGGACTACTAGCTAATACTATCATCCGGACCATCACTTCGTTCCCCGACTCGTCCCTACCACGTTCTCATTTCACGAAGAAAATTGAAAGAAAGAAAGGTGAGCTCAACTAGCCAAGAAGAAATATTATGACTAAGATAATGCGAGAATAAATTATCATTAGCCTTCAAATGATGTTAAAGCGATAAAATATAACAAACATCAAGTTTAAGTGCAATGGAACAAGTAATCCATTAAAAGTCAAGTAGAGAATAAAATATACTATCTTCTATGATTTAAAAGGTTTTCATGACTTTTATCATTTGAGACTCGACAATAAATAATTCACATCATCGAATCACCCTACACTTTTCGGCCAAGGATATTCTTTAGTATCACGACCACAATTATCCATGAACTACGGGCCAAGAATATTTGTGTATTCATTAATGGTCATGATCATGCCAACAACTCTGTCCATCAATGCACTACGGACCAATGAGGACTTTTACCACATCATTTGTAACATTACGGTCATGATTACAAAAGAATAATCCCTGGTCATAATCATACCAAGTCCATCTATGCACTACAGGCCATAATTGACTTTCAAAAAAATATAAACATGAGGATGATGACAATGATATAAGAATTCAATAAAACAAGTTCAAGAATTAATTTATCCAGGAACTAATAATGTCCAAATTGTCAATATGATACTACTTTATAGAGTAAAATTCAAGAATGCTCAGAAGAATATTTCCATGAAAAGATACTGGATGAAGCGCAAATATTAAGGATATTCCACTAATTTCATGGAGTATAAAAGTCAAAACTTTAACCAACTGAGTATAATAAAGAATGGAATAACAAAAGAAATCACCATGCATGCGGTACTTGGCATGGCGGAGTTATTCAACAAAATACTAAATAACGGAACCGGTCGAGGCAAAATTCGTGATCGGCAGGATGTTCCAACGAGAATAATAAAGAATGGAATAACAGCGAAATCACCATGTATGCGGTACTTTTGCATAGACAAAGTTATTCCACGAGAATACTAATAAGGGCGGAATTAGGTCCGGCGTAAAAGCGCATGCATGAGGATATTCCAACAGAATAATAATAAAGAGCGGAACCGGTCCGGCATAAACGCATGCGATGTGAGGATATTCAACGAGAATAATAAAAGCGGAATCAAGTCGGCGTAAAAGCGTCTGACGGGATATTCCAATAGAATAGTAAAGGCGGAATAATAGAAGAATGTCACCAAGTATAGGGTAGCAGATATCTGAGTTATTCAACGGAATAATAAAGAACGGAATAACATAAGTTCTCTTCATGAATACAAAAAATAACACCCCTTACGAGTACAACAAATAATATTTCCTACCATAAGAAGAAAGTCTTTGGATATATAAGTAGTGAAGTAGCGAGAATACTTTCTTCTTTCTCTCTATAGTTTATCTCTCTAGAGTTTGGTGAATTCGTAAGAAAATAATGAAGGAATGAGCTTCTATTTATAGAAAAATGGACTGCATAGTAACTAACTCATGAATGGTCCAGATTGATTTACTTTAATCTGACGGTCCATATTTAAAGCAAAATATTTTAAATAAAATATAATATATTCTATTTGTAATCTAATAAAGCGAATAACTTTATAAAAGATTTTACTATAAAAAACTATGCGAGCACTTTATACGCAGCCTTATGCATAATAAAATATAATATATTCTAATTATTGTCTAATAAAATAGATAACTTTATAAAAGTATTTTGTTTTATATAAAAAGATTTTACTATACAAAACAATATGCGATAATTATGCAACATTATACATAATAGAATATAATATATTCTATTTATAGAATAACTTTATAAAAGTATTACATTTTATATAAAAATATTTTACGTATTATTACATTAATAATACCAACAAAAGCTGAGTGACTTATCACGTAAGCATCAATAATTAATACTGGTGTGCTACTTATGCAATACGCGTATTCTTTGTACTTTTAAACAAGGTGTTTCAATAGTTAACGGTAAAACTTCCGTCGTTATTTTCATAAAGTATTTTTGTCGTTTTCTCAATCAAACAATAATTCCGTTACAGGGGTCCACCAATGATTGTCTTAGATTATACGAATATTCCCTGTTAAAACGAATATTCCCCAACCAATCGAATATTATATAACAACTTGCGTACTTTGCAAAATTTATAAATATTACCCACAACTATAACATTATATCAATTTCACTCCATAATATTCAAAAATAATATTTATAGAAAATTCATCTTTATTCAAAAAGTTGGGGTTTTACAATCTCCTCTTTTTATGAAATTTTGCCCTCGAAATTAGGGTACGTACCTGGTATATTGAAGAGGTAAGGATACCTTGATTTCATTTCAGATTCTAACTCCTAAGTCATTTCCTCAACATCGTGGTTTCTCTACAAAACTTTGACTTGAGGTATAACCTTGGAGCGTAGAATATGTTCCTTCTAATCCAAGATTTTAACAGGATTCTCTTCATACGTCAAATCTTCCGCTATTTCGTCTGGTTCTAACTCAATAATGTGGTTCGGGTCTTCCACATATTTACGTAACATGGATATGTGAAAAACGTTATGAACACGAGACATACTTGGCGGTAAAGCGAGTCTATAGGCCACAGTTCCTACTCGATCAAGGATTAAAAATGGGTCGATGAATCGAGGATTGAGCTTTCCTCTCTTTCCAAATCTCGTAACTCCTTTCCATGGAGCAACACGCGTAACACATGATCTCTATATCGAATTCCACGTCCTTTCGATGAAGATCGGCATAACTCTTTTGTCGATCTTGTGAGATTTTTATACGTTGTCGGATTGTTTGAATCTTTTCTGTAGTAATACGTACCAACTCCGGTCCCAACAACGTTGCTTCTCCCACCTCATCCCAACATACTGGAGAACGACACTTTCTTCCATACAACGCTTCGAATGGAGCCATGCCAATACTTGCTTGATAATTGTTGTTGTAGGAAAACTCCACCAATGGTAAGAACTTGTCCCAACTTCCCTTGAAATCAAGGACACATAGTCTTAATAGATCTTCAAGAGTTAGAATAGTCCTCTCCTCCATTTGCTCGTTAGATGCGAGGATGATATGCCGAGCTAAATCGTAAATCTGTTCCCATAACTTTCTGCAAACTAACCCAAAATCGTGAAGTGAATCTTGGGTCTCGATCCGAAACTATGGATATTGGCATACCATGCAGTCTTATAATCTCGTTTATGTACATACGAGCAAGACGTTCAAGTGTATAAGTTTCTCGTGTCGGTAAGAAATGAGCGAGACTTGGTCAATCTATCAACAATGACCCAAATCGCATCTATACCTTGAGAAACCTTAGGAAGACCCAAGAATAAAATCCATGGTAATGTGCTCCCACTTCCATTCCGGAATTTCAAGTGGTTGCAATGGACCTTTTGGTACTTGATGCTCGCCTTGACTCGTTGACACGTTAGACACCTTGAGATAAGCAATGCTATCTCTCTCTTCATATTGCCCCACCAAAATATATGTCGAAGATCATGATACATTTTTGGTACTCCTAGATGGATTGCAAGCGGTGTGTTGTGCGCCTCCATCATGATTTTATACTTTAAATCGTGGTCGTTAGGAACACAAAGTGCAGAGTTGACTCAAGTATTCCTTCTTCATCGATTCTTGCTTCCAGCATAGCACCTTCTTGCACTTTCTTCCTCATACGCGCATCGACTCAGTGTCCAGTAGCTCGAAAGCGCTTTTAACTTTATCAATTAAATTCGGTTCTACTCGTATATTCGCCATCATCACATGGGTCCTTGGAGTCTTTAACTCTATCTCCATCCTTTGCAAGTCACACAAAATGGGCCTTTGTGTTGACAATATAAATACTCATACTTGCATATGATCTTCTACTCAATGCGTCAGCTACCACGTTCGCTTTTCCAGGATGGTATTGGATGGTATGATCATAATCTTTCAACAGTTCAAGCTAACGTCGTTGTCGCATGTTGAGTTCCTTTTGAGTGAAGAAATATTTAAGGCTTTTATGATCCGTAAAGATCTCCACCTTCTCCCCATACAAGTAATGCCTCCAAATTTTAAGTGCGAAGACAACAGCTGCTAACTCTAGGTCATGAGTAGGATAATTCCTCTCATATTCTTTGAGTTATCGTGAGGCATAGGCTATGACTTTCCCATGTTGCATGAGAACACATCCTAACCCTTTGCTCGAAGCATCTTTGTAGATGACAAATCCTCAAGAACGGATGGTATTGTCGAGCAGTCTTTGAAATGAGTCTCCTCTTGAGTTCTTGAAAACTCTTCTCACATTCCTCGCTCCAATAGAACTTTGTATCTTTCCGAAGTCAATTTGAGTTAGTGGAGTAGCGATTCGAGAAAACCTTCTACGAATCTCCGATAATAACCAACTAAAGCGAGAAAGCTACATACTTGATCATTGATTTAGGTTGCTCCCGACTTTGAATAGCTTCAATCTTTGTTGGGTCAGCGGATATTCCATGACTTGATACCACGTGCCCAAGGAATGCTACTTCCTCGAGCGAACTCGCATTTCTTCAACTTGGCATAAAGCTTGTATTCACGAAGCTTTTGGAGTATCGACCTCAAGTATTGCTCATGATCTTCACGGCTTTTGGAATAAATAAGGATGTCATCAATAAAGGCGACCACAAAGTGATCCAAATATTCCTTGAATACTCGGTTCATCATATCCATGAAGGCGGCGGGGCATTAGTCAATCCAAAGGACATGACTAGGAATTCATAATGCCGATCTGGGGAGTTACGAAAGCCGTCTTTGGAATGCCATCGGTTCTAATCTTCAATTGGTGATATCCAGGAATGAAGATCAATCTTTGAAAAGAATTTGGCTCCTTGCATTTGGTCAAACGGGTCATCAATACGTGGCAATGGGTACCTATTTTTGATGGTGACATGATTCAACTCCAGATAATCAATACAAAGTTGCATACTCCCATCTTTCTTCTTCACGAATAGAGCAGGAGCACCCCGAGGAGAAGTACTAGGACGAATAAAGCCAATGTCTAACAATTCCTGCAGTTGAGTCTTTAACTCACGAAGTTCAATAGGAGCCATTCGATATGGGGCTTTGGAAATGGGTTTTGTCTGGGGTTCAAGGTCGATACAAAATTCAATTTCACGCTCAGGGGTAGGCAGGGAAGTTCTTGAGGAATACGTCGGGAAATTCATTAACAATAGAAATATCATTCAAAAGCGGCGTATTTTTGTTTAGATCGTGACGTGGGCTAAGAAAGCTTGACATTCATTTTTCAATAAATGAATAGCTTTATGGCTTGAGATGACTGTGATTGATTTTAATGGTTTGGTTGCTTGAATTCGCATAATAGGTTGATTAGGAATATGAAAGCTAACAACCTTACGAAAATAATCAATTTTAGCATGATGAGTAGTTAACCAATCAATCCCTAGAATCACATCAAATGCAAGTATTTTTAATGAAATAAGATCGACAGGTAATGTGAGGGTACCGATTTGAACCAAACAAGACTTATAAATAGTGGATGTAATGAAGGTTTCTCCCAACGGAGTTTCTACAGATAAGTCAAAGTCTAATTTCTCTGGAGTCAAATTTAATCGTTGAGCGCAAGTAGGAGAAATAAAAGAATGGGTAGAACCGGTATCAAATAAGGTATAGACTTCGCTAGAGTTTATGATAAGCTTACCCGTGATGACCTCATTCGGGTTCCTTGCTTTCTGGGAGGTCACAACAAACGCTCTCCCTTGCACTACCGGCTTTGACTTTTCTGGGACGGCCTTTGGTGCCTCCATCCTGGCTGAACTTGTCTTCCGTGAATGACAAAATCGGGCTAAGTGACCTTCTCTTCCACAATATAACATGCTTTGGACGGCATCGCGCAGTTTGGACTGATGTGCCCCTCCCCTCCGCATTTGAAGCATATGATAGGTGGTCGTTCTCCTTCCTTAACAACAGTCTTTGGTCTTTGACGTCCTTCCATCATTGTTGAATCTCCTTTTCTTGAAATGTCCATTTTTACTGTCTTGGCCATGATTACCACCGAAGTGGTTACCATTTTTGGCATGTTGATTCCCTCCACGTTTGTTGTCACCGTTTTGATGACTGATACCACTGGTATTTTCATGTTGCCGGCTGCTTTCTCTAGGTTGCGTTGACTTGTTACCTGGCTCTCAATAAGCGAGCCCTATTTACAACATCTCGAGTACAAACACGGTTTATGAGAAATAAGATATTGACGTATCTCCGGTTTCAAACATCTTAAAAATATTCGCGTCATTCGCTCCTTATTATCGACCAAATGGGATGCAAACCGGGATAACTCTGCAAATTTAGCCTCGTATTGCGACACGGTCATATTGTTTTGTTCCAATTTAATAAACTCCACTTCTTTCATGGCGAATACTCTCGGGAAAGTACTTGTCGTTGAATAGCTCTTGGAACTTCTCCCAAGACATCTTGAGTCGTCGTCGGTACGATGCGTTTCTGATTCCCACCGATGTCTGCCTCTTCACGCAACATGAAGGTGGCGAAGGAACCTTTTGCTCCTCGGAGCATCCCAAGACATCAAATATCTTGGTGATCTGCTTTATCCATGCTTCCGCCTTAAGTGGTTTTGGCTCTCAATAAACTCCGGTGGTCCCGGCTCCTTGAACTATTTAGCGGTGACCGTCAAGAGTTTCAGTGTTTCCACTTACATTTTGGGCCGAGCCGTTCTGCTTTGATGTTTCATGAATTGCATAAAGCCTCTAAACAATCCATCATTCATCATTTGGTCAGTGTTATTATTTGCATTAGGATTTTCGCCTTTCTGATGCACATTCTCCTGATTATTGATATATGGAGACTCAACGGTCTCTTGTGCTCCATTGTTATTCTCAACATTCTCGGATGTCATTTTCAGATACTGCCATAAAACAAAGGTTAATTAACATATAACATATTATCCTTATACTTTGTGAACCAATTAAATACCAAATAAACTTAGGTAGGTCATACTAATGAAGAATTCCCGTCTCTCCCTCCTAGTTCTAGTCTCACATCTTAGCGGGATCATATCCTAAGCTTTGATCTAAATTTGTGACTCCCCAAAATAGGTATACATCACCCATTACTCGAGTCATCGGATACATGATACAGGATACAAATACAATCTTTAATATACAACAAGAGAGGCTGTGAGTTTTAATACAAATATCATCTTACAGAGAGTATACAAACTCAAAAGGAGTCCTCATTACATTTATTGTCACACTATTTAATGAGAATAGTGAGGACTACTAGCTAATACTATCATCTGGACCATCACTCTGGTTCCCAGACTCGTCCCATTTCGTTCTCATTTCTGAAGAGAACAATGAAATAAAGGGTGAGCTCAACTAGCCCAGTAAGAAATATTATGTGACGCCCCCAAAACAGGTATACAACACCCATTCTGAGTCGTCAAAATATATGGTACAGAAATAACTACAACTTTATTAATACAACATAAAAACTGTGAGTTTAAATACAAATATTGTCATCTAGATAATATCCACACTCAAATAAGTCCTCATTTCAATTATTGATACATTATTTTACAAAAATAGTGAGGACTACTAAAATAACTTCTAGAACCATCATTCCATACCCGACCAACTAGTACTATTTACATTCTCGCCTCTCACGAGAAGAAAAATGGAACAAAAGGAAAAGAGTGAGCTCAACTAGCCCGATAAAGAACATTATGACTAAGATAATACGAGAACAAATTATCGTTAGTCTTCAGAGGAAAAATCTAATAGAATACAATAGACAACAAGTTTTAAATCAATATTCGCGTGAAATAATAATTCATTAGAAGAGTTAAGTAGATAATGAAATCTACTATCTTCTATATATGAATATAAAAGTTCATCGCTCATCTTTTATCCACTGTAACATCAATCAATATATATACGGAATCAAATATTCATCTTTGCACTCTGAGGCCAAAGATATTCATCGATTGGTCGTGTTCATCTAAACACTGTTCATCTTTTGCACTACTGGCCAAAGATATTCATCGAAATCATTCATCTTTGCCTTTATAGGCCAAAGATATTCAAATTAATATCATCATTTAGGGTGAGGATGATGAAAAATATTTTAAAGAAAAGCGAATCCGGTAAAACAAAAGAACAAGTATTAAGGATTCATACTTTAAATAACCCAAGTTGAAAATACTTCATAAATAACCAAAGTGGAGTAAAATTCAAGAATGAAGACCAAAACATAGATCAATCAAAGATAGGAACTATAATGCGGACAATCTTGGACATAAAAAGAAAATTTAATTTTTTCGCGAATAGTGTCGATTCGTGAATAGTCTTGAGTATCGTGAATAGTAACTCGACATCAAAAGATAGAAATTTCACAAAAAATATCATCATGCTTCGTGAATAGTACTCGTGAATAGTAACTCGTGAATAGTAACTCATGAATAGTAACCCCGACATGAAAAAGTTTTAAATTTGATAAAAAGTTCAAACCAATATTTTGGCATAATGATATTGAAGAAATAATATCATTTATGAAAAAAAAAATCTTCCTTACCTCAGAAAGAATAGTACTTCTGACTAGATACTGGATATAGTGCTGAAAGAACTTGCACCATATAGCAATACTCAAAGTACTAAAATACTCACAAAATACGCTCGATATTATAGAGAGAAAAGAGAGAAATCTTTAGTTTACGGTGTGTTTTCAATTCTAACCTAAGCACCTATTTATAGGAAAATGCTTAGAACACCAAGCGAGAAAATTTAATAAAATATTAATATATATATTAAATTTTTCCTACGCATACACTACACGAGACCCAAGCATCAGCCACCAACTCACAAAAAAAACGTTTTTCTTAATTAAAATAATTAAAACTTCCAAAAATAAATTATTTCAGAACTTCAATAATTCATAATAAATAGCCCTTTTATCAGAAAATTCGAATCTTGGGACTTTTTATAGGAAATTCAATTCTCTACAACTTCTTTGAAGAAAGTTTTTCCAAATTCAAGCGAGAAATTGAGTGAAATCCATAAACCAGGCGATTTTACAATTTATAATTAAATTTTAGTCAATAAATGGGCCCACAGACATGTTTTAAACAACTTTTACAACAAAAATACTCTTCCTCCTCATATACTCATATATCCCACATTCATTGTAAAAAATATCATCATTATTATATAATATAATAAAATATTATTTTATCAGAAAAGATAAAATATCAATTTTTAACAATTGTCACTTTAAAAATTTTCTCCATCTATAACCACATAAAATCAATATTTTCCTCATCATATAAATCAATAATTAATTATTCACAAATAATATTACGAGAATCACGATCTTTGGTGACGGTAGATTTCCAGGAAAGAGGGCTTTCTAATAAGAATTTCTCTTACTACTAAGGTATGATTAGGTGACCAAACCTCTCTTTAGACAAAAATTTCTAGACATTGCCAATAATGTTTTCTAATAATATTATTGAGATAATATGAATTATTGCTTCGATAATGGAAAATAATGTGTAGTGACAATTATTGAAACAACGATAATATAAAATATCAACGACAATTATTGAATCAATAAAATAAAATCTTTGACGATAGAATTACTATAACAATTATTGAGTAGTGCCTTCTTATGTAAGAATCAATAATTGGTGCAATCTGCTAATGTCTTCTTTGTGCAACAACGCAGCGTACATTGTGTTTTAACCATCGGGTATTCCAACAGTGTTAACGGTAACAACTACGTCGTTATTTATAAACAACTTATACTTGTCGTTTTCTTCATCCAATCGCTTTCCGTTATGGGGCCCACACAAAAGGCAAGCGCTACCGTCGCATTACGAATATTCTAAAATGCAAAGAATATTCCATGACCAAACGAATATTCTCCGACAACAATGAGTATTTTATAACCACTTGCTTATTTGAAATATTTGCGCATTTTATCCATAACTAACCACATTAATCAAATCAACCCTTACTATTTCAAAATGATAAATAGAGGAAATTAAATTTTATTTATTAATAATTTGGGGTCTTACACCACTCCTAGGTCTGCTCTTGTTCCTACCAGCCTCATCCGGACGAGGCATCCTGGATCGACTCCAATGTCTGGGCTTCTTTGATGAAGCCTCCTGTTCTTTGGCCATTTTGGCCATCTGTTCTTCCTGCTGAAGACGTAGGGCCATTATGGCGTCTTTGTTCTGCTGTATCTTTTTCATCAAGATGAACTGATGCTGAACTTGGTTGTTCTCAACCTGATCCTTTCCTCACCTTTCATACGCTCGGGACTAATTGTCTTCGGCGCGAGTAAGGGGAATTGGAGTATACTAACTAGCCGAAAATAGTCGTCGTCGTGCTGACTAGTCATGTTCATAATTACCTTCCTTATTTTTTTTTGGCCCCAACTTATCTTTGAGTGACCCTCTAGCCTGGGTCGTTTGATGAGTTTTGGATTTTTACTGGTTTGAAGCACCACTGTCCCTGCTCGCTATATCTTTCAACCGAAAAAATTCTGGAGTGATTGTAAAAGCACTAAAAGCCCTCCTTCTAGCGCCAATGTTAACGTCAAGTTTCGTCGGTGCGTCCAATCACCAAATTCACGCGCTTAAACATGCACAGTAACAAGATCACACGAGAAACTTGACGGGTTATGCCGCCGGGTGATAGCTCTGGTGTGAGAATAAGTACAAGCTAGAACAAGGTTTAATAATGGAGGCTTTAGTGTTTAGTGCTCAAAAATGTATTACTTGTTAATTGAAGTTAAGCCTTGTATTTATAGCTGTTCTCATCACCCTAAAGCCAATTTCTGAATCGGATTAGGACTCCTAAACATGGTAGTTACCTATGTTTGGGTCCAACTCAATCTCCTTAAAAGGGGAAAGTTGGATATAACCCAAACACCTACCTTTGGATTTGGTATTTAAATATGGTTAGGATTGGAATCCTTAACCAGTCAAACTCCTTATCACTCCAGACTCCATACGAGGAATAACCATCTGTATGGGCTCAAGTCATCCGAATACCTCCAAACTGGTCTTGACTTCGGCCCAATGGACTCGAACGCCCAACCCCGAACACCACCAATCAGATCAGGACTCCGGCCCAAAGGACTCGGTTGCCCGACCTCGAACACCACCAATCCCCTTACTGGTTTCGGTTCATTGGGCTCAACAAACCTTTCCCAATCCAAGCCTTCAGCCCACATGGGGTTCGGCAGATTATGCCCGAACACATGATTTACTTACCACAAAAAGGTGATTTCATGGCATTCAACAGCTCTGCAGTGTACAAACATTGAAAGAGCGGAATGAGTTTCATGATATATGACCAAATGCTTGTCCATTCACAACATACATAATGAAATATTACTTTTTTGCAAAAAAATTATTGAGATTCAACATATAACCAAGTAAAATTACAACTGAGAACAAGAAAAATTGGGTTACCTGATCAGAAGGGCGACCTGGGCTGGCCGACAGCGACAACCTCCCTCTCTTCCTTCTTATCCCTCTTCTCCTTCTTCTTTTTCTTTCTTCTCACGGTCTTCTCAATTGACCGTTTGGTTCTGATTAGATTAAAAAGGATCAGCGGCCGCTTTCTGTGACCCTCCGCGGTCGTTGATTTTTAATGACATGGATGTATTAACGACCGCAGAGCGGTCGCTGAACGTTATTGGTCGTAACAAACCTCCCCGTCAACAATTGCGCCAAATTTATGACGGCAAAATTAAATCAGCGATCGTTCAGCGACTGCTTACAGTCGGTCATATTAACTAGCGACTAGATTTAAGTTCGGTCTCTACTAGCGGTTGCTATTAATACAATTAGCGATCGAAAAATGCGATCGCTGAAAGTCTTGGTCGTTATGTAATCCTTATGGCCGCCAAAGTTAGGGGCATCCACACCAACAACATTTACCTTGCCGACTTCATCTCTATTAACCTCTAAATCCAACCAAATGTCATCGATTTAGCTTACCGCCAAAGCATTAAAAAACTCATTTTTCTCGGATCCTCGTGCATTTAACCCAAATTCGCCCTGCAACCTATTCCAGCCGGGCAGGAAGGGGAAAGGAGAGAGAAAAAAGAAGGCTTAAAGGCCGCCATTTGGAAAGATGGAGATGAGGTGGCGTAGAAGTGGGGAGGAGACGGCGGAGGGCCACATGTAGTGGCAAATGTTAGACCAGAGGTTGGGTTGGGAGGAGAGATAGAATATAGGCGAGGGTGGGCCTGACATGGCGGGTAAGGATATGAGCTCTAATATGTTCGGGTATAAGGTGGAGATCGCGACAGTGCCGACGTTCTCCAATGGGTTGCGTGAGGGAGTAGTTTGGAGCAAAGGGACATTTGGGGTGTGCTGGTTTTGTGTAATTTTTAATTGTTTTAATTGTTATTTTATTTTTTTGTCCTTTGATCTAATTAAAAATATATATTCTTTTTACACATAAGCACTCATTTAGCGGATGTATGACATGACATAGTCAATTAAACGTAATTAGAAAAAAAATTGAGAATTCCTGATTGAAAAAAATTGAAAAGACAATCACTTAAAATGAAAAATGATGAATAATTTAGGATAATAATTTATATTTAAACCTTTGCAATAGTAAGTGAATCTATTCACCTTTTTCATCCAAAGATAACTTGGCTATACTTCCGTATGTATTTTACTTTAAAATTATTGTACAAATATTTCAAACAGCAGTTGTGTACATAATTTCAAATAGGGGTCTTGATTGAATATATAGAGTTAAAAAGTTTATTTAGGTTCAGTTTAAGAATTTATTTTTAAATGATAACTGGTCATACGGGATTTTGGCAAAAACTCATGTCTCATTTGAATTTGACCAAAAAAACAAATTTCTTAATTCATATAACCCCATAAAAATAAAAATAAAAAACAAATTGAATGGATGATCAAGTCCTGCATTAATCATTATATAAGAGTAAGACAGACAACATCCCTCATTAATAGACATACAACTATAAACCATTATCCCTCAAACAAGAGCACCAAGAGCAAAACATCCTCCCTCCCTCCCTCCCTCCCCCCACCAAAAAAAAAAACTTGCTACAAATTTAGTGTGATAAATCATGGTGAATATAGAAGCTGAAACTGTAGCTGATCCTCAACTAATTAGCCCTTCTATGAAAAGAACTCTCCTTGTAATAAACTGCATACTCCTCTCCATCGGAAACTGCGGTGGCCCATTAATCATGCGCCTCTATTTCATCCACGGCGGGTATCGAATATGGTTCTCAAGCTGGCTCGAAACCGCCGGCTGGCCTTTCATTCTCCTCCTCCTCATTACCAATTTCTTCCACCGCCGCGCCACCAATGGGGCCACCACCAAGCTCTTCCACATGAAGCCTCGGTTGTTCCTCGCCTCCGCCTTCATCGGAATCCTCACCGGCCTCGACGACTACCTCTACGCCTACGGCGTCGCTCGACTCCCCGTGTCGACTTCGGCTCTAGTAATAGCCACTCAGTTGGCTTTTACTGCAGGCTTTGCGTTTTTGCTTGTGAAGCAAAAGTTTAGCTCTTACTCAATAAACGCCGTGGTTTTGCTGACGGTCGGAGCAGGCATTTTGGCTTTGCATACGAGCAGTGACCGGCCGGACGGGGAGTCGAAAAGGGAGTACGTATTGGGGTTTGTTATGACGCTGGGGGCGGCGGCGTTGTACGGGTTTATACTGCCGTTGGTAGAGCTAACGTACAATAAGGCGAAGCAGGCGATTACTTATACTTTGGTGATGGAGATTCAGATGGTTATGTGTCTTTTTGCCACTCTATTTTGCACTGTTGGGATGCTTGTTAACAATGATTTCAAGGTACGTCTTTATGATTCTAGTTAGTAGGTTTGTTAGGGTGCTGAATTTTTTTACCAAATCATATAGTAATTGTGTGGAATTTGTGGTGATACTTCATGATCCGTCCCATAAAAATTAACCTAGCTAGCTAGTTAAATATAGAAAATTATTTTTAAATTGGTCAAACTAAGTCAACTTCATGATCCATCCTTCCCACGACGACTGACTAATTTAATATTTCAGGGTATATATAGGGAACATTTTAAGAATAAAAAGGACAGAACATATATATAGTTACGTTCTTGGAAGGAGGAATTGAGTTCAAGGCATTAATAGTCATTTTAATTATTATTTCTTAAACATATATATAGGCGAGATAATAAAGTCTGAAATTATAGTAAATTAATATAAATATTTATATCCCACACATAAGGGTGTAAACGAATCGAGTCGATCCGAGTATTGAATTGCTCAGATTTGGTTCACAAAATTTATCGAAGTATAAAATAAGGTTTGATTGATTACTCATTTAGCTATTCGAAATTAGAAGACGATTCCAAATCGAATCGAGCGGTTTGGACTTTCTAACGAATATGATCCAGAAAGTATCGATAGAAAATTATAATTTGAGGAGGTTCGAGTAATTTATCGAACTTTAAAACGCTTCATATTTGACTCATTTATATTTCGAAGTCGATTTCGAATCGAATTTTTAATCGAAATGAAGATTTAATCGAATTCAACTATTCATTTCATTTTACTGACCTTTACCACACATCATTTTTTAGAAACGAGCATAGATCACCAGCGTATATAATTAATATTCGTTTTGGGATGTAGCAGCATTAACCTAGATAGAGACAGCCGGACAATTTACAACCGTCCCACCCACGCGCTTTAATTTGCCGGCCAGAATATATGCTTGTTGAGTTCAGATATATATTAGCTCGAGTTAAACAAATACAGTGCAAATGCAGGCAGGTACAAGATCAAAAACCATACTAATTCATGATTGAATTCAATATATAATAAACCTATTTAGTTTGATAATTTCAAAATTTTAGAATAAAAATTTATATCAAAGTCAAATTAAACTCTAGAAGCTGATAATTGTCACTTCACCAAATTTATTTGAAAACATATATATATATATATATATATATATATATAAACGAAAATAAATAACACTCAAATATAAACGTCTATATTTATTAAATATATATATATATATTCGAATCCATTGAATCTGATAATAAATGTCTTAAATAATTTAATAGTATATAATATGTAACATTCACTATCCTTAATGAATCACACATGGCCCAAAAATTCGGATCACCATCTTTCTATCGATCGGATGATCTGACCCGAACTTTCGAGAGTCGACTCTGATACCATATGAAATAACTTGACCCGAGTCCGGAACAAATCTAGCGTCAAATTCCAAGTTCGAATCGAATTAAATCTATCAAAATAAGGCCTCAAACAACTGGCTCAATATTATCTTCTTATGTCATCTTAGCTCACCACAGACTCACCCAAAAGATCATGACTTGAAGGTACTAAGGGTGAGCATGGTGCGGTTTGGTGCGGTTTGAAGTCCAAACCGCACCCGAAACCGCTTAGGTCCGGTTTGAAAAATTCAAAACCGCACATGAAATCGTTTGTGATTGGTGCGGTGTGGTTTTAAAGTGTGCAGTACGGTGCTGTTTTAATTAGTGTGATTTCGGTCCCAAAATCAATTGAAACAACAAAAAGTCTAAGCCTTCAATAAAATTTAACATGTAACTTACATCGAACAATTAACTTGAAGGATGACAGTCCTGAATGAGAATTATATCAAGCATAGAACCAAAGTTATTTCTGCCAAACATGTCAAATTCACCATCAAATCATAGAACAGTGAGACACGTAAAATAGTTTGAGTTTATAATAAAGGAATGATGCTTTAAAACTAAAACATACGCTACATAAAACAACGGAGACCATATATTCGATAACAAGCAAGAATGTTTATCTAGTTCCCCAAAAATTAAAAGTATATACTGGAGATAAAATGAAATTCTATTTTATATATTGCATGGAGGACTTATAGAATATAATCCTAACTATACATAATTTGAAAAATAATCTATTAGACTATTACTATTATAGCATTGACTTTAACCAATGCATCAAGTGCTCAAACCAACAAATTTGGCCCCTCAGCTATAAGCCCATCCAATAACGCATCAAACAAATTCAAAATTTCAAAACCCAACTGCTTAATTTTTGACTCTATAACCTCTAACAATCTTCTTTCAATTGGTTAAAAAATGACAATGTAAGGCTGGGGTTTTCTCTGAGCGTGTTCAAGTGAAAAGTAACTTTAGAATATACTAGAGTAATACATACATACACACACATAGTGCGGTTTCGATTTTTGCGTGCGGTTTTGGCTAGTAATCAAACCGAAATCGTAAATTTGGTTATTCAACCCACCTAAAACCGCCACATAAGCCGGAACCGTTGGGGCGGTTTTAATTTGTGCAGTTCATGCGATTTTTGGTGTGATTTCGGTTCTAATTTGGTTATTTGCTCAGCCCTAGTATTACATCTAGTGTTGTTGACCAACTAATATTCAAAAATATTTTTAATATAATGTATAATATACATACCCCCTTCAAGCTATAATATTTAATATATCCACTAAATATAAATTTGTATGTTATATTTTTTACTTAACTTGATCTATTTAATTAAATTATGAATTTATGCAATAAATAACATAAATATCAAAAAATAATAAATATTTATTTTATCAAAAAAATAAAGTCATACACTTTTTTGCTAATTAAATTTCTTAAAGATTAAAATTTATGTAATATAAATTCAAATATTTTTTTTTGTAACTAATAAGTAAAATTTTAATAAGCATAAAAGTACAAATTAATCTAAAAAAAATTATAAATATTTTTCTCAAATATTAAAATTTACATAAAATAAACTTATTATTACATAACGAATCTTATTATTCATATAAAATGTATTAAAATTATATAAATTATTTTCTCAAATATTAAAATAAACATAAGTCACACTTAAGCATAATTATTTACAATAAAATGACAAATATTATTACTCAAAAAAAAGAAGAAAAATACATTAAAAAAAATTATTTTAATAAGATAGAGGTAGTAATAAATATTATTATATTTTATTTTATTCAATATTGTATAAAAATAACATCAACTGTATACTAGAAAATGTAATTAAAATCATAAATATCCCAAATTTTGACATATACTCAAGAAAATTTAAAATATAAAAATCATAATATGAAACTAATTAGACGAATTCAATTAACAATTTTTGTTGTTAAACACCAAAAACTAAACTATCAACATATTCAATCACTTTAATTAGAAAACATTCATTATTTATTTAGTCAACCCTAAAAACTTGTAGGGATACTAACTGATACTTAAAAAACTAGAGGGGATGTGAGTGTTATTATAATTATCTAGAGGTAAAAGGGGTGTCAACGTTTTAAAATTCAGATCGGACCGGCGATCGGACCTGTAAAAATCGGAACCGATCCACCTTTCAGTCCGATTTGAACCAATGAGCCGATTTTGGTCAAAACTCAAAGGTTGGCAGATTGACCATCGGTCAATTCAAATTATTACAAAGTTAATTGACTCAGTTGACTTGGTTTTTAATTTTTTTTACCAAAAAAAATTTAATATTAAAATTAACCAATTTTATTAATATTGTAACTCATATTTATTATATTTTAGTTCATAAAAAATGAGATTTTTAAATTTTTTATTAATTACTAATAATATATATTTTTATATATTAATGACGTCATCGAGTCAATAATAATTCGACCACTGGTTAAACCAATTACCCATCATCCAATACTTTTTTCGATTCGATAAACCGTCCGATTTTAAGAATCTTAGTGTCACAGTCACTGTATTTTATTTTGATTTCAAATAAACAAAATGTTTAGATAAGAAAAATGAACTGATGAAGGAGAAAAAGTATTCATTGAGAAAACATTTCAACTATACTTCAAAAAGGAATCTATTAATAATAGAGATGTGATAATGTTTATCCAATTTATTATGTCCCAGTAGGGACCAAGTGTCAATCACATCTCGCTGCAGGACAACAATAAGGCTACGATTTGTCTGTTCAATACTTTTGTAGTGTATGATTGTCATGTGAAATCACTGTGAACGGCACTCACAAGTCCATTAATTATTTTTATATATTAATAATTAAAAATAATAATATGTAAAAATAATAAATTAAAATATGACTTGGGATTATAAAGAGATAAAAATATATGGATAGAGATAAGTCGGTGAGTGAAAATAGAATGTGGGAGAGGATACTCTATAAATAGAGATTAATTAATTATTATTTTTACAGTATAATCTAATCTTACCATAAATTGTGATAAACTTGCACCAAAATAATTGTCAACTTATTAATCCCATTTTATAAATTAGATAAATGATGCCAATTAATTAGATAATAATTATCTTACTTAAATATCTAAAAAACATGTTTAAGTATTCCGTAAGTAGAATTTATTATGCATTGTATAATAATTATATAATGCATGTTTTTCTTTGATTTATAAATTAATGCAGTTGTTTTTAAAAAAGAAAAAAGAAAAAGAGTACTTATATTATTATTAGATTCATGAGATCATCATAATAAAGTAGTTACTCTAAATTAGTATTCACTAGGTATAAACAATTCGCGCGTTGCGCCGGAATTATTCATTTGGTTAATAATAAATTTATATTTGTAATTAATAAATTAAAATATAATAAGAAGATGGTAGATTATTGTGCGATGATCAAATTTTAGTAGCATATGTTATATAGAGTTAGGTAAAAGTTTTGTGCGCAAATACATATTCAAGTATAGAATTAATCTTATCACTAAATCACATAACATTATATAACAGTTGTGTGTGTGTCTATATATGTGTGTGTATATATATATATATATATATATATATATATATATATATATATATATATATTAATTTCTTGATAAAAATGTTTATAATGTAACCAATAGGGTTAAAATGGGTACCTATTTCATTTTAAAACACTAACAAATATTTAGAAAGTGTAATGCACAATGTCTTCGAGTTCTTATATATATTGATATGATTGTTAGTGACATATTTGAAATCTGTTACACATTACACAAACTTCACCAAGCCTCAAATATCTAACACAGGTACTTGATTCATTTTAAAGAGTCCATGTCTCATATACGCTTACTTGCACCAAAATTCAAACATCCAAACGAAAAGGGAAACAGATGAAGAATGGCCCAGTTTTGTTCCTCAGACCTTAAGGAAAATTACATTTTACATGCGAAAACTTAAAAGCACGAGCATTAATAAATATGTTGGATTTTCATGTCAAACAAACACCATGTCCAAAAATATAGCAGTATAACATTGTGGCATACATAACACAGTGTTATAGTTAAAAAAACGAATACATTGTCTCATTAGTTTTTTTATCCATTTTTGGCAATTGTAGAGGCACTCACAGTATTACCATAATGTGACGTCCCCAAAATAGGTCAACACAATCCATTATGGGTCGCCAAATACACACTACATAATCCAAATACGAACTTCATTTATACAATTGTCCTGCAAAATACGACAACACATAAGCTGAGAGTTTCAATACAAATATTGTCGTGTAGACAATATCCAAAATCAAATAAAGTTCTCATTACAATTATTGTCACATTATTTTACAAAATAGTGATGACTACTATAATAACCATCTTGGACCATTATTCCGCTCTCCGACTAGTCTCAGTTACATTCTCGCCTCCTGAGAAGAACAATGGAACTAAAAGGAAAATGCTGAGCTCAACTAGCCCAGTAAAGAATATTATGATCACTAAGATAATGTAGAACAAATTATCCTTAGTTCTCAATATGGAAAAATCTGATAGAATACAATAGACAACAAGTTTTAGATCAACAACTGCAGCGGAAATAACAATTCATTAGAAGAGTCAAGTAGAGCATGATGTCTACTATCTTCTATGATTTAAAAGTCCATCATCAATATTTTATCCCTTTAACACCAATCAATAATGATTTACAATTAACCAATTATCTATGCACCACAGGCCAAAGATAATCGTTTGTATCACCAGCGGTCATGATCATGTCAAATACATGTCCATCTATGCATTACGGGACAAAGAAGACTTTCGCCACAACCTTTATAACTACAGCCCAAAGATGACTTTCAACACAATATAAACATGATATGATGATGATGACAATGATATAAATAATCAATCAAGTGAGATCAATGATAAATATTAGAGATTTATAATTCAATTTATCAAGAGTTCAAGAATGTCCAAATTGTCTACATGATAACTAATTGTGGAGTAAAATTCAAGAATGATATCCATGTATCAAAAATAATTTGGACAGAAAAGAAACTAATTTTGTCATGAATAGTACCCCGAATGAATAGTACCCCATGAATAGTACCTTGAATGAATATTGCTCCGGTATTAAAATTTCATATTCCAAAATCTAAACTTACTATTGTAAGTATTGCTTCTAATTTTTTAATGAAATAATATTAGATGAAGCGCAAACCTCAAGGAATTTATAATCATTTCAGGAATTATAGAAGCAATACTTACAATAGTAAGTTTAGATTTTGGAATATGAAATGAAATAATATAAGCAGATCATTTCCATAACTTAATAAATAATGAATACGAAAGGTTATTCACCAAGCATGCGGAAGTCCGCGTAAACAAAATATTCCCACAAATTAATAAGGAATGAATATGGATGGAGGAGTATTTATAGCTAGAAAAGGTATCAAATTACAAGGTAAATTAGTTAGTTCTAGGAAGGGGGTTGAATAGATATTTTAAATTCTTTTCAAAATACTTTGTTAGTTTTGATAAAGATTCAAACACAGCGGAATTAAGATTTGTTTATTCTCCCTTTAAGATATAGTGAGTTTATGAGAGTGAGGCAGTTATAACAGTTATAGCATTTATAGCAAGAATGTAAGAGACACATCAATTTTAAGTGGTTCTAAGCACTTAAATCTCCTAGTCCACTCTTCTACTCCTCGAGTAGAAAATCCACTAAGGATATCTTTTACACTTTCTGAATCTCACATATTCCTTTAAAACCAGCAGTCTTGGCACTTCTCAGTTCACTTTTGAACTCTTCAAGTCCAACAGACTTGGTTCTTCACAGTTTACTTTGAACTCTTCAAGTCCTTCTGACTTGGAACTTCTTACTTCACTTGATAGTAGTTGATTAGTTCTCGAATGGTGCTACTCAGTTGCAGTTAAGCTCTTGTTCGAAAGAACTGAGTAGCTGAGCAAGCTTTCTCTTTTCAGATCGTAGAGTTGAGCGTTGAGTGTTCTTTCGTTTTGTTCAATGCTTGCTTAGTTTGATCATCTGCTGATGTTTTGCATATATGAGGCCTTTGAAATCTGTCCATTGAAGACATCTGTTGTAGCATTAAATGCGTTTGAGATTTCTGAACTATGATGGAGACTTTTCTGCACATCTTCTGATTAACAATCTGGCCCACTAACATAGCAGACTGCTATCTCACCTAACACCTGAAAAGGTGTTTTCCTCTGACCCATTGTACTTTCCTTAGCTTCTTCAATACGTTTCTTTGTTGTATATTAAGGATATCTTTTATGTCATTGGGTCTGTCGAGGACTTCAATGTTTATAATCCATTCCACATTTGTTGGGAATTATCCTTTAAACAAATGGGCAAGGCTCGATGCTTCTAACACATGCAAATGATGCTCTACGATTCTGATTGTGGTGTCTTGCCACCTTGGTGCTTGATCTGATACTAGCAAACTAGAACACTACGATTTCTCTTAAGGACTGGCACACTACGATCTTCACTTTCTTATCTTGCAGACTCTACGTTTTTGAGAGCACACTATGATCTCTGAGTTGGCTCGTCAAACGTTTGTACCACTCTACGATTTTAGGAGAGGCCCTTCAAGGCAGACATACTACGATCCTCGATGCTCTACGATTCTGCCTTGGCTTCTGCAAACTTTTGATTAGATCGATAGACTACTATTTTATTGAAGTATATCTATTACATCTCAAGACATAGATCAACCTAACATATTTGATCTCTTCATCTTATACATTCATTTACAGAATGATAAACATTAAAAGCTTATATTAACCTAACAAATTTGATCTATCACTAAGTCCTTGTACATATATTCCTTGAAGGACTTTACATATAATCATGCACATTTACTTTAAACATCAAATTAAAATATGCACTCTCCCAATAATCTCCCCCTATTTGATGTTGACATAACCAAGGAGATTTGTGCCATGATTATCAAATTCTAGATGCAGTTGCTGGAAAGTAAATATGACATAGTGTTTCAGTGAGCAACTTAAATCTCTAGAGAATAAGCATGAATTTATTAATGTTTATAAAGATAGATATTACAATTAAGTCTAGTTACATCAATAAGAGTTGAGTTTCAACGTATCTCTATTTCTTTTGCCTCTTATTCCTCGGAGGATTTGCATACTCCTCAGCTCTTCTTCTCCGGCTCACTTCGTCTCTTCATGCTATATCTTCCGGCTCACTTTAACTTAGTCTTTCATGATGATCATGCCTATTCATGAATGCAGGATCTCCAATTAGCATTCTTAGGCCTGTGGTGGTCACTTCTTGTGAGCTGGGAGAAGTCCCTTGACTCCTTAGTGTTTATGCCATTGTTATTTGTTGCTGATCAGATCGTTGATTCTAATGGCCAGATCATGGAGTATGATGGTGTGTCTATCTTGTAGGAGGGTTCCTTGACGATTGAGCGATGAATGTTCCTTTGCCCTTGCCTTGTTCTCCTTTCCCTTTATTCTCCCCTTTATGTCAGCATTAAGGGCTCGAATGTCTTCAGATAGGCGAGTCATGCCTTGGACAAGTTCGTTGAGCTTAATCTGATATTAAGAAATGTCTTCACGGTTCTCTTTGATTAAAGAATTAGATCGAGCTTCCCTTCTTTGGAGGATGTCAAGGACAGTTTCATTTTGCCCATGGAGAATCCTTGGAATTCTTTTAATGCAGTTTGTAGATTCGTGATGCTGTCCATCATAAGGTTTTTCTGGGTTTCCTGAGTCTTCTGTAAGATAAGAACAACATCCCTGTGTCTCTTAGCAGCTTGAAAGTGGATTTGATCTGGTCATTTAAGCTCTTAAGCATCTCTTTTATGATCTCCCTAAGCTTATTTGTGAGCTCAGAACTTAGGGTGTTTTGGAGAGCATTGGCAGCATTGATCATTTTAGTCAGCCTCATGTGAACAAGTTTAGAGTGAGCTTCAAGACTGTCTTCTATGTCCTTGGTCAATTTCTTGGATGCTTCTGACAACTCAGTTTTGGTGGGAAGATCTGATATGAGCTCAAGGATTTTTGGACTGTTTGGAGGAGGGGCTCTTGTGTATTGATCTTGCATAGTGTAGAGAGCAAGATCAAGGTTAAAATATTCATTAGAGGACAAGAATGGAATATCTGATGGAGGAGCTAGTATGTGAGGTTGAGCTTCAAGAGGAGGTGACTCTCTGACTAGAGCATGTGACTCTACGATTGGGCTCGAATCAGCAATCGTAGAGATGATAGGAGATTGTATCAAAATAAAGTTGGGCACATTTGGTTCATCAATTACAGAATGTTGGGATTCTGTAACTGGAATTGATTAAGTGGATGAAGAATCACTTCCAACCATCTTGGTAATTCATAGAATTGGTTGAAGAATGATGGTGGACAATGATTAACCCTGAAAGAGATTGGGATAGATTGTACCTCATGCCCATTTTCTGAAGAAGGGCCATTTGTGATTAACTTTTGGGCAAAGTTGAGGTTGCCTAGAAATCCATGAGATTACACTGAGATTGCTGGATAGGCTTTGAAGCTCCAGAACATGTGATCCAGGAGTTGAGAATTTGAGCTCTGTGAAAGAGCATCATGGGTAGATAGGAGAGCAACAGATTGTAGTTGTCTCTCCTATAACCATCAAAGCCCACAACTATAATCTCAACCTCATCATCCTCTTTTTCTTTTCTGTCTTCTTGTGAGGATTCCACTTCAACAATTACCTCCATTTGACTTTCTTTCTCTTGTGTTCTCTCATCCTCCGTAGCTTCACTCCTTTCTATTTCTGCAGTTTCTAAAGCTAGAATCTCTTGAGGAACAGAGAGAGATTCATGATGATCTCTTGGTAGTTCCTCCTCAGGTGCAACTTCTTCTGTCATAGGGACATCATGAGGCTCCCCCTCAACATGATCATCCATTTGCATTTCAAACAACTCCCCATCAGCTGGAGCATTCTCTAGAGTAAGAACTTCAGGCAGCTCCCCCTCAATTTGAGTTGTGTTCTTCTGACTTGCATTGGATAGCTCCTTCTCAATAGCTCTCTTTATGTCTTCTTCTTTAAGCACTCCTTCATTGACAAGGATGTACTTTTTGACCAGTTTTCTTCTTGGCTTCCTGGGTTGAGCCACAGCCTTAACACTTTCTTCTTCTTCAGGAGTGGTGTCCAGTCTGGTCTCTACGATTGGTAGAGACTCTATGATCGAAGAGTCATATAGCTTCTTTGATTTATGACCATGTTTACTCTTCTTAAGAAGCTAAGAGATGGTAGCTTTGTCTTCATCTTCCTTAGCCTGTTGTTCTTTCCTTCTCAAATTCCTCAGAGTTTCAGTGCCAGAGTACTCTTGAGGTACATCAGTGGTTGATCCTTAAGGTTCCTCTGCCATTTAAGCCTTCAATTTTCTTTGACCCTTGTTTTTTCTGACTAAGGCAATGGGTTCTTCCTTATTGATTTCTTCTTCTTCTTCTTCTTCTCTTCTTCTTCACAGTCTCCTTGACATGTTTCCACGGAATCCCGGACTCCTTTGCATCACAAGTTCTACCACTGGATTCAGATATCATCCTTACATTTTCTGTTGGATTCCTTTTCCAATTCTCAAACAGCTGCTAGGTCATTCTTCTGTTCGGATTGATGGATTCTCCTTCATCATCCCTAATCTTATCTCCCAATGCTGACTGTAGGATGATACTTATAAATCGTCCGTAGAGCATCTTTCCAGAGCTCTTTGACTTCTTCGAGCTGAGTATCCATTTCCTAATCCAGTCGAGTAGTAGGGATCCGTAGTTGAGTAGAATCCCACAATTGATGGATGTCATGAGCTTAAGATGCACTTCGTTTACAGAGTCATGGCCATAGCTCTTGCAGCATATGCATTTCCCAATAATGTCAGCCAAAAATTCATACCTTTGGGGGAACTCTTTCTTTTTGTACCCTCTGACGTTCAGAAACTTCTTGTGATGCATTCTCTTCAGTCCTTCATGAAAATTGATACCCTCTATAGACAAAAATCCTTTTGATTTGAAACCTAGGGCTAGGTTTATGTCCTCAGCTTTGAGCTTAATCTCCACGTCCCTGACCCTCGTGGTGATGACGTCGTTCTCAACCGTTCCATTCTTGTAGAACTCCTTTATCAGCTTGGGGTAGATCCATGTGCTTGTACCCAGAGCCTCTTCAAGACCGGCTTTCTTTATAAAAGATAAAGTTTTGTGAAATTTGGGATCAGCCGTCTTGAACTCATCCAAATAGCGTCGGTAACCAGAGATGACATTTGAGTCTGCCATTGATTTCTTTACACTGAGTATGGTTAATTAAGCTTTTCGGAAGGCTAGGGTTTCTGCTTGAAGAGAGAGGGATGAGCTTTTTGAACTTCTAATTTTAAAAAGGTATTTTTAAACTGTACTTGTAACTTCCCTCCTCTCCATTTGCTTAGTGGGGCATGTGTCATGTTTTGCTTGGCTCCACGATTTTAACTGAGGTGGAATGTACTGAATTTCCCTTAGCTCCTTCTGAGCTAATGTATCCTTTGGGAGGACTATGAACGTTGATGTAGTCTCTACTGTCATTGAGGTAGCCTTTATGATTGTTGAGTTTGCACTGCGATCGTCGAGTCTGCACTGCGATCATTGAGTCTGCGTTGCGATCGTTGAGTCCACTACTGAGTCTGCTTTGGTCCTTATGATGAAATTTTGACTTAGCATTTTTCTCGATTTAAGGTAGCTCAGGAAGGGCCAACCTCTTATAGTGTATTAAGGTTTAGGTTTGTTCCTGATGCACTTGACAGAGAGATTGCTTTGATTTGCTAAACTTTGTCATTACTGGATGCTCCTTTGTTCTGTTGATGGAACTCTACGATCATGGTCTTTCATATCACTGCAGCTCTACAATCGTTGACTTCCTTTGGTCATGTCTATAATTTCGAACATAGCATTTCTATCTGCATGGTTAGCACAAACTAGAGCATAGATTCCATGGTTGTAAATTTAGCATGCCTAGCTCACTTATTAATTTTTTAAACCTGGATTCATCTAGAGGCTTTGTAAAGACATCAGTAAATTAATTTTCAGTAGGGATATATTGTAAAGATATGGTTCCATTTTGCACATGATCCCTAATGAAATGATACCTTATTTCTATATGATTAGTCCTAGAATGCATGACATGATTATGTGTTATTGCTATAGCACTTGTATTATCATAGTGAACAGGTATAGATTTGAATTCAAACCCATAGTCTGCTAGCTGATTTTTCATTCAAAAGATTTGAGCACAACAATTTGCCGGTAATAATGTATTAAACCTTGAGTTGATGTGAATCTTGAGTTTTGCTTCTTGCTAAACCGGGACACAAGTCTGTTTTTCCTAGAAGGTGACATGTGCCTTTAGTACTTTTTACATCTATTTTTCAACTGCAAAGTCAACATCTGTATATATCCTGTTAGTTCAAATGAGGACTCCTTGGGATACCAAAGCCCCAGTGAGGTGTGCCTTTGAGATACTGAAAATCCTTTTACGTTGATTAAATGTGATTCCTTAGGATTAGCTTGAAATCTAGCACATATGCATGTTGCAAACATTATGTCTGGTCTACTGGAAGTTAGATATAGAAGAGAGTCTATCATACCTCTGTATTGAGTTATATCAATACTTTTACCTTTTTCATCTTTGTCGAAGCTTGGTTCTTTGGAGCAATTGGGTTTTTTTTCATGGGAGAGGTGATTCCATGCCATACTTTTTAAGTAAGTCTTTAATGTACTTGGCTTGGTTTATGAAGATTCCTTCATCGATCGCTTTACTTGCGGTCGAGGAAGAAGTTGACTCACCCATCATACTTCATTTCAAACTTGCTCTGCATAAGCTTAACAAATCTCTTACATAATTTTTCATCAGTAGAGCCAAAGATAATGTCATCAACATATATTTGAACTAATAAGACTTTGTGTTTATGCTTTCTAAGAAATGATGTGGTATCTACTCTACCTCTAGTGAACCCATTTTCAATAAAAAGTTAGTTAGTGTTTCATACCATGCTCTTAGGTGCTTGTTTAAGACCATATAAGGCTTTGTCTAATCTATAAACATAATTAGAAAGAGATGGATTGATGAAACCTGGAGGTTGTTCTACATATACTTCTTCTTGAAGTTCACCATTCGAGGAATGCACTTTTGACATCCATCGAAAGACTTTGAATTTCATGTGAGCAAAGAAAGGCAAGGAATATTACGATGGCTTCTAATCTGTGCAGCGGTGCAAAGGTCTCATCGTAATCAATGCCTTCTTCCTGAGAGTAACCCTTGGCCACTAGTCTTGCCTTATTTCTGGTAATTACTCCATCTTCATCCATCTTGTTTCTGAAGACCCATTTGGTTCCAATGATAGGATGACTCTTTGGTCTTGGAACTAATCTCCATACTTTGCTTCTTTAAAACTGATTTAGTTCTTTCTGCATGGCTTCTATACATCTGGAGTCTTCCATAGCATCTTTTATATTTTTTTGGTTCCATTTGTGACATGAAGCTCAGATAGAAACACTCATTTTGGGTGGCGGCTCTTATTTTGACTCTTGCATTTGGGTCTCCAATGATTAAGTCTTGAGTGTGATCTCTTGCCCATTTATTTCCTGTTGGAACATCTGTCCTGATGCCTTCTTGTCTGAGACCTTCAAGATCAATTTATGCTTCTTGATGTGAAGGTTCGTTGTCTTGAGTAGACCTCTCTACAATCTCATTTCCTTGTTCAACAATTTCATTGTCTAGAACTACGATCGTGGTGTTGAGCTCGACGACTTCGTTCATAGTGTCTGAACTGTCATTCGTAGCGTCTTGAGACATTGTTTTGTCCAAGTCTGTTTCATCAAAGATGACGTGGATCGAGACTTCAACACTCAGTGTCTTTTTGTTGAACACTCTATAAGCCTTCTTGTCGTGGCATATCAAGAAAGATTCCTTCATCGACTTGGGTTGGAACTTTGTGGAATCTTCACTTCCCATTGTTGAGAATGTAGCATGCATGGTAGAATACATGGAAGTAGGCGACATTTGGCTTTCTTCCTTTCCATAGTTAAGTAGGAGTCTTCTTAATCGTAGAGAGTGTATCAGTGATCGGATTACGAGTGTAGCATGTAGTGTTTGACTTACGCGAGAGAAATATTGAGGCGAGATGGGTTGCTTTGCTAGTAGAGTTCTTCCAGCCTCTATCAAAGTTCTGTTCTTTCTTTCAGCTACTCCATTTTGTTGAGGAGTTCGTGGAGCTGAGAAGTTGTGACTGATGTCATTGTTTGTGCAGAACTGGTTCATCTCGGAGAAGTCGAATTCTCTGCCATGATCACTCCGTATAGCCTTGATTTTCTCCCATTTCTCGTTCATCACTAGTCTGAACATCTTTATCAGTTGGGAGCTTGTTTCATCTTTCGATTTTAGAAAGAAAATCCATGTGAATCTGATGTAATCATCCACTACAACTAGTGAGTATCTCTTCCCTCCAAGGCTCGTTGTTGGAATTGGCCCAAATAGATCCATGTGAATTGAGTTGGCAGTTTTGCTCTTAAATGAGCTTCTAGTCTTCTTTCCAAGCTAACAGGCATTGCACGACCTTTCTTTGACGAAGCTGAACTTGGGTAATCCTGCAACTACATCTTTGGAGGCAAGTTTAGACATGCTTTTGAAGTTGAGATGAGACAGTCTTCTATGCCATAGCCAGCTCATTTTTTCAGATACTTTAGCTAGAAAACATATTATCTCGTTTGAGCTTAGTTGATCAAGATTTGTTGTGTAGACATTTCCTTCTCTTGTTCCGGTCAGCTTTATGGCGGATGTCTTCAGATCTCTGAATTGACATTGATTGTTGAGGAATGTGACTTGATGACCCTTGTCGCAGAGTTGGCTTATGCTCAGAAGATTGTGTTGTAGTCCTTCCACATAGGCTACTTTACTGAAGGACACTGCACCATTCCTAGCTGAGTCATATCATCTTGTCTTGCTAAAGCCACTGTCTCCGAAGATGACTGAAGGACCATCCTTCTCTATGTAGTTAGACATAAGGGCTTTGTTCCCAGTCATGTGCCTTGAGCATCCACTGTCCAGATACCAGGTTGTGATTGTGGAGCTTTGTTCTTGTGGTAACATTAAACTTTTATTTCGATACCCATACTTGCATGGGTCCTACTTTGTTAGTACCCTTGGGAACCCAAATCTGCTTTATTTTGGGTCTCACATGTATAAGATTATGATAGCATATTGCAGCCTTGTGACCAACCTTATTGCACATAAAACATCTAATATGATGCATGCTTGTGTGTGTATGTGGATTCTTCCTCCATTTGGACTTGTGTGGGTAAGCCATCCTTCTTTTAAACTGGTCCTCCTTCTTCCATGTATCCTTGTGTTTCATGAATTGTGAGAAGTGTACCTTTCCTCTACTATTCCTTCCCATTTGGCCCGTTGAGTTAATTTTACTCAACTCTACGATCCTTCGAGGTTGGAAAATAGTGGCTAGGTTACTCTTCTCTTTTCTGAAACTCAGGCCAGCATGGGATCCTTTATTCCTTGGAATATGGATTGAATCAGAAGGGTAAGGTTGGTCTGGTTCTTCCTTCTGTGAAGATTTCATAAATATAATGCTTTTACTGAAACTTGAAGCATTATTAGGGCTAGTTCCTTTATCTTTTCCACACATGGCTCTGAGGTGGATTTCCCAAAGCCTAATCATGTTATTTCAGATGCACTTCTCTGACTAGAGAACAGGGAGTCCATGGATGAAGAGGATTTATTCCATATACAGATTGCCTTTTCCAGTTCCTCAATTTTAGAGGTTAGACTTGACTCTCTTTGTGCGTTGAGCTCATTGGTCTGTTTCAAAAGCTTATTCTCAGCTTCAAACTTGGAGAGAGAGTTAGTACTTAGAAGGGCTGTTTCCAGTTCTTCCTGAACTTTCTTTCTCCTTTTAAAGAAGTGAATAATCTTTGGACAAAACTCTGAACCATTTCATGTATTGATGCAGATCAATTGTTATGCCATGCAGTGCAGTTCTTAAATCATCAATGTCTACATCAGGAGAGTTAAAGTCAAATACCTCATCTATATTTACTTCATGAATGTTGGAGTTCTTTTTATCCTTTGCATGCTTGGCCATCAAGAAAAGATTTGCCATTTGAGGATCTTCATCATCTCCAGATTCGGGAGTTGAGTCATTGTCTGAGTCACTCCACGATCCTCCGACTACAAGACCTTTGTCTTCTTCTTACGAGGCCTTTTGTTGCCTTTGAATTCCTTCTTTGAATGTGATTTCTTCTTTAGTTCTTCTCTGAGAGGTTTGTTGCAGTTTGCAATGAAATGGCCAGGCTTCTTGCAATTATAGCATAGATCATTTATCTGCTCCTGGCTGCTGTAGTTGTTGACTTTCTTTGGTTTGTTGATTCTGCCTTGACGCATAAACCTTCTGAGTCTTTTCACCAGCATTGCAAAGTCTTCATCATTATCTTCATCATAGTCAGAGTCATTTTTAGTGTTGACTTTGGAGATGTTGTTAGTTGCTTTGAGAGAAACTCATTTATCCTTCTTTCTTCCTTCAGATAGAGTTTCTTCTCGTTGAGTCAGCTCCAGTTCATATGTAAGAAGGTTGTCATATAGCTGTTGAACAGTCATTTCCTGGAGATTTTTTTTACTCTCTGATAGCAGTGGTTTTGGCATCCCACTTGCTAGGTAAGGCTCTCATGAACTTTATGATAAGATCTTTATTTGGATAGATCTTTCCATAGGCTCGTCGTAGAGAGTTGAAGCGATACGTTGAATCTTTTCGTAGGTGGAAGTGACATTTTCTCCTTGAGCGTGTGCAAACATCTCATATTCTTTGAGTCGGGAGAGATTGCTTATTTTCTCGACTTCTTACATTCCTTCATGCATGATGAGCAATGCTTCCCAAAACTCCTTTGCTGTTTTTTTGTTGACCACATTCTCGAACAGATCATCTTCTAAGGATTGGAACAAAATGTTTTTGGCCTTTTTGTCGAGTTGAACAACTCTTTTTTCGTTGTCTGTCTATTCTTCTTTGACCTTGATCTGTATTACTGTTTGGGTAAATGCATAGTTGGTGCAAGCTTTGGGGAGCGTAGGGGCCCATTACGAATAGATTTCAAATAGATCTTCATCTATTGAATCCATGTATTCTTGCATCCGAACTTTCCAGTTGGCGAATTTGTCTTTGTTCCACATAGCTGGCTTGCTGCCTCCTCCAGTCTTTGATTCGCTTATCAGATGTGCCATTGGATCTACTTAAGCTTTGTAGGCTATTTGATAGAACCTGCTCTGATACCAATTGTTAGTTCCCGGAGGCAAAATAGTTATCTAGAAGGGGGTTGAATAGATATTTTAAATTCTTTTCGAAATACTTTGTTAGATTTTATAAAGATTCAAACACAGCGAAATTAAGATTTGTTTGTTCTCCCTTTAAGATATAGTGAGTTAATGAGAGTGAGGCAGTTATAGCAGTCATAGAAATTATAGAAAGAATGTAAGAGACACGACAATTTTAAGTGGTTCAGATCACTTAAATCTCCTAGTCCACTCTTCTATTCCTCGAGTAGGAAATCCACTAAGGATATCTTTTACACTTTCTGAATCTCACAGATTCCTTCAAGACCAGCAGTCTTGGCACTTCTCAGTTCACTTTTGAACTCTTCAAGTCCAAGTCCGAGACTTGGTTCTTCACGATTCACTTAGAACTCTTCAAGTCCTTCGACTTGGAACTTCTTACTTCAATTGATAGTAGTTGATTAGTTCTTGAATGGTGCTGCTACTCGATTTGCGATTAAGCTCTTGTTTGAAAAAAATGAGTAGCTGAGCAAGCTTTCTCTTTTCAGATCGTAGAGTTGAACGTTGAGTGTTCTTTCATTTTTTTTCAATGCTTTCTTAGTTTGATCATATGCTGATGTTTTGCATATATGAGGCCTTTGAAATCTGTCCGTTCAAGACATCCGTTGTAGCATTAAATGTGTTTGACATTTCTGAACTAGGATGGAGGCTTTTCTGCAAATCTTCTGATTAACAGTCTGGCCCACTGATATAGCAAACTGCTATCTCACCTAACACCTGAAAAGGTGTTTTCCTCTGACCCATGGTACTTTCCTTAGCTTCTTCAATACGTTTCTTTGTTGTATATTAAGGATATCTTTTATGTCATTGGGTCTGTTGAGGACTTCAATGTTTATAATTCATTCCACATTTGTTGGGAATTATCCTTTAGACAAATGGGCAAGGCTCGATGCTTCTGACACAGACAGATGATGCTCTACGATTCCGATTGTGGTGTCTTGCCACCTTGTTGCTTGATCCGATACTAGCAAATTAGAACAGTACGATTTCTCTTAAGGACTGGCCCACTAAGATCTTCACTTATTTGTCTTGCAGACTCTACGTTTCCGAGAGCGCACTACGATCTCTGAGTTGGCTCGGCAAACGTTTGGACCACTCTACAATTTCAGGAGAGGCCCTTCAAGGCAGACATACTACGATCCTCGATGCTCTACGATTCTGCCTTGGCTTCTGCAAACTTTTGATCAGCTCGATAGACTATGATTTTTTTGAAGCCTATCTATTACATCTCAAGACATAGATCAACCTAACATCTTTGATCTCTTCATCTTATACATTCAATTATAGAATGATAAACATTAAAAGCTTAGATCAACCTAACAAATTTGATCTATCACTAAGTCCTTGTACATATATTCCTTGAAGGACTTTACATATAATCATGAACATTTACTTTAAACATCAAATCAAAATATGCATTCTCCCAATTTGCACATATTATCCTTAATTTTAATATTTTATCAATTTAACCATTTACTGAATAGAACAATAATTATAAGAAAATTGAATACTTTTATTTCATAAAATTCGGGGTCTTACACATAATACCAAAAAAAACTTTTAATGATGTTGAAAATGATTTACCAGATGCTAGTACTTAACAAATCATGCAAAGCCACAATCCAGATAATAGAATATAATAGATGAAGAAGCCATAAATATAAACACTGTGAGATATTGTCCACAAAATGAAGCCATAGCCCCTCCCATTGAATGCACTGTCACCATAATCTGAAGGTCTCCATATAACTCATTTGCACTTTCAACGGTATTTAAATCTATTTGTAGCATGAGTTATTGCGTAATAGTTGGTATGTATTTATAGGGAGAAATTAGGTTAAATAAAGTAGAGTAATGATAATAGCTCAATTTTGGCTGAATGACACTTCTGTCACTTTAAGTTGCCACCCACTTTTAAAGTCGTCCCAAAAGTTTAATTTTCGTCGGTTATGTTCTTAAAGTGGCATTTTGTTGGCGTTTCTATTTCTTCAGCCCAATTTGAACTCAACCCGGCCCATTTTGACCAAACCCGACCCAGTTTGACCCAACCCAAAATTTAATATTTTAAAATATAAAATTATTTTTAAAATAAGTTTAAAACAATAATTATATTTAATTTTCTTATGTAATTTTTTTGAATCTATATTTTATGAAACCTTACTTATTTTTGAACAAAAATAAAAGTTTCTAATATTTTTCCTTATAATAATAATAATAATTATCTTTACAACCTTTTTAAAATAATATTTTATTTTAAATATAAAAATTAATATTATTCTCAAATATTAAATATAATAATTATTATTCTCAAATTATTTTTAAAAATATTTTATTTTAAAATATTAAATATATATTTTTTAAATGTTAAATATAATTATTATTTTAAAATAATTTTAAACTTATTTTAAATATAATTTTTATATTTTAGAATATTAAAAAATTGGGTTGGGTCAAAATTGGTCAAAATGGGTCAGGTTGAGGTTAAATTGGGCTAAAAGGAATAGAAACGCAAACAAAATGCCACTTTAAGGACCTAACAGACAATAATTGAACTTTAGGGATAATTTTAAAAATGGGTGGCAACTTGGAGGGACAGAAGTGTCATTCAGCCATAATGATAATATCATAAAGTAGTTGTGACAACCCCAAAATAGGTCCATTTCACCCAACATATTCTGAGTCGCCAAATACATGGTACAGAAAATAACTACAACTTTATTACAACAATTATATCGACAAAATACAACAACACATATCTTGTGAGTTTGGATACAAATATATACCAACTGTGACTCGTGTCCCCAACAGTAATGTGACAAATGTCCCATCGGACAAAGACATCACGTTGATACCTACATAAAGGTATAGTCAAAAACCTGCTTTTTAGAAATTAGAATCTTTGGGAAGTGCTCAGAGAAACCTTCGTATATACATGGAGGCTATGCTTCCGGTTATGATAGATATCATATGTCCACGTAATTATCCTTGGTTGACCTAATAGACCCCAAAGAAAAACAAGAAGATTACTATCATATTCTTTCCAATGGTGAGTCTTCTCTTGACATATCATTATCTCCACTATCTTTAATCGTGACTTATACTTCAAACAAACACCAAGATTATATAGGTAGTGCTCATAAATATACTCAGCAAGTGGATGTGAACAACCCTATCTTATAATGACACGAGGTTGTATGACATTAGACATCTTGTATGATAGTGGCAAAACACCTTTCCAACGTTGGGTTCGCCTCACCCTATTGGATTCATCAAATATAACTACTAAATGATGACCACCGTTCTATTCTCCTCGTTACCCCGCTTCGACCCAAATTTACACTCGTATTACCTGAAAGGAATTTTGAAACAGAAGGGTGAGCACAACTAGCTCAGTAAAGAATATCATGACTAAAGATAAATAAATTATCAATAGCCTTCAACAGTAATAAATCAAAGATTTAGAACATATGGTAGATGATAAAACTTTTCAACCATAGTTGCAGGGGAACGAACAATCCATTAAAAGAGTCAAATAGACCATAAAGTCTATTATCTTCTCCAGGTTAAAAGTCCACCAACAATGTTTTATCCCTGTAACATCAATCAACAGTTCCTTTCCAAAATTATATGAATAACTCATAATCATAATTGTGGTTCTAAATTCCTCTTCTCATCTAGGACGAAGATAATTTACATCACCTGTCTTTACCTGAAACATCAAAGATCATGGTTATACTAAATCACAGTTCATGTTCATAATCATACTAATAACTTCATCTTTGCACTACGGACCAAAGATATTCATCAACAATTTATCTTTGCACTACAGGCCAAAGATATTCAACAAAAGTTCATCTTTGTACTACGGGCCAAAGATATTCATCAACAGTTCATCTTTGCACTACATGCCAAAGATATTCATCAACAGTTCATATTTGCACTACATGCCAAATATATTAATATCTCAAAAAAATATATAATCATTTCAGAATTTATATAAACAATAATTATAACCATGTTAATCAATTCACCTTTGCACTTGAGCTAAAGATATTCAATTATAAATTCAATGGTCATGATCATACCAGTCAGCAATTCAACTTTGCACTACTGGCCAAAGAGAACCCATAGTCACGATCATACCAATAATCTACCCATCTTTACACTCAAGTCAAAGAGAAATTCCATCACCAGGGTTATAAAAATGTTATATATGATAATAAAAACAATATGATCAACAACTGCATTTAATTTCAAGAGAAAGATTCATAAATCAACGATAATTTGGTCAGAAAAAGAAACCAATTTTGTCGTGAATAGTACCCATGAATAGTAACTTCGTGAATAGAACTTCGTGAATAAGTAACTCATGAATAGTATACGACATGAAAAAGGTAGAAATTCTACAATAAAATCCATACCAATATTTCAGTATAATGATATTGAAAGAATAACATTCCTTAAACTTATAAACAATTTATTTTAATTGTTTACACTTTACTAAATAATGCATTTAATCATCCTAAAATGCCAAACTCATAAGATTTCATCACCAATAACCAAAACCGTCATCAAAAATCTGCATATACCTCATATACATATACTCCCAATAAAAATTTCACCAATTTTGGAGTTAACCACAAGGAGTTATAAGGGTTTACTTTTAAAATAGTCTTTTCCCATAAAATTCATAACTCATAATCTATACATCCAAAAATCACCATTTTTGGACATAATCAAGAAAACTCGTCAAATTATCATTTCAATTATTTTCAAAATTTTTGAAGGTTCTAAGAAGAATTCTAAACCGAAAAAATATAACAACCCTTAAAATCTCTTACCTCAAAAAAAAAAGCAAAGATGCCACGTAAAATATCGGATGAAAAGCCGAAGGAACCTTGCAGTGAATAACAACTCTCAAAGTATCTAAATACTCACAAAATACGCTCGATAATATAGAGAGAGAAAGAGAGAAAACTTATGAATTCTGGTGTGATTTTCAATTCTAACTTAGCCCTCTATTTATAGGAAAATGTTAAAGACGTTCAAGGCAGACTTGATTTCTTTACCGATGGCTTTACCTGCTACTATTGCCACCCACCACATTTGAAATAAAATTCAGCACATTTCTTCACCAACCACAAGTGGGGGCCCACTCAATTCTAGAATTTTTCACCAAAATCATTTATAAACCTAATTTTCAAATCAGTCACTTCTTAAAATTCATAACAAATTATACGTTCATTTTTAACGGTTCAAAATTTGTGGACATATACTCAACTTATATATGTATAATATATCCAAAAATCACAACGATCCAACGGTCAGATTAAAAATTATAACCCACACAATATAGCTTTAAGAACACCGATTTGAACTTTTAATACCTCAAATCCGATAAAATACTGATAAAACACCTCAACGTTAATTCCTTCATTTATAACCACATAAATAAATCCATTATTTATGTCCACATCAAATAAATATTTCCTTATCATATAAATCAATAATTAATTATTCACAAATAATATTACAGAATCACAATAATGACAACCGTGTAGTTCCGTGGAAGAGGGGGCTTTTCGATAAGAATTTCTCTTTCTTTGTGCATGATTAGATGACCAAACCTCTCCTTTACAGAACTTTTTAGACATTGCCAATAATGCTATCTAATAATATTATTCAAATAATATGAATTATTGATCTGATAATGGGAAAATCGTGCAAGATATAATTATTGAACAACAATAATATAAAATATCAACGTAGCAATTATTGAATCAATAAAATAAAATATTGAGCAAAGAATTATCGTAACAATTATTAGGTAGTGTCTTCTTTACGTAAAATCAATAATTCAAAAATACTATGCAATACCGTAATGCTCTTTGTACAACCCGCGCCAGACATCGTATTTTAACCAACGGGTATTCCAACACCTGTTAATCAGTAATAACCACGCCGTTATTTATAAAACTCAAACTTGTCGTTATCTTCATCCGACAATTATTCTGTTATGGGGCCCACAAATGACTGCGCCGTCGTACGGATATTCCCGACAAAAAGAATATTCTACGACCAAACGAATATTCCCCGACAACAATAAGTATTTTTTAGCCACTTGCTTATTTTGAAAATTTTCATATGTCACCCTTAACTTTAACTTTTATCAATTTAACCATTTACTGAATTGAAATTATAAGAAAAATTGAATACTTTTATTTCATAAAATTCGGGGTCTTACAATCTCCACTCCTTATGAAATTTCGTCCCCGAAATTTACGTACCTGGTATTTCAAAGAGTTAAGAATACCTTACTGTCATTTTCGATTCCATCTTCCATGTCATCATGATTCTCCATTGCTCAACTCCTATATTTCAGATATCATTCTAAAATACAGCTTCAAAATAAGCGTTAATTGAACAAATTAACATATTACATAATATTTCGATATTATGACTGACCAACAAATAAGCTTAGGTAGGACACACTAGCGAATGATTTACTCATCTCTCCCCTCCTAGTTCTATTCTCCGATCTCCGCCAGAGATCATATCCCTAAGCTCTGATACCAACGGTAACTCAAGACACCAACTTGTGTCAAGACCTCACATTGATACCTATCGGTTTGCCATCGCTGAAGCAGGCGTCCCTACGAAAGTCTGGCTTCGGTGCATCTCCCATCAACAGGGAGTCACCAGCGAGAGGCTCGGGGCTCTTTACTTATAGATCTGATACCAACTGTAGCGCCCCCAAAATAGGTCCATTCCACCCAACCTATTCTGAGTCGCCAAATACATGGTACAAGAAAAACAACTACAACTTTATTACAACAATTGTCGTATAAAATACAACATAACACATATGTTGTGAGTTTGGATACAAATATATACCAAGCTGTGACTCGTGTCCCAACCAGTAATGTGAGAAATGTCCCATCGGTGGGACAAACACCTCACAAATGATACCTACATAAAGGTATAGTCAAAAAATGTTTTAAAAATTAGAATCTTTGGGAAGTGCTCAAGGAAACCTTCGTACATGGGAGGCCATGCTTCCAGGTTATGATAGATATCATATGTCCACAGAATTATCCTTGGTTGACCTAATAGACCCCAAAGAAAAACAAGAAGATTACTATCATATTTTTTCCAATGGTGAGTCTTCTCTTGACATATCATTATCTCCACTGTCTCTAATCGTGAATTATACTTCAAACAAACACCAAGATTATATAGGTAGTGCTCGTAAATATACTCAGTAAGTGGATGTGCACAACCCTATCTTATAATGACACGAGGTTGTATGACATTATACATCTTGTATGATAGTGGCAAAACACCCTTCCAACGTTGGGTTCACCTCACCCTATTGGATTTATCAAATATAACTACTAAATGATGACCACCGTTCTATTCCCCTGTTACCCCCGCTAGACCCAGCTACAATCGTATTACCTGAAAGGAATTTTGAAACAGAAGGGTGAGCACAACTAGCTCAGTAAAGAATATCATGACTAAAAATAAATAAATTATCAATAGCCTTCAATAGTAATAAATCAGAGATTTAGAACATATGGTAGATGATAAAACTTTTCAATCATAGTTGCAGCGGAACGAGCAATCCATTAAAAGAGTCAAATAGACCATAAAGTCTATTATCTTCTCCAGGTTAAAAGTCCACCAACAATGTTTTATCCCTGTAACATCAATCAACAGTTCCTTTCCAAAATTATATGAATAACTCATAATCATAATTGTGGTTCTAAATTCCTCTTTTCATCTAGGACGAAGATAATTTACATCACATGTCTTTACCTGAAACATCAAAGATCATGGTTATACCAAATCATAGTTCATGTTCATAATCATACTAATAACTTCATCTTTGCACTACGGGCCAAAGATATTCATCAACAGTTCATCTTTGCACTACAGACCAAAGATATTCAACAAAAGTTCATCTTTGCACTACGGGCCAAAGATATTCATCAACAGTTCATCTTTGCACTACATGCCAAAAATATTCATCAACAGTTCATATTTGCACTACATGCCAAATATACTAATATCTCAAAGAAATATATAATCATTTCAGAATTTATATAAACAATATTTATAACCATGTTGATCAATTCACCTTTGCACTTGAGCTAAAGATATTCAATTATAAATTCAATGGTCATGATCATACCAACAAGAATTCAACTTTGCCTTTCTCGCCAAAGAGAACCCATAGTCACGATCATACCAATAATCTACCCATCTTTACACTCAAGTCAAAGAGAAATTCCATCACCAGGGTTATAAAAATGTTATATATGATAATAAAAACAATATGATTAACAACTACATTTAATTTCAAGAGTAAGATTCATAAATCAACGATAATTTGGTCAGAAAAAGAAACCAATTTTGTCGTGAATAGTACCCATGAATAGTAACTCGTGAATAGTAACTCATGAATAGTAACCCCGACATGAAAAAGGTAGAAATTCCACAATAAAATCCATACCAATATTTCAGTATAATGATATTGAAAGAATAACATTCCTTAAACTTATAAACAAATTATTTTAATTGTTTACACTTTACTAAATAATGCATTTAATCATCCTAAAATGCCAAACTCATAAGATTTCATCACCAATAACCAAAACCGTCATCAAAAATCTGCATATACCTCATATACATATACTCCCAATAAAAATTTCACCAATTTTGGAGTTAACCACAAGGAGTTATAAGGGTTTACTTTTAAAATAGTCTTTTCCCATAAAATTCATAACTCATAATCTATACATCCAAAAATCACCATTTTTGGACATAATCAAGAAAACTCGTCAAATTATCATTTCAATTATTTCCAAAATTTTTGAAGGTTCGGAAGAATTACGAAACTGAAAAATATAACAACCCTTAAAATCTCTTACCTCAAAAGAGCAGTACTTCTGACTGAAATATCGGATGAAAAGCCGAAGGAACCTTGCAGTGAATAACAACTCTCAAAGTATCTAAATACTCACAAAATACGCTCGATAATATAGAGAGAGAAAGAGAGAAAACTTATGAATTCTGGTGTGATTTTCAATTCTAACTTAGCCCTCTATTTATAGGAAAATGTTAGCACGCCGAAGCAGACTTGACCTGCTACCTGATGGCTTTACCTGCTACTATTGCCACCCACCACATTTGAAATAAAATTCAGCACATTTCTTCACCAACCACAAGTGGGGGCCCACTCAATTCTAGAATTTTTCACCAAAATCATTTATAAACCTAATTTTCAAATCAGTCACTTCTTAAAATTCATAACAAATTATACGTTCATTTTTAACGGTTCAAAATTTGTGGACATATACTCAACTTATATATGTATAATATATCCAAAAAATCACAACGATCCAAATACGGATTAAAAATTATAACCCACACAATATAGCTTTAAGAACACCGATTTGAACTTTTAATACCTCAAATCCGATAAAATACTGATAAAACACCTCAACGTTAATTCCTTCATTTATAACCACATAAATAAATCCATCATTTATGTCCACATCAAATAAATATTTCCTTATCATATAAATCAATAATTAATTATTCACAAATAATATTACAGAATCACAATAATGACAACCGGTAGTTCGAGGAAAGAGGGGCTTTTCGATAAGAATTTCTCTTTCTTTGGTATGCAATTAGATGATTCAAACCTCTCCTTTTACGTAACTTTTAGACATTGCCAATAATGCTATCTAATAATATTATTCAAATAATATGAATTATTGATCCGATAATGGGAAATATTGTATGCAAAGAATAATTATTGAACAACAATAATATAAAATATCAACGTAGCAATTATTGAATCAATAAAATAAAATATTGAATAAATAATTATCGTAACAATTATTAGGTAGTGTCTTCACGTAAAAATCAATAATTCAAAAATACTATGCAATACCGCAAGCTTCTTTACAACTGACCGCCAGTATTCGTATTTTAACCACGGGTATTCCAACACCGTTAATCTGGTAACAACTACGCAGTTATTTATAAAAACTCAAACTTGTCGTTATCTTCATCCACAATTATTACATTATGGGGCCCACAAATGATTGCGGCTGGTAAATGCGGATATTCCAGACAAAAAGAATATTCTACGACCAAACGAATATTCCCCAACAACAATAAGTATTTTTTAGCCACTTGCTTATTTTGAAAATTTTCATATGTCACCCTTAACTTTAACTTTTATCAATTTAACCATTTACTGAATTGTAATTATAAAAAAAATTGAATACTTTTATTTCATAAAATTCTGGGTCTTACAGTAGTAATTTTAGGAGATAATAATTAAATTTAAAAGAATAATATCAGAACAGTTGACATTACTAAAATAATTTAGATTTGTAGTGATTTAGGGAATTATAAATTCAAAATATTAATTTGAGAATAAAAAAGTAATGATTTTAGGAGATAATATTAAATTAGTAATGATAATATTAGAGCGATTAACATTATCGAACAATTTAGATTTGTAGTGATTTATGAGAGTATAAAATTAAAATATTAATGTGGGATTAAAAAGTAATGATTTTAAGAGATAATAATTAAGTAATGATAATATATAAACCATTTAGATTGAAAAACTAGTGATTTAGGGAATTATAAAATCAACATAGTAAGTTATGATTGATATTATTTGTTATTTTAATTTTGTTTTAAATGTTTTAAAATGTATAATATTATGTTGTAATATAATTATAAATGGTATAATATTATGTTGCAATATAATTTAATTAGTAATGATAATATCTCTGCAGTTTAGATATGTGGTGATTTTGTTATTTTTTTATATCGTGTATTATAATATTATACCATGCATGTGTGAATGATATAATGTATGGTATAATTATGAATGATATATATAATATTAGAAAAATAGTGATTTTAGGATATAATAATTATGTTTAGAAAAGTAGTTGATTTTGGGATTATAAAATCAACATATATAAGTAAGTTATGATTGATATTATTTGTTATTTTAATTTTATTTTAAATGTTTTAAATCGTATAATATTATGTTATAATATACTTATAAATAGTATAATATTATATTGTATTTATAGAAAGAAAATTAGGTTAAATAACGCAGAGTAATGATAATAGCTCAGTAATGATAATATCACAAAGTAGTGATTTTATGAGATAATATTTAAATTAGAAAGGATAATATCATAATAGTTGACATTACCAAAACAGTTTAGATGTGTAGTGATTTAGGGGATTATAAATTTAAAATATTAATTTGGGATTACAAAAGTTGTGATTTTAGGAGATAATAATTAAATTAGTAATGATAATATTAGAACAGTTAATATTATCAGAACAGTTTAAATTTGTAGTGATTTATGGGATTATAAAATCAAAATATTAATGTGGGATTAAAAATAAGTGATTTTAGGAGATAATAATTAAGTAACGATAATATAAAAACCGTTTAGATTGAAAAAGTAGTGATTTAGGGGATTATAAAATCAACATAGTAAGTTATGAATGATATTATTTGTTATTTTAAATGTTTTAAACTGTATAGTATTTTGTTGTAATATATTTATAAATGGTATAATATTATGTTATAATATAATTTAATTAGTAATGATAATATATCGCATAGTTTAGATAGGTAGTGATTTTGTTATTTTGTTATATATGTATGATATAATTATGAATGGTATAATATTAGAAAAATAGTGATTTTAGGATATAATAATTATGTTTAGAAAAGTAGTGGAGTTATTTTAGGATATAATAATGAGTCTTAATCAGAGATGCTAGGTTGTATCAGATATCTAACCTAAGGTTAATGATTTAGTACTAGTTTGGTACCAATTTTTATAGATCTACTTTTGTACTCAAGCTTAGATCAGCTTATCAAGAATTCATGTTAAGGCCCAGCCTTCTATTTCTATACACCGTGCACCCAGCCTTACTTATATTGTATGGCTCAACTAGCTTTCTCATATTGTAAGGCCCAACCTTCCTCATATTATAAGCCTATATCACTTTTATTTTTGCAAACAAGGGAAAAAGGAGAAAAAGATAGGATATGTGCTCAGGATTAGATTTGCTTCGTTCTTCGCAGGCGCGACAATGGTGAACATGTCTTCTTGTTCCTTGTTAATTTCTCACTGCAAGTCCAAGTTTCTTATTGAAAAAGATTACTTTTTCGAATGCTTTGTTCTTCGCAGGCGCGACAGTGGTGAATCACTTTTTGATTCTTTAATATCTATGTTTGCAATCTGATGTTTACATCTATCTCGTCTCCATAGTTTGAATTTAATTACCATATTTTTTGGCGACGTTTCAATAGCAACCCTTATACTACACAACAAAACTTCTTCTTTTATTTATTAATTCATTTGGGAATATCTGAGATCTCTAATATCTATTTGGGAATATTATTAAATAAACTAGTACAATCGGCTCGGTTCGGTATGTACCGAACCAGCCAAACCCCTTCCCGTTCCCGGTTGCGAAAATCTGGTACATACCGATTCCGTGTACCGAAACCTAACCGGTTATCATTTGTCTCGAACCGATCGATTTGAACTGATTCAATTTCCCTAAAACCCGCATATACCAAATTTTTTGCCCACCCCTATACATAGTGCATTCACATAAGACGTTCTACTAGGCACCATTATGGTGCATGCATGGTACTATGCACTAGAATTTGGTTTCTTATAACAAAGGTTTATTTATTTAATAATAGTAAATACGTATAAATCACGAGGAACTCTAAATTCATTGTCAAAATTCGAACTCTAAATAATACCACGTAACAAAATTAAAAGCTTTAGTATCTACAACATCAACTAAACAATGAAGCTTCTTACATTATCTTAGGAAATTGATATATTCACAAGAAAATATGATTGTTGGAATTTTTTTTGAAAATAGGTTTTAAAAAAAAAAAAAATTCAGGTTCACCTTTATGGTTTTATACAAAATAATATATATATATATATATATATATATATATATATATATATATATATATCTTTTGGGGAAAAACCCTAACTCTATTTTTCTTCTGATATATAATGGCATTGATCCTTACCCTCTCTTAAGAATTTGGTCCATATTAGGCTAAGAAGGGGATCCTAAGGGATTCCTCTCCTGACTCCAATACTTGACTAGATATTTTTATCTAATAATAATATTCAAAATAAATATTAATTACAATTATTTCCACTAAATAATTATAATTCCACTTCAGTTCATGAATTAATTAAAAAATCATTTACTAATAAACTGTAAATATTTCCTTTATAAATGTACAAAAATATTTCAGAATCAATTAATATAATTCTGATATATTTAAAATAATTTCATAAGTCCATAATTATCTCTATTCGATCATAAATTGATTTAACAATTAAATCAATCCTTTTAATAATAAACATTAAAGGTCTCGGCCAAGATTCTATGATCAATGATAAATTATCTTATGAAAAATTGATCTTATAGATGTTTTAACAAAAATAATGTTCCTAATATTAATTATATACATTAATCGACATTCCTTGGTATTAATTAACACGATGTAATCTCACTCATTAGAACATCAAATTAATATATAATAATATTAAGTCCACTATTATTTCAAAATTAAGAAATTTTACAAATTAGTATTTATGTGAAAATATTTTATAAATAAAACATTGATCCTTTTAATGCACACCGTTAATGAATTAGTACTTTAATTAGAAGTCCAACTTCCATGATCAAGATAAATCATCTTTGTTAAAATACTATAACCTACAAGATAATATCTCCAAATCATCCTAAGTTACAAACTAGTATTTCTTTATTTATATATTACATATGATTTATATCTTCTGTGTATAACATTTATTTATACACACAAACCATATCATATATATAATTTGGAGATATATATAAACAAACTAAACGATCATATAATGAATGATGTACTTTTATTAATAAATCAATGTCCAACATAAATAGATAAATAGAATTTTTTTAGAAAAAAATCCAACAATCTCACTGGCTATTAAATCCTATTTGGCATGCATATAATACCAATCTCATCATAATGAGATTCAAAAACTTTAGCAGGTAATGTTTTTGTGAATGGATCTGTTAGATTTTCAACTCCTGGAATCTCGCGTACTTTCAGATCTCATTTGTAACACCCCCTTTCCGAAATAGAAAGAGAGATCACTCAAAACATAACAAAACTGATGAATTTAATAGCAAGGCTCAAGCCCTAAAATAATAATCTTAATATCTGATAAATACCACAAGTCAACCATAATAAATCTCCAACTGTCTCAAACCACAATCTAAAATAATTATTACAATTCCAAATAAACTAACACATCAAGTCTAAACAGAATATTTCTAAATCATTGGAATGAATGGAGCTCTCATCACACTTGCCCTTGATTTCCCTGATTACCTGTCGGAAGAAAACACAGCATGAGCCAAACGCCCAGTACGGATATAGAATACAAATAATGAACCAAAATAATTAACTCAATTAAATGAAAAGAGACAAGCGAATCTGAAGCGAAGCGAACAAATCTAACACAACAAAATAATAAAATTTGAATCAAATGGCTGGGTGTTATTTCATACCTAGCTCAGAATTAAACAGAAATATACCTTGCCACACAGGCAAGTCAAATAATGCCACATAGGCAAGTCAAATAATGCCACACAGGCAAGTTACACACATTGGACCCATGAATCAATGCATGTAAAATCGGGCGTGTTTGGCACAAACATCACCACTCCATGAGCGAACAAAATGCGATCGCAGAAAACTAGGGTCGACCCATACGCCTCCCACAACAATACAACAAATGACCCACTCCCACCGGAGCACAAAACGGAGACGCCGTGGACTGATCACACCGCCACGGAAGGTGTCATGCCTCGGTGCCAAGAGGACATGTATGTGGTACCCCCACAGGTGGTTATAGCTCAAGTATACCCTACGGTATTCTAACAAAATATAATGTCACAACACATGCGACAAAATATCAACACAAAGGAGTTCTAACATGTACATGTTAAATCGAACGAATCGTCAACACAAGTCTCTAAAATATACTAACATGTACATCACTATAAATATAAAAATAAAATTTAGACATGACACACTAAAGAGTACAAATGTGAGTTCTAATACAACGCCAAAATAAATTTATCACAATAAATTGACAAGGAACAATTATGAGAGACAATACTAAATTTTGAAACGAATAACGAAACGAACGAATTAAAAACAAAAGAGTCTTGCTGAAAGAGTACGGAATCCGTACCTGAAATCGATAATTCAATACCCAAAATTATAATCTGAATATAGCTCGTTAAACTCCTTCCGTCAGAACTAATTACACAATTTAAAAATATATATATATATATATATATATATATATATATATATATATATATATATATATACATACATACATTACTAACCTGTAAGTTAAATTACTAATTATAAATTACTTTTCCAAAATTATTATTATTATTATTATTATTTATTATTATTATTATTATTATTATTATTATTATTATTATTATTATTATTATTATCTAATGGTTATAAGAATGCAGATTACTATTCTAGCTTTAAAGCCATAACAAGTAATACATATAAATTAGATCAAATATAAGACTATATTAAATTGATAAGCGATATACACCATTCAAGTCGAGAATCTCACCATTCATATTAAATTGATATAAGACTATTCTAGCTCTAAAGCCATACAAGGTCTTGATAATTGATATACACCATTCATATGTTCAAGTATTATGGAATAGGCGTGTATTTTATTTTATTTTTACTATGCATACAAACAACAATATGATGCAAACAGTCAGAATCTACTGAATCGGTGGTGTGGGATAACACAGTAATATATATATATGTGTGTGTGATAGACATGTTTTAACACACCAATCAAGAATCAATTTCAAACAACTCTTTATTAACAAGAATAGAGCAGTACCTTTTTGCTTCTTGTTCTTACTGTCGCCGTTTTTGTTTTTTTTTCTTCTCCCCTCGGTTTGTATCAGATATGAGGAAGATTAGGTTTTAGTTATTATTCACTTAAAACAGATTTTAGTAATTAATATAATATATTTATTAACTCTCCAAATTTTAATAGGATTTTAAAATTATACAATTAGAAATTTGACCCACTTAATTTAAAGCCCAATTTTACCAATTAATCTATCCACACTTATTAATATTTATTAGCCCATATAAATTAAATACTAGTTTGACTCAAATAAATGACAAAGTCCAATTAATATGTTTGTAAAACAAAATAATCTTTTATTATTTAATATTTATTTATTAATTAATTATTTTTTTTACGGTATTACATCACCTACCCTTAAAAGAATTTTCGTCCCGGAATCAAAAGAATAAAAGCGTACCTAATTATCAAAAGATGCGGATATTCCGCTCGAATAGACTCCTCAAGCTCCCAAGTGGCTTCCATTTCAATGTTTCCTCCGAGAACCTTAACAAGCGGAATAGTCTTCCTCCTCATAATCCTTTCTTGACGATCCAAAATCGCCTCAACTTTTCTCTCATCAAAGTAAGATCCTCCCGAATCTTATCGAATAGATATTGCACCACGTGCAACGGATGATAATGATAACTCCTCAACACCGACACATGAAATACATTGTGCACATGAGCTAGCTGTGGAGGCAAAGCTAACCGATATGCAACCTCACCAACTCTCTCCAAAATCTCAAATGGACCGATATAACGTGGATTAAGCTTTCCTTTCAACCCGAATCCCCGAATGCCCTTCCAAGGAGAAACTTTTAGAAACACATGCTCACCAGGTTCAAACTCTAAAGTCCTCCTATGCTTATCAGCATAACACTTCTTCCGTGATCGAGCCGACTTCAATTTCTCTTTAGCCACCGCTACCTTATCTGTAGTGATTTGAACTAACTCAGGCCCTTCTATGGCCCTTTCGCTAACCTCGTCCCAACAAGTCGGTGCCCGACACTTTCTACCATACAATGCCTCAAACGGAGCCATTCCAATACTGGCATGCCAGCTGTTGTTATAAGCAAACTCAACTAGGCTCAAGTAATCATCCCAATTACCCTGACCACTCAAAAGCACAAGACCTCAACATGTCCTCCGGCGTTTGAATAGTCCGATTCAGATTACCCCGTGATCTGCGGATGGAAAGAAGTACTAAAGTTGAGCCGAGTGCCCCAGGCTCGTTGAAACCCTTTCCAAAACCGCGAAGTAAACCGTGGGTCCCGATCTGAAACAATAGACACCGGAGTACCATGAAGTCTAACAATCTCCTGCTGAAAGATATGTGCCAACCTATCCACTAAGTAACACTCATGGATCGCCAAAAAGTGTGCCGATTTGGTCAACCGGTCCACCACTACCCATATGGCATCATTCTTCCTGAAAGTCTTCGGCAAACCAGTCACAAAATCCATCGTGATATCCTCCCACTTCCACCTTTGGAATGTCTAAGCTGATTAAACAAACCACTAGCTCGTTGATGTTCTATCTTCACTTGTTGACAAGTAAGACACTTCCCAACATATTCAGCCACGTCTCGTTTCATCCCATTCCACCAAAAATTCTTCTTCAAATCCCTATACATCTTTGTAGAACCAGGATGAATAGAAAGTGGCGAACTATGAGCCTCACCAACACTGACCTCTCGAATGATTGGATCCGAAGCCGGTACACACACAACCGTTCACCCAACCAAATCACACCATCGTCATCAATCTAAACTCGGGATGCTTGCCCTCCTCCAGATTATCGTCAGACCCACAACTCCCCATCTTCTTTTTTGAGCTTCTTTGACCATGAGATAAGAGAGGACTCCACTCTCATACCCGCATTAAATGTCCATCCCAACCTCGTACATACAACTCCAACTCGAGCCGCTCCATATCCAAAATAGTGAGGGTTGTGTAATAAAAATTCGCTACACTCCCAAAACTCTTTCTGCTAAGAGCATCTGCAACCACATTTACCTTTCTCGGGTGATACTGAATTCTAGTATCATAGTCTTTTAGAAGCTCCAACCAACGCATCTGTCTCATATTGAGCTCCTTCTGAGTGAAAATGTATTTAAGACTTTTGTGATCGGTGAAGATATCACAAGTCTCCCCATACAAATAATGCCTCCAAATCTTTAAGGCAAAGATCAGCATTGCTAACTCCAAATCATGTGTGGGGTAGTTCACCTCATAAGGTTTAAGTTTGCCTAGAAGCATAAGCAATCACCTTGCTGGTGTTGCATCAAAACACACCCCAAGCCCTTCTTAGAAGCATCACTATAAATCTGGTAGCCTCCCATCCCCGACGCAATGAATGCAAGTATAGGAGTTTGTCACAAGTCGTTTCTCAACTCCTCAAAACTCTTCTCACGCTCCTCATTCCACACAAACTTCGTGTGCCCTTCTCATGTTGGGTCAATGGTAAGGCAAGCAAGGAAAACCCTTCCACAAACCGCCTATAATATACCGCCAAACCCAAGAAACTTCTAATCTCTCATCATCGTAGTAAGTCTCGGCCATTTAGTGATAGCCTCAACCTTCGCAGATCCACCTTAATGCCTTCGGTTTGAAACAACGTGGCCCAAAATGCAACTGCTCCAACCAGAATTCGCATTTAGAGAATTTAGCATACAACTTCTCTTTACGCAAAATCCCCAACATCGTGCGAAGATGCTCCTCACGCTCTTCTTAGACTTGGAGTAAACCAAAATGTCATCAATAAAAACAATAACAAATTGGTCCAAGTACTTCTGAACACTCGATTCATCAAATCCATGCGGAGCGTTAGTCGACCCAAATGGCATCACCGAGCTTCGTAATGCCCATATCAAGTGCGAAAAAGTCATCTTAGGGATATCCTCATCCCTCACCCTCAATGATGATACTTGGAGCCTCAAATCTATCTTGAAAAAATACTTTGCCCCCTAAAGTTGGTCAAACAAGTCATCGATCCTCGACAATGGATACCGATTCACGATGGTAATCTTGTTGACTCCCCGTAGTCTATACTGCGACCTCATAGACCCATCCCTCTTCTTCACAAACAAGACCGGAGCACCCTTACGGCGAAACACTTACCAAATCACACCACGATCTAATAATTCCTGCACCTCGCCTTTGCTCCTCAACTCCTGCAGAACTCCAAGCGGTGCCATCCGATATGGAGCCTTAGAGATAGTTCCGCACGAAACAAGCTCGATAACAAACTCTACTTACTTCCATTGTGTGGTGGCAGCCCCCGACAATTCCTCGGGAAAGTCACGAACAATTGGAACATCTTCAATCTGAGACTCACCCTTAGAGGTATCTTTCACAAACGCTAAATACCCTCACAACCCTTTGCCACCAACTTTCCAACCTTCAAAGTGAAATCAACTTCAACACCCTACTACCGGTGAGAACCACGAAACACAATTACGGAGATTTCACATCTCGAATATAACCTTCTTCGCTCGACAATCGATAGTGGCTTGGTGTTTATCCAACCGATCCATCCCAAGAATGACATCAAAATCGATGCATACACATCGGAAGAAGATTAACGCTACGGATCTTATCCCCAAACCGATCGGACACCCTCGATACAAATCGGAAATAATAGCGAAGTCCCCATCGGAGGGTAGCAATGAACATATGAACCTAAAGATCGAGATGGCACACCAGGTGCCAAAAAAAGACCGAGCAACAACAGAACGAAGTAGAACTCAGTATCAAACAAAATAGAAGCCTCGCGATTACCAACTAAAAGAGTGCGAGAAGCGAAGACGTGGTGCACTCTTTGCTGGTTATACGTCAAGGCAAACACTCGACCACCTTGACGCTGACCTCCATTGCCATCATTATAACCACCTCCACCATTTCTGCGTGGACCGGTACAATCCCTAGCGATATGACCCATCTGTCCACACAAGAAGCATGCACCTGTGAGTCTGTGGCATTGCCTCCCCGGATGACTAGCCCCACAAGTAGCACAAGGAGCTATCAGAATGAGATTTGGGTTACCCCCACCAGCTGGTCCCGGATAACGACCCTGATTCTGTCCCTGCTGACGATTCTGACCATTCCAAGGTCGTTGCAGCTGACGATTCTACCCTTGCTGAGGCATCTGCTGATAACCCCTGTTTTGATTCTGACCACGCCACTGCCCCTGCTGGCCACCACGGTTCATGTTCCACTGACCACCCTGATTCTTCCCGTGTTAACCCGAAGTTTGACCCTACTGGTCATCTCTGTCCCTCTTTCGACTCCCTTCCGGTTTAGAAGACCGAAAGTCCTGTCGCTCCATCTCAATATTCTTTCTTTGCATTGCCATCTGGCGACATCGTCTCGTAAACTTATTGTTAATAAGATCTCGACGATATCTATAATGAATCCGCCACTTGAACTTCTCGCTTTCCATCAGTGCGGTCCCTGCAAAAATTCCCGTAAAGCCTGCCAACCTAGTAAACCTCGTCATGAAATCCGTGATGGACTCATCATCTTTCTGCCGAATAGACAGATACTCTCTGGCATAGGCCTCTTTATCAAGAAATTTGGAAATGCTGGCGATAAAGACCTCACAAAACTACGCTTGACTAAGTGCCTCAACATAACCATTACCCTTTGTTGTTTTCAACGCTTTCCACCACCTCTGCGCATCCCCTTCCAGCTTGTAAGCAGCTAGCAACACTTTCTGATTATCCGAGCACCCCAACACATCGAAAATCTTCTCTAAGTGGGCAATCAATTCTGCATCAATTGGAGTTGGAGTGAATCTGAATACTGTGGTTTCGCTTTTGAAACCTTTCCAACCACACATACATTGGAACCACTCACGATCAATACCATCCGCATTCACTTCCTCTTCGTTTGCTGTGGACCATTATTTCCGGGTTCTCTGTCAGAATTTCGGTGGTAATTCTTTGCATTGCTGTACAACCTTTGCCACCAACCGAGGTAACGCTTTGATTCATCGCTGATTCACCAAGGTAGCCAATTGAGCATTTATCGATTATTAGGTTGCTTATCATGGGTGACCTCACCTCTTCCCTATTGTTACCTCGCCTCAAAGAACAACTCTGGCGGATCTACTGAGCCATCCCAAAAGAGATCACGAATATAAACAAAGCAGATTAGAGACAAATTCAAATATAGCGGATATGGTAGCTGAACAGAAAATCAAACAGAACAAAAACCTAACCCAGAAGTCTACCCATAACTCAAAGGTCAAACCTAAATAGGTTTTCTACAAGAAAGAACCTAAGCTCTGATACCAACTCTGTAACACCCCCTTTCCGAAATAGAAAGAGAGATTACTCAAAATATAACAAAACTGATGAATTTAATAGCAAGGCTCAAGCCCTAAAATAATAATCTTAATATCTGATAAATACCACAAGTCAACCATAATAAATCTCCAACCGTCTCAAACCACAATCTAAAATAATTATTACAATTCCAAGTAAAGTGACACATCAAGTCTAAAGCAGAATATTTCTAAATCATTGGAATGAATGGAGCTCTCATCACACTTGCCCTTGATTCCCGGATTACTCTTGGGAAAAACACACAGATGAGCCAAACGCCCGAAGACGGATATAGAATACAAATAATGAACCAAAAAACTAACTCAATTAAATGAAAAGAGAATTTAAACGAACAAATCTAACACAACGAAATAATAAATTTGAATCAAATGGTCAGTGTTATTTCACATCGAGCTCAGAATAAAACAAAATATACCTTGCCACATAGACAAGTCAAATAATGCCACAAGGACAAGTCAAATAATGCCACACAGGCAAGTTACACACATTGGACCGCGAATCCAATGCATGTAAAATCGGAAGGCGTGTTTGGCACAAACATCACCACTCCATGAGCAAGCGAGCGGAAAACTAGAATTGACCCATACGCCTCCCACAACAATACACCAAATAACCCACCCACCGGAGCACAAAAAGCAGACGCAGCAGATTGGTGATCACATCGCCACCGGAAGGTGTCATGCCTCGATCTTTGTGGTACCCCACGGTGGTTATAGCTCGGTATACCTACGGTATTCTAACAAAATATAATGTCACAACACATGCGACAAAATATCAACACAAAGGGTCTAACATGTACATATTAAATCGAGCGAATAAATCAACACAAGTCTCTAAAATATACTAACATGTACATCACTATAAATATAAAAATAAAATTTAGACATAACACACTAGTCTAAAGAGTACAAATGTGAGTTCTAATACAACGCCAAAATAAATTTATCACAATAAATTGACAAGGAACAATTATGAAAGACAATACTAAATTTCGAAACAAATAGCAAGCTTAAACGAATTAATTAAAACAAAAAGAGTCTTTATTTGAAAAAGTACGAATCCGTGCACGAAATCGATAATTCAATACCCAAAATTATAATCGAATATAGCTCGTTAAACACCATACGTCAACTAATTACACAATTTAAAATATATATATATATATATATATATATATATATATATATATATATACATTACCAACTGTAAGTTAAATTACTAATTATAAATTACTTTTTCGAAAATTATTATTATTATTATTATTATTATTATTATTATTATTATTATTATTATTATTATTATTATTATTATTATTATCTAATGGTTCTAAGAATGCAGATTACTATTCTAGCTTTAAAGCCATAACAAGTAATACATATAAATTAGATCAAATATAAGACTATATTAAATTGATAACTGATATACACCATTCAAGTCAGAATCTCACCATTCATATTAAATTGATATAAGACTATTCTAGCTCTAAAGCCATACAGGTCTTGATAATTGATATACACCATTCATATGTTCAAGTATTATGGAATAGGCGTGTATTTTATTTTATTTTTACTATGCATACAAACAACAATATGATGCAAACAGTCAGAATCTACTGAATCGGTGGTGTGGGATAACACAGTAATATATATGTGTGTGATAGACATATTTTAACACACCAATCAAGAATCAATTTCAAACAACTCTTTATTAACAGGAATAGAACAGTACCTTTTTGCTTCTTGTTCTTACTGTCGCCGTTTTTGTTTTTTTTTTCTTCTCCCCTCGGTTTGTATCAGATATGAGGAAGATTAGGTTTTAGTTATTATTCACTTAAAACAAATTTTAGTAATTAATATAATATATTTATTAACTCTCCAAATTTTAATAGGATTTTAAAATTATACAATTATAAATTTGACCCACTTAATTTAAAGCTCAATTTTACCAATTAATCTATCCACACTTATTAATATTTATTAGCCCATATAAATTAAATACTAGTTTGACCCAAATAAATGACAAAGTCCAATTAATATGTTTGTAAAACAAAATAATCTTTTATTATTTAATATTTATTTATTAATTAATTTATTTATTTATTACCAGGTATTACATCATTTGTTCACATACTCTCAAATGATATGATATTTGCGCTTAATATGCTTCAATTTCTTATGGTCTCTGGGATCCTTTGATTGTGTTAGTGCCCCAGTATTATCACAATATATAACCATGAGACTAACAGCTGACGGTATTGCTCCAAGTTCCATTAAAAACTTTTGAAATCAAATAGCTTCCTTGGAAGACTCTAAAGCATCAGCATACTCTACTTCCATAGTGGAATCAACAATACAACCTTGTTTAACACTCCTTCAACTAATAGCTCCACCACCTAAAGTGAACACATTCCCAAAAGTTGACTTTTTAGTATCTTTATCTTCCATAAAGTCTGAATCAGAATATCCAATAGGAACTCGATCATCACTGTGATGGAGAAGCATATAATCTCTCGTTCTCCAAAGATATTTGAGTATATGCTTAACTGTTGACCAGTGCTTAGGTCCTGGATTAGACTGGTATCTACTTACCATTCCCACTGCATAACATATATTTGGTCTAGTACACAACATATCATACATTAAGCTTTCTATAGCTGATGCATAAGGAATAACTTTCATGGGATATTTCTCAAATTCTGTCGTAGGACAATGAATTGAAGAAATAGGAACTCCATGGCTAAAAGGAAGTAGACCCTTTTTGGAATCCTGTATAGCATACTTAACCAAAATTTTATCTATATATGCAGCTTAAGAAAGGCACAACACTCTTTTCTGACGATCCCGGATAACTTGGATACTAAGAATGTATTTGGCTTCTCCCAAATCTTTCATGTCAAAATAATTAGATAACCAAACTTTAACATGAGATAAATTCTCATTTTCAATCAATAGAATGCCATCTACATATAAAACCAAGAATACCACCAATTTACCTTCACTTCTTTTATAAACACATGTCTCGTAAGGATTTTGTTCAAATTTAAGTTATTGGATTACTGATCAAATCTAACATTCCATGATCTCGATACTTGTTTAAGCCCATAAATAGATTTATGTAGCTTACAAACCATTCCTTTTTAGCCTTCAGCCATGAAACCATCTGGTTGAGAGATATAAATATCTTCATCAAGATAGCCATTAAGAAAAGTTGTCTTGACATCCATTTGTCATATCTCGTAATCAAGATGTGCAGCAATAGATAAGAGAATTCTGATGGATTTAAATATTATCACTGGCAAAAAGGTATTCTTGAAGTCAATGCCTTCCTTTTGATTATATCCTTTCGTAACAAGCCTAACTTTATAGGTTTGAACCTTTCCATCCACCTCTATCTTTTTCTTGTAGATCCACTTGCACCCAATAGGTTTTACTCCATTAGACGCATTTATAAGTTCCCATAATTTATTGGAATATATAGACTCCATTTCTTGTTTCATTACTTCTTGCCAAAGATTAACATCTCTATCAGCAAGTGTTTCACTATAGCTCTTGGGACTTGAATCTAGATCATCTGAAATCCTCCCACTACGACAAGGCTCTCATAAATTAGAAGATTCAGGTATTGTGACTTGTGGTGTAATTACTTGTTTATCAAGTTTTGGTGTTGATTGCGGAGAAATATTTTCAGACATTTCCTCTAAGAAAATTCTACTTCTTGACTTGTGTTCCATGATATCATATAACCCTCTTCCAAAAAAATTGTATTTGCGAGTATAAAATAGTCCACCCCTTGTCTTTTTTGGATACCCTACAAACAAACATACTTCTGATCTTGTTCCTAACTTATCTAATTATGTTTTCTCTTTTCCTACATGAGTATGACAACCTTATATATTAATGTGTTTCAAACTAGGCTTGTTCCCTGACCATAATTCTAATGGTGTTTTTGGAACTGATTTAGATAGAACAATATTCAATAAGTATATCATTGATTGTAAAGTATATCCCCAAAAAGATATAGGTAGTGTAGAATAACTCATCATAGATCTAATCGTATCTAAAAGAGCCATGTTTCTTCTTCCTGCTACACCATTTTGCTAAGAAGTCCCTGGTGCAGACTATGCACGTATAAATCATGAGGAACTCTAAATTCATTGTCAAAATTCGAACTCTAAATAATATGACGTAAAAAAGATATAAGCTTTAGTATCCTTAGCATCAACTAAATAGTGAAGCTTCTTACATTATCTTAGGAAAATTATTTATTCACGAGACAATATGATAGTTTTACTTGACTAAATCTCAAGTCCGGAAAAAATCTTGGGTTAAATATTTATTTTGAATTGAATTAAATTCATCCAAACAAGATCTTAAACCACTAGCTTAATATATATTATATTCTTGGGTTATCTTAGCCCACTACATGCTCACCTAAAAATATCTTGATTGAAAGTGATATTGGTAATAATTTAATTTATTTATATATAGACAAAAAAAATTTCACATGTTTCATTGTAGGACTAGGGTGTTTACACATGAATATAAGAATCACTCATTATTTGTGTGAGAGGAACGAATCTGGTTAAGGTAAAGTTGTCTGCCTTAACCACTATTCCCTCCGTTCTAAAATTAGATATATATTTGTAAAACGACGACTTTTAAGGACAATTTTATGTTCTCAATTCCCTTAGTATTAGTTAGGAATTCAAGTGTGGTGATTTGATATTAGTTAAAAAGTAATGACAAATTAGGAAGATCATGTCACTTTATGGTTTTAAAATAAAAATGTATCTCTAATTTTGGAATGGACTGAAGAAAAAAATGCATCTTTAATTTTGGAACAGATAGAGTATAAAATTTTGTAGTTTTTTGTTGTATTTGTTATAACAAATATTTCATTTTAACTTTATTTCTCTCTTTGTAGACTAATACAAATGCAACATTTGTTAAAACCAATGTAACAAAAAAATATAAAACTTCATGGTCATCCAGGAATGTGATAACTTCACTCTAGCCGACTCATGTGAAAATATCTATTTCCTACATAATATATGAACTTGTGACTTACTTACCATTTCATAAACCACAGGCAATACCGAGGGAGGCAAAAAACTTTGAACTTGGGGAAGCAAAATATTACATAGTTCTAGTTTGGAGTGGAATCATATGGCAGTTTTTCTTCTTAGGAGCAATTGGAGTCATCTTTTGTGCCTCGTCTTTGCTATCCGGCATCATTATTGCAGTCTTACTCCCAGTTATTGAAGTCTTGGCTGTTATTTTCTACCAAGAGAAGTTTCAAGCAGAAAAGGGAGTTGCTCTACTTCTCTCTCTTTGGGGATTTGTTTCTTACTTCTATGGCGAGTTAAAATACAAGAAGAAAAAGCATCGAGCTGCAGCTGAAATAGAGCTGCCTCAAAATCAAATGGTAGCTCCATGAACAAGTTTGGTTAGCATGTATGTATACTATATATGTTGTAGTGAACAATATTATGATTTTTGAACAAATAAATTCCCTTATTTAGTAGAAAAGTGAATGTATTATTTTGTCCTTATTTCAGTTTCAAGATTTGGAATCGAGTTACTAAAAATACTTTCATTCGAAATTGGGGTAATATGGATTAGGATCTCATTCATTAAGTTTATCATCCAAATTTTCTCTGTAGACATTAAATGACACAAATATTTCTTTTAGTTATTCATTTCTTTATTCAATTCATTTATATTCATAACATAAAAGAGGGAATTCAAAGCATTTATTTGATTCGTGGTGTGTTATTTGTTGTACTGCTATAATAGGACTCCAATATATAGCAGCTTATAAATAACACACACAACAAACCAAAGAAAGATGTGTGTATTATATACTAGTATGTCTTCTTTCCATAATAACAATTCTTTCTTTTAATAGGATATTTATTATTAAAAATAGGACATTTTTCTTTCCTTAATAGCAATTAAGTTCTGAATATGATTCGAGGAGTAACTCAATAATTTCTCCCTCGACTCGAATCCCCAAATACTTCAACTTCATATATATCTGAATAGGATTCGAGGAGTTTTCCAACAATTTCTCCATCGACTTGAATCTGCAAATTCTTCAACTTCATCACTGTCTCTGTTGTCTTAATCGCCACCATCATCCGCACTATCTGAATTCTCTACATCATTTTCATCCTTTATATAATTCGCATCATCTGTGCATGATTCACATGTATCATCCGCATTACCAGCACTATCTGCATCATCCTCGGAATTTGCATCATCCACATCATTAACATTTCTTGCATTATAATTACCATCACCATCTTTTTTAACATTATCATCTTCTTCAATAGAAGTTTCATCAACATCATTGTCTTTATCTTCATCTTCATCAACATTTTCATCATCGAGCGACTACAATGACGATCCTTCATAAGTGCAAAATCTCTTGTTCATCAACATCACAATGAACACCAACTCCTTCAACTTTCACACTCTTTATTTGTCACACCAATGCGACTAATTCCCCTTCGACTTTGGATCCAATTAATCTAGCTCTTGATACCACTTGTTGGGAGTTAAGTCAACGCAAACTGCACGATAAAACAAATAGAAATAAAACAACATTAGATTTAATATGGAAAATCCTTAAAGGGAAAAACCACAGGTCAAACTCTGAATCTTCACTATATCAAAATAATGGGTTTACAATAATCCTCCAAATTAGTTTTACGCCCTAAAACTTGAGGTTCCACAATATCACGACATAACTTTTTGCACGAACTAAAAGTTGCAAAACCCACCCACCTACCACACAACTTTTTTGCACGAAATATAAAAGTTGCAAAAACCCTCTCCCTCTCCCTCTCCCTCTCCCTCACACAAACACAAAACTTCACACCCTCTCTCAACTCTTAGGATGCTACATGACTTTTGAATGTGCTAGACCTCAACAACTTAACATAATACTATATTTATAGAGTACCCACAATTCTCCTCTTCCTATTCAAAATAGGACACTTATAAAATAGATTCTACTACAAATAGATTCCTTCTCATAATATAGCTCAAATATATTATAATAAAAATCTTATTAAAAATAGGACATCTTTCTTTCCATAATAGCAATTCTTTTCTAAATAGGATTCGAGGAGTAACTCAATAATTCATCTCTCAACTCAAATTCCCAAATACTTCAACTTCATATATATCTGAATCAGATTCGAGGAGTTTTTCAACAATTCCTCCCTAACACTTTAACTTCATCACTGTAGTCACCATTGTCGTAGTCGCCATCATTATCCGCATCATCTGTATTCTCTGCATCATTTTCATCCTTTATATAATTCGCATCATCTACATGATTCACGTATATCATTCGTATTACCCGCATTATCTGCATCATCCACACAATCCACGTCATATGACCATAATAGGCTAATACTAGTGGGAATCAATATCCTCTCTCCATTGCCCATGATGGTTATTTACTATCAAAAGAAAGGAGTATATTGACCAAAAATTACCTCTATGTGCGGAATTTCTTTCAGAGGTCTGTCAGCAAAATAAGCATATAATGCTCTTAAAACCGCCTACATTAATGGAAGAATGCAAAAAGAAGAAAATTATTACTTCATATTGACATAGAAGTGGAAGGGGTGAGAGGGGGTGAGAGGGGGGGGGGAATAAATCTGATCAAGGTGTATAACCTGGTGAGATACTACTACAACAGGTGCTCGCTGCCGTTCAAGCTCGATAATTACGGGCTCTAACCTGCAATAATACAAAAAAGTAATATACTGAACTAGTAGAACACATTGTTTTTCTTAAAAGAACTCTCTGTTCATTTAATTTGAGACTGCAAACCTCTGGATAACATCGAGATAAGATTCACCACGAGGATACCGATATCTCAATTTGTCCTTTTTTACGTGACCTGAAATAGTAAAAACACCACAAATCTTATACCAAACTGAAACAGTTTTTAAAAATATAGAATTTGTCAAATTAGCATTGCAGGCAAAGTGCTTAAAATGAAAAAGAGTATAATCTCACGCTGTAGAAAAGTCTTTTAGACCCTATCTAATGACAAGAGTAAATACAGAATTAATGACAGTTCAAGTATTGCCTACTCTTATTCACTTATGCTTTCCCCAATCTAATGTGAAGCTGTTAATATCAAAGACAACATGTTTATTCATAGTTCAAGCTTTTGACTTTATATACCCAAGTGATTTCTTCTTCGTTTTTTTAATAAGAAAAACTTATTGCAAGCAAGACTTGAACTTATAAGACTTATTAGTTTATAACTAGTGATGTTCATAAACAATTGGGTGTCCGTTTAAATTGTTTAGGGAATACAATTATCTAGAAGCTATGTTATCACGATATATGAATTCACTAACAAATTAAGCTATGGACCACATACAATTGACAATCCTTGCAGATTTCCCTCCCTGGAAAATTATACATGTAACATGATGTTATTAAACATAATATTGTTCTGCAAAATAGCATCCCCGAAGTGGATTAACAAAATTTACTCTAAACAACTCTAAAAGTCTGTATAAATCAGCAACAGAAACTGAACAGCTGAAAAGAGGGTACAAGAGAAAGTTGGAACACAACACGGTATAAACAACTTCACATCAAAAGTCACAGACAATGAATTTTGATTCTAGTTAAAAGCTGAAGCAAAATAGTCCTGATGCAGAAATTGCACCAAATTGGAATATTACCAAGGTTATCATATATTACCTTGGGAGGTTTAATGCCCACCCTGAGGAAAAGCTCGGGATTCATTAGAGGTAATTCTATAGATTCCCTCAGTTCTCGAATCTGATCTGAGAGACCTCCCACAGCAGAGTAACTAACATTTCCAGGATCTTCATGAAGCATATTATACACAACTGGATAAACCTGTAAAACAAAATTCATTGAAAATACACATCAAAACTTCTTATAATGCGAACACATGTACAAATTAATAATCAATTTTAACAACCAATAGTAATTCAGCACAAAAAGAAGTTACTAACTTCAGGTGGGAGCGCTCGCATAATCGTGAGAGTGGTCATATCGAGAACTACTCTTGTGCCAGCAGTGAGTTTTTCCTTGTCCACTTTACTGCGACAGCCAACAACATACCTCGGGCCACTACTAGCTTTAACTATCACTGTAATAGAACACAAGATTAAATGAACTAGAGGAAGAAAGGGTAATATGAAATCTATTCTCAGATCCATGAAATCTCAAATTAACGGAATAACAGATACTAATATTCATAAATAAATAACTAAATAAATAGAGACGAAGTGAATGTCAAATTAACGGAATGACGAATACTAAGGCAGAGCAGAAAGCATACATTTTTTATCGAGAGCCTGGAGTCGCCGCCGGAACCGGTTGTCTGTCCACTCAACAAATCTAGGGTTCCTTTAGAAATCAAATTCGCCGGCAGAAACGCATGCTTATCCGGCACATCGCCCGTCACCGACGCCCCGTTGAGCAAAATCGTCTCCTTCGGGGGACGATTGGACCAGTTAGGGTTCGAATCGTTAAGATGGAGGTACTGATCGGGCCTCGTGTAGGAGGCGACGAGGTCGGGAAAGTCGGAGACGTCGATGGTAACGTGGAAGAGTGACTCAGCGGCGGGCTGGACGCCGGCGAGAGGGGCTTGGGTCCAGAGGGTGGTGTCTTGGCGGACGGCTGCCGAAATCAGTCACTTGACATAATGAAGAACAAATCCAAATACATAAGAACTTAGGAAGAAAACCTAGCCTAAGAGAACGGAGCGTCTTTTTTTTGCTCCGTGTTTTTGTAGATAGATAATGTTTTAAAAAAAAAAAGTTATCTAGTTTAAAACAAAAATATGTGTTTTTAAATAGATAACGTTTTTTCATATATATCTAGAACGTTTTGTTAAAAAACGTTGTAAAAAAATAAAAAAATATTGTGGTTTAAGTGTTGTCTATTTACTGTTTTGTAATAGTGCATTGACATTACTTGCATTATAGTTACTATCACCATCTTCTTTTTTAACATTATCTTCTTCTTCAATAGCATCATCATCAACATCGTTGTCTTCATCTTCATCAGCATTTTCATCATCGAGTGGCTACAACGGCGATCCTTCATAAGGGCAAAATCTCTTGTTCATCAACATCGCAATGAACACCATGCAACTCCTTCAATTTTCAATCTTTTTATTTCTCACACCAATGCAACTAATTCCCCTTCTACCTTGTATGCAATCAACCTAGCTCTTGATACCATTGGTTGGGAATTAAGTAAATGCAAACTACACAATAAAATAAAGAGAGATAAAATAACACAAGATTTAATGTGGAAAATCCTTAAAGGTAAAAACCACATGCCAAACTCTGAATCTCTAATATATCAAAATAATGAACTTACAGTAATCCTCCTAAGTTTTACGCTTTAAAACTTGAGTTTCCATAATATCGTGACATAACTTTTTGCACGAACTAAAATCTGCAAAACCCTCCCACCCACTATAACTTTTTTGCACAAAATATAGAAGTCGTTGCGAAATCCCTCTCCCTCACAATAACAAAAAACCCACTCACACCCTCTCTCAACTCTTAGTATGCTACATGACTTTTGATTGTACTACACTTCAACAACTCAGCATAATAATCTATTTATAGAGTACCCACAATTCTTCTCTTCCTATTCAAAATAGAACATTTACAAAATAAAATTTCTACTACAAATATATTTTTTCTGATAATAGGACTCCAGTATATATAATAAATATCTTATTAAAAATAGGACATCTTTCTCTCTATAATAACATTTTTTTCTGAATAGAATTCGAGGAGTAACTCAACAGTTTCTCCTTTAACTCGAATCCCCAAATACTTCAACTTCATATATATCTGAATAGGATTCGAAGAGTTTTCCAACACTCCAATGTTTAATGTTCAAGCCTTAAAATAAATTATAGCTCCATGAACAAGCATTAGTTAGACATACTCCCTCCTCCGTTCCTTAATATAGGTCGTTTTAGAAAATTATAGTTGTTCCTTAATATAAGTCGTTTGAGAATTTTAAGTAAGCATTAATTGCTTAGTTTTGAATATTACCCCAAGTAATAAATATAATTTTGATTCTCTCACTATTTTTTACCCAATAAATAATAGGCAAGTGATATTTCCAGACGGTTTCCTTATATTTTCACATAGGACCTACATCTAAACCATGGTTGAGAAACTGCTGAAACTTAACAACAATAGTAAATTCATTTTCCCAAATTACCCTCAGTTACCCACTAACCCTCACCTCTTCCTCTATCAATCTCTTATTGCTGCCTCCTCAGTCCATCCTCCTCCTCTCTCAATCTCCTCCGCCTCACTACGCACTTTCCCCTCTCTCCTCCTTCATTATTGCCCTAGTTTAGAGAGGAAAAAAAGAGCCCCAATTTCAATTTCTGCAATTTTTGGCGACAACGACGGCTTCTCTTCTTATCTCTGCAACTCACCATTCTCACTCAAGGTATCTCACTCACCATTTTCTTGGGGTTTTGGTATGCTTGATATTTGTTTGCTTTTGACTTACCTATCTTTATTCTAGTTTTGGTAGATCTGAGGTGGATATTTTTTTTACTTGTATTTTGGGTGCTCTAGTATTCTCCGTTTCTAATGTGTATTTGGCATCATTAAGATATAAGTATAGAAGTTGTATGCACTTAAAATTTTCCATTCTAGGATGGTGATATTTGGACCTTTAGCATAAGGTCTTATAATTCATTGCTCTAGGTTCACGTGAATTTTGTTTGGGTTGAACGCATTTGCTGAAGAATATAATCTCCTTCATACCCGAACTTACCAAGTAACCGGTTTCACTATCTTCTTATCTCATTAGAAGTCAGATTGAATCGCTTCAAGTATGTTGTTGTTTCTTCACCATTTAATTTCTTTTATCTTTTCCTGTTTGAGCTAGATTGGTTATTCCAAAATAATAATCATGTATTTTTTATTTGGGCAAATGCTTCTTTGGTTTAATATGACAAATACTTGCCTGTAACCACAAATCATGTTTTAATATGGCAAATGTTTATTTGGGCAAATACTTCTTTGGTTTAATCATGTTTTATATGCTAGTTTTTTCAATGTCTTCTGTGACCACAGATCATGAAGACGGATTCTTAATTGTTGAAGTGTAATATTGTCCATTTAAAGAGTTAACAGTACCCAAGATAAATGGATCTCCTATTATGACATTCTCTGCTTTCCATTTTTTACAGGATTAGCTATACATTGATTTTAGGATCTCTGAAGGTGTTAATTTTATTGCACTATAAACATGGAGAATTATGGAGCGTTAGAAAATTCTGAAAACAGTTTCAGCCAATGATGATTGCTTACCAAGTGCAAATATGAAGTGTAAAGATAATATTGATAAGCTAGATGAAGCGTTACAACTTTCAGAGATAGAATTTCAAACTCGTGAAGATTTAATTGGTTTGGTTCAAACATATGCCTTAATGCAAGGTTATGCAACATCGATAAAAAGTTCTGTTAAAGATCGTTTTGTGATTATTGGTTGTGATAAAGGAGGTACTTATCGGGATAAACTAAAAATTACGATGGAAAGTCGTAAAAGAAAGACATCATCTCGTCTAACAGATTGTCTTTTTAAAGTTTGCGGAAGGAAAAGGGTTGGGCGACCTTGGATGCTTGAAATTATAAATACATGTCATAACCATGATCCTACAATAGATATGTCGGGTCATCCTTCTTGTGGTCGCTTTTCAAAAGAAGAGTTTGAACGTGTTAAAAAAATGACCAAGTGTGGAATTGCTCCACATCAAATTCTTTTTTCACTATGACAATGTAATCCGAATCTCAAGGCCGTTTCTAGAACAGTGTATAATGCAAAAGCCAAAGTGCGTAGGGATAATTTTGGTGGTCGTATAATGATTCAAGTTTTGGTTGAAGAACTTGGTGCAAATGGTTTTACGTATGATGTGGAATCCGATTCTACCGAACACGTGACACGTTTATTTTTCGCTCACCCTATATTAATAGCATTGACTAAAAGGTACTCCCATGTCTTTGTAATGGATTGTACTTACAAGACCAACATGTATAAAATGCCATTACTTGACATTGTTGGAGTATCAAGTTTCAATACATCATTCTACTCATGTTTCACTTTCTTACAAAAAGAGGAAGTGGAAGACTATATTTGGGATTTGAAGAGATTTAGGGACATTCTTGGTGTTAATTGTGAACCTTTGACTATTGTGACAGATAGAGAGTTTGCATTGATAAAAGCTATTACAATGGTTTTTCCAACAACATTCAACATCCTATGTGTATGGCACATTGAGAAGAACATCTTGACGAATTATAAATCTCAATTTCAAGAAGGTGAAGATTGGGAAGGATTTATGAAAAGTTGGAGAGTGGTTATAACTTCTCAAAGTGAAGATAAATACAATAGAGTATTGGAGCACTTTGAAATTCAATACAAAGAAAAGACAAATGTTCTCAATTACATCAAAAATACTTGGTTGCATCTAAAAGAGCACTTTATTTGTGCATAGACAGAAAAATACACTCATTTTGGAACTCATGTTACCTCAAGGGCAGAAGGAGCGCATGCACTTCTTAAAAGGTACTTACAAATTTCAACTAGGGATCTTAGTGACGTAAAAAAAACTATGTCTTGCAATTGAGATCAATTTCAAGAAATCAAGACACAATTTAAAAGTGAAAAAATAAGAATCCCTTATCACCTTCATATTTCTTTGTTTTAAAGAGCTTAGCTTCTAATAATGTCGTTGTTTGCTTTAAATGAGCTCCATAAGCAGTACAAGTTAGTCATGTCTCATGAAGAATCTCTTACTTGTAAAAATCATTTTATGACAGTAATGGGTATGCCTTGTGCACATAAAATGAAAAGTTTAGGATATGAAGTGTTACATTTAGATTATATACATTCACAATGGAGACTTAACACAAGATCATTTTTAGATAATTATTTTACTCAAAATAGTGAAGAAAGTGAGATATGTGGACTACTTGAAAATTTGAAGGAAAGATATGTGGAGTGGCCTCTTGAGAGACAATAAGTTGTTCAAAAGAAAATTTATGAACTTTTGGATGGACACGATTCGTTATTACATGAGCCTCGTATACAACCCCATAAAGGTCGTCCTACGGGATCAAAGAATAAGAAGACTACATCTACAAGACGTGATCCTTCTGCTTTTAAGTTTGTAGAAAAGATAAGGAAGTGTAGTATATGCAAAGATCCGAGCCACAACAAAAGATATTGTCCATTCAAAGATAATCCAAGCACTTCACTTCATACTCAATTTAGGTTTTAATTTTACTAACTTCATAAATTTGATTGATTAAGTAATACTAATATTAGTTTACATACGGTAGCATTACTATAATATTGTGTAGCTTTGATCTTTCAGTGTTGATCAAGGTGATGGACTATCTGACGTATCTTTACTGTAACTCATTCAAAAAGAAGAAAGGTGCTTCTAATGAAATTTGTTTATATATAATTTGAATGTCTTAAAAATAAACACATTTTTAATGCTTTTATTTTCCTATCATGTTCACCTATGTCTACAGTTTTGGTGCCAATTTTGGACTGATGATGCACTTGTTGCAAGTTTACATGATGCCAGTTTGGACTTTTGAAGAAAGTAAATTTGATAATTCAACAGTGGTAGAATTTAAAGTTTATGAAAAGATGTTATGCTTAGTGTAATATGTTTTTGAAGTGAACATCTTTACTGTAATGACTGTAATATGAATGAATTTTTTTAAAGTAATGTATGTGAAACAATGATATTAGAGTAATCAATTTATGTTATGTTATGTATTAGGTGAGGGTAGTTTGGGAAAATGAATTTACTATTGTTGTTAAGTTTCAGCAGTTACTCAACCATGGTTTATGTAAGACCCCAACTTTTATGAATAAAGATTAATTTTTCTCGAAATATATTTTTGAATATTATGGTGTGGATTTGATATAATATTAAATTTGTGGGTATTATTTATAAATTTTGCAAAGTAAGAAAGTGGTTATATAATATTCGATTGGTCGGGAAATATTTGTTTTAACAGGGAATATTCGTACGACGGCACAATCATTGGTGGACCCCACAACGGAAGTATTGTCATAGTTAGAAAATGACAGAATTATATTTTTATAAAAATAAAGGCGAAAGTTTTAACGTTAAACTGTTGAACTACCCGGTGACAAAAGTACAGTAATACGCGTGATTGCATAGTAGCACACGGTATTGATTATTGATGCTTACGTGAGAAGTCATCAGTTATACTCAATTATTGCTACAATAATTGTTGCATAATATCTCTCATATTATTGATTCAATTATTGTCACAGTATCATCTGCATAATATTTATTATTATTAAATCAATAATTGAGATGACAAAGTTATTCATATTATTATTTGCAATATTGACAATGTCTAGAAAGTTCTGTCAAGGAGAGGTTTGGTCACCTAATTGCACTCCAATAGGAGAAATCCTTATCTTGAAAGCCTCCTCTTTCACGGGAATGATCCGTTGCTAAATATTGTGAGTTATAATATTAATGATGAATAAGTTCGTGTTGATTAAAGATGAAATTGATATTTTCATTGTGTTGGGATTATTAGTGTTAGTGGAAATCGACATCTATTTCGATAATAATGGATGTCTGGAGGTTTAATTAACCAATCGGGTAATTAATCAGATAAATGAGCAATTAATTGCTATTAATTCACATGTTTATAACTATTTGTTCACATGTGTGTACTATTGATTCACAAGATGTACTATTAGGGGAGGTGGTGCAAGATTGATAATACTTGCATGACTAAATTAAAAATGGAGGTATAGATGAAGGTACTATACTGTAATTATTTTTTTCACATGTATAGAATTATTGATTCACATGATTGTACTATTGATTCACAAAATGTACTATTAGGGGAGGTGGTGCAAGTTTGATAATACTTGCAGGACTAAATTAAAAATGAAAGAAAAGATGAAGGTATTGTACTGTAATATTTCGAGCCCCAAAACGTGCAATTATCGAAACTATGTTTTCCTATAAATAGAATCTCATTCTTCCTTCATTCTCATCAATTCACTAAGACTCACAAGAGCAATTATAGAAAGAGAAGCTATAGAGAGAGAAGCTTTAGAGAGAAAGTAGAAGAGAAGTCTGCTACCTCACTATTCCAGTATCCAGTCTTCTTCTGAGGAAATGAGAATATAGCTGAGACTAGTTGGGGAACGGAGTGATGGTCCAGATGTTTGCATTAGTAGTCCTCACTATTCAGTTAAATAATGTGATAATAAATGTAATGAGGACTTCATTTGAGTTTGAATACTGTCTATAAGATAATATTCGTGTAAAAACTCTAAGCTACGTTGTTGTCGTATTGTATAAAAGAAGTTTGTATTTGATTTATGTACCATGTATTTAGCGACTCAGAATGGGTGATGTATACCTATTTTGGGGACGTCACAGTTGGTATCAAAGCTTAGGGATATGATCACTGGCTGAGATGTGAGACTAGAACTAGGAGGAGAGAAACGGGAAATTTCTTCGCTATTATGACCTACCTAAGTTTATTTGGTATTTATTTGGTCGGTCAGAGTATAGGGATAATATGTGACATGTCAATTAACCCTTGTTTTGTGACAGTGTTTGAAAATGGCATCTAAAAATGTTGAGATCAGCAATGAAGCACATGAGACTGTTGAGTCACCAACGATTAATAACCAGAAAATGGCATCAAAATTTTCTGCACACCTGTCACTAACATTGCAGGGATGCAGATTCGTCTTTCAGAGATAACCCTGGAAGACAGCTCACATCCAGTCCGGATATTACCGGAAGTTCAGTCTCAACCCTGGAACACACATTGGGAGTAACCGTTCCAACCACGGAGATAACCCCGAGGTATGCAGTTCCAATACCGGAAATTCCATCGGAGGAGACCAATTAATCTCGGAGATAACCCCGAGGTATCCAGTCTCAGTCCCAACACTGGGAGTAGCAGCTATCAACCTTGGAGATAACCCCAAGGAATACAATTCCGGCGATAACTCCGGAAATGCTTGTTTCAAATGCGTGCAATCAGCTTCAACCTCGGCACTAACACTGAGGCACTAAGGACCAAGCCCGGAGATAACACCGGGAGGACATGCACACCTCAGAGATGACACTGAGGACCTTCAACACTTGCAGTAATCCAATCTCAGAGATAACCCTGAGCAACGTCTGATTTACCAGCCTAAGCCGACGATAACTCTGGTGAGGGGTAAAGTCGTCATCTCTCTAACTCAAGGCCACATCACGTCGTCTCAACATCTCATACATACATTTCTATACAACAATGTCCCACAAGAATCAAGAAAAACCAATCCCGAGTAACTATTACGCAGGGTAACATATGGAATTTGAAGCTTGAAGACCGAAGGGCACCGTCCCATCTTCCTGACTTCGTACAACCTCTAATCCTATGCCATTGCATAACTCTCGACAACGGTGGTCCGAAATAGGTCCTATATACCTCAGTCGGATGCCCGGATTGCAATTCTAAAAGTTTAAGCGGACATTACAGTGCCCACGTGCACATGCTCCGAGACGACACGACCCGCAAAACCCGGGGCAACCCGGGTAGCCTCATGTACACCTGCGGCTCCCCCCTCTATAAAGAGAGGGCTTGGGGTGGCCATTTTAAGAAAAAAGAAAGGCGAGGAAGCCCTGTCAAATCTGCTCCGTACTCTCTCTATACTGAGTGTTTTCTCATTTTATACACTTGTGGGCTCACATATAGCTACTTTTGTACCGGCGAGAGCCGAGTGTTCATCCCTTTAAAGATATAGAAGTCTTCTTTGGCAGCCCACTATAAGCCTTCTCACACACCTTAAAGCCTTTTTCTTCATCTTTGCACACACCCTTCTTCACGTTGAGAGTCATGTTACGTGTGTTTTATTTTAGTTTGTATATATATATATATATATATATATATATATATTTATATATATGGACTAACATTATCGAGTTATGCCTCGATTGAGCCTGAACTTGATGCGGGCGTTTATTTGCTTTTATATATATATATTTATATATATATGAGCGTAATGTAGGACTTTGTTCGATGAGACTAGACTTTGTCTGCAAGCGCTTTCGCTTTAATATATATATATATATATATATATTTATTTATTTATATATATTAACTCGTGTGCCGGACTTTGTTCGATGAGCACAGATTTTACATCCTGAGCGCTTTTCTCATTTTTATATATATATATATATATATATATATATATATATATATATATATATATATATATATATATTACCGTCCCACCGGAGTTTACTTAAGTGGTGGTTGATACTTTTCTGACTTTTTCTTTACGTTTTCGTCTCGCGCTCGGAGTTTTGCCGTGGCGATTGATCGCTTCTGATTTTATTTACGTTTCGTCCCTTTGGAGTTTCCTCCGTGGCGGTTGATACTTTTGACTTTATTTACATTTTCCGATCCCCATGGAGGTGCTTCGTGGTGGTCGATCATGTGCAGTATATATATATTTATAGCTTTTATATATATACCGCTACTACTTTCAAACAAATTCATGCGGTATCATGTGAGCCTAGGAATCATGTGATCACTGATTGACTATTGGATCTAGATTCGGTTCCGTGATGGACATTTTCAGCTATAAGTAGCTTGTAAATTATTCTGCGGTGTCTGAATTTCCACAGATGGTTTTCATACCCACGAGGAAATCGACATTATTTTGTACATTATTTTCTTATAGATGCTTCGCATCTCGAAAATAAAATCAATCAAGCCGAACACTTAATAAAATGGAAGTGTAAAAGGTCTCAATTACTATCGAGCACAAGGGTTTGGAAAAAACCTCTTTTATAAAACATCACTGTCATATCTTGCTAAAATTGAATTTTTACATAAATTCAAACCACGTAATATATAAAGTGTGACGAGGCCTCACACCACTTTTAAATAAACAACACATTGACCCACACACACACATTCAGATAATAGTTTCTTGAAAAGAGGCGGTCACCGTGGTAACACGGATGTTGGGGGGTGCCTAACACCTTCCCTCCGCATAATCAAGTCCCCGGACCCTAATGAATCTCGGTTTCACCGACCCGTTTAGCATTATCACATCACTGGGTCAATGTGCAAACCTTTTCTCGATTGTGTTGGTACAACCATTTAAAAACCAACCAAGCGATTATTAATCATCCATCATCGACATTATACATGTCGGACCTTTTTCACTTGTTTTTTCAAACAAATCTCACCTAACATGAGAACACCAAAGAACAAGTAACGGAAAGGGACAACTAAAAATCCCAACGTCAACAGGTGGCGACTCCGCTGGGGACTCCAGTAAGAGGACTTAAGCCGCTATTTCAAATTTTTTCAAAACTATTATCTGCTTGTGTGTGGATGTTGCATTTAAATTTATGATGAATGTGTACGAATGCATTTACTTATTGCACTTAGTGCTTCGCACCATATCTACTTGTGATATTAGTGCTTCGCACATGTCATCATTTCCATACGGTGAGACGCGATGTATGTGAATGTATGATGTGTGGTCACTCCACCAGGAGGCTATCCTGTCGGTGTTTGATTACTGGACTCGTAGGAAGACTAATTCCCGCGAGGCTCAGGAAAGGCACCACCCAAATTCACTCCAGTTGAAAGACCGGATTACTTTCCCGTTTAGTAAATTGCGATGATTTGGGAACCTTCATGCCAAAAAACTGCGAGAGTAACCTAAGATAGGTCAGCCTCTGATAAACCCAATACGGAGGAAAGTCTCTTCATGCTTTCTCATTTTAATTACTTGTAAACACAATTACTTGTAATTTCATTCCATATCTATCTCCATGTAATGAGAAATATGAAGAAATGTATACACATACATATTTAATTTAACATGTTATCCTGTATTACAAACAGCTGACATCCGTTTTGCAGGATTAAATTCCTAAAACGGAAACATCACATAGCATGTTATTTTTATACATTCCCTAAAGACTAAACTATGCAAGTCTTTCGCAGGGTACCAATCGGACCCACTACCCGGTCAAGATCCAAAAAGGCTGCAAGCCTACAGTCAATCATGTCATCATCTGACCAGACTGACCTTAATCCAGTTTCTCGCAAAGAATTCGACGGATTAAGCAAACAAATTACAGATTTGGCTGTTCTTCTTAAAGAACTACACCAGTCTACTCAAGGTCCAAAGATACCCGTACATGTTGAATCCTGTACACAAGGGGGAACCCAGGTCATTACGATACCTGAACTGCAGTTGGATACGACCAAAAAAATTCATGATGCCACCCATCTCACAGGAGATCCAGACACCGGTGACATCAAAAAGAAAGTCCTCCAAATGGAAGAGACCCTTCGTGCTATCAAAGGATTTGGAACACACGGGAGTGTTTTATATGCTGACCTATGCATATTCCCTGGTGTTCATTATTCAAAAAAGTTTAAGACTCCTGACTTCAAAAAATATGATGGGTTAGGAGATCCTTACACACATTTGAAGGTGTTTATTGGAGAACTCGGATCTTATGCAGAGGACGAGAAGCTCAGAATGCAGCTATTCCAGAAAAGTTTGACTGGAGAAGACCGTTCGTGGTATACCAGATTAGACAATTCAAAGAAGATCCATTTGGGATGAGCTTTACACGCATTCCTCACAATCTGACTTTCGGTCTCAGATGGCTCTGACCCTAGGTATCAAATTACCAAGGTCAAGAAAGCGATCTAATGAGTCTTTCAGAGAGTATGCTCAAAAGGTGGAGACGCTTTGGCTACCCAAAGTTATTCTTTCCATGATGAATCGAGAAATGGTCATGACTTTCATGACATACAAGAAGCTCCTTTTTATGAAAGAGTTTTAGCTTAAGCATCGGTAAACCATTTTCCGAAATGGTCAAACATGGGAGATGGTGAGATGGGATTGAAGTGGGAAAAATTCAAGACCTAGGCTATTCTTGAGCACATCCAATCCGGGAAATTATGGAAACAATTTTGAGGGAATCCATAAAAAGAAAGAGTAAGATGTTTCCCTGATACTACAGGGTCAAAAAGTCAATTAGAACATGCCTATCCAAAGGAGAAGTTACACTCCCTTTCAAGCATAGTCTTCAAACCCTCCAATGCCAAAAGGTGGAGAAGTCAAACGCCCTCTAGTGTTCACACCCTTAGGGGACTCACTCGAGAATATTCTCACTCTTCTGACAACACAGAAGAAAATCACGCATCTTCTTCCACCAGCCAGCCCTAATGGATGGGGTTTCAATGCTGCTCGAAAATGTGCTTATCATGCCGGGGCACCTGGACATGATACTCAGGATTGTTGGGCCTTGAAACATAAGATCCAAGACCTGATAAACAACGGTGAGATCGTGGTCACCAAACCAGATCAACCTCACATACAAGATAATCCTCTTCCTCAACACAAAGAAGAAGAGGTCAACATGATTAATTGGAGCAATGGACAAAGTTCCAATTATAATGGCGAATCATCTCAGACCACCAAAGACGGGGTTGACAAATGGGATTATGCCACATTCCAGTTTGTAATGGAATATAAGATGAAAGCTCTGTACAAACAAATTGAGCAATTGGTAGAACTGGTGACTTATCAGCATCAAGTAACACGTCAGTTGGTCAGCCAGGAGCATGCTAGTCTCCTCCCTCTTGTCACGAATATACCCTCATCACCTTCAGAAAATGAAATGCTGGATGACAAAGTGATAAGGAGAGCAAATGCCAAATCCCGTCGGGATTTCTCTAATAAAAGGGAATTTACATACCTGGGCCAACCTATGGAGGAAATCCTGCAGATGCTGATCAATGAAGGAAGAATCACTTCCCTTCTTCCTCCGGTTAAACCTCGTTTAGGACGGTTCAATTCTGATGGAGTATGTCAATATCACTCCCATTCCCGCAGTCACAACACAGAAGAATGCTGGGCACTCCGCCACCTTATCCAAAATCTAATTGTGGTGGTGTCTCCGCAACTAGCAGCATTGATGATCTTGTACATGTGAGAGTGAGAATACCTGTCCTACTAAGTGGAAGGGGATGGTAGCAGTCATATCCACAAAAACTGATGGGACTAACAAATCACTCACCATACCAGCAATTCAACTTAGTGGAAACAACAATCCTTTGAAAGTGGCTGTTCCAGAGCCAATCAACTTACCATGCAGAGCACAATATCCTATTGTTAGCTTACACAAAGTGCCATGGAATTATGGAGAAGGTGAAGGATCCACCTCATATACAATTATTGCAGTGTGGAAGGAAAATCCACTGTATCTTCCCCAACGGGTGATGAAGTCTACCATCAAATCAAAGGGGAAAATACCCATGGAGAAGATTAAAAAATTCCTCCACACTATGGGTCATAATGAAGCCAAGGTGGTTTTAAGCTTAAAAGAAGCTCCACACCAAATCTTAATTTTGGACTTGGTCCTAACTTCTGAAGATCACCGGACGATCTTGTTGAAGGTTTTAGAAGAAGCCTATCTACCAAAATCAGTGGATGCGGAAAATTTTTAACATTTGGTTGATCACATTTTCAACAACAATGTGATATCCTTCACTGAGGATGACATATGCACCGAAAGGACCTGGTCGTTGCCATCAGCCATTGCACATTCTGCGGTCTTATCCTCCGGATACATGCTATTTGGAGTCTTGATAGATGGAGGTTCATCTCTAAATATCCGTCCATCTATTTACCTTGTTGAAGATGAATATCAATCTCAACCGAATCCGGAGCAGCCATACGGTCATCAAAACTTTTGATGGAGCCCGCCGGAATTCGGTCGGAGTAATTGAACTGCCAATCAAAATTGGTCCCCATACATTTTACGTGTCTACTCACGTACTCAAGATAGATTCAGGATACAATCTGCTCTTGGGAAGACCTTGGATTCATATGGCCGGGGCAGTCCCCTCCACCCTTCATCAACAGTTGAAATACATTATCAACAACAACCTAGTCACAGTCAACGCTGAACCGGAGTGTCCTCCACATAGTGACACACCATACATCAACGTCAATTCAGATGTTGAACTGGTCAGTTTTCATGACTTGGAGGTGAGCAACACTCGGTACCATGCTATTGGGGCGCCACCTCTCACACCCAAGATTTTTGCCGAAGTAATGTCAGCTACTCAAGAAATGATATCCTTGGGTCATCAGCCAGGACAAGGGCTGGGTAGAGATCATCAAGGTATCAGGTACCCCATCCAAGTTATCAGTCAAACTGGGACAGCTGGGCTAGTCTATTACGCCGATTCTAGTAATGAGAATCCACGTAAACATCCTCGATTCCTCCGGCTTGATCACCACACTGACGTTTATCTACACTTACAAGCTCCACGAGTCCGCACAACCTCTTGTAAAGGTGCCAGCCAACGTGATGGCTATGTTATTTCCCAAGCTGGTACTGGTAAAGGCAAAAGAAGTCTTTGTTCCAGATCCCGCCATGGAGGAAGAGAAAAAAAGAATTAAACAAGACGTCACTCGAATGATGTCCGGCATACGCATCATTGTTCATGATGAACATACAAATAGATACACCCCAGACGATGATAGCTTAGACATAATGGCCATCATTCGGGATAGGGAGGACGATGACAACCCCTCCATCACTGCCGTCCACCCGGACTTTGCCCTTGCCAATTGGAGCAGCACTCCATGCATTGGTCGACAAAGGGTAAAATGGGCAGAAACTATTTATGCCCTGTAGATTTTATAACTGCTTACTTTTCTGTACAGTATTAGCAGTCGTTTTGCCAGTACATGATAACACTTTGTATGATCAAACCTTTTCATATATACTAAGTGAAAGCATATTTTGTTTCAGGACCCTGAATTTAGATGTGCCTGTACTTGCTGATATGGTGCCTCTTCTCCACAAAGATTGTAACTTTGATGTAGAGATGGATTCAGCCTTGATGGAAATACATGAGGACATTGAGGTGCCTCCGGAAATTCAAGAATGGGTCAAAGACAAACCTAAACCCAACCTTGATCAAACCACTTCATTCAATCTTGGAACCTTAGAAAGCCCTAAATTAATCTAGATTGGTTCAGACCTTACCCCAAACCAGCGGAATGACATGGTTACGCTACTAACCCAATTCCAGGATGTGTTTGCATGGTCTCATGAAGACATGGTGGGTTTGTCCACTAACATTGTACTTCATCGCCTTCCCATTAAAGAGGGATTCAAGCCAGTCAAGCAGAAGTTCATGCGACTGAAACCTGAGTGGAGTTTAAAGGTAAAAGAAGAAATTATGAAATAATTTCAAGCTGGCATCATCATGATGTCCACATATCCTGAGTGGATATATGTTGCCTCTTTTTTAGTTCTAATAAAAGAGCTCTAACTCATGCAAGCATACATGGGCCAACACGTAATACAAAGTAAGTAGAGTATCGATCCACGGAGAAAGGTTTCTAAATTAAACTATTATGCATCAACTATATCACTACTTTTATATGCTTAAACGAAACGCTTATGATTTTGAATTACTCTAAAATCAAATAACAAATAAAAGAAGAATATTAATGTAATAAATCAAATCTGGAAATAATGGGATCCTAACTTCATTTAACAGTTCATCTAAATATCACCATCATGCAAGATTATTCACGTATCACCGAAAATTAGCCAAGAGCACGAATGTGGACATAACCATTTTTCAATGAATTATGACCTACTTACATAATATCCACATACAATAGAAATCATGTAATCATCAATAAAACCAAAATCACTATATTTCTATGTGAAATTGCAGCCATATTGAATTTAAGCACAAGCCCTTATATAACTCACACGGTGATACAGTATATGTCTATCTAATTCACGAAGTATAAAGCTAAGCAATTCATCCCCTTACACGCATGCTATCATGATTACAACCATACTCGCATGTTATCCATACTCGCATGTTATTTTTCAATTCCATACAAGTACATAAAATGAATGGTGATCAAGCATTCATGCAATCAAATCAACCATAATAGAAATTCCTGATGATACGCTAACAATCCAGCAATCAAGCCATCAATTAGACTACATATTAAAATCCGTTAAAATCCCATAATGGAGTTTAGCTAATGTCTGAACTAAAAGCCATTATGGGATTAAAGTAACACATGGAAAATAAATAACAATTGAAAGAGAAGATAGAATTGATCAAACCCAATTGCTGATTATAATCCAAACATGATGTTCAAATCCTCAACAATCTCCAGCAACATAACAATAGTTCGTGGTCAATGATTTAATTCTAATGAAGAGATATATAATATTAAGTCTATGCTTGGCTCCACATTGGAATTCATTCAAAGCGTAAAACCCTAGTTCTATATTATGGAAAACTCGTCAAAACTAAATATGATCGTGTCTGGTACCAACCAGAATAGTTTATATCAACCAAAACACTTAAAATTTAAAAAATAAAATAAAAGTAAAGAATCGTGAATCAATGACTTCATATGTATGGCATGATCCCTTTAATAAATAAAAAGGCGTAGCTTGGTGCAAAATATGTTCTACAATAGGTTGATGGGCGTATGGCCTTAGCGTCTTTTTAGCTTTGTGTGGCCATGGCTCTTACGCATTTTGAATCCTCAAGTTTTGCTGCTGCTGCTTCCTTGTCATGTTGCTCTTGTTCCTTTTTGCATGCTTCTTTTGCTTCTTTGTCCATCGATGCTCAATTTCTTTCGTCCACTCAACCCTCATGTCATGCCTTCACTGATCTCAGGCCACCTACTACCAGCCTTAAGCTCACGCCATTTCGTGCACTTTTACACCAAATGAGTTCTCAGTACATGCAATGCAAAACAAAACAAAATGCAACTAAAAACATACTAAAATGTGCTTAAGCTGGGCATAGTTCTCGTGAATTGATATCCAATAAGTAGGTATAAAACCCACTTATCAAATATCCCCAAACTTGAACTATTGATTTCCCTCAAGCAATGCATACTATATAAACACTAAAAATGCAACTACAATGATATGCAACTAGATCATGATGCAAACATGTCTCATATTCTTCCAACTATAACAGAATTTAAGTCCAACATGCCTTAATGAATTATCCGGATTCAAGAATGAAACTTTAACTAAGCTATAGACATAATATCATACACTCAAGTAATCCATACATGCTATAAAGATGCTCTCTGTGTGTGTGTGTTGTGTTCACCAAAACTTGATTAAAGCAAGAATACACATGTTAAGTTGCTCAAAACAGAAAATTACAGTCTAAATCAAGATTCATGTATACTTATGTAACAAAGATTGTTCCAACATATCAAAACAAACTAAGGTTCAACAATGGGTTTAACTGCTTCATTTCTACTCACGAGGGCGATTTTCACTCTTTCCCGCTGTGTTTATTGCTAATTTTCTCTTTTCTTTTTTTTTTACATTGAGTGCGTTTTACGCTCCATCTTGCCCCATCCAAAGAGTCAATAATTCAGCTCAAGAAGGTTTCAAGATAGCTTTTTCTTTTTCTTTTACTTTTTTTTTATATACATAGCATACCCATGTGTCCCCAAAGTTTGATTATCAATGTTTTTCATAGTCCAAATCCATTTTTCACATAATTCTCTTTTTAAAACCACATTTCCTATTAAGCAATGTAACACATAATTCTTATACCTACAAGTAATTGTGAACACTGCAGTGCAAACCGAAAGCATCTAAACAGCAACCATGGATTACATCGTGTAAAACTTTATATCTAAGCTAAAGATATCCAATAAATTCAAAAATCCTTCAAGATTCAAAGTCATCATTGGCAAGACATAACTTCCATAAAGCAATAATGTGTGAGACATGCACTAGACATCAAATGCAACTAAATATACACTAATGCACATAATAATAACTAAAATTTGAAAAATTTACTACAATTTTTATCTAATACGTAAACATGCAAAATTGAACTAAACATGCATATACTATATGCAACTACCCTACTACTACATAAAACATGCAAACTTTTAAACTAATCATGCAACTATATGCAACTATCCTACTACCCAATACCCCCAAACTTAAAATATTCATTGTCTCAATGAATGAAGGTAAAGGGTTCGATAAACTCCCCTATTCCTCAGCTGCACCACCCTCGTTGGGTGGTGAATCCGGTGGTGAATATGGCATGGCAGTCCCAAACTCAGGCCACTCAAGCATGGTCCCTTGCTATGCAAACGCCTCCGCCAACGACCTCGTCAGACCCGTAGCAAATGCTGTAAAGTTGTCGTACATCGCGTCGACCTTCCGCTCCAACCTTTAGAGCTGTCGATCTCCAGTAGCAGCAGTTGCTTGAGTTGATGTTCCCGCTTCAGTGTCCTGTGTGGGCTATGGTGGAGGCATTGAGAATGTGGGTTAAATGATAAAGCCTTTTCCTCTCGGGTGCGGTATACCTCCAGCCCAATCCTTGAATTTAGCGATGGTGGCATGAGTGATATCTTGGCTCAAGTTCTGCATTTGTTCATTATCCCAATGGCATCCTTGATGGGCACACAGGCTAGCGACAACAGACGCGTGTGGAATACTCCCCGTAGTGCTCTCCCACATATAACGTAACATATTTTGATGGATGAGGTGGCCCATATCAATATACTTGTCGTTGACTATTCCCCATAGAATGATAGCCCTTTCCGTTGTGATTTTCGTGCTGATGCGACGAAGGCACGAGCTTTGCACATATAAATAAATTCCACGCTTTAGCATACCGATTCAAGGCTGAGGCGGGGAAATTCTTAGGTTGATTTGTTCATGCCCTACAATTCCACGTCGTGCCTGGAACACACAAATCAGTAATGACTACGTCCAAATCATTTCGAAATGGGCAGCCTCAACCCAATTATCGGACCCAGTCGGTGGTGTATCAACTATCCTGAAGATTTGTCTGATTGCTGGTGATCTGTAATCTATTTGAAACCTCGAACCATAGATAGACCACTCATTGTGTCTTTAGCATTAGCATAAAATTCTCAAACGATACTCATTGGAACAGGCATAGGGGTTGCAGTCAGTCCAACCCATCCTCTCTCGCGAATCATATCCTATAACTGGCCATCCTGCTTTTCAGGCTTGAACCCGCGTTCTTTCACAAATTTCTTTGCCACGATTCTGTAATACTCGATTTGTGCCTCTAGATTGAGGAATTTCGTGTGGTCCACAACATCTTCGCCTTGGTTACTTGAAGAAGATGATGATGACGAAAGGATAGAACGCGCTTTATTAGGACCCATTTGAAATTGATAGAGAAAACGAAGACTACTTGCCTGATAGTGAATGAAAGCCGATGACTGATTACCCCCAAACTAATTTTGCACAACCCATTCTGAAACCCTAGATTTAGCAATCCCCTGTAGAGGTTGAACGTGGGTAAAATTGTGGGTCGTAGAGCAAATGGTAATGGCTTGGAGATGAGAAGTCGTGCGTTATGGAGAGATCAAGGGAAAACGCCTCTGTGTGATTTCAAGAGATAGAAGAAATGAGTCACAACGCCTGTTTTAAAACCCAAATTTTTTTATTTTATTTTTTAAAAAAGCGGGTGTCGTCTTGTGACGCCAGCTTGTCAATGGGAATTTGCACGGTAGCGTGTGATTTTTTTTCTTTCAGAGCATGCAGCCATGGCAATACGATTTTTATCTTTTGCTAACACGTGCGGTGTGGCGCTACCTCGAATCCTGCAATTCCTATTGCATCTTCCCAATATAGCACACAGTGATTACTTTGATTCAATGCACATGAATAAACACCAATTAACCATGTCAATACTTGAACTAATGAATACGCAACAATGACCATCTAATTATCATACTCGCTATACTAATCTCAAACACAGTCTAATGCAAATTCAGCTACACACTCATTTATGCAAAACATAATAATCTATCACAATTAAAAATGAAGATGAACTAACAAACACAACTGAAACTGAATAAAGAAAAAGTAGAGATAGAAACAATGGGTTGCCTCCCATCAAGCGCTAAGTTATAGTAAATTAGCTTGATTGTCTCTGAATTTCATGTCAAAGAGAGAATTGAGGTAACTTTTTGTCTGTCCACCTCGCCACCAAAGTAATGCTTTAGCCGCTGTCCATTCACTTTAAACGGATTGTCCGGGAACTTATCGAACACTTCTATCGCTCCATGTGGGAAAATAGTCTTCACTGTAAATGGCCCTGACCATCTTGATTTTAGCTTCCCAGGAAAGAGTTTAAGTCTGGAATTGAAAAGCAAAACTCTTTTTCCCGGCTCAAATGTTCTCTCTATGATCTTGCGATCATGCCATTTCTTCACCTTCTCCTTGTATAGCTTAGAATTCTCATACGCCTGTAATCGGAATTCATCCAACTCGTTGAGTTGGAGTAGGCGTTTCTCTCCTGCAGCTTTCAAATCGAAATTCAGCTTCCGAATCGCCCAATATTCTTTATACTCTAGGTCTATGGGAAGATGACAGGCTTTGCCATAAACGAGCTGAAAAGGTGACATGCCCAATGGAGTCTTATATGCAGTCCTATAGGCCCACACAACATCATCAAGCTTTAAAGACCAATCCTTCCTAGTGGGATTCACAACTTTTTCCAGAATTCTTTTAACTTCTCGATTTGACACTTCTGCTTGACCATTCGTTTGTGGGTGATAAGCTGTAGCAATGCGATGGTTCACCCCATACTTAGCCAAAAAAGCTGTAAACTGCATGTTGCAGAAATGACTGCCTTCATCACCAATGATGGCCCTAGGAGTCCCAAACCGTGTGAAAATACTTTTTTGCAAAAATCTGAGGACTACTTTGTCATCATTTGTTGGAAGAGCTGCCACTTCTACCCACTTCGACACATAATCCACTGCAAGCAAGATGTACAGATTTCCGCAAGAGGAAACGAAAGGACCCATGAAATCTATCCCCCACACATCAAAAATTTCCACTTCGAGGATCGTATTCAATGGCATTTCATTTCTTTTCGAAATGTTCCCAACTCGCTGACATCTATCACATCTTTGGACGAAACTATACACATCCTTGAAAATTGTCGGCCAGTAGAATCCTGCTTGTAGCACTCTAGCGGATGTTCGTTCTCCACCATAGTGACCCCCATACAAAGAGGCGTGACAATCCTGCAAAATCCCCTCGGTCTCGCTATATGAGATATACTTTCTTATCATTTGATCAGCACACTGTTTAAACAAATATGGCTCATCCCATCTATACCATTTGACATCATGCAAAATTTTTTTCTTAAGATAACCCACCAAGTCTGAAGGTACCATCTTACTCACCAAGTAGTTCGCATAGTCTGCAAACTATGGCACTTCCCCTTTCACCACGAACAACTGCTCATCTGGAAAGGATTCATTAATTACAACTTTGTCGTTTGCCGCCCTTTTCGGATTTTCTAGTCGAGATAAGGGGTCCGCCACTTGGTTTTCAGTGACCTTTTTGTCCTTGATCTCCAAATCGAATTCCTGCAATAATAATATCCACCTGATCAAACGGGGTTTTGCATCCTTCTTTGCCACTAAGTGTCGAATTATTGCGTGATCCGTATACACTATCACCTTTGTACCAATCAAATATACTCGGAATTTATCAAAGGCATACACCACTGCTAATAACTCTTTCTCTGTGGTGGTGTAGTTCAACTGTGCATCAGTAAGGGTCTTATTGGCATACTAGATCACATGAAAAATTTTCTCCTTTCTCTGACCCAAAACAGCCCCCACAGCATAATCACTGACATCACACATCAACTCAAATGGCAAATCCCAATCTGGAGCAGTAATAATTGATGCCGAAGTTAATTTCCCCTTTAAGTGCTCAAATGCCGACACGCAGGCCTCATCAAATTTAAAGTGTGCATCCTTCTCCAATAAAGTGCATAATGGTTTAGTTATCTTTGAGAAGTCCTTGATGAATCTGCGGTAGAAGCCTGCATGTCCAAGAAAACTGCGAACACCTTTTACTAAAGTAGGTGGTGACAAGTTCTCAATTGTTTCTAGCTTAGTCCTGTCCACCTCGAGTCCCTTCTTCGAAACCTTGTGTCCCAGAATTATTCCTTCTTGTACCATAAAATGGCACTTCTCCCAGTTCAGTTCTAAATGCGTTTCGACACACCTTCTCAAGACCATCACCAAATTCTCAAGGAATAAATCAAAAGAATCCCCAAATACCGAGAAATTGTCCATGAATACATCCACATTATGTTCCACCATATCCAAAAAATAGCCATTATGCATCTCTGAAAGGTGGCTGGAGCATTGCATAACCCGAAAGACATCCTTCTGAAAGCAAACGTGTCGTAAGGACATGTGAAGGTTGTCTTTTCCTGGTCTTCTGGAGCTATAACAATTTGATTGTAGCCTGAATATCCATCCAGAAGGCAATAATACTCATGACCTGCTAGTCTATCCAACATCTGATCGATAAATGGCCGTGGGAAGTGATCTTTCCTCGTAGCTTTGTTCAGCCTGCGGTAGTCCATGCAGACTCTCCACCCCATTACTGTTCGTGTTGGAATCAACTCATTATTTTCATTTGTAACCATAGTCATACTACCCTTCTTTGGTACACATTGCACTGGGCTCACCCATGAACTATCTGAAATCGGATAGATTATGCCTGCATCCAACCATTTCAATACTTCTTTCTTGACCACTTCTTTCATTATCGGATTAAGTCTTCTTTGTTGCTCCACTGACGGCTTATTATCATCTTCCAATAGGATCTTATGCATGCAAAAAGAAGGGTTGATCCCTTTTATGTCTGCTATAGTCCATCCAATAGCCGACTTGAACTCTCTAAGGACTCGTAGAAGTTTTTCTTCCTGAAAAGAAGTTAGTGCAGAAGAAATAATCACAGGTAGCTTTGAATCTTTATTGAAAAATGCATACCTCAAATGATCTGGAAATGGTTTTAATTCAAGGTCTGGAGGTGTCTCAAGAGATGGCTTCAATTTTACTGACGTTTCTCCAGCTTTCTTCAATGGCTCAACAGGAATTTTAAATTTTCTGAATTGTGGAGTAGTATCAAGAAATTGCACAAGTTCTTCAAATTCCTCATCCTCTAGTTCTGACTTTTTAGCAATAACACTTCTCAACGGTTCATATCCCATCAAACTCTCAACTTCATCATTTAAGACCTGATCCACCAAATCAACCCGGAAGCATTCTTCTTCATCTGTCAGGAACTTCATCGCCTTGAATACGTTAAAGGTAACCTCCTGATCATGAACATGCATAGTGAGTTTCCCTTTCTACACGTCTATCAAAGTCCTTCCTGTGGCTAAGAATGGTCTCCCAAGTATGATTGGTATACTCTTATCTTCTTCATAGTCCAAGATGATGAAATCATCCAGAAATATGAATTTATCCACTTTTACAAATACATCTTCAACTATTCCCCACGGATACGTGATGGATCTGTCAGCTAGCTGTAGAGAAATATTTGTCGGCCTTGGAGCCGGCAATCCCAACTGATTAAACACTGACAAGGGCATCAAATTGATACTTGCCCCAAGATCACACAAACACTTGCCGAAGCTCATCTTTCCGATTGTGTATGGAATTATGAAACTGCCCGGATCCTTCAGCTTTGGAGGTAATTTGCGCTAAAGCACTGCACTGCATTCCTTTGTCAAGGACACTATCTCAAACTCTTCTAATCTCCTCTTCCTTGACAATATACCCTTCATGAAATTTGCATAACTCGGCATCTGTTCCAATGCCTCAGTGAAAGGTATGTTAATCTGCAGCTTTTTAAAAACCTCCAAAAACTTGTTGAACTACTTATCTTCCCTCTGCTTATTCAATCTCCGTGGATACGGAACCGGAGGGTGAACTAGAGGGTGAACTAGTGGTGTTTTACTCACAGGCTTCTTGACTGACCCAGCTTTGTTATCCTCTTCTTGCTGTAACTCAGAACCTTCCTTATTGTCTTTCTGCTCAAACTCAGTTTCTGCCTCGCGCGGCCGCGCGTCCTCCCTTTGTAAACATGGCGCGGTCGCGCCATGCTCATTTTCTACCACCTTTTTCCCAAACCTTAATGTGATTGTTTGACATTGTTCCTTCCCTTCTCTTCGTGGATTTGCCTCCGTAGTACTTGGCAATGAACCTTGGGGCCTGTTATTCAACATGCTCGCCATTTGCCCCATTTAAGTTTCCAGATTTTTAATAGCCACTGCTTGGCTTTTAATCATCACCTTTGTGTTCGCCATATACTTCATCATCATCTCCTCCATTTCTGATTTCTTTTCTTGATGAGGTGCAGACGGAGGGTGATGTTGTTGTTGTTGAGAAAATCTCGGTGGAAAATGTGGTCTTGGTGTAAACTGTTACTGAGCTGGCTGTGACTGAAATTGATTATTTGGTTGAAACTGATTCTGTTGATTTCCTTGATTATTTGACCAACTGAAGTTTGGATGGTTGCGGTTGTTGGAGTTGTATGTGTTCTGAAATTGGCTTTGGTCCTTCCTATAATTGCTCACATACTGTACCGACTCCGAGCTAATAGCACATTGATCCGTTGAGTGTGATCCTGCACAAATTTCGCACACAAAGGCAACTGTCTTCGCCTTATTATCTGTCAATGAATCAATTTTCTTCGCCATGGATGCCATCTGTGCTGACAACTGAGTGATAGCATCCACTTCCAATAAACCTGCAACTTTGGGTTGTGACATTCGAGATGTAGGGTTTTGAAAATCATTCGCTGCCATTGTCTCAATAAGATTATAAGCTTCCTCATATCTTTTTGGCCATAACGCTCCTCCTACAGCTGCATCTACAATCGGTCTGGACTGCCATCCCAATCCATTATAGAATGTGTTGATGACCATCCAATCTGGCATACCATGGTGTGGACACTTCCTTAGCATCTCTTTACATCTCTCCCAAGCTTCATATAGAGATTCACCCTGTTGCTGCTCAAATTGGGATATTGTTGTCCTCATCTTCGCAGTCTTAACCATTGGGAAAAACTTAGCTAAGAATTTATGTGCTAGGTCCTCCCATGTAGTTATAGAACCTGAAGGCAGAGAATGAAGCCAACTTCTCGCTTTATCCCTCAATGAAAATGGAAACAGTCTAAGTCTGATAGCATCCTCCGTCACCCCGTTATATTTGAATGTATCACATATTTTGATGAAACTCAACAGGTGTTCATTAGGATCATCTGTAGCAGCACCCACAAACTGTACCGAATTCTGCACCATCTGAATAGTGCCCGGTTTTATCTCAAAGGTGTTGGCTGCTATTGTTGGCCTGACTATGCTTGACTGTAGTCCATTAATGTTCGGCATCGAATAGTCCCTTAAAGCTTTATACTCCTCTCTTTGCTCTTCTCTTTGTCCCTCGGCTGCCATATTAGATGCAGTTACCTCTAACTCTGCTAGTAAATTTCTATGCACTCTCGCTTTCCAACCTCTCCCGTTGATATTGTCCTGCATTGGTATTAACTCTGAATTGGATGATCGTGTGTGTATAAAAATTATACAAGTACCTAAAACAAAAACAAAAACAAAAACAAAAACAAAGATAGAAATGAGATAAGATTAGATTTGTTTAAGTCATACAATATAGCTTAAAACTGATGATAATAATAAAAATTTATACGCCTTTCCCCGGCAACGGCGCCAAAAACTTGTTTCCTCTTTTTTAGTTCTAATAAAAGAGCTCTAACTCATGCAAGCATACATGGACCAACAACTAATACAGAGTAAATAGAGTATCGATCCACGGAGAAAGGTTTCTAAATTAAACTATTATGCATCAACTATATCACTACTTTTATATGCATATGCTTAAATGAAACGCTTATGATTTTGAATTACTCTAAAATCAAATAACAAATAAAAGAAGAATATTAATGTAATAAATCAAATCTGGAAATAATGGGATCCTAACTTCATTTAACAGTTCATCTAAATATCACCATCATGCAAGATTATTCACGTATCACAGAAAATTAGCCAAGAGCACGAATGTGGACATAACCATTTTTCAATGAATTATGACCTACTTACATAATATCCACATACAATAGAAATCATGTAATCATCAATAAAACCAAAATCACTATATTTCTATGTGAAATTACAGCCATATTGAATTTAAGCACAAGCCCTTATATAACTCACACGGTGAAATAGTATATGTCTATCTGATTCACGAAGTATAAAGCTAAGCAATTCAGCCCCTTACACGCATGCTATCATGATTACAACCATACTCGCATGTTATTTTTCAAATCCATACAAGTACATAAAATGAATGGTGATCAAGCATTCATGCAATCAAATCAATTATAATAGAAATTCCTGATGATACGCTAAACAATCAAGCCATCAATTAGACTACATATTAAAATTCGTTAGAATACCATAATGGAGTTTAGCTCATGTCTGAACTAAAAGCCATTATGGGATTAGAGTAACACATGGAAATAATTAACAATTGAAAGAGAAGATAGAATTGATCAAACCCAATTGCTGATTATAATCCAAACATGATGTTCAAATCCTTAACAATCTCCAGCAACATAACAATAGTTCGTGATCAATGATTTAATTCTAATGAAGAGATATATAATATTAAGTTTATGCTTGGCTCCACGTTGGAATTCGTTCAAAGTGTAAAACCCTAGTTCTATATTATGGAAAATTCGTCAAAACTAAAGATGATCGCGTCTGGTACCAACCAGAATAGTTTATATCAACCCAAACACTTATAATTTCAAAAATAAAATAAAAGTCAAGAATCGCGATCAATATTTCGACTTGACATATATGTGATCCCTTTGTAAATAAAGGCATGGCGTAGCGGGTGCAAAATATGTTCTGTCCGGTTGATGGCGCGGGCGCGCGTCTTTTAGCATGTGTAGCCGCACGGCTTCTACATTTTGAGTCCTTAAGTTCTGCTGCTGCTACTTCTTTGTCATGTTGCTCTTGTTCCTTTTTGCATGCTGCTTTTGCTTTTTTGTCCATCGATACTCAATTTCTTTCGTCCACTCGACCCTTATGTCATGCCTTCACTGATCTCAGGCCACCTACTAATGCCAAGCTACGCCATTTCCTGCACTTTTACACCAAATGAGTTCTCAGTACATGCAATGCAAAATAAAACAAAATGCAACTAAAAATATACTAAAATGTGTTTAAGCTGGGCATAGTTCTTGTGAATTGATATCCAATAAGTAGGTATAAAACCCACTTATCAATATCCAACATTTTTCCCGTGCCTAAACCTGGAGGAAAGGTGCGAGTCTGCATGGATTATCAGGACTTGAACAAAGCTTGCCTTAAAGATAGCTTTCCCGTACCCTTTATCCACCTTCTCATTGACAATACTGCATGTACTCCTTTGCTGATTGCTTTGCGGGGAACAATCAGATCATGGTTGCTGAGGAAGATCGTGAGAAAACTACTTTCATCACACCTTAGGGAACCTTTTGCTATAGACGGTTGTCATTCGGCCTCATCAATGCCGGAGCCACCTATCAGCTAGCTATGATGGCTCCCTTCCATGACTTAATGCACAAAGAGATCGAGATCTACGTGGATGACATCATTGTCAAAGCCCGGAAGGAGGAGGACCATTTAGACCATCTCAGAAAGCTATTCAACAGGTTGCGTAAGTATAACTTGAAGTTGAATCCAGCCAAGTGCGCCTTTAGCGTTAAATCAGGCAAGTTGTTAGGATTCCTAGTCAGCCACAAAGGGATTGAGCTGGATCCTACCAAAATCCAGGCCATTACGGAAATGCCCATTCCTCAGACAGAGAAGGAAATACGGGGATTTTTGGGAAGAATCAACTTCATTAGCAGGTTCATCTCTCAACTCACAGCGACCTGTGAGCCAATCTTCAAGCTATTAAGGAAGAACTCCTCTATGAAATAGAATGATGAGTGCCAAAATGCCTTCCTCACAATTAAAGAACAGCTAGTCAAAGCTCCAATTTTGACACCACCCAGGGATGATGTTCCCCTGTTCATGTACCTGTCCATAAGTGACAACGCCATGGGCAGCATGCTGGGACAGAAAGACGATAGAGGCCAAAAACGAGCTATATATTACCTCAGCAAAAGATTCAGCAGCAATGAACACAAGTACACTCTGATTGAGAAGACTTGTTATGCTTTAACATGGGCTTCCACGAGGTTACAACATTACCTCCATGGTCACACAACCCATCTCATATTCTGCGTGAATCCTCTCAAGTATGTGTTCAACAAACCCATGTTAAATTATCGGTTGTTCAGATGGCAGTTGATCCTACAACAATTTGACATCGTCTACGTGACTCAAAAGTCCATCAAAGGTTAAGGAATTGCGTATCAACTGGCCGCCGCACCCTCAAGGGACTTCAAAACCTTGGAGACATATTTCCCCGATGAAGGAGTAATAACAGTTCAGCAACACCATCAGTACGATACACGCCAAACATGGAAGATGTATTTTGATGGAGCTGTTAATATGGAAGGTTCTGGAGCTGGAGCAGTTCTAGTATCCGGTATGGGGGAGCAGTATCCCGTCGCCATCAAATTACAGTTTGTCAGAACCAACAACACAGCTGAGTATGAAGGTTGTCTCATGGGGCTAAAACTTGCTCGTTCAATGGGCATCAGGCGGTTAACCGTCTTTGGAGATTCAGAGTTGGTAATCAGACAATCCATCGGAATCTATCAAACCAAAGAGCTACATTTGTTGCTGTGACGCCCCCAAAATAGGTATACATCACCCATATTAAGTCTCCAAATACATGGTACAAAATTCAAATACAACTTAATTATACAACAGTCGTGTAAAATACGACAAAACATAGGCTGTGAGTTTTAATACAAATATTGTCATCTAGACAATATCCACACTCAATGGAGTCCTCGTTACATTTATTATCATACTATTTCATAGAATAGTGAGGACTACTAATGCACCATCTAGGATCATCACTCTGTTCCCCGACTAGTCCCAATAGGATCATCACTCTGCACCATCCTGAAGAGAACAGTGAAAGAAAGGGTGAGCTCAACTATCCCAGTAAGAAATATTATGACTAAGATAATGCAGAATAGATTATCATTAGTCTTCAACGGTGTTAAACTGATAAAATATAATAAACATCAAGTTTAACTGCAGCGGAACAAGCAATCCATTAGAAGAGTCAAGTAGAGAATAAACTCTACTATCTTCTATGATTTAAAAGGTTTTTTTATCACTTTTATCATTTGAGACTCGACTTAATAAATAAAATCGAATCATCCTCGCTCCACGACCAAGGATATTCATGTAATCATCAATGGTCATGACTATACCCGAATAATCACGATCATAATCATACCAACAATCGTCCACCAATGAACTACGTGCCAATGAGGACTTTTACCACATCATTCGTCATATATTACGGCCATGATTATACAAGAATAATCACGGTCATAATCATACCAAGTCCATCTATGCACGTAAGCCAAAGATGACTTTCAACATAATATAAGCATGAGGATGATGACAATTCAATAAAAGCAGTTCAAGAATAAATTTTAAAGATTTATAAGTGAATTTATCTTGAACTCAATAACGTCAAATTGTCAACATGATACTGCTTTGTGTAGTAAAATTCAAGAATACTCAGAAGAATATTTCCATGAAAAGATACTGGATGAAGTGCAAATATCAAGGATATGCCACTAATTTCATGGAGTATAGAAGCCAAAACTTTAACCAACTGAGTATAATAAAATATATGAAACTGCAAATGGATTTTCACCCGCCATGCAGTAATCCACGATATCTGAGATCATTTTCACAATTTAATAAGGAATGAATACAAAGGATCATTCACCATGCATGTGGTAATCCACATGAACAATTTATTCAATGAATAATAAAGAATGGAATAATGAAGGATTCACCATGCGTGTGATAGGATCGCATGCATGTGTTATTCCCAATGAGAATAATAAATAATGGAACCGAAGTCCGTAAATGCACAAAACAGGATATTCCGATAGAATAATAAATAATGGAACGAAAGTCCCACAAACGCATTGAGATAGGATATTTAAATGTAATAATAAATAATGGAATCGGTCCCACAGAACGCACGCAGATGTGATATTTGACGAGAATAATAAAGAACGAAATATTAGAAGAATTTCACCATGTATGCGGTACTTCGCATAAACAGGTTATTCCAACATAATAATAAGAATGGAATAACAGAAGAATTTCACCATGTATGCGGTACTTCGCATATACAGGTTATTCCAACATAATAATAAAGAATAGAATAACAGAAGTTCTCTTCATGAATACGAAAGAAATAATACACCTTACGAGTATAACAAATAATATCCCCTACCTTAGAAGAAATTGGATATTGGAGTAGTGAAGTAGCAGAATACTTTTCTTCTTTCTCTCTATAGTTTCTCTCTCTAGAGTTTCAATGAATTCGTAAGAAATAATGAAGGAATGAGCTTCTATTTATAGAAGAACTGAAAGTGGCTCTTGGTCTTAACGAAGGGTCAAAACGACTCTTGGTAATATTGAAGAGGCAACTACTATTTGTGAAGGGGCAATTAACTCTTGAAACACCGAAGTGGCAAATAACTCTTAAAAAATTGAAGGGACAAATAACTCTTGGAAAACTGAAGGGACAAATGTAAAACCCCGAATTTTATGAAATAAAAGTATTCAATTTTTCTATTTAGTAAATGGTTAAATTGATAAAAAGTTATAGTTAAGGGTGATATATATAATTTTTTCAAAATATGCAAGTGGTTATAAAATACTCATTGCTGTCGGGGAATATTTGTTTGGTCGTGGAATATTCTTTTTGTCGGGAATATTCGCACGGCGCCTTGATAATTTGTGGGCCCCATAATGAAATAACCGCGGATGAAGAAAAGCGACAAAAAAGAGAATTTTATAAATAACGACGTAGTTATTACCAATTAACATTTGTTGGAATACCCGGTGGTTAAAACACACGATGTACGGCGTTGTTGCACAAGAAGATGGCACGGTATTGCACCAATTATTGATTCTTACGTAAGAAGGCTTTACTCAATAATTGTTCTGGTAATTCTTATTCAATATTTTATTTTGATTCAATAATTCTTTGCGTTGATATTTTATATTATTGTTGTTTTAATAATTGTCATCGCTACAAGTATTTTCCATTATCAAATCAATAATTCATATTATTTGAATAATATTATTAGATAGCATTATTGGTAATGTCTAGAAAGTTCTGCTCAAGGAGAGGTTTAGTCATCTAATTGCTTGGTAGGTAAGGAGAAATTCTTATATTAAAGCTCCTCTTTCACGAGGCGCACGATTGTCAATATTGTGATTACAGTAATATTATTTGTGAATAATTAATTATTGATTTATATGATAAGGAAAATATTCATTTTATATGGATATAGATGGAGAAATTTTTTAAAGTGACAATTGTTGAAAATCGATATTTGATCTTTTCTGATAAAATAATATTTTATTATAATAATGATGATATTTTTACAATGAATATGGGATATATGAGTATATGAGGAGGAAGAGTATTTTTGTTGCAAAAGTTGTTTAAAACATGTTAAACATGTCTGTGGGCCCATTTCTTGATTGAAATTTGATTATAGCATGTAAAATCGTCCGTTTGTGGATTTCGGTCAATTTCTGTTTGGAATTTGGAAAAACTTTCTTCTGCAAAGTTGTAGATAATGGAATTTCCTATAAAAATACGTGAGATTCGAATTTTCTGATAAAAGGGCTATTTATTATGAATTATTGAAGTTCCGAAGTTCTGAAATAATTGATTTTTTGGAGTTTAAAATATTTTAAATATAAAAAACGTTTTTTGTATTGTTGGTGGGTTGTCAAACATGCTGAATTGGATGATTCAAAGGTTGGTGTGAAAATTTAATATATATTATTAATTTATTAAATTTTCTACTTTGGTGTTCTAAGCAATTTCCTATAAATAGGTGCTTAGGTTAGAATTGAAAAACACACCAGAAACTGAAGTTTTCTATCTACTTCTCTCTCTATATTATCGAGTGTATTCTTTTGAGTATTTTGATATCTTGAGTATTGCTATACGGTGCAAGTTCGATTCGGCGTTATATTCCAAATCTTTGCATCTTTTGAGGTAAGGGATTGTAAGGCAGTAACGGACATCGATTTATCTTCACTACGATCGACTACTTCACCAAGTGGGTAGAAGCAGCCTCCTTCCCCAGGGTTACCAAAGAAGTCATCATTGCTTTCAAACAATGCTAAGAACCTCAACAACAAAATGATGGAGGAATTATGCGGTAAATTCCACATTAAACATCTCAACTCTGTCATCTATCGTCCGAAGATTAATGGTGCTGTTGAAGCGGCTAACAAAAACATTAAGATATTATGCAAAAGATGTCCGCCAATCACAAAGGATGGCCTGACTTATTGCCTCTTACACTGTTAGCCTACAGAACATCAATGCGCACTTCCACTAGGGCAACCCCCTACGCATTAACCTATGGGATGGAAGCAGTGCTCCCCATAGAAGTATATATGGAATCCCCTAGAGTGTTGATAGACGCTCAGCTGGATGAAAACCAATGGGTACAAGACAGGTTTCACCAATTGTCTCTAATAGACGAAAGGCGAACCGCGGCTATCTTCCATGGTCAATTATATCAACAAAGGATCGCCAGATCCTACAACAGAAAAGTCCGGCTACGGAAGTTTAAACAACATGACTTGGTTTTAAAAAAGATCATTGACAACCAAGATCAATCTAAGGGAAAATTCGTTCCTAACTGGGAAAGCCCATTTGTTTTCAAGGAAGTATTGATAGGAGGTGCTCTCAGATTGCAAGAAATGGACGACGATGAATTTCCATAACTCATCAACTCGGACACCGTGAAACGGTACTATGTCTGAAGTTACCATCAAGCAAACATCCTGTTGTTGGATCATCAGATCACCAGTCATTCCGGTTCTTTAACCCTTTATCATATACAACCCTCTTCCACACTTTGCCCCTCAAGGAAACATACTTTTCAAGCCAGCAGCCTGGCTTCTCTGCGTTCCCACGACTTCGGTCATCCCACCAGGGATTGAACCTTTTCGTGTTTATAGTTTGTTACCCCCAAACATAGGATCAAACTTTTTCACGCCTGCAGTTTATCCTCAACCTAGGATCAAACTTTCTCCTCCCCGTAGTCTGACCTGCACATGGGATCACTCTTTTTAACTCGCCCTGAGGGGTGAACTACGCCGACCTGATCTCCTCTTCAATAGGAGTACGTAGGCAACCATTTTACATGGCCCGGTCGCAATTAAACAAAAACAAAAAAAAACATTTCTACCCCCTTCTCCTTACAAAAACAAAAATAACAAAAAAAATTCTTACACCATTCCTGCCACATACAGCGTTGAAACTGTTACACCAGGTTCGAACTACGCAGACCTGATCTCCTCTTTAATAGGAGTACGTAAGCAGCCATTTATGGTTCGGTCTCATCCCCCCTACCAAAACACAAACACTTGTCAACTGGTACTAGGATCATCCTTCAATCCACTATGTTTCATTCGGCTTCAGACCAAAGGGGTGGAATTACCAGAACTCCTCCTAAATAGGAGATTCGGCGACCATCTAAGCTGCAGTTGTGCCTCAAAGAGAAACACCAATCCATAAGTGATGGAATTAACTAGGCTTCTCATAAATAGAAGTACTGGCGACCATCTGTGGTGCGGTCAATCTCAGAGAGGAAAGCCACACTCCTCTCCATATCTCCATACAGAAACCAGTCCTAAGACACCAAAGATGGTAGGGATACACACAGATCAGTGATCCATTTTGAACTATCCAGTGACAACTCAACGTCCATCCATCTAGGAGGAATTCAGAATACATCAAGATCATAAGCCCTGAAGAAACAGGCAAATATTAAGCAAGTATCAGAGCATATCTAAAAGAGAAGTGGTCAAAAATATATTTCCCTGCTATATATAATGATGTTTGATGTACATAATGTAAACTGTACAGGACAAAATGGCTATGCTAGTCTGTACAGAAAAATATCAAGCCCATCTACAACCCAGGATATATGCGAGCTAACAAGCCCAACATAGCAACTCTCTCAGAAGAAGGAGGCGAAGCTGTGGTCTCCTGTACAAGGGTATCCACACGACCCAACAGATCTGCAGCCATCTACATGGTGACCATATGCTTATCAATGTAAGTGTTCATCTCTGCAATCATGCCAGTGGTAAGGGACCTCACTGTAGTACTATCTGTGATGGCTACATCCCGGGCAGATACGGCACTATCCCGCTCAACTATCACTGCATGTCTAGCTGATCTAGCCTCATCCTGCTCTAAAATAGCGGCATCTCTACGAGTTAATGCATCATCTCTCTCTAACAGAGTTGTGTCTCTCCCATTAAGCGCAGTCAACATCAAGGCTCTAGCCTGATCTCTCTCGAAGGTCTGTTGATAGATTTCGCAATCAAAGAATATGTGCAAGTATACACGATCAACAAGTAATAAAGTGATAAGAAAAGTATCGTTCCCACAGAGAATCTTAATTAATAAATTCCAACTACTAGCACTATATCAACCCAATTTTATTTAAACAATGATAAATTATGATTTTCTGAAATATTAAAACTAAATTAAACAATTAAAGATATTATTCTAAAATAAGCAAATAAATAAACGCAGATTTGAATGATTGATTTTCGATAAATAAGGATTAAGACTTCAATATCCCCAATTATGAACTATAACTCAATTACCTAATTATCCCAATTATTATGTCTACTGAATTGTTAACAAGAATTCTCAAATGTCAAAAGTCCTTTTCCAAGTAATCAACTGACTTCTATTTAATCCAGATTAATCTTGCTATATTCCTATGCAAAACAAGTGAATTAAACTCTTTCAATTCCAATTCCTTATGTGTTACATGCGGTGAAAAGATATTTCCATTCAATTCACAAACCTAATTATTCACTGTGAAAATAAATATGTCACATGTTATCAAACCCAGTTCTAACCCTAGAATTCCTCTTTCAATTCCTTCTAGAGTAACACGATAATTATTGGCCAAATAATTAATCAATAGATGCAAGGCATGATAAACAATTCACTTCAACATAAATAATTGGAATAAACTGAATAACTAATTTATAGTCATAAAAGGTTCAATTGAAATCTTAATAAAAGAATTAGTTCATAACGGAAATAAAAATCAATAATCGTTTGTAAATCATCCTTAAAGAATTACAAATTGAAAATAAAGAGAAGAAGAAGAAAACTCTATAGCCAATCCTTAGTCTTCAAGTAATCCTTGTGTAGCCTCCAATGAATGAATGAATAGATGAATGATTATGATGATTCCCCTAATTTCAAAGACTTAATTTCTTTTTATATCTCCCCACACTCCTAATCCAATTAGGCTTTTAAATAACCTTCAATAGTCAAGTCCACGAAAAAGTCAACGCTCGCATCCCTAGTCAACATCGTCACGCGACCCACCCAGCGCATTTACTGGGATTTGAATCTGAGATAGCGCCCGTATTGGAGTGATTTCGGAATTTACCATTTTGCCATTTTTAAGCTTAAATTCCAAACGTTTGCTATCGCAGCTCCCAAATCGCAAAAATATCACATAAACATAGTAAAATAGTCCTAAACGACTCAAAGATACAACAATTTAAACCCAAGTATATCCGATTTATGGGTATATTACCCAATCATCAAATAATTTAAACTTAAATCGTTGCATGTCCTCAAGCAACAAACACAAAACAATACTAACAATATGAAAACGATAACTCATGCAAATGCAACTAGCTAAATGAACGTAATTCCAGCAATCCAATAGCTCACGTATATCCATAGGCCTCAGAAAAATCACAAAAACATGCTGATACATCATGTGAACACAGATCAATGATATCCCAACAATCAACGAATCGAATCATGTATTATCGATATTGTGAGTGTGTGTTCAACAACCATGCTAACCCATGAAAGGCAAAAATATGAAAGATAATAAATTTCTTAGTAAGCATCATACAGTGTAAACTCGAGAACTCATCAAATATACTTGTTTCAACTAATCTCAAACAATCACCCGAATTCAAGAGTCAAAATGGAATACTTATGCTTTTCTTTCTTTTTTTTTGTTTTTTTTATAAGGGGGCTTTTGCACACTTTTTCATTGTATTTGTATTTTATATTTTTTTTCTAAATATACATAAATGGTATGTAATGTCTCATCCCATTAGGCTAATATGTTGTTACCCCTTAGCGAAGCTTTCGACCAACGACTCCGGACCATAAAAGACCTTAGGGTGCTAGGTGTAAAGACAATCCCCCAAGCGTACTTGCTCAAGTAACAAAGGCCCCAAACAAGACTAGTCACCATGTATATATTTTTATTTTAGCTTATATATTCCAAATATTTTTCCCCAAACTCGAGTTTATGTATAAATTCAGTCTTCTCTAGCTATTCAAATTGTCCTTTCATTTCACTAGCAATCATCCTTTAGAACTCTATTATCTAACCATTTAAACTATCATAGCCAACATGGTCGTTTTTCAAAGTGCTTTCCTATAATATCAGTGTCAAACAGATAAAGATTCAATTCATGTCAAGAAAATCATATCACTGACTCAACAATCCTTACTAGACTTGTTCATGCAATTCTAAATTCATCATTTGCCCCCCCAAATAAACGCGACTATCAAACGTATTTGGAATCATCATGCAATCCTAAATGCAAAGTTTAACTAACAATCACAATCCACAACCACAAACGAATAACAAACTACAACTTAGAAATAAAAACTAACTACCCCCAAACTAATCCAGAGCAATGTCCTCATGCGAAGAATATAACAAAAGAATATAACAGAGGACTTCCCTGACGAGCTTATTCCTCGGGTGGAGCATCCTCATCCTCGCTCATCTCTTGATCGGAAGGGGGAAATACAGGGAGAACATGAGCAGTTGGGAAATGGCTAAGTTGAACGCTCGGATGTGATTGGACGGTCAGTGCATTCTGTGCAGCAAATTGGTCAACTAAAAATTTGAAAATCACGTCTTGACGTTCTGACAAGCGCACATTCTGGGACTCCATATTGTAAAACCAGCCGTCTATCTCCCGCTGGACAGCTTCGGGGACCACACCACGATGAGCTGCTGTAGATGGGCCATAAGTAGGTGGAGCTTGAGGTGGTGGGGCTTGTGTGGGTGCAACTTGGGGAATTATGAAACCCAATCCCCTAGGGTGATTTGCCCCACCTGTCCACACTTTATACCTGCTGATCAACTTGTGGTCCAAAACTGGCATAGGCGTTTGGATCATCTCATCCAATTTCCATTTGACTCCGAACTTAGCACACAAAACGCAGATGAGATGAAGGATGTGGTAAACCTCATGTGGTCCTCCCGGGATGCTCGGAGAATGGGCTCTTTGAATGACGTGACCGACATCTATTTGCAAGCCTTGAATAATAGAATATAGCAGCACCGCTCTTTCTTTTGTGACATGGCTCACATGTGTGCATGGCATGAGTTTGGCACAGATGAAGGCATACCACGCCTTCCCATACAGACTGAGGTTAGAATGGGGGAAGGTCATGCTACCACGTTCATGCTTTATCCATGTGGTGCCCGGTTGACACTGACTCTCGGATTATTTTCTCATAGTCGGACCTTGGCTCAAAGAGACCAAGCATATTCATCGTTGAGGTCTTCTAAATTCAGTTTGTAACACCCATTGATGTCCTCTTCACCGATTTCCACATTTTTTTCCCCCGCACAAACACTGCATAGTGATCGTGTTCTGAAACGTTGGCATATAATTCTTTCACGACTGCGATCACTGCCGGGTCAGGTTGTTCGATGAGGGAGAACCAATTTCTTTCAGCAATCATTACCGCTATTTCCCCATCTTTGGTTTGGTTGGGCCTCAAACCACGTTCGGGGACTAGTGAGCGGGTAGCCATGCGGTTATAGCGTTCTTGAGCCGCGGCACTAACAAAACGGTGGCTATCAAATCTGGGCGGAGCCGAGGCGGTGCCTGAACCTTCGCCACGTTATCGTTTGGAAGTCATTGAGAAATTTCTGCAAGAAGTCGCATTCCCCAGTATTAGTATTGAACATAACTCGAATATGTATACATAGATTACGACAACAACCCCCAAACTTCAAGTTAAGTGTGCATAGCGTACATGATTGGGGGTGTTTCACAACACCTTAACCCATCTGTATTAACAAGTAGATGATGCAATTTGTAAAGAAGTACACTATGTAACAACATATTATAGCAAATTATTGAAAATTTCAATCAGGTGAATGCAAGTCCGACAACATATTAATCCCATAGAAAGTGTGATTCGACATATATATCAATATAGTTCTCTACCCTCATACTAATGATCTCTCCTTTTCCTACGGTATTGGAGGGTTAACATGTAAAGTGCATTCAATTTTGGATATGATTTTATTCATGAACTTGGGTCCGGCAAAATAACAAACACCTTGTGGGCATATGCTCATTTGCTTGGACTCACCCATGGTTTCCTAGCAATTATAGACCCATAGCCGATATCAATTACCCAGATCTTATAACTCAATCAAAATTAACGCCCCCTCACTTGATTCATATGCATGCCATAGGCGATACTCAAAATCATATGAACGGAAATTTGCACCAGAGAAGAAGAGAGGATGAAACAAATCAGAAATTACTTCACCATACATGCAAATACGCCGCTCAAATGGTAATATAATTCTGTACATACCTGGGAACTATCGATAGTATACGAACAGTTCTTTGAAATTTGAAGTACTGAATGGAGATGTGAATTTGCGTTAGTCAGGCAAGATATATATAAAAGTGTTGATAGCCGTTACCGTGTGAACGTATGTGGGAGTAGTAGTGGAGACGTGAAGATGAAAGAAAGGAAAGACGTGAACCGTTCAGTTGTGTGAAACAAGTTGGACTTTAAATCTAAACTTCATGGCAAGGTCTTTGGGACATAAGTTTTAGTAGCGGCAAGGGGCCTGGCATCTGATTGGTGTGAAATGCCTCGGTAGCTTGGTATTTGGGTTACATAGGGTTAAAGCACGGTATTTGGTAAAGCAAGAGGTCGATGGTTGAGCCTAGCGTCGGGGCGCTGTGCATGAGCTTTATTGGGCGCCGGGGCGCTGGGGCTATCTTGAGTTATTTGTTGTCCTCGAAAGTATTGGGTATTTGAAAATCACATGTATTGGGAGCCTTTGGGGAACTGTGATGTGGCAAAGACTTATTGTGTTCAAGCTGCTGGGCACCATTCGCTCATGGTAGTTGCTTAATTTTAATCCTCCCTGAAAACAAGAATTCCCTGAAGAATGTTATGCTCGAATAAATGCTAGCAACTCAAATAAAAATGAAATACAATATGAGAACGAAAATTGTGAAAAATAAAATAAACTAAAACTTTGGGTTGCCTCCCTATAGCGCTTGGTTTATAGTCGTCAGCCCGACTTTTCGGTGTTGCTCGGTTGGTCGTTGGATCGGCGAGGTACATGACCAAGTAACTTGGCGTTCGATGGGTCCACTCAATAATGTTTCAAACGTTGGCCGTTAACCTTGAATGTACGTTTTGAATTCGGTTCCTCAACTTCAATGTTTAGTGTGGAGCGGCGAGATATAATCACAAATGGTCCGGACCACCGAGATTTCAATTTTCAGAAATAGATGCAAGCGGGAGTTGAAGCAGATAATACTTGTTGGCCGGTTCAAATGTCCGATCGAGAATTTTCTTATCATGCCGAGCTTTCACCTTTCTCCTTGTAGAGTTTTGCATTTTCATACGCATTAAACCGAATTCGTCCATCTCGTTCAAGCTGCAGTAACCTTTTCTCACCCATTTGCTTGTAGATCGAAGTTAATTTTCGTATGGCCCGGTGTGCCTTTGTGTTCTAACTCCACGGGAGGTGGCACGCCTTTCATATACCATCCGATAAGGTGACATACCGATTGGATTCTTATATGTTGTTCGATACGCCATATAGAGCATCGTCAAGACGTAATGACTAATCTTTTCGTGACGGATTGACCACTTTTTCCAGGATCCGCTTGACCTCCCTATTTGAAATCTCTGCTTGACCATTGGTTTGGGGATGATATGCTGCAGTAATTTTATGACGAACCCCATACTTTACAAGCAATTTTGTGAACTGCTTGTTACAAAAGTGAGATCCCTCATCACTTATTATCGCTCTCGGTGTCCCAAATCGTGTGAAGATGTTTTTCTTTAAAAATCGGAGAACAACGTTTGCATCATTCATGGGTAACACTGCGGCTTCTACCCATTTGGAAACATAATCAACCGCCAACAAAATATACTGATTATTGAAAGATGATGGGAAAGGTCCCATAAAATCAATTCCCCATACGTCGAATAGTTCAACCTCTAAGATTGTGTTGAGTGGCATTTCATTGCGCTTGGAGATATTGCCCACGCGTTGGCATCGATCACACTTCAGCACAAATAGGTAAGCGTCCTTGAAAAGAGAAGGCCAGAAAAATCCCGCTTGTAGCACTTTTGCTGCTGTTCGATCGCCGGAATAATGACCTCCGTAATCTGAGGAGTGACAATGGCCTAATATGCTATCCATTTCCTCATGAGGCACACAACGTCATATCATTTGATCTGCACAAGCCTTAAACAGAAATGGTTCGTCCCAATAGTATTGCTTCACGTCGTGGAGGAACTTCTTTCGTTGTTGTGAGGTCAAATCCGGTGGTAATACTTTGGCAACCACGTAATTCACATAGTCAGCATACCAAGGCAATATTGTGGTTACTCGGAATAGTTGCTCATCCATAAATTTTTCATTAATCAATATGTTGTCTTCCTTCTGTACTTCCGCGTTTTCCAACCGAGAAAGATGATCCGCCACTTGATTTTCTGTACCTTTTCTGTCCCGGATCTCTAGATCAAATTCTTGTAACAACAGTACCCACCGTATTAATCGCGGTTTTGCATCCTTCTTCTCAATCAGATATTTAATGGCAGAATGATCAGTGTAGACAATTACCTTGGTGCCAATAAGATAAGCTCTAAATTTGTCGAAGGCAAATACCACTGCAAGTAACTCTTTTTCGGTGGTTGTGTAGTTTAACTGGGCATCCATCAACGTCTTACTAGAGTAGTAGATAGTGTGAAAAATCTTGTCGTGACGTTGTCCCAACACTGCTCCCACTGCGTAGTCACTGGCGTCGCACATCAATTCGAATGGTAAAGACCAATCGGGCGCCACAATAATTGGAGCAGAGACCAATTTCTTCTTTAGTACCTCAAATGCTTCGATACATGATTGATCCATTTTGAACTGTACATCTTTCTCCAAGAGGGAACATAAAGGCTTTGAGATTTTGGAGAAGTCCTTAATAAATCGTCTGTAGAAACCCGCATGTCCCAAGAAGCTCCGAATTCCTTTTACAGATGATGGAGGAGGCAGTTTCTCAATTGTCTCAATCTTTGCTCTATCCACCTCTAATCCGGATGCAGAGACCTTATGCCCAAGAATAATCCCTTCTTGCACCATAAAATGACATTTTTCCCAGTTAAGCACCAGGTTAGTCTCCACGCACCGCTTTAACACTAAAATCAGATTTGTCAAACATAAATCAAAGCTATCCCCGAACACAGAAAAGTCATCCATGAATACCTCCAAATTCTGTTCGACCATGTCGGAGAAGATTGCCATCATACATCGTTGAAAAGGTTGAGGCGCATTACATAAACCAAAAGACATGCGTAGGAATGCAAGCGTCATCGTATGGACATGTGAGCGTGGTCTTTTCTTGATCTTCCGGAGCTATGGCAATTTGATTATACGGAATATCCATCCAGCAGAGACGGTAGAATTGATGTCCCGCTTAATCATCATCCAACATCGATCAATAAGTGACAAAGGGAAGTGATCCTTGCGTGTGGCTTTATTCAACTTGCGGTAATCCATATATACTCTCCAGCCTGTAACAGTTCTAGTCGGGATGAGCTCATTAGCGTCGTTCTTCACAACAAATCATACCCCTTTCTTGGGGTGCGCACCATATGAGGACTTACCATGAGGCTATATTTGAGATTGGGTAAATAATTTTTGGCATCCAACCATTTTATAATCTCCTTTTTCACCACATCTTTCATAATGGGGTTTAGCCTTCTTTGCATCTCAATGGTTGGTTTTGACCCTCTTCCATTAAAATCTTATGCATCTGAGAAAGATGGGTCGATACCTCGAATATCCGCTATAGTCCACCCAATCATTTGTTTTGAATTCTCATAAAACCCGTAGCAGTTTTCTCCTTTTGCGTGTCGATTAACTCAGTAGAAACAATAAGCGGTAAAGTCGAATCCTTCCCGAGATAAGCATACTCAAGATGAGAGGAAGTGGCTTTAATTCAACAACGGTTGGCTCTTATCGAGGGTTTGCACTTTTTACCTTCCGTTTTGGGCCTATCGAGGGTGTCGAATGGTTGATTTTTTTTAGTAGAACGATGTTGTATCTAGCCATTTGATCTCGCTCAATGTCCTCATCAATACCATAGTCGTCTATTCCGAACAACATGGATTCTATCGGGTCCCTCGAGTAATTACCGCAAATCTTGTGATTAACTAACTCATCCATTAAATCCACCATAAACACTCACCTTTTTCCTTCCGGATAAGACATTGATTTAAACACATTAAAAGTGACATGTTGATCTTCAACTCGCATCGTCAATTCTCCTTTCTGTACGTCGATCAAAGTTCTCCCCGTTGCTAAGAATGGTCGCCGAGAATGATGGGAATTTCCTTATCTGCTTCACAATCCAAGATAACAAAATCTGCGTTGGGAAGATGAATTTATCCACCCTTACTAATCGTCTTCAACGATACCTCGTGGATATATAATCGATCGGTCCGCCAACAATAAACTGATATTTATCGGTTTTGGTGCCTTGAGCCCGAACTGACTGTAGACTGATAATGGCATCAAATTAATACTGGCCCCAAATCACACAGTGCTCTCCCCGAAAATTGATTACCAATGTTGCGGAATAGTAAAACTACGGATCTTTCAACTTTGGAGGCAACATTACGGATAATTGTGTTGCATTCTTGGTTAAGTTATTCTTGTTTCAAAATCACCCAGTTTCCTTTTTTTTGACAACACATCCTTCATGAACTTAGTGTAGCTCGGCATTTGTTCTAAAGCTTCGGCAAATGGGATGTTGATATGCAATTTCTTGAAAATATCCAAAAATCTTGAAAACTGTTTATCTAACTTGGATTTCTGAAACCTCTGCGGATATGGTATGGGCGGCATTGTTATAGTTGGTTCCGGTGCATTCTGCTCTACGATTTCCTCTTTATCTTTCCCGGTTTCCACCACTTCTTCTATTTCCGCTGTTGCGTTGTCCCCCTTTTCCTTATCCTTAACTGTTTCTTGCAAATCCTTCCCACTGCGTAAAGTTACAGCCTTGCAATGCTCATTTCTGCCCGAATTTATTTTCGTATCACTCGGGAGCGTTCCTAGTGGACGGTTATTCAATGCATGTGCTATTTGCCCCACTTGATTTTCCAGATTCTTTAACGATGCCCCATGGCTTTGCAAAGTCAGCTCTACTTGATTCATTTTCTTGTCTTGTTCCTCGTTCCTTTTATCAGATGCTCTAATGAATTTTTCTAATGCTTCTTCCCAACTTGGTTTCCTTTCTGGTTGTTGTTGAGTCTGATTTTGGAATCCGGAGGTGTTTTGCTGTCTAGGTGCTTGAGCTGCACCTTGATTGTTACTCCATGAAAACCCCGGATGATTTTTCCAACCTGGATTATAAGCATTTTGAGTCGGATACGGTTGAGTTGAGCGATTATAATTTCCTCTAATTGTCTTGATTCAAAATTTATGGGCACATTGATCCGTAGCATGACCCCAAAGACACAACTCACAAACCATCGCTACTCTTTGTGTGGCTTGTGGGACGCCATATTTCCATATGCTTAGCTATTGCGGTCACTTGTCTTTATTAATGTTGTCATCGCGTCCACTTCATATACTTTTCGATGCTTTCGGATGATTAGACCTCGTCATGGGCCCTTGATAGTTGTTGGTGGCCATTGTCTCTAACAATTGATCGCCTCATCAAAACTCTTGGACATGATCGCTCCCCCTGCTGCTGCATCAATACTAGACCTCGTAGACGCGTGCAAACCATCACAAAATATCCCTAATTGCATCCACTGCGGAATTCCATGATGAGGGCACTTACAGAGCATATCCTTAAACCTTTCCCACGCCTCATATAACGACTACGAATCAAATTGTGCGAAAGTGTGAATATCGTTAAAAGTAGTTTTGCCGACTTATTTGGTGGGAAGAACTTAGCTAAATTTTTTTGAGCTAAGTCATCCCAAGTGGTGATTGAGCCGAGGGAGGCAAAGAGTGTAACCGACTTCGTGCTTTATCTTTTAAAGTAAAGCAGGAACATCCTCAACCTTGTAGCATCTTCCGATACATTGTTAAATTTGAAGGTATCATAAACTTCAAGAAACTCAAGATATGCTCATTAGGATCATCTATCGAATTACCCCAAAATGACATGTGATACAGTAGCATCCGAATTGTTTCGATTTTATCTAAAAGCTATTCGCATTGATTCTTCGGCCTCTTAATACTCATTTGTAAATCCGTGACATTCGGCATGGCGTAATCCCTAAGTGATTTACATTGTTCGCTCTTCCGCCATGTTCACGGGTATTTCTCAGTGCGCCAGTTCTTCTTCCAAATGTATAACCTCACTATTCAAACGCACTTTAGGAACTTCTTTTCGATGTAAATGCGTATACGGAAAAAGTTCCTCTTTAGCCTTCGATCTAGTGTGCATACACGCACAAAATTCTACCCAATCAAGAAGAAAAATAAGTAACGTTTAAATTAAGACCGAATTGATTATAACTAATATGAAATTAATATTAATAAAAATTCCCCGGCAACGGCGCCAAAAACTTGTTGGTTGATTTCGCAATCAAAGAATACGTGCAAGTATACACGGTCAACAAGTAATAAAGTGATAAGAAAAGTATCGTTCCCACAGAGAATCTTAATTAATAAATTCCAACTACTAGCACTATATCAACCCAATTTTATTTAAACAATGATAAATTATGATTTTCTGAAATATTAAAACTAAATTAAACAATTAAAGATATTATTCTAAAATAAGCAAATAAATAAACGCAGATTTGAATGATTGATTTCCGATAAATAAGGATTAAGACTTCAATATCCCCAATTATGAACTATAACTCAATTACCCAATTATCCCAATTATTATGTCTCTTGAATTGTTAATGAGAATTCTCAAATGTCAAAAGTCCTTTTCAAGTAATCAATGACTTCTATTTAATCCAGATTAATCTTGTTATATTCTATGCAAAACAAGTGAATTAAACTCTTTCAATTCCAATTCCTTATGTGTTACATGCGGTGAAAAGATATTTCCATTCAATTCACAAACCTAATTATTCTTTGTGCAAAAAAATAAGTCACACGTTATCAAACCCGATTCTAACCCTAGAATTCCTCTTTCAATTCCTTACAGAGTAACACGGTAATTATTGGCCAAATAATTAATCAATAGATGCAAGGCATGATAAACAATTCACTTCAACATAAATAATTGGAATAAAATGAATAACTAATTTATAGCCATAAAAGGTTCAATTGAAATCTTAATAAAAGAATTAGTTCATAACGGAAATAAAAACCAATAATCGTTTGCAAATCATCCTTAAAGAATTACAAATTGAAAATAAGGAGAAGAAGAAGAAAACTCTTTAGCCAATCCTTAGTCTTCAAGTAATCCTTGTGTAGCCTCCAATGAATGAATGAATGAATGAAGATGATGATGATTAAATGAGATGATTTTCCCCTAATTTCTTTTTATATCTTTCCACTTAATTTCTTTTTTATAGCTCCCCACACTCCTAATCCAATTAGGCTTTAAATAACAAAGATAATTTAAAGGCGCTTATGAACATTCTATCGGATAAGTACAAAGAGATATATAACCCGACCTCAAAATCTCGCTATGATCATAGGTATGATGGTGTGACCCTCCCTGAGAGCTCTCACTGCCACGATAACTCGAATGTCCAACTCATCCATATACCGTGGCATATATACATATGATAGTACGCACAATAGCAGTACATCCACCCTAGCTAGACGCCAATGATCCTCCGGTGTGGTGAAATCCCCGGAATGTCGTGTATAACTATCCTCAGAGCCAAATCTTTCAAATAGAAAACACTGGGATATAACGTGGCCAAATGTAAGCTCATCCTGCACCACCCTACGCCTCAATCCAGTGAGGGTCATGAACCGTTGACTCATGTCCCCCAAAGTGATATACACCTTGAGTGCGTCCCGGTGGCGACAAAGATCGCCAACCGTGCATACTCCTCCGAGTGAGAGTCAACTCCACGGGTCCCAAATCGGAAAAACCGCTTACGATCGATACCCGGTCGCCAAAGATACCATCCACGAATCTGTAGGAACTGAAACATCAACAGGTCATAGTATCTTCGCAAAAAGTGATCTATCGTCACCCCGTCGATGGTGACATGCTATCATACCACAATCAAGATACCGGATGCCACCAATAATGGTGGGGTATAATCAATCTGACTAATCGTCAAGAAGACATCTATATGGGTGTCGATCATAAGACCATCTAGGGGTCAATGCTGAATATCTCTGGAAATACATACATATGCATAACATGATACATGCATTATAGGTAATAGATGGCAATATGATATGGGGAATGAAAAACTGTGTATACATTCCTAAGTATATCATCATCTACATACATCATCTTTGTACAGCTAAAAATACAGGGAAATGGGGCACAGACGCCCTACTACTAACAGAGGCTTATCAAAAGATATAGCGAGAATGGGGAACAACCACCCAATAGCTAACAGAGGCCTATCAAAAGAGATAACGAGAATACACATCAAAAGAAGACAATGGTGTCAATATCTACATCATCAATCTTGTCCACCTGATGTAACTCCTCCTGAGTCACTGGATGTCTATCAACAGGGATGTCAGGCCTATATAGAGGAGGATCTGTGCCGGCAAAGCCAAATGGGTCATCTTAGGGGCCAGCACCTGAGTTAGAAGGATCAAATGAATCTGCCTTTGCCGGATCTCTGCCCAAATGCCAGATAAAGAAATGTGCCCAGCCCAAACACTGGGTCAAACTATCAATCTGTGTCACATGAGTCGGATCTCGGACACAGGCTAGCCAATCCGTCATCATCACGGATCCTGGAACCATATCCCCTATAAAGCCGAGGTGGCGGGTGCAGGCTCCAATAGTGCGAGGAACCCATTTGAAATATCTCCCCGAGTGTAGGGGCCTACGATCATGCAAAACCATCAACCCCCAACAATGGGATGTCAATGACGGGTGACTGTGATACAGGCCAGTAACGCCTGACAGGAGGCAAGATCGGCATACGAATCTCCCTTGTGGTGCTCCTAATAGCACGCTCTCCTAAATAGAGCTCCCATCTTCCATATGTAAAGAGAGGAACTCTTCAGGTGGAGATCACATACTCGACGCTAGTCGGGTATCCATCCTTAAAATCGATGGCCAAATGCTCCCCAGAATAGGGAATCCATGTAATGATATCAGATTTCAACAACTCCAGCTGTAGGTGATAATGAGTAAAACTCTCAGCTACAAGGACCTCCGCAAATATGGAAAGATGTCATCGTCGTCCTCGTGGATAGGTATCTAAACCTAACACGCTCACATGGCGCAAACATGGAAGCTTCTCATAGGCCCAAAATTGCCAACACAAAGGCAAATATCTGCGGTCAGTAAACACTCTTAACCTATATATGGGAAACGACAAGAGAAATACTCATCAGCAGAAATGGGTAGAATCCTAACCAAGCCTCAGTCAAACCTTGTGAGCGCATACGCATGCCCCTGAGGAAATAGGTAAAGGTATAGGAACCCCAATCATACTCTCCAATACGGTCCACATGATGGGTGGCGCTGACCAAAGCGAACGACACTGTAGAAGAGTTATCTGCTATGAAGCAGCCCCTAATAATCATCAAGAACAAATGTCGAAGAATGCGATCCCTGACTCTGACATCATCAGGTATGGGCTCGCCAATGTACCCACTTCATAGCATCCACGCCAAAGGACCCGCATGCATCCCGCCTTTGGCGCAGCCCGCCGAACTCCTAGCAAGGATCTGACGGCAGTAGGGGTAATATCCACCATGCAAGGCACTAGCGCCCCTCCAAACTCCATACCTGTGATAAACTGCCAATCCATCGGCGTCATCGACACCTCACACTCTAGCAAATGGAGTGACTGAGTCTGATGAAACCATCGTTCAGATAATGCCCTGAGATAACCTTGAGGACAACGGCGGGAAGGATGGAAAAGAATGCTCGAATCCCCGGTCATGCACAATCGCTCTATAGTCAGGATGAAGAGCCTGGTACATGGAGTGTATGCTAAACCAGTTCCCTCGAGGCTGTGTGAAGCCGGGAACCTACATGAAATACAGATTAACATCAAAATCATTACTCCTCATCAATAGGAAAGAAGGAAGATGAAGATCTAACATCATACCTCGTTAGCATGCAAATACATCGAGGGATGTCGACTCAAGTCACCCAGAAGCTCTGGGTTTGCCACCTGAATACTCGGGAGGCCCATACGGGGAACATGTACAGCAGGAGCGGGGTCCACAACCGGAACATCCTTGTCCTCATCTTCAATATCCGGCATATCAACTTGGACTGGACGTATCACCGCCACCACCAACCGATGAGGCTGCCTAACAGAACGGGGTCGAGGCACTTCAGAAGCCCTCCTCCGTACACCAGAAGTGGTCCTACGGGAACTACTCGGCTGATCCGGATCCATAATATCTGGACAACAAGTCTCCAAATCACCTCAGAAAGGGTGTGGTACTTCCTAACTTGGAGCTTTTCAAAATGCATTTTATGACTACATGCATGCATGCATTACTTTAACATACATCTACAGTAAAGTTAAAAATGCATGACTAATTAAATGCCTATATTTTGGAAAATTTTGCCATTGTCCCCTTTGTAAGTAGGACTATTCAACATGCACATGGGCATGACTAGGTGGTCATTCAGTAGCACACCTGCCCAAAGTCATATACATATTATATGCATTAAAAATCAAAATCATCAATCCATAAGGTTAACCTCAATACCATGAGTACTTTGCCTTTTTACCTTTTGCTCATTTGGCCTCAAATAGGACAAAAAATAGCAGAAAAAGGTGCCAGTTTGACTGTCTCAAAAGTCAAATTTTTTCACATCATTATGCTCAGCATGGTTTAATACTAACATTTACTATGTTGAATATTTTTTATCAAGTTATTTGAACATACATAATCACTACTATGTGTTTAGAAGCATTTCATATGATAAATCATTTTCCAACGAATAAAAACAGGGAAAAAATACATGCATACGTTACCAGGATAGTGTAGAACACTTGTACGGTGACAGAATTTGCAGAAAGTCGCCCGAACTCAGCAGATTTGAAGAAGAGCTCTCGGATTTCCTTCGCGACGCAAGTTAAAAATGACTTATGAGATCAACCTGCAGGATATTAATATCCACGGTTGGCCGCAGGTCTATCTGCTGCTGAAGCAGGTTGATGAGTGAGTTTTATACACATGAATTGGATACATTCTGGCTTAATTTATTGTTATTCTCAAGTCTTTTAGGATGTTGTTATGTGTTTGTGTCTATTCATGCATGTTTTATATTGTTTTGTAGGAATTGGGACAAAAGTTACTTGGACCAACGTTTGGGGTGGCTAGATTCGCGTTTTCGGCTTGCCATTTACACAGTAGTCACTTCAGAGCCAATTTGAGTATTGTTATAGACCTTATTTCGAAATACTCAAAGAATAAAAGTTGTAGATCTACTTTTTCTCTTTCCGGAACATCTTGAATCATCGAAATCGGAGTTCGGACGAAGACGTTATGGCCATTTTCCCAAAGGACGTCGGAGTAAAAAATGTCAGAACTTGTAACAGTGCTGGGGCGCTATTCTTAGTTCATTTTCCGGTCTTTCAGCGCTTATAAGGCGATGTTCGAGCATCAAGACGATCTTTGGTATGACTGGGAAGAGGTTGGTGATGGCCTGGACGCGTTTTGGACGAATTTTGACACCTTTTTGACTCCAAATTGGACTGGGTTTGTTCCTAAACTAAAAATTGGACTTGTAACCTATAAATACATGATGTAAGGCATAAAATAAAAGGGGATTACATAGATTAGACTAGAGATACACTCCATTAGATTAGAACATAACCCTAGTTCTTATTAGTTTTGGAGAATGAAGCAACTTGGAGACCATTGAAGATCAAGAGCAAGAGCAAGAGGGGAGCATCAGATTTGCTGACAACAGATTCTATTCTCTTCTCTTATCATACTTTTATCTTTTAATGTCTATTCAATTGTGGATTCTTGGTTTTAATTCATTAATTATGAACTAACTCTTTTATTAAGATTTCAATTGAACCTTTTATGGCTATAAATTAGTTATTTAATTTAGTCCAATTATTTGGGTCAAAGTGAGTTGTTTATCTTGCCTTATGCTTATTGATTAATTATCTGATTAGTAATTACCTTGTTACTCTAGAAGGAATTGAGAAAGGAATTCTAGGTTAGAGGCTGGGCATGATATCATGTGACTTAGTTATTTGCTTGCGGTGAATAAGTAGGTTTGTGAATAGAATGAGAATATCTATTTGCCGCATGTAACACATAAGGAATTGGGGTTGTAACGAGTTTAATTCAATTGTTTTGCATAGAGATATAGCAAAATTAATCTGGGTTAAATAGAAGGCAAATGATCACTTGAGAAAGGGCTTTTGGCATTTGAGAATTCATGTTAACAATTCAGTAGACATAATAATTAGGATAATTGGATAATTGGTTTATAGTTCATAATTGGGGATATTGGAGTCTTAATCTTTATTTATCTGAATTCATTCGTTAAAATCTTAGTTTTAATTGTTTAATTTAGTTTTCTTAACTAGAAAATTCACAATTTGCGATTGTTTAAATAAAATTGATTTGGTTAAGAGTTAGTAATTGGTAATTTTTATTAAATAATTCCTCGTGGGAACGATACTCTACTTTCACTTTATTACTTGTTGACCGTGTATACTTGCACATACTCATTGATTGCGAAATTGAACAACACAGGTGCACATGCGGCACCTTTGTGTGGGTCCCACCCCTCCGGCTCTATCCATTTTGAGTTGTAAAGGAGTTCTTACATATTGAAAAGGTCAAATTAGAGATAAAAACACTACGCGATTGATCAAAATAGCTTACCAATCCTGGTCTTCTCAGATTGAACCGTGGGTCTGAACATCACTCATTAGTATTCACCCAAACGCAGGGTACACTATACCGATGATCTCAAATGTTACCATCCACGCTCGGCAATACCTTGCGCAGGTCCAATTCAGGGTCGACACCCTAATTCTCTAAAGATATCCGGCGGGGGTCACAACGCAGACTCAAAAAGGATCCCCAGCGGGGGTCACAACACAATCTCAAAAGTAGTCTCCGACGGGGGTTACAACGTGTGTTCATCCGTTGACACACATATCAACGAAGGTTAAGCAGCCTTGACATCAGTATGACTATTGGCAAGTAAATCCAATGAAGCGTCGGAAGTCATCCGATGATATTAGTTGTTGATACACACATCAGCGAGGTTACAACACGTACCCCGGCGGGGGTCACCACGCATTTTCATTCATTGATATACGTGTCAATGAAGGTCAAGCAACCTTGACGTTATTTCAGCTGATGTCAAGTAAACCCATCAAAGCATCGAAAGTTGTTCGATGATTGCATACTTTGATATTCATATTCCCCAGCGGATTCCCCGGCGGGGGTCACAACGCATAGCAGTCGTTGATTCACACGTCAACGAAGGTCAAGCAGCCTTGACAGTCTACCCCACATGGTTTTCCATTCGTTAATTCACACGTCGGTGAAGTACACATCAACAAAGGTCAGGCAACCCTGACAGCATATGATGTTGGCAGTAAATCCAACAGAACATTGACATATCCCGGTGATACAAACCAGGAAAAAGTTAGCATCATCAAGGAGGATCGATGATGGAATATGTTATACACATTCTTAAATAAACAAAGCTTTATCCCCACTGATCTCTTACACCTAAGAGGCACCTCTTCGGAATCAAGTCTGAATCAAGGATTAAGGACTTTGGTGACAGCCCCAACGTTAACATCCTAACAGATTCAGATTACACATCCAATCTGGCCATAGTTTCCAATCCTCGGTAGAAGTTACAGGGAACCAGCAATCATCCCCAGCATATTGGGTAACAACCCCGCACACATGCATCATACATTTGCATCATGTTACATTTCAAGTGTCTAGGATTCTTTATCCTACCCATGCATTGCATTGCATGGATATGATAAAGAGGGGCATCTGTAGACACTCAAAATTTTCTGTACACCTGTCACTAACATTGCAGGGATGCAGATTCGTCTTTCAGAGATAACCCTGGAAGACAGCTCACATCCAGTCTGGATACTACCAGAATTTCAGTCTCAACCCCGGAACACACATCGGGAGTAACCGTTCCAACCTCGGAGATACCCGAAGCATGCAGTTCCAATACCAGAAATTCCACCGGAAGAGATCGATTAATCTCGGTGATAACCCCGAGGTATCCAGTCTCAGTCCCAACACTGGGATTAGCAGCTATCATTGGACATAACCCCAAGGAATGCAATTCCGGCGATAACTCTGAAAATGCTTGTTACAAATGCGTGCAATCAGCTTCAACCTCGGCACTCATACCGAGGCACCTAAGACCAAGCCCGGAGATAACACCGGGAGGACAGGCACACCTCAGAGATGACACTGAGAACCTTCAACACTTGCAGCAGTCCAATCTCAAAGATAACCTTGAGCAACGTCTGCTTTATTAGCCTAAGCCGGCGATAACTCCGGTGAGGGGTAAAGTCATCATCTCGCCAACTCAAGGCCACATCACGTCGTCTTAACATCTCATACATATATTTCTACACAACAATGTCCCACAAGAATTAAGAAAAACCAATCCCGAGTGACTATTACGCAGGGTAACGGATGAAATTTGAAGCTTGAAGACTGAAGGGCACCATCCCATCTTCCTGACTTTGTACAACCTCTAATCCCATGCCATTGCGTAACTCTCAACAACGGCGGTCCGAAATAGGTCCTATATACACATGAGAAAGGAATCACACTCTTAACATGCATATAGCAAATAGCGCGACATAAACATTTCAATGATTATCATTGCCAGAACTAAGTAGTTTTTCACCAAGTACAATTCCCCGCCCACACAAGGAATCATACAACTCGGTACATGGCATGAATCCTCAATTGAATCCCCACCTAACACTAACTCCCTTCTCAATATGAATTTCATTTAATCCGTATTCATAATCCTTTCCTGAATCTGTACTAATTCATAGTACAACTGACACAGCAATCGTTGTTGTAAACTTTTCAATCATTTGATTGATTCTTTTCCCATACTATCACTTTATCCGATCACGGGGTGATCACATCGTATATATTATGATTCATTTCTATATCATGATCGTTTTGTTTTACGATCTCCTATCACTGTACTTTTAGTCTTTTAGACTCTATCTATTCACCATTACTGTTCAACTTTATTATCAGAGTTAGGGAACTCTGTATCTTATAACTCGCCGAGATTCGTCTTTGAATCTTACCGACCAACTAACTCTATGTGAGTTAGATCTTATCCTAATCATCTGCGGTTATTGGTCTCGTGAATTCTACCTAAGCTTCATAACCAACAAATTACTCGATACTAATTGTGAGGGCCCGAATCCAGTCCTAAATCACCTCGGATCCGATTCGATCATTCTATACAACTATTACTATTTTATGGAAGATATAAACATAAATTGTTTATACATTACATTACACACTATTCCCCAAGGTCGAGTAACCTTAACTTATACATAATTCATAACTTTTCTAACATATAACAACATTAATATCAAACAATACAAATCTAACTGCACGCGTCTACTAAAGCTCGAACTGTCTTGGACCTTTCCTTGTATCCGACGTATTCGCCTTAATCTGTAATGTTTTATCATGATATAGCAAGGGTGAGCATAAAAGTTGCTCAGCAAGTTTAAATTCAACAATATAACGATATATCATGATTGAAATGATTTGAATAATTGGCTGGCTATAATTCAACAATATAATTATGAACTAGCAGGAACATATTTATGACTGAACAAGTATTATACATGAACAAATATATCTGAACCAACTGGTAATGAAGGTGATCAGTCTTTCATACCTGACTTATACATGCAATATGTACAGAGTACAATTATACATGACAATCAGCAATGATTAACCATAAGCTTATCCGAATGAAACAACTCTTAGTAGAGTTAAGTAAATACAAACTTGCCTGAACAGTTGATTACCGCTACGCAATTTATATCGCCTTATCCGAAGACCTAATATTAGTAATATAGATCTCCAATATTAGAATAATATCATCACAATATAATACTATTATATATATATACATAGAATAACCTAAACACATAGCACATAACCTTATCAGTCTACAACACACATAAAACTTAGCATCAAGTCAGACTATTTAAGTCCGAGTTGAACCCGACGCAATTCTAACATCCCGACGGTCTAGTCGGACTTTTATCGAGTCTAATTTTAATTAAACTCTGACTTAACACTTAACAATTAACTTAAATAATTTTAATAACAGTCAAAATATTTTTCATAAGTTTCTAATAATTTTCAAATAATTATTATCATTTATCTTGATTTTTCAATCATTAAAAACGTATTTAAATGAATTAAATACCACACAATTCTTTTATCATTAATATTTATTTATTATCAAATATTAATGAAAATCATCACATAATATTATAATATATTTATAATATTACAAAGTATTTTTAATACCTTAAAATCACATTTATATGATTTTTAAACCATTAAATCCATTATCCAATAATTGCTTTTAATATTAAAATATTAATATTTTCATGACAAAATATCAAAAGTTATATTTTATAACTTAAAATATTTTTATAATACTTAAATCATTTTTATATGATTTATAAATCATTTATTCTATTTTTCCATAATTTATTTAATATATTTATTAAATAAACTAATTATCATTAATATTAATTAATTAATGAATTTCATCACAAAATATTAAAAGCCACTAAAAATAACTCAAAATATTTTATTATACCATAATATTATTTTTCATGATTTTTTATGAATTAAAATCATTTTTAAATCATTTATTTAATATTATAATTAAATAAATAAATACCATTTATATTTCAAAAATATTAAATATTTATGAAATATACTCAAAATAATTAAAAACTATTTTTTAGACTTTAAAATAATTTTTCAGAATTTATTATGTATTTTTAATAATTAAAAACTATTTTTTTCTATTTATTTAATTAAAATAATCAATTTCCGAAATTAAGTGTCGCTATAGGTGGCTTTGGTGACACAACCGTCGCTGTTGGTGTTCTTGAGCCTCAAGAACACTGACATGACGGTTCTCAAGGGTCATGGTTTGACCGTGTATAATTTTCTTTCTAGCTCGTTTCTGTCCCATCTAAGACATAGATCGTGTTGACGGAACGTAGTACTACAATCTCCAATCATCAACTTGGTCATAACACAACAAATCAAGAAGATCTGGGCTCTTAAATACATTGTCAGGTAGTTCCTGGGTTTTCTGGGTAACCCAGAAACCCAGGTAGTTACATGATGTCATATTGAAGCTTAACGAATTTCATGTTCTGGTAATTTTTCATGTGATGTTAAAGTTCCAATCTATAGTAGGTATATCAATCTTCATTATTAAAACAACAGAGAGTTATAACAACATAAACAATAGCGACATAGCAGATCGGTTGAAGTTCTTAAAACCATCAATATCCGGTGGTCAACGCTACTTTGACCCTTATTAATTTCCATTCCGGTTATGATCTAAGTGCTATATTGACTTTAATATGTAGTATACATATCCTACGACAAGCTGAAAGCAAAAACATGGCCAAAACAATCAAAATAATGCAAGATCTAGAGCCTGAAAATACTTGTCAGACGATTTGTAAATTCTGGGTTTGCCCAGAAACAAAATTTCGTTACCGGTCAACGCTGTTTGACCAACAATAACTCTTAATCCAACCATGAACTGACCCCGATTCGAGTTGCAGAGTAAAGACCACATATCATAGAACATATCTAAAACATAAAACACCCAAAATAGTTAATACATAAAGATCTAAGGCCTCTGACATTAGGCTGTCAAGCCTTATTTTTTAACTTTTCCAGATTTGATAAATCTTTAATTTCGAGCATCTAGATGTTATGGATCCATGATCCAACTACCCAGATCATCAAATGACACCTTATTACACATATCTAATCCATCAATTACAACATCTAACATAAAATCAAGAGATTTCAAAATTTAGGGTTCTTACCATTTCTAGCTTTGATCCTTTGATTCTGATCCTTATGATCTGTTCTTTGATAGTTATGGACTGATCATGTCTTATCTTATCTCTCTATATCACTCTAAACTTCGAATTTTTAGAGAGAGAAGAGCTTGGGAGAAAATGAGAGTAAAGTGGCCTTTTTCTCTCTCTTTTTTAATCTATTTAATGTTGACAAGCTGCTGGATCTGGTTGATTTCGGCTGGTTGGCTGGATTTGTAGCATGTGGAGTTGGTGGAGTGGTTCAACCACTCAATTATTGCTAGATTCATCAATTATTTCCAATAATGCAACAAGGGGCATTATGGTCATTTTGCATACAAAATTAATGGCATTTTGGACAATGGCCAAACCCTTAGGGTTTAGGGTTTGGACCATTTTAGGGTTTAGAGTTTAACCCTTAACTTGCAAATTTAATTTCTAAAGTTTCTATTTTCGGTTTTAAAAATCAAAAATTAATATTTATAAATTATAATTAAAATTTCTAATTATATTAAAATTCCTTAATCAAAATTTAGATCTTGCTAATTAGGATTAGTATTCCCTAATTAAAATCGCTAATTTAGCAATTAGGGTTAAAATTAATCATTAGGGTTTATAACCCAAAATTAGGGTTTCTAATAGAAAAATAATTTTCCTAAATTAGAAATTAGATTTGTAATTAGATTAGGGTTTTCTAATTACTTAACTTGAAAATTAGAATTAATATATCCTCATTAAAAGTATTTAATTAACACTTATGTTTTTTTCCCTATTTATAAATTAGGGTTTTAAATTCGTAATTAGGGTTTTAAATTTGGAATTAAGGTTTTGTAACCAATTTGTTAAGATTAACCCTAATTAATCCTATAATTATTTACACTTACGCCATTAAGTTCCCGATTTAGGGTTTCATGCACCGAATTAGGGTTTGATTCTGAACGTAAATTAGGGTTTTCGGTAACCAGCTTTCTAGTTTCTTATTAATCGCTAGGGTTTTCTAACCTAACGTTGACGTTCTTAATATATAATTAGGGTTAATTCTGTATATCATTTATCCGATCAACCTTGACCTTAACCACATAATCGCATACATATATACACGTAACATATTAACGTATTCCTTAATCCTGAATAATTCACCTAAATCCTTCACAGAATTTTGAAATCCTCAAAATTCCTTCTTAAAAATATTAAACGCATACAGTTATTTTATGTTTATGTTCTAATTTTGAACCTTAAATCAATAAATTAAAATTTAAAAAAAAATCAAAATTCTCGGGTTGTCACAAAATTGGATACTAGAATAGTGAGGTAGCAGACTTCTCTTCTACTTTCTCTCTATAATTTCTCTCTATAATAATTGTTCTTGTGAGACTTAGTGAATTGGTGAGAAATGAAGGAACAATGAGCTTCTATTTATAGGAAAATATAGTTTCAATAATTGCACATTTTGGGGCTCGAAATATTACAGTATAATACCTTCCTCTTTTTCTACATTTTTAATTTAGTCCTGCAAGTATTATCAAACTTGCACCACCTCCCCTAATAGTAAATAATGTAAATTAATAGTTCATTCATGTGACTTAATAGTATAATCATGTGAAAAAACTAATTACAATATAATACCTTCATCTATACCTCCATTTTTAATTTAGTCATGCAAGTATAATCAATCTTGCACCAATTCCCCTAATAGCAAATCATGTGAATCAATAGTACACACATGTGAACACATAGTTATAAGCATGTGAATTAATAGCAATTAATTGCTCATTTATCCGATTAATTACTCGATTGATCAATATAACCTCCAGACATCCATTATTATTGAAATAGATGTCGATTTCTACTAACACTAATAATTCCCACACAATGGAACTATCAATTTCATCTTTAATCAACAAGAACTTATTCATCATTAATATTATAACTCACAATATTTAACAACCGTGTAGTTCAGAAAGAGGGGCTTTCCGATAAGGATTTCTCCTTATTGGGCGCCGCAATTAGGTGACCAAACCTCTCCTCGATGTAACTTCTAGACATTGTCAATATTGCAAATAATAATATGAATAACTTTGTCGCCTCAATTATTGATTTAATAATATAACATATTATACGATGATAATCTTGTGACAATAATTGAATCAATAATATAAGAGATATGATGCAAGATTAATTCATGTAGCAATAATTGAGTATAACTAAGTGACTTCTTTACGTAAAGCATCAATAATCAATACCGTGTGCTCTTATGCAACCACGCCGTATTCTTGTTTTTACTACTTAGGGTAGTTCACCGGTTTTAACGGTAACACTTTCGTTGTTATTTTTATAAAAGATAATTTTGTCGTTTTTCTAACTACGACAATACTTTTCGCTAGGGGTCCCAATAATGATTGTGCCAGTCGTGCATTTAATATTCCCTATTAAAATGAATATTCCCTGACCAATCGAATATTATATAACCACTTGCTTACTTTTCAAAATTTTTATATATCACCCTTAACTTTAACCTTTTATCAATTTAACCATTTACGAAAAAAAATAATTATAAGAAAATTAAATACTTTCATTTCATAAAATTCGAGGTTTTACAATCTCCCCTCCTTATGAAATTTCGCCCTCGAAATTTACGTACATACCTGGTATGCCGAAGAGGTGAGGATACCTTGACTTCATTTCATATTCCAACTCTTGAAGTATAACCTTTGAGTGTCGAATATGATCCTTCTTATCCAAGATTTTAACATGTATCTCATCATACGTTAAATCTTCTGCTATCTCGTCTAGTTCTAATTCAATAATGTGGTTCGCGTCGTCCACATAATTACGTAACATCGATACGTAAAAAAAACGTTATGAACACGTGACATACTTGGCGATAAAATGATTCTATAGGCCACAGTTCCTACTCGATCGAGAATTTTAAATGGGCCAATTAAATCGAGTTGAGATAACGCCTTCTTAAACCTTCTTCTTCACATTCATCAGATTCGGGTGTGTAGCTTGAGCGGCTTTAACTTTATCGATTAAAGTCGATTCTACTCGTATATTCGTTATCTTCACGTGGGTCCCTAGAGTCTTTAACTCTATCTTCATCATTTGTAAGTTATACAAAATGAGTTTTTGTGTAAACAACATCGCACTCGTAAACGCATACGATCTTCTACTCAACGCGTCAGCTACCACGTTCGCTCTTCCACAATGATATTGAATGGTATAGTCGTAATCTTCAACAGCTCGAGCCAACGTCTTTAGCGCATAATACGTTCGTTCTAGGTGAAGAAATATTTAAGGGTTTTAGAAATGGGTTTTGTACTGGGGTCAATACAAAATTTGATTTCACGCTCGAGAGGTAGGCTAGGAAGTTTTCAAGAATACGTCAGGAAATTTATTAACAATAGAAATAACATTCAAAACTGTGACTCTCATCCAAGACTTGGATAGTACGTCACATTGATACCTATCAACTTGCCATCGTCATTCACAACGTCGCCTACAGAAAGTCTGGCTTCGGTGCATTCCACACAAGGAAGTCAACAACGAAAGGACCGGGGCTCTTTACTTATGGCTTGATATGACAGTGATTGACTTTAGTGGTTTGGTTGCTTGAATTCACATAATAGGTTGGTTAGGAATATGAAAGCTAACAACCTTACGAAAAGCATGATGAGTAGTTAACCAATCGATTCCTAAAATCACATCAAGGGCAAGTATTTTCAAAGAGATAAGATCGACAGGTAACGTGAAAGTGTCGATTTGAATCAACAAGATTTATAAACAGTAGAGGTAACGAAGGTTTCTCCTAACGGAGTTTCAACCGATAAGTCAAAGTCTAATTTCTCCGAAGTCAAATTTAAACGTTGAGCGCAATCAAGAGAGATAAAAGAATGGGTAGAACCGATATCTAATAAGGTATATACTTCGCAAAAATTTATAATTAACTAACCCATGATAACTTCATTCGGGTTCCTCGTCACGAAAAACGCTCTTCCTGAAACCACCGACTTTGTTTTTTCCGTATCCGCCTTTGGTGCCATCGTCTCAACTGGACTTAACTTCGTTATAGAGTGCATTCCACCCTCAATTGCTTCGTCGTATTCCTGATCCATGATTTGAATCATTACTCTCCGATCCATATTAAATTGGGGTTGGTCGCTCTGCATAGGGTAATTCCGAACTCGATGTTGGATTCTCCCAATTGTTGTCCAAAAAGAGAAATCCATTTCATCTATTTTAGCCTTATTGGATCGGACGTCTTTTTATACAAAATCAGCACGTCGTGCTGCTTTTACCCATGCATCCTCCATTCTCATTCGTTCAGTTGTTTCTTCTTTCATCGGAATTTTGATCATAGAATTCTCAGATTCCAACTCTAATATCTTATACTCTGCCAAAGAGTGCTTCTGTTCAAGCATCGCACATCGGGTAACACAATTTTGAATTGTCTCATCCCTTTACTCCACGACCGCCTGTCGTTCTTCAACTTGTTCTTCTAACTCATGAATACGATTTTGCAATTCTACATTTTGATCATAAAGTTCTTCTAATATATTCTCCTCGGGTTCCTCTTCCTCCTCTCGCCTACTACTACCTGCGACTAGCTTCTGGGGTGTAACTATTAATTCTTCACTCATCACATGGATATCTCTAATTCCTTCTTCGCCTAACATCACATTATCCTGGTTGGTGATTAGAGGTGTCTCCACGGTCTCATTCACTCAATTGTTAACATTTTCAGCTGCCATTTTTAAACACTGCCAAAAAAACAAGGGTTAATTAACATGTCACATATTATCCCTATACTCTGACAGACCAATTAAATACCAAATAAACTTAGGTAGGTCATACTAGCGAAGGAATTCCCCGTCTCTCCCCTCCTAGTTCTTGTCTCACATCTGAGCCAGGGATCATATTCCTAAGCTTTGATACCAACTGTGACGCCCCCAAAATAGGTATACATCACCCATCTTGAGTCGCCAAATACATGGTACAAAATTCAAAAACAACTTAATTATACAACAGTTGTGTAAAATATGACAAAACATAATCTAAGAGTTTTAATAAGAATATTGTCATCTAGAAAATATCCACACTCAATGGAGTCCTCATTACATTTATTATCACACTATTTTATATAATAGTGAGGACTACTAAAACAACCATATGGACCGTCAATCCGTTTCCCGACTCGTCCCAGCTATATTCTCATTTCCTGAAGAGAACAGTGAAAGAAAGGGTGAGCTCAACTAGCCCAGTAAGAAATATTATGACTAAGATAATGCAGAATAAATTATCCTTAGCCTTTAACAATATAATAACTGATAGAATATAATAGACAACAAGTTTTAGATCAACAACTGCAGCGGAATAAGCAATCCATTAGAAGAGTCAAGTAGGGCATAAAATCTACTATCTTCTATGATTTAAAAAGTTTTTCATCAACTTTATCGCTGAGACTCAGCTTAATAAATAAAATCGAATCATCCCTGCATCACGGCCAAGGATATTCATGTAATCATCAATGGTCATGATTATACCAAATAATCCCTGGTCATAATCATACCAACAACTGTCCATCAATGAACTACAAGCCAATGAGGACTTTCACCACATCATTCGTCACATTACGGTCATGATTATATTGAATAATCCCTTGTTATAATCATACCAAGTCCATCTATGCACGTAAGCCAGAGATAACTTTCATCATAATATAAACATGAGGATGATGACAATGACATAATAATTCAATAAAACAAGTTCAAGATAAATTTTAACGATTTATAATTTAATTTATCCAGAAATCAATAGCGTCCAAATTGTCAACATGATACTGCTTTGTGGAGTAAAATTCAAGAATGCTCAAAAGAATATTTCCATGAAAAGATACTGGATGAACCACAAATATCCAGGATATTCTACTAATTTCATGGAGTATAGAAGCCAAAACTTTAACCAACTGAGTATAATAGAATATATAAAACTGCAAATGAATTTTTGCCCGCCATGCGGTAATCCACATAGACAGATCATTTCCACAATTTAATAAGGAATGAATACGAATGATCATTCACCATGCATGCGATAGTCCACATAGACTGGTTATTCCAACAGAATAATAAAGAATGGAATAACAGAAGAATTCACCATGCATGCGTAGCAGCGAGACAACATGTTATTCCAACAGAATAATAAAGAATGGAATAACAAAAGAATTCACCGTGCATGCGATAGACCGCGCATGCATAAAAGTTATTCCAATGTAATAATAAAGAATAGAATAACAGAAGAATTCACCTGGCATGCGATAGACCGCACAGACAGGTTATTCCAATAGAATAATAAAGAATAGAATAACAGAAGAATTCACTTGGCATGCGATAGACCGCACAGATAAGTTATTCCAACAGAATAATAAAGAATGGAATAACAACCCTTACAAGTATTAAAAGAAAATAACTCTCTTCATGAATACGAAAGAAATAATACCCTTACCTTAGAAGAGGCGGATCTTTGGAATAGTGAGGTAAAGAGACTTTCTTCTTCTTTCTCTCTATAATAATTGCTCTTGTGAGACTTAGTGAATTGGTGAGAAATGAAGGAAGAATGAGCTTCTATTTATAGGAAAATATAGTTTCAATAATTGCACATTTTGGGGCTCGAAATATTACAATTATAATACCTTCCTCTTTTCTTCATTTTTTAATTTAGTCCCGCAAGTATTATCAAACTTGCACCACCTCCCCTAATAGTAAATCATGTGAATTAATAGTTCATTCATGTGACTTAATAGTATAATCATATGAAAAAACTAATTACAGTATAGTACCTTCATCTATACCTCCATTTTTAATTTAGTCATGCAAGTATTATCAATCTTGCACCAATTCCCCTAATAGTAAATTATATGAATCAATAGTACACACATGTGAACACATAGTTATAAGCATGTGAATTAATAGCAATTAATTGCTCATTTATTTGATTAATTACCCGATTGATCAATATAACCTCCAGACATCCATTATTATCGAAATAGATGTCGATTTCAACTAACACTAATAATTCTCACACAATAGAACTATCAATTTCATCTTTAATCAACAAGAACTTATTCATCATTAATATTATAACTCACAATATTTAACAACCAGGTCGTTCCCAGGAAAAGGGGCTTTTCGATAAGGATTTCTCCTTATCGGGCGCGCAATTAGGTGACCAAACCTCTCTTCGACAGAACTTCTGACATTGTCAATATTACAAATAATAATATGAATAACTTTGTCGTCTCAATTATTGATTTAATAATATAACATATTATACGGATGATATTGTGACAATAATTGAATCAATAATATGAGAGAGATGATGCAAGAAAATTATCGTAGCAATAATTGAGTATAACTAAGTGACTTCTTACGTAAGCATCAATAATTAATACCGCAGCTACTATGCAACCACGCCAGACATCGTATTTTTTACTAGGGTAGTTCAACAATTTTAACGGTAACACTTTTGCAAGTTATTTTTATAAAAATATAATTTTTTCGTTTTTTTAACTACTACAATACTTCCGTTGTGGGGTCCATTAATGATTTTGCCGTCGCATTTAATATTCCCCTGTTAAAACGTAATATTCCCCAACCAATCTAATATTATATAACCACTTGCTTACTTTGCAAAATTTGCACATATCACCCTTAACTTTAACATTTTATCAATTTAACCATTTACGAAAAAAAAATTATAAGAAAATTAAATAATTTCATTTCATAAAATTCGGGGTCTTATATATTAACTGTTGTCGAACTCTGTTCGATGAGCCTGGATTTTACATCCGGTGCATTTCTCGCTTTTACAGCTTTCTTTACATTTCGTTCTGCCTGGAGTTTACTTCGTGGTAGTTGATCGATTTTACAGCTTTATGTACGTTTCATCACGCTTGGAGTTTCCTCCGTGGAGGTTGATAGCTTTTATAGCTTTATTTACATTTTCCGATGCCCCTTAGAGGTGCTTCGTGGTGGTGATCGATCATGTTCGTATATATATATATATATATATATATATATATATATATATATATTTACTGACTTTTATATATATACCGCTTATTGCTTTCATACAAATTGCGGTGATCATGTGAGCCTCAGGAATCATGTGATCACAGATTCAAATTTATGGATCTAGATTCGGTTCCGTGATTAGAATCGAGCATTGGGTTAATAACCGAACCGAACCACAATTTCTTGCTATAACCGATAACCCCAACTAACACTATTTTAGGTACCGAATAAACAACCGAATTTTGCATTAACAAGAATAACGAGAATAATCGAATAGGTTATTTGTTATTCGATTAATAACCGAATTGAAAAGAATTAGTAGCAACAGTACGATTCAATTCTCGTGAAGTCTGCCGACCGCGATCCAAATCACTATCCTCTTCTCAGCCCAAAGTTCCAATTCAAGTCAATGTTGTTCCGGTGGGACACAACCTCAACCTCACACTTTGAATATCACGATCCAATTGGAGCAGGATGATCCCTGATGACGAAGTGTGCTAAAAGGGTTTGAAGCGACGCAGAGTGCATTCATCAAGTGATGAAGTACCAAAGCTCTTGCCAAGATCACAGAGTCAGAATCTCTTATTGAACGCCCAAAAATATCGGTGGGAGTTTTCCGGGGAAGGCGATACTCAAGAGTGAAAGTGACATTCGGTAAAGAGAAGGTCTGGTTCCGCATGCTAAAGAGTAAAGACTTGGGGATTTGAAGATTTAGTGGTGGAAATTATGAAGCGGTTTGGTATAGATGAAAAAAATTAGGTTTCATATCAAGTACTTGGATGATGACTTCGAATGGGTGCAGTTAACATGCAATGAGGACTTTGAGGAGTGTCTTGATGTTTGCCGATCAACTCAGAGCCACACCATTAAGCTCTCTCTCTCCAGGAACAAACTAGTTGACTGCGAATTTTCAATTTAGTAAAGTGTTGTTCGGTTATTCGGTTTAACCGAATAACCCAAAAGTAAAACCCGTACAACCTAACCGAACACCGTAAAAAAATTCGGATATAACCGAACTAGTGAAAATAATCGAATTATGAGAAAATTTCGGTTAAATTATTTCAGTTCGGTTCGATAATTCGGTTATACCCGTTTTTTGCTCAGTCCTACCCGTGATGGACATTTTCAAATTGTAAGTTAGACTTTGTAAATTATTTTTGCGAAGGTGTCGAATTTCCTCAGATGGTTTTCATACCCACGAGGAAATTGACATTATTTTGTACATTATTTTCTTATAGTCTCAAAAATAAAATCAATCAATCCGAACACTTAATAAAATGGAAGTGTAAAAGGTCTCAATTACTATTGAGCACAAGGGTTTAGAAAAAACCTCTTTTATAAAACATCACTGCCATATCTTGTTAAAATTGAATTTTTACATAAATTCAAACCCTGTGTTATAGGTGCGAACGAGGCCTCACACCACTTTCAAATAAACAGGACATTAACCCACACACACACACATTCAGGTAATAGTTTCTTAAAAAGAGGCGGTCACCGTGGTAACACGGATGTCGGGGGGTGCCTAACACCTTCCCTCCGCATAATCAAGTCCCTGCACCTAATGAATCTCTGGTTTCAATCGATTCGTTTATCGGTGTCACATCACCGGGTCAATGTGCAAACCTTTTCTCGTGTGTTGGTACAACCATTTAAAAAACCAACTGGCGACTCTTAATAGTCCATCGTCGACATTATACATGTCGGACCTTTTTCACTTATTTTTTCAAACAAATCTCACCTAACATGAGAACACCAAAGAACAAGTAACGGAAAGGGACAACTAAAAATCTCGACGTCGACAGAGAGGTTTGGTCACCTAATTGCGCGTCAATAAGGAGAAATCCTTATCGGAAAGCCCCCTCTTTCCTGGGAATGATCTGGTTGTTAAATATTGTGAGTTATAATATTAATGATGAATAAGTTCATGTTGATTAAAGATGAAATTGATATTTTTATTGTGTTGGGATTATTAGTGTTAGTGGAAATCAACATCTATTTCGATAATAATAGATGTCTGGAGGTTATATTGACCAATCGGGTAATTAATCGGATAAATGAGCAATTAATTGCTATTAATTCACATGCTTATAACTATTTGTTCACATGTGTGTACTATTGATTCACAAGATGTACTATTAGGGGAGGTGGTGCAAGATTGATAATATTTGTATGACTAAATTAAAAATGGAGGTGTAGATAAAGGTACTATACTGTAATTATTTTTTTCACATGTATAGAATTATTGATTCACATGATTGTATTATTGATTCACAAGATGTATTATTAGGGGAGGTGGTGCAAGTTTGATAATACTTGCAGGACTAAATTAAAAATGAAAGAAAAGATAAAGGTATTATACTGTAATATTTCGAGCCCCAAAACGTGCAATTATCGAAACTATGTTTTCTTATAAATAAAAGCTCATTCTTCCTTCATTCTCACCAATTCACTAAGACTCACAAGAGCAATTATAGAAAGAGAAGCTATAGAGAGAGAAGCTTTAGAGAGAAAGTAGAAGAAAAGTCTGTTACCTCACTATTCCAGTATCCAATCTTCTTCTGAGGAAATGAGAATATACCTGGGACTAGTCGGGGAACGGAGTGACGGTCCAGATGTTTGCATTAGTAGTCCTCACTATTCAGTGAAATAGTGTGATAATAAATGTAATGAGGACTTCATTTGAGTTTGAATACTATCTATGAGACAATATTCGTGTAAAAACTCTAAGCTACGCTGTTGTCGTATTGTATAAAAGAAGTTTGTATTTGATTTATGTACCATGTATTTGGCAACTCAGAATGGGTGATGTATACATATTTTGGGCGCGTCACTGCTGGTATCAAAGCTTAGGGATATGATCCCTGGCTGAGATGTGAGACTAGAACTAGGAGGGGAGAAACAGAAAATTCCTTCGCTATTATGATCTACCTAAGTTTATTTGGTATTTATTTGGTCGGTCAGAGTATAGGGATAATATGTGACATGTCAATTAACCCTTGTTTTGTGACAGTGTTTGAAAATGGCATCTGAAAATGTTGAGATCAGCAATGAAGCACATGAGACCGTTGAGTCACCAATGATCAATAACTAGGATAATGTGCAACAGGAAGACAACAATCCTCAGGTAAACAACAACACCGTTCAGATGATGAACGATGGGATGTTTAGAGGCTTTATGCAATTTATGCAACATCAGGCGAGAGAGACTTCTATTCAAAATGCAGGTGGAAACACTGGCAACTCTCGGATGGTCACCGCTAAGCACTTCAAGGAGCTGGGACCACTAGAGTTTTTCGGAGAGCCAGAACCACTTAAAGCGGAGACATGGATAAAGCAGATCACCAAGATATTTGATGTCTTGGGATGCTCTGAGGAGCAAAAGGTTCCCTTTGCCACCTTCATGTTGCGAGGAGAGGCAGATTATTGGTGGAAATCAGTAAAACGTACTCAGCCTACTGCACTCAAAATGTCTTGGGAGAAGTTCCAAGAGTTGTTCAATGACAAGTAATTTCCCAAAAGTATTCGTCACATGAAGGAGGTAAAGTTCATCAAGCTGGAGCAAAACAATATGACCGTGTCGCAGTACGAAGCTAAGTTTGTCAAGTTGTCCCAGTTCGCATCCCATTTGGTTGATAATGAGGAGAGAATGACGCGAATATTTCTGCGAGGTTTGAGACCCGAAATACGTCAATACCTCATTTCTCACAAATTGTGTTTGTATTCAGATGTAGTGAATATGACTCAGTTATTGGAGCGCGATAATGAGTCAGCCCAACCAAAAGATAACGAGCAACAACACGATAATAATCGTACCGGTGGCAATGGTCATCAGAACAATGATAACCATCGTGGAGGAAATTATCATGATAGAAATGGTAACCACTTTGGTGCTAATCATGACCAAGATAATAGAAGAAATGATTCAAGTGGAAAATTCAAGAAGAGAAGATTTAACGATGATGGGAAGGCGTCAAGCAAGAACACCAAAGACCAACAACAAATTCTAGGGGAGGAGAACGGCGCCGGTTAGATGCTACTGAGATGGAGAGGAGGGACACATAAGTCCAAACTGCTCACTGACCTTCCAAGGTATGTTTTAGTTCAAAAAAATGGTCACATAGCTCGATTTTGTCACCGTGGCGAAATCAAGTCCAAATTGGGGACGGTGGCACCAAAGGCGGATACTGGAAAAAACAAAGTCGGTGGTTTCATGAAGAGCGTTTTTCCGTGACTTCTCAAAAAGCGAGTAACCCGAACGGTTAGCAGTTGGGTTAGTTAATTATAAACTCTAATAAGTCTATACCTTATTTGATACCGGTTCTACCCATTCTTTTATTTCTCTACCTACTATTTCAACGTTTAAATTTGACTCCGGAGAAATTAGACTTTGACTTATCGGTTGAAACTCCGTTAGGAGAAACCTTCATTACATGTGATATCCAAGTCTTGGATGAGAGTCACAGTTTTTAAATGATATTTCTATCGTTAATAAATTTCCTGACGTATTCTTGAAGAACTTCCTAGCCTACCCCTAGAGCGTGAAATTGAATTTTGTATTGACCCCAGTACAAAACCCATTTCTAAAACCCTTAAATATTTCTTCAACCAAAACGAATGTATAATGCGCCAAAGACGTTGGCTCGAGCTGTTGAAGATTACGACCATACCATTCAATATTATCGTGGAAAAAGTGAACATGGTAGTTGACGCATTGAGTAGAAGATCGTATGCGTTTACGATTGTAACGTTGTTAACACAAAGACCCATTTCATATGACTTACAAATGATAGAGATAGAGTTAAAGACTACAGGACCCACGTGATAATGTCAAATAATACGAGTAGAATCGACGTTAATCGATAAAGTTAAAGCCAAGCTACACAACCTTGAAATGGTGAATGTGAAGAAGAAGGTTCAAGAGGGCGTTATTCTAGAAGCAAGGATCGACGAAGAGAGTAAATCTCAACCCTCGATTTATTTGAACCATTCGAAATCCTCAATCGAGTGGGAACTGTGGCCTATAGACTCGTTTACCGCCAAGTATGTTGCGTGTTCATAACATTTTTCACGTATCGATGTTACGTAAATATATGGATGACCCGAACCACATTATTGAATTAGAACTAGACGAGATAACAGAAGATTTAACGTATGAGGAGCTACGCTGTTGTCGTATTGTATAAAAGAAGTTTGTATTTGATTTATGTACCATGTATTTGGCAACTCAGAATGGGTGATGTATACTTATTTTGGGGACGTCACAGTTTAGATGTGGGTCCTACCATGTGGAAATATAAGAAAATCGTGTGGAAATATCACTTGCTTAAATACTTTCTTTTTCTAATACAAGGACAATATAGACAATTGATATTACATTTAATGCTATACAATCATTTTTTTAATATTTGTGGATAACTCTAAAACGACTTATATTAAGGAACGGAGGGAGTACTATCGTGTAATGAAGAAATTATAAACAAATGAATTCCTTTATTTAGCGGAAAAGGGAATTAAATGTATTATTGGGTCTGCCTAAATCATCAAAGTTTAGAAAATTGAAGTTGAGAGACTTCAATTTGGTGAAAGTGAAATGTGTGGATGTATAAGGGCTATCATGGGCTCAAGAAAGGTTGAAGTTGTGCAGCATGTAGAGTCGGACTAACGTTCCAATACTACATCTCTCATTCGTCTTAATTTGAGTTTCATGGTCAACATGCTACATAAGTTAGGGAAAAAAGTTAACCACCTTAAATTTAAATAAATGCCTCATAATTTGCTGGCCCGTAAAATGGCCACGTTCATCAATATTAATTCCATTTTATAAAAGAGGGGTTCTTGAAATTTTTAATTTTACAGGAGAGTAGAATACATTCATTATTCCGTTTATATACGCTTAGAAACACTTTAGACATTGGAACTCGCATATTTTTAGAATGTGAATCCATGTTTAAAAGAAGAAAAAATGAATCTTAAGGTATTGACTCTTAAAATTTCTGAATTTCGATACATTAAAAAAAGGGGGAAAAAGGAAAAAACTAATGACTTCTTAAAACTGAATTGGCACATTAATTTATCGTGATCTTAAGGTCTAATATATGAAATTTCAGAAATTTTATGATTCAATCTTTAAATACTCCTGCCGTTTCATATTATTTGATTATTGTTGACATTTTAAAATCAACTTAAGATTTTTTTTAAACTCAAAATTGACATAGATTCTTTTAATTTTAATCAATACAATGATGAATATCGTAAACTATCTAAAATGTATTTCGCATTGCAAGTTTTATTGTTTCATAATTTTTTAAGAGTAATCTCAACTTTGAGTTTAAAAATATTTCAAATTAATTAATTTTTTAAAGTCAATAATAATCATACAATTTGAAACAGTAAGATTACCAACTACCAAACATTAGAGTTCACTTTCTAAAAGTTGTGATTGTTTACAATTTTCAGTGTGTCAATCTTTTTATGAATTTCAACTATAAGATCTCAACTTTTTAGTTGTCTATAAAACTTTTAACCATGAATCCATGATCATCCTTTTACAAAGTCTTTCGGTGGAAGTTAAAGTTGAAAGTGATACCTACCACACTAGATGCAACAGAACAGCTTGAATCTTATTACCTTTATTTGAATTCTATTAACTGATTTCATGTGGTACAGACTTCACTCCTACTGTTAGTAAGAACCATCCTACCAAAAAGAAGAATAGGACCGGTTTGATTGTGGGGATTATTGTTCCTGTTGCTGTTGTCAGCTTTCTGTCAGTATTTTTGGTGTTCTTCATCATTCAAAGAAGAAAAAAGTGAGATACCTATATATGAAGATGAAGGTAAAGAAGGGGAAATTGTTTTAATTACATATGTTATTGCAGTCTGACTTCTTGACAGGATTCCATTGCCGAATGCATCATTTGCCTGTGCGTGTTTCTTTTACTGGAACTGGTTTTTGGATGCTAGTTTGAGTATACCATTATTCATATGCACGTGAGCCTGTGTGTTGACACAAAAATGTGCTTCAATTCACATCTATGTCTCTATTGTTATTTCATTGGTACCCTAGGAACATGCATGTGCAGCTTTTTTATTTATTTTTAGTACCAGATCCTTTATCAGTAACAATATATCATCCTTGCTTCTGGTCTGTCTAAAGAAGCCTGAGTTCCATTTATGAGTGATTGACAATGTGCTTGCAAGCAATCAGTTTTTCCGAGGATTGCTTCCTTCCACTTATACATTGTCAAAAACCATTTTCACGAGAAACTGAAACAAACAAATAGAATAGATTTGCCAAAAAGTAGATAGAATGGAGGAGTAGGAGCAAACTGAGGCATTAACTCATGAGCTGTGTAGCCTAAAATCTCGAAATAAATCAACCCATTAGTAAAACAACTCTATCACTCAAGCTGAATTGCTATTACATCCCCGTGTCACCATACGCCGGGGACGGGGCTCGGGGGTCTCATATTCGAGAGTTTCTATTTGCAGTGACCCCGGCCAATTAACAAAAATCATATTGTCCTTGGACCTTGGTAATGTCATAGTTGTTGTTTCTATTTTTGTGTCCAATATTATACTATTAGCTTTTGGGATTAAAGCAATATATAAGCTTTTAATATGTGGTATTATTCAAGTATTTTGCGTGTGTGGTTTAAATTTTCTTTTTAATGGGGGTATTATTCAAGTAATTTTTTTTGGAATCGACAGAGTTCCTGGGGATAGATGCCAGACCATACACCTTCAGTTATGCTGAACTAATCCCACTAATTGTTGGAAAAATTCCTTCAATTTTAACCGTCTTTCATAAATTAAATAAATCAGGCAAAATAAATAATACAATTCCACCAAATAAATTATAACCGCAAAAAATAATAGTACGAAAAATAAACCAATCACAAGACACCAAATTTTATCTAAAAAACTCTATAAAACTAAGAGATAAAAATAATGTTCTGAACTCTGAAAATTCCATTATAATATCCCCTCCAAATCCATGAGAGGGGGCTTGCAAAACTTCAGTTTATCGCGAGTTACAACTTTTGTTAACATATCTGAGGAGTCGCTACAAGAAATTAGGGATGTGAGTGTGACCAAGGAAATTTTGTGAAGGAATGAATTCCTTCACATGAGGAGTTTTTTTGTGAAGGATAGTAACAATATAGTTATTAGCGAAAGAAACATCCTTCACAATTTATATTTTTTTTCTCGCAAAATTAGGGTGATAGAAGGATTTTTGGAGCTAATTTATGATGAAAATTTGCAAGGAAAAAATCTATTAATGAAAGAATTATTAATCACTATATATATTATTGATCAGATATTTTTTGCGAGAGATAAAATTAGTCGTTGTTTTGTTCTAAGTAAATTTTTTAGAAATAATTGTGGTGAATATAAATTGTAATATAAATAAATTTATTTTTTTACAATAACAAATTTATTTTTCGTTAGACTTTTTAAGTAACTTACAATATTAACTATTTTTTTAATCAAAGTAAACAAATTTACAATAATTTAAACTTTAAAATTTCATACATTGACCATGAAAAAAAAATGATAACTCTTATGTGGAAATAGACTACAAATGCTAAAAAAATTACTCATCTATTCTGTAAAAAAAGTTAAGTAAGTTTGAATTTATTTTTAATTAATTTATGGTATCCTACCACTCAAATTATAATGTAATTAATTTTTAAAATAAAATTTTATTCTTAATAATACTTTTTAAATAATGTATAATATTAAATGTTTTATTAATTAAAATATTAAGTTATAATCATTCAAATTATAAAAAGTATAAATTGATAATAAAATAATTATAATAATTAAGACTCTTTTTGTAGAATAGATCACAAATGTTAAATTATTATTTTTTTGTTCTATAAAAGAGTTATATTTTAATTTGTTATTAACTAATTTATGACATTTTAAAATTAAAATTTATTTATGTTTTAAAATAAAAATTTATTTACAATATTATTTTTTAAAGAATTTACAATATTACTAATTAACCCCATAAAATGATATACTTAAATTACGGGATAAATCAACTTTTGGTATCTGTATTGGGACACGACTTATAATTTGGTACCTGGAGTGAATAAAGTTACAAACTGGTGATTGTACTCGAAAAATGTTACACTCCGTTAAACATTAGGGACACGACTTAAAAACTGGTGATTGTACTAGAAAAATGTTACACTCCGTTAAACAGTAGGGTTTCATCTTTATTCTGTTTGAAAATTAGGGTTCTTTTCTTCTGTCCTGCTTCTTCTCTCATTCTTCTTGTCTTGATTCTCCATTGATTACTGGTTCTCATGTATTTATTAAAGAGTTTTCACTGTTTAATTGAAAGGATGAGCTCGTCTTGGAGTGGAATCGTAAATGAAATTGGGAGAAGAAGATTGTAGTTCATGCAACAAAAATGAATGAATTACACCAGAGTTCCCAAGTCGGTGCCACTGTGGAACAATGGTGCGATGTGGGAGGTAAAAAAAGATGGAACAAAACATCGAGGATCTTCTTCGCGTCGACTTCGCTTCTCTCTATGTATGTTTGTCTCTCCCGTTGGATCAATTTTAACGATTATTTAAAAATTGAAAAGTACAAGCACCATATTACATTATTTTTTGAGTACAATCACCAGTTTGTAACTTTTTTCACTTCGAATACCAAATTGTAAGTCGTATCCCTAATGTTTAACGGAGTGTAATATTTTTCGAGTACAATCACCAGTTTGTAACTTTTTTCACTTCGGATACCAAATTATAAATCGTGTACCAGTACATGTACCAAAAGTTGATTTATCCCCTTAAATTACCATTCACTTTATGTCTCTTACTTAGTTCATCTTTTTGAAGTTAATATATATATATATATATATATATATATATATATATATATATATATATATATAGGTGCAAGATCTAATGCAGACGTCGGGACGAGAGCTAACGTCTCAATTTTTTTTTTTTTTTTTTGCTTTTTTTTTTAAAACAACTAAAAAAAAAAAATAAATAATTATGGAATTGAATTTTTTTCATAATACTGATGTTTTGGGTGTGATTTGAGTGCGTGTAACAAAATATATGTATGTAGACGGTATGTGCTGGTGTACCACCACTTTTGATATAGGTATTCAAAAACACGCCCAAAACATTGTATTATAGAAAAAATTCGATTCCATAAAATATTAAATATTTTTTTAATTGTTTTAAAAAAAAAAAAAAAAATCTGCTTTTGATCAAGTCAGAACTCCAGGACTGATCCATTCTATATATATATATATATATATATATATATATATATATATATATATATATATATATATAGTCATCTTAAATTACCCTTCACTTTATGTCTCTTAATTTCTAGTTTTATACTCTTCATCGGTTGCTATATAATCATTATTCACAACGCTTAGTTAGATTAATGGATCACTTGGATGCTAGTAATAGAGTATTTATTAACCTCTTATGTTATCCTATTTTGTGTAAATTTGCGCGAGAGAGAATCTATAACACAAACAAATTTTACTCCTTTAAAGAACCCCCACCACAAAAAAAAAAATCATACCATTCTTCTAATATCGTATATAAACAACATATACACTTATAATAATAAAAAAAAGTCATATCCTATCTTATACATATAATTAGAGTATCAAATTACTAAAGATGTTAAAGTTATACGCAACGCTTTGCAACGAGTCTAATAGAAGGTGAGGTATTTAATTGAGGATAAATTTTAATGTGATAGACTCACTTGCAAAGGAAAATTATTAAAATCTGACAAGTGATTTAAAATCCACACTTGACATAAGCAGTAGCTATTAGGAGTGAGTAAAAACCAGGTAAACAGAATTATCGAAACCGAATTTATTTAATCGAATTTTTTCGGTTATTCGAATATTTTTTATAATTCAGTTATCCAATTTTCTTTTCGATTTTCAGGTTCGAATCTAATACCCAAACTAAAAATTTATTTAACTAAATACAACTGATTTTGAATTTTTCGCTCACCTTAATAAATCATTTGGGCCGTCCAAAATTTAAAATAAATTTTACCATCAATATAGTGCCGGAGTCACGGGACACAACTACCAAAAAAATAAGGGGGTTTAAAAATTAAAAGAGGAATTCAAATGTCAGACTCTCGGATTGGGGGGAGGACCAGTACATATTGTACCGATCATTAATACAGTATAAATTTTGAGCCATTAATTTTTTTAAAACAGATCTACTGGTCACAATTAAACCCTCACTGTTTCAGCCTTTTCTCACTCTAGTCCCCACTATTTCAAACCCTCATTGTCCCGCGTTTCTTTAATCATTTGCCAATTATTTTATCATAGTATACTTATATTAGTATGTTGAAAACTGAAAAGGTTTGACCACGAGTATATTTATGTGTGCATATTTAAAAATTTTAAAAAAAATATATAAGTAAAATAATAATAAAAATGTGAGACCTCAGATTTTATGAATAAAGATTTAATTTTTTCGAAATATTTTTTTGAATATTATGGTGTGGATTTGAGATAGTGTTATAGTTGTGGGTAGTATTTATAAATTTTGAAAAGTATACAAGTTGTTGTATAATATTCGATTGGTCGGAGAATTTTTTTTGTCGGAGAATATCCGTACAACGATAAAATCATTGGTGGACCCCATAACGGAATTATTGTCGGATTGAGAAAACGACAAAAATATTTTTATGAAAATAACGGCGGAAGTTTTACCGTTAAAACTGTTGAACTACTCGGTAGTAAAAGTCTGATGTCTGGCATTGGTTGCATAGTAGCACCACAGTATTGATTATTGATTCTTATGTGAGAAGTCACTCAGCTTTTGTTCAATTATTGCTACGAGAATTCTTTGCATAGTATCTCACGTTATTTGATTCAATTATTGTCAATATTTTATATATTATTAAATCAATAATTGAGATGACAAAGTTATTAATATTATTATTTGCAATATTAACGATGTCTAGAAGTTACATCGAGGAGAGGTTTGGTCACCTAATTGCGCGCATGATAGGGAGAAATCCTTATTGGAAAGCCCCTCTCTTTCACAGGACTACTGGTCGATTAATATTGTGAATTATAATAATGATGATAAATGTTGTTAAATATATTGAGGTGTCTTTTTTATGAAGTCACGGAAGTTTACATATATATATTATATATATAAATTTTGTTTTATTAGTATTATTAATGTAATAAAGCGAGAAAAGATTTTTATATAAATGTAATACTTTTATAAAGTTATTTGTTTTATTAGACAATAATTAGAATATATTATATTCTATTATGCATAGTGTTTCTCGATAGTAAAATCTTTTATATAAAACTGAATACTTTTATAAAGTTATTTATTTTATTAGACTATAAACAGAATATATTATATTCTATTATGCATAGTATTTTGCATAGTAAAATCTTTTTATATAAAATAGAATATTTTTATAAAGTTATTTATTTTATTAGACAATAATTAGAATATATTATATTTTATTATGCATAGTATTGCATAGTGCCTGCATAGTGTTCTGCATAGTAAATCATTCTGGACCGTTCATGAATTAGTTACTATTCAGTCCATTCTCCTATAAAGAGAAGCTCATTCCTTCATTATTTGTTACGAATTCACTAAAACTCTATAGAGAGAATTCTTCTTCTATAATCTTGAGCGTATTTCTTTAGAGTTTAAGAAAGCTTTGAGCGTAGTGCAAGTTTTCTTCAAGTATATCCCCACCCTACCCGTCAGAGTACTCTTCTTTATAAGGTAAGGGATATTATGTGTTGTACTCACTCGTAAGGGGTATTATTTATTTCGTATTCATGAAGAGAACTTCTGTTATTCCATTCTTTATTATTACATTGGAATAACTTTTATATCATGATCTACCCTATACTTGGTGAAATTCTTACATTATTCCATTATTTATTATTATGTTGGAATAACTTTGTCTATCTGATCAAGTACTGCATACATGGTGAAATTATTACATTATTCCATTCTTTATTATTACATTGGAACATCACGCTTGCATGCGTTTACGCATGACTGAGATTCAGATTCTTTATTATTACTGTTGAAACATTACATGCATGCGGATTCTGCATGACCTAGTTCCATTCTTTATTATTACATTGGAATAACCTCATGTCATGCGGTTTGTCGCCATGCATGGTGAATTCTTACATTATTCCATTCTTTATTATTACATTTGGAATAACTTTGTCTATGTGGATTGCCACATGCATGGTGAATGACCATTCGTATTCATTTCTTATTAAATTGTGGAAATGAGATGTCTACGTGAATTACCGCATGGCGGATGAAAATCCATTGCAGTTTCATATATTCTATGATACTCTTTTGGTTAAAGTTTTGGCTTCTATACTCCATGAAATTAGTGGAATATCCTTGATATTTGCGCTTCATCCAGTATATTTTCATGAAAATATTCTTCTGAGCATTCTTGAATTTTTACTCCACAAAGCAGTATCATGTTGACAATTTAGATGTTATTGGTTCTTGGATAAATTAATTCTTGAACTTGTTTTATTGAATTATTATGTCATTGTCATCATCCTCATATTTATATTATGTTGAAAGTCATCGTGGTTTTGTAGTGCATAGATGGACTTGGTATGATTACGAATGGGTATTATTATTATTATAATCATGGTAGTAATGTTACAAATAATGTGAAAAAAAGTCCTCATTGACCCGTAGTGCATTGATGGACAATTTTTGGTATGATTATGGGTATGGATTCTCTTCGGTCAAGGGTGCAAAGATGAATTATTTTATGGCATGATCAGGACCGTTGATGAAAACATGATTATCTTTGGCCCGTAGTGCATGAGCAATTCATGGTCGTGATACTAAAGAATATCCTTGGCCTGTAGTGCAGGGATGATTTGATGATGTGGATTATTTATTATGCTGAGTCTCAGCGATAAAAGTGATGAAAAACCTTTTAAATCATAGAAGATAGTAGGTTTTATTCTCTACTTGACTCTTCTAATGGATTGCTTGTTCCGCTGCAGTTAAACTTGATGGTTGTTATATTGTATCAGTTTAACACTGTTGAAGGCTAACGATAATTTATTCTGCATTATCTTTGTCATAATATTGCTTACTGGGCTAGTTGAGCTCACCCTTTTTGCTTTCATTGTTCTCTTCAGAAAATGAAAGCGAAAGCGAGGGACTAGTCGAGGGGAACAGAGTGACGGTCTAGATGATAGCATTAGTAGTCCTCACTATTCTATGAAATAGTGTAATTATAAATGTAATAAGATTGAATTTGAGTATAGATATTGTCTAGATGACAATATTCGTGTTAAAACTCTCAGATTATATTTTGTCGTATTTTGAGTTTGAATACTGTCTAGAAGACAATATTTGTATTAAAACTCATAGCTCATGTTGTATAATTAAATTTGTATTTGAATTATGTATCATGTATTTGGCGACTCAAGATGGGTGATGTATACCTATTTTGGGGGCGTCACAGTTGGTATCAAAGCTTAGGGATATGATCCATGGCTGAGATGTGAGACAAGAACTAGGAGGGGAGAGACGGGGAATTCTTTCGCTAGTATGACCTACCTAAATTTATTTGGTATTTAATTGGTCAGTCAGAGTATAGGGATAATATGTGATATGTTAATTAACCCTTGTTTTGTGACAGTGTTTGAAAATGACATCTAAAAAATGTTGAGATCAGCAATTAAGCACATGAGACCGTTGAGTCACCAACGATCAATACCCAGGATAAGGTGTAACAGGAAGACAATAATCCTCAGGTAAACAATAACACCGATGAAATGGTGAACGATGGGATGTTCAGAGGCTTTATGCAATTCATGCAACATCAGGCGAGAGCGGTTCCTATTCAAAATGCAGGTGGAAACAATGGCAACCCACGACTAGTCATCGCTAAGTAGTTCAAGGAGCTGGGACCACCGGAGTTTTTGGGAAAGCCAGAACCACTTAAGGCAGAGATGTGGTTAAAACAGATCACCAAGATATTTGATGTCTTGGGATGCTCCGAGGAGCAAAAGGTTCCCTTTGCAACCTTTATGTTGCGTGAAGAGGTAGATTACAGGTGGAAATCTATAAAACGTACTCAGCCTAACGCACTCAAGATGTCTTGGGAGAAGTTCCAAGAATTGTTTAACGACAAGTACTTTCCCGAAAGTATTCGTCACATGAAGGAGGTGGATTTCATTAATCTGGAGCAAAATAATATGACCGTGTCGCAGTACGAGGCTAAGTTTGCCGAGTTGTCTCGGTTTGCATCCCATTTGGTCGATAATGAGGAGCGAATGACGCGAATATTTCTAAGAGGTTTGAAACCCAATATACGCCAATACCTCATTTCTCACAAACTTTGTTTATATTAGGATGTTGTGAATAGGGCTCGATTATTGGAGCGCGATAATGAGTCAAAGACAACCAAAAGGCAACGACCAACAACACGATAATAATCAGATCACCGGTGGTAGCGGTCATCTGAACAATGATAACCATCGTGGGGGAAATTATCATGCCATGAATGGTAACCATTTCGGTGGTAATCATAGCCAAGATAATAGAAGTGGAAATTTCAAGAAGAGAAGGTTCAATAATGATGGAAAGACAGCAGCACCAGCACCCGTTTCAAAGGAAGAAGAACGACCACCGGTCGTATGTTTCAAATGCGGACAGGAGGGACACATCCGTCCAAATTGTACGCAGCAATCCAAAGCGTGTTTTAATTGCAGAAGAGAAGGCCACCTAGCTCAATTTTATCGTATGGTGAAGTCAAGTCCAGCTGGGATAGTGATGCCAAAGGATGTCCCAGACAAGCCAAAGCCGGTAGTTTAAGAGAGAGCATTTTTTTTTTGACGAGGAACCTGAATAAAATTATCACAGGTAAGTTAATCATAAACTCTTGAAGTCTATACCGTGTTAGATATGGGGTTCTACTCACTCTTTTATTTCACCTAGTTGTGTTCAATGTTTGAATTTAACTCCGGAGAAGTTAGATTTTGATTTATCTGTTGAAACTCAGTTGGGAGAAACCTTCGTTACATCCACTATTTATAAATCTTGTTTAATTCAAATTGACACTTTCACGTTACCTGTCAATCTTATCTCTTTGAAAATACTTGCCTTTGATGCGATTTTAGGAATCGATTGGTTAACTACTCATCATGCTTTTTCGTAAGGTTGTTAGCTGTCATATTCTTAACCAACCTATTATGCGAATTCAAGCAACCAAACCACTAAAGTCAATCATTGTCATATCAAGCCATAAGTAAAGAGTCCTGGTCCTTTTGTTGTTGACTTCCTTTTGTGGAATACACTGAAGCCAGACTTTTTGTAGGCGACGTCGTGAATAATGATGGCAAGTTGATAGGTATCAATGTGACGTACTATCCAAGTCTTGGATGAGGGTCACAATTTTGAATGATATTTCTATTGTTAATAATTTTCCTGACGTATTCTTGAAGACTTCTTAGCCTACCCCTAGAGCGTGAAATCGAATTTTGTATTGACCCCAGTACAAAACCCATTTCTTAAACCCTCAAATATTTTTTCAACTAAAATAAACGTAACATGCGCCAAAGACGTTGACTCGAGCTGTTGAATCGACGAAGAGAGGAAATTTCAACCCTTGATTTAATTGGCCCATTTGAAATCCTAGATAAAGTAGGAATTGTGGCCTATAGACTCATTTTACCGCCAAGTATGTTGCGTGTTCAGAACGTTTTTTTTTACGTATCGAGGTTACGTAAATATGTGGACGACCCGAACCACATTATTAAATTAGAACTAAACGATATAGCAGAAGATTTAACGTATGAGGAGATACGTGTTAAAATCTTGGATAAGAAGGATCGTATTCAACACTCAAAGGTTATACCTCAAGAATTAGAATCTGAAATGAAGTCAAGGTATCCTCACCTCTTCGGCATACCAGGTACGTACGCAAATTTCAAGGGCAAAATTTCATAAGGAGGGGAGATTGTGAGACCTCAAATTTTATGAATAAAGATTTAATTTTCTCGAAATATTTTTTTGAATATTATGGTGTGGATTTGAGATAGTGTTATAGTTGTGGGTAGTATTTATAAATTTTAAAAAGTATGCAAGTTGTTGTATAATATTCGATTGGTCGGGGAATATTCTTTTTGTCGGAGAATATCCGTACGACGATACAATCATTGGTGGACCCCACAACAGAATTATTGTCGGATTGAAAAAACAAAAAAAATATTTTTATGAAAATAACGGCGAAAGTTTTACCGTTAAAACTGTTGAACTACTCGGTAGTAAAAGTACAGTAATACGCGTGGTTGCATAGTAGCACATGGTATTGATTATTGATGCTTACATGAAAAGTCACTCAGTTTTGTTCAATTATTGCTACAGTAATTGTTGCATAGTATCTCACGTTATTTGATTCAATTATTGTTAATATTTTATATATTATTAAATCAATAATTGAGATGACAAAGTTATTAATATTATTATTTACAATATTAACGATGTCTAGAAGTTCTGTCAAGGAGAGGTTTGGTCACCTAATTGCGCGCCAATAGGGAGAAATCCTTATTGGAAAGCCCACTCTTTCCTGGGAATGACCTGGTCTGTGACAACCCCAAAATAGGTCCATTCCATCCAACCCATTCTGAGTCGCCAAATACATGGTACAGAAAATAACTACAACTTTATTAATACAATTGTCGTAAGTATGAATCGACAACACTTAAACTGTGAGTTTAAATAAAATATATACCAAGCCTGTGACTCATGTCCCAACCGTGGACAACACCTCATAATGACACCTTACATAAAGGTATAGTCGAAAATTGTTTTAGAAATTAGAATCTTTGGGAAGTGTTTAAGGAAACCTTCATACATGGGAGGCCATGCGTCTAGGTTATTATAGATATCATATGCCCACAAAATTATCCTTGGTTGACCCAATAGACCCCAAAGAAAAACGAGAAGATTACTATCATATTCTTCCCAATGGTGTGTCTTCTCTTGACATATCATTATCTCCACCGTCTCTAATTGAGAATTATACTTCAACCAAACTCCAAGATTATATAGGTAGTGCTCGTATATATACTCGCAAGAAGTGGATGAGCGCATCCACATCTTATGATGATACGAGGTTGTATGTCATTAAACATCTTGTATGATAGTGGCAAAACACCCTTCCAACGTTGGGTTCGCTTCACCCTATTTGATTCAACAAATATAACTACTAAATGATGACCACCGATTCTATTCCTTGTTACCCCATTTCGACCAAATTTATACTCGTATTACACGAAGGAATTATGAAGCAAAAGGGTGAGCACAACTAGCTTCGATAAAGAATATTATGACTAAAGATAAATAAATTATCAATAGTCTTCATCGAATAAATCGTAGATTTAGAACATATGGTAGATGATAAAACTTTTCAACCATAGTTGCAGCGGAACGAGCAATCCATTAGAAGAGTCAAATAGACCATAAAATCTATTATCTTCTCCATGTTAAAAGTCCATCAACAATGTTTTATCCCTGTAACATTAATCAACAATTCCTGTCCACAATCACGTGTATAACTCATAATCGTAATTGTAGTTCTAAATTCCTTTTCGCATTCAGGACGAAGATAATTTTCATCACCTGTCTTTACCAGAAACATCAAAGATCATGGTTATACCAAATCACATTTCTTGTTCATAATCATACTAATAAATTCATCTCTGCACTACGGGCCAAAGATATTCATCAACAGTTCATCCTTGCACTACAGGCCAAAGATATTCCTCAACAGTTCATATTTGCACTACAGGCCAAATATATTCATCAACAGTTCATATTTGCACTACAAAAGCCAAATATATTAATATCTCAAAGAAATATATAATCATTTCAAAATTTATATAAACAATAATTATAACCATGTTGATCATTTCACCTTTGCACTTAAGCTAAAGATATTCCATTATAAATTCAATGATCATGATCATACCAGTCAACTATTCAACTTTGCACTACTGGCCAAAGAGAACACATAGTCATGATCATACCAAAAATCTACCCATCTTTACACTCAAGTCAAAGAGAAATATCATCATTAGGGTTATAAAAATGTTATATATAATAATAAAAATAATATGATCAACATATAATTTTAATCTCAAAAGTAATATTCATAAATCAACTATAATTTGGTTAGAAAAAGAAACCAATTTTGTCGTAAATAGTAACTCATGAATAGTAACTCGTGAATAGTAACCCCGACATGAAAAAAGTAGAAATTCCACAATAAAATCCATACCAATATTTCGGTATAATGATATTGAAAGAGTAATATTTCTTAAGCTTATAAACAATTTATTTTAATTATTTACACTTTACTAAATAATGCATTTAATCATCCTAAAATGCCAAACTCATAAGATTTCATCTCCAATAACCAAAACTCTCATCAAAAATCTGCATATACCTCATATAGGAATCTCAAGCCATAAAATCCTATTTTCCAATTTTCTTACTTCACATAACATATTTAATTCATTTACTCATAACTAGTTCATTTTCATGAAAAATATCAAATCAGTTCCAAAAATATTTTTTTTTTGGGATTTAGCAGAATATAGTCCCATATTGAACATATATTTTTCTCAAAATTTTTAAAATTCATTTACTATTTTTCATATGGCCAAAATCGCCGAATATTTAGACATTTATCATAAATTGTACTTTTATCCAAAAATTCCGAAATTCACAGAGTATACTGATATTATATAGATATACTTCCAATAAAAAGTTTATCAATTTTGGAGTTAACCACAAGGAGTTATAAGCGGTTACTTTTAAAATAGTCCTTTCTCATAAAATTCATAACTCTTAATCTATACATCCAAAAATCACCATTTTTGGACACAATCAATAAAACTCATCAAAATATCATTTCAAATTTTTCCAAAATTTTCTGAAGATCGGAAGAAGTACGAACTGAAAAACATAACAACCCTTAAAATCCCTTACCTCAAAAGAGCAGTACTTCTGACTGGAATAACGCTGAACGAACTTGCACCGTATAGCAACACTCAAGATATCAAAATACTCACAAGAATACACTCGATAATATAGAGAGAAATAGAGAGAAAACTTTAGTTTCTGGTGTGATTTTTAATTCTAACCTAAGCACCCTATTTATAAGAAAATGCTTAGAATACCAAAGTAAAAAATTTAATAAAATATTATTATATTTATATAAATTTCCTACGTACACTAAGAATCTGAATTCAGCATGCATTCAACACCAGTGGGGCCCACCAACAATATAAAAAACATTTTTCTTAATAAAAATTATTAAAATTTTAAAAATCAATTATTCTGGAACTTCAATAATTCATAATAAATAGCTCTTTTATCAGAAAATTCGAATCTCGCGAATTTTTATAGAAAATTCAATTCTCTACAAATTCACATACGAACGATTTTACAGGCTATAATCAAAATTCAGTCAAGAAATGGGGTCCACCGACACACAAAACATGTGTTAATCATTTAATGCAACAAAAATACTCTTCCTCCTCATATACTCATATATCACACATTTATTGTAAAAATATCATCATTATTATATTATAATAATATATTATTTTATCAGAAAAGATAAAATATCAATTTTCAACAATTGTCATTTTAAAAATTTTCTCCATCTATATCCACATAAAATGAATATTTTCCTCATCATATAAATTAATAATTAATTATTCACAAATAATATTACAGAATCACAATATTGACAACTGTGCGGTTCGGGAAGAGGGCTTTCCAATAAGAATTTCTCACTTCTTGGCGTAATTAGGTGACCAAACCTCTCCTTAGATGAGAACTTTCTAGACATTATCAATAATGCTATCTAATAATATTATTCAAATAATATGAATTATTGATTTGATAATGAAAAATACTGTGCAGTGACAATTATTAAAATAACAATAATATAAAATATTAATGCAGCAATTATTGAATCAAAAATAAAATATTGAACAGTAATTATTGTAACAATTATTGAGTAGTGCCTTCTTACGTAAGAATCAATAATTGGTGCAATACCCAAAGTAATCTTCTTGTCTGACAACAACGTATTCATCGTGTTTTAACCATAGGTATTCCAACAAAGATTATTACAGAATAACAACTACTGTTATTTATAAATAACTTATACTTTGTCGTTTTCTTCATCCAATCGTTTTCCATTATGGGGCCCACAAAAGGCTGCGCCGTCGTATGAATATTCTCCGACAGGAAGAATATTCCACGACCAAACGAATATTCTCCGACAACAATGAGTATTTTATAACCACTTGTTTATTTTAAAAAAAATTCATATATCACCCTTAACTTTAACTTTTTATCAATTTAACCATTTACTGAATAGTAATTTTAAGAAAAAATTGAATACTTTTATTTCATAAAATTCGGGGTCTTACATGGTCGATTAATATTGTATATTATAATAATGATGATAAATGTTGTTAAATATATTGAGGTGTCTTTTTATGAAGTCACAGAAGTTTACATATATAAATATTATATATATAAATTGTGTTTTATTAGTATTATTAATGTAATAAAAGCAGAAAAGTTTTTATATAAAACAAAATACTTTTAAAGTTATTTGTTTTATTAGACAATAATTAGAATATATTATATTCTATTATGCGTAGTGTTTTACATAGTAAAATCTTTTTATATAAAGCAGAATACTTTTATAAAGTTATTTATTTTATTAGACTATAAATAGAATATATTATATTCTATTATGCATAGTATTTTGTATAGTAAAATCTTTTTATATAAAACAGAATACTTTTATAAAGTTATTTGTTTTATTAGACAATAATTAGAATATATTATATTTTATTATGCATAGTGTTGCATAGTGCCTGCATAGTATTCTGCGTAGTAAATCAATTTGGACCGTTCATGAATTAGTTATTATTCAGTCCATTCTCCTATAAATAGAAGCTCATTCCTTCATTATTTCTTACGAATTTACTGAAACTCTAGAGAGAGAATTCTTCTTCTATAATATTGAGCGTATTTCTTTAGAGTTTAAGAAAGCTTTGAACGTAGTGCAAGTTTTCTTCAAGTATATCCCCACCCTACCCGTCGAAGTACTCTTCTTTATAAGGTAAGGGATATTATTTGTTGTACTCGTAAGGGGTATTATTTATTTCGTATTCATGAAGAGAACTTCTGTTATTCCATTCTTTATTATTCTGTTGGAATAACCTGTATACGTGGTTTACCCTATACTTGGTGAAATTCTTCTGTTATTCCATTATTTATTATTATGTTGGAATAACCTGTCGGTGCGTTTACGCATGACATGGTTCCGTTCTTTATTATTAAGTTGAAACATCATGTCTGTGCGGTTTTACGCATGACCTGGTTCAGTTCTTTATTATTCTGTTGAAACATTCTGTCTGTGCGGATTACGCATGACCTGGTTCCATTCTTTATTATTCTATTGGAATAACCTGTCTGTGCAGTTTGTCGCATGCATGGTGAATTCTTCTGTTATTCCATTCTTTATTATTCTGTTGGAATAACCTGTCTATGTGGATTGCCACATGCATAGTGAATGACCCTTCGTATTCATTTCTTATTAAATTGTGGAAATGAGATGTCTACGTGAATTACCGCATGGCGGATGAAAATCTATTGCAGTTTCATATATTCTATGATACTCTTTTGGTTAAAGTTTTGGCTTCTATACTCCATGAAATTAGTGGAATATCCTTGATATTTGCGCTTCATCCAGTATATTTTCATGGAAATATTCTTCTGAGCATTCTTGAATTTTTACTCCACAAAGCAGTATCATGTTGACAATTTGGACGTTATTGGTTCCTGGATAAATTAATTCTTGAACTTGTTTTATTGAATTATTATGTCATTGTCATCATCCTCATGTTTATATTATGTTGAAAGTCATATGTGGCCTGTAGTGCATAGATGGACTTGGTATGATTATGACCAGGTGTAAGACCCCAACTTATTATAAATAAAATTAAATTTTCTCTATTTATTATTTTGAAATAGTAAGGGTTGATTTGATTAATGTGGTTAGTTATGGGTAAAATGCGCAAATATTTAAAGTAGTTATAAAATATTCATTTTTACCGGAGAATATTCGTTTGGTCGTGGAATATTCTTACTGTCGGGGAATATTCGTACGATGGCGAAGCCTTGTGTGGGCCCCATAACGGAAAGCGATTGGATGAAGAAAGCGATAAGTATAAGTTGTTTATAAATAGCTTGGCGTTGTTATTACTGAATTATCATTGTTGGAATACCCGGTGGTTAAAACACACGAATATACGTTGTTGCACGAGAAGACACTGCAGTATTGCACCATTCTCGATTCTTACGTAAAAAGGCACTACTCAATAATTGTTACAGTAATTACTGTTCAGTATTTTATTTTATTGATTCAATAATTGCTACGTTGATATTTTATATTACTGTTGTTTTAATAATTGTCACTACACAGTATTTTTCATTATCGGACATTTTCTAGAAACTTCTGTCTAAGGAGAGGTTTGGTCACCTAATCAAGGCGCCAAGAAGGAGAAATCCTTATTGGAAAGCCCCCTCTTCCTAGCAGTGCAGTTTGCATGATTGTGATTCTCGTAATATTATTTGTGAATAATTAATTATTAATTTATATGATAAGAAAAATATTCATTTTATGTGGATATAGATGGAGAAAATTTTTAATGTGACAATTGTTGAAAATTAATATTTTATCTTTTTCTGATAAAATAATTCATTTAAATATATTATTATATTTTAATAATATAATAATGGAGATATTTTTTACAATGAATGTGGGATATATGAGTATATGAGGAGGAAGAGTATTTTTGTTGCAAATGTTGTTTAAAATATGTTAAACATGTCTGTGGGCCCATTTCTTGACTGAAATTTGATTATAGGCTGTAAAATCGTCCGTTTGTTAATTTCGGTCAACTTCTGTTTGGAATTTGGAAAACATTTCTTCTGCAAAATTGTAGAGAATGGAATTTCTTATAAAAAGGACATGAGATTCGAATTTTTCTGACAAAAGTGCTATTTATTATGAATTATTGAAATTCCAAAATAATTAATTTTTGAAGTTTTAAATAATTTTTAAAAGAAAAACATTTTTTTTTCATTTGTGGGCATGTGTTAAATGGTTGAAATCAACTGGTAAGGTGTGCGTAGGATTTTAATTTATAAATATTATTATTTTATTCAATTTTCCTTTGGTGTTCTAAGTATTTTTCTATAAATAGGTGCTTGGGTTAGAATTGAAAATCACACGAAAACTCAAGTTTTTCTCTCTCTCTCTCTCGATATATTGAGGCGTATTCTTGTGAGTATTTTAATACTTTGAGTGTTGCTATACTGATGCAAGTTCAAGTCATAGCCTATATCAGGTGTTTCATTTAAATCTTTGTCTTTACGAGGTAAAGGATATTATTTTTTTAAAAATGATATTAATTCTTTCAATATTATTATGCCGGAATATTGTGAGTATTTTTCTTGTGAAATTCTTGTCTTTTAGTGTCGGGATTACTATTCACGTATACGGCACTATTCACGTATACGACACTATTCACGAATACGGGCACTATTCACAGAAAAATTAAATTTTCGTTTTTCGTTCAAAATATCTATTATGGATACTAGCTTTGATTGTATCCATGTTTTGATCATTCTTGAATTTTACTCCACTATGATTATTTATGAGGTATTTTTGGACATTGAATAGCTGAAATACGAATCCTTAATATTTATTCTTTTGTTTCACTAGGTTCGTTTTCTTTAAAATATTTTTCATCATCCTCAGTCCTAAATGATTATATAATTGAATATCTTTGGCCTGTAGTACAAAGATTAATGATTTCTGATGAATATCTTTGGGCGTGAAGTGCAAAAATGAGCAGTGTTTAGATGAACACGACTAATCGGTGAATATCTTTGGCTGCGGTGCAAAGATGAATATTTGATTCGGTATATATGTTGATTGATGTTACAGGATAAAATGTTGACGATGGACTTTTAAATTCATATATAGAAGGTAGTAGACTTTATTCTCTATTTAACTCTTCTAATGAATTATTATTTCCGCTGCGAACATTGATTTAAAACTTATTGTCTATTGCATTCTATTAGATTTTTCCCTGTTGAAGACTAACGATAATTTGTTCTATATTATCTTGGTCATAATATTCTTTACTGGGCTAGTTGAGCTCACCCTTTTCTTTTTTGTTCCATTTTTCTTCTCAGGAGGCGAGAATGTAGCAAGTACTAGTCGGGGTATAGAATGAAGGTTCTAGAAAGTCATTTTAGTAGTCCTCACAATTTTTATAAAATAATGTATCAATAATTATAATGAGGACTTTTTTGAGTGTGGATAAAGTTGTGGTTGTCTCTGTACCATGTATTTTGACGACTCAGAATGGGTGTTGTATACCTATTTTGGGGGCGTCACAGTTGGTATCAGAGCTTAGGGATATGATCACTTTGGCGGAGATCGGGGAATAGAACTAGGAGAGAGAGGCGAGTAAATCCTTCGCTAGTGTGTCCTACCTAAGCTTATTTGTTGGTCTACTATAATATAGGGATATTATGTGATATGTTAATTTGTTAAATTAACCCTTGTTTTATGGTAGTATTTGAGAATGTCAATCGAGAATGTTAATGATTGGAGTAAATGAGACCAGTGGAGATACCTTTTGCTCACCAATGAGGAGAAGCGTGCAACAGTTGACAATGTTCCTCATCGTAAACAACACTCTCGAAGCGAGCGATGATGAACGATGAGATGTTTAGAAGCTTTTTGCGATTCATGCAAAACCGAGACGAAGGAGATTTCTGTTCAAAATACGGTAGAAACAATGGCAACGCATACGGTTGGTCACAACCAAGCGAGTTCAAAGAGTTGGGACCACGTAATTACTGGGAAAGCCGGATCCGATTAAATGAGGCGTGGGTCAAGCAAATTACCAAGATATTCGATGTCTTGGGATGCACTGAGGAATGTAAATTTCCATTCGCCACTTTTTATGTTCCAGTAATGAGAAAGATTATTGGTGGGAATCGTGAAGCGTACCCATCCACCCGCGCTTTCAAGATGTCTTGGGAGACATTTCAGAATCGTTCAATGACAAATACTTTCCGAAAGTGTTCGCTATATGAAGGAGGTATAGTTTATTAGATTGGAACAAAACAACATGACCGGTGTCCCAAAGACGAGCCAAAGTTCGCGGAGTTATCGGGTTTGCACCTCATTTGGTGGAGAATGAGGAACGATGACGCGGATGTTTCGAGAGGTTTGAAACCCAGATACGCCAATATCTCATTTCTCATAAATTTTCTCTCTTTTTAGATGTTGTCAACATGGCTCAATTATTAGAGCGAGATAACGAGTACGGGCAACCGAGGGACCACAACCAAGATCATATCGGTGACAGCAGTCATCAGAACAACGATAACCAGTGGAGAAAGAAGAATACGGACAAGAACGGCAACCACTCTAGTGGTAATCATGGCCATGAGAATAGAAGAAGCGAGTCAGGGGGAGATTTAAAAAAAAGGAGATTCAACAATGACAATGCGAATATGTCAGCACCAGCAGCAACTGGTTCCAAGGAAGGAGAACGACCATCGATCATATGCTATAAATGCGGGAAAGAAGAACATATCAGTCCAAACTGCCCACAACAGTTCAAGATATGCTATAATTGTGGAAAGGAAGGACATATCGCTCGAGATTGTATGGTAGTGAAACCAAGTCCAGCGGGGATGGTGACTCAAAAGGCTGTCCCAGAAAAGTCAAAGTCAACGGTTCCTGGAAGAGCGTTTGTCGTGATTGGTCAACATGAGAGGAACCCAAACGAGGTGATCACGGGTAATCTAATCATAAATTCATGCGAAGTTTATACCTTACTAGATACCGGTTCTACCCATTCATTTATTTCTCCTGCTTGTGCTCAACGTTTAAACTTGACTCCGGAGAAATTAGACTTTGATTTATCTGTGGAGACTTCGTTAGGAGAAACTTTCATCACATCCACTGTTTATAAATCTTGTTTGATCCAAGCTGGCACCATCACCTTACCTGTTGACCTTATCTCTTTAAAGATACTTGCATTTGACGTGATTTTAGGGATTGATTGGTTAACTACTCATCATGCCAAAATTGATTGGTTTCGTAAGGTTGTTAGTTTTTATATTCCTAATCAACCTGTTGTTCGAATTCAAGAAACTAAACCATTAAAATCAATCATTGTCATATCAAGTCATAAAGCTATTCGTTTATTGAAAAACGGATGTCAAGCTTTCTTAGCCCATGTTATGGATTTGAATAAAGACACGCCATATTTGAATAATATTCCTGTTGTTATTGACTTTCCGACGATTTCTCGAAGAACTTCGGCCTACCCCGTAACGTGAAGTTGAATTCTTTATTGATCTTGAACCTGGTACAAAGCCCATTTCTAAAACCCCATATCGAATGGATCCTATTGAACTTCAGGAGTTAAAGGTCCAACTACAGGATTTTTTGGACATCGGTTTCATTCGTCTTAGTACATCTCCTTGGGGTGCTCCTGTTTTATTCGTAAAGAAGAAATATGGAAGTATGCGACTTTGTATCGACTACCGAGAATTAAACCATGTCACTATCAAGAATAAGTATCCGTTACCTCGTATTTATGACATGTTTGGCCAGTTGCAAGGAGCACAATTCTTTTCAAAGATCGATCTTCGTTCTGGATATCATCAGCTGAAGGTTAAAACTGAGGATATTCCGAAGACTGCCTTCAGAACTCGGTACGGGCATTATGAATTCCTAGTCATGTCTTTTGGATTGACTAATTCTCCTACGGCTTTCACGGATATGATGAACCGAGTATTCAAGGATTATTTGGATCAGTTCTTTGTTGTCTTTATTGATGACATCCTCATATATTCCAAAAGTCGTGAAGATCATGAGCACCATTTGAAGCTGATACTGCAAAGGCTTCGTGATAACAAGTTATATGCCAAGTTGAAGAAATGCGAGTTCTGGCTTGAGGAAGTAGCATTCCTTGGGCACGTGGTGTCAAAACATGGAGTATCTGTTGACCCGGCAAAGATTGAAGCAATACAAAGTTGGGAACAACCGAAGTCGATAACCGAATTACGTAGCTTTCTGGGCTTAGCTGGTTATTATCGGAGATTCGTGGAGGGATTTTCTCGAATCGCTACTCCATTAACTCAGCTAACTCGGAAGGATACAAAATTCATATGGAGCGAGGAATGCGAGAAGAGTTTCCAAGAGCTCAAGAGGAGACTTATTTCGACACATGTTCTGACAATACCATCTGGTTCGGATGGATTTGTTATCTACAACGATGCTTCAGGCAAAGGGCTAGGATGTGTTCTCATGCAACGTGGGAAAGTTATAGCCTATGCCTCACGATAACTTAAAGAATATGAGAGGAATTATCCTACTCATGATCTAGAGTTGGCAGCAGTTGTTTCGCGCTAAAGATCTGGAGGCACTATCTATATGGGGAGAAAGTGGAGATATATTCATACCATAAAAGTCTCAAATATTTCTTCACCCAAAAGGAACTCAACATGCGGCAACGACGTTGGCTCGAGCTTTTGAAAGACTACGACCACACCATTCAATACCATCCTAAAAAGTTTAACGAAGAATTGCCGATAGCGTTGAGTAGAAGATCTTATGCGGGAACAAGTGCGATGTTGTTAACACAAAGGCCTATTTTGTGTGATTTACAAAAGATGAAGATAGAATTCAAGACTACGGGAACCCATGCAATGCTGTCAAGTATTCGTATAGAACCAACTTTAATCGAAAAAGTTAAAGTTTCTCAAGCCACAGACCCGGAGCTGATGCGTATGAAGAAGAAAGTACAAAAAGGTGCTATTCCAGAAGCAAGAATCGATGAAGAAAGAATACTTCGAGTCCACTCCAGACTTTGTGTTCCTAATGATTCTGATTTGAAGTACAAGATCATGATGGAGGCACACAATACACCCTTTGTAATCCATCCTGGAAGTACCAAAATGTATCGTGATCTTCGACATACAATTTGGTGGAATAATATGAAGAAAGAGATTGCAAAGTTTATCTCGATGTGTTTAACTTGTCAACGTGTAAAGGCGGAGTATCAAGTACCTAAGGGTCCGTTGCAACCACTTGAGATTCCGAAATGGAAGTGGGAAAACATTACCATGGATTTCGTTACTGGTCTTCCCACGGTTTCTCAAGGCATAAATGTTATTTGGGTTATTGTTGATAGATTAACCAAGTCTGCACATTTCTTGACGATACGGGAGACTTATTCCCTTGAACGTCTTGCTCATATGTATGTAAATGAGATTATAAGATTGCATGGCATTCCAGTATCCATAGTTTCGAATCGTGACCCAAGATTCACTTCAAGATTTTGGGTTAGCTTGCAAAAAGCTATGGGCACGGATTTACGATTTAGTTCGGCATACCATCCTCAAACGGACGGACAATCAGAGAGGACTATTCAAACTCTTGAAGATCTATTAAGACTCTGTGTCCTAGACTTCAAAGGCAGTTGGGATAAGTATTTATCATTGGTGGAATTTTCCTACAACAACAGTTATTAGGCAAGTATAGGTGTGGCTCCATTTGAAGCATTATATGGACGGAAGTGTCGTTCTCCAGTGTGTTAGGATGAGGTAGGTGAAGCAACATTGTTGGGCCCAGAGTTGGTACGTATTACTACAGAAAAGATCCAAATGATTCGACAACGTATACAAACGACACAAGATCGACAAAAGAGTTATGCGGATCTTCATCGAAATGACGTGGAATTTAGTATTGGGGATCATGTATTGTTGCGTGTCGCTCCATGGAAGGGAGTTACAAGATTCAGGAAGAGAGGAAAGCTCAATCCACGATTTATTGGTCCATTTCAAATTCTTGACCAAGTAGAAAATGTGGCCTATAGACTCGCGTTACCTCCAAGTATGTCTCGTGTTCATAATATTTTTCATATATCTGTGCTACATAAATATGTGAAAGAACCAAACCACGTTATTGAGTTAGAACCGGACGAGATAGCCGAAGACTTAACGTACGAAGAGGTACCTGTCAAGATCTTGGATAGGAAGGAGCCTACGCACGAAGGTCATACCACAAGTTAAAATTTTGTGGAGAAACCATGTTATAGAGGAAATGACCTGGGAGTTGGAAACGGAAATGAAAGCGAGGTACCCTCATCTTTTCGAAACACCAAGTACATGTGTCAATTTCGAGGACGAAATTTCATAAGGAGGAGAGGTTGTAAGACCCCAACTTATTATAAATAAAATTAAATTTCCTCTATTTATTATTTTAAAATAGTAAGGGTTGATTTGATTAATGTGGTTAGTTATGGGTAAAATGCCCAAATATTTTAAAGTGGTTATAAAATATTCATTTTTATCAGAAAATATTCGTTTGGTCGTGGAATATTCTACTGTCTTGGGAATATTAAATGCGACTATGCCAGCCTTGTATGGGCCTCATAACTAAAAGCGATTGGATGAAAAAAATGACAAGTATAAGTTGTTTATAAATAATCTGGCGTAAGTTATTACCGTTATAATATCGTTGGAATACTTTGGTTAAAACACGAATCTGGCGTTGTTGCACAAAAGAATACCACAGTATTGCACCAATTATTGATTCTACGTAAAAGGCACTACTCAATAATTGTTACAAAGAATTATCGCTCAAGATTTTATTTTATTGATTCAATAATTGCTACGTTGATATTTTTATATTTTCGTTGTTTTAATAATTGTCACTACACAAAGATTTTTTATTATCAAAGCAATAATTCATATTATCTGAATAATATTATTAGATAACATTATTGGCAATGTCTAGAAAGTTACATTTAAGGAGAGGTTTGGTCACCTAATTGGCGCTTAATAAGGAGAAATCCTTATCGAAAAGCCCCTCTTTCACAGGGCATTACCGTTACCAGATTGTGATTCTGTAATATTATTTGTGAATAATTAATTATTGATTTATATGATAAGGAAAATATTCATTTTATGTGGATATAGATGGAGAAAATTTTAATGTGACAATTGTTGAAAATTAATATTTTATCTTTTTTGATAAAATAATTTATTTAAATATATTATTATATTTTAATAATATAATAATGGAGATATTTTTACAATGAATGTGGATATATATGAGTATATGAGGAGGAAGAGTATTTTTGTTGCAAAAGTTGTTTAAAATATTAAACATGCATGTGGGCCCATTCTTGGATCGGAAATTTGATTATAGCACGTAAAATAAATCATGCTTATGGATTTCGGTCAACTTCTGTTTGGAATTTGGAAATATTTTCTTCTGGAAAGTTGTAGAGAATGGAATTTCCTATGAAAAAGACATGAGTTTGGAATTTTTCTGACAAAAGGGCTATTTATTATGAATTATTGAAGTTCTGAAGTTCCGAAATAATTGATTTTTGAAGTTTTAAATAATTTTTAAAAGAAAAACATTTTTTTTCATTTGTGGGCATATGTTAAATGGTTGAAATCAGCTGGTAAGGTGTGTGTAGGATTTTAATTTATAAATATTATTATTTTATTCAATTTTCTGCTTTGGTGTTCTAAGCATTTTCCTATAAATAGGGTGCTTAGGTTAGAATTGAAAATCACACCAGAAACTGAAGTTTTCTCTCTCTTTCTCTCTCGATATATTGAGCGTATTCTTGTGAGTATTTTAATACTTTGAGTGTTGCTATACAGTGCAAGTTCAAGTCATAGCCTATATCCGGTGTTTCAACTAGAAGTACTGTCTTTACGAGGTAAAGGATATTATTTTTTTAAAAATGATATTAATTCTTTCAATATTATTATGCCGGAATATTGTGAGTATTTTTCTTGTGAAATTCTTGTCTTTTAGTGTCGGGATTACTATTCACGTATACGGCACTATTCACGTATACGACACTATTCACGAATACGGGCACTATTCACAGAAAAATTAAATTTTCGTTTTTCGTTCAAAATATCTATTATGGATACTAGCTTTGATTGTATCCATGTTTTGATCATTCTTGAATTTTACTCCACTATGATTATTTATGATGTATTTTTAGACATGGAATAGCTGAAATACGAATCCTTAATATTTATTTTTTTATTTTACTGGGTTCGTTTTCTTTAAAATATTTTTCATCATCCTCAGTCTTAAATGATGATATAATTGAATATCTTTGGCCTGTAGTGCAAAGATTAATGATTTCTGATCAATATCTTTGGCCCGTAGTGCAAAGATGATGCTTGAAGTCCAGAAGCTTGATAAGCTTGACATTGAAGGGGCAATTCATGCATATTATAATGTTGTTTCTCAACCTTGTATGTTATGCAGAAAGTTAGGGGAAGACAAAGAAAAATTGTCAGAAAAATATACTTCTTTGCATTCAGATCCATTAAGTAAAAGCTTGAAGATTGTTAAGGACTATTTGGTAGTCGCAACTGCAAAGGACTTGAGTATGATGATTAGTTTTAGGCCAACCGAAAACAGGGATCTAGGATCTTCACATGATGTTATTTTACTAAAATCAACCAACCAAAGTTTTGAGTACAAGGTATGCACCACCCCTCTGAGCTATCATCGATTCTTATGTATTTGGTTGGTGCTAAACAAAAGCATAGTTTCCTTCTCTCTATTTTCAAATTAATGCTCAAAAAATTTTGGTGTGATCATTAGTGCTTTGAATGACTTCATTTTATAGATAATATAGTATCCTTGTTCTTAGAAACAGGTTACTTCAAATGATGCAAAGTAATGCAGAGTGCTCCATACGCCTTTCAATTACATTGGAAATCCCTTGCATATGAACTCCAAATTGAAATTCAAGTGTTGGCTTTATACTTTTATTATTTTATATAAAATTTTCATTTCATTTCCTGCTGTCTTTATTGGCCCACACTTGCCATTCAATCCTGCTTAAAGACAGCAGATGATTACTAAAAGTTGCGAACTTGCAAGACCAGTTCTCAATTAAAATATAGGTTCTGTATTGCATACTTTCCGTTGCTCTGTTGATACGATAGCTCACTAAATTTGCTCTTTGTTAGGCATCTTTTATTGACCTGGATATGAAACCTTTGAAGAAGATGGTATACTATTATGAGCTAGACCAGAAAATAGTTAGCTGTTACTCTCGGATGGAGAAAACAAAACATCATACAGTCAACAGAGCTGCAAGCATTGAGGAGACTTTATATCGTGAACAATCCAGTGCCATGGAAGATGCTTCTCATGTGAGAGATTCTGCTGGTAAATGATAGTAAGACTCTCTAATGCTGTGCTTATTAGAAATATTAGTTAATTTCTTCTTGTTCTCACTAATAAAACAAAAACAACTAATTTTCTTGTGTTCATTCCATTGTGGCCTGCACAATATCAATTTGGCCTGCAGGCCCTGCACTCCTGATTGTTGATGCAATTATATGGTTCTAGCTGGCAGGCCCAACTTGAGTTATGAGGGTATTCTGAAATTTTAATGAACTAACCCAGTGTGTTCAATCTTCACTGCTCCCATAAACATGTTGCAATTTGTGCTTTTGTTTTAACTCGCTAAGAAAAAAGCAAGAGGGGAAAAAGGAAAATTGTGTTTTTATTGTAGCACTTGTGCTTAGTCACTTTTTCTCGAAACAAAGAGCAACACAACAGAGAATCATTTAAGGCTTTTGAGATGCACGAGTCCTTAGGTTCTGTTAGTCGAAACAAAAATACGCCCACGTTAGAGGCCAATATTTGTAAATTAAATACTCCCAAAGTAATTAAAAGTCATCTAGAAAAAGTCTACCAAAAAAAAAAACACATACCAAAGCCTGATCAATTTCTTTCTTATCTCACAATTCCAATGTAACTTAAATAACTGTGGTACTATTTTGAAAAGTCTATATATATGAGCTAATAGTCAATATTTTTAAATAACGAAGTAACCGTAAAATCATTAAAAAACACTATAAAAAGCTCACCAATAAAAAAATACAAAAAATATCAAATATAATCAACTTCTTTCTCATCTAACTTTTCAATTCCACTTCAATAATAGTGGTCTCACTTTAAAAATTTTAAAAATAGAAGATAGATATGGATATTGTAAGAGATGATTATATGTCTTTTAAATTTTATTGACATTCTAAATATTAGTCTTATAATGAGAATGAAATTTTATCTCTCAATTAATAAAATCAAGAATATGTTCTTACTTTAAAAGTAATTCAACTCAACTCAACAACTCATTTAATCCCAAACTAGTTGGTGTAGCGTGAAAATTATTCCCAATTGACTACACAAAAGTTGAATAAATAAGAAGAAAAATAAAAATAAAAAATGAATAAAATAAAGAGAAAGAAAGTAAAACAAAAAATAGTTTAAAATAACAACAATAATATTAATAACAAAAACAACGAAAATTCATACATACATAAATAAATCTTAAGTTCTTACTATAACAAAAATAAAATTATTATTTTAATATAAGAAATTTAAAATTTCAAAAAAAAGATGTAAAGTTTATAAATAATTAAAATTACACGGAGTTACCTAAAAATAAAGAGAAAAGAAAAGATTAAAGACTGCTTTGCGTGGCATTCCTACTAGTTTTACTAATTTGTAAAACTTCATGTATAATTTTATTTTATCCATCTCCGCTATCTGGTTAAATTTGAACCATTTGTCATACTGATTGCCTAGAATAATAGTTGTGTCTATTATGTTCTTTTCTTCTCTCTCTCTGTCTCATGTGCGCAAGAGCAACTTTAATTCTCTGCCAATGTTATTTAGACTGGGGCCTGGGGGTTACCTAAATACTTCAATTAACGAACACTGCCTTGTTTCTAGTCTGACTTCTGGATGTTCTTGTTGTTTTATTGGTCTGTAGAAACTACCCACATTAATATGCACATAATTGAGTTGCAACCGCTACCTCCCAAAAAATAAGTATAGTACAATATAAAAATGAAAAGAAGAAACAACAAATTTACAAGACCAGAGTAAGACATATCAAAAATCCAAAAAAGAAAAAGGCAGGAGTAAGATTGTAGTTTTGCTAAACAAATTTTCTTATGAGAATAGCACATACTTGGCATTTTACAACATTACTACCCCATTCTTTTAATCCATCAAGTAAACATGGCGTATGCAGGGCTGGAAGCTCTTTTAAAGTTTAAGAACAAAAATTAAGAAAGCTCGTCATGTGATAAACCAACCCGCCAGTGTTCTTCTTATCATTTGGGTCAGAGCATTGAAGTAGATTTCTTGAAAGAGAACAAGATATATCTGCCCAAAAAAAAAAAGTTGTAAACTTGAGTCTCTTAGTTATGTTCCTTCTGTCCTCAGGTTCCTTCTTAAGGTCTTTCTAGTTTGGACCAACCCAACTGCCAACTTTCATGCATAAAATGAATTATGCATAGTTGCCTGTTCTTTTTATTATCACTTTCAAATCTTACAATAAGATTACTTGCCTGTGCTTTCTATATATATATATATATATATATATATATATATATATATATATATATATATATATATTTGTTTTGCTACTTGTTTGTTCCTTTGGCTTTTAGAAATATTAACCAGCAATTTATCATACTAATTATGGCTTATGAATAATAATAATAATAATAATAATAATAATAATAATAATAATAATAATAATAATAATAAGTAAAAATGACGTAGTGCTCAGAATTGGGTTTATTCAGTTTCATATAGGGACCTGATCACTGGCTTATCTTTTGCTGTAGTAATTGGAGCATAATAGGATGCACAAGAGACAGATTAGACTTTACCTCCACTACAAGGAAAGTGATATGTCAACAACTTCAAAGTCTTTCCATCCCAAGCCCACATGAGGTGTTTATTTACAGCTGGATTTGACATTAACTTGGTTCGTTAAAATGGTGGTTGGTACTGAGAGGCAAGAAGACTGATTTACATATCTGAACTTTTAATTTGAGGCAGATATCCATTAGAAAAAGTTGAATTTAAATCATTTATCAAGTTCTTAAAAATTTGTTACCGACTGTACTATCAAATGAGTAGTTCTCTAGTTCATCCTGTATATTTTTACCTTTAAGGTGAGCTTTGTAAGGTGTAAACCGGTGGTGGTGGTTGTGTATATTAGTGTTGTATTGTACCCTTTAGAATGAAGGATCTGTGTTTTGAAATTGATGCATGATTAATTAAGGACAGACATATAACCTTTATGCAAGGGGCAACATAGATCACATAGAAATATTTTGAATGAATGCATGCAAATGTTTGTTTGTTGAATTCAGTGTCCTTCAGTTTGAATTACCTCGATGTATACTGTAGATGTACAGAAACATAATCTTACTTACTGGATTTGTAGTTGAGATTTAACTTATCTACTATGTTTTTGGTGCAATGTATAAGGACACTATATTTCTCTTTGCATGTGTGTCAGATTGTCTTTGACTTTGATGAAACAATATTGTTAATCTTTGATTTGAGTGATAGTGTTTTGTCGTATCGAGCACACATTATTTCACTTTTGACTTTATGTAGTGTGAATTAAGAAACTTGTTGATGGAAACCTTTAGAATCCACACACTGGATCCACCAAGAGGAATCTTGGAGATAAGGAACAGCAATCAATATAAGAAGGCTCCGGCAGAAGATTGAGTGGATGGATAAAGCTGTTAAAAGCTGAAAGATCCGGCTTCACCATCTGAGATCAGAATGCTCCTATGCTTTTGAAGGTTTCTCTCTCTCTCTTACACACACACATCTGGTTTAATGTTAAGGCTGAACATAAAGCATAAGGTAATTTAGATGGTAGCAAATATGTCTTCCGGTGGGACCAGTTTGCTTAAATACCAGTGTTCTAAAAAGCGGCCTCGCCTAGGTGTCCCTTGACGCCTCGTCTAGGCCAAAAAATCCCTCTAGGAAATTAGGCGGGGCCTAAGCGAAGATTTTTTATTTATTTTAATTACTACCAAAAACTATATTTATAATGCAAGTTGTAGCATATTAAATCACAATAAAAAGTGAACAAGATTAAGTCAAAATGGATAATTTTATTATAGTTGTAATTTTTTGAACTTGTACCAACTTCAAATTATATAAATGATGATATATTTGTAATATTTAGTTTAATTCAATATAATTCCTAAATTTATATTTAGTTTCTTAAGTTTTAATATTGAATTGAATTTTTGAAATTTGAAATTTTATTAGTTAATAGCAATTTTGTTTATGAATAAAACTAATACGTTAAAGAAATGTGTTTGAACTTTAAGCAAAGGCTTTTATTATCTTTATTATAGATTGTTTTGCTTTATATTATTGTTTTGTTTGGATAAATGTAAGATAAAATATTAAAATTGGCTTAAAATAAAAAATCTCGCCTAGACCCTCCCGCCTAGCGCCTTTTAGAACATTGTTAAATACCATTCCCACTATATGATAGGGCTTCTCATAGTTCATGCCTTAAGCATCAAGACTCTATTTATATCAACTTAATCTTACTTTTCTCTGCAAAACATTCTAGGCCAGAGCCACATCAGATTGCATCTATATGAAAGTGAAAGTAGATCAGATGATCAAATGTACCGTCGGACAGTTTTCACTCTGATGATGTCACATATTTAAACATGTACAACTGGAACAGAACAGGCACACTGTAAGTATTTACATATTATTTTGTTTCTGAAGAAGTTATATTAATAATGATATGGTCAGGTCATATATACTATAACTTCCCTCTCGTATTGAGAGGAAACAGAACTGTGCAGATGTTGAACTAAACCACTTGGTTAAACCATGTTTAGTTTGAGTGGTGTGTTTATGTTCCTTTTTTTTATGTCTGTGTGAGAGGGGAGGGGGAGGGGGGGGAGGGGGAGAGAGAGTGAGAGTACAAACTTCATGTTAAATGAAAATTGTGAGGACTGTATTTACTTCTGACTGCAGGCATTTATGTATTCACCAACTAACACTGTAAGTCCATTTAGTATTCTACCAGCCTTCTAACTGGAATACATTAGATAAACCTTATGAAGGATATTTAAGTATTTTCCTGCAAAATAAAACAAATCAATAGACAAATATATATATATATATATATATATATATATATATATATCTGAGGAGGATAATAATGGACCAAATAAAGCGGATTGAAAAGAAGCGGACCAGAGCAAAAAAACACATGGTGGGTTTAACCAAAAAAACACGTGGGTTAAACCCACTCGTATTTTTTTTGCTTGGTCCGTTCTTTTCATCGCTTTATTCCGTTTCGCTTTTAACGGTATATATATATATATATAGAGAGTCAGGATCTTGTTTCTTACTTATCCAACTCACGAGCTCACCCCCTTTAGCGACGGACCCGACGACGATTTCGTTCGTCATACAAGCGTCGTCTATACGTTTAGCGACGGACAACATATAGCGTCGCTAAAAGAATAGACGACGGTTGTATGACCGAACCGTCGCTAAAGGGGAGTGAGCTCGGGTGAGTTGGATAAGGGGTGAGCTTAAGATCCGGACCGTATATATATTAAAAAAAATGGAGATACACAATCGTGTAACTTTTAAAAGTTACACGGTCTACGATCGTAGAGTGATTTCACTCTACGATCGTAGAGTAGTCCACAGATACTCTACTATCGTAGAGTAGTTCACGATAGTAGAGTGAATTCACAAATCGTGGAGTGACTACTCTACGATCGTAGAGTGAAATCACTCTACGATCGTAAACCGTGTAACTTTAAAAATTACACGGCTGTGCACCTCCATATTCCTATATATATATATTATTTTATTTTATAAATTGGACTGGTGATAAATTCCATGAGATTGCACCAGCAACCTCCATATACTTTTTTGTAGCAACCGAGTATAATTTGCTTGTGATACCATGTCAAAGGTTCTATTATGCTGCAAGTTCCACACTTATATTTTGCTGTTATATTTAAACGTGTATTGCTTTACTATGCATGCAGTTATTGCCTTCTTACACTGCCATACTTTTCTTATACCGACAGTCTGCAGCACTTTTGGTCTCATTTGTTATGGCGTACTTATAATGTTATCTTCTCTGAGCTTAGTAAAAGTACCGACTAGCCTGCCATTTCTGTTGCAGAAAACAGTTGTGTCAGTGGATCTACTTTGTTCCAAGTGCAGGAAGAAGGTGATGAAGTTAATTTCAACTGTAGAAGGGATAAATTCTATTGTCCTTGACCCCTCAAAAAATACAGCGACAGTAATTGGTGAAGCTGATCCAGTATGCATCATCAAAAAGGCGAGGAAATTAGAAGATCAGTATTGGTCCTCCCAAGGAAGAGAAAAAGGATGAGAAGAGACCAGTGTCGCATTCTATGATAAAAAGATGATGTACTCGGATTGTTTTCCACTTAGTTTGGCATGCTGCCATGTTTTTTCGAAGTAGAAAATGTTCATATTCTATTGGTGACTTGGCTTTATTTGAATTTGAATAAAAATATGTTCCATTTATTCACTTTCACATGTAATGGAATTGTTTCTCAGATGCAAGTGAAATGCCCTTGCCCGGTACCGGTATCCTTGTGTTTTAGAATAATACTGGACGAGTAGAGATGTGACTCCATTTTTGTTCCCATCAGGCGTAGTAGCTTCCTTTAAATTTGAGTAGGTTTCCAGGATGCAACTAATCAGCTGAAATCACTACTGATCTGGGGTTGTGTAAAATAGCATTATCATTATCTTATGGGAGTGGTTCATGGTAAGTTCACTTCATACTCAATACATTGCTAACACACAGGCGGGATGATGATCTCTCGGTCTGCATGTTAGCACTATATTGAGCATTAAGTGAACTTACCCTACACTAACATAATATTATAGGATTATTCTTGTACTAGTCTGGCTTGCTATAGCCTATGTATGGATGGAGATAAAAGGATGTATATAAGACCCCAACTTTTATGAATAAAGATGATTTTTCTATAAATATCATTTTTGAATATTATGGAATGAATTTGATATAATGTTATAGTTGTGGGTAATATTTATAAATTTTGTAAATTACGAAAGTTGTTATATTATATTCGATTGGTCGAGGAATATTCGTTTTAACAGGGAATATTTGTACGATGGCACAATCATTGGTGGACTCCACAATGGAATTATTGTCGGATTGAGAAAACGATAAAAATATCTTTTTATGAAAATAACGGCGGAAGTTTTTTGTTAGCTGTTGAAACACCCGGTGTTAAAAAATACGATGTCTGGCGTGGTTGTATAATAGCACACGGTATTGATTATTGATGCTTACGTGAGAAGTCACTCAGTTTTTTTTAATTATTGTTACAGTAATTGTTGCATAGTATCTCACGTTATTTGATTCAATTATTGTTGATATTCTATATATTATTAAATCAATAATTGAGACGATAAAGTTATTAATATTATTAATTGCAATATTAACGATGTCTAGAAGTTCTGTTAAGGAGATGTTTGGTCACCTAATTGGGCGTCAATAGGGAGAAATTCTTATTGGAAAGCCCTCTCTTTCCTGGCAACGACCTGGTCGATTAATATTGTGAATTATAATAATGATGATAAATGTTGTTAAAAATATTGAGGTAATTTTTATGAAGTATTTGTTATATTTATGGACCCCCCTTTTACCCATTTTTCAAAATAATCGGTAGAAAGTTATTTAATATAATAAAAGTGGAGCCCACAGGAAGAAAAATGAATTATGGGGAGGTGAAATTGTAGTGTCACGGGTAGGAGAAATGAATTGATGGTGGTGGGTGATTTTAGTATTGATAGGTATATATATTATATATATATTACATGTGGGAAAATAAAGTGGTGGTGGTGGATAAAGTTTGACAGGATGTGTGATGTTTTTTCAAAGTTTGCACCTTATTGGTTGATAATCCCATAATGCTACCAAATTTGTGAGTGAGGCCATTTTCTATTGGTTAATGTCCTCAAGTGGTCATGTGATAGTTTGTTTTTTTTCTCTTTTAATTGGCCAGCACCGAATATTGATAAACCCGTGAACTTCGTTCGAATATTTTCTGTCATGCAAATTCAAGTGAATTTTTCTCTAAATAGTATCATTCCATTCTCCTATAAATGGGATGCTTAGTTAGAATTGAAAACCACACCAGAAATTCAGAGAATTCTTCTTCTATAATCTTGAGCGTATTTCTTTAGAGTTTTAAGAAGTTTTGAGCGTAGAAAGCAGTATAAGTTTTCTTCAAGAAAATTCTCGCCTTACCAGTCGGAGTACTCTTCTTTTTAAAGTAAGGGGTATTATTTCTTTTGTATTCATGAAGAGAACTTCTGTTATTCCATTCTTTATTATTCTGTTGGAATAACTTTGTATCACGAGGACTACCCTATACTTGGTGAAATTCTTACATTATTCCATTCTTTATTATTATGTTGGAATAACTTTGTCTATGTGAAATCTGCATACATGGTGAAATTCTTCTATTATTCCATTCTTTATCATTCATTGGAACATCTTATACGTGCTTTTACGCATGACTGGTTCCATTATTTATTATTCTGTTGGAATATCCCGCTCATTTGTGCGTTTACGCATGACACAGTTCCATTGTTTATTATTACATTGGAATAAACTTTGTCATCTGCGATCTATCGCATGCTTGGTGAATTCTTTTGTTATTCCATTCGTTATTATACTCAGTTGATTAAAGCTTTGACTTCTATATTCCATAAAATTAGTGGAATATCCTTGATTTTTGCGCTTCATCCAGTATCTTTTCATAAAAATATTTACTCCACAAAGAAGTATCATGTTGACAATTTGGACGTTATTGGTTCCTGGATAAATTTTTCTTGAATTTGTTTTATTGAATTCTTATATAATTTTCATCATCCTCATGTTTATATTATGTTGAAAGTCATCTGTGGCCTGTAGTGCATAGATGGACTTGGTATGATTATGACCGAGGATTAATCGGTATAATCATGGTAGTAATGTTACAAATGATGTGGTAAAAGTCCTCATTGGCCGTAGTGCATTGATGGACAGTTGTTGGCATGATCATGACCATTGATGAATACACGAATATCCTTGCCCCGTAGTGCATGAATAATTTGTGGTTGTGATACTAATGAATATCCTTGGCCGTAGTGCATGGATGATGTGGATTATTTATTAAGCTGAGCCCCATCGATAAAAGTGATGAAAAACCTTTTAAATCATAAAAGATAGTAGATTTTATTCTCTACTTGACTCTTTTAATGAATTACTTATTCCGCTGCAGTTAAACTTGATGTTTGTTATATTGTATCAATTTAATACTGTTGAAGGCTAACGATAATTTATTTTGCATTATCTTAGTCATAATATTTCTTACTGGGCTAGTTGAGCTCACCCTTTTACTTTCATTGTTTTCTTCAGGAAATGAGAACGTATCAGGGACTAGTCGGGGAACGGAGTGACGGTCCAGATGATAGCCTTAGTAGTCCTCACTATTCTATGAAATAGTGTGATAATAAATGTATTGAGGACTTATTTTGAGTTTAAATACTGTCTAGAAGACAATATTTGTATTAAAACTCACAGCTTATGTTGTATATTTAAGATTGTATTTTTATTATGTACCATGTATTTGGCGACTCAGAATAGGTGATATATACCTATTTTGGGAGCGTCACAGTTGGTATCAAAGCTTAGGGATATGATCCCTGGCTGAGATGTGAGATAAGAAATATGAGGGGAGAGACGGGGAATTCTTTCGCTAGTATGACCTACCTAAGTTTATTTGATATTTAATTGGCCGGTCAGAGTATAGGGATAATATGTGATATGTTAATTAACCCTTATTTTGTGGCAGTATTTGAAAATGACATCCGAGAATGTTGAGAACATCAATGGAGCACATGAGACCATTGAGTCACCACAGATCAACACCTAGGATAATGTGCATCAAGAAGGCAATAATCCTCAGGTGAACAAAAACACCGATCAAATGGCGAACGACGGAATATTTAGGAGCTTTCTACAATTTGTACAATATCAGGCAAGAGAGGCTCCTGTCCAAAATGTAGGTGGAAACACTGGCAACTCTCGGACGGTCGCCGCTAAACAGTTCAAGGAGCTGGGACCATCGAAGTTTATTAGAGAGCCAAAACCACTTAAGGTGGAGACGTGGATAAAGCAGATCACCAAGATATTTGATGTCTTGGGATGCTCCGAGGAGCAAAATGTTTCCTTTGCCACCTTTATGTTGCGAAGAGAGGCGATTCTTTGGTGGGAATTCCAAAAGCGTACTCAACTGCAAAGACCGAAGATGTCTTGGGAGAAGTTCAAGAACTATTCAACGACAAGTACTTTCCCAAAAGTATTCGTCACATGAAAGAGGTAGAGTTCATCAAGTTGGAGCGAGAACAATATGACCATGTCGCAAAGACGAAGCTAAGTTTCTTTGAGTTGTTCCGGTTTGCGTCTCACTTGGTTGACAATGAGGAGAGAATGACGCGGATGTTTCTAAGAGGTTTGAAACCCGAGATACGTCAATATCTAATTTCTCATAAACTGTGTTTATATTTAGATGTTGTAAATAGGGCTCAGTTATTGGAGTGCGATAACGAGTCAACTCAACCAAGAGAAAGTAGCCGACAAAATGATAATACTAGTGGTAGCAGTCATCGAAGTAGTGACAACAAACGTGGAGGGAATCAACGTGCCAAAAATGGTAACCACTTTGGTGGTAATCATGGCCAAGACAATAAGAATGGACATTTCAAAAGAGGAGATTCAACAATGATGGAAAGACGTCAGCACCAACACTCGTTGTTAAAGAAGGAGAACGACCACCTATCATATGCTTCAAATGTGGATGGGAGGGACACATCAGTCCAAACTGCGCGATGCCATCCAAAACATGTTATAATTATGGAAGAGAAGGTCACCTAGCCCGATTTTGTCGTGCACCGAAGACAAGTCCAGTTGGAACGGTGACACAAAATACCGTCCCAGACAAGTCAAAACCAGTAGTTCAAGGGAGAGCATATGTTGTGACCTCGCAGAAAGTAAGGAACCCGAACGAGGTCATCACGGGTAAGCTTATCATAAACTCTAGCGAAGTCTATACCTTATTTGATACCGGTTCTACCCATTCTTTTATTTCTCCTACTTGCGCTCAACGTTTAAATTTGACTCCGGAGAAATTAGACTTTGACTTATCTGTGGAAACTCCATTGGGTGAAACCTTTATTACATCCACCGTTTATAAGTCTTGTTTGGTTCAAATTGGTACCCTCACATTACCTGTTAATCTTATTTCATTGAAAATACTTGCATTTGACTTGATTCTAGGGATTGATTGGTTAACTACTCATCATGCAAAAATTGATTGTTTTCGTAAGGTTGTTAGCTTTCATATTCCTAACCAACCTATTATGCGAATTCAATCAACTAAACCATTAAAATCAATCTTTGTCATTTCAAGCCATAAAACTATTCGTTTATTGAAAAAGCGGATGTCAAGCTTTCTTAGCTCATATCACGGATCTAAACAAAAATCGTCGGTTTTGAATGATATTTCATTGTTAATAAATTTCTGACGTATTCGAAGAATTTCTGGCCTACCCCAGGCGTGAAATTGAATTTTGTATCGACCTTGAACCCGGTACAAAACCCATTTCCAAAGCCCCATATCGAATGGCTCCTATTGAACTTCAGGAGTTAAAGACCCAACTGCAGGAATTGTTAGACATCGGTTTCATTCGTCCTAGAACGTCTCCTTGGGGTGCTCTTGTTCTATTCGTGAAGAAGAAAGATGGGAGTATGCGACTTTGTATTGATTATCGGGAGTTGAACCATGTCACTATCAAAAATAGATATCCATTGCCTCGCATTGATGACCTGTTTGACTAGTTGCAAGGCGCCAAATTCTTTTTAAAGATTGATCTTCATTGTGGATATTACCAGTTAAAGATTAGAACCGATGACTTTCAAAAGACGGCTTTCAGAACTCGGTACGGGCATTATGAATTCCTAGTCATGTCTTTTGGATTGACTAATGCTCCTGCTGCCTTCATGGATATGTTGAACCGAGTATTCAAGGAATATTTGGATCACTTTGTGGTCGTCTTTATTGATGACATCCTTATTTATTCCAAAAGCCGTGAAGATCATGAGCAACACTTGAGGCTGATACTCCAAAAGCTTCATGAAAACAAGCTTTATGCCAAATTAAAGAAATGCGAGTTCTGGCTTGAAGAAGTAGCATTCCTTGGGCACATAGTGTAAAGTCATGAAATATCAGTTGACCCAGCAAAGATTGAAGCTATTCAAAATTTGAGAACAACGAATCGATAATAGAAATCGTAACTTTCTCGGCTTAGCTGGTTATTATCGGAGATTCGTGGAAGGATTTTCTCAAATCGCTACTCCATTAACTCAACTGACTCGGAAAGATACAAAATTCGGTTGGAGCGAGGAATGTGAGAAGAGTTTTCAAGAACTCAAGAGGAGACTCATTTCAGCACCTGTTCTGACAATACCATCTGGCTCGAAAGGATTTGTCATCTATAGTGATGCTTCGGGCAAAGGGTTAGGATGTGTTCTCATGCAACATGGGAAAGTCATAGCCCATGCCTCACGACAACTCAAAGAATATGAGAGGAATTATCCTACTCATGATCTAGAGTTGGCAGTTGTTGTCTTTGCACTTAAAATTTGGAGGCATTACTTGTATGGGGAGAAAGTGGAGATCTTTACGGATCATAAAAGCCTCAAATATTTCTTCACCAAAAGGAACTCAACATGCGACAAAGGCGTTGGCTTTGAACTGTTGAAAGATTATGATCATACCATCCAATACCATCCTAGAAAAGCGAACGTGGTAGCTGACGCATTGAGTAGAAGATCATATGCAAGTACGAGTGTGATATTATCAATGCAAAGGCCCATTTTGTGTGACTTGAAAAGGATGGAGATAGAGTTAAAGACTCCAGGGACTCATGTGATGATGACGAATATACGAGTAGAACCGACTTTAATTGATAAAGTTAAAAGTTTGCTTAAGGCTATAGACACGGAGGCGATGCGTATAAGGAAGAAAGTGCAAGAAGGTGCTATGCCGGAAGCAAGAATCGATGAAGAAGGACTACTTCGAGTCAACTCCAGACTTTGTGTTCCTAACAACCCTGATTTAAAGTATAACATCATGATGGAGGCGTACAACACACCGTTTGCAATCCATCTTGGGAGTACCAAAATGTATCGTGATCTTCGTCATACATTTTGGTGGAGCAATATGAAGAGAGAGATAGTTTTGTTTATCTCAAGGTGTCTAACTTGTCAACGAGTCAAGGCGGAGCATCAAGTACCAAAAGGTCCATTGCAACCACTTGAAATTTCAGAATGGAAGTGGGAGAACATTACCATGGATTTCGTTACTGGTCTTCCCAAGGTTTCTCAAGGCATAGATGCAATTTGGATCATTGTTGATAGATTGACCAAGTCTGCTCATTTCTTACCGATACGAGAAACTTATACACTTGAACGTCTTGCTCGTATGTACATAAACGAGATTGTAAGACTGCATGGTATACCAGTATCCATAGTTTCTGATCGAGACCCAAGATTTACATCACGAAATTGGGTTAGTTTGCAAAAAGCTATGGGCACGACTTTACAATTTAGTTCGGCATATCATCCTCAGACGGACGGACAATCAGAGAGGACTATTCAAACTCTGGAAGATTTATTAAGACTCTGTGTCCTTGACTTCAATGGAAGTTGGGATAAGTTCTTACTATTAGTAGAGTTTTCCTACAACAACAGTTATCAAGCAAGTATTGGTATGGCTCCATTTGAGGCGTTGTATGGAAGAAAGTGTCATTCTTCAGTATGCTGGGATGAGGTGAGTGAAACAACGTTGTTGGGACCAGAGTTGGTACGTATGACTACGGAAAAGATTCAAACGATCCGACAACGTATAAAAACCTCACAAGATCGACAAAACTGTTATGCTGATCTTCACCGAAAGAACGTGGAATTCGATATAGGAGATCATGTGTTGTTACATGTTGCTCCATGGAAAGGAGTTACGAGATTTGGAAAGAGAGAAAAGCTCAATCCTCGATTTATTGGCCCATTTTAATCCTCGATCGAGTAGGAACTGTTGCTTATAGACTCGCTTTACCGCCAAGTATGTCTCGTGTTCATAATGTTTTTCACATATCCATGTTACGTAAATATGTGGAAGACCCGAACCACATTATTGAGTTAGAACCGGACGAAATAACGGAAGATTTAACGTATGAAGAGGTTCCTGTTCAAATCTTGGATAAGAAAGAACATATTCTACGCTCCAAGGTTATACCTCAAGTCAAAATTTTGTGGAGAAACCACGATGTTGAGGAAATGACATGGGAGTTAGAATCTAAAATGAAATCAAGGTATCCTTACCTCTTCGACATACAGTCGTACCCTAATTTCGAGGCGAAATTTCATAAGAAGGGAGGTTGTAAGACCCCAACTTTTATGAATAAAGATGATTTTTCTATAAATATCATTTTGAATATTATGGAATGAATTTGATATAATGTTATAGTTGTGGGTAATATTTATAAATTTTGCAAAACGCATAAGTTGTTATATTATATCGATTCGATTGGTGGGAATATTCGTTTTAACAGGAAATATTAAATGCGATGACACAATCATTAGTGGACCCCCACAAGCGGAATTTTTGTCGGATTGAGAAAACAATAAAAATATCTTTTTATGAAAATAACGGCGAAAGTTTTACCGTTAATTTATTGAAACATCCAAATGTTAAAAGTACGATGTCTGGCGTAGTTGCATAGTATACGGTATTGATTATTGATGCTTACGTGAGAAGTCACTCAATTTTGTTCAATTATTGTTACAGTAATTGTTGCATAGTATCTCACGTTATTTGATTCAATTATTGTTGATATTTTATGTATTATTAAATCAATAATTGAGACGACAAAATTATTAATATTATTAATTACAATATTAACAATGTCTAGAAGTTCTGTCAAGGAGATGTTTGGTCACCTAATTGCGCGCCAATAGGGAGAAATCCTTATTGGAAAGCCCCCTCTTTCCTGGGAACGACCTAGTCGATTAATATTGTGAATTATAATAATGATGATAAATATTGTTAAAAATATTGAGGTAATTTTTATGAAGTATTTGTTGTATTTATGGACCCCCCCCCTTTTACCCATTTTTCAAAATAATCGGTAGAAAGTTATTTAATATAATAAAAATGAGGCCCACGGGAAGAAAAATGAATTATGGGAGGTGAAATTGTAGTGTCACGGGTGGGAGAAATGAATTGATGGTGGTGGGTGATTTTAGTATTGATAGGTGTATATATATATATATATATATATATATATATATATATATATATATATATATATATTACATGTGGGAAAATAAAGTGGTGGTGGTGGATAAAGTTTGGCAGGATGTGTGATGTTTTTCAAAGTTTGCACCTTATTGGTTGATAATCCCATAATGCTTCCAAATTTGTGAGTGAGGCCATTTTCCATTGGTTAATGTCCTCAAGTGGTCATGTGATAGTTTGTTTTTTTTCTCTTCTAATTGGCCAGCACCGAATATTGATAAACCCGTGAACTTCGTTCGAATATTTTCCTGTGCAGTCCGTGAATTTTTTTTTCTAAATAGTATTCTTCCATTCTCCTATAAATAGGATGCTTAGTTAGAATTGAAAACCACACCAGAAATTCAGAGAATTCTTCTTCTATAATCTTGAGCGTATTTCTTTAGAGTTTTAAGAAGCTTTGAGCGTAGAAAGCAGTATAAGTTTTCTTCAAGAAAATCCTCGCTCTACCAGTTGGAGTACTCTTCTTTTTAAGGTAAGGGGTATTATTTCTTTTGTATTCATGAAGAGAACTTCTGTTATTCCATTCTTTATTATTCATTGGAATAACTTTGTATCTGTGGACTACCCTATACTTGGTGAAATTCTTCTGTTATTCCATTCTTTATTATTATGTTGGAATATCCTGTCTATGCGAAGTACTGCATACATGGTAAAATTCTTCTATTATTCCATTCTTTATCATTTTGTTGGAACATCCTGTTTGTGCTTTACGCATGACCTGATTCCATTATTTATCATTTTGTTGTAACATCTTGTCTGTGCTTTACGCATGACCTGGTTCCATTATTTATTATTCTGTTGGAATATCTTGTCTGTGCGTTTACGCATGACCTGGTTCCATTATTTATTATTCTGTTGGAATAACCTGTCTGTGCGGTCTATCGCATGCTTGGTGAAATCTTTTGTTATTCCATTCGTTATTATACTCAGTTGGTTAAAGCTTTGACTTCTATACTCCATGAAATTAGTGGAATATCCTTGATATTTGCGCTTCATCAAGTATCTTTTTATGAAAATATTCTTTTGAACATTCTTGAATTTTACTCCACAAAGAAGTATCATGTTGACAATTTGGACGTTATTGGTTCCTAGATAAATTAATTCTTGAACTTGTTTTATTGAATTCGTATATCATTGTCATCATCCTCATGTTTATATTATGTTGAAAGTCATCTGTGGCCTGTAGTGCATAGATGGACTTGGTATGATTATGACCAGGATTAATCGGTATAATCATGACCGTAATGTTACAAATGATGTGGTAAAAGTTCTCATTGTCCCGTAGTGCATTGATGGACAGTTGTTGGTATGATCATGACCATTGATGAATACACGAATATCCTTGGCCCGTAGTGCATGGATAATTTGTGGTTGTGATACTAATGAATATCATTGGTCAGAGTAGTCTTTGGGGATGATGTGGATTATTTATTGTTGCTGCGTCCAAGTGATAAAAGTGATGAAAAACCTTTTAAATCATAAAAGACAGTAAATTTTATTCTCTACTTGACTCTTTTAATGGATTACTTGTTCCGCTGCAGTTAAACTTGATGTTTGTTATATTGTATCAGTTTAACACTGTTGAAGGCTAACGATAATTTATTTTGCATTATCTTAGTCATAATATTTCTTACTGAGCTAGTTGAGCTCACCCTTTTATTTTCATTGTTCTCTTCAGGAAATGAGAACGTAACAGGGACTAGTCGGGGAACGGAGTGACGGTCCAGATGATAGCCTTAGTAGTCCTCACTATTTTATGAAATAGTGTGATAATAAATATATTGAAGACTTATTTTGAGTTTAAATACTATTGGAAGATTTGTATTAAAACTCACAGCTTATGTTGTATATTTAAGATTGTATTTGTATTCTGTACTATGTATTTGACGACTCAAAATAAATGATATATACCTATTTTACGGACGTCACAATGTAAAAATGGGATCCACATTAGATATCTACGGTGGTTGCTAGTTTTTGCATTTATAGCGATAAGAATAATTTAGAGAAGTCTCTATTTTTATTATTGGAAAATCTTGCTGGATCATTGGCATTGCCAACATAAAGGAGTGAATAAATTCATAAAATCCTTTTTATGAATCTAAAGACAGAGGGATGGTGACATGTGGTTGGAATGGTCAATTTACTTTTACGGTAAAATTAGGACATAATATTATTAACAACGTTTTGGCAAAAAGATTGCAGTAAATAAGGGCAAAGGTGCAATAATGTCTCTGATGTTTATATGGATGTCTCATTTTCATTCTAAATTAATTTTTTTTCCAAAAATACCCTCAACGTTACACATTTAAATCAACCGTGCCCCTGTCCTTAATGAAAATGCCACATAGACTAACTCTGTTAATACGTGGATAATTTTTGCTGACATGGCAACATTTGCTGACATGTGCAGAACATAAAACTATATTTACATCATTTAATCAAAATACTTAAATTAATCGAAACAAAAAAAATATTAAAATAAAAAATAAAAAAAGCATAACATATTTAGAATTATTTTATTTTATTTTTATTTAAAAAAACGCAGCTTTTTTTTTAATAAAAATATTAAAAAATACTGTTTTATTTTTTTAAAACAGCTTTTTTATAATTTTATAACAAAAAATAAAACTGCGTTTTTTTTATATAAATAATTATTTTTATTTTAAAAACTGCATTTTTTTATAATAAAAATTAAAAAGATGCTTTTTTTTATTTTTATTAAAAAAACTGTGTTTTTTATTTTTAATAAAAAAACTACGTTTTTTAAAAATTTTATTTTATTAAAAAACTATTTTTTATTTTTATTTAAAAAATAATACTGCGTTTTTTAAAAATTTTTATGAAAAAAAGCTGCGTTTTTTTTTAATAAAAATAATAAATTTTTTTTTTCTAAATATGTTATACTTTTTTTATTTTGAATTTTAGTATTTTTTTGTTTTGATTAATTTAAGTATTTTGATTAAATGATTAAATGATGTAAATATAGTTTTCTGTTTTGCACACGTCAGCAAATGTTGCCACGTCAACAAAAATTATTCACGTATTAACAAAGTTAGTCTATGTGGCATTTTCGTTAAGGACAGGGGCACGATTGACCTAAATGTGTAACGTTAAGGGTACTTTTGAAAAAAAAAAAATTAGTTTAGGATGGAAGTGGGACATCCGTATAAACATCAGGGGCATTTTTGTACATTTATCCCTGTAAATAATGAATACTAAATTTATACTAGTTCATGTGGCACATGCTTTTTGTATATAATTAATGCGAGAATAAATTATTATTTTTTAAAATTAAATTTAGATGATTAAATAGAAAGATGTAAAAAGTTAAATTATAGAGGACAAAATGTAATATTTTAAAACTTACAGGGAAAGAAAGGAAAAATTATGACACAATTATATCAAACTACGTCAGCAGCAGATGATTCTAAAACTTTATTTTGTTGAAATATTAATGATAATTATAAAGAGTTGCAAGTAAATGGCTATTAACGTAAAGAAAAAAGGAAAAACAATGTGAAATACAGTATCAGCGGGGGTAGAGACGTAGAGTAATTAATTAGTACTAAGATTAATTTCTTCTTATCCTACCTTTATACATCATGATATGGTACATCTCATTTTCCGGAGTTCTATATGTTGGTAATGATGATAGTATGTTTGTGAATATAAATTATTTAATGGGCTGAATTGATTTTGTAATTATTTGTTGAAAATAATATATATAGTCAGTTTGGTTCGTGATGGTCCAATCCAATATGGTTATAAGTCAAATTAATATTAACGATAGGATTGCATAGAATATGTTTTTATCAAATCAGTTTTTGAATCTATTATATATACTAAATAACAGTTGATCACACATTAGATTGACATATGTCTTTCTAAAAATTAGAGATCTGTCCTCCTAAACATTCAACAGCTGTCCATCATATAAGTCAGTTAGTTTAATTATTTTCCAATTATCTTAATTATATCCTATCCTTTTTTAAATTATGGATAAATAATAACAAACTAAGTAAAATTTAATCTCTTCAACAACCAATCAACAAAAATTTATATGGATAAAACTTCTTAACTAAATTAGAGTTTGAAATAATGTTAATGATCACCCCATGCATATACATACATTTATATACGTATATTCAGGAACATCTAGAGAAATGAATACCATAATCTTTTTGACTTCATCAGGTCAGTAACTCTCATATCCTGCATGTTAAGAGTTTTACTTATTCTCATTTCTTTTCCGTCCAAATGAGGTCAATTTTGGACGAAAAACTTTGGCAAAAAAAGTGGTCAAGTTCCATTTCTTTTCTTTTCTATTTATTAAAAAACTCAGAAACATAAGAATTGGAAAGAAAACTTAAATTTTTCGTCTATTTCTTTTTTTTTTCTATCTATTTTAAAACTCAAAAACAGAGCGTAAATCTGTAATCATACATTCAAATGTTGAAACTAAATTCATTCGGTGTTGGTTCAAATTCGTCAGCCCCAAATGATGAAACATACGACAACTAGAGTAAGTTAACGCGCGGGTTATCTCCCCCCATACTCCCTTCAACTTCCCAAACCCCTCCTTCTCTATTCTGCCCCTTTCGCTCTCGAACCCTAACCCTATTTGTTCGGTCACTACCAAATCCAGTACGTCGATCAATTTCAAGTTGATTTCTACCTATTTTTTTGAACGTGTTCTATCGATTATCATCGTGTAGTTTTTTTATTAATTCAATCTTATCATTGTAGGAATCGCCATGAAAAGAGGTCGATCCAAGCGAGTAATCAAAAAACTCGATGTAAATTCCTTCTTTTTTTCCCCGATCTGGTTCCTCTTTCGCTAATTGAAACATAAAATCTGAATAATCACACACGTATATATATATATATATATATATATATATATATATATATATATATATATATATATATATATATATAAGCATAAGCCTTTGATTTTTTTGTTAATAGTGATAGGCTTTACGTGCGCTTAAAACTAAAAAGGGCAAGGTCGCCAAGGACCCTAACAAACCTAAGAGTTTTTTGATTTGCTTTCTTCGCTTTTCATGTATGTTATTTTTGTTCCTTTATCAATTTAAACATTAATTATAGTTTTTTTTTTTTTTTAAAATTATTGATTTTGATATATTTCTTTGAATTAATTTTGTTGCAAGGAGGGTTTCAGAGTATGCTTTAAAGAAAAAATCCTCGTGAGTAAAGGAGTTCTTCTTTGTGAGTCATTTGGTTCTTTTAATTTTATGTTGTGTTCATTCTTTTGTTAGCATTTTTATATTATCATTGTAATTATTAAGCGTGTGTTTAATCATGAAATTAATCGAAAAAATGCATTGGTTAGTTGGTGGAGATAAGTTAATGTTTGATCCATTGTGAGTAGATGTTCAACGATATCTCAAATACTCGGACTTTAACTAATATGTTCAGAGCTTCTTTGGAAGAAGCAACATGGAATTCCATTATTTGAAGAGTATTTCTTGATTTTGAATTGAGAACAAAGAAATTGTTTTAAATACTTTTTGATGAAGTTGAGAGGTATAACGAGGACATAGTAGTGAAGAGAGAGAGAAGTAGGTAAATTTCGTGAATTCATATGTCCGTTTGAGATCTCGTAATCGTTCACATTCCTTATCTCGGAAAGCAGGATGGAAAAATTATAACTCCATTTAAGGGAGTGTTTTTACATGCTTTATATACAACAAATGTGGAGATGATGTGATCATTTATTACTCCATTGACTCACCATCGACGATTAGAGGATCTTTGATATTTACTGTTTGCTTTAATTGGAATTTTGGGTTGTGACAAAATCTGTAGGAGTTACGTTACTTTCAGCTGGTTCTATTATAAGAGGGGGAAAAGGAGGACATGTGAGTGTTCAAAGTGCATTATAACGCCAACGTTTAATTTTCGATAATTTCAGGTTCTTTTTTCATAATTAGAGATATGTAGAGATGAATTTGGGGATATTTTTAATAAATTTATTAGTGTGGTTTGAAATCGTGGGAGAGAGGTTGAAATCCAAAACAAGTTAATGTTTGAGCCATTGTCGATGAGATTTGGCGATGGTAAACCGCAAGAAACTAACCGTCAAGAGCTCTACAATGCATTGTGATGATTAAGAAACCGGAGGCATGTAATTTATGTTTCCAATCCTTTCAATTTTAATTTCCCCCAATGTTTTCGTAATTATTTTATTATTACATCTCCTGAAATTATTTGGATATAATGATCGTTATTAGTGTAAAATTTCCGCCTTTTTCATTTAATTCAATTAGAAATTTTAACAATACAACTTGACATGTGCATTCATTTTGTCTAATTTTAGGTTCAACAATCTGGATAGTTATGAATAAATTGTGGATAACTGTGGCTAATTGAAGAAAATTTTTATTTCTTTTCGCTAGAGCTCTGGTTGATTTTCGGTCCCCCAAATGGAAGAAATCTCTGTTTTAAATTTTAAGTGATATATAACCTTTTAATTTGGGGTCATGATTTCATATTTTGCCTAATATGGGTTATGTAATTTTTTACTTTCGTTGTGTTTCTCATTTAGGTGTTAATAAACCAAATTGTATGTGGTAGTCAACGAAATTGTATGTGGACCAGGCTGTTAAGTTACTCAAGAAATTTGTGAAAGTAATTATAATTCTGTGTTTGGATATACAATGATTGTATTGTATGTTTGGAGAATTGTTGCACGTACCTAAGTTGAATTTACTGAAGAGTGAAATTAAGCCTTGGATTCATTCTTATTTAATGTTTTTTAAATATGCCGTTTTAAAAATAGCAACATAACCATCTAATCCACTAGGCAAGAATACATGGGATGAAAAGGGGATTCCTGTTGTTTCAATACCAAGTATAGATATAGTTTCACCTTATATATAAGATTTCATTTCACCAATCCGATTCAAAGACTTACAAATTTCAAAGATATTTGCATTTAAAATTGTAGTTTTAAGAGGTATTACCATCTGTATCATGTTTACATTACTAGAGAAAATCTTATGAATGGTTACATGGTATAAATTTATAATCATAAATTATGTCTAGACACCAAGTATATAGAATTTGATTCTGTTAACTATTTAGTGACAATCCTGATATTGCTTCGATCACTGAATTTTTCAATTTTGAATTTAGTGGGAAAACTATCATGCATATAATTTATAAGGATCTCGCTCATTTATTTTAGTTTGTTGCTGATTATTTTGCATTTGAAACCTCCCCTTCCCCCTCCCACCCCAAAAGAAAAGAGTTGGGTTAGTGATGTTCATTAAATATCAGTTTGATAGTTAATTTGTTACATTTCAAATTTGAGGCCATTGTTTTATATGCTTTTTATTCAGTAGAAGGTGAACATATAAGACTTGATTTGTTGGTTGATATCCATCTCAGACGCAATTCTGCATCCTGATGATTCATAACTGTGCCTCAACATTTTAGATTTGTCAAGCTTTTTGTGTAGACATTTACATGTTGTGATGCATGACATAAATATAATTACATTTTCAACTATTGAGAAATTAAAGATCTATCCTCACATGTATTAGGTAGTTTCATAGTTAAATTTTGTGAACATCAAATTCTTGGATAGAAGTTTATTTGTGTTATAATCGACTTTTGGCTTACCTAATTTCATTGTAGATGCATCTTTCTCACTTATATTGATACCAAAAGGTGTACATTTATGGATTCACATCAACACATTGAATTTCTCCTTAGTCAAGTCAATAAATTATATTTCTGGATTCATTATATCAAATATAAAAGAGTCTGCAAGACTAACTAGCATAAATGCTTTTGAAGTTTTTTTATAAAATTATGAAAAAAGTAGTTTACAACCTTTTTCTAAGAGTAAACTTTTTTTTCGTTTACAGGGTCCAAAGATTAGAACTGGTTTCTTAAAGGATGGTAAGAAAATCGATCTCAAACAAGGTCAAGTGATCAACATTTCCACTGACTACAGCATACATGGTGATGAGAATACGATTTCTATGAGCTACAAGAAGCTGGCTGAGGATGTGAAGCCATAAGTGTGATTCTTTGTGCTGATGGAACAATATCACTCACTGTTCTGTCTTGTGACAAGGAAAATGGCTTGGTCCAATGTCGTTGTGAAAACTCTGCAGCTTTGGGTGAAAAAAAAATGTCAATCTTCCCGGTGGTGTTGTTGATCTCCCAACCTTAACTGAGAAAGAAAAAGATGATATCTTGGGGTGGGGGATTGCCAACAAGATCGACATAATTCCTTTGTCATTTGTTCGCAAAGGTTCTGACCTTAAAGAGGTTAGGAAGCTGCTCGGTGAGCATGTAAAGTATATTCTACTGATGTCAAATGTTTGATCTTGATCTTGATTGTGTTTTTTTATATTTTGGTAAAGAAAAATATTGGAAATGTGTTTCGTTCGTATCTTACCTGGCATATGATTTTTCGTTTGTTTTGGTTAAATTGTAGGTTGAAAATCAAGAAGGGGTAACCACTTATTTTGATGATATTCTTGCAAATACAGATGCTTTTATGGTTGCTCGGGGTAACTTGGGAATGGAAATACCGATTGATAAGATATTTGTAGCGCAGAAAATGATGATATACAAGTGCAACATGCCAGGGGAAACCCGTAGTGACTGCGACTTAGATGTTGGAGTCCATGACCAAATCTCCACGGCCTACTAGAGCTGAAGCAACTGATGTTGCCAATGCAGTTATTGATGGGACTGACTGTGATGCTTAGTAGTGAAACCGCTGCTGGTGATTGCCCTGAACTTGATAGTACTGTATGCTTACTGTGGGAACCAACATCAACTACTGGGTATATGCTGGTTGTATAATTTGTTAAACATTCGTATTATGTACATGTACATGTGTGATACATATTTTTATCAATATGTTAATGTTATAGTTCAGCTACTGGGTATATGCTGGTTGTGTAATCACTTGGAATTTTATATTTAACTCTGTGGGTAGTTTTTTTTGAACATTAATACCAAATTCTATTACATATGTTCAGGAGATGTTGATGGGTTTGTTTCTAGATATCCTCTCCGACCTTTTCAATTAACCAGTCCAAAAGAAATAAAGCACACCATTCCAGCAAGTGATACGCTTTTTTTTTTAGAAAATCCTATTATGCGTGATTAATGTTAGCATTTTGATCACCGGACATCTTGAGGTAAATACTATGAACATAATATTTTATGTATCCCCCCTGCAAGTTCAAGTGTATCCAAGGAAGATACATAAATTTTATTTAATAAAATTATTATATTCTCATTCTTGTAGATATCGTTGACATCAAATTAGAGGAAGAAAGCAAACAAAAAACATAGTAGTGATTTGCAATACGTTTCCTTAAATTTATAATATAAATTAGTTGGCTACACTTTGGTCAAGAAAAAATGAAAAAAAAAATAGAAAAAAGGAAGAGTAGAAAAAATGATTTGTCCACAAATTGAGGTCACTTACTTTGCCACTAGCTTAAAAGCAATAATCACATACTTAAAGTGTAATATACAAACCGATAAACTCTCACTACTACCCCTATAATGTATATTCATTTGTTTTTCTGTGTAAAATTTGATTATCGCACAATAATATATCATCTTCTTATTATATTTTAATTTATTAATTGTACATGCATATTTATTATTAAAAAATTGAATAATCCCGCCACAACGCGCGGGTTTGTATCTAGTTAGAATATATTAAGGAGTTTGTTTAGCTGTGCAGTTTGTTCCAATTTTGAATAGGAGTCTAATGAATCAGGTACAATTAGACAAGTGGTTCAGAGTTGGACTCTAATAACCTGATCTCATAGAAGTTATTTATTCTTTTAAGAGTAATGCCACATACACAAATTATTTTACAAATATTTTATAAAGTGCTGATGTGACATATTCCACCTCAGCATATTGATCAACAAATTGTTTTAATATATAGTTTTCAACCCCACACAATATGCTGAAGTGGAGTATGCCACATCAGCAGTTTGTAAAATATTTGTAGAATAGTTTGTGTCTCTAACATTATTCTTCCTTTAATTAAGCTTTATTAAATCTATTTTGAAATCATACCTTTAACTTGCTGATTTTGGGAATATTATAGTTGTTAATCCATAACAAAGTTGCTGATATTTTATAGCCCTGCTTGGCTATAGCATCCAGAACACTTGAAGTTGCAAACTATTCGATAATACATCATAGAGCTTATTTAGTGTTATTCCAGTTATTGAGTGTACCATCCTTAAATCCTTTTAGAGCTGGAAAAATATTGTACTCTTACATCACTTTTGTAATCCGGGTACAAGCCTAGTTTGGCTTGAGTTCTCTTGTAATAGTTAATCTGTTCAAAGAAACCTTTAAAGGTTTTAATGGTGAGAAATGTTGCAGAGGTGTAATGAGCATTAGTGTCCAAATCAGAATTGAAATCCTTCTAACAAGGAGTTTTTCTTTGTAACTAATTGGAATATTAAGTTTAATAAAAAAAGTCTCCAATACTAGTTGGTATTGGACGTGAATGTAGACCACTAAACTAGAGGATAGGAGCTGAACCACGTAAAATATTGGTGTGATTTACTATTCTGTTTTCTTATTTCTGGATTTTTTGCTTTGCTCATGTTTGAAGATATATTAATCCAGGCGCTAAAGCAGACAAACATATCTGTTTGATAGTAATTGACGAAGAACATAAGCTAAAGCAGACACTAAAGCAGACATGTATATATGTATGATTTAAACCTATTGCAGAAAAAATTAAAAAGATTTCATAGTTAATCACTTATAGTTTAAACATCTATTCACCCCCCTCTAGGTGTGCACGTACACGAAATTAAATTTGGTATCAAAGAGAGGCTCTACTAATATTGATCTTTGCAGGTCATAGGGGAAGATCCTATGACTCAACTAAACTTTCAAGAAGGTCAATCCACAAGCAGACCACCTCTATTGCTTGGAAGTGAGAACTTCAACTTTTAGAAGTTCAAAATGAAGATCTATCTCAAACGAGACCCATAAGAGTGGTGGGAGATTCCTACCCTAATTACAAACCCATAACATGCAACTAAAAGAAGTTGGTGACAGTGCCCTACCATCAGAGCCTGTAGTGCAAGGGTTAAATATATATGGAGCTTTACAATTAATATGGAGGGGCAATAAAATAACTTGACGTCCGGATTTTGGAGTTAGGTGACTGCCGCTACAGCCTGTAGTGGCATGAGGTAATTATCTCTGAATTTTGACCTTACATTGTACTGATCAACGGATACAAACTCGGTTGCTGAACAGTGCCCAAGGCAACCGGTTGCCACGGATTAATTCCCTATATATATATATATACCAATGTCAAAGTGCTTAGTCAAATTTAAACTCAGCTAACCCCATTTAGAAGCTTCCTAGCAAAACGCAATACAAGTTGATGTCAAGCGTTTGAAAAAGCAAAAACTAAAGACTTATTTATAAGGTATGAGAAATTTAATGGACTAAATCAATGTTCAATACTTAAGTCATTCTCAAAATGCAAATGAGGAACAGAGAAATTTTGATGTAGCAATGTCTTAGATCAAAGGAGCTACAAGAACAGCTAAGGTAGGTAGTAGCCTTAGATTTAGCCCAACGGTGATTAAATGCAAATACAAGCTGATGCAAGTGTTTGAAAAAACAAAAAGTAAAGATTCATTTATAGGGTATGAGAAAATTAATGGACTAAATCAATGTTAAATACTTGGGTCATTCTCAAAATGCAAATGAGGAACAGAGAAATTTTGATGTAGATTGAAGCAGCTAAATAACAAATTAACTTAGAACTCAAAGATAAGCTAATATTTACTTGGTTTCCGGTAAAACCTTGAAGTAACTAGAGTGAATGTAATATGTCTACATGTTTGGCCATTACCTCCTTTAATGATGCTACCATATATATATATATATATATATATATATATATATATATATATCTAGGATTGAATTTCACCTTTATGCAAGATGACGGGGAGCAAATTAAAGAGAAAATCGAGAATTTTCTGTTGGTCAAGTTCTTCACCCATTTTTTGCCTTCCCTTTTTTCCATGCTCCCCGCCCCTTGAATTTCCATGCTCCCCGCCCTTTGAATTCAGGCTGCCTATTTTTCTTTTGCTCCCTTCCCTCAGATTTATGGCTATAAAAGGCAGCAAATGAAAAGGGAAAAAGAGTACAAACTCTCATCCGAGAGTAGAGAGAAAAGGAAAAGGATGGGTGAGAGAAATCCTATCCGGGGAGGATGGATGAAAGTAATCCCATTCGGGAGAGGGTGGAAGAGAGCAACAAAAAGAGAGAGAAGCTTTTGTGAAGCTTTAGAAAAATAGAGAGAGAGAAAGATATTTCAAATAAAAGGGTGTTTTATTTGGGTTTCATCACATAGTTATTATGGTGGAGTAATTTGGGTTTGTACTCAAATTAAGATATATTTGTATTCTCTTATATTATTCTAGTGAATTTTTCGGAGTTTGTTCTGTGGTTTTTACCTCGTAGTTTTAGAGGGTTTTCCACGAAAAATCTTGGTGTCTCGTGGTTGGATATTTTCTACTCATTATTTTCTGCATGGTTATTATTTTGGTGGAACTGCAAATTTAATCTGTTTAGCATGTGCTAATATTTTATCCGTCTAATTTATCAAAGACAACATTATTTGGGAAGTGATTTTTTCCCTACAACTGGTATTAGAGCTAAGGTTATTTGCTAGGTTGTTTTTGATAAATTTTATGGAGGAATCAGTCGGAGCCATGATTAAATTGACCTCTTCAAATTTTTCAACTTGGAAGCCCAGAATGGAGGATATCCTTTATTGTAAGGATTTGTATGATCCGTTGGAGCTCAAGGGAAAGAAGCCCACGGATAAATCTGAGGTTGATTGGAATAAAATGAATAGGAAGACTATTGGTCACATTCGGCAGTGGATTGATCAAAGTGTGTTCCACCATATTTCGCAAGAGACAGATGCTCACATTTTATGGACAACACTAGAGTCTATGTACGAGAAGAAGAATGCACAAAATAAAACTTTTGTCATTTGGAAAATTATGAATCTAAAGTAAAAGGACGCGAGTAGTGTGTCAGAGCATATGAGTGAGTTCCAAGGTTTATCCACCATGAAGTTGAATCATGATGATGAGATTCATGCTGTTTTGCTTCTCAGTTCGTTGCAAAATAGTTGGTGGTGTCTCTAAGCAATTCAGCTCCAGAAGGAAAAATGACTATGCAAATGGTCAAGGACAATCTTCATAATGAGGAGACAAGACGAAAGGAACAAGGTGTGAATTTTGAGACACAAACACAAGTTTTCGTTGCGCAGAGTAGCGGCAGAAACAGAGAGAAGAGCTCTCCCGAGGATGACAATTCCAGGAGAAGGTTGAGAGGAAAAGAGATAATTTGTTTTCACTGCCAGAGACCGGGTCATATAAGGCGAGAGTACAGATTTTTAAAGAAGGAACAATCTAAAGAAAAAGATGGGGATAAGGACTCAATTGTTTATCTATCCGACGTTGATGTATCCCTTGTTAGTGATGGTAAACCCAAGTGTCAAGTTAATGAATGGGTTATTGATTTGGGTGCTTCGTTCCATGCTATTTCGCGTGGTGAGATCTTCACATCCTACACTAGTGGTGATTTTGGCTATATACGGATGGGAAATGGTAGTGCATCCAAGGTTATCGGCATTAGAGATATTTATCTGAAGACTAACAATGGTGGCATGTTGATGCTTAGAGAAGTCATACATGTTCTGGATATCCGCCTTAATTTGATGTCTACTAGTAAACTTGATGAGAATGGTTATAGCATTTTATTTGGTGAAGGTCAATGGAAACTCACTAAAGGGTCTTTAGTGGTGACTAGAGGAAAGAAGGTAGGCACTCTTTACATAATGCAGGTACATTTGGAAGGTGTTAAAGATGGGAGAGTTAGGTAGAAAAAGATGTGGTACAAAGCCATGCAAGATGGAAGAAAAGCCTTGCATGAGAACCACGAGAAGAAAGCTCTTCACTTTAAATGGGTACCAAAAGTGAAGAAGGAAAGTGATAGCTCGTAGCCAAGATACAAAGTGGTTGTGAAAGAATTTGACAAACAAAAATCTGTCAAGTTTGAGTTAGATCCTCCCATCAAGAAGAGCCATGTTGATGAGATGAAGTCGGACATAAAGAAAGTTAAAAATTCCAAGAAGCTTGAGTTGAGTCAAGGCTTTGTTGGGATTAACTCCAAGTGAGGAGTTGTGGTTTGACGTGCAAATTCAGTCTTGGAAGATTATCTGAGCGGCATATAGAGTTTCAAGAGAAGGAGTCTACTTCGGGGTATTTATTTACTTTTACAGGGGGAGCCGTGTTATGGAAATCCAAGTTGCAGAAGTGTATTACTTTGTCTACTACTGACAACAAAATGTTATGGTTTCTTTAAGAGTTGGATTTGACACAGGAATCGACTCCAAGTGACGGAGTTATGGTGAATACCTCCTCTAATGGGTTTGGAGGGGGAGATTGTTGGTCAAGTTCTTCACCCATTTTTTGCCTTCCCTTTTTTCCATGCTCCCCGCCCTTTGAATTCAGCCTGCCTATTTTACTTTGCTCCCTTCCCTAAGATTTATGGCTATAAAAGGCATTAAATGAAAAGGGAAAAAGACACACCAACACAAGCTCTCATCCGAGAGTAGAGAGAAAAGGAAAAGGGCGGGTGAGAGAAATCCCATCCGGGGAGGATGAATGAAAGTAATCCCATTCAGGAGAGGGTGGAAGAGAGCAACAAAAAGAGAGAGAGAAGCTTTTGTGAAGCTTTAGAAAAATAGAGAGAGAGAAAGGTAGTTCAAATAAAAGGGTGTTTTATTTGGGTTCCATCACATAGTTATTGTGGTGAAGTAATTTGGGTTTGTACTCAAATTAAGATATCTTTGTATTCTCTCATATTATTCTAGTGAATTCTTCGAAGTTTGTCCCATAGTTTTTACCTCTTAGTTTTAGAGGGTTTTCCACGTAAAATCCTTGTGTCTCATGGTTGGATATTTTCTTCTCATTATTTCCTACATGATTATTATTTTGGTGGAACTGCTAATTTAATCTGTTTAGCATGTGCTAATATTTTATCCGTCTAATTATCAAAGACAACATTATTTGGGAAGTGATTTTTTCCCTACAACTGGTATTAGAGCTAAGGTTATTTGCTAGGTTGTTTTTGATAAATTTTATGGAGGAATCAGTCGGAGCCATGATTAAATTGACCTCTTCAAATTTTTCAACATGGAAGCCCAGAATGGAGGATATCCTTTATTGTAAGGATTTGTATGATCCGTTTGGCATGTGCTGATATTTTATCCGTCTAATTTATCAAAGACAACAGTATTTGGGAGGTGATTTTTTCCCAATATTTCCCCCCTCATTTTCCCTTTTGGAGTTGGACAGGGAGGGGAGGGGAGGGGAGGGGAGGGGAGGGGAGGAATACGTGGTGTTAGTATGGAATTTAGGGGATCAAAAACAATAATCAATATCCTTTAACAAAATCTATAACATATAGGCCAATTTTTTTTTTCCTTTTTTCCTCTTTTGTTTTTTTTAGTGATAGATTGTCCACAGGCAGTCACTAAGCTAGCATGCAAGCAGACTAAACTTGGGATAAAATTTCACAATTGTTTGTGTATATGATTCGAGGCAAACTAATTTGAATTTTCCAATGCAGTTGCTTCGAGGCCTCATGTATCTCACTTTTCAAAGATATATTCTTCATGACACGACCAAGCTCGGGAACCAACTTATTAATGCAAACTGTGACCTCAAAATCTGTGGTTACTCGCTGGTATTGGGCCCCAGAGCTACTCCTTTGCTGTGATAACTATGGAACATCCATTAACGTGTGGTCTATTGGCTGCATCTTTGCTGAGCTTCTCGGGCGCAAACCCATCTTCCTGTTGGTTTATATCTTTTGTGATTTTAATAATGACAATATATTTGGGAATCTATTTTGCTGAGGTTTAAATTCAAATTCAAATCGGAACTTTTTAAGGAATTGATTTCGCCAAGGAGTCTGTTTATATTTAAAAAAGAGTCTTATAAGGATTTTTTTTGAAATGCTCAAACTCTATCATGTATAATTTTCTTTCCTTTAGTCTAGCTATTTTGGTTTGACTAGGATATTATATTCTTGGTTTACCATATTTGTTGGTCTCTTTAATTTCTAAACTCATGGGTATAATAACTGAGATATAAGTTTCCTATACTAACTTCTTTTTATATTTGTTGGTCAAATTCACTAACTATAATTATGGGATTTAAAACAACTGATCTCTTGTAATCATTTTATAGCCGTTGATCAATCTTTATCAAGCATATTCATTATTCCTCTATTTAAAGTATTTTGGGTTGACTAGGATATTATATATTTGATATCTAATATCCTTCGGTCTCTTTATTTTAAAATGTGATATTTCAATTGATGAGATTTTCATGCTAACCAAATATATATTCGTTGGTTCTTGAGCCAAGCTACTGAGTTCATTCTTTTGTCCAACGGATATGAGGCTTATTTTGCTAACAAAATAAATATATCCGTTAGGTTCTTCTTTATATATATATATACTATCCTTCTTGGCTATAACAGGTACATGGAAATAAATATCAAAAAGGGAAAATTGAAGCAAATATCAATCTTATAAAGAAATACTTCCATAGAGAGCAATCAAAGTTTATTTTTCCAGCAAGTCTTGTTCTATTAATTAATTCTTTGTTGGCTGGAAAATAAGAATTCTTTGTAATCATATATTTCCTATAAATCTGAGTTCAAGTCTTGTTTGGATTGACTGATCCAGTAGTGAATAGGATTTTTTCAAAGAGAGCTTTCAAGGTTACAGATGTGCAAAGGTCTCAGTGGTGAGAAATGTTATAGAGGTGCAAAGGGGCAGTGGTGTCCATCAGTGTGAAGTTACTTTGAACATGGAGTTCTTTTTATTTATACTTAATTGAGTATTGAAGTTTAATAAAAAGAGTCTCCAATACCTTTTGGTATTAAACGTGGATTAGGCTACTAGACTAGAGGATAGGGGCTGAACCACGTAAAAATCTTGGTGTGATTTACTGTTTTTTGTTTCTGTTTTATGCTTTTAATATTTTGCAGTTTTTGGTTTAAAATCGTGGCCAAAATTTATACTAAAACAGACAAGCATTAGCTGTCCGTTTATAACACAGATGATGAACATAACTAATACGGACAGGGATAGACCGTTCGATTACAGCTTGCTATAGTAAACTTTAAAAATTGACCACTGTAGATTATTTTTGAGTATTTACACCTATTCACCCCCTCTAGGTGTGCTTAATGACATAATTACATTTAGTATCAAGGCAAGGCTCTACTAATATTGATCTTTGCAGGTCGTAGGGAAAGATCCTATGGCACACCTCTATTTTCAAGAAGGTCAATCTATAAGTCGACTACCTCTATTGATAGGAATCGAGAACTTCAACTTTTGGAAATTCAGAATGAAGATTTATCTCAAGAGAGACCCATGGCAATGGTGGGTAGTTGAAAATGGACATGTTAGTCCTAGACATGATGATGGTAGACTCAAGACTCTCATGGACATGGATGAAAATGAAAGCTACAAGTTTTTTTACAACTCAAGAGCAATGAACACTTTGCTAAGCGGAATGGTCCAAGCTGAAATTGATAAAGTATCACCGTGAAACACAACAAAAGAAATGTGGGATACTATCTTGACAAGCCACGGAGGTACTTCCAAAGTAAAAGAGGTAAAGTTAAGTATGCTAATGCAAGACTATGAGCTATTCAAGTTAGAAAAGGATGAAATAATTAATGAAGCTCAAAGAAGATTTCTCACTCTAATGAACTCTCTAAGTATGTTGGGATGAAAAATTGATGAAAGGGAGATAAACAGAAAGATACTTAGAGTCATGCCTAAACGATTCACACCAAAGGTTAGAACTCTTCAAGATTCAACAACAATCAGTACAATGGAAACTCTCACTTTATTTGGAGAGCTTGAAGAATTTGAAAATCAGTTAAGAAGGTATAATGAAGAAGATGAAGCACCAATAAAGAAGACATTGGCACTTCAAGTCGAGAGCAACAATGAAAGTGATCACGAAGATTTTAATGAAAAAATTGAAACGCTCTCAAGAAAACTCAAGAGACTACTTCAAAGGAAGAAATAAAGGAAAAAATCAAAAAGGTAACTCAACTCCAGTGAGTTAGTCCAAATCAAAACAAGAAGAAGAAACTATCCAACTCTATTTCATGGGACTAGAAGATGATGATAAACTTGATGTAACAAATTTTTATGAAGCTTTTGAAATATCTATGCCTGATTATATTGCTTTACAAAATGAAAATCAGCAACTCAAAAAGAAAACTGCTTATTTTAAGAATTGTGTAAATGAGCTAACGAATGAAGTTAAGTCACTTATTAAAGAGAGAAAAGAAAATGAATATCTTAAAAATGAAAATAAAGTGTTAAAAGAAAATTTGAAAATGAGAGATGCATGCATAGATTCTTTAATGATGGAAAGATGATGAATGTTCAACATGATGATAATATAACAAATGCAGAAATAGCTTTTTTAAAAATGATCTTGTTAAATTTGTGCAAGGAGAAGAGAACCTAAATGTTATGTTAGGGGCACAAAGGTTTAGTCTTGATAAATAAGAAATTGGGTATAATCCTATTAAAAATGTGAAAAATAAAACTAATGATAATATTAGAATGATTAATAGTAAACCAAGGTTTAAACTACTTTATTGTTCACCGTTTGTTACTTGTAGAAAATGTGGTTTTAAAGGTCATTTTGATTTTAATTGTAATAAAATTAGAATAAAACAAATTTGAGTAAAGAAATGTGATTTATATGCTACTAACCCGAAAGGACCCAATAAGATTTGGGTACTAAAAAAGTAGAGACTATTTGTTCATTTTGTAGATGTCTCAAGGTCTAAAAGGAGACGAATAGTAGTTACCTATAAATTATTTGGCGGAATCTGTAAGTATCTAATATTATTTTTTAAATAATGTTTTAATTAGATATATGGATTTTCTAACACAAGGGTTCATAATATTATTTATTCTAAAGTTTTTATTGTGCTAAATGTTTCATATTTAATACACATAACAATTATGATGAGGAATCGGTACTTGTAATTTTCTTTATGAACTTAACCATGATCTGTCAAAGGAAGAGAATGACTATTATGCAAGAAAAAGTAATCTGGAACGTGGAAATAAAAGCAATGAGAATCCGGACATCTTAACTTCGTCAAGAATTAGAAGGAAAGGCAATTTGAAATCAGAATGACTGACCCGTCCATTTTAGTAGAAAACTTCGGACATACGAGACCTTTGAAAAATGATACCATGGACCCATCTGATTTAGAAGAAAAATTAGATGAACACTCATATACAGAATTTGATATATCACAGTTTGAATCTAACGAATAGATGACCACTGCCAAGCTTCCTAGATAATCTCGAACTGTGAGAAATCATCCCCAAATTTTATTATAGGTGACCTCCACATTGGGATGATCAAAAGAAGTATTTTTGAAGAGATTTGATTATGAATATCCAAAATCGAAAACTACAGAGCACATCTAGCAAGCTTACTATTGGTAACAACAATGGTGATATATAGGTAACAAATCACAAAGGTATGATCGTATTGTTTACTTGCTATATGTGATTTTGTTATAAACTTTCTCCAATGATATTTTTTTTATATTTGCCCCTATTCTTTTATTATTGGCAAATGGGGAGAGATATTTGGTTAATGATGATTATGTTTTAATCAACTTGTGCTTAATGATTTCTTTTTGATAATGACAAAGGGTGAGAGATATTTGGTATTTAAATTGGTTTGAATTGGTATTCATGTTGGTAGTTAGATACTATATGCAATGATGGTTATTTGGATCAAGTCATTTTTTGCTCCTTAATATGCATAAATTTAGGGACAGCCTTATAGATAGGGGGAGCATATAAATTCAAAAGATAATATATTGTTATCATCAAAAATGGAGAGAATGTTGGTTTATATCTTTTGTGATTTTAATAATGACAATATATTTGGGAATCTATTTTACTGAGATTTCAATTCAAATTCAAATCAAAGCTTTTTAAGGAATTGATTTTGCTAAGGAGTCTGTTTATATTTAAAAAAGAGTCTTATAAGGAATTGTTTTGAAATGCTCAAACTCTATCATGTATAGTTTTGTTTCCTTTATTCTAGCTAATTTGGTTTGACTATGATATTATATTCTTGGTTTACCATATTTGTTGGTCTCTTTAATGGCTAAACTCATGGGTATAATAACTGAGATATAAGTTTCCTATACTAACTTCTTTTTATATTTGTTGGTCAATTTCAGTAGCTATAATTATGGGATTTAAAACAACTGATCTCTTGTTATCATTTTATAGCCGTTGATCAATCTTTATCAGGCATATTCATTATTTCTCTATTTAAAGTATTTTGGGTTGACTAGGATATTATATCTTTGATATCTAATATCCTTTTGTCTCTTTATTTTAAACATGTGATATTTTAATTGTTGAGATTTTCATCCTAATCAAATATATATCCGTTGGTCCTTGAGCCAAGCTGCTGAGTTCATTCTTTTGTCCAACAGATATGAGGCTTATTTTTCTAACAAAATAAATATATCCGTTAGGCTCTTTTATATATATATATATACTATCCTTCTTGGCTATAATAGGTACATGGAAGTAAATATCAAAAAGGGAAACTTGAAGCAAATATCAATCTTATAAAGAAATACTTCCATAGAGAGCAATCACAGTTTATTTTTCCAGTAAGTCTTGTTCTATTAATTAATTCTTTGTTGGCTAGAAAATAAGAATTCTTTGTAATCATATATTTCCTGTAATGAGTTCAAGTCTTGTTTGGCTTGACTGATCCAGTAGTGAATAAGGTTTGTTTAAAGAGAGTTTTCAAGGTTGCAGAGGTGCAAATGTGACACCCCAAAATCCGGGTACTTCATTCCCACATAATTTGGTGCTAATTATAAAAAATAATTACATCTAACTACCCATAATAAAGGATAAAGATATCAAATAACTTAAACAATAATCTTTCCCATTAAAGGGTTACATCATCTCAAAAATAATCCTAGGTAATCTAACCTTAAATTATTACATTTACGAAATACATCATAAAATAAAACAAGTCTTATAACATAATTCATTTAAATAATTTCTCATAAATCTTCAACACTTGGACATCTAGCCCTTTGCTTTACTAGTAGATGGCTCATCGACTCTTTCAACTTTAGCTGCAGTGTTAATTGCAAGAGTGAGCAAACAATTGCTCACTGATATAAAGAGTAGTAATGATAACAAGATGAGAGTGAACAACGAATGCTGAACAATAATGAACTTGTTCTACGAATCAAAACAAGAAAACAAGTTCGAATTTAATATATGAGGGTCTTAAGACCATTTAACTATGTCCCAGATGATTAGGTATTACTACCCCAACCTTAATGATCATTTAGATTATCTGAGACCCTACTTAACGCATTACTTAGGGGATCAACCCTTTGTACCATGTATTGTGCACAAACATCTAAACGTTACACGTACAAAATCCCCTATGTTAGGGTTGTTCATCTCAGTTTGAATTTAGAATTTTCGCACTAAAGAAATTTTGCTTAGAACTAACTTATCAGTGGTTCTAGAATTTTAGAACACTATTCCATTATAGACTAGTTCAATTAATAAGAGTTTACTTACTACTTGAAGGTTTAATACAACAATATAGAATTGAACAAGGTTATCAAAGTCCAAGATCGAATAACAACGATATACAATTGAGTAAACATGATTTACATGCAAAGTACTATATTCAAAAGAGTTAGAACAATCTCATTTGAATCAATGTATTAGAACAATATATGCTTTGAATAACAATAAGGAAATTGAAACTTGCTCGATGTAACGAATTAGATTACAAGAGCTTGTACAATCATACACAAGATAGATTAGACTTTCTCAATAAAAGTTTAGGATATTTGCATTCATTATAAAGAGAATGAAGTTAAAAAACTTGCTCAATAAAAGTTTAGGATAAAAAACTTGCATTCATTAATTATAAAGAGAATGAAGTTAGAAAACTTGCTCAATAAAAGTTTAGGATATGAAACTTGCCATGTATGTAAGCTACACAAGTATAATAATGTTCACCAATTACCCTACGTATATCATTGAAATTGCAATAGCAATTAGTTGTATTAATATTAGCTTTATGGGTTTAACCTACCATTTAAGTCATACCTTAACTTAACACCTAACCATGTTGGTTAATATCCTTAACGAATCTGAAATCTCACTATAAACTAACATAAACTTTATCATTTATCTATAACTCTCATAAACATCACTTTTTGTTCATTACATAACTTAATTAAATAATCACTTAAAATCTTCACACTTTGTATTACAACACATTACAATCTTTTGTTGTAGTCCACGTTATGTTTTAACATCATTAACATGCATGCCAAACTAGATTAAGTCCATGAATTATAACCTACAAATAAACAAAACTCTCTACGCTAGGTTTAGAGTGCAGCTGGCAATTGCTGACATCCCAAGCTTAACAGCTAACAAGAACTATATTCGCTATAGATTCACAGAAGACCAACGACATATTGTCTTTGTTTACACTTAATGCCGTAGCGATTCTTACGCGTCTAAACTGACTTTAGCAAGACTTCTGTTACAATGATCACCACCAAAATCAACCCAATACTACATAAATTCATGAAACCTAGCAACTAAAGCATTGTGATAACATCAATAAACATGCTATTCATCATTCCAATTAAATAAACATTACATATATTCAATTTTGAAGAAATAAAACCCCAAATTTCCATATTTCTACACTCTTAACACTTTTAGCGAATTCGATCGCCACTACCTCGTTTCTCAACCAATTGACACGATTCAAACTACGCCGCTTTCGTTTCTTAACATACTAACACAATCTAACATAAATTTGCAGATTATAACACATTGAGCATGAAATTTTATACTTTCTTAAGCAATTTTTCATACATAACCACTGTTATATACTTTTCTCCCTATAAACCCAATTTCATATATTTAATTATCAAATAGCACTCACAAATGATGATTGACAGATTATAAACCATATATACATGTATATATATCAATCCAACATAACTACCAATAGAAATTTCAAAAAAAGTTAAGATTATAGTAGGTTATACCTTGAATCTTTGTTTGTTGAGAAGAGAATTGCTTTCCCTTGATACTCCAACTTCTTAGCAAAATCTACAGAGAATTTCTCTCTTCCTACCAAGCTCTCTCTTTAAACCCCCTGTTATCTAACCTTAGAAAAATAAGACGCGAAGAATAAACTGATATGGCTTTCACCCATGTACTCTTCCGTTAGTAAAACAATACGTCCGCGTCAGTTAAAATAATGAAAATTCTAGGCGGACATTGGTTTGGCATTAGGTCTTATGATAGGTCCAATTTTTTTTTTTTTTTTAAATGTCTCCCAAATAATTTATAAGATTTATTGAACTGGAATTTTTACGAGAATATGCTATGCAGATGCAAATGCAGACATATTTTTACATGTATCCAAATGACATCCAAAACACTTTATATGTAAAAATTCGGTTCAATAAATCTTATAAATTATTTGGGAGAGACATTTAAAAAAAAAAAAAAAAAAAAATTGCGTCTGCGTAAGTTGTGGCCGCCAAACCAATGTCAGCGTAGAATTACTCTTAAAATAAACCAAAAGCCATAAGGCTGCATTTGGTTACACACAAATTTCCCCCACTAGTTTATTTTAATAATATTATTCCATATAGTTTTTTATTTGTCACACATGTAACCCATTTAATTAGCTTACACTTATAATTATAATAATTATAATTTTTTTATTATAATTATACTTATGATTAATAAATAATTATATATCTAATTTAATTAATAAATTAGACTAAAAGCAGATTACTTTATTTAATTTAATTATTCTCTTAAATATTAAACAATTCAATTAATTTAATTATTTTCATTAAATTAAATCTTTCAAATAATAAAATTACCATTCATTAATTTAGTTAGCATACACACTCAACTAAATTATTACATCACAATTAATCAAATATTTAAATATCTCCGTAAATAAATTAATTAAAATATTTATATAATTCAATAAATATTTAAAATAAATTACAAAATTCTCAATCGTTACATCCTTCCCCCCTTAAAAGGATTCTGTCCCCAGAATTACGACTCGATAAATTCATTTGTTACATTCTTTCCTCCTTAACAGGATTCTGTCACCAGAATCGCTATATAAAATCAAGCAAATAACTGAGGATAATTCTTCATTATAACGTCTTCAAGTTCTCACGTAGCTTCTTCAGCATTGTGGTTTCTCCAGATTATCTAAACAGAAGGTATCACTTTATTCCTTAGTACTTGCTCTTTCTTATCGATAATTTGAATAGGGACTTCTTCATATGATAAATCTTTCTCAAACTGTAAGGGCTCGTATTCTATTACATGTTTATAATCAAGCTTATATGGTCTCAATACCGAGACATGAAAAATTAATGTTATGAATATGCTCCAATTCCGGAGGTAAAGCTACCTCGTACGCCACTTCACCAACTCGTCGAAGTACTTCAAAAGGTCCTATAAACCCATGGCTTAATTTTCCCTTCTTGCCAAACCGAATTTTCCCCTTCCAGACAGATACTTTCAAGAAAACATAACTACCAACATCGAATTCCCAATTTTGTCGGTGTTGATCGGCATTTTTCTTCTGTCTATCTTGTGCTGCTGTCAATCTTGCTCGAATCACCTTGATGATTTTAACAGTTTGTTGTACCAACTCTGGACCCAATAGCTGACGTTCACCTACCTCGTCCTAGCATAACGGAGTTCTGCATTTCCTCCATATAACGTTTCGTAAGGCGGCATGCCAATACTCACGTGATAACTATTATTATAGGAAAATTCCACCAATGGTAGATGGTCATCCCAATTTCCTTTGAAATCCATGATACATGCTCTGAGCATATCTTCTAGTGTTTGGATGATTCTCTCACTTTGTCCATAGGTTTGAGGATGGTACGCTGTGCTCATTCTCAGTTGTGTTCTCAAACATTCTTGTAATTGTTTCTGGAAATTTGATGTGAAATGCGAATCTTTGTCTGATACAATGGACACAGGTACACCGTGTCTTGAAACAATTTCCTTTACGTACAGTTTTTCCAACCGATCTAGGTTAAATCTAATCTTGATTGGAAAAAAGTGTGTCGACTTCGTCAGTCGATCGATAATCACCCAAATGGCGTCGTAACCTTGTTGAGTCGTTGGAAGAACTACCACAAAATTTTTTAGTTCCCGAAGGCACAATAGTTATCTAGAAGGGGGGTTGAATAGATATTTAAAAATCTTTTCCCTTTAACTTGTTAGTAGAAAATGATTAAAACTTTAGCGGAATTAATATTAGTTTTAATCTCCCTTAAGAGTGAGTTTATTAGAGTGAGGCAGATATAGCAAATATAACAGTTATGGAAGGAATGTAAGAGACATAGTCGTTTTAAGTGGTTCAGAGCACGTAAAGCTTCTAGTCCACTCTTCTACTCCTCGAGTAAGAAATCCACTAAGGATGTCTTTTACACTTTCTAAATCACTTAGATTCCTTCTAGACCAGCAGTCTAGGAACTTTTTAGTTCACTTTTGAACTCTTCAAGTCCAACAAACTTGGCTCTTTTACAGTTCACTTAGAGCTCTTCAAGTCCTTCTGACTTGGAACTTTTTCTTCAGTTGATTGGTAGATGTTGAGTTCTTGATGGTTGCTACTCAGTTGCTGTTTAAGCACTTTTTCGAAAGAACTGAGTAGCTGAACAAGCTTTTCTTTTTCTAAGATCGTAGAGTTGAGAATTGAGAGTTCTTGTGCATTTTTGTTCAATGCTTGCTTACTTCTCTCATCTGCTTGATTTGCGTATATTTGATCTTGAAAACTATCCGTTGGATCCATCTGTTGAAGCATTAAATGCGTTTGACATTTCTGTTTTTTGATGGAGACTTTTCTGCACATCTTTCTCAATTGCATTTCACCCCCGATGAGCAATTGCTTTCTCACCTAACTTTTTGAAAAGGTGTTTTTCCCTTTACCAATGGTACTTTCCTTAGCTTCTTCAATACGCTTCTTTGTTGCATACTAAGGATATCTCTTATGCCTTTGGGACTGGTGAGTACTAAAACATTTAGAATCCATTCCTCATTTGTTGGAGTTTGTCTCCACACAAAGCGTGAGGCTTGATGCTTCTGACACAAGACAGATGATACTTTACGATTCAGATTGTGGTACTCTACGATCCAGATCGTGGTGACTTGTCACCTTGGAGCTTGGTCTGATTCTATTAGCCGAGAGCACTACGATTTCTCTTAAATACTTGCACACTACGATCTTCGCTTTCTTGAGTTATAAACTCTATGTTTTCGAGGGCACACTACGATCTCTGAGTTGGCTCAGAAAACGTTGGGACCACTCTATGATTTTTGAAGAGGCCCTTCAAGGCAGACACACTACGATCCTTGGAGCTCTACGTTTTTGCCTTGACTTCTTCAATCTTGATCAGATTGATGCACTACGAATTCTTCTAAGCCTATCTATTACATCTCAAGATCAACCTAACAGTTTTGATCTTTCTATCTATACATTTATTTATAGAATGATACACATTAAGAGCTTAGATCAACCTAACAAATTTGATCTATCACTAAGTCCTTGTACATATATTCCTTGAAGGACTTTACAAATAATCATGATCATTTACATTTAAAACATCAAATCAAAATATGCATTCTCCCAACAAAATCCATTGTGATATACTCCCATTTCCATTCTGGTATCTCTAACGGTTACAATAATCCGCTTGGCCTTTGATGTTCAACTTTAACTTTCTGACACGTTAAACACTTCTCCACACATTCAGCCACATCCTTTTTAATATTCGGCCACCGAAAATGATGTCTAAGATCCTGGTACATCTTTATACTTCCAGGGTGAATTAAATATCTTGTGTTGTGAGCTTCACTCAGAATTTCCTCTTTAATTTCCAGTACTAGCGGAACCTAAATTCTTCCTTTGAATCTTAGTAACCCTTCTGAATCGATTTTGAATTTGCTTTCCTCACCTTAAGATACTTTCTGTTTTATCTTTTTGCAGTCTTCATCCTGAAGTTGTGCATTCTTCACCTTATCTACCAACGTTGAACCGTTTCCCATCTGGAACAACTTTTCGTCTGACTCGTTCGGATATTTAATTTCCAACTCCATCTTAGCCATTTCCGACACTAGCTTCTCTTGAGTTATCAACATCATTAACTTCTCCCGTCCCTTCCTACTCAAAGCATTAGCAACAACATTCGCCTTTCCGGGATGGTAGAAAATCTTACAGTCATAGTCTTTGATTAACTCTAACCATCTTCTCTGTCTCCTATTCAAATCTTTTTGTGTAAAGATATACTTTAGACTTTTATGGTCGGTATATATCTCACACCTATCTCCATAAAGATAATGTCTCCAAATTTTCAGGGGAAACACCACCGCAACCAACTCTAAGTCATGAGTCAGATACATTTTCTTGTAATATTTTAATTGACGTGATGCATACACAATGACTTTTCCATTCTACATAAGCACACATCCTAGTCCTTTATGCGATGCATCACTATACACCAAAAAATTCCCTGTATCATCAGGCAATGACAACACAGGTGCTGAACTCAACCTCTTTTTTTATTCTCGAAAACTTTCCTCACACTTCTTTGTCCAAATAAACTTAACTGCTTTCCTGGTTAAATTCGTCAACGGAGTTGCGATCTTGGAAAAATCTTGAATAAAACGCCTATAGTAACCTGCCAGTCCTAATAAACTCCTTACATCTGACGGTGTCTTCGGCTGATCCCAGTTTAATATAGCTTTAACCTTTAATGGATCTACCGAAATTCCGTCCTTCTCAATAACGTGTCCGAGAAACTATACACGTTCCAACCAAAATTCACATTTTAAAAATTTAGCGTACAACTTCTCTTTTCTCAATGTCTCCAACGTCACTCTTAAGTGTTCAACATGTTCCTCCTTGGTCTTGGAATAAACTAATATATCATCAATAAACACCACCACAAATTTGTCTAAGAATGGTTTAAACACCTTGTTCATCAAATCCATGAACGTTGCAGGTGCATTGGTTAAACCAAATGACATAACCAGAAACTCGTAATGACCATACCGAGTTCTGAATGCTGTTTTTGGTACATCCTCTGGCCTCACCTTCAACTGATGATAACCACTTCTCAAATCTATCTTTGAGAAATACCTCGCTCCCTTCAATTGATCGAACAGGTCATCGATTATAGGTAATGAATACTTATTTTTAATTGTGACCTTATTCAATTCTCGGTAATCAATGCAGAGCCGCATCGATCCATCTTTCTTCTTAAAAAATAACACCGGTGCTTCCTATGACGACACACTCAGCTGAATATACTTCTTGTTGAGCAAATCTTGATTTTGCACCATCAAGTCTTTCATCTCTACCGGGGACATTTTGTATGGTTCCTTAGATATCGGGGCCGTTCCTGGTAGAAATTCAATCACGAACTCGATTTATTGATCCGGCGAAAGACCCGACAAATCGTCTGGAAATACGTCTGCAAAATCTCTTATGATCGGTATCTCTTCTAACTTCGCACTCTTCTTCTGTGTATCGACTATGTAGGCTAAGTATCCTACACACCCTTGTCTTAACAACTTCTTGGCTTGCATCACTGTCAGACAACTTTCTTGTCGAGGTGATTTACTGCCATAAAATACTACCTTTGAAGGAGTCATAAGGTTAACACGCTTCTTTTGGCAATCAATTACTTCTCCGTGATTGAATAACCAATCCATTCCCAGTATAACATCAAACTCACAAAGTCTAATTGGTATCAAATCTACCATCATCTTGTGATCCTTAATAACCACTCTACAATTCTTATATATGAATCTAACAGGAATCACTTCCCTATTCGCAATCTCTATGCTTAAAGGATAATCTAATTCTTCCTGAGGCAAATCTATGTTCTGAGCAAATTCATCGGATATAAATGAACAAGTAACACCCGAATCAAATATTACATAAGCATTAATACCATTAATCGAAATGATACCTGACACCACATCCTTAGACTATAAAACATCCTCGCATGCGGTGCATATTGAAAGTCCCTCATAAGTAGAAGCTTCATTGATCGTTTAGACCAGTGATAGTCAATGTACCACCACAAAATAAATATAGCCGTTAGGTTCTTCATTATATATATATATATATATATATATATATATATATATATATATATATACACTATCCTTCTTGGCTATAACAAGTACATGGAAATAAATATCAAAAAGGGAAACTTGAAGCAAATATCAATCTTATAAAGAAATACTTCCATAGAGAGCAATCAAAGTTTATTTTTCTAGCAAGTCTTGTTCTATTAATTAATTCTTTGTTGGTTGGAAAATAAGAATTCTTTGTAATAATATATTTCCTGTAAATTTGAGTTCAAGTCTTGTTTGACTTGACTGATCCAGTAGTGAATATGGTTTATTCAAAGAGAGCTTTCAAGGCTGCAGAGGTGCAAAGGTCTCAGTGGTGAGAAATGTTGCAGAGGTGTAAAGGGGCAGTGGTGTCCATCAGTGTGAAGCTACTTTGAACATGGAGTTCTTTTTATTTGTACTTAATTGAGTATTAAAGTTTAATAAAAAGAGTCTCCAATACCTTTTGGTATTGGACGTGGATTAGGCTACTAGACTAGAGGATAGGGACCGAACCACGTAAAAATCTTGATGTGATTTACTATTTTTTGTTTTTGTTTTATACTTTAATATTTTGCAGTTTTTGGTTTAAAATCGTGGCCAAAATTTATACTAAAACATACATGCATTAGCTGTCCATTTATAACAGACGAAGAACATAACTAATATGGAAAAGGTTAGACCGTTCAATTATAGCCTGCTATAGTAAACTTTAAAAATTGACCACTGTAGATTATTTTTGAGTATTTACACCTATTCACCCCATCTAGGTATGCTTAATTATAGAATTACACTTCCCTGGTACTGAGTGTCTTAACCAGCTTAAGCTGATAATCAACATTCTTGGCTGCCAGAAAGAAGAGGATATTGAATTTATTGATAACCAAAGGCGAGAAAGTTCATTAAATCACTTCCATATTCTCTTGGAACCCCATCTTTATCCTCATGCCCACCCAATGGCCATCGATCTGCTGCAGAAGATGCTTGTCATTGATCCTTCAAAGAGTATTAATGTTACTACAGTAGCACTCTAGCACCCATACATGTCTCCTCTGTACGGTCCTAACTGTGACTCCAGCCCAAGTCCCAATTGATCTTGACATAGACGATGATTTAAGAGAAGAAATGATAAGGGAGATCGATGATGTGGTTTGAAATGCTTCATTACCACCCTGAAGCTGCTGCAGCCAATGTTTTGTAACTCATACCCTTTAAATCGAATTATCATACTGATTTTTAAAAAGAAAAAGCCTAAGAACGTGAAGAAAAATTAAAATTTGTGCAAAGTTTACTGTATTTGAATTAACACATGATTTAGGTCGTTTTTGAAATAAGGAATCGGCTTAACTTGAGAATAGAGGAGGGTATTAACAACTCCAAAATCTTAAGGTATATATTGTTTGCTGTATGCAATGAATCTGGGCACATATGTATAAAATATATATGCCAAAGATTTGATTATGTATAATAGTAGTAGTAGTAAAAGATTATTATGTGCTTGATTGGGTTTTGTCTGTCGGCTTCTAGAACCACATGCACCACTTGTTCATAAATCTGCACTTAGCTAGCTAGGAAATATATATATATATATATATATATATATATATATATATATATATATAAAGGCGATCCACAAAGAACCTGCGATTCTTAAAATCCCTTTTTGGCCCCATGATGTAGCGGCTGTGCTAAAATGGGGTTGCTCCCAGCAATCGCCGGTTGCTTTGGATGCAACCCCATATATATATATTTATATATATATTTATATTCTCATAATCTATCGCGCGCAAAGCAAACCAAATCCAACAATAAATATTTTCCTAGTATATCTGATCAAATAGAGAAAGTCATAAAGTGTGAAGCATAGTAGTATTGTTTTCTTTTCTTTTTTTGTCTTGAAAAATATTTTAAATGTGATAAAACATTGAACTTAAAATTAATAGACCATAAGTGAATAAACCCCTCAAGTGTGAGGAAGGAAAAACAACTAATTAGTGGACTTTAAAAGAACTAGTTTAATCATTTGTCCTTGTATTGTTGTTTGATTCCGGAAGATGGAATCATAGATATGTAATTTTGTAAGATGTTCCAAGTGGAACGGAAGAAAATTACACCATAACGAAGTTATAACAAAATTTTTCGTAAAAGATGTCAAGGCTGAAAGACCCTAGCTTGGTATCCTTTTTGGGCCAAGTGTACATGTAGGGTAGTTAACGCTTCCGTAAAATTATTTCTTTTTGGGAGTTGTGTAGTTGGGTAAAAACGTGAGCTGTAGGCTCAAGAACGAACTCAATCCGACTTCAGATGAGTAAGTTGTGATGTTTAGGTAATTTATCGTTAAAACGACTTTCGGTGAAAAATGGCTCTCAAGAGGTTTTTGAGCCGATTTACCGATAAATTAGAAAGCCAGGAAAATTATTCTGCCCAGGGGATTTAAAGAGGATGTTACAAGGAAAAAATAGACGTAAGAACGAGCTCATTCTGATATCCGATGAGCAAGTTATGATGTTTCAAAGTAAGCGCGTTCAAATTATTCGAATTCAAAAATTTTGACAAAGCTTAAAAGAGTTTCTGCATGGTGGGCTCGCCCCGCGCCATCCGTAAAGTTAAATGGGACATAACACCCATTTGGACATCCTTTAGTAAATTGGACATAACTCTTTCGTATAAACTCCGATTGAGGTGATTCAAGATGATCCAGAAAGCTAAGAAGTAAACCTACAACTTTCATTCTTTAATAATTGAGAGATAATGTCGGGATCAAGGTCTAAACTGAGGCTTTTTAGAACTATTTATAATATGAGGCAAACCATGGTGGTTTATTCGGATCGCCATGGCGCCAAGCCATGTTTGACTAATATTTCAGAGTTCTAAACATTGGACTTTAAACATTGTTCGTTCCCAGGAACTGAATAAGAAATCAAACACTAATAACAATATTTGTTAAAAAAAATGAATATTCATTTTATTAATAATCTTAAAAAATTATAGAGTCGAATCCCCTAGCCATGTTCTACTGATAATACTTCTAAAGTCTGCCTGCATGCCAAGTACTTAGCTTTGACACTTCAATGACCTCATAAGGCCCCTCCCAATTCGGCATCAATTTCCCAAGATTTTGAGGTATATAAGCCTTCATCTCCCGAAGAACTTGATCGCCCACCTCAAACCTCCAAAGTTTTACTCCCTTATTGTAATGCCTAGCCACTATCCTTTGGTAGGCTACGAGCCTTACCAGGGCTGACTCCATAACCTCTTCCAACAAATCCAAGTTGATACGTAGATCTTCATTATTGTACAACTTTTTAAACTGGCTGACCCGAAGTGAAGTAGAGCCAATCTCGATAGGAACTAGAACATCGGTACCATAAGCCAATCCGAATGGTAAATCACCCGTTGTTGTCCTCAGAGTGGTTCGATAAGCCTATAACACACTAAGTAGTTCTTCGGGCCATCTTCTATTCGCCTCATCCAGACGCCATTTTATCCCATTCAATAAAGTTCTATTAGTAACTTCGACTCTGATATTTGATTGAGGATGGGCCACTGAGGTCTTACGATGTTGTATTCCTAACTTTTTCAGGAAAGATTCAAACTTTGAACCCACAAACTGCTTGCTATTGTCTGAAATCACCATCAATGGGATACCGAACCGAAACACCACGAATTCTTTCAGAAACCTTAAACATTCCTGCTCTGTTATCTGCCGAAGAGGCTTCGCCAGAGTATCGGCTATGGTTTTGTCCGATCTGTCCACTTCCTGAATGGCAAACGAACTAAAGTACTGGATTCAATCCTTCACCTCTGCCAGATACTTTACCATTTTTGCCCCCCCCCCCCGAGCCTCATACTCGCCCAAAATCTATTTGAATCACTGAAGATTATCAACTTCTGAACTTCAAGACTTTTCGCCAGCCGAAGGCCTGCCAATATCTCTTCGTATTCTGCCTCATTATTGGTTGTCTTTGTAACAATCTAGAATTTTAAATTATAATTCAAAATATTTATTGAGTTATATAAATATTTTAATTGATATGTTTATTGATCGAATAAATATTTGTTTAAATTGATTTGATTTGATTTGGTTAATTATTTGTTAAATAAATAATTAATGAGTTAAGAAAATTAATTACTATGAGATAATATTCTATTTTAATTTAATAATTTTTAGAGTGTTGATAGGGATTAAATGGGTTATTAAAATAAATTAAAGGAGTTTAATTTAGTTTTGCCAAACAAGACTTAAATATATTAAGTCTTTAATTTTAAAGAGTTTTGCCAAACGAAGCCTTATGGCTTTTGGATTTTTGGATTATAATAATATAAATAAAATATATTTATAACCTATACGTTATATTTGCTAACTGATATTATTTATTAGGTTTATTATGACCAAATCCGTTTCTTTTATTTTACGCTTGGTTATCAGTTTGGTATTGTTTACGTATTCTATTCTAGTTATTTTCTAAACCTGAGTCTGAGAAGAAATAGAAGAAAAGTACAGAGAATTGAGAGTGATCAGAGAGAATTGAGAGGAGAAAGGTGCTGTGAATTTCAAGTATTCGAGCAAGGATTTCTTAAGCAAGATAAGGTATTTTTTTCCATAACCTTAATGCTATATATATATATATATATATGTTTTACGGCATAATTTTCTTGAGTTCACTGTGGTATAAAGTCTATATACAATTTTCTGAAATCCATATTCTTATAAATTGGTTATGAGATTATGCATATAGTATGATGGTGATAGTATAACTAGTATATATATATATATATATATATATATATATATATATATATATATATATATATATATATATATATATGATTGTATGCTAAATTACGTATGCAAGAAAGAAATTGATTTTTACAGTGAATACATATATGAACATGGTTTGAATATAGGTATGAATATATATATGATTGTATGCTAATTATAAAATTGAACAGTGAATATGTTAATTAGTTTGTTAAGAAATACAGAGAACGTAGTTCAAAGGAATCAATTTGATGTATAATTGTAGTTACCGTGTTCATTGTGTCAAGCAATATCAAACATGGAGTTTTGGTTTTAAAATATGCCATTCAAGGATTTAATCATTCAAAAATTGTTTTTTAGTTGTTTTAAATTAGTATATGTATGCTTGGTAATGTTTATGTGTAATTTACATAAGTTATATGTGGTAATTTAGCTGCTAAATAGACAGAATTTAGCTTTGTTCTGTTCTTCGTGTTGGGTTCTGTAAGCTCGGAGCCTCATCGCCAAAATCCGCTGACTTCTAGACTTTGTGCCTCGGTCGCTACAAAGTCGTGAAGCCGGTTAAGACTTTCAATGTGTAATGTACCAACCCATGGTTCGGGCTTCTTCACATACAAGCCATCATCAACTGCGTCAATACCTACGGATAATGTAATGTCTAGAAATGACTTTTGTTTTGCACAAAGTGTGTAATTGTTGATATAATGAAATACTATGACTGTTAAAAATATAATTTTTGTTATTGTGGTATTATAGTGCTGAGAATGAGCATATTACTAATACTTAACGAGTTTTATTATTATTTTATTGATGTAATTTGACTATGTGGTTAACAATCAAACCATACATGAAATAGATACTTATAGAGTATTTATAATGACTAATTATGTTATGATGATATGTGTTTAGGATATTGTGAATCAAACTATTACGGTTTATCTTATACTCAAGACAAGTTTCTTACTCTACCTTGTTTATTATTGTGCAAGTTTGCTTACCCTATCTCAATTATATTGAGCAAGTTTTCTAAACCTTAATCTTGTTATTTAGCATGCAAGTTTCTACATTCTGATATATTAAAGTTGAACAAGTTTTATCGTTCAATTTATTATTTGTTATGCATGTTCAATATTTAATTCTAAATAACCTTAGCTTAATATTGTTCAAGCAAGGTACGTTCTGTTATTCAATGCTTATTGTAGACACTCAAAAATTTTACGTATATGCCATTAATAACATTGCAGGAGGATGATTAAGTCTTTAAGAGAGAACCCCGAAAGACAATCCAAATCCATACCGGATACTACAGGAAGTTCATCATCGCCCCTGATCACACTGCGGAAGTAATGAAATCCAACCCGGAGATAACCCCGAGGCATGCAGATACAATACCGGAACACACCGGAGAAGACCGATTAATCTCGAAGACAACCCCGAGGTATCCAGTCTCAGTCCCAACCATGGGAATAGTCACCAACCTTGGTGATAACCCCAAGGAACGCAGCTTTAAGTAATAACCCTGAAATGCTTGTTTCAAATGCGACCGACTTCAATCTCTAAAGGCCACAATGAGATGCACTGTATCAACCCGACAATAAAATCGGGAAGACATGCACACCTCAAAGGTGACAATGAGGACCTTCAACAATTATAGCAGTCCAATCTCAAATGAAGTCTCGAGCAACGCTTGCTTTATCGAAATTTATTCAAGTGATAACACCGGTGGGGGCAACATCGTCATCTCGTCAACACGATGCCATGTCACATCTCTACGCAACGATGTCCCACAAGGCTAACCAATCCCGAGTGACTATTAAAGCGGGTAACGGATGAAAGTTGAAGCTTGAAGACCAGGAGGCATTGTCCCATCTTTAATGACTTCAGACAAACTCTAATCCCATGCCATCGCACAACTCTCGACAACCATGGTCGGTAAATAGGTCCAGATACCTCAAACGGATGCGGATTGCACTTCTAAATGTTCGAGTGGACATTACTGATTGCTCGAGTGCACTTACTTGAGACGACTCGACCCGACAAACCCGGGCCCACCCGAGTTGCCTCTGGTACACCTGCGGCTAAAATGCCTATAAATAGAGGGCTTGGGCAGCCCATTTTGAAAGAGAAAAGGCGAGGAAGCCTTGCCCAATTTGCTCTCAGACTCACCCCATGCACGTTGTACTTTCCCTTTAAACACTGTGAGCTCATATATAGCCCTTTGTACCTACAAAAGTCAAGGTGTTTACCCACTCTAAAGATATAGAAGTCTTCTTACTTAGCCATCGGTGTAAGCCTTCTCACACACTTTAAGTCATTCTCTTCATCTTTGCACACACCCTTCTATACGTTGAGAGTCGTGTTGCTTGCTTTTTGCCGGACTTGATGCCTGTGGTTTCATTTCGGTCAGATATATATATATATATATATATATATATATATATATATATATTTACATATATATTGACTAACATTATCTTGTTATGCCTCGATTGAGCCTAGATTTCGGTCTGGAGCGTTTATTTGTTTATATATATATATATATCTACATTTATATATATTAACTATGTGTCGAACTTTGTTCGATGAGCCTAGACTTGATTCAGGTGCATATCTGCTTTAATATATATATATATATATATATATATATATATATATATATATATATATATACATTTATATATTAATTGTGTGTCGACTTTGTTCGGATGAGCCTAGACTTGATGCAGGAGTTTTATCGCTTTGTATATATATATATATATATATATATATATATATATATATATATATATATATATATATATATATATATATATATATATCTATATTTATATATATGAACTGTGGTAGGACTGCTCGATGAGCCTCAATTTTATATCCTATATTTACTTACTTTATATATATATATTTATATATATGTATGTTGTTGTGGACTGCTCGATGAGCTCGGATTTTATATCCTCATGCGTTTACTACATTTTGTATATATATATATATATATATATATTTATATATATGAACTGTTGTCGAACTCATTCGATGAGCCCGGATTTTACATCCTGCGTTTATTGCTATATATATATATATATATATATATATATATATATATATATATATATATATATATATTCATCTCACTGGAGTTTCCTTCGTGGCGATTGATCGCTTCTGTGTTTATTTACATTCCGTCCCTTTAGAGTTTCCTTCGTGGCGGTTGGCCGTATTTATGACTTTATTTACATTTCGTCCCCTTACCGAGAGTTTTCTTCGTGGCGGTTGACTATATATTCTGACTTTTTATTTATGTTTCGGCCCGACTGGAGTTTTCTCCGTGATTGGTTGATAGCTTTTAATGACTTTATTTATATTTCGATCCCCCATGGATGTGCTTCGTGGTTGGTGATCCAGATATATATATATATATATATATATATATATATATATATATATTTACAACTTTATATATATACCGCCATCGCTTTCATACAAATTGCAGATTATCTTGTGCGCCTAGGAATCATGTGATCACAGATTCAACCTATTGGATCTAGATTCGGTTCCCGTGATGGACATTTTCAGCTGTATGCAGCTTGTAAATTATTCTGCGGTGTCTAAATTTCCTCAGATGGTTTCCATACCCACGAGGAAGTCGACATTATATTTGTACATTATTTTCGTATGGATGCCTCGCATCTGTCAAATAAAATCAATCAAGCCGAACACTTAATAAAATGGGAGTGTAAAAGGTCTCAATTACTATTGATCATCAGGGTTTGAAAAACCTTTTTTATAAAACATCATTGCTATACCTTGCTAAAAACTGAATTTTTACATAAATTCAAACCCTGTGTATATAGGTTCGAACGAGGCCTCACACTACTTCCAAATAATAGCACATTGACCCACACACACACACATTCAGATAATAGTTTCTTGAAAAGAGGCGGTCACCATGGTAACACAGATGTCGGGGGGTGCCTAACACCTTCCCCCTGCATAACCAAGTCCCCGGACCCTAATGAATCTCGGTTTCACCAACCCGTTTAGCAGTGTCACATCACTGGGTCAATGTGCAAACCTTTTCTCGGTTGTGTTGGTACAACCATTTAAAAAACCAACTGGCGACTCTTAACGGTCCATCGTCGACATTATATATGTCGAACCTTTTTCACTTGTTTTTTCAAACAAATCTCACCTAAAATGAGAACACCAAAGAAAGAACAAATCTGAAAGGGACATCTAAAAATCCCGACGCGACAAAAAGTCTAGACTTCTATTTGGGGACTCTAGTAAGAGGACTTAAGCCGCTATTTCAATCTTTTCAAAACTATTATCTGCTTGTGTGTGGATGTTGCATTTACATTTGATGAATGTGTACGAATGCATTTCCTTATTGCACTTAGTGTTCGCACCATAACTGTTTGTGATATTAGTGCTTTGCACCATAACTGCTTGTGATATTAGTGCTTCGCACCATAATTGTTTGTGATATTAGTGCTTCGCACCATATCTGCTTGTGATATTAGTGCTTCGCACATGTCATCATTTTCATACGGTGAGACGCGATGTATGTGAATGTATGTTGTGTGGTCCCTCCACCAGGAGGCTATCCCGTCGGTGTTTGATTACCGGACTCATGAGAAGACTAATTCTCCGAGGCTCGTGAAAGGCACCACCCAAATTCGCTCCAAATTGAAAGACCGGATTAACTTCCCGTCAAGTAGATTACGATGATGATTGGGAACCTTCATGCTAAAAAGCCATGAGAGTAACCTAAGATAGGTCACCTACGATAAACCCAAAACGGAGAAAGTCTCTTCATGTTCTCATTTAAATTACTTGTAAACACAATTACTTGTAATTTCATTCCATATCTATTCCATGTAATGAGAAATATGAAGAGGTGTGTACACATACATATTTAAATTAACATGCTACAAACAGCTGACATCCGTTGTGCAGGATAAAAATTCCTAAAAAAAGACACATCACATAGCATGTTATTGTATACATTCCCTAAAGACTAAACTATGCAAGTCTTTCACAGGGAATCAATCGGACCTACTACCCGTTCAAAGTCCAAAACGGCAACAGGCCTGCAGTCAATCATGTCATCATCCAACCAGACTGAACTTAATCCAGTTTCTCGCAAATAATTCGACAGATTAAGCAAACAAATTACAGATTTGGCTGTTCTACTCAAAGAATTACACCTACCACACAGGTCGGAAAATACCAGACATGTCAATCCTCCACACAAGGAGGAACCTGTGTCATTATAATACGAATCGCAGCTTGGATAATACACCAACAAAACTCATGATGCTTCCCATCCCACCGCAGATCCAAACACCGGTGACATCAAAAAGAAATTCCTCCAAATGGAAGAGACCCTTCGCATTATCAAAGGAATTGGAACACACAAGAGTGTTTCATATGTTGATTCGTATTTTTTCCCGTGTTCATTATCCGAAAAATTTAAAACTCCCGATTTGAAAAAAATATGACGGGTTAGGAGATCCACACATTTAAAGGTATTTATTGGAGAACTTGGATCTTATATGCAGAGGACGAAAAGATTAGAATGTAATTGTTCAAAAGAGTCTAACTCGAGAAGCCCATTCGTGGGTACACTTAGATTAGACAACCCAAAATCCATAGTCAAAGAGCTAGCGCATGCTTTCCTCACTCAATATAGCTTTCAAACTTAGATGGCTCCCCGACTCAGATCAAATTACCAAGATCAAGAAAGCATGATCTAACGAGTCTTTCGAGAGTATGCTCAGAGGTGGAGACACTGGTCGCCCAAGTTAGTCCTTCCATGATGAGAATCGAAATGGTCATGACTTTCATAGACTTACAAAGAAGCTCCCCTTCTACGAGAGAGCTTTAGCTTAAGATCGGCAAACCATTTTCTAAAATGGTCAAACATGGGAGATGGCCGAGATAGATTGAAGTCGGGAAAGATTCAAGACCTAGTCGCACTCAAAACTATTCACGACCACATCCAACTGAAATTATGGGAACAACTTCTTGAGGGTCCATAAAAGAAAGAAGAAGATGTTTTCCGATACTATAGGCAAAAAGGCAATCAAAACATGCCTATTCAAAGGAGAAACTACACTCCCTTTCTAGACAGTACCTACAAACCCCCAATACCGAAAAGGTGGAGAAGTCAAACGCCCGAAAGTGTTTACACCCTTAGGGGATACCTCGAGAACATCTTAAATCTTCCGACAACACAGAAGAAAATCACACATCTTCTTCCACCACCCCCCTAATGGACGGGGTTTTAATGTGCTAGAAATGTGTGTATCATCTTGGCGGGCACCGGACATGATACTCAGATTGTTGGGCCTTGAAACACAAGATTCAAGACCTGATAGACAACGGGGAGATTGTGGTCACTAAACTAGATCAGCCTCACGTATAAGACAACCCTCTTCCTCAACACAAAGAAGAAGAGGTCAACATGATTAATTGGAGTAGTGGACAGAGTTCCAATTTCAGCTGTGATTCTTCCCAGACCATCAAAGACGGTGATGACAAATGGGATTATGCCAAGTTCCAGTTCACAATGGAACGAAAGATGAAAGCTCTCTGCAAACAAATTGAACAATTGGCGGAACTAGTAACTTATCAGCATCAAGTGACTCGTTAGTTAATCAGCCAGGAGCATGCCAGTCTCCTACCTATTGTCATGAATATTCCCTCATCACTTTCAAAAAATGAAATGCTGGAAGACAAAGTGACGAAGAGAGCAAATGCCAAAGCCCATCGGGATTTTGCCAACAAAAGGGAATTCACCTATTTGGGCCAACCTATGGAGGAAATCCTTCATATGTTAATCAATGAAGGAAGGATTAGTTCCTTTTTTACCTCCAATCAACCCCCGTTCAGGACGGTACAAGTCTGATGGAGTATGTCAATATCACTCCCAGTCTTGCGGTCACAACACAGAAGAATGCTGGGCACTCCGCCACCTTATTCAAAATCTAATCGACAGTGGTGTCCTGTGCCTAGCAGACGACGATACTGTGTTACGTGCAAGTGAGAATGCAGGCCCTACTAAGCGGAAGAGTGTGGTATGGTCATATCCACTGAAACTGATGGGATTAATACATTACTCACAACGCCAACAATTCAACTCAAGGGAGTCAACAATCCATTGAAAGTGGCCACTCCCGAGCCAATCAACTTGCCGTGTAGAGCACAATATCCTATTGTTAGCTTGCACACAATTCCGTGGAATTATGGAGAAGGTGAAGGATCCACCACACATACAACTGCTACAGTGTCGAAGGAAAATCCACTGTATCTTCCCCAACAGGTGATGAAGCCCACCACCATATCAAAGGGAAAAATACCCATGGAGAAGATCGAAGGATTCCTCCGCGCTGTGGGTCATAATGAAGCTACGATGGTTTTAAGCTTGAAAGAAGCTCCACAACAAATATCAATTTTGGACTTGGTCCTAACTTCCGAGAATCACCGGAAGGTCTTGTTAAAGGTTTTAGAAGAAGCCTATCTCCCGACATCAGTGGATACGGAAAAGTTTCAACATCTGGTCTATCACATTTTTAACAACAATGTGATATCCTTCATTGATGATGACATACCATCCGAAGGGACCGGTCATTGTAAGTCGTTGCACATTGCGGTCTTGTCCTCCGGATATATGGTAGCTGGAGTCTTAATAGATGGAGGTTCCTCTCTGAATATCTGCCCATATGCTACCTTAGTGAAGATGAACATCAATCTCAACCAAATTCGAAGTAGCCATACCATCATCAAAGCTTTTGATGGAGCCCGGCGAAATTTGGTTGGAATAATTGAGCTGTCAATCAAAATTGGTCCTCACACATTTTGCGTATCTTTCCATGTGCTCAAGATAGATTCGGATACAACTCGCTTTCTGGGACGACGACCATGGATTCATATGGTCAAGGCAAATTCCTCCACTCTTCACCAACTGTGGTTGAAATACATTATCAACAATACTTTCGTCAGTCAGTCAATGAACAAGAAATTCTTAGCATGGAGACGTGCCATTCATCAATGCCAATGCAGATGTGGAACCTGGTCGTTTTTATGCTTTGAAATAAGCAATACCCAATACCATGCTATTGGAGCACCATTACCCGAGCCCAAGATTTTCGCCAGGTAATGTCTACCACCAAGAAATGATGTCATTGGGTCATAAGTCGACAAGGGTTGGGTAAAGATTGCCGTGGTATTAAGTACCCAATTGCTTAACTGTAAGTCGAACAATTTGGGCCGGGCTATTCGCCAGATTCTAGTCACAGAATCCTCATAAACATCGCAGATTCCTTCACTTCAACTATGTGGCATTTATCTTCACCTTCAAACTCGAGTCCGCATAACCTCCTCCGTTAAGGTGCCAAACCAATGTAATGGCTATATTATATCCCAAGCCGAGGGTGAAAGGAAAAGAAATTTTGTTCCAAATCCCGCAGATGGAAGAGGAGGAACGAAGAATCAAGCAAGACGTCATCCGAATGATGTCGCTGCATACGATCATCGTTTCATGACGAAAGCATGCCAACAAATACTCCCCTGCACGATGATTGCCTGCACGTAATGGCCATCATTCTAAGTGTGGAGGATGATGACAATCCTCCATCACTATAGATCCACCCGAACTTTACCCCTTGCTAATTGGAACAACATCCTCAGATTGGTCGTTAAGGGTAAAGCGGTAGTAAACTCTTTTCATCAGAGATATAATAACCGCTATTTTTCTCGCATAAAGATAGCAGCTTTATTTTGCTAGTATATGCTAACACTATGTATGATCAACACATTTCATATATACTAAGTGAAAGCATATTTTGTTTCAAGACTCGAATTTAGATGTTCAGATCACCGATATGATGCCTCTTCCGCAGACAAGGATTGTACCTTTGATGTAGAGATGAATTCAAATTTTTAGTGGACATACAAGATAACATTCAAAGTGCCTTTCAAATTTAAGAATGGGTCAAAGACAAACCTAAACCCAACCTTGATCAAACCACTTCTTTCAATCTCTAACCTTAGAATCCCTAAAGTTAATCCAGATTGGTTCACCTTACCCCAAACCAGCGAGAATGACATGGTTACGCTTATTAACCCAATTCCGTGGATGTGTTTGCATGGTCTCATGAAGACATGGTGGGTTTGTCCATCGACATTGTCCTTCATTGTCTTCCCATTAATGAGGGATTTAAGCCAGTGAAGCGAAAGCTCAGGCGATTGAAACCTGAATGGAGTTTAAAGATGAAAGAAGAAATTGTGAAACAATTTTAAGCTGGCATCATAATGGTATCTACATATCCTAAGTGGATATCCAACATTGTGCCCGTGCCTAAACCTGGAGGGAAGGTGCGAGTTTGCGTGGATTACCGGGACTTGAACAAAGCTTGCTTAAAAGATAGTTTTCCCGTGCCATTTATCCACATTCTCATTAACAATACTGTGCAATACGACATGTACTCCTTTGCTGATTGCTTTGCGGGGTATCATCAGATTATTTTTGCCGAGGAAGATCGTAAGAAAACTACTTTCATCAATCCTTAGGGAACTTTTTGCTATAAACGGTTGTCGTTCGGCCTCATCAATGCCAGAGCTACCTATCAGCGAGCTATGATGGCTCTTTTCCACGACTTAATGCACAAAGAGATCGAGATCTACGTGGATGACATCATTGTCAAGTCTCGAAATGAAGATGACCATATAGACCATCTCAGAAAGTTGTTCAACATGTTGCGTAAGTACAACTTGAAGTTGAATTCAGCTAAGTGCGCCTTTGGCGTTAAATCGTAAAATCTAATTACGCACAACACGCAAGTATACGTGGTCAACAAGTAATAAAGTGATAAGTTAAGTATCGCTCCTACAGAGACAAATTAGCAAGAACTCAAGCTTACAACTATCAATTTTAACTAATCCAAATTTTATTAAACTAACTTAATAAATGATGAGAAAATCTTAACAACTAATACTCTAACTATCACTAATAACCCACAAAGATAAAACTCAATTTTCAAACAATACTTGGAGAATTAGGCTCATGATTTCACTCTAAGCTTTCACTCAGATTAATTCACTTTTACCTCAGCTCAACTCAATATTCCAGCTTTATTAATCAAGAACACGATCAGTAGCATTAACCACCTCTCAAAGGCACTAATACCAAATTAACTCAAATCCACAATTAAGATAGTAATTAAGTCAAACACTTCAATCAATTAACTCACAATATCTCTATGCAAATTAAATCAAAAGAAGTTTAAGATTAAGTTCTCTAACGATTACATGCGATGTTAACATATCTCTACCTTAACATTCATCACAATTTCGTTATTCACAAAATTCATGAACACATGCTATATCAATTAAGTCTAGATTTAAACATCTTCTCTCGAATCCATTCAAATCCACAAAGAATTGTTGATCGTGCAATTCACAAATTCAAGCTCAAATCAATATAGATAAACCATTGAATATTTTATTAAACCGAGAATTAAAGCTAATAAACCATTGTTCCACCCAAAGATCCATCAATCACCTAAAAAGATAATTAATTCATAATAAATAAATTAACTAATGAATAAATAAAAGGAGACATCATCCCAATTACGATAAAAAATTAAAGAAGAATAATAAACACCACCCTTCTCTCAATTCAATTCTCGCAATTTTCGTGAAGTTATTCCTTCTTCTCTAGACCTCCAAGCTTGATCTCCAATGTCGTTCTTTTTCAAAAGTGTATATCCTTGATTTCCTCTTCCCTTTTACTTGTAGACCATCTCTTGTCTAGATACTCTCCTAGCTTCCCTCCACTTCCTATCCAAAACAACTTAAAACAATTCTAATTCTCCAACTACCGCCATCTAACTCCTTCTTTAAAAACTAACACATCGACTTCAAATATAAGCCAATGCATGTTATCCTTCCCACAGTAACAAATAAGCAACATTCCAAAGATCAAGAAGTATTTTCGATCCCCAAGTCATCATTCATATCAAATACTCGGCATAAGCTAGCATAAAGCTTAATAAAGTAGAAAGAGTTAGTCTAATTCCAATAAGACTCACATTTCACACACAACAACACACATACACCATCAAGAAACTTCATTAATCGATCACACATCCTCAAATGCTTTCCAAACGCTAAACGCCTCGCTTCCTACATTAAACGAAAAACCCATCAACAAGAATAACAAAAATGCATAAAACAAACACAAAAACACACCAATCGAACACAATTCATGGTTTAAAACCTACTCATCAAAATCCCCTAAACTTAAACGCTGTTTGCTTGTCTCAAGCAAACACAATGTCATGCAATGCAATGCAACTAATCCTAAAATGTTGAATCCAAAGATCAAATTAGTAATACCAAATCACCGACAAGGCCTCAGAGAAATCATGTAAATATAGCAATACCTCATAACTAAACCAATCCACAATTTCTAGCCAACCATCAATCTCAAACCGATATCACTACTATATAGTGTGTGTGTGTGTACCAACAACATAAATCGACATACTATCAAATTTAAAACATAACACACCTCTTCTAAGGCTTAAATGTAATAAATATAAGAAATCCAACAATAAGCTCGATCCAACCAAAGCTAGACACAAACCATCATAAAGGGTCAACTTGGGGTATTTATACCTCACTTAACATTCACGGGCATTTTTTGCTCTTATTTCCGCTTTTTTTTTTTTTTTTTTTTAACTATATAGCTATGCAATGTCTTATTCCATTTAGGCTTTCAATGATACCTTAGCGAAGCTTTCACCAACGACTCCTGCACTATATAAGACCTTAGGGCGCTTAGGGTTAAAGACAATCCCTTCTAATGCATTTTTACTCAAGTAACAAAGGCCACAAAACAAAAACTAGCATGCCATATATATATATTTATATTATTTTTTTAGATAAACAGCTTATATACCCCACATATTCCCCCAAACTTAAGTTTTGTGTTCAACACTAACCATCACTACTTATTTTTATCATTCTTATATTTAAACTAGTGATGCCTTTTAGAGCTTTATTATGAATCAATTTAACGCAATCAATCTACAAGTTGGTATGTTCGCGCAATCCTTTTATAATAGTTTCAAATAAAGAGAAAGATTCAACTTATAACACAAAATTATTTCAAAGTTCCCTTTACTAAGTATCGCACAATTTCACCAAATTCCAACCTCATCATTGGCCCCAAAAAAAAAGAATATATCCCAACTATCCACCGGATTCATGCAAATAAATATTATATATATATATATATTTTTTATATACATGATGAAAAACTAATATAAAATAAATAAAACTAATATAAAACAACTATGCAAATGAAAACTATAAACTATCATGCAAATGCAAATAAAATAAATAAAAACAAATCCCCAAACTTAAATTAAGGAATGCCCTCATTACTTCAAATATGCTCAAAATAGAAAATTTGAGGACTTCCTAAAACCACATTATCACGCGCAAGGCCATCGTCTCAAGGAGGATATGTTAAGGTGGATAGAGGAGAGGTATAACGATGGTCGAGCATTTGATTACAACGAGCAAATGCCTCAAAGAAGCGTGTTGAATGCGCTTTCAGATTCAGATCGATGCATTAAATCTTGCCGCTCACCCAACCACATGAATTGATTCCTTGGGACCCGTGCTTGTTCCTCGCGAGCGGGGTTCTCACTAACGGTTCTTTCATGAATTGGGTTCTTCACTAGCCGAGGATGATGGTTGTCATGATCATGATGTAACCTTCACCACGCGGGTGGACTGTGGCTCCATCCCAAGCTATATACCTCTGAATAGTTGCATGGATCAATTATGGACAATGGTTGTTGAATTGGTTCATTAGGTTGCCATCGCACCCCAAATTTTTCTAACATAAATGGTAATTAGAAACCCGCGGCAAGAGCTCGCCTGTGGTACTCCCCCCGTAGTGTTCTCGATCAATGGATTCTTGAATACATTCCCCCACATCAACATTATAGAAAGCAATTGAATTATTCACAAGATAGTGGTGGTGAACAATTCCATACAATAATCGGGCCCGTGTTTTTAGAACCTCAATTAGATGGCTCGTGGGCATTAATCGAGCACAAATGAACGCATGCCATGCTTTTCCATATCGACTCAAAGGTCATGTGAGGAAAAACTTATCTTTTCGCTCGCTCCAAATTTTAATCGTCCATTTTGTTCCCCGGTTTGCATAATCGGGCAATCAACTCATCTAGCTCTCAGCAATCCATCTTCATACCTATTTTCTTGTATGCTTTCCAACCCAAAATATTCATTGATAGCTTTCAAAGATGAAACGCTACCAATTTTCCCCGAACCATGACAACACGATTGACATGTTCAATTGCATTCACATAAAACTCCTTAACTATGTTGATTGTCACCGAAGTGGTTGCTCTACTAGTTGAAACCAATCATGTTTCTACAATTTGTAACGCCATATCACCATCCAAATTTGTGATTTGGTTTCAATCCTCTTTCTAGCACCAAATTTTTCTTGCCAATTGATGTGTGGAATCTCTCTCGCGCCTCTCTCGCGCTCACAAATTTTGTATGGTCATATGTGGGCGTAGTCAAGAGGTTGATGCCCTTTGTCTTTTTTGTGAAGACATGTTTGCTTCCAATTTGTTGACTCAAGAACTGGTTCAGATTTTTCTCAAACAGTGTGGTGGGCTGAATGTGTGATTCCCCAAACTTGTTTTGTTGATGAAGCTTTGCTACCCAAACAACTCAAAATTCTCAAGACCTTCTTCTTGATTTCTCAATTCTCACTTTTACCACTCAATATTTGATGTCACAACAAGAAATTTTGTGAGGATGAAGAGAATTATCACACCTTTTATAAGTTGGGTTTACCTCTTTCAAGAGAAGTCCCAATTTGTATCACTTTGTGCAAGGCTAGTGTTAGATTTAGGATTGGGTTGTGATTCTTGAGTTTCAGTAGTATCAAGATGTTTAGAATGGAGGAACTTCATATATAAACAATAGAAACTAACGTGGGTGGAGTTGGGACTTGAAAGGGTTAGTGGTTTTGGAATTTGGAAAGGAGAAGGAGTGTAAAGATAAATTAATGTGGAGTTATGGGGAAGAGGAAGTGCAATAGAATTAGGAGAAGTGGAGAAGTGGTATTATGGAATAGAGAGGTGGAGAGGTGGAGTTATTCAATTCAATCATGCCTCTTTAGTTGCTGAATTTCCATGCAAACATGGCCAATACTGCTCGCGCAACGCAAACCACCGATCGCCTCGATGGTTTAATAGTTATCGATCCTATAGCTATAGCCATTACCGCCTGCAAGGCATTATGGTCATGTGCATGATGTTTTTTCAATCAATTGTCATGTGGATTATCATGGTCTCACTGGTTCATCAGGTGGTGCGCTCACATCACATTATCATGTGCTGCCCTTGGGGTTCGAGAAATCATTGATAATGTCCATAGCTGGCCCCGCAAGGCAGCAATAACACGGTCTTTTATTCTTCGCGCCTATAATGTTGTTTTTCGATCGCACTTGTTGGGGTTCCCGTAATTATAGAGATTTTTGTTACTCTCCAAGTATACATTCTACTGACTAAGCTATAACTAAAAATTTAAAAGTAAATAAAAGATGGAGTTTAGAGCTTGGGTTGCCTCCCAAGTAGCGCTTGGTTTAATGTCGCTAGCCCGACAGTCCCTCATGTTTTATCACAGGTCTCGTGAGGGTAATGTTGATGGTGTCCACATTTGCATCCTCACCCCAAGAATGCTTCAATCTTTCGACCGCTGACCTTCAAGGTTTCCAATGGGTTTCTACTATATACTCCACGGCACCACGTGGGAAAACCGCTTTTTATGGTGAATGGTCCCGACCACCGTGATTTAAGTTTCCTCGAAACAACCTTAGTTTTGAATTGAATAAAAAGAATTTCGACCTCGCATGAACGTTTCTCGGTGATTGATTTTCCGATCGTGCCATTTTTTCACCTTTTCCTTATATAATTGTGCATTCTCGTAAGCTTGTAATCAATTTGCCAAGCTCATTTAGTCAGTAGTAATCTCTTTCCCCCACCGCCGCTGATCAAGTTTAGTTTTTGAATAGCCCAAGACGCCTTGTGTCAGTAGCTCAACCTAAGATGACATGCCTTTCCATACAACAACCGTAAGGTGACATGCCAATTGAGTCTTCAGATGCTATCCCAGATGCCCAAAGTGCATCATCTAATCGAAGGTTTGACCAATCCTTACGATTTGGGTTGACTACTTTTCCAATATTTTCGACCTCTCCTGCTTTGACACCTCCGCTTGTCCATTGGGTTCGGGGATGATAAGTCGTCGCTATTTTGTGGTTGACCTATATATTTTGCCAATAGGTCAGAATGCTTTGTTGCAAAAATGACTTCCTCATCACTTATTATGGCCCCTGTTCCAAACCTTGTAAAGATATTTTTTCAGAAAAATCTTAGACCACTTTGGCATCGCTCGATGGTAGTGTCACGCTGCTTCTACCCATTTTGAGACGTAGTCCACCGCAAAGTAAAATATATTGATCGAGAGAGATTTAGGGAATGGTCCCATGAAGTCAATGCCCCATACGTCAAGATTTCAACCTCTAATATTACTTCAGTAACGACATCTCATTTCTTTTTGATATGTTACCCACTCTTTCGACAATCGATCACATGTTTTGACAAATTGGTGAGCGCCTTTAAACAAGGTCGCTAATAAAACCTCGATCAAGCACCTTTGTCGCCGTTTTGTACTACCATAATGCCCGCTTATATGCAGATGAGTGACATTCAGGCAAGATGTTCTTCACTTACAGAAGGCACACATCTTCTGGATCATCTTGTCAAGACATCGCTTGAACAAGTACTACCGTCCCACATATACCATTTGACATCGCGTAAACTTCTTTTTTTTCATCGCCGTAAGATCGTGGAGGTAGTATGTTATCGACTAGATAATTGACGAAGTCCGCATACCATGGTACTTATTTGAATCCTCAATAATTGCTCATCCGGGAAGGTTTCGTTGATGACACACTTATCCTCTTTCTCTTTGTCAAAATTTTCCAAATTTCGATGATGATCAAGAACTTGGTTCTCTCGTCCCTTTCTATCCTTGATCTCTAAGTCAAATTTTTGTAGGAGGAGGATCCATCTGATAAGACGTGGTTTTGCATCTTTTTTGCTATCAAATACCGAATGGCCGATGATCCAGATAAACTATTACCCTTGTTCCATCAAGTAGGCTCAAATTTATCAAACGCGCATACACCATCGCAAGTAATTCTTTTTTCGTTGTTGTGTAGTTCAATTGAGTCTCTCGTGAGTGTTTTACTTGCATAGTAAATAGCATGGAATATCTTGTTTCAACGTTGGCCCAACATGCCCCTCGATTGCATAATCACTTGCATCACACATTAATTCAAACGACATGCTCCAATCCGGAGCGACGATAACTGGGGTCAGAAGTTAGCTTTTTTTCTTCAACAACTCAAGGCCAACTTACACTCCTCATCGAACTTGAATATCGAATCCTTCTCCGTGAGGCTACACAATGGTTTTGCTATTTTTGAAAAATCCTCGAATGAACTCCTCCTATAACCCTCGTGTCCTAGAAAGCTTCTAATACCCTCGATTGAACTTCAAGTGAGGCAATTTTCAATTGTTTCCACTTTGGCTTTATCGACCTCCAATCCTCTTGCATCGAGACTTTCAGGTCCCAAAATTATGCCTTCTTCCACCATAAAGTGGCATTTCTCCCAATTAAGTACCAGATTTGTGTCAAGCAGCATCTCTCGTAAGACCATTACTAGATTTTCCAAGCACGCGCCAAAATTATCCCCATAGATGAGAAATCGTCCATGAAGACTTCCACATTCTTTTCCACCATATCTCGAGAAGATGGCCATCATGCACCATTGAAAGTGGCAGTGCATTACACAAATTCAATGACATTCTCTCCGAATGCTAACGCACGCATATGGACACGTAAATGTTGTCTTTTTTCGATCCTCCTGAGCGATGACAATTTGATTATACCCCGAGTATCCATCCAATAAACAATAAGATGCATGACCCGCCACCGTTTCAAGCATTCGATCGATGAAGGGCAAAGGAAATGATCTCATGAGTTGCTTTATTCAATTTTTCGTAGTCCATGCAAACTCTCCATCCAGCCACCGTTTTGTTGGAATCACCATTGTTTTCATTTTTTTGAACCACGCCATACCTCCCTTTTTTCTAAGCACACATCGAATCGGGCTAACCCACTTGCTATCTCAAATTGGGTAGATGATACCGGCCTAACCACTTCGTAATTTCTTCTTCGACTACTTCTTTCATGATCGGATTGAGCCGCTCTCGTTGTTCCATGCACGGCTTAGCATCATCCTCCATCAAAATTTTGTGCATGCAAAAGGATGGATCGATTCCTTTGATGTCCGCTATTGTCCATCCTATCGCCGATTTATGTTCCCCAAGCACTCGCAGCAGCAATTTTTCTTCCCGCAATTGCTTTTAGCAGCAAAGCAGTAAATAATAATGTGTAAAGAATTTGAATTGCCTAAATACGCATACCGAGGTGTTTAGGAGTGGTTTCAACTCAAGAATTGGTGGTTCCTCCAATGACGATTTCATTCTTGTCGTTGTTCGCTTCTTCCATGTGCAATGTTTCAATGGTGCTTTTAAATCGCTTACTCGTGGCGTAGAGTCCAATACTTGCAAATATTCTCCAATTTCTCGGATCGTCAAGTCCTTCATCTCCCAATAATGTTGTCACCAATGGATCGCTCTCCAAGCTCTTGCTCATGTCTTCGCCAACTATGTGGTCAATAAGATCCATCCTAAAACATTCTTCACCATCCGTCGGGAATTTCATGGCCTTAAACACATTGAATTTAATTTCCGGTCTTGAACCCTCATAGTCGCTTCCTTTTTGTACATCGATGAGCCGCCCCACCAGAAAGCCAAGAAAGGCCTCCCTAGAATGATTGGGATGTTTTATCTTCCTCATAGTCTAAGATAATGAAGTCTCGCAGGAATATGAATTTGTCCACCTTCACTAGATGTCTTCCACAATGCCTCTTGGATATGTTATCGACTCTATCCGCCAATTGCAAAGAAATGTTTGTAGGCTTAAAAGCAGTAAACCCCAACTCAGGTAGACCGATAACGGCATAAGATTCACACTTGCTCCCAAGTCACACGTACATTTGTGAACGTCAGATTCCCAATTGTGCATGGAATGGTGAAGCTACCGGTCTTTCAACTTTGGTGGCAATTTTCACCGTAACATCGCACTACACTCTTCTCGTTAAAGCTACCGCCTCATAGTCTCCCAACTTCTTTTTTCTCGATAGAATCCCTTTCATGAATTTGGCATAACTAGCATCCGCCCGTGGCTTTCGCAAACGGATATTGATTTGAAGTTTCTTAAAACTTCCAAAAATTTTATGTAATTGTTTGTCTACTTTCTCGCTTTTGAAATTCTCGTGTCGAAATGGTGGGGGAGGATAGCTAATCGGTTCGCTTCACCGGGATGCTCGCTTTTTTGCGGGTTTATCGTCCCCTCGCTCCGCCTCAATCTCTCGTGATTTTTCAGATCCGCCTCAACTTCCTTTACACCACTGCTTTTTTTGTTTCGCCCTCAAGATGTCTTCCACTCCTCAACATAATAGCTCGACATTGCTCGTGATTACTTTTCGGGTTTCTTTTTCAGATCACCGGGTAGTGTTCCTTGTGGTCTATTATTCAATGCTAGTGCAATTTGTCCTATTTGATTCTCCAAATTTTGATTGCGCTTGTGATTTCATGGCTATTTTTTTGTGCTTTCATAGCCATTGCTTGATTTTTCATGGTCGCTTCATTGTTGGTTATGTACTTTGTCACCAACTCCTCCAGATCCGATTTCCTTTCTTGGTATTGGGTTGGTTGTTGATGTGTCTCAAACTCGGGGATAAGATGGCCCTGGAGCTTGTTGTTCACGGGTTATTACTCCACGATAGATTGGATGGTTTCTATTCTCCTCGTCAGACGATTCGATAGTGTTTTATGGAATTCTATCAGTAGCTACCCACAAATTGCACAGAGGTCGGATTAATTGCACATTGGTCCGTAGAATGTTCTCTCCGCCGCACAACTCACAAATACTTGCCACTTGTCAGATCTCACAGGCTTGTTGCAATTGCACTCTCGCCATGTAATCAAATTTCTTTCGAGAGTGCTGAATTTCAGCTTCAGATTGCCGCCATTCCATCAACTTCTAACACCTCGCGACCTTTGCTTGATTCATTCTCGCTGTGGGCCATCGGTAATTGTTAGTCGCCATAGTCTCTATCAACTCATACGCTTCCTCATAACTCTTTGCCATAAATGCTCCAATTCCAAGTCAGATCAATGCTCGCTCGATGTTTCCATTCAATCCATTATAAAATGTGTTCAATTGCAACCATTTTAAGAACCCATGATGTGGACATTTTCAAGTAATTTTTATATCGCTCCCATGCCTCATACAATGACTTCGTGTTGTTGTTCAAACATCGTTATCTCGCTCCTCATTTTTGCCGCTTTACAGTGGGGAAAATTTGGCGCAGGAATTTCGAGCTAGGTCTTCCCACGAAGTTATAGATCCGGATGGTAGGAGGTAGCCAACTCTTCGCCTTTGTCCCGTAAGGTGAATGGGAAATGTTAAGTCAGATCGCATCATCCGACACTCCATTATACGAAAAAGTGTCGTCGATATCTCAATGAAATCGACCAGATGCTCGTTTGATCGCCATTCGCCAACCCCCAAATCGAACCAATTCTCAATCATTTGAATTGTTCCCGCTTAATTTCAAACGATTTGCAGCCTATCATGGGCCTCGTGATGCTTGATCGCAGCTTCACCACCTTTTGGTGTGGCGTAAGTCCCTTAGTGCTTTATGATCTTCTACCGCCATTTCTCTTTTTTTCGTGTGTCTCAAATTTCGCCTTGTTTCCTTAATCCACTTACTCAATCTTTGAAATCTTTTCTCGATGTCGCCCCTCAAAAGGAAGCAAGTCAGATTTTTGGACCGAGTTTGCATAAACCGCTTCAATCACCAAATAAGATAACAAAACAAAAAAAAAAAAAATTGTTTAAGTAAACTCAATTAATTTAATCGATATTGTAATAAATTAAGATCTAGCTAATATGTCCCCAAGAATCTGCCGCCAAAAACTTGTTGGGTAAAATCTAATTACGCACAACACGCAAGTATACGTGGTCAACAAGTAATAAAGTGATAAGTTAAGTATCGCTCCCCACGTAGACAATTAGCAAGAACTCAAGCTTACAACTATCAATTTTAACTAATCCAAATTTTATTAAACTAACTTGAATAAATGATGAGAAAATCTTAACAACTAATACTCTAACTATCACTAATAACCCACAAAGATAAAACTCAATTTTCAAACAATACTTGAGAATTAGGCTCATGATTTCACTCTAAGCTTTTACTCGATTAATTCACTTTTACCTCAGCTCAATTCAATATTCCAGCTTTATTAATCAAGAACACGATCAGAAAGCATTAACCACCTCTCAAAAGGCACTAATACCAAATTAACTCAAATCCACAATTAAGACAGAATTAAGCCAAACACTTCAATCAATTAACTCACAATATCTCTATGCAAATTAAATCAAAAGAAGTTTAAGATTAAGTTCTCTAACGATTACATGCGATGTTAAGCATATCTCTACCTTAACATTCATCACAATTTCGCTATTCACAAAATTCATGAACACATGCTATATCAATTAAGTCTAGATTTAAACATCTTCTCTCGAATCCATTCAAATCCACAAAGAATTGTTGATCGTGCAATTCACAAATTCAAGCTCAAATCAATATAGATAAACCATTGAATATTTTATTAAACCGAGAATTAAAGCTAATAAACCATTGTTCCACCAAAGATCCATCAATCGCCTAAAAAGATAATTAATTCATAATAAATAAATTAACTATCGAATAAATAAAAGGAGACATCATCCCAATTACGATAATAAAAATTAAGGAAGAATAATAAAACACCACCCTTCTCTCAATTCAATTTCGCAATTTTCGTGAAGTTATTCCTTCTCTCTAGACCTCCAAGCTTGATCTCCAATGTCGTTTTTTTTCAAAGTCATGTATATCCCTTGATTCCTCTTCCTTTTACTTGTAGACCATCTCTTGTCTAGATACTCTCCTAGTTTTCCTCCACTTCCTATCCAAAACAACTTAAAACAATTCTAATTTCTCCAACTACACCGCCATCTAACTCTTCTTTAAAATATCGCGAGATGGATCTACACCCACCGAGGCGAGCCCGACCGAGAAAAGGCGGATCTATCGACTTGCTATGAAATTCTACCTGAGTGGAGATGCACTCTACAAAAGAGATGCAGGACTAGGTCTCCTCAGATGTCTAGAGAAAGATCAAGCCCAAAGGCTTATGGATGAAATCCGTGGTGGAGTCTGTGGCCCCCACATGAGTGGCCCCTCCTTGTCAAAAAAGTCCTCAGGACGGGACATTATTGACTATCTCTCAAGGTTGATTGCAATGACTACATCAGGAGATTCTATCAGTGCCAGATTCATGAGAATGCTATACACGCCCCTCCACGAGAACTCCAGAATATGAGTTCACCTTGGCCCTTCTCAATGTGGGGAATGGACGTTATCGGGCCCATTGAGCCTAAAGCCAGTAATGGTCATCGATTTATCTTCACCATGATCGACTACTTTACCAAGTGGGTAGAAGCAGCCTCCTTCCCTAGGGTTACTAAAGAAGTAATCATTGTTTTCATCAGAAAAAATGTCATTTGTCGATATGGGCAACCAGAGGTGATTGTGTCAGACAATGCCAAGAACCTCAATAACAAAATAATGGAGGGATTATGCAGTAAATTCCATATCAAACATCTTAACTCTGTCATCTATCGTCCGAAGATGAACGGTGCTGTTGAAGCGGCTAACAAAAATATCAAGAAGATTATGCAAAAGATGTCCGCCAACCACAAAGATTGGCCTGACCTATTGCCTCTGACTCTTTTAGCCTATAGAACCTCAATGCGCACTTCCACTGGGGCAACCCCTACGCATTAACCTAAGGGATGGAAACAATACTCCCCATAGAAGTTGAAATGGAATCCCTCAGAGTGTTGATAGACGCTCAGCTGGATGAAGACCAATGGGTACAAGACAGGTATCACCAATTGTCTCGATGAGACGAAAAGCGTAACCGCCGCGGCTATCTTCCATGGTCATTATATCAACAAAGGATCGCCAGATCCTACAACAAAAAGTCCCACTACTAGCTTTAAACAACATGACTTTGTTTTGAAGAAAATCCTTGACAACCAAGATCGGCCTAAGGGAAAATTCGCTCCCTAACTGGGAAGGCCCATTTGTTGTCAAAGAAGTATTGATAGGAGGTGCTCTCAGATTGCAAGAAATGGACGGCGATGAATTTCCACAACTCATCAACTCGCACGCCGTGAAAGCGGTACTATGTCTCAAGTAATTCAAACAATCGGGTAAAAGTGTAATCGTGTCACCAAATCATTCCGGTTCTTTAATCCTTTACCACCTACAACTTTCCTACACTTTGCCCCTCAGGGAAACATACATTTCAAGCCAGCAGCCTGGCTTTCTCCTCTGCGTTCCTACAACTTAGGTCATCCCACCGTGGATTGAACCTCTTCAGATTTGCGATTTGGCATACCCATACAGGATCAAACTTCTCATACCTGCGCAGTTTATCCTCAACCTAGGATTAAACTTTTCTCCCCCAAGACTCGACTGCCCGCATATGGGATTACGCCATCTCGCCTCGAGGGGCTTAACTACATCGACCTGATCTCCTCTTCAATAGAGTACGAGGGCAACCATTTCATATGGCCCGGCCGCAATAAAACAAAACAACAAAAACATTTCGTCCTTACAAAACAAAAACAACCAAAACATTCCTACACCCTCTACCATATATGACGTTGAACCTCGTATACTAGAGTTCGAACTATATGCAGACTGATCTCTCTTCAATAGGAGTACGTAGGCGACCATTCATCGTGCGGTCTCACCCCCTACCAAAACACAAACCCTTGTCAGTTAGTACTAGGATCATCCTTCAATCCACTACATTTCATTTGGCTTCAGACCAAAGGGATGGAATTACCTTAACTCCTCCTAAATAGGAGATTCGACGACCATCTAAGTCATGTCATACCTTGAAGAGCAACCCTAATCCATAAGAGGTGGAATTAACTCAGCTTCTCCTAAATAGAAAAAGATGGCGACCATCGTGGAAAGCGGTCAATCTCGAGAGGAAAGCCACACTCCTCTCCATATTTCCATCCAAAAACCAGTCCCAAGACACCAAAGATGGTAGGGATACATAAAGATCGATGATCCATTCTGAACTATCCAGAGACAACTCAATGTCCATCCACCCTGAAGCAGCAGACAAAATATCAAGCAAATAACAAGGCATATATAAAAGGGAAATGATCCAAATATATATTTCCCTGTCATATATAATGCTGTTTGATATATATAATGTAAACTGTACAGGACAAAATGGCTAAGCTAGTCTGTGCAGGAAAATATAATCTCATCTACAAGTCAGGATATATGCGAGCTAACAACCCCAACATGGCGTCCCTCTCAGAGGAAGGAAGTGAAGCTGTGGTCTCCTGTACGAGAATATCCACACGATCCAAAAGATCTGTAGCCATCTGCATAGTGACCATATGATCATCAATATATGCGCCATCTCTGCGATCACGCCAAAGTAAAGGGACCTCATCAAGAAGATTATCTCGTGGCGGCTACATCCTGTGCAGAGATATAAAGACTATCCCGCCTCAACTATCATCGCATCTGGCTGATCTAGCCTCATCCCACTCAACAACAGCGGCATCTCTATGATCTAATGCATCGTCTCTCTCTAATAGAGCTGCATCTCTCCCTTCAAGGGCAGTCAACATCATAGATCGAGCATGATCTCTCTCAAAGGTCATCAGATGAAGACTCTGCTCTAAGTACTATGCCGAGTGCTGAATCACAAAAGTACTAGTACTAGGAGAATCCGAAAGAAATGCTGGAAACCCAGCAGCGGGCTCCTCCTCGATGTTGGTATCAATGTCCTCCATGGGCTCTGCATCGTCTGACTTGCTTTATCCCAGATCAAGATATCTTTGCTGCGGTAAATAAAACCTCTGTCTTCATCCATGCAGAATACTCTGCAGAACTACCTGGATGACTAACAGAAAAAGAAGCTATCTCACGCTGACCCAACAAGCATACACACGGGATCGGTCCTCTCTCGAGATATCAAGAAGTGAACGCCGACTATCGCCTCAAAAGGATGGAAATCAGGCCGGGTCGAATCGCGACATCATGGCCAGTGGGTGATAAGTAGTCACGCCCCTCAAGCCAGCCAGAGGGAGAAAAATCCATGCCCGGAGCGTGAGTAATGAAGCTGTATGGTGAGAAAAACCCCGAGCATGGCAATATGCTGAATGGATCTCTGATATCTGCCAAAAATGCGGACCAAGACAGAGCATCTGTATACTCCGATGGCTGAAAGGAGTATGACATGGCCACATCATGGGAGAAGCAATACCCATGTCGTCTAAGGGTACCAACCGGTCTCAAGTGTGACATAAACCACACGTAAAACATGACCAGAACTCGGTGAAGTGAACACCTCCAGGATACATGCAACAATAGGATGTCACCGTAGGGTCTCTCGCCACAATCATAGGTACAATGGTACGACCTCTCTAAGAGCTCTCACGACCATGATCACACCAATGTCTATCTCGTCCATATATCATGGCATATGACATATGACAAGACGACAAAGAACAAGATATTAACTCGCCAAACGCTGGTGGTCCTCGGCATGGTAAAATCCCTAATGTCGTGAGTAGCTATCCTCTGAGTCAAATCTGTCGTACAGAAAACACTGGGATATCACATGGCTAGATGTCAGCTCGTCCTGCACTACTCTGCGCCGCAATCCTGTGAGAGTCATGAATCATCTACTCATGTCTCCCAAAGCTAAATGCACGCAAGGTCTATCTAAAGGCAACATCATCAACCGTGCATACTCCTCCAAAGTAGGAGTCAACTCATGGGTGCCAAATCAGAATACCTGCCTATTCGGTAGCCAATGTTCTAGCATCCTGTCCACAAACCCTGTAGGAACCTGAAAAAGCAATAAAGTCATGGTATGTTGCAGCAACTGATCTACGGTCAACCTATCTGGGGGTGACATGCTATCGTACCACGATCGCATACCCAATACCACCAATGATGGTGGGGTATGATCTATACGGCTAACTGTCGAAGAAGACATCTGTGCGAGCCGTGTCATAAGACCATCCAGGGGTCAATGCCGAATATCTCTGGACATACATACATATGAATAACATGATACATGCATAACAGATAATGGATGGCAATATGATATAGGGAATGAAAAGACGGTGCATACATTCCTAAGTATATCATCATCTAATACATCATCTCTGTACAGCTACAAATACAGGGAAATGGGGCACAAACGCCCTACTACTAACAGAGGCCTATCAAAAGATATAGCGAGAATGGGGAACAACCACCCAATATCTAACAGAGGCCTATCAAAAGATATAACGAGAATACACATCAGAAGAAGACAATGGTGTCGATATCCACATCGTCAATCCTGTCCACCTGATGTAACTCCTCCTGAGTCACTGGATCTCTATCAACAAGGATGTCAGGCCTATAAAGAGGAGGATCTGCGCCGGAAAAACCGAATGGGTCATCTGAGGGGCCAGCGCCTGAGCTGGAAGGAACGAATGTCTCCGCCTCTGCTGGATCTCTGTCCAAATGCCGGATAAATATATGTGCTTGATCTAAGCTGCGCAGGTCAAGCTATCAATCAGGTCATATGAGTCGGATCTAGGACACAAGCTATCAATCCGTCATCATCAAGGATCCCGGAACCATATCCCCATAAACTCGTGGGCGCGGACTGGGCTCCAATAGTGCGAGGGACCACCACATTGGAACGTCTCCCGAGTGCAAGGACCTCGATAATGCAAAGCTATCAACCCCCAACAATGGGATATCGGTGGACGGGTGGATATGATATGGGCCAATGACGCTGGCGGGAGGCAAGATCGGTATCTGGATCTCCCTCAGAGTGCTCCCTAATAGCACGCTCTCCTAAATAGAGCTCCCGGCCTCCATCGGTGAAGAGAGGAACTCTCTGGTGGAAATCAAATGCTTTCGACTCCATTTCGGATGTCCATCCTCAAAACCGATGGTCAAGTGTTCCCCGAATAGGAATCCATGTAATGGTATCACCGTCAAGAACTCGGTGTGACATCGGCAATGAGTGAATCCCTCAATTCCATGGGGACCTCCTAAGCAAAAATAGAATGGTGCCATCGTCGTCCTCGTGGATAGGTATCTAAGCCTAACACACTCACAGGGACACAAACATGGGAGCCTCTCATAGGCCCAAATCGCCAACACAATGGCAAAACACCTTTGTCAATAAACACTCTTAACTTTATGAATGGGAAAAGACAAGAGAAATACTCACCAGCAGAAATGGGTAAAATCCTAGCCAAGCCTCAGTCAAACCCTGTGAGCGCATGCGCATGCCCCGGAGGAAATAGGCAAAGGTATAGAAACCCCAATCATACTCTCTAATATGGTCCACATCACGTGTGGCGCTAATCAAAGCAAAGGATACTATAGAAGAGTTATCTGCTATGAAGCAGCCTCGAATGATCATCAGGAACAATCGCCGCAGAACGCGATCCCTAATCCTGACATCATCAGACATGGGCTCACTCAAAAGCCCACTCATAGCATCTACGCTCAAAGGACCTGAACGGACAGTCCTGCCTTTGAGCGCATCCGCCGGAACTACTAGTAAGGATCGGACGGCAGTAGGGGTGATATTCACCATGCAAGGCACCGACTCCCCTCCAAACTCCATACCTGTGATAAATTGCCAATCCATAGGCGTCATCATCACCTCACAATTCAGCAGATGGAGTGACTAAGTCTGATGAAACCATCGCTCAGACAGTGCCCTGAGGTTACCCCAGGGACAACGATGAGGAAGGATGGAGAAGAATGCCCCGAATCCCCATTCATGCACTATCGCTCTAAAGTCAGGATGAAGCGCCTGGTACATGGAGTGAATGCTAAACCAGTTCTTTCGAGGCTGTGTAAAACCTGGAACCTGCATGAAATGTAGATCAACATCAAAACCCTTTAATCCTCATCAATAGGAAAGAAGGAAGATCAAAGTCTAACGCCATACCTCGTTAGCATGCAAGTACATCGATGGATGTCTGCTCAAATCACCCAGCAACTCTGGGTTTGCCACCTAAATGCTCGGGAGTTCCCTACGAGGAATATGTGTAGCAGGAGCGGGATCCTCAATCAGAATATCCGCCTCCTCGTCCTCAACGTCTGGCACATCTACTCGGATAGGACGAATCACGGCCTCCACCAACCGACGAGGTTGTCTGACAGAACGGGGATGAGGCACTTCGGAAGCCCTCCGCCGTACGCCAGAAGTGATCCTATAGGAACTGCTCGGCTGATCCAGATCCATAATATCTGGACAACAAGTCTCCAAATCACCTCAGAAAGGGTGTGGTATTTCTTTACTTGGAGCTTTTTAAATGCATTTATGACTATATGCATGTATACATTTACTTTAACATATAATAGAGTTAAAATGCATGACTACCTAATGCCTACATTTGGAAAATTTTTGCCATAGTCCCCTTTGAAAATAGGACTATCCACATGCACATAGGCATGTCTAGGTGGCCATTCAGTAGCACACTTGCCCCAAAGTCATATACATAATATATGCATTAAAAATCAAAATTATCATGCATAAGGCCAACCTCAATACTAGGAGTACTTTGCCTTGCTACCTTTTGCTCATTGGACCTCAAATAGGACAAAAACAACAGAAAAAGGTGCCAATTTGACTGTCTCAAAAGTTAAATTTTTTCATATCATTATGTTCAGCATGGTTTAATACTAACATTTACTATGTTGAATATTTTTTATCAAGTCATTTATGCATACATAATCACTACTATGTGTTTAGATGCACTTCGTGCGATAACTCACAATCCAACGGATAGAAGCTGGAAAAAATACATGCATACGTTACCAGGATAGTATAGAACACTTGTACGGTGATAGAATTTGCAGAAAGCAGCCCGAACTCAACAGATCTGAAGATGGCTCGCGGTTTTCTCTATGCAAAGCAAGTTGAAAGTGACTTGTGAAGACCAACCTGAAGGATATATGATCCACGATTGGTCGCGAGCTCACTGCGGTCATGGCGAGTGCACTGCGGCTTTATATGGGTCCCACCCCCTCGACTTCGGTCCAGTTTGAGTTGTAAAGGAGTTCTTACGGACTAGAAAGGTCAAATCGGGAATAAAAATGCCACGCGATTGAGCAAAACAACATACAATCCTGGTATACTCAGATGAGACTTTGAATCTGTACATCACTCATTGGTAGTCACTCGAACACGAGGTATACCCTGCCAATGATCTCATTTGTCATAAATCACATCCGGCAATACCGCGTCTGTCCGATCTTCGCCAACTCCGTGTCGTTACCTACGTGAATCCCGACCAGAGTTCAACGCGTGAGTCCTCGAGCGGGGTTTATAAACATATATCTCTGGCAGGAGTAACAACGCATGCTCATCCGTTGACACACAGATCAGTGAAGGTCAAGCAGCCTTGACATTATTTCAGTCGATAGCGATTAAACCTATCAGAGCTCTAAAGCTATTCGAGGTTTTCACACCCGATTTTCGTATTCCCAAAGATATCCCGTAAATAAGTCTGGCGCAATGTTTTGGTGATCTACACGACAGTGGATGTCAAGCAACCTTGAGAATCTACCCACAGAGTTTTAGCCATTGATTCACACGTCGACGAAGGTAAGGCATCCCTGACAACATTTGTTGTTGGCAGTAAATCCAACAGGATCTTGACATACTCTGGCGATACTAACCAGAAAAAGTCAATATTATCAAAGAGGATAGATGATGGAATATGTTATACACATCCTCAAACAGATCAAGCTTTATCCCCATAGATCTCTTACACATAAGAGGTACATCTTCAGGATCAAGTCATAATCAAAGACACAGGAATTTGGTGATAACTCCAACATCAACATCCTAACAAATTCGGATCACACATCAAATCCGGTCATCATTGCCAATCCCCAGTTGAAGCAACAGGGAGCCGACAATCATCCCCAGTGTGTTGGGCTACAACCCCGTACACACGCATCATACATTTGCATCATTTTGCTACCCATAATACCACGTTCATCTTGTTGAGTTTCAAGTGTCTAGGATTCTTTATCCTACCCATACATCTCCATGCATGAGTATGATAAAGAGGGGCATCTGTAGACACTCAAAATTTTCTGTATACCTGTCACTAACATTACAGGAGGACAGATTCGTCTTTTAAGAGAGAACCCTGAAAGACAATCCAAATCCATACCGGATACTACCGGAAGTTCATCATCAGCCCCAGATCACACTCTGGAAGTAACAAATCCAACCTCGAAGATAACCCCGAGGCATGAAGATACAATACCGGAACACACAGGAGAAGACCGATTAATCTCGGAGACAACCCCGAGGTATCCAGTCTCAGTCCCAACCATGGGAATAGCCACCAACCTTGGTGATAACCCCAAGGAACGCAGTTTCGGCGATAACCGCAAAAATGCTTGTTTCAAATGCGACCAGCTTCAATCTCGGCGCTCACAACGAGATGCACTGTACCAACCCAGCAATAACATCGAGAAGACATGCACACCTCAAAGGTGACAATGAGGACCTTCAACAATTGCAGAAATCAATCTCGGTGAAGTCTCGATAAGCGTCGCTTTATCATTAATCCGGCGATAACACTGCGGTGAGGGGCAACATCGTCATCTCGTCAACCACGATGCCACGTCACGTCTCACATAACGATGTCCCACAAGGCTAACCAATCCCGAGTGACTATTATGCGGGGTAGCGGATGAAAGTTGAAGCTTGAAGACCGGAGGGCATCGTCCCATCTTCAATGACTTCGTACAAACTCTAATCACATGCCATCGTACAACTCTCGACAACGGTGGTCCTAAATAGGTCCTGTATACCTCAAACAGATGCCTGGATTGCACTTCTAAAATTTCGAGTGGACATTACAGTGCCTGAGTGCATGTACTTCGAGATGACCCGACCCGACAAACTCGGGCCCACCCGGGTTGCCTCTGGTACACCTGCGGCTCAGCCGCAGGTACACCTGCAGCTAAAATGCCTATAAATAGAGGGCTTGGGTAGACCATTTTGAAAGAGAAAAAGGCGAGGAAGCCCTGCCCAATTTGCTCTGCACTCACCCCATGCAGTGTACTTTCCCCTTTTAAACACCTGTGAGCTCATATATAGCCCTTTTGTACCTACAAAAGTCAGTGTTTACCCAATCTAAAGATATAGAAGTCTTTTTTCGCAGTCAGCTGTAAGCCTTCTCACACACTTTAGAGTCTTTCTTTTCATCTTTGCACACACCCTTCTACACGTTGAGAGTCGTGTTGCTTGCTTTTTGCCTGCGTACTTGATTCAGTGGTTTCATTTAGATCAGTATATATATATATATATATATATATATATATATATATATTAAGCGATAAGCGACAGATTGAAGTCTAGGCTCATCGAACAAAGTTTGACACACAGTTAATATATATAAATGTAGATATATATATATATATATATATATATATATATATATATATATATATATATATATATATATATATTAACTATGTGTCGACTTTTTGTTCGATGAGCCTAGAATTTCGATTCGGAGCGTTACTTTTGATTTATATATATATATATATATATATATATATATATATATATATATGAGTAATGGTAGGACTCTCATTCGATGAGCCTCGGATTTTATATCCGGTATGCGTTTACTTACGCTTTTGTATATATATACATTTATATATATGAACTATTTGTTGGACTACATTCGATGAGCACAGATTTTATATCGGTGCATTTACTCTATTTTTGTATATATATATATATATATATATTTATATATATGAAGCTGTTGTCGAACTCGTTTCGATGAGCCTGATTTTACATCCTGTGTTTATTACTTTTATATATATATATATATATATATATATATATATATATATATATATATATATTTGTCCCGCCTAGAGTTTCCTTCGTGGCAGTTGATCGCTTCTGACTTTATTTACATTCCGTCCCGCCTAGAGTTTCTTCGTGGCGGTTGGATCAGTATTCTGACTTTATTTACATTTCGTCCACTTTCGAATTTCCTTCGTGGCGGTTGGCCGATGTTATAGCTTTATTTACGTTTTCGTCCCACTTTGAGTTTCCTCCGTGACGATTGATAGCTTTTAACAACTTTATTTATATTTCGATCCCCATGGAGGTGCTTCGTGGTTGGTGATCTGCTCATATATATATATATATATATATATATATATTTACAACTTTTTATATATATACGATTCATCGCTTTCATACAAATTGCAGTATTGTGCGCCTAGGAATCATGTGATCACAGATTCAACCTATAGGATCTAGATTCGGTTCCCGTGATGGACATTTTCAGCTGTAAGCAGCTTGTAAATTATTCTGCGGTGTCTGAATTTCCTCAGATGGTTTCCATACCCACGAGGAAGTCGGCATTATATTTGTACATTATTTTCGTACGGATGCCTCGCATCTGTCAAATAAAATCAATTAAGCCGAACACTTAATAAAATGGGAGTGTAAAAGGTCTCAATTACTATTGATCATCAGGGTTTGAAAAACCTTTTTTTATAAAACATCATTGCTATACCTTGCTAAAAATTGAATTTTTACATAAATTCAAACCCTGTGTATATAGGTTCGAACGAGGCCTCGCGCTACTTCCAAATAATAGCACATTGACCCACACACACACATTCAGATAATAGTTTCTTGAAAAGAGGCGGTCACCGTGGTAACACGGATGTCGAGGGTGCCTAACACCTCCCCCGCATAACCAAGTCCCTGGATCCTAATGAATCTCGGTTTCACCGACCCGTTTAGTAGTGTCACATCATTGGGTCAATGTGCAAACCTTTTCTCGGTTGTGTTGGTACAACCATTTAAAAAACCAACTGGCAACTCTTAACGGTCCATCGTCGACATTATACATGTCGGACCTTTTTCACTTGTTTTTTCAAACAAATCTCACCTAAAATGAGAACACCAAAGAACAAGTAACGAAAAGGGACATCTAAAAATCCCGACGTCGACACTTATGCTATTAGATTATTCCTAAAGCATGACCTTAATTTACAATGTCGATTCAGTTATGATTTATTCCATAGCATAACGTTATAACTTTTTATTCAACTAATCCTTAGTTGATGTCTGTTGAATTCCAAATTACCTTGAAACGTATCCAAACCAAACTTACTTTGGGGCGGACTTGTATTCTAAATGATGAGATGAACAACCCTATTATAGGGGATAATTTATGCATAGCGTTGAAATATTTGTGCATAATACATTGTACGAAAGGCTGATCCCCCTAAGTACGAGGAGTCCCTATAGTCTTATGACTGTTAAAGTTTAAGTTAAAAGATTACTTATAACTATGGACATAGTTCATGGTCTTATGACCCTCAGATATATGATTCAGATTTTGATTATCATTGATAGAACCTATTGTTCAGTTCTATTGAGCCTATTATTTGGCAATTGTTGTAAAGTTTTATTCATGATTATTTCAAGTGAGCATTGTTCGCTCACTCTTGCTTATATAACTATTACAACTAAAGTTGAGAAGGTCGATGTACCTAGCACCAGTAAAGGGAAATGGAATATGAACAAGTATTGAAGACTTGTAAACATGTTGACATTTTGTTGTCAGACTTTATTTTAATTATTGTAATGAAGTTATTTAATTTTTCCGCATATGATGTTTTTATTTGAAGGTTAGATAACCTGGGAGATTTTTATTTATGTAATCCTTTAATGGATAGGTTTATTATTCAATTTTATTATGATTGGGTAGTTAGACATGAATGTTTTATTAAGTGAACACCAAATCCTGTGGAAATGAAGTACCCGGATTTGGGGGTGTCACATCCTTGAACTCGAAGCGAATCACCTGTTGTACCTTAAACCCTTATGGACTTGTCAGAATTACCCTAACCTTGCTTACATCTAAAGTCGAAGATCTGTCTGCATACAGAGTCCAGAAATTTTGAACTGGATGAACATTCGTGACCATCTGAACAACCCCTTCCGCTTGACCCTTACTGTCATCCGCCTCAGAGAACGAACACTCTACCACAAAGTCAATGAGGGACTGACCTTTTATCTCTTTCCAAGGATGATACTCCAAAATAAACTGATTCAACTCCATCGCCCATGCGGCAAGTCGACCTGAGACGTCTGGCTTGTTTAACACTTTCTTCAAAGGCTGATCCGTATATACTATAATTAACTGACCCTGAAAATATTGTCGTAGTTTTTGACTAGCTATTATCAGTGCATAGGCAAACTTCTCAAGGTTCGGGTACCTTGTTTTTGCATCCCCAAGAGCATGATTTATATAGTAAATGGGATGTTGGATCCCCTGATCTCCCAAACTAAAACCGCTCCAACCGCTAACGAACTCGCTACCAAGTACAAGTATAATGGTTCGGAGGGAACTGGTTTCACCAATAATGAGGCCGAAGACAAGTACCTTTTTATTCCCTAAAAAGTATCCTCATATTCTGAAGTCCACTGGAAGGTCTTCTCATTCTTCAGCCCTTTCAACGTATCAAAGAACGATAAACACCTCTCCACTGACTTAGACATAAACCTTCTCAAAGATGTAATCCGACCCGTTAGACGCTGCACATTATACAACTGAGGAGACTTCATATCCAAAATAGCCTTTATCTTCTAATCTGGATTCATATCTATCCCCTTCTTAATGCTCAAATAACCCATGGATTTTCTTGCTTCCAACCCGAAGGTACACTTCGTCGGATTCAACCTGAGCTTGTAGTGCCTAACAGTCACAAAGCAGTCCTCTAAATCATCTAGATGGCCCCAAACTGGCATACTTTTGACAATTATACCATCCACGTAAACCTCCATGCTCCGACCCAACTATTTCGAGAACACGTAATTCATCATCCTCTAATATGTACCCCCCGCATTCAATAATCCGAAGGTTATCTTCTTATAGGCATAGACCGATCGACGAGTGATGAATGTTGTCATCAGGATATTGTCCTTATGCATCAAAATCTGATGATACACCGAAAAAGCATCCATGAAACTCAGTTGGGCATACCCTGAAGTAACAACAATCAGCTGATCAATATGTTGGAGATGATAAAAATCCTTCGGACAAGCCTTGTTCAAATCTATATAGTCAATGCAGACACGTCACTTTTTGTTCTGCTTTTGAACCAATACCACATTTGCCAACCACTCTGGGTAATCAATCTCGAAGATGAAGTCTGCTGCCAGAAGCTTCGTGATTTTTTCATTGATAATCTTCTACCTCTCCGGAGCGAAGATCCTTCTCTTCTGCCTGACTGGTTTTTTTTATGGGTTTACGTGTAGCCTGTGTACAACTACTTCTTCCTCCACACTAGGCATGTCGCTAGGGACCAATGCAAAAATATCCACATAACACTGAAGTAACTCCATTAGACTTGTCCGAAAAGGTTCTTGTAGTTCCGACTCGATCCTGAATGTTTTATCTTTCTTTTCGGGCACCAACTCAACCTCTTTTGTCTCTTTGGCAGGCATGACAAGGGGTTCTGTACTACCCTCAGTAAACGACTCCATCTCTATAGTCATAGTCCGCTTTTGCTTGCTAACTCCTGCTCCTGAAGAGATTAACGCATTCATGTAACACCTTCGTGCCAGGTCAAGATCCCCGTCCACTTCAACAACTCCGTTCGGCGTAGGGAACTTGATTTTGAAGTGTGGAATCGAAGTCACCGCCTGAAGAGCTATTAAGGCTGGTCTCCCTAAAATTGCATTATACGATGAATCGACATGCACCACAAAGAACCTACACACTTTCTCCACCTGCTGAGGAGCCATCCTGAAGACCACCGACAACTCGATCGTCCCAATAACTTTAACTGGCTCGTTGTTAAAACCATACAAAAGAGACTCCTGACCGATTTCCATTTTTTCGCCCTTCAAATCCATCCTTTGGTAGATATGAGCATATAATATGTCCACTGACGACACGTTATCTATCATCATCCGCTTCATTTCCATCAAACCTACTTCAGCGGTAATCACCAATGCTCCTTCATTTGGCTCGATGGGCTCCGAAGGGAAATCCTCATCAGTAAAAGTAATCACCGATCCCGAGTATGGTCTTTCACCCCTCGTGGGCTGATTAGACACTGTCATTACCGCATCCAAAAATCATCTCTACTTCTTCCCCGTCACCTTCCTGATCGACCCTCCCCCCCCCCCCCCGTTATCACATCTACCACCCGCCTTTGTTTGGGTATGATCCATTGTTGAAATTTGGCGGTTGGGTTCAAGATCTTTGTGATGTTGTTTACTTCACAGCTCTCAAGTATCATGTCCTACAACATATTGAACCAGAGCTCCATTCTAAACGTTCTTCTCAATCAAGTCCATCATATCCCAACAAGTCTTCGTAGAATATCCGGCCGACCCATGGTAATCAAAATATTTGCTCATATTACCTCTATTCCCCTTTATGTTTTCTTTTTTTTTGGGGGGGGGGGGGGGGGCTCAAAGTAAAGCTTGTCCTTTATATGCTCCAGAATGGTCGACCGATCAGTGTTAAGCTTGGTGTAAATTTTATTAACTCTATGATTCGGAAAAGGTGGACGTCCTCCTCCCGAACCATTGTTGTTGTTGTACTTCTTTTAATAACCATCTGATTTATTTTTCCTTGTCCTTCGAATTTTCTGATGTGTTCTATTTTGGGCTACTCATCGCCTCTTCCACTACCATGAATCCTTCAGCTTTCTTAAAGGCTTCAGCCAAGCTCTTCGGATGATTAAACATTAACTTTTTTACCAACTTTTCCAACTTCACGAGATCTAACCAGTTCTGAAAGAGTCCCACAGCCTGGAGGTTGTTAAAATATGCAACCTGACCAACTGCTTCCCGAAACTGCTTCACATACTAGCCCAAAGTCTCGTTCGAGTACTATTGGATCTGAGACAGTGATTCGGTCGGCTTTCCCCCTTTTTTGTCGAACCGAGTATGGAATTTATTGCAGAGCTTTTCCCATGGCGAAACTAAGTTCGAAGCTAATGTCATCATCCACTGACTGGCATTCTTCCTCAAGGTCGTCATAAATGTGTGACACTTAGCCACATCCAAGTAGTCATAATAATCCATCAACCGGTCGTATGCATAGTTATGCTCATAATAGCTTTTTGCTTGGATCGGCCTTTTCTCGAACAATCTCAAGGGAGAACGGTGAGGATTTTTGATCGTACTCCCCTTCGGTTGTCTGACCTTAGCTAACTCCCTCTGAATTTCTTCCAATATTTTGGCCAGCGCTTCTACCCCGTCAGTCTTTGGAGGCGTGATTTTTTGGGTTGGGTCCTGCCTCCTTCGGTCTGACTGACCCTTTCTTTCCAAACTAGCTGCTTTGGAAGAACTTCGGCGTCTGCTCCCACTGTACCAGGTGCCTTCTGGACGGTATATCCTGGATCGGTTCCCAAACGTACGATCTTCTGATCTTTTTCTGTCTCGAGAACGACTCTAAAGCCTGCTCTCGGTCCACTTAGAATTATCCAAATGATGTGTCATGGACTATCTGTCTAGAGACCGCCCTTGCCTTCGACTCCGGCTATGGCTGGAGGCACCATTCTCTTCTTCTACCATATGAACCATATGTCTGGCAATTTCCCCCTTCTGTAGCAGTAAGGCTTTCAGTGCATCATCTGTTTCTTGTGCCTTCTTTGCTAGAACTGATCTCCTTTCATTCTGATCATCATGGGGTCGTGTTCAGGACGGTCTGTCCCCTACACGTTATCTGATCTTTGTCTCTTTGCTAGCCCTTGAGAACAACATTCGCCTAACATCTTCCCGATCAACATCTTTTGGCCCCACCGAATGATTTTTCGATCTGAGCCTGTCCTATATACTTTTGGATAGTCCCAACCTATCTTTGAGAGACCCTCTAGGTTGAGAGGATCCTCCTTCCGTCGACTGTCCAATACCGGAGATTTTCTTGCTGTTCACCATGGTCCCAACCAATAAAACTCCTTGTTGTGATTCAAAATAAACAACACTAGAAAGCCCTCCTTCTAGCGCCAATGTTAACGCCAAGATCCGTCCACGCGCCTCAATCATCAAAAGCGCGCCTCAATGCTAAGCTTGACGGCTTGGGCCGCCGGGGGATAGCTCTAGTGTGAGAATAAATACATGTTGAATAAGGTTTAACAATGGAGGCTTAATGCTCTAGTACTTGAAAATAATAATGTATTGTGTTTGTATCTTAGAATCAAGGTAAATCCTTGTATTTATAGTGATCTCACCACTTCCATATAGTCCTTCCCCATATTTGATTAGGGTTCCTTATTAGGTAAAATTCCTTAATGGGATTGTATAAGATCTCCTAAAAGAAAGGCAGTTGGAACAAATCCTAACCCTTCCTTCTGGAATTAGTAACCAAATATAATTAGGAATCCATGATTCCCTAAAATACTCTAACTACCAAAACGGAATCCTACGTGGGTTAAAATAACTCCACGTGGATCTTAGCCCACCATATAATTCAGGCCCAAATAATCATGCTTCAACAAATATGAATAATATATGAATGATATATAATGAATGGTTAATATATTGAAAAGGTGTGAATGATATATAATGGATGGTTAATATATTATAAAGATATGAATAATGGATGAATGATATATAATGGATAGTTAATATATTAAAATGTGTGAATGATATATAATGGATGGTTAATATATTGAAAATATGTAAATAATGGATGAATAAATAAATTAAAGATAAAGGTAATGGATAAATATATGTAAGCCTTTATGAATAAATAAATTAAAGATAAAGGTAATGGATGAATATGTATAAACCATCATGAATAAATATATTAAAGATAAATATAATAGGTGAATAATATATTAAAAAGAGTAACTAATGAATAATATTTGTAGTCAATTATGCTGGTTATGTTTCAGTATAAATATGAGTGTTACATTTATATTCCAAGCCATTCCAAGTTATTAAGTCTTTTGTTGCAATATTCTTTGAATTTCCGAGTGGAATTTTCTTATGTATTGCAGTACTTAGAAAACTAAAAATTAATTTATCTTTTGTCGGAATTGAGTGAATTCAAAGCATGTTTCTTCAGTTTTTCGTCCTCTACAATTTTGAAGAAGGAAGCAAAGTTATTTGATGTTATCTTCATGCCTTAAAATGCTGAAAATCGTAACCTGTCCTGATTTTCGTCACTATTTTCATCTCAAATTTTGAAAATTTGTAACTCAGTCATATTAACTTCGAGTTGAGTGATTCTTGCATCTATTTTGTGTATATTTTCAAGAGTTACAATTTTTATGAAAATATAAAGAGATTTTGAAAACTCTAAAAGACCCGAAAGTCATATTCTTTACTGGTGCAAAGATGAACAAGAAAGGAGTTGTTCGGCTATTAATTTTGTGTTTCACAATTTTGAGAGAATAAGAATGTAGCTGGTTATGGCGAGTAGAACATGAGAATGGAGTGATAGTCCGAGTTAGTAGTTGTAGTAGTTCTCAATACATTGAAAAATAGTGTGACAATAATTGTACAAAGAACTTAAAGTTTTAGGTTTGTTGTTAGGTGATTTGGCAAGCGGACAGAATTCGACATTAATTTAATTAATTTAGTATATATCTCCAGTTGTTTTATATTTATTTATCAGTATGAAAACATTCTATCATGTAAGATGTTTAACCACGTACAAAATTATTTTATCATAAGATATGGTTGTGTGTATCCGCTTTTTGACTATATTTTTTTAGCACTATCTATATAATATTGGATTGTGGTTGGAATATAATTCTCAATTTAACACGATGGAGATAATTTCTGACTATTAAAACTTAATTTTTTTGTTATTTTTAATTAGCAAAAAAAAATATTCTTCATTCCTATGACATCTATTATAACATAGAAGCATGACCTCCAATGTACAAGGGTTTTCCTTGATCATTTTTCAAAGATTTTGATTCCTAAATAAGTTATTAACTGTACTTATTTAGGAAAGAGGGGGCTTTCCGATAAGGATTTCTCCCCATTGGCGCGCAATTAGGTGACCAAACCTCTCATTGACAGAACTTTCTAGACATTGTCAATATTGCAAATAATAATATGAATAACTTTGTCGTCTCAATTATTGATTTAATAATAATAAATATTATGCAGATGATACTGTGACAATAATTGAATCAATAATATGAGACATATTATGCAGCAATTACTGTAGCAATAATTGAGTATAAATGAGTGACTTCTCACATAAGCATCAATAATTAATACTGTGTGCTACTATGCAACCACGCGTATTACTGTTCTTTTACCACAGGGTAGTTCAACAGTTTAACGGTAAAACTTTCGCCGTTATTTAATAAAAAGATATTTCTGTCGTTTTCTAACTACGACAATACCTCAGTTGTGGGGTCCACCAATGATTGTGTCGTCATACGAATATTTCCTGTTAAAATGAATATTCCTCGACTAATCGAATATTTCTCGACACAACGAATATTTTATATCAACTTGCTTACTTTGCAAAATTTTCAAATATCACCCTTAACTTTAACCTTTATCAGTTTTACCATTTACTAAATAACATAATAATTATAAGAAAATTGAATACCTTCATTTCATAAAATTCGGGGTCTTACAACCAGTATGTGAACCTTGTTTAGCAGGGAAGGCAAAAAGAAAACCTTTTGGGAAGACAGTGAGGGCCACTAATTCTTTAGAGCTAATTCATTCTGACATTTGTGGTCCGATGAATGTAGAGCATGACATGGTGGTAACTATTTCATCACTTTTATAGATAATTATTCGCGATATAGATATGTCTATTTAATTTCTCATAAGTTAGAAGCATTAGATTTCTTTAGACGTTTTGTTACTGAAGTTGAGAATCAAAGAGATAGATCTATAAAGGTTCTTAGGACCGATCGTGGATACGAATATTTATCTAAGCAATTTAAAGGACTCAGTGAGGAAAAAGGTATCATTTGACAATTAACTATTCCTGGCACTCCACAACAAAATGGTGTTGCAGAAAGAAGGAATCGTACGCTATTAGAGATGGTTTGGTCGATGATGGCGCAAGCTGATCTTCCAATTATTTTTGGGGAGATGCACTTATGACTGCTTCCTACATCCTTAATCGCGTGCCAGTAAGTTAGTTACTTCTACACTATATGAGTCTTGGGAAAGCAAAAAAATAACCTTAGATCATTAAAGATCATGGGGTTGGCAGGATATGTTTGCATTCCTTCTCAACAACTTGGGAAGTTAGACTCTAGAGGAATGAAGGGTATCTTTATAAGGTATCCTGAACAATGGAAGGGTTATGTGATGATATGCGAACAACTTGATGGAGTAATGATTGATATTGAATCACGAGATGTGGATTCATAGAGAATAAGTTTACAAGCAGGGGTGACACGAGAAATGATTTTGAGTTATATGAAATGGCCGAATCAGTTGGAGACATTTCACCATCCTTTAGCGAAGGAAGGGAATTTGATTCTCATCATTTTGTCGCTAAGGATGGTGGGAATGATCTACCGCCTAATGGGCAGCACCTGATTCACAAAATCTTAAGTCACGTTGAAGTAAACGTGAAAAAGTACCTCAATTATTTTTCAAAATTGAAGAGGAATCCCTTCTTGTGCTTGAAGGAGAGGTCCTTATGTGCGCTCTAAAAGATGATAATGAGTCTGCTACATATAAGGGAGCTCTCACTTCACCTTCTCGTAATGAATGGATATATGATATGAAGGATGAAATTGGTTCTATGGGAAATAACCAGATTTGAGAGTTGGTTGATCTACCGCCTGGTCGTAAGGCCTTTGGAAACAAATGGGTTTCAAAATTAAAAGAAAGGCGGATGGATCAATCGACAAGTATAAGGCTCGTCTTGTGGCGAAAGGGTTCACCCAAAAGGAGGGTGTGGACTATGATGAGACATTCTCACCAGTTGTGAGAATTGGCTCCATTCGCCTTATTCTAGCTATTATCGCATATTTAGATTTGGAGTTTTAACAGATGGACGTTAAAACTGCATTTGTATATGGAGAACTAGATGAGGAGATTTACATGAATCAACCAATTAGCTTTGAGGTTAAGGGACAAGAGCGTAAAGTGTGCAAGCTCAAACATTCCATTTATGGCTTAAAGCAATCATCTAGACAATGGTACTTTCAATTTCATCGAGCCATCATTGCTGATAGGTTTACGATGATCGAGGAAGATCATTGTGTGTATGTTATACGGGTCGAAAAAAGCTTCATGATCTTATGTTTGTACGTTGATGACATCTTGATAGTTGGAAATGATATGGGATTGATTGTCGCCACTAAAAAGTGGTTATCATCTAATTTTGAGATAAAAGACATGGGCGAGGCAGAATTTGTACTCAAAATTAAGATATATAGGAATCGCTCTAAAATATTTTTGGGTTTAAGTCAAGAGACTTATATAAAATCTATTTTAGAGCATTTTTTCGTATGCATAATTCTAAACCATTTGACACTCCCATTGAGAAGGGTCATAAACTAAGCCATGATCTTTGCCCTAAGACTAATCAAGAAAAAGAGCAGATGGTTCGTGTTCCTTATGCTAGTGCAGTTGGTAAGTTGATGTATGCAATGATGTGTACACGTCCATACATAAGTTTTGTAGTGGGGATGGGTAGTCAATTTCAAAACAATCCTGGATTTGCTCATTGGGTAGCAGTTAAGAAGATACTTTGATACTTGAGAGGCACCATGGACTATATGTTGGGTTATCAGGGTGGTGAGCTACGCTTACAGGGGTACAACGACGCAGATTGGGCTAGCGACTTGGATGAGCGCAAGTCTACCAATGGGTATAACTTCTTGCTTTGTGGTGGAGCCATTATTTGGTTGAGAAAGAAACAACCATGTGTTGCTTTATCCACTATGGAGTCAGAATACATTGCATGTTGCTTTGTAGTATAAGAAGCAGTATGGTTATGGAGATTCTTCCAGCGCCTGCATGTTGGATCACAATTGAGTGATCCTGTTTGTAAGACCCCAAATTTTATGAAATGAAAGTATTCAATTTTCTTATCATTATTATTCTATTTAGTAAATGGTTAAATAGATAAAAGGTTAAAGTTAAGGGTAATATGTGAAAAATTTTCAAAGTAAACAAGTTGTCATAAAATAATCGGTGATAAAAGTACAGTAATATGCGTGGTTGTATAGTACCACACGGTATTGTACAGTATTTTTGATTATTGATGCTTACGTGAGAAGTCACTCAGTTTATTCAATTATTGACACAGTAATTGCTGCATAATATCTCACATTATTGATTCAATTATTGTCACAATATTTTATATTATTAAATCAATAATTGAGACGACAAAGTTATTCATATTATTATTTGCATTATTGACGATGTCTAGAAAGTTCTGTCGAGGAAAGGGGTTTGGTCACCTAATTATGCGCCAATATGGAGAAATCCTTATCGAAAAACCCCTCTTTCCTGGGAATGATCTGGTTGTTAAATATTGTGAGTTATAATATTAATGATGAATAAGTTCATGTTGATTAAAGATGTTTGTTCATTTAATTTTCTTTAATTCTTCCGTGACCCAATTACCCTCAAAGGAGGTAATTCTGTAATTGGCTGGTTTTGTTCTTATTCACCAAACGGATAAATGAGCAATTAATTACTATTATTTCACATGCAAATTACTATTTGATCACATGCATGGAACTATTGGTTTACATACATGTACTATTAGGGGAGATTATGCAAGATTGATAATCCTTGAAGGACTAAATTAAAAATAGAGGTAAAGATGAAGATACTAAACTGTAATAATTCGAACCCCTAAACGTGCAATTATTGAAACTATATTTTTCTATAAATAGAAGCTCATTTGTTTTTTCATTATCACCAATTCACTAAGACTCACAAGAGCAACTATAGAGAGAGAAACTATAGAGAGGAAGAAGAAGAGTATTCTGCTACTTCACTATTGCAGTATCCAGTCTTTTACTAAGGTAAGTGGTGTTATTTCAATTCATACAGTATTATTTATTCATACGGTACTATTCAGGGATAATATTCATATATACGGTACTATTCACAGAGTACTATTTATGGGCATTATTCATATATATAGTACTATTCATATAATACTATTTAGTCATACGGTACTATTCATAGGCACTATTTATAAATACAGTACTATTCATGAAGTACTATTCATAGGGTACTATTCACGACGAAAAATTGATTCTTTTCTGTCCAAATTATTTTTGATACGTGAATATTATTCTTAAATTTTACTCCATAAAGTAGTATCATGTTGACAATTTGGACATTTTTAAACTCTGGATAAATTAAAAGTCATGAATATTTATCCTTGATTTCGTTTGATTGATGTTTATATCATTGTCATCATCTTCATACTTATATTGTAACGAAAGTCATCTTTGGCCCGTAGTGCATAGATGGACTGTTGATTATTGGTTTTATAGTTGTATATCTTTGGCTTACGTGCAAAGATGGACTGTTGATTATTGGTTTTATAGTTGTATATCTTTGGCTTACGTGCAAAGATGGACTGTTGATTATTGGTTTTAAAGTTGTATATCTTTAGCTTACGTGCAAAGACGAACTGTTGATTAATAGCTTTGGCCCATAGTTCAAAGATGGACATGTGTATGACATGATCATGACCACTGATGATACTAATGAATATCCTTGGCCTGAAGTGCATGGATAATTCGATGATGTGATTGGCAGGATAATGACCATTAGTTAACAGTTGAATGTCTTTGGCCATAGTGCACTGATAGACAATTGATTGGTATGATCATGACCATTGGTTTTATAGTTGAATATCTTTGGCCCATAGTGCAAAGATAGAAAACTGATTGGTATGCTCATTGTTATTATATTTGAATATCTTTAGCCTTTGGGATAAGGATATTGAGTAAACGTTCTATTAAGCCTTTGTGGCAAGGAGAAACTATTGATTTACATGATTATAAATATGAATTGTGAACTGAACTATAATCTTTAGTGGTTCAGGTGAAGACATGTGATGAAAGTTTTCTTTGTCTTGGGTATAACCAAGAGCTGTTGATAAGTATTATAGGAATGAAATATTAACGATGGACCTTTAATTTGGAGAAGATAGTAGACATTATGTTCTACTTGACTCTTCTAATGGATTGTTGATTCTGCATCATTTATGGTTGAAAACTTTTATTATCTACCATATGTTCTAAATCTCTGATTTATTATTGATGAAGGCTATTGATAATATAATTATCTTTAGTCATAATATTCTTTACTGGGCTATTTGTGCTCACCCTTTTCTTTCACTGTTCTCTTCAGGAAATGAGAATATAGCTGGGACTAGTCAGGGAATGGAGTAACAGTCTAGATGGTTGCTTTAGTAGTCCTCACAATTCTATAAAATAGTGTGATAATAATTATAATGAGGACTTATTTTGAGTTTGGATATTGTCTAGAAGACAATATTCGTGTTAAAACTCTAAACTACGTTTTGTCGTATCGTATAAATGAAGTTTGTATTTAAGTTATGTACCATGTATTTGGTATCCCAAGATGGGTGATGTATACCTATTTTGGAGACGTCACATTGTCACTATTCATTGTGATAATACGGCTACTTTGTCTTACATTAAGGATCCCAATTACCATGGAAAAGCCAAGCATATTGAGACTAAATTTCACTACATTAGGGATATTGTTGCACGAAAAAAGGTAGTCCTTAAACATATCTCTACGAGCGACATGGTTGCTGATCCCTTGACAAAGCCGATTCCTAGGGATGTTTTTCGAGCTCATGTTAGGAGCTTGGGACTTCGTAGGCCTTGATATGTTTTATGTTTGATAATAGACATCTTTTGGATATTGTTTACAATATATTTATGCAATAAAAGTTATTACATAATGTTGATTTCTATTCAGTTCTATGTTTTAACTTGTTGTATATATATAAGCACACATATAAAATGTCACAAGGAAAAATGGTTGATCTACTCACACGGATAACCTACCTCGATGCTTGTAATAGCGAGCGAGATGAGACTATTTTATGGTGGTCTAAATAGTTGGGCACCATTTTTGAGACACTATGATTTAGTCGCCTTGGTTGGGTCCAAGAAGAGGTATCATTACATACAGAACACTTGTAAGATGTGTAGCCTTGTTTTTTTTTTGGTTGCTGGACATTAGATTCATACTAGATACTATCTGAAGTAGCTAGGGATGTTTTCTAAGGTTAAATGCTAGAGATCGATTAACTACTGTCCGTACGGTGTTATTTTAGTTAGAGAGAAATTTTTTCTTTGGAACTCCACCATAACATGAGAATTGTACCTCATATGCAAAAGAAGCGACATACAAAAGAGTGATGTGGTGGATCCCTATCCAATCACTGTGTTAGCCCTGTACATTAATTATTGTCCTTAGTAACTTGAACCTATGTCATGAAACAAAGACTTTGTGTTGCTACTCTAGTTTATATTCCTAAGTTCACATAATGAGGTTCCATGAGTACTTGTCTAGGAAAACAACAAAATTAATGAAGCTTAACATGAGATTTTAGGGAAGACACTTATCTGGCATCACATTCAGCCGTTGGTTATGCTATGCGCGTGCAACTATTTTAAACTTTATGTATTATACTATATGTATAAGTTTTTTAAAGGGTCGCATACCAAGGAAAATGGGGTTGAGTGAATTTCTGAAATATAATTAATGAGGGATTCGAAATACTCAACAGAATGTGATCGACTGGTCTAGGACATGACGAGTTTTTTTGGGGGAGATGCTTCATATTAGTTATGATGGAGACTTAGTATGTGAGCTCTCGCTCTTGATATCATTTATTTCTCGTCAGTCGCACGCCAATGCACCTGTACGAGGAAATCTAGATATTATTGATTTGAGACGAGTATGTACCTTTATAACCCAAGTGTTTGAGTGGGAGATGTTAGTAATTGATCCGGGTCAAAGCCGTGGATCATGGACATCCACTTGGGTATGAATATTTGATAACCCAACTGGGATTGGAAGAGTCCCATATCACTTGAAAGTATTTTAAATAATACTTCTAAGTGATAAGGCTCCTGATTTAGTCAGTTGTAGACTTATCTCATATGTATTGGGTTTTACGTTAAATACTGAAGCTTACTGTGTGTAGGACTAAGGAAAAATAACATATTATTTTTGTAAGACCCCAAATTATTAATAAATGAAATTTAATTTCCTCTATTTATCATTTTGAAATAGTAAGGGTTGATTTGATTAATGTGGTTATTATGGGTAAAATGCATTAAATATTTCAAATAAGCAAGTGGTTATAAAATACTCATTGTTGTTTTGGAGAATATTCGTTTGGTCGTGGAATATTCTTCTTTGTCGAGGGAATATTAAATTTAATGTAGTGACCTTGTGTGGGCCCCATAACGGAAAACAATTGGATGAAGAAACCGACAAGTATAAGTTGTTTATAAATAACGGTAGCGGTTATTCACAGATTATCTTGTTGGAATACCTAGTGGTTAAAACACACGATGTCTGGCGTTGAACAAGAAGACACGCGTATTGCACCAATTATTGATTCTTACGTAAGAAGGCACTACTCAATAATTGTTACAAAGTGAATTCTTTATTCAATATTTTATTTTATTGATTCAATAATTTCTGCGTTGATATTTTATATTACTGTTGTTTCAATAATTGTCACTACACAGTATTTTCCATTATCGAAGCAATAATTCATATTATCTGAATAATATTATTAGAAAATATTATTGGCAATGTCTAGAAAGTTCTGTCTAAGGAGAGGTTTGGTCACCTAATTGTGCGCCAGTAAGGAGAAATTCTTATTGGAAAGCCCCTCTTTCCTAGGAACGGCCTGGTTGCCAGTACTGTGATTCTGTAATATTATTTGTGAATAATGAATTATTGATTTATATGATGAGGAAAATATTCATTTTATGTGGATATAGATGGAGAAAAATTTTAAAGTGACAATTGTTGAAAATCGATATTTTATCTTTTCTGATAAAATAATATTTTATTATATTATTATAATATAATAATGGGGATATTTTTACATTGAATGTGGGATATATGAGTATATGAGGAGGAAGAGTATTTTTGTTGCAAAAGTTGTTTAAAACATGTTAAACATGTTGGTGGACCCATTCTTGGACCGAAATTTGATTATAGCACTGTAAAATCGCTTGGTTTATGGATTTGATTCAATTTACATTTGGAATTTGAAAAAATTTCTTACGTAAAGTTGTAGAGAATTGAATTTTCTATAACAAGTCACGAGATTCGAATTTTCTGATAAAAGGGATATTTATTATGAATTATTGAAGTTCCGAAATTCCTGAATATTGATTTTTGGAAGTTTTAATTATTTTAAATAATAAAAACGCTTTTTTATACTTGGTTGGCATCATTAGCATGTGCAAGATGCATTTGAGTTCAGATCTTAGAATGTAATGCGTGAGAAATTTATATATATATATATTAATATTATATTAAATTTTACGCTTTGGTGTTCTAAGCATTTTCCTATAAATAGGGTGCTTAGGTTAGAATTGAAAATCACACGTAAACTAAAGATTTCTCTCTCTTTCTCTCTATAATATCGAAGCGTATTTGTGAGTATTTTAGTACTTTGAGTATTGCTATATGGTGTAAGTTCTTTCAGCACTATATCTAGTATTCCAGTCAGAAGTACTATTCTTTCTGAGGTAAGGGATATTATTTTATTCGAAAATGATATTATTTCTTCAATATCATTATACCGAAATATTGGTTGGAAATTTTATCAAATTTGGAACTTTTTTTCATGTCGGGGTTCTTATTCATGAGTTCTTATTCACGAGTTACTATTCACGAGTTACTATTCACGAAATACTATTCACGAGCGTGATGATGTTTTTTTTTGTGAAATTTCTATCTTTTGAGGTCGAATTACTATTCACGATATCGGACTATTCACGATATCGACCTTTATTCACGAATCACGACACTATTCACGGAAAAATTAAATTTTCTTTTTCGTGTCCAAGATTGTCTGTTATGATTCCTATCTTTGATTGGATCTATGTTTTGATCTTCATTCTTGAATTTTACTCCAATGGTTATTTATGAAGTATTTTTGAACTGGATTATTTAAAGTACGAATCCTTAATACTTGTTCTTTTGTTTCATTGGATTCGTTTTCTTTAAAATATTTTTCATCATCTTCATCCTAAATAATGATATTCTTGAATATCTTTGGCACGTAGTGCAAAGATGAATGATTTTTTGATGAATATCTTTTGGCCCGTAGTGCAAAGATGAACAGTGTTGAGATGAACATGACCGATCGATTAATATCTTTGGCCCGTAGTGCAAAGATGAGCAGTGTTTAGATGAACATGACCAATGATGAATATCTTTGGCACAGTAGTGCAAAGATGAATATTTGATTCCAGATATATATTGATTGATGTTACAGGGATAAAATATCGACGATGAACTTTTAAATTCATACATAGAAGATAGTAGTTTGCATTCTCTACTTAACTCTTCTAATGAATTATTATTTCTGCTGCGAAGATTGATTTAAAACTGGTTGTCTATTGTATTCTATTAGATTTTTCCCTGTTGAGGACTAACGATAATTTGTTCTATATTATCTTAGTCATAATGTTCTTTACTGGGCTAGTTGAGCTCACCCCTTTCCTTGTTGTTCCATTTTTCTTCTCAGGAGGCGAGAATGTAACGAGTACTAGTTGGGGTGTGGAATGATGGTTCTAGAAGTTGTTCTAGTAGTCCTCACTATTCTGTAAAATAGTGTATTAATAATTGTAATGATGACTTATTTGAGTGTGGTTATTGTCTAGATGACAATATTTGTATTTAAACTCACAGTTTTTATGTTGTATTAATAAAGTTGTAGTTGTTTCTGTACCATGTATTTGGCGACTCAGAATGGGTGTTGTATACCTATTTTGGGGGCATCACAGTTGGTATCAGAGCTTAGGGATATGGTCTCTGGCGGAGATCGGGGAATAGTACTAGGAGGGGAGAGACGAGTAATCCTTCGCTAGTATGTCATACCTAAGCTTATTTGTTGGTCAGTCGAACTATATGGTTAATATGTGATATGTTAATTTATTTAATTAACCCTTATTTTATGGCAGTATTTAAGAATGGCAGCTGAGAATATTAACGGTGGAGTTAATGAGACCGTGGAAACACCTTTAATCACCACCCGAGGGAACGTGCAACAGAAGGCAATATTCCTCCTATAAACAACACCACCGAAAGCGGAGCGATGAGCAGCGAGATGTTTAGGAGCTTTTTGCAGTTCATGCAAAACCAGACGAGGGAGACTCATGCACAGAATACGGATGGAAATGCTAGCAATGCGCGGCTTGTCACAGCCAAGCAGTTTAAAGAGTTGGGACCACCAGAATTTAAGGGAAAGCCGGATCCGATCAAGGCGGAAACATGGGTCAAACAAATTACCAAGATATTCGATGTCTTGGGATGCACGGAGGAACAGAAGGTTCCATTCGCCACCTTTATGTTCCGTGGCGAAGCTGAATTCTTGGTGGGAGTTTGTGAAACGTACCCGACTGCCGCATCCTCGCATGTCTTGGGAAGCGTTTTAGAAACTTTTTCAACGAAAAATACTTTCCGAAAGTATTAGCCATATGAAAGAGGTAGAGTTTATTAGACTAGAACAAAACAACATGACGGATTGTCCCAATACGAGGCGAAGTTCGCAGAGAGTTATCCAGTTTGCACCTCATTTGGTAGAGAATGAGGAACGAATGACGAGGATGTTTTAAGAGGTTTAAAACTTAGAGATTCAAAGAATATCTTATCTCTCATAAATTTTCTTTATATTAGGATGTTGTCAATAGGGCTCAATTATTAGGCGAGATAGCAAATCACGTTCAACGAAGAGACCGCAACCGGGATCATACCCGGTGATGTAGTCATCAGAACAACGATAATCAGCGGAGAAAGAAAAATACGGACAAGAGAGACAACCACTCTGGTGGTACTCGTGGCCATGAAAATAGAAGAAGCGAGTCGGGGGGAGATTTTAAAAAGAGGAGATTCAACATTGACACTGTGAAGACGTCAGTACCAGCAGCAACTGGTTTTAAGGGAGGAGAACGACCACTGGTTGTATGCTATAAATGCGGAAAAGAAGGACATATCAGCCCAAACTTCCCACAACAGTTTAAGGTATGTTATAACTGTGGAAAGGAAAGGCATATCGCTTCGAGATTATGCAGTGCGAAACCAACCCCTTGATGGGGATGGTGACTCAAAAGGTCGTCCGAGAAAAGTCAAAGTCAGCGGTTCACGGAAGAGCGTTTGTCGTGGATCGGTCAACATGCGAGGAACCCAAACGAGGTGATCACGGGTAAGCTAATCATAAATTCTTGTGAAGTTTATACCTTACTAGATACCGGTGCTACCCATTCTTTTATCTCTTCTACTTGTGCTCAATGTTTAAACTTGATTCCGGAGAAGTTAGACTTTGACCTATCTGTGGAAACTCCGTTAGGAGAAACTTTCGTTACATCCACTATTTATAAATCTTGTTTGATCCAAGTTGGTACCATCACATTACCTGTTGACCTTATTTCTTTAAAGATACTTGCTTCTGATGTGATTTTGGGGATTGATTGATTAACTACTCATCATGCCAAAATTGATTGCTTTCGTAAGGTTGTTAGTTTTTTCATATTCCTAAGCAACTCGTTATTCAAATTCAACAACCAAACCATTGAAGTCAAACACTTTCATATCAAGCCATAAAGTCATTTGTTTATTGAAAAATGGATGTCAAGTTTTCTTAGCCCATGTTATGGACTTAAACAAAAATACGTCAGATTTGAATGATATTTCTATTGTTAGTAAATTTCCTAATGTATTTCCTGAAGAATTTCTTGGCTTACTCCCAAAGTGTGATATTGAATTTTGTATCGACTTTGAACCGTAAGACAAAACCCATTTAAAAAATCTCATGGCTCTATTGAACTTGAGAGTTAAAAATTTAACTATAAATTTGGTACTGAGAGCCTTTATCCGGTGACTTCCTTTGTGGAATGCACCGCCAGACTCTCCGTGGGGACGCCATATTTGTCTTGGTAGTAAACCCGATAGGTGTCATTATGACGTGATATCCAAGATTGGGATATGAGTCACGATTGAGAGCAACCTAAGTCGAGAATCGAAATCGTAGTTTTCTATGCTTAATGGTTATTATCGAAGATTTTGTGTAAAGATTTTTCGAATCGCTACTCCATTAACCAAATTTGACTCGTAGAGATACAAAATCGAATGGAGCAAGGAATGTGGGAAGAGCTTGAAGAACTCAATAGGAGACTCATTTGGCACATGTTACGACCATACCATCACGAAAAGCGAACGTGGTAGTAGGCGGCGTGTTGAGTAAAAGATTGTATACGACAGATGCGAATGCGATATTGTCAAAGACCCATTTCATATAACTTACAAATGAAAGATATAGAGTTAAAGACTCTAGGGACTCACGTGATGATATACAAGTAGAGCAGACTTTAATCGATAAAGTTAAAAAGCGTTCAAGCTATACTGCATGTGAGTGATGAATATGAAGAAGGAGGTACAAGAAGTTATTATTCCAAAAGCGAGAATTGGCGATGTGAGGAAAGCTCAAACCTTCGATTTATTAGTCCATTTGAAATCCTAGATCGAATAGGAAGCGTGGCCTATAGACTCGTTTTACCGCCAAGTATGACGGCGTGTTCATGCGTTTTTCACGTGTCGATGTTACGTAAATATGTGGACGACCGAACCATGTTATTGAGTTAGAGCCCGGACGAGATAGCCAAGACTTAACGTATGAATAGGTACTGTCAAGATTTTGGATAGGAAGGAGCATGTCCTATACGAAGGTCATACCACAAGTTAAAGTTTTGTGGAGAAACCATGCTATTGAGGAAATGACCTGGGAGTTGGAAACGGAAATGAAAGCGAGGTATCCTCATCTTTTCAAAACACCAGGTACGTACGTCAATTTCGAGGGCGAAATTTCATAAGGAGGGGAGGTTGTAAGACCCCAAATTATTAATAAATGAAATTTAATTTCCTCTATTTATCATTTTAAAATAGTAAGGGTTGATTTGATTAATGTGGTTAGTTATGGGTAAAATGCGCAAATATTTCAAATAAGCAAGTGGTTATAAAATACTCATTGTTGTCGGAGAATATTCGTTTGGTCGTGGAATATTCTTGTCGGGAATATTCGAATATTAAATGCCAAGTGACCTTGTGTGGGCCCATTGGAAAGCAATTGGATGAAGAAAGCGACAAGTATAAGTTGTTTATAAATACTTGCCATAGGTTATTCATCAATTATCTTGTTGGAATACTGGTGGTTAAAACACGCGATGTCTGGCGTTGTTGAACAAAGTAGCACATGGTATTGCACCAATTATTGATTCTTACGTGAAGGCACTACTCAATAATTATTACGGTGAATTCTTATTCAATATTTTATTTTATTGATTCAATAATTCCTGCGTTGATATTTTATATTACTATTGTTTCAATAATTGTCACTACACAGTATTTTCCATTATCGAAGCAATAATTCATATTATCTGAATAATATTATTAGAAAACATTATTGGCAATGTCTAGAAAGTTCCGCTCTAAGGAGAGGTTTGGTCACCTAATTGTGTGCCAAGAAGGAGAAATTCTTATTGGAAAGCCCTCTTTCTGAGGAAGCTTTGGTTGCGATCTTGTGATTCTGTAATATTATTTGTGAATAATGAATTATTGATTTATATGATGAGGAAAATATTCATTTTATGTGGATATAGATGGAGAAAAATTTTAAAGTGACAATTGTTGAAAATCGATATTTTATCTTTTCTGATAAAATAATATTTTATTATATTATTATAATATAATAATGGGGATATTTTTACATTGAATGTGGGATATATGAGTATATGAGGAGGAAGAATATTTTTGTTGTAAAAGTTGTTTAAAACATGTTAAACATGTTGGTGGACCCATTTCTTGACTGAAATTTGATTATAGCCTGTAAAATCGCCCGTTTATGGATTTCGGTCAATTTTTGTTTGGAATTTGGAAAAACTTTCTTCTGTAAAGTTGTAGAGAATTGAATTTTCTATAAAAGGTCGTGAGATTCGAATTTTCTGATAAAAGGGCTATTTATTATGAATTATTGAAGTTCCGAAATTCCTGAATATTGATTTTTGGAAGTTTTAATTATTTTAAATAATAAAAACGTTTTTTATACTTGGTTGGCATCATTAGCATGTGCAAGATGGCTGAGTTCAGATCTTAGAATGTGTGCGTAGAAATTTATATATAATATATTAATATTATATTAAATTTTCTGCTTTGATATTCTAAGCATTTTCCTATAAATAGGGTGCTTAGGTTAGAATTGAAAATCACACCAGAAACTAAAGATTTCTCTCTCTTTCTCTCTCTATAATATTGAGCGTATTTGTGAGTATTTTAGTACTTTAAGTATTGCTATACGGTGTAAGTTCTTTCAAAGACTATATCCGATTATTCGATCGTAAGTACTATTCTTTACGAGGTAAGGGATGTTATTTTATTAGAAAAATGATATTATTTCTTCAATATCATTATGCTAGAAATATTAATTTGGAAATTTTTATCAAATTTGGAACTTTTTCATGTCGGGGTTACTATTCATGAGTTATTATTCACGAGTTACTATTCATAAGTTACTATTCACAAGTTACTATTCACAAGTTACTATTCACGTAAGCGTGATGATGATGATTTTTTGTGAAATTTCTATCTTTTGAGAATTGAGTTACTATTCATGTATACTAAGCCTTATTCACGAATCGACCATTATTCACGGAAAAATTAAATTTTCTTTTCGTGTCCAAGATTATCTCATTATGATTCCTATCTTTGATTGGATCTATGTTTTGATCTTCATTCTTGAATTTTACTCCAATCTGGTTATTTATGAAGTATTTTTGAACTGAGATTATTTAAAGTACGAATCCTTAATACTTGTTCTTTTGTTTCACTGGATTCGTTTTCTTTAAAATATTTTTCATCATCCTCAGTCCTAAATGATGATATTACTGAATATCTTTGGCCTGTAGTGCAAAGATGAATGATTTCTTGATGAATATCTTTGGCCTGTAGTAAAAGATGAGCAGTGTTGAGATGAACATGGTGATCGATTAATATCTTTGGCGTAGTGTAAAGATGAGCAGTGTTTAGATGAACATGACCAACTGATGAATATCTTTGGCCTGTAGTGCAAAGATGAATATTTGATTCCAGATATATATTGATTGATGTTACAGGGATAAAATATCGACGATGAACTTTTAAATTCATATATAGAAGATAGTAGTTTGCATTCTCTACTTAACTCTTCTAATGAATTATTATTTCATTGCGAAGATTGATTTAAAAGCTGGTTGTCTATTGTATTCTATTAGATTTTTCCTGTTGAGGACTAACGATAATTTGTTCTATATTCTCTTAGTCATAATGTTCTTTCTTTGGGCTAGTTGAGCTCACCCTTTTCCTTGTTGTTCCATTTTTCTTCTCGGGGAGGCGAGAATGTAGCAGTACTAGTCGGGGTGTGGAATGATGGTTCTAGAAGTTGTTCTAGTAGTCCTCACTATTCTGTTAAATAGTGTATTAATAATTGTAATGATGACTTATTTGAGTGTGGATATTGTCTAGATGACAATATTTGTATTTAAACTCACAATTTTTATGTTGTATTAATAAAGTTGTAGTTGTTTCTGTACCATGTATTTGGCGACTCAGAATGGGTGTTGTATACCTATTTTGGGGGCGTCACAATTTTTTCCATACAGTTTCTCTCTAAATACGCTCTCTAGTATTTCCAAGCTTCCATCAATATGCTTGGGTGTACTTAGTGTAAACATTTAATTAGTTCGTTCGCATTGATTGCTTGTAACAACTATATATTGACGATAAGTACGAAGGATCGTAGTAGCTGTGTTCGTGATGTCGTTTGTAGATTTGGCATTCGGTTTTACTGCTTCCGTTTCGTGGATACTTACCGATTCATATGTAAATATTATTTATGTGTTAGTTTCCACCTAAATTTCTAACAATTTTATTTTTTTCCATTCTTAATTCAACAAAATAACCCTTGCAACGACAAGGGCAAGGACAAGGACAAGGCAGGAAATTACCCAACAATTCCCAGATCAAAATTGATTCAAAGCATCAAAATCAAAATCAAGAAATTTGCCTTTCCTTCTTTCCACAAAAAATCCCAACCCATCACTAGAATTTTAAATTTAATTTAGTTTTTTCCATTCCTAATTGCACAAAAATACCCCTTGTAAGAGCAAGATGCCAAGAACCAAACAAGAAACACTAAAGAAAAACAAAGCAACAAAATTCCTTGCAGACTAATACTAATATATGTCAATATTATAACAACATGACTATATCTAGTTAAATATTGTATAGTTAAGCTTTTAATTTTGAATACGATATATATACATATCCCCATAGAAAAATAGAAAGTAAATCAAAGGAACTATCAGAATTAAAGAACTCAAAAAGTAACCCATGAATTATGAAATTTCCATATCACAATATCAGAAAAACAACCATATTTATTCAATAAATACTTAATTCAGGATCTCCATATTACAAAAGCAGAACAGTATATTCTGCTTTGTCCCTTCACCTATCTTCTGCAAAATGGAGACCCAACCAAATTTCCAGATCATAATAATCAAAGCCTCTAAACCAAAATCAAGAAATATCCCCTTTCTTTCCCCCAAAAAATATCCCCACCCATCACTAGATTTTTTTAATTTTTTTTATTTCATATATATTTTTTCCCATTTCCTAACTGCACAAAATTACCCTTGTAAGAGCAAGAACCAAACAAGAAACACTAAACAAAAACAGAGTAACAATATCCCTGCTAGACCATTTCTTCACATCTTTCGCCTCAACCCTCAAACTCTTAGCTCTCCTCAAGGCGTCAACCTCCTTCAACAAATCAAATTCCACACCCTTTTTCTTCAACTCCTCCACACACTTCCCCAACAGCTTCCCATCCTCTTTTTCCCTCTCCAATAGCTTCTCCAAGTGCCCCTCCACATCGGATTTATATCGAACGGCCCAGATCATCCCCAGGGAACAGAGCAAAGAACAGAGTGATGGGATCCAAGATCTGTGGCAGGTCCCACCATTTGTACCTCCATTAGAAGACGATGCACTGAAGAGGAGGATTAGAGCTGTGGAGTGGAAGAGGAAGAAGAAGCAGTAAAGTTGGGTGATTTCTTTTCGGGTGGAATCGATTTGGGTTTCTTTGGAGTGGATTCTGTTGAGGATTAGTTCTTCTTCTTTGAGCCATTGCTTTAGGAGGAGCTTGTGGGTTGGGGTTTGGGCGATTTGGTGAAGTGGGTGTATGGGCTTTGCTTCCATTATTGATGATGTTATGGTGCTTGTGTTCTGATCGGCCATGGATTTTTTTCTTTTTTTTTGCAGAGGGGAGAGAGAAAGACAGAAGAGATGGAAGATGTTGAAATGAGGGGAAAACAGGAGCGTTTTTCTTTTCTAAACGGTGGGTTTGGGATTTGAATTTTTGTAACGGTCAAATTTGGGATGGGATTTTATTTATGATTTTTCCCATTGGACTATGACATGGCAAGGGTTGTAAATTTAGATCTAACTAGATTTAGGGAATTGTTATTTTTACTATTTTGTGTGTGATATTTTCACATAATCTTAGAATTTTAATTTTAATTTTAATTTTCTTTTCATATAATTAATAAGAATTTTTTTATTCATAACTATAATATTGATAAAACCTCATTGGCTCCCTCTATTCGAGACAAATACAAACTTTTAAGAAAATTTACAAAGTTATAAAATTTAAAATTAATAAAATTTTATTTAATTTAATTATTATAAATAACTATAACTCTCCGACTAAGATTGTTACTACTTACTATATTTGCTGATTTTAAAAAAATTAAAAAAAGAATTTATATTAATTTTAAATTTATAAATTAACTTGAAAAGTCAAACCTATCACTAAATATAATCTTAGAATGAAAAAAGTGTTTGATTCTATTTCAATATAATATAGAATTAATAATACATTTTTTAAAACTAAAATAAAATTGGACTTAACGGTATCTCTAACTAATAACTGAATACCTAGGTTTGAATTAGTTGACTAGGCAAGTCATAATCAATACCTTATATATAAAAGCAGTAAAAGCGATCTCAATTTAAAGTCGACTCTTAATCAATTTGAGTCAATTTCGTTCAATTTCATTCTTATTGCTGAGTTATTTATCGAGTTGGTCGAATCTCATATCTTCCTCTTCCTCTTCCTCATAATCATCTTTAGCAATCGTTCGGCTCTTCCTCTTCCATTTTTGCTTAACCCACGTCTTCCTCTTTCTCTTCCTTTTTTCCTGTCTTTCTCGCTAATGAGTTTGGAGGAAAATGAAGAAGAACCTGATTTTAACTCCCAACATGAAATCATCTCAATCTTCGTCGAATCGCAGATCACCACCGTCTGATGGCTGATGAAGGATTTCCGCCTCCAATTAGGCTGATGAATTTTGTTTCCGAATACCATGTTAAACTTTCATTATACTACTAATTGATTCATCCTCTTCTTTTTTTGTACTTTTCTCTTGATGATTTCTAAGAAAATCCTCAATCCCCGCCGATTAGCTTTTTCTCTTGGTGATCAAATTAGTTTTCTACCGAGCTCACGGGCATCAAGAACTCTAGTGGGAGATTTCACTAAAATCGCAAACAAGGAAAAATACTATCACTCGTAAGTTTGGATTTTTCCCATATTACAAATTTCTCTCTTAGATTTTGATATTGTGCATGAGGTGTTTGATAAAATGTCACAATCATACCTTTTTGATATTGTGCATGAGTCCCTGTATTAGGGAAATATCAATTGTCACAAGTGTGAAATTGAAGAGTTAAAGTTTGCTGATTTTTGTAGCTAAACCGATTTATGATTCTTCCACAAATATTCTACAACCAACGCATATAACAATGCTTAATTGATTTGAAGGTATATATATGATCATCATTCTTTTGTTTTCTTCACTCTTACGATTTATATGGTGCTTATGCGTTTATATAATTGTGGATTTGATCAATGTTGAATGTTATTGCTCCACATGTACTGAAACCCTAGCAATTTTGATGGTTTGAAACGGTTTCCCAGCTGTCTTGTAAGACCCCAACTTTTATAAATACAGATTAATTGTTCTCGAAATATATTTTTGAATATTATGGTGTGGATTTGATATAATGTTATAGTTGTGGATAATATTTACAAATTTTGCAAAGTAAGCAAGTTGTAATAAAATATTCGATTGGTCGGGGAATATTCATTTTAACAAGGAATATTCGTACGATGACATAATCATTGGTGGACCCCACAACAGAATTATTATCGGAGTTAGAAAATGATAGAAATATCTTTTTATAAAAATAGCGGCTTTTACCGTTAAACTGTTGAACTACCCGGTGATAAAAATACAGTAAAACACGTGGTTGCATAGTAGTTCACGATATTGATTATTGATGTTTACGTGATAAGTCACTCAGTTATACTCAATTATTGCTACAGTAATTATTGCATGACATCTCTCATATTATTGATTTAATTATTGTCACAATATCATCTGCATAATGTAAGACCCTGAATTTTATGAAATGAAAGTATTCAATTTTCCTATAATTATTATTTTATTTCGTAAATGGTTAAATTGATAAAAGTTTAAAGTTAAGGGTGATATGTAAATTTTTTTTAAAGTAAGCAAGTTGTTATATAATATTCGATTGGTCGGGGAATATTCATTTTAACAGGAAATATTCGTACAACGGCACAATCATTGGTGGACCCCACAACAGAATTGTTGTCGGAGTTAGAAAACGACAAAATTATCTTTTTATAAAAATAACGGCGGAAGTTTTACTGTTAACTGTTGAAACACACAGTGTTAAAAGTACGATGTCTGGCGTGGTTGCATAGTAGCACACGGTATTGATTATTGATGCTTACGTAAGAAGTCACTCAATTTTGTTCAATTATTGCTACTGATAATTCTTTGCATAGTGTTTGCATAGTAAAATCTTTTTATATAAAACAGAATACTTTTATAAAGTTATTTGTTTTATTAGATTTTAAATAGAATATATTATATTTTATTATGCATAGTATTTGTATAAGGCTCAGATAGTGTTTCAGATAGTAAAATCTTTTTATATAAAAAGCAGAATACTTTTATAAAGTTATTTGTTTTATTAGATTTTAAATAAAATATATTATATTTTATTATGCATAGTATTTGTATAGTTCCTGCATAGTGTTTGCATAGTAAAAACTTTTTATATAAAACATAATACTTTTTATAAAATTTTGTTTTATTTGATTATAAATAGAATATATTATATTTTATTGCATAGTACAACATAGTATCCTTTCCATTCTCCTATAAATAGGATGCTTAGTTAGAATTGAAAATCACACCAGAAGTTCAGATAATTCTTCTTCTATAATCTTGAGCGTATTTCTTTAGAGTTTTAAGAAACTTTGAGCGTAGAAAATAATATAAGTTTTCTTCAAGAATATCCTCGCCCTACCGTCAGAATACTCTTCTTTTTAAGGTAAGGGATATTATTATTATAGTAAGGGATATTATTATTATAGTAAGGGGTATTATTTCTTTCATATTCATGAAGAGAACTGTTGTTATTTCATTCCTTATTATTACATTGGAAAAACTGTATTCATGAGACTCACTAGTATACATGGTGAAATTCTTACGTTATTCCATTCTTTATTATTACATTGGAATAACATATCTCATGCGATCTATCGCATGCATAGTGAATTTCGTTGTTATTCCATTCTTTATTATTGGTTGGAATAACATGCATGTGGTCTATCGCATGCCTGGTGAATTCTGTTGTTATTCTATTCTTTATTATTCTGTTGGAATATCCTGTTTGTGCGGATTACGCATGACCTGGTTCCATTCTTTATTATTATGTTGGAATAACCTATTTGTGCGGTCTATCGCATGCCTGGTGAATTCTGTTGTGATTCCATTCTTTATTATTCTGTTGGAATATCCTGTCGGTCCGTATTACGCATGACCTGGTTCCATTCTTTAATATTCTGTTGGAATATCCTGTCTGTGCGGATTACGCATGACCTGGTTTCGTTAATTATTATTATGTTGGAATAACTTGTCTATGCGAAGTACCGCATACATGGTGAAATTCTTTTGTTATTCCATTCTTTATTATTTTGTTGAAATAATCTATCTACGTAGATTACCGCATGGCAGACGAAAATCCATTTGCTGTTTCATATATTCTATTATACTCAGTTGATTAAAGTTTTGGCTTCTATGCTCCATGAAATTAGTAGAATATCCCGGATATTTGCATTTCATCCAGTATCTTTTCATGGAAATATTCTTCTGAGCATTCTTGAATTTTACTCCACAAAGCAGTATCATGTTGACAATTTGGACGTTATTGGTTCCTCGATAAGTTAATTTATAAATCTTTAAATTTTATTCTTGAACTTGTTTTATTGAATTGTCATCATCCTCATGCTTATATTATGTTGAAAGTCATCTGTGGCCTGTAGTGCATAGATGGACTTGGTATGATTATGACCAGGGATTATTCGGTATAATCATGACCGTAATGTTACAAATGATGTGAAAAAAGTCCTCATTGGCCCGTAGTGCATTGATGGACAGTTTTTGGTATGATTATGGCTATGGATTCTCTTCGGCCAAGGGTGCAAAGATGAATTGTTTTATGACATAATCAGGACCGTTGATGAAAACACGAATATCCTTGGCCCGTAGTGCATGGATAATTTATGGTCGTGATACTAATGAATATCCTTGGCCTGTAGTGCAGGGATGATTCGATGATGTGGATTAATTATTGAGCTGAGTCTCAGCGATGAAATATTAATTCATGGATGTGATACTAATGGATATCCTTGGCCGTAGTGCATGGATAATTCAATGATGTGGATTATTTATTAAGCTGAGTCTCAGCGATAAAATATTGGTTATACACTTTTAATTCGTAGAAGATAGTAGATATCATGCTCTACTTGACTCTTCTAAAGTACAGTTGTATGTCTTTGGCTTGTAGTGCAAAGATGAATTGTTAATGAATATCTTTGGCCGTAGTGCAAAGATGAATTTATTAGTATGATTATGAGCAGGAATTGTGATTTGGTATAACCATGACTTTTGATGTTTCGGTGAAGATAGGTGATGAAAATTATCTTCAATCACGGTGCGAAGAAGAATTTAGAATCACAATTATGATTCTGAGTTATTCATATGATTGTGGCGTGAATTGTTGATTGATGTTACTGAGGATAAAACATTATTGGTGGACTTTTAACATAGAGAAGATAATAGACCTGATGGTCTATTTGACTCTTCTAATGGATTGCTCGTTAAAAATGAACGTATGATTTGTTATGAATTTTAAGAGGTGACTGGTTCAGAAATTGTTGAAGTATCCGAATTTAGCATTTTGGTGGAAAATTCTAGAATTGAGTGGGCCCCACTTGTGGTTGGTGAAGAAATGTGCTGAATTTTATTTCAAATGTGGTGGGTGGGAATAGTAGCAGGTAAAGCCATCAGGTTGCAGGTCAAGTCTGCTAACATTTTCCTATAAATAGAGGGCTAAGTTAGAATTAAAAATCACACGTAAACATAAGCTTTTCTCTTTCTCTCTAGATTATTGAGTGTATTTTGTGAGTATTTAGATACTTTGTGAGTTTCTATTCATCGGTCAAGTTTCCTTCCTTGACCTTATCTGATATTAGATCGTAAATATGCGATATTTTGAGGTAAGGGGTGTTATATTCTTCTTAAAATGATATTTTCTTCAATATCATTTATCCGAAATGTTGGTATGAACTTTTTATCAAATTTGGAGCTTTTTTGTGTCGGGGTTATTATTCACGTATACGACCTTTATTCACGAATCTGACACTATTCATAGAAAAAAAATGAAATTTTCTTTTTTGTCCAAGATGTCTATTATGGTTACTATCTTTGATTGTATCCATGTTTTGATCTTTATTCTTGAATTTTGCTTCAAAATTGGTTATTATGGAGTATTATTGATCTTGGATAAATTGTTATACTAATCCTTACTATTTGTCCTTCTCCGTCTCCTTTGGATTCGTTTTCTTTAAAAATATTTTCATCATCCCTCGGTCCTAAATGATGATATTATTGAATATCTTTGGCACGTAGTGCAAAGATGAATGATTAATCGATGAATATCTTTGGCCGTAGTGCGAAGATGAGCAGTGTTGAGATGAACATGACCAACTGGTGATACAAATGAATATCTTTGGCATGTAGTGCAAAGATGAATATTGATTAAAGATGTATATTGATTGTTGTTACAGGGATATAATTGATGATGGACTTTTAAATCTTAGACAATAGTAGAACTCATTCTCTACTTGACTCTTCTAATGGATTCTTTGTTTTCATTGCAGGTTGTTGGGGATGAGCAAAAAAGCGGGTAAAACCGAATAATAGAACAAAACCGAAATAATTTAACCGAAATTTCTTAATAATTCGGATATTTTTATAATTCGGTTATATCAGAATTATTTTTTGGTTCTACGGTTATTGGTTGGATTTCATTTTTGTATTATTCGGTTAGAATAGAATCAAGAATAAGTTGTTAAAGAAATTAATCATTATCTTAATAACTCTCATCTCACTTCTCAGGCCTTACTCTCTCAGTCTCTTCGCCCTTAGCAGTTAGCCCCTTACTCTCTCAATCTTTCGGTCTCTTCGTCTCTTTCCTTATCTTTTATCTCAAAGTCTCAATCACTCTCAACCCAGATCTGATCTAACAGAAGTCAGATCTCAATTTCTCATCTCCCGTATTAGACCGACTAGATCCATTCTCCCTCATCTTCATTTATTCCCGATCTCAAATTTTCTGGCAAACCAAACGAAAAGCCATAGCTCTCCACCTAAAACTTCGATCTTCAATCTCCTCAACACTACTCATGCCAAAAAAATATCATCTCCTCCTTCAATCAAATGGGTGCCATCATCTAACAGAATCAAACCAGGGGAAGGAACCTAATCAGCCCCAATCAAATGGTGAAGACCCAAATTCCGGCGAAGCTCGTCGACCGGTGATTGCTCGTCACCGCTTTTTTTGTTTGCGAGAAATAGTTCTGATTTAGGAGATGGTTATAGTTGTGTCACGTGGTTGGGTGTCTTTCTTCAGCGATGGTTGTCACGTGATTCTTTCATTGATGGTTGGTTTTTATTGGAAAGACCCACTTGGTTTTTTTCATATTATACTCAAGTAACATATATCTTTGTCATCTTATTGTTGTTGTCACCTTTTATTGATCCCCACGTGGACATCTTATTGCTATTAGGAATCATCTTATTATTGGGCTTTCATCAGGTTTCTATGTGAAATTTGAGTTGGTTTTTATTGTTATTGATCCCTATGTGAATGCTTTATTGTAGCTTATTGCTATTGTTGGGCTTTCATGTGAGAATTTGAGTTTTAGTTGGTGGTGGGCTTCTTCTCTCAAATTCGGTTGTTACGAATTCATCAATTATAAATTCGGTAATTCGGTATTCGTAATTCGTTAGTTATGAATTTGGTTAGTATTTGAATAGTAAAATTATCAATATTTTGGTATTGATTTATAACCGAATAATTCATTCGGATTCGGTTATAACCGAATGATCACCTAGCGATTGTTGATCTAAAACTTGTTGTCTATTATATTTTATCAGATTTTTTTCTGTTGAAGACTAACGATAATTTGTTGTATATTATCTTAGTCATAATATTCTTTACTAGGCTAGTTGAGCTCACCCTTTTCCTTTTTGTTCCATTTTTCTCAGGAGGTGAGAACATAGCAGGAACTAGTCGGGGTACGGAGTGATGGTTCTAGAAAGATGTTTTTTAGGGTCCTCACTATTTCGTAAAATAGTGTTTGAATAATTGTAATGAGGACTTATTTGAGTGTGGATATTGTCTAGAAGACAATATTTGTATTTAAACTCACAGTATGTGTTGTCGTATTTTGCACGATAATTGTATTATTGAAGTTGTAGTTTACTTTCTGTACCATGTATTTGGCGACTCAGAATGGGTGTTGTATACCTATTTTGGGGGCGTCACATATTGCATACGTCATTTGATATTTAATTTTGGTAAACCGAATAGGGTGAGGTGAACCCAACTTTGGAAGGGTGTTTTGCCACTATCATACAAAATGTCTAATGACATACAAACTCGTGTTATCATAAGACATGGTTGTGAACATCCACTTGCTGAGTATATCTACGAGCACTAGCTATATGATCTTGGAGTATATTTGAAATATAATTTTCACTTGGAGACAACGGAGATAATTATATGTCAAGAGAAAACTCATTATTTGAAAGAAGATGATAGTAATCTTCTTGTTTTTCTTTGGGGACTTTTGGGTCAACCAAGAATAATTCTGTGGACATATGATATCTATCATAACCTAGACGCATGGCCTCCCATGTACGAAGGTTTGCTTGAGTATTTTCCAAAGATTTTAATTTCTAAAACAATTTTTGACCGTACTTTTATGTAAAGTACCATTGTAAGGTTGTGGTCAAGGCACCAGAAGAGTTATATACATTTGTTTTAAAACTCACAGCTTATCTGTTGTCGTACTCTGCATGACAATTCAACAGTTGTATAAATGAAGTTTATATTTGATTTTTATAGTGCGATATCTGGCCACTCAAGATGGGTCGTGTGGACCTATTTTGGGGGCGTCACACATAATATTTTATATTATTAAATTAATAATTGAGATGACAAAGTTATTCATATTATTATTTGCATTATTAACGATGTCTAGAATGTTCTGTCGAGGAAATAGGTTTGGTCACCTAATTGCGCGCCAATAGGGAGAAATCCTTGTCGAAAAGCCCCTCTTTCCTGGGAATGATCTGGTTGTTAAATATTGTGAGTTATAATATTAATGATGAATAAGTTCTTGTTGATTAAAGATGAAATTGTTGATAAAAATATTTCCATTATGTTGGGATTATTTGTGTTAGTGAAAATTGACATTTATTTCGATAATAATTGATTTCTGGATGTTAAATTGACCAAACGGGCAATTAATCAGATAAATGAGCAATTAATTGCTATTAGTTCACATGTAAATTACTGTTGGTTCACATGAATGAAACTATTGATTCACATGCATATACTATTAGGGGAGGTATTGCAAGATTGATAATACTTGAAGGCTTAAATTAAAAATAGAGGTATAGATGAAGGTAGTATACTGTAATAATTCGAGCCCCTAATCATGCAATTATCGAAACTATGTTTTCTTATAAATAGAAGCTCATTCTTCTTTCATTCTCACCAATTCACTAAGGCTCACAAGAGCAATTATAGAGAGAGAAGCTATAGAGAGAAAGAAGAAGAGTATTCTGCTACTTCACTATTCCAGTATCCAGTCTTCTTCTAAGGTAATAAGGGATATTATTTTTGTTCAATATTCGTGTGAAATAATATTTTCTTCCATACTCTGTAGTATGTAAATAATATTATTTCGTCTTGTATTCCTGATTATACCTTTATTTTGTTAAAGTATTGCTTCTATACTCCGTAAAATTAGTAGAATATCCTTGAAATTTGTGCTTCATCTAGTATCGTTTCACAAGGATATTTTTTTGCACATTCTTGTTAAATTTTAAACTTTTCATGTCGTAGTACTGTTCATGGGTACTATTCATTTATACGGTACTATTCACAAAGTACTATTCACAGGTACTATTCACAAAGTACTATTCACGAAATACTATTCACGGGGTACTATTCCTAAAGAACTATTCACAGGATACTATTCACTCGGGTACTATTCACCCGAAGTACTATTCATGATAAAAATTGATTTCTTTTCGGTCCAAATCATTTTTGATATAATATTATTCTTGAACTTTACTCCACAAAGCAGTATCATGTTGATAATTTGGATATTATTTAGTTCTGGATAAATTAAATTATAAATCTTTAAAATTTATCATTTGTTTTCAGTTAATTGAATTGTTATATCATTGTCATCATCCTCATGCTTATATTGTGATGAAAGTCATCTTTGGCCGTAGTGCATATATGGACTGTTGATTGGTACAATTATGACTAGGGATCATTCGGTATAATCATGACTCGTAATGTTACAAATGATGTGGTAAAAGTCCTCATTGGCCCGTAGTGCATTGATGGACAGTTACTGGTATGATCATGACCATTGGTGATTACACGAATATCCTTGGCCCGTAGTACATGGATAATTCGTGGATGTGATACTAATGAATATCCTTGGCCCGTAGTGCATGGATAATTCAGTGATGTGGATTATTTATTGAGCTGAGTCTCAACGATAAAGTTCATGATAAACTTTTTAAATCATAAAAGATAGTAGATATCCATGACATAGCACCAATCATTTTGAGGGCGATTGTTCAAGGCTTCGAACATTTGATCTATCTGATTCTGAAGATTTTAAATTAACCTCTCTTGCTCAATCATCTTCTCCTCAGTTGATGCTACAAACTTGAACCACAAATCCTCCAGTCTTGAATTATCATGTTCAGTTTCAAAATTCATGTATTGAGGGTCATTCATTGAAGAGTTAATGAGTTGTTCCATATGTCAATTAAGATTCTAGGTTGATAACTCCTGACTCATTATCATCTCTTCCTATTCTGCTATGCTCTTAGACATGAATTCCTTTAACTCTGAATTTTCTTCTGGTCGCAATGGAGGTGGATATGAGAAACCTAATGGATATGTTGGACTTGGGACACAATATTGGTCTCGATAGTTATAACTCCATTCAGAATTCAGGTGATACCCCAAACCTTGATGATAATTAGGATAAACATAGTTGTTGAGGTAATCACCCGCAAACTATACTTGTCCAACACTGATGTTGCACTTATAACTTGGATGCTCGGAAACACAATATTCACATTTAACTGCTATCTCTCGAGTATGTTGGGCTGCAAGAACATCTAACCTCTCCGAAAGTGTTGCAATTTGTGCTGACAATGTAGAAAATACATTGAGTCCTTCAGTTCTTGTGTCCCTTGGTTGAGTTATATTTGCATAAGGCCATTGATAAGCAAAGTCACCCATGATACCTGAAAAGAGAGAAATATAAGAAGATAATTAAAATAAAATAAAAATATTTAAATTAAGACCAATTTGATTGAAATTAATGTTGGAAAAAATTTATTAAGCTAATTCCCCGGCAGCGGCGCCAAAAACTTGTTGGTAGTTTTACCGATCAATGAATACGTGCAAGTATACACGATCAATAAGTAATAAAGAGTAAGTAAAGTATCGTTCCCATTGAGAATTAACGAATAAATTTCACCAAGAACTAGCCCATAACCATTTTAGTCTTATTTAAACGAATGATTTGATATTTTATATTTAAACTGTGAAATTAAATAAACCTAACTATTCCTAGAGTGAGACTAGATAATGAAGACCTGAGATCATAATTTCATCTATTGACTCATTCAAATCCACTCACTTCATGTTAAGATAAACTAATTGTACCAGATTATTAGTCGAGAACACGAAAGTAAAGTATAGCCATCTCCCAATATACCATACCCATATCATATATAATCCACAATTGATAGAATACACATGAACACCCACATTACCTAAACCACAATATGGCTATGTGATTTACAAATAATTTGGGTTTAAGCCCAGGTTCTCAATTGACTACGAGTGGTGCTTCGGTATATGTCTATCCTAAGAACGAATCATACATCCTAATGCATTATAGAACATATAATCACACTCTAATAAGATTAGATCTAAACCCATACTTCTTCTCTCAAGTCCATATGGATTATCACAGTAATTGATGGCCAATCAACTAAGCAAATAACATGAATCTAAATAGACAATCCCATAGCAATCAATAAGGCTAACAATGCAATATATCAGAAATAATTAATCCATTGCAATCTTAGAATAGAGTTTAAATCATATCTGAATCAAATCTATCATCCACATATTGAATAAACATCATAAGATACAATTAGGAATTAAAGAGAGAATAAGAGTAGAGAATTGAAATGAAAATTTGTTCTCCTGATCCAAGATTGAATCTTTAATGCTTTCCAATTGCTTCAAGTCTTCTATGTAATCAAATCTAGAAAGTAACTACACTAATCTACTCTATTCTATTATTGAAATTAAAGAGAGAAAGCAACAATAGCTAACTGTTCCCCCAACGGGTGGAATCCCCTTTACCTCTAATATATGTCTCCTCTTTATATAAGCACTAATTGAACCCTCCTTCAAATTACGCTTCAATTGCACAGTTTAGTGAAAAAGTCAGCTCTACTCAACATCAGAAGTGGCGCGGCCGCGCAGGAAATGGCCTAGAAATCCGCACGCCCGCGCAGTTGATTTTCTGCTGTAGTGTCCTCTGGTAAAATGGCCATAACTTTTGATCCGGAAGGAGTTATGAGGCCTGCCACCTATCAAATCGAAGCTCTCGACGAGCTCTACAACTTTAGTTCTTTGATAATTGAGAAATAATGGACGGATGAAGTCTGAAATAGGGTTGAAAGTGATAGCTATGGAAATGGCCACCCAAAACATTGAAGTTTAACGTCCGTTGGTACAAAGGTCATAACTCTTGCATCCGAACTCCGATTGGAATGATTCAAGATGTTCCGGAAAGCTAAGAAGAAGCTCTACAACATAATTCAAGTTCCAAGCTAAGAACATGAAATGAACATGAAAGCCCAAATGATGTCCGGATTGCTTTTCCTTGCGTTTTCATACCAATAGTCGCTCACACAGCTCCCAAGCATATGATCTACAAAATGAACACAAAATGCATGAAAAATAACTAAAAAACATGAGTTTAAGCAACTAATTCAAGTACAAGATACTGGATAAGTAGATATAAAACCTACTTATCAAATACCCCCAAACTTAAACTGTTGTTTGTCCCCAAGCGACACAATATAATGCAATCTACATGCTATGCAAGCTACGCTACTATGACAATGAATCCCCAGATTCTCAGCCAAATATTAATTCCAATAAGTGTGCCTCAGAGAAATATCCAAATCCAAGAACAAAGGATCAAACTAAGCTAAAGGCATAATGACATACAATCAGACAATCTCAACCTGCTATAGAGATGTTGTGTGTGTGTGTGTTGTGTTCACAGATACGCTTGACAAAGGTGAAGATTTCACATGCTATACTGCTTAAGAAAGAAAACTGAGGTTGAAATTAATAACTATGCATATAAATGAAACAACAACTACTCCAACACACCAGTACAAGCTAAGGTTTAGCAAAGGGTTTATTCTGCTTTATTTTTACTCACGAGGGCGATTTTTGCACTTTCCCGCGGTGTTTATTGGATTTTTATTTTGTATTTTTTATTTCCCATGACTGTGCAATGTCTCATTCCATTAGGCTAATAGTGCTACCCCTTAGCGAGCTTTCAACCAACGACTCCCAGACCATTAAGACCTTAAGGAGCTAGGTGTAGAGACAATCCCCTCGGGCGTACTTACTCAAGTAACAAAGGCCCCGAAAAAAGACTAGCCACGATATTTATTCAATTTTTTTAAGAAGATAACAAGTATACCCATGCTCTCTCAAAACTTGAGTTTCAGTGTCTTCATAGTCATTACTCACTTCCTACACAATTCTATCATTAAAAATAATGTTTTCCTCTCAACAGACAAACATGCTAATCTTAACTAACAAGCAAAAAGGAACACTCTCGTGATACCCGGTAACATCTAAACAGCAGGCATGAATTATATCATGTATAAAATTATAACTAAGCTCAAGATATCAACCAAGTTCAAAAATCTATCAAATTTCTATGTCATCATTGGCCAAATTAGAATTCAACTAACTAAAAACTTGGGATTATGAAATGTTATGCAACTAAACAAATATTAAACAAACAAAAAGAAAACATTTACTGCAAAATTAAACTAATAACTACTAACATGCAATTAACTATATGTAACATGAAATTACTCTATATGATGCAATTACACTACATGCTTTAAATTAATGACTAAACCCAATACCCCCAAACTTAAAATGAACAATGCCCTCATTGTAATTAAAAGTGAAAGAATACTCCCCTAAGTGGAAATGTCATCTCCGTTCACCTCCTCATGATCCGATGGTATATCAGGCGATGGATATAAGTTTGAGATAATCTAAAGTTAGAAACTGAGTGTGGACTTCTAACTGTCCGAATACTTGAGTCAGAAATTCTAAAAATTTAGCAGTGTTTATTTTCTATGACTGAGATATGGCGCGCCCGTGCTGTATTTGGCTTATAATTGGGCGCGACCGCGATACCCTGTTCCTTGGCAGCTTCAATTTTTTTGACTTCTGTTTGATCTTGAATGCTTAAAGAAATTGGATTGAACCTGAGAGGAGAAATAATCAAACAATTATTAAGACTTACAACTATCAAATATCTACTAAATATATATGGAAAGCATGAAGAATTAAACATAGAAGAAGAAGTAATTGGAAATGTAAATAAGAATTAAACAAGGAGGGAGAAAGATTGGATGGGGTGCCTCCCATCTAGCGCTCGATTTATAGTCCGTTAGCTAGACTCTTTTCTTGACACCGCTATCCAATTCCTCTACGATAAGCTAGGAACCCTCCATCCATTAGAACTGCAATGTGCGTAGGTAGGTTCCCCATCTTGCGAGTCTGTGAATTGAAATAACCTAGCATATTTTCTGTACATAATGCCCCCAGTTCTATTGCATAGCTAGGTGTTTTGTCCGTTATGTTTGTGAATAAATTGTTGCATTGAGGCATGAAAAATACAACGGACTTTTCCTCATCTATTTTCTCTTTCTCAGCCCACCATGGTGTATAAGAGGCCTCTTTATCATATTGATCTTTACTTTGAATGTGGCTACCAAGGGAATATGGGTGTGAAAAGTTCACTGAATTATTTAACTCTGACTAAAAAGGCACTTGGGGTATTATACAAGTCATTTCATGTTCTACATCATCCACTTCCCCAGCTGTCTCCTCAATAACAACTTCTTTGAGCTCATCCAGTGGAATGTACACTTCTGGTTCTCCATCAGTTTCATCATCCATGACATAGAACCAATCATTTTGAGGGCGATTGTTCAAGGCTTCGAACATTTGATCCATCTGATTCTGAATATTTTGAATTAACCTCTCTTGCTCAATCATCTTCTCCTCAGTTGATGCTACAAACTTGAACCACAAATTCTCCAGTCTTGAATTATCCTGTTCAGTTTTGAAATTCCTGTATTGAGGGCCATTCATTGAAGAGTTAATGAGTTGTTCCATATGTCGATTAAGATTCTAGGTTGATAACTCCTGACTCATTATCATCTCTTCCTATTCTGCTATGCTCTTAGACATGAATTCATTTAACTCTGAATTTTCTTCTTGTCGCAATGGATGTGGATATGAGAAACCTGATGGATATGTTGGACTTGGGACACAATATTGGTCTCGATAGTTATAACTCCATTCAGAATCCAGGTAATACCCCTAACCTTGATGATAATTGGGATAAACATAGTTGTTGAGGTAATCACCCCCAAACTGTACTTGTCCAACACTGATGTTGCACTTATAACTTGGATGCTCGCCAACACAATATTCACATGTAACTGCTATCTCTCGAGTATGTTGGGTTGCAAGAACATCTAACCTCTTCGAAAGTGTTTCAATTTGTGCTGACAATGTAGAAAATGCATTGAGTCCTTCAGTTCTTGCGTCCCTTGGTTGAGTCATATTTTCATAAGGCCATGGATAAATAAAGTCACCCATGGTAACCGAAAAGAGAGAAATATAAGAAGATAATTAAAACAAAATAAAAATGTTTAAATTAAGACCAATTTGATTGAAATTAATGTTGGAAAAAATTTATTAAGCTAATTCTCCGGCAGCGGTGCCAAAAACTTATTGGTCGTTTTACCGATCAATGAATACGTGCAAGTATACACGGTCAACAAGTAATAAAGAGTAAGTAAAGTATCGTTCCCATAGAGAATTAACTAATAAAGTTCACCAAGCACTAGCCCATAACCATTTTAGTCTTATTTAAACGAATGATTTGATATTTTATATTTAAACTGTGAAATTAAATAAACCTAACTATTCCTAGAGTGAGACTAGATAATGAAGACCTGAGATCATAATTTCATCTATTGACTCATTCAAATCCACACACTTCATGTTAAGATAAACTAATTGTACCGGATTATTAGTCGAGAACACAAAAGTAAAGTATAGCCATCTCTCAATATACCATACCCATATCATATATAATCCACAGTTGATAGAATACACATGAACACCCACATTACCTAAACCACTATATGTCTATTTGATTTACAAATAATTAGGGTTTAAGCCCAAGTTCTCAATTGACTACGAGTGGTGCTTCGGTATATGTCTATCCTAAGCACTAATCATACATCCCAATGCATTATTGAACATAAAATCACACGCTAATAAGATTAGATCTAAACCCATACTTCTTCTCTCAAGTCCATATGGATTATCACAGTAATTGATGGCCAATCAACTAAGCAAATAACATAAATCTAAATAGACAATCCCATAGCAATCAATAAGGCTAACAATGAAATATATTATAAATAACTAATCCATAGAATCCATTGCAATCTTAGAATAGAGTTTAAATCATATCTGAATCAAATCTATCATCCACATATTGAATTAACATCATAAGATACAATTAGGAATCAAAGATAGAATAAGAGTAGAGAATTGAAGTGCAAATCTGTTTTCCTGATCCAAGATTGAATCTTTAATGCTTTCCAATTGCTTCAAGTCTTCAATCTAATCAAATCTAGAAAGTAACTACACTAATATACTTTATTCTATTAGTGAAATTAAAGAGAGAAAGCAACAATAGCTAATTGTTCCCCCAAGGGGTGGAATCCCCATTACATCTGATATATGTCTCCTCTTTATATAAGCCTTAATTGAACCCTCATCCAAATTACGCTTCAATTGCATTGTTTAGTGAAAAAGTCAGCTCTGGTCAACATTAGAAGTGGCACGGCCGCGTTGGAAATGGATTGGAGTCGGGCGCGCCCACGTACAAGTAGTAGATGACATTTTTTCTCTCCAGGGATTGGCGTGGCCGCGTAGGAAATGGCCTAGAAATCCGCTCGCCCGCGCTGTTGATTTTCTACTGCAGTGTCCTCTGGTAAAATGGCCATAATATTTGATGCGAGAGGAGTTACGGGGCCTTCCACCTATCAAATCGAAGATCTCGACGAGCTCTACAACTTCAATTCTTTGATAATTGAGAAATAATGGACGAATGAAGGCTGAAATTGGGTTGGAAGTGACAGCTATGCAAATGGTCATCCAAAACATTAAAGTTTAACGTCCGTTGGTACAAAGTCCATAACTCTTACATCCGAACTCCGATTGGAATGATTCAAGATGTTCCGGAAAGCTAAGAAGAAGCTCTACAACATAATCCAAGTTCCAAGCTAAGAACATAAAATGAACATGAAAGCCTAAACGATGTCCAGTTTGCTTTTCCTTACGCTTTTATACCAATAGTCGCTCACACAACTCCCAAGCATATGATCTATAAAATGAACACAAAATGCATGAAAAGTAACTAAAAACATGAGTTTAAGCAGCTAATTCAAGTAACAGATACTGGATAAGTTAGTATAAAACCTACTTATCAACCGTAGTGCATATATGGACTGTTGATTGGTATGATTATGACTAGGGATCATTCGGTATAATCATGACCCGTAATATTACAAATGATGTGGTAAAAGTCCTCATTGGCCCGTAGTGCATTGATGGACAGTTGTTGGTATGATCATGACCATTGGTGATTACACGAATATCTTTGGCCCGTAGTGCATGGATAATTCGTGGACGCACGTGATACTAATGAATATCCTTGGCCCGTAGTTCATGGATAATTTAGTGATGTGGATTATTTATTGAGCTGAGTCTCAGCGATAAAGTTGACGATAAACTTTTTAAATCATAGAAGATAGTAAATATCATGCTCTACTTGACTCCTCTAATTGATTGCTTGTTCCGCTGCAGTTAAACTTGTTGTTTATTAGTTTAACACTGTTGAAGGCTAACGATAATTTATTCTGCATTATCTTAGTCATAATATTTCTTACTGGGCTAGTTGAGCTCACCATTTTGCTTTCATTATTCTCTTTAGGAAATGAGAACGTAGCCGGGACTAGTCGGGGAACGGAGTGATGGTCCGAGTTGGTGGCTATAGTAGTCCTCACTATTTTATAAAATAGTGTGATAATAATTGTAATGAGAACTCATTTTTGAGTTTGAATACTATCTATTAGACAATATGTGACGCCCCCAAAACAGGTATACATCACCCATCTTAAGTCGCTAGATACATGGTTCATAAATTCAAATACAACTTAGTTTACAACATGTGACGCCCCCAAAACAGGTATACAACACCCATTCTGAGTCGTCAAAATACATGGTACAGAAATAACTACAACTTTATTAATACAACATAAAAACTGTGAGTTTAAATACAAATATTGTCATCTAGACAATATCCACACTCAAATAAGTCCTCATTATAATTATTGATACATTATTTTATAAAAATGGTGAGGACTACTAAAACGACTTCTAGAACCATCATTCCACACCCCGACTAGTACTCGCTACATTCTCGCCTCCTGAGAAGAAAAATGGAACAACAAGGAAAAGGGTGAGCTCAACTAGCCCAGTAAAGAATATTATGACTAAGATAATATAAAACAAATTATCGTTAGTCTTCAACAGGGAAAAATCTAATAGAATACAATAGACAACAAGTTTTAAATTAATCTTCGCAGCGGAAATAATAATTCATTAGAAGAGTTAAGTAGAGAATGCAAACTACTATCTTCAATATATGAATTTAAAAGTTCATCGTCGAAATTTTATCCCTGTAACATCAATCAATATATATCTGGAATTAAATATTTATCTTTGCACTCTGAGCCAAAAAGATATTCATCGATTGGTCATGTTCATCTAAACACTGCTCATCTTTGCACTACATGTTGGGCTTGACATTGAAAGCATACAATGAAATTAAAATTTTAAAGCAATTTTCGAAACCCTAAAACAGGATCCATGCGAAAATCAATTAATTCAGAGGTTTAGAGATTATACCAGATATAAAAAAAAAAACGAGAATCTGAAACCGACTGCGCCTCGAATCTCCAACGCAATACAAACCGATTAGCGCCTACTACTAAGATTCACACCTAACGCCGCATTTGAACCGTCGAATGATTCTCGCAATAAGAAGGACTTGCAGTACTAGCCACCAAAAGGAATGGATTTTCAAAATCTTTTTTCTCTAGTCTCTCTAAGAAGCGGCTAGGGTTTTTCAATTATGATATCTTACCCTAAGTAGTTGCTACATATCATATATATAGTAGTTAAAAGGAATTAATCAAATCAAAACCTAATTTTATAAAATCAATTTATATATATATATCTCTTAATTAAGTCTTACTTAATTAATATACATATATACAATTATCCTTTTAATTTAAATTCGTGATTTAAATACTATTAATCATATTAATATATTTAAATCCTTAAAATTTAAATTAATTCCCTTTAAATAACGTTTCTATGTGTGTGACTTTATAGGTTATTATTACGTTGGCAATAATTTTAAAATCATATTATAAAATTATAAACAAATGAGCGACATCTAGTAATGCATCATCGCTACCCAAGTAATAATAAGATCGATGATTCGATGCAACCTTTTCGTGACCAATGTTTCAATGTAATTTAATCCTTTTAACCTTAATATCCTAGATTAAACTCGAGTCATGGAATGTGTCATACTCTTCATAATTTAATCTGAGTTTTCTTGATCAATGAGTAGACTATATGAAACAAATCACTATTTGAGCATGGCCATGCATTTCATAGTCCTACTCAATTAAGAGGCCTATGGATATCACCCATAATATATAGGATGGTTAAATTCCATCTAGATCACTCATATTTCTCACACGATTAATGATGAACTCAATAATCACCTTTATAGTCTAATTCTATTAAAGGTGACATTTGATGATATCAAAGTACATAAATTCTCGTGTAGTAATATAAGCGATTTCGTGTCGGAGGACCATTACATCATTATCACTATGAGAATTGCTAACGACACTTTCGCATAATGCTCCATATAGAATTCTCATGGTGGGTCCATCCTCAAAGACATCGTTCTCTAACATGTACCTATGCATTGACTTAATATCTCATATATTTATGACCAATGAGATTTGGTCATCAGTCAATCCACATACTAGTCTCCATGCATCATTGTTGTCCCATTAACAATGATACTCGAGTAGGGACATTTAAGAACACTGATACTAATGGTAATATATAATCTCATGTTCAAGTCACATACTTGAAACTATATAATTTATATCACTATTCTAAGGAATTTTATTATGTTAACAATTATATTACGCAAGTAAATAAAACCATAATAAAATCATATATTTATTCAATCAAATATAATATCAAAACGTTAAGCAATTATATCAAATAATTGGCCTCTAGGGCATAAACTCTAATGATCTCCCACTGCACTAGAGCCAATCACTCATGTATCTAATACCCATGGAACTAGTGTGACCGTCGTTCTTCTCACTGCGACAAAGCCTTCGTTAGTGAATCGCAACATTATCATCCTGTTGGCACTCTTCCTATATGTACATCTCCTCTATCAATGATTTCATGGATGAGATGGTACCGCCTAAGTATATGCTTGGATCGTTGGTGAGATCCGGGTTCCTTAGCTTTGTCGCAATGGCTCCATTATTATCACAAAGATAGTAAGCAACCGGATCAACAATGGTTTGAACAACACCAAGTTCAGGTGATGAACTTTTAATCCATACTGACCTCCTTGTCGGTCGCACTAAACGACAATATATATACTCACATTGCTTGTAATCGACCATCGTCTCTTGCTTCGAACTTTTCCAGCTAACAGCACCACCATTAAGGCAAAACACAAAACCTGACTGAGACTTATAGTCATCATTGTCAGTCTGGAAACTAGCATCTGTGTAACCCTTTACTGCTAGTTCGTCTTCACCTCCATATACCAAGAATGAATCCTTAGTCCTTTTCGTGGTGCTCGAGGATATTCTTCGATAACGCCCGATGACCTTCACTGGATTCGATTGTATCTGCCGTCATGCTCAAAGCATACATCTGAGACATCCTGACGAGTACATATCATTGCATACATAATAGATCCAATTGCCGAAGCATAAGGGATCTTTCTCATACGCTCCTCATCATCTTGTGATTTAGGACATTGGGCCTTAGAGATCTTTACACCATGAGTCACGGGTAAGTTTCCTCTTTTCGCCTCTTGCATGCTGAACCGTTTCAACACTTTATCAATATATGTACTTTGACTTAGGCCGAGCATTTTCTTGATCTATCTCTATAGATCTTGATACCTAAAATGTAGGCAGCATCGCCCAAATCTTTCATGGAGAAACATTTTCCTAACCATGTTTTTACAGCCTGTAAGGAAGGAATGTCATTCCCAATAATTAATATGTCATCAACATATAATACTAGGAATACAATGTGACTCCCACTAACCTTCTTATATACACAAGGTTCATCTTCATTTTTAATAAAGCCAAATTCTTTGACTGCTTCATCAAATCGAAGATTCCAACTCCGAGAGGCTTGCTTCAATCCATAAATGGATCGCTGCAGCTTACATACCTTTCCAACATCCTTTGGAGTGACAAAACCCTCAGGTTGTGTCATATACACATCCTCAAGGAGATTTCCGTTAAGGAAAGCAGTTTTGACATCCATCTGCCAGATTTCGTAATCATAAAAAGCTGCAATAGCAAGTAAGATCCTGATGGATTTAACCATTGCCACTGGAGAGAAGGTTTCATCATAGTCAACACCTTGAATTTGTTTGAAACCTTTTGCTACCAGTCGGCCTTTATAGGTTTGTACATTACCATCCATGTCGGTTTTCTTCTTGAAAACCCACTTACACCTAATTGGTTTTATTTCTTCGGGTGGATCAACCGAGTCCATACTTGGTTAGTATACATGGAGTCCATCTCAGATTTCATGGCTTCAAGCCATTTCTCAGAATCTGGTCCATTCATAGCTTCTTGGTAGGAAGCAGGCTCATCTTGATCTATGAGCATCACATCGTCGTTTTGAGTCACAAGATATCCATAATATCTCTCAGGCTCTTGGCGTGTCCTACCAGATCTCTGAATGACTTGTGTAATTTGAGCGAGTTCACTTTCCATAATTTCTTGTGGTTTCCGCTCATGTTCCAACTCAGTTCAATGATATTTTGTGGTTCTCGAATTTCTTGAGTTCTACTTTCCTCCCACTTTGTTTCCTTTAGAGACAAATTCTCTTTCTAGAAAAATACCGATTCGAGCAACAACCACTTTGTTCTCGGAAGGTTTGTTGAAATAATACCCTTTTGTTTCCTTTGGGTATCCCACAAAATTACATTTGTCGATTTGGGTCAGAGCTTGTCGTAATTCGACGCGTTTTACTGACGCCTCGCAACCCCAAATCTTCATGAAGCGACATACTAGGACGTTTCCCAGTCCACATTTCATATGGTGTCTTCTTCGAACGTCTTTGTAGGAACACGGTTAAGTGTGAATGCACGGTATCTCTAGGGCATGACCCCGAAGCTTATATGGAAGATCTGCATGACTCATCATTGATTGTACCATGTCCAACAAGGTTCGATTCCTCCTCTCTCGATACACCATTCCATTGCGGTGTTCCGGTGGAGTGAGCTATGATATAATACCACACTCCTTTAGAAGGTCATCAAAGTCTTGGCTTAAGTATTCACCTCCTTGATCGGATCGAAGGGCTTTTATGCTTTTGCCAAATTGGTTTTGAACTTCATTCTTGAATTCCTTGAACTTTTCAAAGGATTCGTATTTGTGTCTCATAAGATACACATATCCATATCTACTAAATTCATCAGTAAATGTAATGAAGTAATAAAACCTACCTCTTGCTAATGAACTCATGGGTCCACATACATCACTATGTATAAGTCCCAATACATCGCTAGCCCGTTCACTGTGTCCAGTGAAAGGGGCTTTAGTCATCTTGCCTAATAAACAAGACTCGCATTTCTCATATGATTCAAAATCAAATGAATCCAAGAACCCATCTTTATGGAGTTTGGATATCGTTTCTCATTTATATGGCCTAAACGACGATGCAGAGATATGTTGATTTGAATCATTTGATTTAAATCGTTTTGTATTTATGTTATAGATAGGCATTTCTAAATCAATAATATAGACCACCGTTAAACAATTGTGCAACACCATAACAAATATCATTTAAGTAAAACAAACAACGATTGTTCTTTATTATAAATGAAAAACCTTTCTTGTCCAAACAAGAAATGCGAAATAATGTTTTTGCTTATAGTAGGCACAAAATAACAATCTTCTAATTCTAAAACTAGCCCGGTGGGAAAAGATAAATGATAAGTTCCTACGGGCCAAAGGCAAAGAACTTTTGCTCTATTTCCAACTCGTAGGTCAACCTCTCCTTTTCGCATTAAAGTTCTACTCCTTCTGAGTCCCTACACATTAACACAAATATGAGAACCACATCCAAAGATCCAATACCCATGATGTAGAAGTAGATAAGTTGACTTCTATAACATATATATACCGAATCAAGTCGTACTTCCTTTTCTTTTCTTCACTTCTTCCGGATAAGCATGGCAGTTCCTTTTCCAAAGTGTCCGTGTTTTCCATGTGTATGACATTCACCTTCTTTAGCCACCCCACCTTTAGGTTTTAAAGCTGTTTGGTTTTGGAATTGAGTTTGGCAAAGATTTAGATCCTATCTTCTTCTTGCCTTTCCAATTTCCCTTAGCATTCCCCTTTTGCACCATCATTATGGGAGCGGGTCTCGCCTTTTCATGTTGTTCTCGGCGAGTTCTTAACATGCTCAACAACTCGATAAAAGGGTTTCTCAATTTCATTCATAAGATAGTTCATAAAAAATTGAGAGTAGCCATTTGTTCAAAGGTTGCAAAACAAGGTCGATTTGGGCTTCCGGAGTGATTGGAAAACCCAACCTATCAAGGTACTCAATATACCCAATCATTTTCAGCACATGTGGACCAACTGGATCACGTTCACCCATTTTGCAGTGATTGCTTGTATCATACCTCTCTTGTCGAGCATGCCATTCGAACAATTTCTTGAGATGCTCGATCATCTCATAAGCATCCATTAACTCATGTTGCTTCTGAAGCTCGGCGTTCATGGTTGCTAGCATGACACAACTCACATCCGAGCATCATCTTGATGCTTCTTGTAAACATTAATGCTCCATGACGTGGTGCGATTGATACCGGTGTCTTTGCAGAATGGGCCCATCAGGACATATAGCTTACGCTCTTGTTTGAGGACAATCCTCAAGTTCCTATGCCGGTCAAGGAAATTAATTCCACTTAGCTTGTCCTTTTCAAGGACCGATCGTAATAATGAAAGACTATTTGTGTTGTTGTTGTTTGCCATTTGATATCTACAATTTATAAAGTGCAACAATAATAAGTCAAATTCTGATTTGATATTATATAATTGATAATAGTACATTCAAAATATACCTCCCACTATTTTATTCAAATTAATAGCCCTCACCATTAATTGGAAAGCATTTTCTATTAAATCTTTCTAGTGAGCCAAGATCCATATTTCATTATGCCTTAAGTTAGCTTTGGCTATTCTCTCAAAACATAATTATTTAGGTAGACAACCCTTTGTCAATTATATCATATATAACTCCTGGATAGTTTGGTAAACAACATTTGTTTCTAGTCCATCTAATGGTACCAACCAAACTCTATGCCTCTAAGTCCACAATCCTATTGAGATAACTTAGTTAAGTAAGCCCAATGATTTTAATAGTTTGGATATCACAATTATCCTATCGCATCTTACCTAGATAAATAGGGTACTTTGTTTTGGCAAACCTACATCTATTGATCAAGGTCTTGATGAGTGTTATTCATTGGAAGGCATCCGATTTAGACTTAATAATTTAATGAGGATTTTATTAATTTAGATCTCACCAATTTTAATCTTGTTAAGCATGCACATTATTAATCATATCATATCACATACAAGAATAAATAAAGTGCAAAATTAAATGTGTCCGCGCTTATGGCCCAATCCTTTGTCAATCTTTTCAAGCTAATGAAAGATTGAAGGTCAATCTAAGGTGGTAAAAGATCTTAAAATAAATAACTTCCTTGGATCTTCCTTCAAAGAGCATCGCCTCCTCTCCATCATCATCTTTCCATTGTGTTTTCCATCTTGACATCTTCATCAATTACTGATTATTACATGACATAAAGAAACCTCGAGTTACATTCGAGGGGATTTAGATGAGAAGAGAATATTACATTAGAATTTATAGAAAGGCCGACATGCAAGCAAGCCGTATTTCAAAACCAAAACCACTAACCTATGGGTCAAAAGGCCATAATTGTGCACCATGCATATCACAATAAGCACATAACAATTTATATATAATTAAAGAAAACTATATATAAAATATAGGGGACACGACCATCGCATGTATGCCACTGACGACGGGGTCGAGGGTGTCTCCCCACAGCGGTGGTCCCATTGATTTTTGTATTGCAGATTTTTTTTCATACGAATCTAAAGCAGCTTTGAGAATCATACATTTTAATCCACCAAAACACCCATAATAACAAATCATATATGTCCGATTTTTGATTTAATCATATTAAACGAATAACAAGACACCCGTAATTTATCATATATTTCAGTTTTGATTAATCATATTAAAACGATTCTTCATGCTTCTAATCCGATTAGAATAGTTATATTGTTATTCCACCGATTAAAGATACGATTAATAAAGATCATCATATATATTACTAGAATACACATTCAACGGAATATCATATATTCAATTTTATATATCAGTAAACATGCATCATCATATATCATATATATAGAATACAATTAAAACACGTAATCTGAATTAATCTTTTCGCAAGTAGCTCTCGATACCACCGTTGGGCTTGATTTAAACGCAAATGAAATTAAAATTTTAAAGCAATTTCCTAAACCCCAAAATAGGATCCATGCGAAAATCAATTAATTCAGAGGTTTAGAGATTATACCAGATATAAACAAAAAAAACGAGAATCAAACCGATCGTGTGCCTCTACTAGATTCACACTAACGCCGCATCGAACCGTCGAATGATTTACGCAATAAGAAGGACTTACAGTCTTAGCCACCAAAAGGAATGGATTTTACGAACTCGCTTTTCTCTAGTCTCTCTCTATGGTAAGCTAGGGTTTTTCAATTATGATATCTTACCCTAAGTAGTCATTACATATCATATATATAGTAGTTAAAAGGAATTAATCAAATCAAAACCTAATTTTATAAAATCCAATTTATATATATATCTCTTAATTAAGTCTTACTTAATTAATATACATATATACAAATTATCCTTTTAATTTAAATTGTGATTTAAATACTATTAATCATATTAATATATTTAAATCCTTAAAATTTAAATTAATTCCTTTTAAATAACGTTCTATGTGTGTGTGACCCTATAGGTTATTATTACGTTGGCAATAATTTTAAAATCATATTATAAAATTATAAGCAAGTTGAGCGACATCTAGTAATGCATCACTCGCTACCCAAGTAATAATAAGATCGATGATTGGATGCAACCTTTTTCGTGACCAATGTTTCAATGTAATTTAATCCTTTTAACCTTAATATCCTAGATTAAACTCGAGTCATGGAATGTGTCATACTCTTCATAATTTAACTCGAGTTTTTCGTGATCAATGAGTAGACTATATGAAACAAATCACTATTTGAGCATGGCCATGCATTTCATAGTCCTACTCAATCAAGAGGCCTATGGATATCACCCATAATATATAGGATGGTTAAATTCCATCTAGATCACTCATATTTCTCACACGATTAATGATGAACCCAATAATCACCTTTATAGTCCACCTATTAAAGGTGACATTTGATGATATCAAAGTACATAAATTCTCGTGTAGTAATATAGCGATTTCGTGTCGAGGACCATTACATCATTGTCACTATGAGAATTGCTAACGACATTTCGCATAATGCCCATATAGAATTCTCATGGTGGGTCCATCCGAAGACATCGTTCTCTAACATGTACCTATGCATTGACTTAATATCTCATATATTTATGACCAATGAGATTTGGTCATTAGTCAATCCACATACTAGTCTCCATGCATCATTGTTGTCCCATTAACAATGATACTCGACTAGGGACATTTAAGAACACTGATACTAATGGTAATATATAATCTCATGTTCAAGTCACATACTTGAAACTATATAATTTGTATCACTATTCTAAGGAATTTTATTATGTTAACAATTATATTACGCAGTAAATAAAACCATAATAAAATCATATATTTATTCAATCAAATATAATATCAAAACGTTAAGCAATTATATCAAATAATTGGCCTCTAGGGCATAAACTCTAACACTACAGGCCAAAGATATTCATCAGAAATCATTCATCATTGCACTACAGGCCAAAGATATTCAGTAATATCATCATTTAGGACTGAGGATGATGAAAAATATTTTAAAGAAAACGAATCCAGTGAAACAAAAAGAAGAAAATTTCATTTTTCGGTGAATAGTGTCGTATTTGTGAATAGTGCCGTATACGTGAATAGTGTCGTATACGTGAATAGTAACTCCGACACTAAAAGATAGAAATTTCACAAAAAAGATCATCATACTTCGTGAATAGTACACGTGAATAGTAACTCGTGAATAATAAATCATGAATAGTAACTCGTGAATAGTAAACCCGACATGAAAAAGTTCCAAATTTGATAAAAAGTTCCCACCAATATTTCGGCATAATGATATTGAATAAATAATATCATTTTCGAATAAAATAACATCCCTTACCTCAGAAAGAATAGTACTTCTGACTGGAATACTGGATATAGTGCTAAAAGAACTTGCACCGTATAACAATACTCGAAGTACTAAAATACTCACAAAATACGATCGATATTATAGAGAGAGAAAGAGAGAGAAATCTTTAGTTTCTCGTGTGATTTTCAATTCTAACCTAAGCACCCTATTTATAGAAAAATACTTAGAACACCAAAGCAGAAAATTTAATAAATTAATAATATTATTTTTTCAAATTTCCTACGCCCACTAATTTGGTCCAAGACATCAGCCACCATGTGACAAAACATTAAAAACGTTTTTTCTTAATTTAAATAATTAAAACTTCCAAAAATCAATTATTTCGGAACTACGGAACTTTAATAATTCATAATAAATAGCCCTTTTATCAGAAAAATTCGAATCTCGTGATTTTTTATAGGAAATTCAATTCTCTACAACTTTGCGTGAGAAAGTTTTTCCAAATTCCAAGCAGAAATCGACCAAATCCACATACGAACGATTTTACTGTGCTATAATTAAATTTGATCCAAGAAATGGGGTCCACCAAACAAACAAAACATGTGTTAATCATTTAATGCAACAAAAATACTCTTCCTCCTCATATACTCATATATCCCACATTCATTGTAAAATATCATCATTATTATATTATAATAATATAATAAAATATTATTTTATCAGAAAAGATAAAATATCGATTTTCATCAAATGTTACTTTAAAAAATTTTCTCCATCTATATACACATAAAATGAATATTTTCCTCATCATATAAATCAATAATTAATTATTCACAAATAATATTACAGAATCACAATAATGGAAACCAAAGCAGGTTCCTGTGATGTAGGGGCTTTTCAATAAGAATTTCTCCTTCTTGGCAGCAAGCAATTAGGTGACCAAACACCGCCCTAGATGTGAACTTTCTAGACATTGCCAATAATGTTATCTAATAATATTATTCAGATAATATGAATTATTGCTTCGATAATGGAAAATACGGTGTAGTGACAATTATTGAAACAACAGTAATATAAAATATCAACGCAGCAATTATTGAATCAATAGAATAAAATACTGAACAGTAATTACTGTAACAATTATTAAGTAGTGCTTTCTTATGTAAGAATCAATAATTCAACAATATTGTGTAAAACCGTGTGCTACTGTGTAATAACGCGTATTACTTTACTTTACCCACCGGGTATTCCAACAGTGTTAACGGTAACGATTACGCCGTTATTTATAAAAATTCAAAGTTGTCGTTTTCTTCATCCAACAGTTATCCTTTATGGGGCCCACAAATGGTTGCGCCGTCGTACGAATATTCCCCAACAGAAAGAATATTCCACGACCAAACGAATATTCCCCGACAGAAAGAATATTTTATAACCACTTGCATATTTTGAAAAAAAAAAATTCATATATCACCCTTAACTTTAACTTTTATCAATTTAACCATTTACTGAATTGTAATTATAAGAAAAATTGAATACTTTTATTTCATAAAATTCGGGGTCTTACACAACAGTCGTGTAAAATACGACAAAACATAGCTGAGAGTTTAAATAAGAATATTGTCATCTAGACAATATCCACACTCAATGGTGTCCTCATTACAATTATTATCACATTATTCCGTAGAATAGTGAGGACTACTAATGCCATTTATCCCGGACCATCACTCTAGTCCCCACTCGTAGGTCAAACTATATTCTCATTTCACGAAGAGAACAATGAAAGAAAGGCGAGCTCAACTAGCCCGATAAGAAATATTATGACTAAGATAATGCAGAATAAATTATCCTTAGCCTTCAACAGTATAACAACTGATAGAATACAATAGATAACAAGTTTTAGATCAACAACTGCAACAAAAATAAGCAATCCATTAGAAGAGTCAAGTAGAGCATAAAATCTACTATCTTCTATGATTTAAAAAGTTTTTCATCACTTTTATCGCTGAGACTCAACTTAATAAATAAACCACATCATCGAATCATCCCTGCACTACCGGCCAAGGATATTTATGTAATCATCAATGGTCATGATTATACCAAATAATCCCTGGTTATAATCATATCAATAACTGTCCATCAATGCACTACGGGTCAATGAGGACTTTTACCACATCATTCGTTACATTACGGTCATGATTATACCGAATAATCCCTGGTCATAATCATACCAAGTCCATCTATGCACGTAAGCTAAAGATGACTTTCATTATAATATAAGCATGAAGATGATGACAATGACATAATATATAATTCAATAAAACAAGTTCAAGGATAAATTTTGAAGATTTATAAATTAATTTATCCAGGAACCAATAACGTCCAAATTGTCAACATGATAGTAAATAGTACCCCGTGAATAGTACTTCGGGAATAGTACCTCGTGAATAGTACCCCGACATGAAAAGTACCCCAAATACTCGAGTGAATAATATGCAGGTGAATAGTAATTTGAGTGAATACTAACCCATGAATAGTAACTCGTGAATAGTACTCCGACACGAAAAGTGTCCCGAATACCCGAGTGAATAATACTAGAGTGAATAGTGACCGGGTGAATAGTAACCCGTGAATATTAACTCAGAAAAAAATACCAAATGAAATGATATTTCATGACGAGTACAAAAGAAATGATATCTCATACGATTATAATAGAATATACGAAACTGCAAATGGATTTTCACGCCATGCGGTAATCCATGTAGACAGATCACTTCCATAATTTAATACAGAATGGATACGAAGGATCATCCACCATGCATACGGTAATCCACACAGACAGGTTATTCCAATAGAATAATAAAGAATGGAATAACAGAAGAATTCACCATGCATGTGATAGACCGCACAAACAAGTTATTCTAACAGAATAATAAAGAACGGAACTAGGTCATGCGTAATACGCACCGACAGGATATTCCAACAGAATAATAAAGAATGGAACCAGGTCATGCGTAATCCACACACACATGATATTCCAACAGAATAATAAAGAATGGAATAACAGAAGAATTTCACCATGTATGCGGTACTTCGCATAGACATGTTATTCCAACATAATAATAAAGAATTGAATAATGGAAGAATTTCACCATGTATGCGGATTGCAGATTATAGATAAGGTTATTCCAACATAATAATAAAAATGGAATAATGAAGCTCTCTTTATGAATACGAAAGAAATAATACCCCTTACCTCAAAAGAAGACTAGATACTGGAATAGTGAGGTAACATATTTTTCTTCTTCTTTCTCTTTATAATAATTGCTCTATAGCTTTAGTGAATTGGTGAGAAATGAAGGAAGAATGAGCTTCTATTTATAGAAAAATATAGTTTCGATAATTTCACGTTTTGGGGCTCGAAATATTACAATATAATACATTCATCTTTTTCTTCATTTTTAATTTAGTCCTGCAAGTATTATCAAACTTGCATCACCTCCCCTAATAGTAAATAATGTGAATCAATAGTAAAATCATGTGACTAAATAGAATAATCATGTGAAAAAATTAATTACAGTATAGTACCTCCATCTATACCTCTATTTTTAACTTAGTCATACAAGTATTATCAATCTTGCACCACCACCCCTAATAGTACAAGAATGTGAATCAAGAGTACACACATGTGAATAAATAGTTATAAGCATGTGAAATAATAGCAATTAATTGCTCATTTATCCGATTAATTACCCGCTTGGTCAATATAACCTCCAGACATCAATTATTATCGAAATAAATGTCGATTTCCGCTAACACTAATAATTCCCACAATGAATTTATCAATTTCATCTTTAATCAACACGAACTTATTCATCATTAATATTATAATTCACAATATTTAACAACCAGGTCGTTTCCAGGAAAGAGGGGGCTTTCCGATAAGGATTTCTCCCTATTGGCGCACAATTAGATTATCTAACCTCTCCTTGACAGAACTTCTAGACATTGTCAATATTGCAAATAATAATATGAATAACTTTTTCGTCTCAATTATTGATTTAATAATATAACATATTATATAGATGATACTATGACAATAATTGAATCAATAATATCAGAGATATGATGCAGCAATTACTATAGCAATAATTGAGTATAACCGAAAGTGACTTATCACGTAAGCATCAATAATCAATATCGTGTGCCTTTACTACGCAACTACGTGTATTATTCGTACTTTTTACTACCGGGTAGTTCAACGGTTTTAACGGTAACACTTTCGTAGTTATTTTTTAAAAAAGATAATCCGTGGTTTTTCTAACTACGACAATACTTCCGCATGGGGTCCACATTAATGATTGTCTTGTCGTCGAATATTCTCTTTTAAAATGAATATTCCCCGACCAATCGAATATTATATATCAACTTGCATACTTTGCAAAATTTATAAATACTACCCACAACTATAACACTATCTTAAATCCACACCAAAATATTCAAAAAAATATTTCGAGAAAATTAAATCTTTATTCATAAAATTTGGGGTCTTACACAATATTTGTGTAAAAACTCTCAGTCATGTTTTGTCGTATTATATAAAGGAAGTTTGTATTTGATTTCTGTACCATGTATTTGGCGACTTAGAATGGGTGATGTATACCTATTTTTGGGGCGTCACAGTTGGTATCAAATCTTAGGGATATGATCCCTGGCTGAGATGTGAGACTAGAACTAGGAGGGGAGAGACGGGTAATTCCTTTGCTAGTATGACCTACCTAAGTTATTTGTTATTTAATTAATCGGTCAGGGTATAGGGATAATATGTTTCATGTCAATTAACCCTTGTTTTGTGGCAGTGTTTAAAAATGGCATATGAAAATGTTGAGATAAGCAATTAAGCACATGAGACCGTTTAGTCACCAACGATTAATACCCAGGATAATGTGCATCAGGAGGGCAATAATCCTCAGGTAAACAACAACACCGACCAGATGATGAACGATAGGATGTTCAGAGGCTTTATGTAATTCATGCAACATCAGGCGATAGAGACTCCTATTCAAAATGCAGGTGGAAACACTGGCAACTCTCGGATGGTCACCGCTAAGCAGTTCAAGGAGCTGGGACCACCAAAGTTTGTGGGAAAGCCAGAACCACTTAAGGCAGAGACATTGATAAAACAGATCACCAAGATATTTGATGTCTTGGGATTCTTTGAGGAAAAAAAGGTTCCCTTTGCCACCTTCATGTTGCGAGGAAAGACAGATTACTGGTGAGAATCTGTAAAGCATACCCAGCCTACCGTACTGAAGATGTCTTGGGAGAAGTTCCAAGAAATGTTTTAACGATAAGTACTTTCCCGAAAGTATTCGTCACATGAAGGAGGTAGAGTTTATCAAGCTGGAGCAAACAAATATGATTATGTCGCAGTACGAAACTAAGTTTGCCGAGTTATCCTGGTTTGCGTCCCACTTGGTTGATTATGAGGAGAGAATGACGCGAATGTTTCTGAGAGGTTTGAAACCTGAGATACGTCAATACCTTATTTCTCATAAACTTTGCTTGTATTCAGATGTTGTGAATATGGCTCTGTTATTGGAGCGCGATAATGAGTCAACCCAATAAAGAGAGAGCAATCGTAAAAATGATAATACTAGTGGTAGCAGTCATCGAAGCGGTGACAACAAACGTGGAGGGAATCAACATGTCAGAAATGGTAACCACTTCGGTGGTAATCATGGCCAAGACAATAGAAGTGGAAATTTCAAGAAGAGAAGGTTCAACAATGATGAAAAGACATCAGCACCAACAACTGTTGTTAAGTAAGGAGAACGACCACCGATAGTATGCTTCAAATGCGAAGGGGAGGGACATATTAGTCCAAACTGCACGATGCAGTCCAAAATGTGTTACAATTGTGGAAGAGAAGGTCACCTAGCCCAATTTTGTCATGCAGCGAAGTCAAGTCTAACTGGGATGGAGGCACCAAAGGCCATCCCAGACGAGATAAAATCGGTAGTTCAAGGGAGAGCGTTTTTTGTGACCTCCCTGAAAGCGAGGAACCCGAACGAGGTTATCACGAGTAAATTAATCATAAACTCTTTCGAAGTTTATACCTTATTTGATACCGGTTCTACCCATTCTTTTATTTCTCCTACTTGTGCTCAACGTTTAAATTTAACTTCGGAGAAATTAGACTTTGACTTATCTGTTGAAACTTCGTTGGGAGAGACCTTCATTACATCCACTATTTATAAGTCTTGTTTGATTCAAATTTTCAACCACACGTTACATGTCGATCTTATCTCTTTGAAAATACTTGCATTTGATGTGATTTTAGGGATAGATTGGTTAACTACTCATCATGCTAAAATTGATTATTTTTGTAAGGTTGTTAGCTTTATATTCCTAACCAACCTATTATGCGAATTCAAGCAACCAACCCACTAAAGTCAATCACTGTCATATCAAGCCATAAAACTATTCGTTTATTGAAAAATGGATGTCAAGCTTTCTTAGCCCATGTCACGGATTTAAACAAAAATACGTCAGATTTGAATGATATTTCTATTGTTAATAAATTTCCTGACGTATTCCCTGAAGAACTTCCTGGCCTACCCCCAGAGCGTGAAATCGAATTTTGTATCAACCTTAAACCCGGTACAAAACCCATTTCTAAAGCCCCATATCGAATGGCTCCTATTGAACTTCAGGAGTTAAAAACCCAACTGCAGGAATTGTTAGACATCGGTTTCATTCGTCCTAGTACGTCTCCTTGAGGTGCTCTTGTTCTATTTGTAATGAAGAAAGATAGACGCATGCGACTTTGTATTGACTATCGAGAGTTGGATCATATATGTCACCATCAAAAATAGGTATCCGTTACCTCGTATTGATGACCTGTTTGACCAGTTGCAAGGCGCCAAATTCTTTTCAAAGATTGATCTTCGTTCCGGATATCACCAGTTAAAGATTAAAACTGATGACATTCTAAAGACTTCTTTCAGAACTCGGTACAGGCATTACAAATTCCTAGTCATGTCTTTTGTATTGACTAATGCTCCTACTGCCTTCATGGATATTGTTAACGCCTGATTTTGTACGCCTGACGAAATCACCCAAAAGGACATGCCAAAATAGCGCCAACGGTTGATGGAGTAATTGTTGTGAAATCAAACTCACGAAATACACTCACATAAACATAAATAAAGAAATATAAAGTATGAACACAAGAATTTACGTGGAAACCCAATTGGGGAAAAACCACGGAGAGAGAGAGAGAGTAATCCACTATAATAATAGTGGGAGTACAAGTTGTGTATTTGTGTTGTATCTCTTGTGCCCTATCATATTGTCTTCTATTATGTTCCCCCCTCTAACCCTAGCTTGTAGCCGTATATATAGAAGTAATCTCCACCTGCATCCAACTAGGAGAAGGATTCCTTATCCCTCCAAATAAGAAAATACAATCCTATTTTAATAAGGACTCTTCCACTGTCATAATAAATACATATGGGCCAACACCAGATCCGGACCATTAAATAGATTGGGCTGTAGCCCAAATAATCACACTCCAACATTTCCCCCCAGTCTCTTATTTATAAGGAACTTATAAATGAGAGAGTATACAAATTTATCCCAACAAAACACCCATATTTGCCGAAGAAAAAATATCACACCTAAACTCCATGTGCCGAACTAAAATTGTTGGCTCCCAATATCGCTGCCCCACTCCTCTTGTTCACTCATAAGATAGATAAATAATTTCCCTTATTACTACCGAAGATATAAAGAACCAACCTTATCATAACCGAATATATAGAGAACCAACCTTATCACGACCGAACCAACCTATCACAACCGAATATAGAGAACCAACCTTATACCAACCGAACCAACCTTATCCTAATTGAAGATATAAAGAACCAACCTTATCACAACCGAATATATATAGAGAACCAACCTTATCACAACTGAACCAACCTTATCACAACCGAAGATATAAAGAACCAACCTTATCACAACCGAATATATATAGAGAACCAACCTTATCACAACCGAACCAACCTATTATAACCGAATATAGAGAACCAACCTTATACCAACCGAACCAACCTTATCACAACCGAATATATATAGAGAACCAACCTTATCACAACCGAACCAACCTATCACAACCGAATATAGAGAACCAACCTTATACCAACTGAACCAACCTTATCACAATTGAAGAATTATAAATAACCCACCGAACACATCCAATCGAACACCAATTCTAAAGTTCGTTCCGAGGAACTAAACGTATTCGTTCTGATGAACCGTAAAAATGTTTATTTTGACCGTTCGGGAGGACGTTGGTCCGTTCCGAAGGATATTGTCCGATCGAGATGATGATGGTCCGTCCCGAAGGAAGTTATCCGTTTGAGAGGACGCCGGTCCGTCCCGAAGGAAGTAATCTATTCGGGAGGACGATGGTCCGTCCCAAAGGATGTTTGACCGTTCAGGAGGACGTTGGTGCGTCCCGAAGGATGTGATCCGTTCGGGAGGACGTTTGTTCGTCCCAAAGGATGTGATCCGTTCAGGAGGACGATGGTCCATCCCGAAGGAAGTTATCCTTTCGAGAGGATGCTGGTCCGTCCCGAAGGAAGTAATCCGTTCGGGAGGACGATGGTCCGTCCCAAAGGATGTTTGACTGTTCGGGAGGACGTTGGTCCGTCCCGAAGGATGTGATCTGTTCGAGAGGACGATGGTCCGTCCCGAAGGAAGTTATCCGTTCGGGAGGACGTCGGTCCATCCCGAAGGAAGTTATCCGTTCGGGAGGACGTCGGTCCGTCCCGAAGGATGTGATCCATTCGAGAAGATGATGGTCCGTCCCAAAGGAAGTTATCCGTTCGGGAGGACGTTGATCCTTCCCGAATGAAGTTTACTCGACCTTATACCGCCATCCGACCTTTTACCCCAAAATATAGACAGCCGGAGACATGATGAAGCAAATGTTATATACTCTGATGCAAATTGCAATTATCCGAAGAGGATTGTTGTTGCCCGAAGTGGGTTGTTGCCCAAATGTCACGGGAGAGCCGACAAAAGTCCAACAAATTAAGTACGAACTTTAAATTCCCCCCAGTGTCTTATTTCTAAGGAATTTATAAATAAGAGAGTATTAAAAAAGTCTCTTTGGGATTTGTATCCTCGGGATTTATATCCCCGGGATTTTTATCCTCCGAATTTATATCCTCGGGATTTTTATCCTTCGGATGTATCCTTTCGGGAGATCAAAGCCTTCTCGAAGGACGTTTGTCCGACCTTATACCCCCTTCCGACCTTATGCCCCCATAATATCCGTCCCACCCCAAGGAGTCCATATTTGCCGGAAGTAAACCATCGAAGACATGATGAAACCAGTATAATATAATCTGAAGTGAGTAGCTATTATTCGAAGTGGACTTGCCCAAAAATATTTTCTCCTCTACCGACTGAAGACCATATAAGACCACCAATGGGAGCGTCGAACATGTTGAGACCCCTTCGTTGATAGTTATGTCATTGGCAGCAACAATAGCTGAGTCCGAAAATAAAGGCTAGCCAGAATAGTAGAAGTCCATTTTGATTTAAGGTTACCAGTTTCCACACAATTGCTTTCCTTCTTGTATGATGTATCAAACAATTTTGGGTTCTTCTTTGTCAGTAGAATATACTTTCTGCCGGGGAGTTCAGCAGGAACAAGAGTTGGACAAGACCCTTTCACACTGCCGAGTTACAGTACGGGTTATGATTTGCTTCCTAGCATTGGTCATTGTTGTTGAGGTTGGTCTCTTGAAATACTTTACTATATTTCCCCCTTCTAAAAAGCTTTCGCCAATGAATAAGTTAGGAATAACATAACAGGGGGGACTACCTTTTTGTCTTCACATGATTCTTCTGAAAACAAATCTATAACAATATTAATTAAAAAGAAATTAACTCAATTATAGAGTAATGGAGGCACGTGTGATAATTTGAGAGCATGCATTGATGAATTCAATTAACCGGCATGTACTAAGATTAATGAATAGACATGGAAGTGAGGAGAGAGAAAAGAGTCAACTGGATTCTAATCCCAAATCACAAACCAACCAAAATACACTGCTGCGAGTCAGTACAATTGGTTCTCTTTCTTTCCAAAGTGAATAGACATATGGGTATCCCATAGGTGTTATTATTACTTTGAATAAAAGGAAATTATGTAAATGAAGTAACAATAGACTTTTATTAGCAGAATTTCGTCATGTATAAGCATGACATGATGTTGCAAATAATAAATCCCCTAAGACATGTATTTGCTAAATAAAATTTATATTTCAAGTAAAGTGGTAGCAATAATCATGTCGATTTTATAATTTAATAAAAAAGAATCACTTATCTCCTTCGGTGAATCGATGATTTTAAATCGACACTAGAATAAATGTCTTGTTTCCCACAGACGGCGCCAATGTTAACGCCTGATTTTGTACGCCTGACAAAATCACCCAAAAGGACAGGCCAAAATAGCCCCAACGGTTGATGGAGTAATTGTTGTGAAATCAAACTCACGAAATACATTCACATAAACATAAATAAAGAAATATAAAGTATGAACACAAGAATTTACGTGGAAACCCAATTGGGGAAAAACCACGGAGAGAGAGAGTAATCCACTATAATAATATTTGGAGTACAAGTTGTGTATTTGTGTTGTATCTCTTGTGCCCTATCATATTGTCTTCTATTATGTTCCCCCCTCTAACCCTAGCTTGTAGCCATATATATAGAAGTAATCTCCACCTGCATCCAACTAGGAGAAAGATTCCTTATCCTTCCAAATAAGAAAATACAATCCTATTTTAATAAAGACTCTTCCACTGTCATAATAAATACATATGGCCCAATACCAGATCCGGACCATTAAATAGATTGGGTTGTAGCCCAAATAATCACACTCCAACAGATATGATGAACCGAGTATTCAAGGAATATTTGGATCATTTTATGGTTTTCTTTATTGATGACATCCTCATTTACTCCAAAAGCCGTGAAGATCATGAGCAACACTTGAGGCTGATACTCCAAAAGCTTCGTGAAAACAAGCTATATGCCAAGTTGAAGAAATACGAGTTCTGGCTTGAGAAAGTAGCATTCCTTGGGCACGTGATATCAAATCACGGAATATCTGTTGACCCAATGAAGATTGAAGCAATACAAAGTTGGGAGCAACCTAAGTCAGTAACCGAAGTACGTAGCTTTCTCGGCTTAGCTGGTTATTATCGGAGATTCTTAGAAATGTTTTCTCGAATCACTACTCCATTAACACAACTGACTTAGAAAGATACAAAATTCGATTGGAGCGAGGAATGTGAGAAGAGTTCTTAAGAACTCAAGAGGAGACTCATTTTAGCACCTGTTCTTATAATACCATCTGGTTCGGAGGGATTTGTCATATACAACGATGTTTCAGGCAAAGGTTTAGGATGTGTTCTCATACAACATGGGAAGGTCATAGCCTATGCCTCACTACAACTCAAACAATATGAGAGGAATTATCCTACTCATGATCTAAAGTTGGCAACTATCATTTTTGCGCTTAAAATTTGGAGGCATTACTTGTATGGAGAGAAAGTGGAGATCTATACAGATCATAAAAACCTCAAATATTTCTTCACCCAAAAAGAGCTCAACATGCGGCAACGACGTTGGCTTGATCTTTTGAAAGATTATGATTATACCATTCAATAGCATCTTGGAAAAGCGAACGTAGTAGCTGACACATTAAGTAGAAGATCATATGCGAGTACGAGTGCGATATTATCAACACAAAGGCCCATTTTGTATGACTTACAAAGAATGGAGATAGAGATAGAGACTCCAGGGACCCACGTGATAATGTCAAATATACGAGTAGAACCGACTTTAATCGATAAAGTTAAAGCTGCTCAAGCTACAAACCTGGAGCTGATGCGTATGAAGAAGAAAGTGCAAAAAGGTGTTATTTCGGAAGCCAGAATCGATGAAGAAGGAATACTTCGAGTACACTCCAGACTTTGTGTTCCTAACCATCCTGATTTAAAGTATAAGATCATGATGGAGGCGCACAACACATCATTTGTAATCCATCCTGGGAGTACCAAAATGTATCGTGATATTCGACATACATTTTGGTGGAGCAATATGAAGATAGAGATCGCGGAGTTTATCTCAAGGTGTCTAACTTGTCAATGAGTCAAGGTGGAACATCAAGTGTCAAAAGGTCCATTGCAACCATCGTTTATACTCCTAAATTAACCTCACTTTCACTTTACAAATTTAAACAATTAGCACAAGTAGTAAGCAAGGATCGATCCCACAGAGAGTGATTTGTTTTATATTTTATCCTATGATTTCTAATGAAAAGGGGATTTTGAATTAATTAATTAAATTAACAAGAATAAACTAATAAGAATAAACAATAAATAAAAAGCTTCAGTTCTTCAGTTCAGTATCACCTTTTTTACAATAATAGATTAATCAAAGTGTAACATTATTTACCCTTGATGAAACTAATAGCCCTAGATAACAACAAGCTCTGCTGCCCGAAACTCCCCTTAGATTGTCACTCAATGAAACAAGCTCTTCACAAGATTCTAACAATTATATAACCTAGATTAAGCTCTGTAGATTTAATATAATAGCAGCATTAAGAACTAGGGAATTAGACTATTCCAAGCAACAAACACATAAGCTTGGATTATTTAACTTGTCTTTTGATAATCATAGCAATACTCAAAAGCTTGTCCACAATCAGATATTACTAATTACTACTTGTGATTAGAAACAATATCAATTACACGTAATATTATTCCTTGATCTAGCATATGATATTTAACCAACTCAATCCTGCAGAAATCAAATTAGTTAAGCCAAATATCATTCAGAAATTTAATCAGATTATCAAGAATGAATTTCATGTGAGAAGGAATAAATAATGAATACTCAATTAACCATTAATTATAAATTAGATTCAACATCCCTTAGAGCTGAATAAAAAGAACTTAGCTCATGTCTTCAATCCTCCAATGTTGTAGATGAGAGAATGTAGTAGATGATTGAATGAATAAAACCCTGACTAGCATCATCTATTTATAGTGCTAAACAAAGTCCTAAATCCTATAGGAAGTAGAAATCCAAATCCTAAAAGGAATTATAAATCATAACTAGTTTCCATAAAGAAATAGAATCTAATTTGGAAATAAATCTTACTCTAAAGGAAATCCTAAAGCTAATAGAAATATCAATACAATTCCATGTAGAAATTTGTCAAAATATGCTTTTAGAAACTTCCAAAAATCCAAGATTTCCCAATTTTTCCGCTCAAATTCGCTGGGACAAATTTTCATTTTCTACTGCGATGTCCTTTGGTAAAATGAGCATAACTTTTGATCTGGAAGGATTTACAGGGCCTGCTACCTATCAAAACGAAGATATCGATGAGATCTACAACTTTCATTTTTTGATATTAGACATATTCTGGATGTATCAAGGTTGAGAGCAGGCTCCAAGTGACTGCTATATAAATTGCAACTTCCAAACTTCGAGGTTCAACTTCCGCCTGGTAAAAAGATCATAACTTCTTCATACAAACTCCGATTGGGACGATTCAAGATGTTCCAGAAAGCTAAGGAAGAGCTCTACAATAAAATCTAAGTCCCAAGTCAAGACCATGCATCCAACTTAATGCTAAAAACCCTGCAATTTTCCTTTTTTCCTCATTTCAGCTCCAATTCCTCTTGAAATCATTAAACACCTTAATAAGCTCATATACACATGAAACATGCAATAAAACTAAATATAATGGAATCAAAATAAATGAATAATATGCACTCATCAAATTCCCCCACACTTAGCCTTTTACACGTCCTCGTGTAAACCAAAAGTTTAATTTCCAGAAAAATTCTATTCAACCATCATGTCAAAAGATTTCAAGGTACAAATCATGATTATCAACACTAAATTTGCAAAAATCTAATCAACGCCTTATCAATCAACTCACAATTACCAACCTTACCATTTCACCAATGAATTTCATTAAATCAAACTATAACCACATAAGTAACTTTCCCAAAATCATCATACTTACTTAACTTAGTTACCATGGAGCAAAAAGCCGTACTGCTTGACTCACTGACCAAGAACAAATTTTCTTGCTTTTTAAGTTTTTCATAGAACCTTCTTTTTAGCATGGATGAATGTATTTTCATGCTTCTTCTTTTTTTCAGTATATTTTTTTTCTTTTCTTGACATGTGCAATGTCTCCTTTTCTTAGGCTTTTCAGAGTTACCCATTAGCGAACTTTCCACCAATGACTCCCAAATTAGATGATCTTAGGGCGCTTGGTGTAGAGACACCCTAAAGGCTTACTTATTCAAGTAACAAAGGCCACAAAAGTCGACTAGTCAATTTGCTTTTATCCATCGCACTTTTTAAGCGTGAATCTGAGTGCTTTCAGAGGCTTAGATACCCAGTTATTTCACACAATGGACATTGAAGACGATTTTCAATTTTCATTTTTTCCTTCATTTTTTCTTTCATTTTTTCCTTTTGTTTTTTATTCATCATTTTTTCACATGGTTCTGCAACAACATAAACAAGTTAAACAGTTCTAAGTCATGAAATCAATGCACATAGACAACTCCACAAATAACTTAGCCAAATAAACATGTTTCTCATATTCAAGTACTCATGTATCACAAATTTAATTTAAATCAATTACTATGGATCATGGCTTAGTCTTCATCATTCATTAACTAATTAAGCATTAAATAGATTTTGAAATTTAGCATTAATTTTCAATCTTTGACTTTAATCTTTTTAACACATAGCCAGATAGAATCATGAAATCAAAATTTTCAAAAATTTTTAAAAGCATTAATTTTTTAAATTCCCCATCAAAATCGGATCAATATTCCTAAATAAAATAAAAACCTAAATCTTCCCCCCACACTCAAACCTTACATTGTCCCCAATGTAAGAAAATCATGCAAAGAAGAAAATACTACTAGCTAACATGCTAATAAAAAAAACTAAAAAGTGAAGGGATAGAAAAATCAAATCGAGATCTTGGGTTTGCCTCCCAAGACGGTTTGCCCTTGTTTATTGTCATTGGCTTGACATCATCCTTCTCATTCTATGTAATTGGACTTGTGAACTTTAAGTGAATTTGGTAACATCTTCAATTCTTCATTAGGAGCATCCTTGAGATCCTGATTTTGCTCCATTCCAGCCCTCAAATCCTCCTTGTATAATTGTATTTGATCAAAAGATTTCTGCACTATAGAGTCAACAACATCAATAGAAAAAATAGAATTAATATTACCAAGATACCTTTTAACTTCATATATGCTTAATTGGACATGTGCCTCATCCAATTCCATAGTTAAGGTCTTATGGTATGTATCATGTAGTGTTTTATTGTTTGCACCGATGTATCCTCTATATCCTCTTTGTAAATATCTGCAGAACTTATCAAATTGCTCTCCTCTTCCTCTTGTTCGTCCTTTTCAGACTTTGAATACCTGATTTCTTCTTCAAATTCAATAGTAGCCTCAAGCACTTCCAACTGGTTTCCCCTAGTGAACTCTTCATCATCTTTAAGTTCTTGTTCCCTATTCGAGATTTCTTCTAGGAATTTTTCATTAGACTCTGTATACCACCACATTGAATTCTTTCCAACTTTCCAATTCCTTGTTAGAACTTGGGGAAAAGGTAGTTTCAGTTCATAAGCTGAAAGAGGTGGAAATTCATGCTTGAGTACATCACTGCTATTCGTTTCACTATTGTCTGACTTGTATTGTATTGACTTTCTTTACTGCTGATCCTCTGCACCACATCTCAATGTTATGACACTTACATTTTCAACAGTTTGAGAAAGTGACCTTCCTACTGTGGTTGTAAGCTGACCAACTTGGTCCCTCAAATCTTGAACATAATTTCTTGTCTGACTCATGAACTGTTGTGTTTGGATCATGAATGTCTTGAACATATCCTCCATAGATGTCCCAGAATTGATAGGTACTTCTTGGTTTTCTGTGTGGTCTTGAGGTTGAGCTTGCTGAAAACCTTGCGTATTCCTTATAGCCATTTGTCGAACTATAGTAGATTAATTTCGAAGAAATCTTTGCTCCAAGTCTCTCGTCTTACCCCATTTACCCTTTGTGGTGTGTGATCCATCTTAGTTCCATCTTTCTTTGTGAGTTAAATTTGCCATGTTTGCAATAAAGTTCCTTGCCACTTCTGGAGTCTTGTCTACCAGTGCTCCTCCACTTACTTCATCAATCATGCTTCTTTCCATTGGTAGCAACCCCTCATAGAAGTATTGGATCAAGTAATGTTCATCAATTCCATGAGGTGGACAGCTGGAACACAACTTCTTGAACCTTTCCCAATACTCATAGAGATTCTCTCCATTGAACTGCCTGATTCCACATATCTCCTTTCTTATATCGGTAACTCTTGATGCAGGAAAATACCTCTCCAAGAATAACCTTTGCATATCAGTCCATGATCGTATTGATCCAGAAGGTAGATAGTATAACCAGTCTTTAGCCAAATCTGCTAATGAGAATGGAAAAAGTCTAAGCTTGATCTGCTCCTCTGCCACTCCTTGTGCTTTCATCGTGGAACACACCACATGGAACTCCTTTAGATGCTTATATGGATTTTCACCTGTAAGACCACGAAAAGTAGGCAAAAGATGAATTAGTTTAGAGTTAAGTTCAAAAGCAACATCTAAAGTAGGATACTAAATACAAAAAGATGGTTGAGTCAGATCAAGAGTAGCCAGTTCTTTCAAAGTTCTGTTATTTTGTGGCACCGCCATCTCTTCCACTTCAAATGATGGAACAAGAGCTTCTTTTATATTTGCAGTTTTCTCTATCTCTTGATCAAAATTTAAGTCAATAAAGTTAGAGAATTGAGTCATAAAACAAAAACAAAAAGAAAATAATAAAAATAAACGAAAACAAAGAATAAAAAAAACAAATAACACTCCCCGGCAACGGCGCCAAAATTTGAGAGCTGTCGTTTACACTCCTAAACTAACCTCACTTTCACTTTAAGAATTTAAACAATTAGCAAAGTAGTAAGCAAGGATCAATCCCACAGAGAGTGATTTGTTTTATATTTATCCTATGATTTCTAATGAAAAGGGGATTTTGAATTAATTAATTAAATTAACAAGAATAAACAATAAATAAAAAGCTTCAGTTCTTTAGTTCAGTATCACCTTTTTACAATAATAGATTAATCAAGTGTAACATTATTTACCCTTCAATGAAACTAATAGTCATAAGTAACAACAAGCTCTCTGCTGCCAAAACTCCCCTTAGATTGTCACTCGATGAAACAAGCTCTTCACAAGATTCTAACAATTATATAACCTAGAATAAGCTCTCTAGATTTAATATAATAGCGACATTAAGAACTAGGGAATTAGACTATTCAAGCAACAAACACATAAGCTCGGATTGTTTAACTTGTCTTACGATAATCATAGCAATACTCAAAAGCTTGTCCACAATCATGATATTACTAATTACTACTTGTGATTAGAAACAATATCAATTACACGTAATATTATTCCTTGATCTAGCATATGATATTTGTTAACCAACTCAATCTGCGGAAATCAAATCAGTTAAGCCAAATAGCATTCGAGAAATTAAATCAGATTATCAAGAATGAATTTCATGTGAGAAGGAATAAATAATGAATACTCAATTAACCATTAATTATAAATAAGGTTCAACATCCCTTAGAACTGAATAAAAGAACTTAGCTCATGTCTTCAATCCTCCAATGTTGTAGATGAGAGAATGTAGTAGATGATTGAATGAATAAAACCCGACTAGCATCCTCTATTTATAGTGCTAGACAAAGTCCTAAATCTATAGGAAGTAGAAATCCAAATCCTAAAAGGAATTACAAATCATAACTAGTTTCCATAAAGAAATAGAATCTAATTTGGAAATAAATCTTAGTCTAAAAGATATCCTAATTCTAATAGAAATATCAATCCAATTCTATGTAGAAATCTGTCAAAATATGCTTTTAGAAACTTTTCCAAAAATCCAAGATTTCCCAATTTTTCCGCTCAAATTCGCTGGGGCGAATTTTCATTTTATGTTGCTACGTCCTTTGGTAAAATGAGTATAACTTTTGATCTGTGAGGAGTTACGGGGCCTGCTCCCTATCAAAATGAAGATATCGACGAGATCTACAACTTTTATTTTTTGATATTAGACAGACTCTGGCTATATCAAGGTTGAAATTAGGCTCCAAGTGGTTGCTATGCAAATTGCAACTTCCAAACTTTGAGGTTCAACTTCCGTCTGGTAAAAAGATCATAACTTTTTCATATGAACTCGATTGGGACGATTCAAGATGTTCCGGAAAGCTAAGAAGGAAGCTCTACAATAAAATCAAGTCCCAAGCCAAGACCATGCATCCAACTTAATGCTAAAAACCCTACAATTTTCTTTTTTCCTCATTTCGACTCAATTCCTCACGAAATCATTAAACACCTTAATAAGCTCATATACACATGAAACATGCAATAAAACTAAATATAATGGAATCAAAATAAATGAATAATATGCACTCATCAAATTTTCTCGAAATATATTTTTGAATATTATGGTGTGAATTTGATATAATGTTATAGTTGTAGGTAATATTTACAAATTTTTTAAAAGTAAGCAAGTTCTTTATAAAATATTCGATAATTAGGGAATATTCGTTTTAACAAAAGAATATTAAATGACGATGACACAATCATTGGTGGACCCCACAACGGAAGTATTGTCGGAGTTAGAAAACGACAAAAATATCTTTTTATAAAAATAACGGCGAAATTTTTATCGTTAAACTACCCGGTGGTAAAAGTACAGTAATACACGTGGTTGCATAGTAGCACACGATATTGATTATTGATGCTTACGTGAGAAGTCACTCAGTTATACTCAATTATTACTACAGTAATTACTGCATAATATCTCTCATATTATTTATTCAATTATTATCACATTATCATCTGCATAATATTTTATATTATTAAATCAATAATTGAGACGACAAAGTTATTCATATTATTATTTGCATTATTGACGATGTATAAAAAGTTCTGTCGAGGAAAGGGGTTTGGTCACCTAATTACGCGCCAATAGAGAGAAATCCTTATCGAAAAGCCCCCTCTTTCCTGAGAATGATCTGGTTGTTAAATATTGTGAGTAATAATATTAATGATGAATAAGTTCGTGTTGATTAAAGATAAAAGTGGTGATAAAAATATTTCTATTGTGTTGGGATTTTTGTGTTAGTTGAAATCGACATTTATTTTGATAATAATTGATTTCTGTATGTTAAATTGACCAAACGGGCAATTAATCGGATAAATGAGCAATTAATTGCTATTAGTTCACATGCAAATTACTGTTGGTTCACATGAATGGAACTATTGATTCACATACATGTACTATTAGGGGAGGTGGTGCAAGATTGATAATACTTGAAGGACTAAATTAAAAATAGAGGTATAGATGAAGGTCTTATCTTTTGTAATAATTATTTGAGCCCTAATCGATGCAATTATCGAAACTATGTTTCCTATAAATAGAAGCTCATTCTTCTTTCATTCTCACCAATTCACTAAGACTCACAAGAACAATTATAGAGAAAAGAATCTATAGAGAAAGAAGAAGAGTATTCTTCACTTCCTTTATTCGAGTATCAGGTCTTCTTACAAGGTAAGGAATATTATTTTTGTTCAATATTCGTATGAAATAATATTTTCTTCCATACTCTGTAGTATGTAAATAATATTATTTCGTCTCGTATTCATGATTATACCCTCATTTTGTTAAAGTATTTCTTTTATACTCTGTAAAATTAGTAGAATATCCTTGAAATTTGCGCTTCATCTAGTATCGTTTCACAAGAATATTTTTTTGCACATTCTTGTTAAATTTTAAGCTTTTTATGTCAGAGTACAGTTCATGGGTACTATTTATTTATATGATACTATTCACAAAGTACTATTCATGGGTACTATTCACAAAGTATTATTCATAAATTACTATTCATAAAGTACTATTCATGGGGTCTATTCCCGAAGTACTATTCACGGGTACTATTCACCATGTGTACTATTCATGACAAAAATTAATTTCTTTTCGGTCCAAATAATTTTTGATACAATATTATTCTTGAATTTTACTCCACAAAGCAGTATCATGTTGACAATTTAGACATTATTGAGTCCTGGATAAATTAAATTATAAATCTTTAAAATTTATCCTTTGCTTTCATTTAATTGAATTCTTATATCATTGTCATCATCCTCATGCTTATATTGTGATGAAAGTCATCTTTGGTCATAGAGCATAGATGGACTGTTGATTGGTATGATTATGACTAGGGATCATTCAGTATAATCATGACCCATAATATTACAAATGATGTGGTAAAAGTCCTCATTGGCCCATAGTGCATTGATGGACAGTTGCTGGTATGATCATGACCATTGGTGATTACACGAATATCCTTGGTCCGTAGTGCATGGATAATTCGGTGATTTGGATTATTTATTAAGCTGAGTCTCAGCGATAAAGTTGATGATAAACTTTTTAGATCATAGAAGATAATAGATATCATGCTCTACTTGACTTTTCTAATGGATTGCTTGTTCCGCTACAGTTAAACTTGTTGTTTATTAGTTTAACACTATTGAAGGCTACCAATAATTTATTCTGCATTATCTTAGTCATAATATTTCTTACTGGGCTAGTTGAGCTCACCATTTTGCTTTCATTGTTCTCTTTAGGAAATGAGAACGTAGCCGAGACTATTCGGGGAATGGAGTGATGGTCTGAGATTGTGGCTATAGTAGTTATCACTAAATTATAAAATAGTGTGATAATAATTATAATGAGGACTCCTTTTTGAGTTTGAATACTATCTATTAGACAATATTCGTGTAAAAACTCTCAACTACATTTTGTCGTATAGTATAAAAGAAGTTTGTATTTGTTTTCTGTACCATGTATTTGGCAACTCAGAATGGGTGATGTATACCTATTTTAGGGATGTCACATGTCTGATTGTTTTCAGTAGTATTGTATGAATTCCTTCAAGTTTGACTAATGATGGGACAATTTTGTAATTGAACAGTAGTTATTTGGTGATCTCAAGTTATTTTCTCAGATCTCTTCGATTATTTGATCGAGTTATCATGTATGAATTCATGTTGGCTGATGTGGTGATTACTTTGTTAAAATTGTTTGCTGTTTGTTAAGTATGTATTTAGTTATTTAAAGCAATTCCTTTGTTGAACGATCGTTTAATCCATAAAGAACATAAAAGTTGAATGAAATTTGATTTACAATCGGTCTGTTCTAATATTTGGATTATCTGTTCTGAATGTATTGAATGATTTATGGCTATTGAACCACATTCTTGAAGTATTCTTATTCTTATAGTAGGTGCCAGATCTTTAGAAAACTATTGTGTTTGAGGCTTTGGATGATTGAGGTGTTTTTGTGAATGATTTGAAGGATAGTACTTAACTTCAGCTTAGAGTTTGCTTGAAATTCCATCAGTCATAATCTTCTCTCAGAAGAACAAGGAGGGGAAGTAGAGGAAAATGCATGAATTGCCTATGCAATTGTGCCTAGCTTGGACTATAGATAACTACATTTTGCACATCTGGAGTAGTTGTGCATGGGACTAGATTTTGCAACATCTTGAGTAGGTATTTGTAATATATATGTTTATTGCGCTAAATACATGAGATTAGACTAACTCGGTAAATAATTCAGTGAAATTGAACAAAATTGGCTTAAATTGATTAAGGGTCTTGCTATTTATATTTGGTAGTCTCATATCTTCTGTATTTTATGTGACGCCCCCAAAATAGGTATACATCACCCATCTTGAGTTGCCAAATACATGGTACATAATTTAAATACAAACTTCTTTTATACAGTACGAAAAAACGTAGCTGAGAGTTTCAACACGGATAATGTCTCGTAGAGAGTATCCAAACTCTAATAAAGTCCTCATTACAATTATTATCACACTATTTCACTGAATAGTGAGGACTACTAATGCAAACATACGGATGAATCACTCCGGTCCCTGACTAGTCCGACTATATTCTCATATCACAAGAGAACAATGAAAATAAAGGGTGAGCTCAACCCACCAAAGAAGAAATATTATGGGTAAGATAATGCGAGAATAAATTATCGTTAGCCTTAAACGATGTTAAACTGATAAAATACAATAAACATCAAGTTTAAGCTGCGGTGGAACAAGCAATCCATTAAAAGAGTCAAGTAGAGCATGATATCTACTATCTTCTATGATTTAAAAAGTTTATCAATAATTTTATCGCTGAGACTCGGCTTAATAAATAGTATCACAGCCACGAATTATCCATACACTACGGGCCAAGGATATTCGTGTTTTCACCAATGGTCATGATCATACCAGCAACTGTCCATCAATGCACTACGGGCCAATGAGGACTTTTACCACATCATTTATAACATTACGGGTCATGATTATACCGAATAATCCCTAGTTATAATCATACCAATCAATAGTACATCTATGCACGTAAGCCACAGATGACTTTTATCACAATATAAGCATGAGAATGATGACAATGATATAAGAATTCAATTAAAAGAAAATAAAGGATAAATTTTTAAAGATTTATAATTTAATTTATTCAGAATTCAATAATGTCCAAATTGTCAACATGATACTACTTTGTGGAGTAAAATTCAAGAATAATATTGTATCAAAAATGATTTGGACAGCAAAGAAATCAATTTTTTGTCATGAATAATTTCCCAGGGTGAATAGTACTTGAGTGAATAGTACCCCATGAATAGTACTTTGGGAATAGTACTCGTGAATAGTACTCCATGAATAGTACTTGTGAATATTACCGTAAAAATAAATACTAGTCATGGACAGTACTCCGGCATGAAAAGCTTAAAATTTAACAAGAATGTACAGAAAATATCCTTATGAAACGATACTAGATGAAACACAAATTTCAAGGATATTCTACTAATTTCACGGAGTATAAAAACAATACTTTAACAAAATGAGGGTATAATCAGGAATACGAGATGAAATAATATTACTCACATACTACAGAGTGTGGAAGAAAATATTATTCCTTATGAATATTGAAAAAAATAATATCCCTTACCTTAGAAAAGATGGATCTTTGGAATAGTGAAGTAAGGACTTCTCTTTTTCTTTCTCTCTATATCTTCTCTATCTATAATTGCTCTTGTGAGTCTTAGTGAATTGGTGAGAATGAAAGAATAATGAGCTTCTATTTATTGGAAAATATAGTTTCGATAATTGCACGTTTTGGGGCTCGAAATATTATGGTATAATACCTTCATCTTTTCCTTCATTTTTAATTTAGCATGCAAGTATTATCAAACTTGCACCACCTCCCCTAATAGTACATCTTGTGAATCAATAGTATAATCATGTGAATCAATAGTACAATCATGTGAAAAAAAATAATTACAGTATAGTACCTTCATCTATACCTCTATTTTTAATTTAGTCATGCAAATATGATCAATCTTTCACCACCTCTCCTAATAGTACATGCATGTGAATAAATAGTACATACATAGGAACAAATAGTTATAAGCATGTGAATTAATAGCAATTAATTACTCATTTATCCGATTAATTACCCGATTGGTCACTACAACCTCCAAACATCCATTATTATCGAAATAGATGTCGATTTCCACTAACACTAATAATCCTAACATAATGGAAATATCAATTTCATCTTTTAATCAACACGAACTTATTCATTATTAATATTATAACTCACAATATTTAACAACCAGATCATTCCAAGGAAAGGGGGGTTTTTCGATAAGGATTTCTCCCTATTGACGCGCAATTAGGTGACCAAACCTCTCCTTTACAAAACTTTCTAGACATTGTCAATATTGAAAATAATAATATGAATAACTTTGTCGTCTCAATTATTGATTTAATAATATAAAAATATTATACAGATGATACTGTTACAATAATTGAATCAATAATATGAAAGATATTATGCAACAATTACTGTAGCAATAATTGAGTATAACTGATTGACTTCTCACGTAAGCATCAATAATCAATATCGTGTGCTACTATGCAACCACGTATTACTGTACTTTTACCACTGGGTAGTTCAACAGTTTAACGGTAAAACTTTCGCCATTATTTTTATAAAAGATAATTACATGCGTTTTCTAACTCAATTTACAATACTTTTTTTTTGTGGGGTCCACCAATGATTGTGCCGTCATACGAATATTCCCTAACCAATCGAATATTATATAACCACTTGCTTACTTTGCAAAATTTGTAAATAATACCCACAACTATAACATTATATAAAATTCACACGATAATATTCAAAAATATATTTCGAGAAAAATTAATCTTTATTCATAAAAGTTGGGGTCTTGCATTTTATTTGACTCCTATCTTCTATATTTTTATATTTTACTCATTTTATTTTTTACATTCCATATGTTTGATCACAATAGTTATATGTATACTTTACATTTGCAATATGTTGCATCAAATATGTTTTATAAATGCTCATGAAATATTTTAAAGGTTAAAATTTTGTGGGCAATTACAACAAAAGAGTTGGATGGATTCTCACAAAAAGTTTTTATTAATGGTTTTGGTTTTATTGAGCTTTGTAGGTAGTTCTCAACAAAATAATGTGATGTATCAGCTTGATAAAGAGACTGTATTTGATGAGGATTTAGATGCTTTTATATTACCTCATTCCAAAGGTAATTGATTTTATAGTTAGAATGAATGGAGTATGATAAAAGGTAGTTATTGTTGTTTATTTAATAATTACTTTCATGAATAGTTTGAATTGTATGTTGCCTAATCAATTTTTGATTGAACTAAAGAAGCTCAATGGCACCTCATAAACTTCAAAGATTTTAATGAAATAGAGTAAGATGAGGGAGAGTGACCAATGATTGATCAACAAGTTACTGGCTTCAAAAGCTTTTTTTGGCATAGTGTGTCTGATTAATACAAAGTTATCTAATTAAAAATTTTATTTCTTAATCGTAGGTTACCAAGTTTGATTTCATATTATTTAGAAGTTGTGCGTATCACATATTTGCTGAAATAACACAATGAAAACGAGAAGTTTACCTTTCTCTTTTAGTTGGATAACCAAAAACTACATAACAAAGCATTTCAAGCTCTTTAATTTGCTATCTTTGTATTTTATCTTTGAAGCTTAATTAAGAGTCTCAATGAGTTAGGCATTGTTTTTCTGACAGTCATATACAAAATTATATCTACTGTATATAATTTTATTCTTGAATAACTACCCCATTTTTTTAATGTCTTATATAATGGATAGTTACTAATAACTTTATTTATCTAATTTGGTGGGTATGTGGATTAATAAGCAATTCCATTTTTCGCAGCTGAATCAAGAGGAATATCAATCGGAGCACCATATAACTCTACAGGTTCATAAGGAAGAGGTGAAAGTTTTGAGTTTGAAGCATAAGGAACATTCCCCGTATTATGGAAACTCACCAAGATAATGATTTTTGTGAGATAACTAAATTACGCTGCAAAAGCTGACATATAAAGTAAACGATCCTTGGAACTCTCTCATGGTTTGTAAATTATGAAGCTATTATATGTGTGTTTCTATTTGTTCTTAGCAAGTTCTATTCATTTATTAAGTTATATATATGCTTTCAGTATATGTATATTTGAAATTTAATAGCTGAGTTGTTGCAAATTAATGTATATTGTCTGTTGATTTAACACAGAAAAGCCTTGAAAGTTAGGTACGAAGACTAAACTGCTAAATATAATTGTTTAATAGATCAAGTAGTAATGTGACGAATATATATTGTTCTTGCAAATTAATGTATATTGGTCTCGTTGCTTAAACACAAAAAAACTTTGAAAGTTAGGTACGAAGACTGAACTGCTAAATATAGTTGTTTAATAGACTTAAGTAGTAATGTAAGAAATGAGAATATATTCTTCTATAAAATGATTGTACTTTTAGTAGTAGTTATTAATAAATGCTTGAAATTTAGATTTTATGTTGTCTATGGACTATGGAGTACATACATTACTATTTTTAAGCTATATTAATTTAATTTATTTATAAAAAAGGACTCAAGTGTTCTGAAGTTTGTAGGATATGAGTTGGTACATGAATTGTGTAATTTCAATCTTTTTTTAACATGAATATTTGACAAATTATATAATTTATTATATAAACTAGTCCATGCATTATAGGGGCTATCACCTAGTATACTTAAAAAAGGAAAGATATGTACACAAATTTTAAAAAGTACTCAAAGAGTAAATAGATAGAAAATAAAGCTAAGAAGAGTAACCAAATTTTTATGTATACTACTCATACTTTCAAAGAGTATATAATAGATAAAAAATAAAGCTAAGAATAGTAATTAACCAAAAAAAGTGAAACACTTTATTTAAATTGAAAAATATGTAATAGGCCACCAAATTAAGAGAAATAATGCATCATCATATTCTATGAATCTGAGTAGAATTAGGGTGATGTATGTGAGTGTTAAATATTATTGTTGTGAGTGGTCATAACAAACTATTGACATGAATTTGGTGAGAGTGGTAACCACTATCAAAGTAAAAAAATGCATGATAAAACTTTGACTTCTTCTACGTGGATAGAAAAATTAGACAGAAAAATTGAACAGGAATGTATTTTAATTTCATATATTTATATTTTTATTCTTCATTGGGGTCAAAACATAAATAGATAAAATTAAAATACACTCATGTCCAAATTTCCTGTCTAATTTCCCTGTTCACTTAGAGTTTTTGTAAAACTTTTGTAACCATGCATGCACTGAGGCTTAATTTTGGCAGATTGTACTAACTAATTTGTTAGATCAATTTTATTGAGAAAATTTTATGCCGAATTACAATTATAAAAGATATTTATTCAATACAGAGTTATAAAAGTTGGTTCACTATATTATTTATCCGTGTAAGTTCCAACAAAAAAGTTAATATATAAAGTCGCAACATATATTATTTCCTTTTTTATTAAATCACTTTAATAACTTTAATCTTGACCACCATTGTCATCATGAAGTTATTTTTTGATAACTATGGACTAGAGTTGGGAGAAGTTTATTCATTGGAAATATCTAAATTTCATATATGATAGAGCGTTGAGATGAAATCAGCTCTACTTCTTGACAATCCATAACTAAGTGAAATGATCTCCATATATGTCCAAACTTGAGAAATAAATTAGATTCTTTTGTGCAGCTCTACTTCTTCATATACAAGTTACATTTGAGGGCAGAGGGTTAACGTCTATCCAAATCCTACAAAACACCCCAACACTATCTAACCATCCTTTAGTTAAGTTTGTTCATGATTGGTTTTCCCCTAAAATGGAGTTTAAGCCCGGATCATATGACGTGCTTTTTGACACCCATCTTCATTGTCTCCACTATGCTTAATTAATGTAGTGCATCATATATCGACTCATAAATTCAAAAAATATTTTTGGAACAATATTTTTCTTAAAACAAACTTGTGATGTTCGTGAAGGATTTTTTTTTCCAAAAATAGGTTTTAAATTTTTTTAAAATAAAATAACGATCATTTTTAGGGTTTTGTACGAAATAACAAATAAATATATACCATGCATCTAAAGTGCGAATTTGTTATCTAGTATTTGGTTGGATTAACAGTTTTAAATATCCTCATGATCTTCCTTCATATGACCTTATGTTGAACCTGAGGTATAGTCTCCAAAACACCCTTCTATAAAATACCATAACTTTATTTTTCCTAGGCTGCAAGAGAGAATACGAAAATTTTATATTTTTTTCTAACAGAAAAGTACCAAAATACATTTCTGATCAATTATATATATAATGCCATTGATCCTTACCTTTTTTAAGGATCTGGTCCATATTAGGCTAGCTAGGAAAGGGGATCCTAAGGGATTTCTCTTCTGACTTCAATACTTATTTAGATATTATTTAATAATAATATTTAAAATAAATATTAATTACAATTAATTCCACTAAATAATTGTAATTACACTTCAGTCCATGAATTAATTAAATAAACCATTTACTAATAAACTATAAATATTTCCTCTATAAATATACATAAATATTAATTTCATAATCAATTAATATAATTCCGATATATTTAAACTAATTTCATAAGTCCATAATTTATCTTTATTTGATCATAGATTGATTTAACAATTAAATCAATCATGTGACAACCCGAGAAATTAGATAGCCTTGTAAATAGGTTTTCAATGTGAATATCTAATAAAATTTTATTGATATTATTATGTGTTATGTGATTTGAGTTCAATTAATGATCGAGCTAGTTTATGTGTTACGTGATCATGTACGAGTGTTGAGAATTTTTTGAAGAAAAATAAATTTTTTTTTGAAAAAAACGTTAAAACACTATTCAGAAAACACTAATAAACGTTTAATTTTGAAATTTCAAATTACGTCATAGCGTTTATTTGAGAAAGAGAGACGAAATTTCTAATAAAAGTTTTTTCGAAGAAAAAAACGTAAATACATTATTCATACGAAAAACGCTTTTTTCGTTTTTAACTTTTCGAATAATGACATAATGTTTGTTCGGGAAATGAGGACGGAAGGCGAAATTGGATTTTCGAAAAGTAAAAGTCGATTTTTCGACTAACCGAATGTGTTACGAAAATGTAACCGAAAAAATTAGAAAATTTTAACTAAAACGGAATTGAATAACCAAATTAATTTTTAGTCTAACCAAGCCTAGGTTTTGAATGACTTAGTTAGGATTTGAAAAGAGCTTGGCTAGGGTTAAGCCAAGGGTTTAGAAAGGCTAGGCTAGTTGAGCCTAGGGTTTAGAATGGCTTAACAAGGGTTAAGCTTAGGGTTAAACCTTAGTTTCTTGGAGCTAAAGAGAGGATCCTTGACTTGTGTCTTAGAGCCAAAGAAAAATTGATAGTCTAATGACTAATTTGCCCCAATTCTTGTCATTTGGCATTAAATTCTCCACCAAATAACCGTGGTGGTTAGCTTTGGTTAGGTTAACTTGAACTATGGTTAGGTTAACCTAGGGGTAGTTTGTAAGATTTGAAAGTGAAGGGGATTGACTATAGAAGACTTAAGTTGGATGACCTACTTGTAAGGAATAGAAAGTAGGTTTTATATATCCACCGAATCCATCATCTCTTTCATTTTATTTCATTTCGTCATGTAAATTTGAGGGAGATAACAAAAGAGCAAGAGAACTCTAATGAGAGGGAGAGAGAGACTGATCAAGGAAGAAGGAGAGGAAGTTCAAGCTTTGATCATCCATTAGCAAGTAAGAAGGAAGAAGAAGAAGATCTTTAGGAGGTAAGCCATAAACCTTAAACCATCCTTCATCTCTTTTAATTTTTTAATTAGTTTTGATTGGATGTTGTTGTTGTGGTTTGATAGAGGATAATGATGGATTCGATGGTATAAGGGTGGTTTTATGTTTAAACTACCGGTAAATACGCATGAAAAGTGGAACGAAAATTTAAAAAAAAACGCAAGCTTATGCGTAAAGGATGGAAAACCATGTAGAGGCATGTTAAATGGACTTGAGTAAATCGTTGTCCGTATGGAATTTATGCATTTCAGGAAGAAGGAATCATAGATATGGGGATTACAAAAATGTTCCAGGTGGAATGAAGTAACAATATGCCATAACGAAGTTATGGCAAAATTTTTAGTAAAAGACATTAAACGGTGTAAACCCTTGCTTGGTATAAAGTTTGGGCCAAGTTTACGGGTAAGTAGAGTTTTTCGAAAAATTCCTATTTTTCTAGGGTTTTTGTAGTTCTTATTATAAGTGAGCCGTAGGCTCAAGAACGAGCTTAATTCGACCTCGGATAAGCGAGTAATGACGATGAGAAAGTTAGACATTGAAAACGTCGTTTGGAGAAAATGGCTCACGAAGGATTTTTGATTCGATTTTCTGATAAGTTAAAGAACCTTAAAAATTATATCATCTGAGGGGGGGGGGGGGTGTAGAGGATGTTAGGAGCAAGAAAATGGCTTGAGAACAGAATCATTCGAATATGGAATGATGAAGTTATGAAGCGATGAATTAGGTGCGGTAAAATTATAAAAAAACTAAGTTTGGGTAGCATGGGCCAAGTGCCTAGGCACCGAGCTACTACACTTTGGCGCCTAGGCGCTGCCCTAAGAATATTTTTGGGCGCCTAGGCGCTGGTCAAAGGTTAGTGCAAGATAGCTTCGACGTGCTTTAGTAATTTGGGTATATCTCTTTCGTATAAACTCCGATTAAGATGATTCAACATGTTCCAAAATCTAAGAAGTATACCTACAACTTTCATTTATTGAAAATTGATATTTAAGGCTAGGATCATGTTTGAAATTTAGCCTTTTTAGGGCTATTGTGCAATTGGGCACGAGGCATAGTGATTCTTTTGGAACGCCGTAACGCCAAGCCATGTTTATTAAGTTTTTCCAAGCTTCTAAATGTTGAAATTTGGAAATGTGATTTAAGGTATTGTAAACCAATGTATAGTAGATAAGTTGGGCATGTCAATCGTATGCAAGGGCATGACGTCTGGGCGTTCGAGTTAGGCAAGTCGGGCGTACGACGTACGAACGTTGAATCGCCAAATCAAATGTTAATGAACTTGAAAGGTGTTCTAATTCTAATGAAACGGACATTAAAAGACATGAAATAAAGTTAATGTAAGCTGATAATCAACGTCTTTACGTGACTAATTGGTATGATGTCCTTATATGATATATAGGGCATTCGAAGAGCGAAATAGCGCAGTAAAGAATGCTTAAGGCAATTTTAAACTGACTCAGATAATTTTTGTGTGCAAGTTTTATAACTTAATACAAACTATGAATTGAATGCAAGTTTCCTAACCTGTGCAAAAGTTTTTTAGGAAGCTGTCATTAAGCAATCCAAATTTAACCTCTCTTTCACTCTACGAATTTAATTAATGAGTACAGTAGTAAGGAAGGATCAATCTCACAGAGAGTAATTTTTTTTAAGTCTATTCTAATTAAGTAAAGGTTGGGGGTTTGCAAGTTTGAATTAATTAACTAAGAAAACAATATGAATTAAAGTTTAACAAGGTATTTAACAACTTCAGTTTTGCAGTTCAGTTTCACCAGATCATAATAATAGAATAACCAAGTTAATATTATTTACCCTTCAATGAAACTGTATATTAGCCCTAGATAACAATAAGCTCTGTTACCTGAAATTATCTTTAGATCTTCACTAAATGAAACAAGCTCTTCACTAGATTCTAACTATAATACAATCTAGAACAAGCTCTCTAGATTTAATATAACAACAACATTAAGAATTAGAAAATTTGGATATTTCAAGCAAAAAACACAAAAGCTCAATTTATTTAACTTTCATTCTAATAAACTTAGCAATACAAAAAATCTTGAACACAATCAGTATTACTAATTACTACTTATGACAAGGAACAATATCAATTACACGTTAAGTAAACTAATTTAATTGGCCATATCAAATCAATTAGATCAAATAACATGCAAAAAGTTAAGATAGATTATCAGAACAAGTTTTATGTGAGAAGGAATCAATAATATATCCTAATTAATCAATTAACTATGAATATGGTTCCACATCCTTTTAGAACTGAATAAAAGAACTAAGCTAGCATGTTGATAAAGAAAACACAGAATAATTAAAAGTAATATGATCTAGGATTAGGGATGTCATACCCTGAACTGATTACATATATTTATACCAACTTTGAAATCCTAGAAGAACTCTAATCCTACTCTACTTTGGAAGTATTTAGTATCTAGATATGGTAGCTTCTTCATTCTTATACACCTCTGCAATCTAGATTTTAGTAGTTTCCTTATCGATTTATAATTAAGTTTCCTTAGCCACATCTGTTTATTTCTCCTTTTCCAATTCCAATTTGGATTTAGCCCAGTTTCCATGTCAAACTCTAATTCAGTTTCCATATCAAACTCCACTTCCCATAACCAGTTATAGTTTCCTTATTAGATTGTAATTTCATCTCCAAGTTATGTTAGGAATCATATTCGTCAATCTCAGCATCTCAAATCCTTCTTTGACTTGGAATCCAGAAGTCAACCCACACAATTATAGAGTGAAACTTCATAACATAGAGTGAAAATCCTTCTCAAAATCGTAGAGTAAACCTCATCAATTATAGAGCTGAAAACGTAGAATAAAATGGCGAGTCGTAGAGTGCTCACTCTACGAACGTAGAGTGTTATGTCGAATCATCGAGCATAACTGGAAATCATCGAACAGTCAACTAAAGCCTTCCTGCGATCGTAGAGCTACCAAACTGCCACTCTAACACTACAAACGAAGAGTAATTACTTAGTGATCGTAGAGTACCAATACGGATCGTAGAGTATTTATGCAAAACAACATAAAGCTTAGCATTAAACTCCATTTTTGCAAAATCATATAAAATCTTTCCTCAAATTCATAAACACCTTAAATCAGTTCATATAACAGAAAACATGCAACTAAAGTAAGCATAAAGGAATGAAAATAATTGAATATTATGCTCCTATCAAATTCCCCCACACTTAGCTTTTTACATTTCCTTGTGTAAAACATGTAGATAAAAATTCATCAAAATTTTTGTCCAACTAAACTGTTAAAGGTTTCAAACTTAATCATGAACATTAAAACTGACCAACAGATATCTGATTAGCATCTCATTAATCAACTTATAATAACAACCTCATCATTCTCCACTGAACTTCTTTAAATCAAACTGCATTCACACAAATATTTTTCCAATGTTCCTCATGACGTTTTCAGTTAAGTTATCATGGAACAACAACTGTGCACATTGACTCAAAAATTTGAACAAGACTTCTCTGCTATTCATTTTTTTCCTCAACAGAAACTTCGATTTCCTTTTCTAAGGGAAGGCATTTTATGCTCCATTTCACCTTCCACATTTTTTTATTCTAGGTGAGTGCATTTTATGCTCCATCTCACTTACCTACATTTGTTTATGGGATAATGCATTTTATGCTTCTTCTCATCCCACCACAAGACATCTGCACTTTTTTTTCAATTTTTTTGCTTTTCAAACTTTTTCTTTTTAATCTCAATATTTTTTTCAACCTTTCCAAAAATAACCTCATGGTTCTGCACACAAAATAATTAGTCAAATAGCTCTAAATCATGAAATCAGTGCACATAGTCAACTCCACAGATAACTTAGCCAAATAAGCATTTATCTCATATTCAAGAACTCATACAACATAAATTCAATTCATTTCAGTTCTAAGGATCATGACTTAGCTATCATTACTCATTAATCAATTATGAATCAATCAGAATTTGAAAATATACATCAATTTCCATTTTAGGATTTCAACATTTAGAAACCTAACAGTACACTACGATCGTAGGGTAACAATTGTAGAGTTAAAATTTTGAAAAATTTTCTGAGTTAAAATACACATATCCCATATATCAGCATAATAAAAGCAAAACCTACACCTAAACCCCTTCCCTACACTCAAACCTTACATTGTCCCTAATGTAAGACAATCATGCAAAGAAGAAAGTAACAAATTAACATGCAACTATAAAGTAAAAAGCAAAGGGATAGAAAAATAAAATCTAAATCTTGGGTTGCCTACCAAGCAGCTGCCCTTGTTTATTGTCATTGGCTTGACAATATGCCTCCTCTCTTAGTCCGCATATGTTGGATCCTCTAAATCCATAAACTTAACATTTTCCACCTGATATCCCTCATAAAAGGGTTTTAATCTGTGTCCATTCACCTTAAAGAACTTTCCTATGCTTGAGCTCTGAATTTCCACTGCACCATGATGAAAAGTGTTAGTGATAACAAAATGACCTACCCATCTAGATCTCAACTTACCTGGAAATAACTTAAACCTTGAATGGTGAAGGAGAATTTTTTGTCCCACAACAATGTTCTTCATTACAAGCCTGCTATCATGAAAGGCTTTTATCTTTTCCTTATATATCTTAGAGCTTTCATATGCATCATTCCTCAACTCTTCTAGCTCTTGTAATTTTAGCTTCCTTTGTTCTCTAGCTTTTTCCATCTCTATTTTGCATTGATTGATTGCCCATAAAACTTTATGTTCTAATTCAATAAGAAGGTGATATGGTTTCCCGTACACTATCCTATAGGTTGACATGGCAATTGGGGTTTTGTATGATGTTCTGTAAGTTCAAAGTGCATCTTCTAACCTTATACTCCAATCATTCTTGTTAGGCTGAACCACCCGATGTTCGAAATAGCGGTTGAGGCGCATGCCTCGATGCGCGCCTCAAGGCAAAGCGGAAGATGGCTATGGCGAGGTTTACGCCTCAGATGGGAAATTAGATACTTGCGCCTTTTATGCCTGAGGCCTACGCTTAGAGAGTTCTTTTTTTCTACTTTTCTTAAGACTAAGGGATTACAAGGTTGAAAAATCATCTTGTGGGTAATCATCGTAACGTTGAGGCTTGCAAAAAAGTACCAAGTGAAGTGAAGGAAGAACTTGTTTCATATATGCAGAAAAATATCACCTCAAAGGAGGAAAGAGAAAGAAATGAAGCTGGAAAAATATAAAGTGGGTCTTATTATTGGTCATCCATCCTTGGGAGGTTCAAATATGGGTAATGCCTCCGCGAGGGGAGTTTGGGGACCTATGGATAGATTTGTTGTAGATGTTGATGTTGTTGATGATGATGCAACTACAAATCGTACCGTATATTCAAAGGAGGCTCGTAATGCAGTCTGTCATGATATTGGTAGATTCTTCTTTGAAAATGGGATTCCCTTTAATGTTGCAGGTAGTCATTCATTTATAAATATGTGCCGATCAATTGGGAACTATGGTCGTGGTTTAAAACCCCCCACTCCATACGAGCTTAGCTCTTAGGTATTGAAGGAGGAAAAGAAGACTACAAAGGTCTTTGTTGAGGAGGTAAAGAAGACTTGGGCACATACGGGGGTGTCAATCTTGTCGGATAGTTGGAAAGATATTAGGGGAAGACAACTAATAAACTTTCTTGTAAACAACCCCCATGGCACTGTATTTTTCAAATCTGTTGATGCATCTGATGTATTTAAATATGCTAATTTGATGTTTAAAATACCTGATGTGGTTGTTGAGGAAGTGGGAGAAGACCTTGTCATTCAAGTAGTCACTAACAATGCATCTACTTATAAGGCGACGGGGAGAATGTTAATGTGGAAGAGGCCACACATGTTGTGGACACCGTGTGCTATACATTGCATCAATTTGGTGCTTGAGAAACTTGGAGAGTTACCTCAACATAAAAATGCTTTGACAAAGGCCAAAAAGGTAATTACTATTATTATTATTTGGTTATAATTTTTTGTATTCAATGATTACTTGAATTATTATTATTTTTTGATGAATGTCATTACGTAATTGTAGGTAAGAAACTTCATATATAATTATGGATGGCTCTTGGCATTGATAAGGGCCATCACTAATAAAGACCTTGTTCGGCCAGCTGCCACTGGATTTACAACTGCTTATTTAACTTTGCAGAGTATTCATAGTTTGAGACAGCCTTTGGAGGCTATGTTTACATCTAGGGAGTGGGCAAAAAAACCTGAAGGTAGAGAGGTGAGAAAAAACATTCTGAGTGATAGGAATTTTTTTGGGTAGTGTGGGATATGCAATTAAGACCACAAAACCTCTAGTAAGTGTATTGAGGATGGCAGATTTAGAAAGGTGGCGGGAATGGGATTTTTATATGGTGCCATGGACAATGCAAAAGAAGAGATTGCAAAAAATTTGGATAATGAGGAGGGGGCCTATAAAGAGATGTGGAGCATAATAGATGCTAAGTGGGACAATCAGTTGCATCGACATTTGCACACTGTTGCATATTTTTTGAATCCTCATTTTTAATATGATGACAATTTATGTGCCAATGTGGAAGTTAAGGTGGGATTGTACGTTTGTATGGAAAAGTTTATTCCTAACTCCGAGGAAATAAAGAAAGCTGATTTGCAATTGGATGCATTCCGATTGAGACTAGGGTTATTTGGCTCCACAAATGCCAAAAACACGTGTAAGAAACGTGATCCTGGTAAGTACCGTCGATTAATGTATGTATATGCTTTCATTTTGATTAAACGTACTCTTGGTAAGTACCGTTGTACTGGTAAGATTGATATATGTTTTAATATTGATCAATCGAATTAGTGGATCGCATTTGGAGATGAAACTTCGGAATTAAGAAACTTTGCATTGAAGATTTTGAGTTTAACTTAGTCATCTTCTGCGTGTGAGCGTAATTGGAGTACTTTTAGTCAGGTATTTATTAGATATAAATAATTTATATTCTCAAATATATTTATTAATATTTTATGAGATCTCACTAATGCTCAATTACTTGTAAATTTGTAATATAGATACATACAAAGAGAAAGAATTGACTGTCCGCATCCAGGCTTAACTCATTGGCTTATATTATGTACAATAAAAAATTAAAAGATCATCACATCAAATAAAAGGCACTAACGGAAGAAGAGGATCCATTGGTTGTTGATAGTGTGCCATCTGATAATGAGTGGGTTGCAGGGGAAAATGATGAAAATATCTCGAGAATTACTTATGGGAATGATGATATGGAGGGTGAAGGGACTCATGGGAATGAATACACAGTTGGACGAGAAGAGACTAATGTGAGGGAAATTACACTTGGAGGGAAAGGGACTCGGGGAACAACTAGTAAACAAGGAACTCAAAAGAGAAAGACTTTGTAGTCAAAAACTAAAATAACAGGTTAGTGCCATTACTTAAGTTGTCTTTATAATGTTCTTTAAAAAAACATACTCATTTGGAGTAAATATATATTCACTTGTTTATTTATAGATAAATGGAAGGGATTGCAATTAGTACATGAAGAACTGGAGTTTGAGGATCTTAGCACTGACAATGAGGAGGATGACAGAGCTATTAGATATGATGATGATTCCATAGAGGATCCTCTTAGTGACGATAGGAGTGATGATGGAGACGATGATTTGGGATTTGATCTATTTTTAGGCTGCTGGATACGAATGATACACTACTTATATAGTGATGGATGATCACTATATAAGTAGTTGATGATATTATGTTATTTTGATGTTTTGTTATGATACATTAATGTTAGGTTGGTTATTTATGTCTTTTATGACCTTGATTATAATGATGGATTATTTTATGATTTTATTAGCATTTTTTATAATTTTTTGGGGACTTTTAGGTTTTCAAATCGAGGCTTCTGCCTCGCTCCGCCTCGAAGCTTACGCCTCGCCTCGTCCGAAGAAAAAAGCTTTGTACCGCTTTTAGCTTTTTTGAACATTGGAACCACCTTCTCCATAATGGACATTATCTCCCTATTAGATGCCTCAACTTGGCCATTACTTTGAGGATGGTAGGATGTAGAGACCTTATGCAAAACATTGTACTTCTTGAATAGTGCAGCTAGTATCCTATTAGAAACGTGTACCCCTATCACTTATTACAACCCTTGGAATTCCAAACCTGTAAAATATATTAGACCTTGACAAAATCTGCAACAGTTTTAGAGTCATCAGTTCTTGTAGCCTTAGCTTCCACCCATTTAGAGACATAATCAACAACCAACAGAATGTATAGATTGCCAAAAGAAACAAGGAATGGTCCCATAAAATCAATACCCCAAACATAAAAAACTTCAACAATCAAAATAGGAATTTATGGCATCTGGTTTCTATGTGATATGGTACATGTTCTTTGGCACTTTGCACATGCTTTACAAAATAGAAAAGAGTCTTTAAATATATTAGGCTAATAAAAACCACTTTCCAAAACCTTAAGAGAAATTTTCTTTGGCCCAAAGTGTCCTCCACAAGCATATGAGTGACAAAAGGTGAGAATAGATATGAATTCATGATCAAACACACATCTCCTAACTATTTGGTCAGAGCAGAATTTCCACAAGTGTGGATCAACCCATACATAATACTTAGCATTAATTTTGAGCCTTTCTCTTTGGTTTCTAGAATACCCCTCAGGCACATGTTGACTAACTAGATAATTGACAATATTTGCAAACCAAGGTACTACTTTACCAATTGTAAACAAATACTCATCTAGAAAAGAGTCCTGCAAGAGAAGTGTCTCTTTATTCCTTAGCAATCTACTCAAGTTATCTGCCACCACGTTGTCAGCTCTCTTCTTGTCCCTAATCTCTAGGTTAAACTCTTGCAACAACAAAATCCATTTTATGATTCTAGGCTTTGAGTCTTTCTTGGTCAGTAAATACCCAAGAGCAACATGGTCAGAGTAAACTATAACTTTAGTACCCAGTAGATTAGATCTAAACTTATCTAAAGCAAATACAACAGATAAAATCTCTTTTTTAGTTGTAGAGTAATTGATCTGAGCATCATTCAATGTCCTGGAAGCATAGTATATGGCATGCACAACTTTGTCAACTCTTTGCCCCTAAAATAACTCCTACTGCATAGTTACTTGCATCACACATGATTTCAAAAGGCAATCCCCAGTTTGGTGGTTGTATGACAGGTGATGAGGTTAAAAGCTTCTTTAATTTGTCAAATGCCTCCTTGCACTCATCATTAAATTGGAATTGCGCATCCTTTTGCAACAACATACATAGTGGCAGAGCTATTGTTGAGAAGTCCTTGATAAACCTTCTATAGAAACCTGCATGACCAAGAAAAGATCAAATTTCCTGCACATTTGCAGGGTAGGGCAAAGCATTAATTATTTCTATTTTAGCATTATCAACCTCTAATCCTTTAGTTGAGACAACATGACCAAGTACTATACCTTGTTCTACCATAAAGTGACATTTTTTCCAATTTAGAACAAAGTTAGTTTCCAAACATCTGTCAAGTACTCTAGTTAGGTTATCTAAACATGTATCAAATGGGTCACCATGGATTGTAATTTCATACATAAACACTTCAATACAACGTTCAAGAATATCAGAGATTATATTTACCATGAACCTTTGAAAGATACCTGGTCTATTGAAAAGTCCAAAAGACATTATTTAATAAGTAAATGTACCAAATGGGCATGTGAAGGTATTCTTATCGTGATCTTTTGGGGGACGCCCCCAAAATAGGTATACAACACCCATTCTGAGTCGCCAAATACATGGTACAGAAACAACTACAACTTTATTAATATAACATAAAAACTATGAGTTTAAATACAAATATTGTCATCTAGACAATATCCACACTCAAATAAGTCCTCATTACAATTATTAATACACTATTTTACAGAATAGTGAGGACTACTAGAACAACTTCTAGAACCATCATTCCACACCCCGACTAGTACACGTTACATTCTCGCCTCCTGAGAAGAAAAATGGAACAACAAGGAAAAGGGTGAGCTCAACTAGCCTAGTAAAGAACATTATGAGTAAGATAATATAGAACAAATTATCGTTAGTCCACAACAGGGAAAAATCTAATAGAATACAATAGACAACCAGTTTTAAATCAATCTTCGCAGTGGAAATAATAATTCATTAGAAAAGTTAAGTAGAGAATGCAAACTATTATCTTCTATATATGAATTTAAAAGTTCATCGTCGATATTTTATCCCTGTAACATCAATCAATATATATCGGAATCAAATATTCATCTTTGCACTCTGGCCAAAGATATTCATCGATTAGTCATGTTCATCTAAACACTGTTCATCTTTGCACTACGGGCCAAAGATATTAATCGATCGATCATGTTCATCTCAACACTGTTCATCTTTGCACTACGGGCCAAAGATATTCATCAAGAAATCATTCATCTTTTTACTCTGAGGCCAAAGATATTCGATTAATATCATCATTTAGGGTGAGGATGATGAAAAATATTTTAAAGAAAAGCGAATCCGATGAAACAAAAAAGAACAAGTATTAAGGATTAAGTACTTTTAAATAATCCATTCAAAAATACTTCATAAATAACAGTTGGAGTAAAATTCAAGAATGAAGATCAAAACATAGATCCAATCAAAGATAAGAATCATAACAGACAATCTTGGACACAGAAAAGAAAATTAATTTTTCTGTGAATAGTGTCGTATTCGTGAATAGTGCCATATACGTGAATAGTAACTCCGACCTCAAAAGATAGAAATTTCACAAAAAAACATCATCACGCTTCGTGAATAGTACTTATGAATAGTAACTCATGAATACTAACTCGTGAATAGTAACTCATGAATAGTAACTCGTGAATAGTAACTCCGACATAAAAAAGTTCCAAATTTGATAAAAAGTTCAGAACAATATTTCGGCATAATGATAATAAAGAAGATAATATCATTTAAAAAGAAACAACATCCCTTACCTCAGAAAGAATAATACTTCTGACTGGAATACTAGATATAGTGCTGAAAGAACTTGCACCGTATAGCAATACTCAAAGTACTAAAATACTCACAAATACGCTCGATATTATAGAGAGAGAAATCTTTAGTTTCTGGTGTGATTTTCAATTCTAACCTAAGCACCCTATTTATAGGAAAATGCTTAGAACACAAAAGTAGAAAATTTAATATAATATTAATATATTATATATAAATTTCTATGCACACATTCTAAGATCTGAACGCAGCCATCTTGCACATGCTAATGATGCCAACCAAGTATAAAAAACGTTTTTATTATTTAAAATAATTAAAACTTCCAAAAATCAATATTCAGGAATTTCGGAACTTCAATAATTCATAATAAATAGCCCTTTTATCAGAAAATTCAAATCTCGGGGTTTTTTTTATAGAAAATTCAATTCTCTACAACTTTACAGAAGAAAGTTTTTCCAAATTCCAAACAAAAATTGACCGAAATCCATAAACGGACGATTTTACAGGCTATAATCAAATTTCAGTCAAGAAATGGGTCCACCAACATGTTTAACATGTTTTAAACAACTTTTGCAACAAAAATACTCTTCCTCCTCATATACTTATATAACCCACATTTATTGTAAAAATATCCCCATTATTATATTATAATAATATAATAAAATATTATTTTATCAGAAAAGATAAAATATCGATTTTCAACAATTGTCACTTTAAAAATTTTCTCCATCTATATCCACATAAAATGAATATTTTCCTCATCATATAAATCAATAATTAATTATTCACAAATAATATTACAGAATCACGAGATCTTTGGCAACGGTAGTTCCGGGAAGAGGGGCTTTCAATAAGAATTTCTCTTCTCACAAGCAATTAGGTGACCAAACCTCTCCTTAGACAAAACTTTTCTAGACATTGCCAATAATGTTTTCTAATAATATTATTCAGATAATATGAATTATTGGTCCGATAATAGAAAATACTGTGTAGTGACAATTATTGAAACAACGGTAATATAAAATATCAACGCAGCAATTATTGAATCAATAAAATAAAATACTGAACAGTAACTACTGTAACAATTATTGAGTAGTGCCTTCTTACGTAAGAATCAATAATTGGTGCAATACCGGTATCTTCTTTTCAACAACAGCAGACATCGTGTTTTTAACCACTAGGTATTCCAATGAAGATTAATTGGTAACAAGCTGCTACTGTTTATTTATAAACAACTTATACTTGTCGTTTTATTCATCCAATTGCTTTTTTCGTTATGGGGCCCATACAATTTGCTGCCGTCGCATCGAATATTCTCGGCAAAGAAGAATATTCCAAGACCAAACGAATATTCTCGACAACAATGAGTATTTTATAACCACTTGCTTATTTGAAATATTTGCACATTTTACCCATAACTAACCACATTAATCAAATCAACCCTTACTATTTCAAAATGATAAAAGAGGAAATTAAATTTCATTTATTAATAATTTGGGGTCTTACAACCTCCTTCCTTATGAAATTTTGTCCTCGAAATTGACGTGCGTACACAGTGTTTCAAAAGATGAGGATACCTCGCTTTCATTTCCGTTTCCAACTCGGTGTCATTTCCTCAATAAGCATGGTTTCTCCACAAAACTTTAACTTGTGGTATGACTTTTCGTCGTGTAGGACATGCTCATTCCTATCCAAAATCTTGACAGTACCTCTTCATACGTTAAGTCTTCTATTATCTCATCCTGGTTCTAACTCAATAACATGGTTCGGGTCGTCACATATTTACATAACATCGACACGTAAAAAAGCGTTATGAACACGCGTCATACTTGGCGAAGAAACGAGTCTATAGGCCACGGTTCCTATTCGATCTAGGATTTCAAATGGACTAATAAATTGAAGGTTTGAGCTTTCCTCACATCGATTCTCTCTTTTGGAATAACAACTTCTTGTACCTCCTTCTTCATATTCATCACTCACGGTGTGTAGCTTGACGCGTTTTAACTTTATCGATTAAAGTCAGATTTACTTGTATATCATCACGTGAGTCCCTAGAGTCTTTAACTCTATATCTCATCATTTGTAAGTTATATGAAATGGGTCTTTGACAATATCGCATTCATACTGTGTATCACGATCTTGTACTCAACACGCCAACTACCACGCGTTCGCTTTTCAGGATGGTATGGTTAGAACATGTCTTTGAAATGAGTCTCCTATTGAGTTCTTGAAGCTCTTCCCATATTCCTTGCTCTATTCGAATTTGTATCTCTACGAGTTAGCTGCGTTAATGGAGTAGCGATTCGAGAAAATCTTTCCACAAAATCTTCGATAATAACCAGCTAAGCATAGAAAGCTACGTATTTCGATTACTGACTTAGGTTGCTCTCAACTGTGACTCATATCCCAATCATGGATAGCACGTCACAATGACACCTATCGATTTACTACTGCATAATATGGGCGTCCCTACGGAGATGCGGCGGTGCATTCCACAAAGGAAGTCACCAGATAAAGGCTCGGGTACCAAATTCTATAGTTGAATTTTTAACTCCTGAAGTTCAATAGGAGCCATGAGATTTTTAGAAATGGGTTTTGTACCGGGTTCAAAGTCGATACAAAGTTCAATATCACACTTTGGGAGTAAGCCAAGAAATTCTTCAGGAAATTTATTAACAATAGAAATATCATCCAAATCTGACGTATTTTTGTTTAAGTCCACAACATGGGCTAAGAAAACTTGACATCCATTTTTCAATAAACGAATGACTTTATGGCTTGATATAAAAGTGTTTGACTTCAATTGTTTGGTTGCTTGAATTCGAATAACAGGTTGCTTAGGAATATGAAAACTAACAACCTTATGAAAGCAATCAATTTTGGCATGATGAGTAGTTAATCAATCAATCCCCAAAATCACATCAGAAGCAAGTATCTTTAAAGAAATAAGGTCAACGGGTAATGTGATGGTGCCAACTTGGATCAAACAAGATTTATAAGCAAAGTGGATGTAACGAAAGTTTCTCTAGCAGAGTTTCCATGAGATAGGTCAAAGTCTAACTTCTCCTAATTAAGTTTAAGCGTTGAGCACAAGTAGAAGAGATAAAAGAATGGGTAGCTGCCAGTATCTAGTAAGGTATAAACTTCGCATGAATTTATGATTAGCTTTTAGTGGTCACCTCGTTTGGGTTCTCGTATGTTGACCGATCCCGACAAACGCGCTCTTCCAGAACCATTGACTTTGACTTTTTCGGGACGAATTTTTTTGAGTCACCATCCCCATCTGGGGTTGGTTTCATTCAAATCTAATCTCGAGTGATATGCCCTTCCTTTCCACAAGTTATAACATACCTTAAACTGCTAGGGCGGTTCAATGATATGTCCTTCTTTTTCGCATTTATAGCATATAATGACGGTGGTGGTCGTTCTCCTCCCTAAAACCGATTGTTGTGGCCCCCAAATCCAAAAGTTCTCTAACCTCGCATTCAGGTGCTCACGATCCTATCATCATCATAAGCATTCTATAACTATTTTGAAATAATAAACATACATTGTTCATTATAATAAGGTCTCATAATATGGTCCCAAGGTCTCCATAACCTTAACTTTAAATACACCATTTATAATACAAATAGTTTACTTAAGAAATTCCATTAGATAATAACTAATTTAACATTCATTCTAAAATTACTCCTGGATCTTACCCTTGTCCTTCACGTTAGATCCTTGAACTTAAGTGAAAAATAGAGGTCATGATATAGCAAGAGTAAGCAAACTAATTTGCTTCACAAGTTTATAAAGACAAAGGATATATATCATGACTTAGAAAGAAATATTGCCTTCAATGTTCAACAATAATATAAGATTGTGGAGGAACATGAATTAATAATCAACAATTGAATATTCGATAATTGAATAACATGAACTCGAGTGGTTTTGAATAACCATGAACATTTGCCAAGGTGCTCAAATTGATTTAAATTGGACCTTTTAATAAGTTTTGGTATTCAAGGGATCGACCTTTTCATACCCCGTGATTTATGCATAAACACTTAATAATCCGACATTGATATCATGCCTTAATCAAATTTGTCCATTTCTCACCAAGAGTTCTTACCATATCAATTAATAAGAACCAGTTATTTAAAACCCATTTGATTTAACAAATTTAGACATACTTGATCTAGCTGATATAATTAGCATAGATCTATCCCATAAACAGTTCATAAATAAAGAACTTTAATTTAATTCACAGTTCAATGGCAGTAGAACGGAATTCGATTGCACAAAGTGCGTAATTTCAATGATCGATAAAGACGTGAATAATCATCAATAATTATTCACTAACATGCTTTTGAAAATAATAACTCAAGTTGAGTTAGGAAACTTGCCTCGATCGAGAGGTTACTGACTCTAAATAAATTTCTATCCACTATGTAGTTAAATTATCTTCCTTTGAGAGACCTATAATTAGTCTTTCAATTAGTCAATGCATAACATCGATTATGTAATCACATAGATATCATACATTACAATAAGTTCTTATAAACATTATCATGCCTAGATAGTGTTATTATTAATTAACGACTACCTTTAATTCACATAATATTATTAACTTAGATAATATTAATTCACCTTCTAGTATTATTGGTTCACTAATAATACTTTAAATCATTTACCAACATTTTATTCACTTACTAATATTATTAATCATTTAATAATATTTTATCCCTTTACTAATATTATTAATTATTTAATAATATTTTATTCACTTACTAATATTATTAATCATTTAATAATATTTTATTCACTTACTAATATTATTAATCATTTAATAATATTTTATTTAATTTCGAATATTATTATTTAATAATAATACTCTAATCTAATATTTTTATTTACATAACAACATCATATTATAATATTATTAGTATTATAATAATATTCCAATGATTTATTAAATTAATAAATAATTTATTCTAATTGTTCATCCTTTAATAACCTCTTATTTAATATCCATAAAAGGTCATAAGTAATATTTATTATTATAAATTACCAAAATGCCCTAAGATAGTCATGATATAATATATTATGAGCATTCAAGCATAAAAATTATATTTTTCTCATTAAAGGCATCATTTAACTATTTATTTCCTTTTATTCATAACCTAATCATTTTTAGGAAAAATAGCAAACTGATTCTAAAAATTCTCAGCTTCTGGATTTTAACAGAATATGAACCAACAATGATCCTCTAATTTTTCTAGAATTTTAGAAAATGATTTACTATTTTTAGAGTGTCCAAAACACTTGGATCTTGCTCTATTTTTCATAAATTGAGTTTTACTCAGAAAAATCTGAAATTTTTAGGGTATGCTCTCTTAACATATATGAAGCTACTGTAAAACTTTTGGAATTTTCCAGTGTATACACAATGAGATATTCGTAGGATAATAGTTATGGAGTCCTTTACTGAAATAGTCATTACGCACAATATATAACTCAAACGATGTCCATTTCTTTTTCCTACGCGTAGATAACTTCATAAGGTACCTCTGTAATATTTTTCCAGATTTTTACAAGACAAGGAACTAACCGAAACAGCCTCATGAAAAACAAGTCAAGAGCTGATTTAGAGTTTCAAAGCTTTAGCATATAAAGTGGACTTGTTTTGGGAAAAATAATCTTAAAAGTTTCAAAACTTACTAGATTTGTGATCTACCACTTGGGTTTACTAGATAACTCATGTATCTAGCACCCCCTTCGACGGATCATAATTCCAAGTTGTAGAACTTGAGTTACACAAGATTTAGTGGAAGAAAAACAAGAGTTTTCACCCTTGGAGAACATATGCTCATTTTCTTCCTCTAAGCCTTAGATCCAACACTCAAGATACTTAGTTCCATGCATGATGGTATGTATAACTAGTGTATCTTGAGTAGTTGTACATAACACCATCAAAACTCAAGCTATCAAAACAAGGTAAGAGAAGAAGATGAAGGTACATTATACCTTGACTTAGTGGCTACCTTCCTTTATTTTCCAAAGTAACTAATAAACTTAGGGGCATAAACAACTAGCACTCCTATTTTTTTCTTTCTATGGATGAAATTCTCTCTTTCTTTTCTCTCTTTGAAGTTGGCTAGCTTTGGGAGCAAGAGATAGAAGAAGAAGATGAAGAAGATGGAGAGAAAATGAAATGTTGGAATCTGAATGAAGTGTTGGAAGAATGAGATGTGCATTGAAAATGTAATGGGCAATTCATTATTAATTCTCCCACAATCATTTTGTTGCCCATTAGGTAAAACACTTTGTATTATTACTTACCTTAGGTTAAACATGATTAAATGTGCATAATGGAGTGTCAACCAATGGGAGCCTTACAACATTGTCCTTATGTTTAATCATGTCTACTAATGGACAAGCTAGATTAATTAATCCACTTAGGATCCTCATAATATCCACCATTTAGCTTTTTTTATTTTAAATGCCCAATTTTGATTAATCAAATGTCTAGAATACCCCCAATCAAGTGGGCTAAGTATTGGATTACATTTTATTTTCCTTGGGCTTTTCTTTTTAATTAATTTGGGCTAGATAAAAATATAGTCCAACAATTTTAATAATGTTACCCAATTTGATAATTTAGGGCTTTCATCTCCAATCATATGAAGTTTAATTACTTATACATATGATTTTATCTCATAACCTAATTAGATTTACAAGAATTAGGTTTAAAATTATTAGTCACTTGAAATACTAAGTTTACCCACTTAAGTTAGTATACATATAAAATACTAACTTTTTCGTGTTACCATAACCCTTAGGTTATTTAATATCCTTACCTAATGTATAATTAGGTCACAAGGCTTTCATTTTTAATGAAATCCATAAATGTATGTATCCATATATAACACAAAGTAAAAAAAATGTACATACATACATGGTGACTTAAAATTCACGGTTATTACATCCTCCCCCCCTTATAAGAATTCCGTCCCCGGAATTACATATAAGGTTACTCAAAAGGTGTGGGTAATTTTTCTTATCCTTTCTTCAAGTTCCCACGTAGCTTCTTCAAAGATTGTGGTTCCTCCAAAGAACTTTTTATGTAATGTATAACCTTATTTCGCAATTTCGCTCCTTTCATCTAAAACTTCGATCGAATTTCCTCATACGATAAATCTTTTTTCGACTGAATTGGCTCGTGACGATATCACATGCTTGTAATCGAAGCTTATATGGTCGTAGTAATCGACACACATGAAACACATTATGAATATGCTCCGATTCAGAGGTAGAGCTACCTCGTATGCCACTTCGCCTATCTTCTTCAGATCTCAAAAGGTCCAATAAATCTCGGACTTCGGCTTTTACCTTTCTTTCCAAACCTTATCTTCCCTTTCCAAGGAGATACTTTCAAAAATGCATAGCTTCCCACCTCAAAATCTCGCTTCAGCGATGTAAGTCTCAGATATTCTTTCCGGCGATCTTGAGTTGCTACCGGTCGGCTCTAATCACCTTAATGGTCTCTGATCTCTTTGCACCGATTCGGGTCCCAACAATGACGCGTTCACCCACTTCGTCCCAAAGATAAGGGCGTTTCTACATTTCCTTCCATATAGTGCTTTTCAGATGCGGCGGCATTCTGAATCTTTGGCGTGGTAGCTATTGTTGTATGCGAACTCTACCAATGGAAGATGATCCTCCCAACTACCCTTGAAGTCCATCACACAAGCTCTGAGCATGTCTTCAAGTGTTTGAATCGTTCTCTCGCTTTGCCCATCGGTCTGCGGATGATACGCGGTACTCATCCGTAGCTGCGTCCCCATTCTTTCCTGAAGACTCTTCCAGAAGTTTGACGTGAATCGCGGATCCCTATCCGACACAATAGATATTGGTACGCCATGTCTCGAGATAATTTCCTTGATATATAATTTGGCTAGTTGGTCCAGACTATACCTGATCTTGATCGGAAAAAAGTGAGCCGACTTCATAAGACGATCTACGATCACCCATATGGCGTCGTGTCCTTTTTGCGTTGTTGGAAGTCCCACCACAAAATCCATCGTGATGTGCTCCCATTTCCTCTGGAATCTCTAAAGGTCGTAATAATCCACTCGACCGTTGATGCTCGCCTTGACTCTCTCGACAAGTTAGACATCCACGACACATTCTCGCAACCTCTCTCTTCATGTTTGGCCACCAAAAGTGTTGACGTAAGTCTTGATACATCTTTGTGCTTCCTGGGTGTATCGAGTACCTCGTATTGTGTGCTTCTTGCAGAATCTCTTCTCTTAGTTCTGGTATTAATGGTACCCAAATTCGTCCTTCAAATCTTAGCAATCTGGTGCCATCAATCTTGTATTTCAATTCATCCCCTTCAGCTAACCGCTTCTTGATGCTGTCACAATCTTCGTCCTTCTCTTGAGCCTCTTTAACCTTATCTAATAAAGTAGGGCTCGCTGCCACAGTAAATAATTTCTCATTGACCTCCATCGGGTACTTAACCTCTAAGTCAAGTCGTTCGAAATCCTTCACCAATTCCTCTTGAATGGTTAACTTCAATAACTTCTCTCCGCTTTTTCTCATTGTGGCATCACCACTACATTTGCTTTGCTCGGATGGTACGTAATCTCATAATCATAATCCTTGATCAATTTCTAGCCATCTGCACACGCCTCATATTTAGCTCCTTCGGGTGAAGATATACTTTAGACTCTTATGATCCGTATATATCTCGTGACTTCTCTCCATACAAATAGTGCCTCCAAATTTTCAAGGCAAAAAACTATGCGCTTACTCTGTGTCATGAGTGGATAACCCTTCTCATAGTCCTTTACCGACGTGAAGCGACGTAATGACCTTTCCATGCCGCATCAAGATACGTACCAAGACCCTTGTGTGGCGCGATCACTATACACTACAAATCCTCCCGTGTTGTCCAGTAAAGCCAACACACGGTGTGCTTCGATCGAGCCTCTTCTTCAATTCCATGAAACTCTGTTCACATTTTTCCGTCCAAACGAACTTCACCGCCTTTCTAGTAAGGTTGGTCAATGGCGATGCTACCTTTGAAAAATCTTGGATGAATCTTGATAGTATCCTCGCTAATCCCAAGAAACTCCTAATTTTTATATGACTTGTCTTTGGTCGTTCCCATTGATAACCGCTTCTACTTTTCTTTGGATCTACCAAACACCATCTTTGTCGATAACGTGACCAAAAAATTGCACTCTCCACAACCAAAATTCACACTTGGAGAACTTTTCATACAACTTCTCCTCCTTAACGTCTCCAACACTTTCCTTAGATGTTCGGGCGTGATCTTCCTCTCGTCTCGGAATATACCGTAATGTCGTCGATGAACACGACAACAAACTTATCCAAACATCGCTTAAACACACTGTTCATCAAATCCATGAATGCTTTGGTGCATTAGTTAACCCAAAAGACATTACCGTAAACTCAAAGTGTCCATACCGGAGTTACAATGCCGTCTTTGGAACATCCTCATGTCTCACCTTGAGTTGGTGATAACTTGATCCTCAAGTCAATTTTTGAAAAGTATTTTGCCCCTTCAACCGATCAAACAATCACGATCCTCTGGGCAATGGGTATTTATTCTTAATGGTGACCTTGTTTAACTCCTCAGTAGTCGATCTAAAGTCTTAATGACCCATCCTTCTTCTTTACGAATAAGACCGTGGTGCTCCCCATGGTGATACGCTTGGTGAATGTATCCCTTATCTAACAACTCTTGTAGTTGAACCATCAGTTCCTTCATTTCTACAGGAGCCATACGACACTGGCGCTTTGGATACCGGTGATGTCCTTAGTGCCAAATCGATAACAAACTCTATCTCTCTATCTGGTGGCAATCCCGAATTTCATCGGGAAAACGTCAACGAATTCCCTTTACAATAGGTATTTGACCCCGGTTCACCCTCGATTCTGCGGGTATCCACAACGTGAGCCAAATAACCTATACAACCCTTCCTAAGCAACTTCCTTGCTTGCATCATCGACAACAAGATTGTCTTGGCGATTTATCGCCATAAAATACCACCTTTGACTTATTCGAGTCTTTAGGGTGTACGCACTTTCTCTATAAATAATGATCGCCCCATGACTTGATAACCAATCCATCCCAAGGATTACATCAAACTCTCCAAGACGAATCAGATTATCAAATCCACGTTAAGCTTAAAACCTCTTACATAAAGAGTACAATGCAGTTCCTATAGATGTAGTCTCACGGGGATAATTTCTTTGTTTGCTACTTCTACATTCATAGGGTGTTCTAATAGTTCATGAGGTAACCTTAATCTTTGAGCAAATTCATCAGATACAAAAGAACATGAAGCTCCCAAATCGAATAACACATAGGCATTTATATCATTGATCGGAATTATACCTGACACCACCTCCCTAGATGCCACGGCATCTTGCACCGTCATATTGAATTTCCGTGCTGTCGGTTTGTTTGGCTGGGCTGGTCCTCCACTGGTTGTCTTAGTGTTATTGCCTTGCTGCCATTTCCGTCATCCGTGCTTTTTTTCTTCTTGGGCAATCCTTGATCCGATGTCCCACTTCACCACAATTAAAGCAACCTCCTTTCTTCACCTTAGTACAATTGGGTGAGGTATGCCCTTCTTGCCCACATGTATAACATATCATTTTTCCTTTCAAGCACTCCCCGAGTGACCCTTTTCCATAGCTTCCTACACATCGACTTCTTTTGTTGCACACTTCTTTCTTTGCATCTCCAGATTACTACCCCCACTGCTCCATTTCCGCTTCTTATTGTTGCTACCGCCACTGCTAACATTTTGATTCCCACCTTCTGATTTCTTCTTATTCTTCTCCCGATTGTATCTTGAGACCGCTTCGCTTCCTCCTTCCGCTATAAGAGCTTTTTCTAACAGAGTTGAGAATGATGGGATTTGTAAAACCGCTACCTTACTATAAATCCACGGCTTTAGTCCATTTTCAAACCTTCTCGCTTTCCTCACCTCTGTGTCCACCTGATGTGTAGCGAATCTCGCCAATTCATTAAATTTGTGAAGATACTACGAAATCGACATATTCTCTGTTTTAGTTCCAAGAACTTGATCTCCATTCTTGCTTGAACGCTCGTGGAAGTAGTTCTCAAGAACAACTTCTTGAATGCTTCCCAAGTCACGATTCCAGTTCCACTTTTGTTACGGTTGGCATCCCACCAATAGTTAGCCTCACCCTTTATTAAGTAGGTAGCAAAAAATGGTCTTCGTTTCTTCCGCTTTTCTCTAGCAATAACGAAGGCCTTCTCAATCTCCTTTACCCATATTTGGGCTTCTATCGGTCTGGCTTTGTTCTCTCCGAACTCCCATGGTCTCCCATCGCTTGAAGTCTTTAAAGTTGACTAGTTGGGTGCTGCTCGATTTCCTGCGGAGTTGAGCTTGATTCCTCATGGCTTCAACCATCATGTTAATAAAATCTTGCATTGGGTTTTGTTGAGATCCCATTGCATTATTAACCTCGACTCTTCAATATCTTGGTTCCCGAGTCCACTTTCGCAGCGCCATTATCTAGTGAAACAAAAATTCTAACACGTTACTCTGATTTATTATCATATGATTACTTAGTATGTAATACGCTATTTATTTAAACAATCGGATGATCATTATGTGAGAGTTTTAAGTTACCTAGAGATTTGGAAGTCTTTTCTCCCGCTTAGTGGGTTAAGTTTGTTTTTAAAGAACATTTTCCAAATCGATCATGAATTCATATAACATTAAATAGAAAATTTACTATTTAAAATTTTCTAACACATATCATAATAATACCGCATTTATATTCGTGTATATTTTATAAATGCTACTATCCCATTTAACACAAAAGATGGGATTAACTCATAATGATACCTCCTACACAAACACAATTAGGAAAGTACCTAACCATTTACTACCTCACTTTTGTTGAGGTTTACATCAACATAAAACCTTATTACACAACAAGAAAGGTACTAATGCATCTATTTACAATCGGGCCATCACATCATCACCATGGTGGCCCCGCCAGTCACCACTTGACAGCTCTTAGGGAAGCAACTACTCCAAAGACTTACGCCGAACGGATCGACTAGGCTCTCCTCCTATCTCATAGTGTGCCCTCCTAGCCCCTTCATCGCTACTGGCCCTCATACGTTGCATCAAGGGCCACCCTAAAATTTCTACTACCGACTTTTTGGCTCTGCGATTCGATCTTTAATTGCCCCACCACTCATCCGACTCATGGAGTGCCTCTTCCACCCACATCTTATCGGCAATTTATACATCAAACTCACCTGCATCTCCAAATGCTTTATGCTCACTCTCTCCAAACTTTGCCTTTTCATTCTCTAGTCTGCACTTCAAAGATCTCAACTTCATTTGGGACTCATCCAATTTTTTCCTTCGCTCGACTTTCTCCATCTGGGCTTGATGAGCCTCATCCTTGTATTGTTCTTCAAAGAAATTGGAGGTGTGGTTTTTCACTTCTAATTCCTCCACTCTGCCTTCTAATTGGTGATTCTCCTCAACAAGTCCCTCACCGGAGGACCATGAGGGACATCTTGGGTGACCTCATGCTCAAGCGGGTTCTTGCTTCAACCTGAGTAACTACCTTGGGCTCGTCGAGGACATCCTACAAACACCATAAAGTCAACGTCAATTACCACAATAAAATATATTCATTGATGAAATGAAATAATATTTTATTAAGTACAACACAAACTTGATGAATTTCCATAATCCATCTCCTAACATACTCTATAAGAGTTTTCTACTAAGGTTATAACCTAGGTTTCGCATTTCTAATGTTTATAACCCATGACTTTGATACTAACTTTGTGACGCCCCCAAATCCAAAGTTCTTTAACCTCGATTCAAAGGCTCACGATCCTATCATCATCATAAGCATTCTATAACTATTTTGAAATAATAAACATACATTGTTCATTATAATAAGGTCTCATAATATGGTCCCAAGGTCTCCATAACCTTAACTTTAAATACACCATTTATAATACAAATAGTTTACTTAAGAAATTCCATTAGATAATAACTAATTTAACATTCATTCTAAAATTACTCCTGGATCTTGCCCTTTCCCTTGTCCTTCACATTAGATCCTTCGGACTTAACTGAAAATAGAGGTCATGATATAACAAGAGTAAGCAACTAATTTGCTTCACAAGTTTATAAAGACAAAGGATATATATCATGACTTAGAAAGAAATATTGCCTTCAATGTTCAACAATAATATAAGATTGTGGAGGAACATGAATTAATAATCAACAATTGAATATTCGATAATTGAATAACATGAATCGAGTGGTTTTGAATAACCATGAACATTTGCCAAGGTGCTTCGATGATTTAAATGGACCTTTTAATAAGTTTTGGTATTCAAGGATCAACTTTTCATACCCCGTGATTTATGCATAAACACTTAATAATCCGACATTGATATCATGCCTTAATCAAATTTGTCCATTTCTCATCAAGAGTTCTTACCATATCAATTAATAAGAACAGCTTATTTAAAACCCATTTGATTTAACAAATTTAGACATACTTGATCTAGCCGATATAATTAGCATAGATCTATCCCATAAACAGATTCATAAATAAAGAACTTTAATTTAATTCACAGTTCAATGGCGGTAGAAGCGAATTGATTGCACAAAGTGCGTAATTTCAATGATCGATAAAGACGTGAATAATCATCAATAATTATTCACTAACATGCTTTGAAAATAATAACTCAAGTTGAGTTAGGAAACTTGCCTCGATCAGAGGTTACAACCACGAAATAAATTTCTATCCACTATGTAGTTAAATTATCTTCCTTTGAGAGACCTATAATTAGTCTTTCAATTAGTCAATGCATAACATCGATTATGTAATCACATAGATATCATACATTACAATAAGTTCTTATAAACATTATCATGCCTAGATAGTGTTATTATTAATTAACGACTACCTTTAATTCACATAATATTATTAACTTAGATAATATTAATTCACCTTCTAGTATTATTGGTTCACTAATAATACTTTTAAATCATTTACCAACATTTTATTCACTTACTAATATTATTAATCATTTAATAATATTTTATCCCTTTACTAATATTATTAATCATTTAATAATATTTTATTCACTTACTAATATTATTAATCATTTAATAATATTTTATTCACTTACTAATATTATTAATCATTTAATAATATTTTATTTAATTCGAATATTATTATTTAATAATAATACTCTAATCTAATATTTTATTTACATAACAACATCATATTATAATATTATTAGTATTATAATAATATTCCAATGATTTATTAAATTAATAAATAATTTATTCTAATTGTTCATCCTTTAATAACCTCTTATTTAATATCCATAAAAGGTCATAAGTAATATTTATTATTATAAATTACCAAAATGCCCTAAGATAGTCATGATATAATATATTATGAGCATTCAAGCATAAAAATTATATTTTTCTCATTAAAGGCATCATTTAACTATTTATTTCCTTTTATTCATAACCTAATCATTTTTAGGAAAAATAGCAAACTGATTCTAAAAATTCTCAGCTTCTGGATTTTAACAGAATATGAACCAACAATGATCCTCTAATTTTTCTAGAATTTTAGAAAATGATTTACTATTTTTAGAGTGTCCAAAACACTCGGATCTTGCTCTATTTTTCATAAATTGAGTTTTACTCAGAAAAATCTGAAATTTTCAGGGTATGCTCTCTTAACATATATGAAGCTACTGTAAAACCTTTGGAATTTTCCAGTGTATACACAATGAGATATTCGTAGGATAATAGTTATGGAGTCCTTTACGGAAATAGTCATTACGCACAATATATAACTCGAAACGTGTCCGTTCTTTTTCCTACGCGTAGATAACTTCATAAGGTACCTCTGTAATATTTTTCCAGATTTTTACAAGACAAGGAACTAACCGAAACAGCCTCATGAAAAACAAGTCAGTAGCTGATTTAGAGTTTCAAAGCTTTAGCATATAAAGTGGACTGTTTTGGGAAAAATAATCTTAAAAGTTTCAAAACTTACTAGATTTGCGATCTACCACTTGGGTTTACTAGATAACTCATGTATCTAGCACCTCCCTTCGACGGATCATAATTCCAAGTTGTAGAACTTGAGTTACACAAGATTTAGTGGAAGAAAAACAAGAGTTTTCACCCTCGGAGAACATATGCTCATTTTCTTCCTCTAAGCCTTAGATCCAACACTCAAGATACTTAGTTTCATGCATGATGGTATGTATAACTAGTGTATCTTGAGTAGTTGTACATAACCCCATCAAAACTCAAGCTATCAAAACAAGGTAAGAGAAGAAGATGAAGGTACATTATACCTTGACTTAGTGGCTACCTTCCTTGATTTTCCAAAGTAACTAATAAACTTAGGGGCATAAACAACTAGCACTCCTATATTTTTTTTTTCTTTCTATGGATGAAATTCTCTCTTTCTTTTCTTTCTTTGAAGTTGGCTAGCTTGGGAGAGCAAGAGATAGAAGAAGAAGATGAAGAAGATGGAGAAAATGAAATGTTGGAATCTGAATGAAGTGTTGGAAGAATGAGATGTGCATTGAAAATGTAATGGGCAATTCATTATTAATTCTCCCACAATCATTTTGTTGCCCATTAGGTAAAACACTTTTGTATTATTACTTACCTTAGGTTAAACATGATTAAATGTGCATAATGGAGTGGCAACCAATGGGAGCCTTACAACATTGTCCTTATGTTTAATCATGTCTACTAATGGACAAGCTAGATTAATTAATCCACTTAGGATCCTCATAATATCCACCATTTAGCTTTTATTTTAAATGCCCAATTTTGATTAATCAAATGTCTAGAATACCCCCAATCAAGTGGGCTAAGTATTGGATTACATTTTATTTTCCTTGGGCTTTTCTTTTAATTGATTTGGGCTAGATAAAAATATAGTCCAACAATTTTAATAATGTTACCCAATTTGATAATTTAGGGCTTTCATCTCCAATCATATGAAGTTTAATTACTTATACATATGATTTTATCTCATAACCTAATTAGATTTACAAGAATTAGGTTTAAAATTATTAGTCACTTGAAATACTAAGTTTACCCACTTAAGTTAGTATATATATAAAATACTAACTTTTTTCGTGTTACCATAACCCTTAGGTTATTTAATATCCTTACCTAATGTATAATTAGGTCACAAGGCTTTCTTTTTAATGAAATCCATAAATGTATGTATCCATATATAACACAAAGTAAAAAAAAATGTACATACATACATGGTGACTTAAAATTCACGGTTATTACGATTCTTCTTTGGTCTTTGGCGTCTTCACAGTGTCATTGTTGAATCTCCTCTTTTAAAATCTCCCCCGACTCGCTTCTTCTATTTTCATGGCCACGAGTACCACGAGTGGTTGTCACGCTCTTGTCCAGTATTTTTCTTTCTCCATTTGGTTATCGTTGTTACGATGATTGCCGTCATCCATTATGTATGATCACAGTTGCGGTCTCTTGGTTGAGCATTCTTTCATTCTCGGCTCTAATAATTGAGCCCTGTTGACAACATCTGAATATAAAGAAAATTTATGAGAGATAAGATATTGTCGAATCTCGGGTTTTAAACCTCTTAGAAACATCCTCGTCATTCGTTCCTCATTCTCTACTAAATGAGGTGCAAACCTGGATAACTCTGCGAACTTCGCCTCGTATTGGGACACCGTCATGTTGTTTTGTTCTAGTATAATAAACTCTACCTCTTTCATATGGCGAATACTTTCAGGAAAGTATTTTTCGTTGAAATGTTTCTGAAACGTTTCTCAAGACATGCGATCGCAAAGCAGTCGAGTACGTTTCTGCAGACTACCAAAGAATCGCCTTTCGCCAAGGAACATAAAGGTGGCGAATGGAACCTTCTGTTCCTCCGTGCATCCCAAGACATCGAATATCTTTGTAATTTGTTTAACCCATGTTTTCGCCATGATCGGATCCGACTTTCCATTAAATTCTGGTGGTCCTAACTCTTTAAACTGCTTGGTTGTGACAAGCCGTGCATTTCTAGCATTTCCATCCGTATTCTGTGCACGAGTCTCCCTCGTCTGGTTTTGCATGAACTGCAAAAAACTCCTAAACATCCTGTCATTCATCGTCATCGCTTTCGGTGGTGTTGTTTACGGAGGAATATTGCCTTCTGTTGCACGCCCTTGGGTGGTGATTAAAGGTGTTTCCACGGTCTCATTAACTCCACCGTTAATATTCTCAATTTGCCATTCTTAAATCATCGCTTATAAAACAAGGGTTAATTAAACAAATTAACATATCACATATTAACCATATAGTTCGACCGACCAACAAATAAGCTTAGGTATGACATACTTAGCGAAAGATTACTCGTCTCTCCCTCTAAGTACTATTCCCGATCTCCGCCAGAGACCATATCCTAAGCTCGATATTAACTGTGACGCCCCCAAAATAGGTATACAACACCCATTCTGAGTCGCCAAATACATGGTACAGAAACAACTACAACTTTATTAATACAATATAAAAACTGTGAGTTTAAATACAAATATTGTCATCTAGACAATATCCACACTCAAATAAGTCCTCATTACAATTATTAATACACTATTTTACAGAATAGTGAGGACTACTAGAACAACTTCTAGAACCATCATTCCACACCCCGACTAGTACTCGTTACATTCTCGCCTCCTGAGAAAAAAAATGGAACAACAAGGAAAAGGGTGAGCTCAACTAGCCCAGTAAAGAACATTATGACTAAGATAATATAGAACAAATTATCGTTAGTCCTCAACAGGGAAAAATCTAATAGAATACAATAGACAACTAGTTTTAAATCAATCTTCGCAGCGAAAATAATAATTCATTAGAAGAGTTAAGTAGAGAATGCAAACTACTATATTCTATATATGAATTTAAAAGTTCATCGTCGATATTTTATCCCTGTAACATCAATTAATATATATCTAGAATCAAATATTCATTTTTGCACTATAGGCCAAAGATATTCATCAGTTGGTCATGTTCATCTAAACACCTGTTCATCTTTGCACTACGGGCCAAAGATATTAATCAGTCGGTCATGTTCATCTCAACACCTGTTCATCTTTGCACTACGGGCCAAAGATATTCATCAAGAAATCATTCATCTTTGCACTCACTGAGGCCAAAGATATTCAAGAATATCATCATTTAGGACTGAGGATGATGAAAAATATTTTAAAGAAAACGAATCCAGTGAAACAAAAGAACAAGTATTAAGGATTCATACTTTAAATAATCACAGTTCAAAAATACTTCATAAGTAACCAGATTGGAGTAAAATTCAAGAATGAAGATCAAAACATAGATCCAATCAAAGATAGGAATCATAATGAGACAATCTTGGACACGTAAGCGAAAATTTAATTTTTTACGTGAATAGTGTCGATTCGTGAATAGTGTCAGTATCACGTGAATAGTAACTCAGCCCTCAAAGATAGAAATTTCACAAAAAAAACATTATCACGCCGTGAATAGTAACTTCGTGAATAGTAACTCATGAATAGTAACTCATGAATAGTAACTCATAAATAGTAACTCGTGAATAAAGAATCTCGATATGAAAAAGTTCCAAATTTGATAAAAAGTTCAGAACAATATTTCGACATAATGATATTGAAGAAGATAATATCATTTAAGAAGAAACAACATCCCTTACCTCAGAAAGAATAGTACTTCTTACTGGAATACTTGATATAGTGCTGAAAGAACTTGCACCGTATAGCAATACTCAAAGTACGCTCGATATTATAGAGAGAGAAGGAGAGAGAAATCTTTAGTTTCTGGTGTTGTGACGCCCCCAAAATAGGTATACATCACCCATTCTGAGTTGTCAATACATGGTACAGAAACAACTACAACTTTATTATTACAACAGTAAAACTGTGAGTTTGAATACAAATATTATCTTCTAGACAATATCTATACTCAAATAAATCCTCATCACATTTATTGATACATTATTTTACAAAGATGGTGAGGACTACTAAACAACTTTCTCTAGAACCTTCATTCCATATCCCGACTCGTACTCGCTATATTCTCGCCTCCTAAGAAGAAAAATGGAACAAAAAGGAAAAGAGTGAGCTCAACTAGCCCAGTAAAGAATATTATGACTAAGATAATATACAATAAATTATCGTTAGTCTTCAACAGGAAAAAATCTAATAGAATACAATAGACAATAAGTTTTAAATCAATATTCGCAGCGGAAATAATAATCCATTAGAAGAGTTAAGTAGAGAATGCAAACTACTATCTTCTATGTATGAATTTAAAAGTTCATCGTCTCATCTTTTATCCCCTAATAACATCAATCAATATATATACGGAATCAAATATTCATCTTTGCACTACTGTGCCAAAGATATTAAATCAGTTGGTCATGTTCATCTAAACACTGCCCATCTTTGCATTACGGGCCAAAGATATTCATCGAAATCATTTATCTTTTGCCTTTATAGCCAAAGATATTCAATAATATCATCATTTAAGACCGAGGATGATGGAAAAATATTTTTAAAGAAACGAATCCAAAGTGAAACAAAATGACAAGGATTAAAGATTAAGGATTAAGTACTTTATTTTATCCATGTCCAAAAATACCTCAAAAATAATCATAGTGGTGTAAAATTCAAGAATGATCAAAACATGGATACTGATCAAAGCTAGTATCCACAATAGATATTTTAGATTTAAAAGAAAAAAATTTTCATTTTTCGATGAATAAGTAATCGTATTCGTGAATAAGGTCGTATCGTGAATAAGGTCAGATATCGTGAATAGTAACTCAGACATCAAAAGTTCCAAATTTGATAAAAACTTCGGATATATTTTAGCATAATGATATTGAAGAAATAATATAATTACAAAAAAAATAATATCCTTACCTCGAAAGATCAAGATTTTTAGCCTAAAACAGGATATAAGTTATGACTTGAACTTGCAATCAGATATAGCAATACTCAAAATATACTCAAAATACTCACAAGAATACGCTCGATAATATAGAAAGAGAAAACTTCAATTTCCGGTGTGATTTTCAATTCTAACCTAAGCACCCTATTTATAGGAAAATGCTTAGAACACCAAAGTAGAAAATTAATTAAAATATTAATATTAATATTACAATTCCTATGCCCACTTCTAAGGATCTGAATTCAGCCACTTCTAACACATGTAAGACCCACAATAATGACAAAAAACGTTTTTGTCATTTTAAATATTTTATACTTCCAAAAATTAATTATTTTGGAACTCCGAAACTTCAATAATTCATAATAAATAGTCCTTTTATCAGAAAATTCGAATCTCGAGAATTTTTATAGGAAATTCAATTATCTACAACTTTACAGAAGAAAGTTTTTCCAAATTCCAAGCGAAATTGGAAAGAAATCCACAAACCAAGCGATTTTACAAAGCTATAATCAAATTTCAGTCAAGAAATGGGGTCCACCGACACATAAAACATGTTTTAAATATTTTTGGTAACAAAAATACTCCTCCACATATACTCATATATCCCATATTCATCGTAAAAATATCATTATTATTATATTATTAAAATATAATAATATATTTAAATGAATTATTTTATCAAAAAGATAAAATTTCAATTTTCAACAATTGTCACATTAAAATTTTCTCCATCTATATCCACATAAAATTAATATTTTCCTCATCATATGAATGAATCAATAATTAATTATTCACAAATAATATTCTGAGAATCACAATATTGACAACCAGTGCGGTTCAGTGAAGAGGGGCTTTCAATAAGAATTTCTCTCATCTTGCGCATGATTAGGTGACCAAACCTCTCCTTAGATAGAACTTTCTAGACATTGCCAATAATATTATCTAATAATATTATTCAAATAATATGAATTATTGCTTCGATAATGAAAATATCGTAATGACAATTATTGAAACAACAAGAATATAAAATATCAACGCAAAGAATTATTAAATCAATAAAATAAAAAATCTTGAACGTAATGAATTATTGTAACCATTATTGAGTAGTGCCTTTTTACGTAAGAATCAATAATTGGTGTAATACTGGCGTCTTCGTGTGTTTTAACCACCGAGTATTTTAACGAAGATTAAGCAGAATAACTACGCATCAGTTATTTTTAAACAACTTATATTTGTCATTTTCTTCATCCAATCGCTCTCAGTTATGGGGCCCACACATGGTCAAGCTGTGGTCGTATTTAATATTCTGACAAAGATTGAATATTCCATTTACAAAGATTTGAATATTCCCCGACAACAATGAATATTTTATAACCACTTGCTTATTTTGAAATATTTCATGATTTTACCCATAACTATCCACATTAATCACATCAACCCTTACTATTTCAAAATAATAATTAGAGGAAATTAAATTTCATTTATTAATTATTTGGGGTCTTACAGGTGTGATTTTCAATTCTAACATAAGCACCCTATTTATAGGAAAATGCTTAAAACACCAAAGCAGAAAATTTAATATAATATTAATATATTATATATAAATTTCTACGCACACATTCTAAGATTTGAACTCAGCCATCTTGCACATGCTAATGATGCCAACCAAGTATAAAAAATGTTTTTATTATTTAAAATAATTAAAACTTCCAAAAATCAATATTCAAGAATTTCGGAACTTCAATAATTCATAATAAATAGCCCTTTTATCAAAATATTCGAATCTCACAACTTTTTATAGGAAATTCAATTCTCTACAACTTTATAGAAGAAAGTTTTTCCAAATTCCAAACAGAAATTGACTGAAATCAATAAACGGACGATTTTACAGGCTATAATCAAATTTCAGTCAAGAAATGGGTCCACCAACATGTTTAACATGTTTTAAACAACTTTTGCAACAAAAATACTCTTCCTCCTCATATACTCATACATATTCATCAGCTCCGGTGTGTAGCTTGAACGTTTTTAACTTTATCGATTAAAGTCGGTTCTACTTGTATATCATCACGTGAGTCCCTAGAGTCTTTAACTATATCTGTCATTTGTAAGTTATATGAAATGGGTCTTTGACAATATCGCATTCGTACTCGTATACGATCTTTTACTCAACACGTCAGCTACCACGTTCGCTTTTCCAGGATAGTATGGTCAGAACATGTGCCTAAATGAGTCTCCTATTGAGTTCTTCGAAGCTCTTCCCACATTACTTGCTCTATTCAAATTTTGTATCTGTACGAGTCAACTGCGTTAATGGAGTAGAGATTCGAGAAAATCTTTCCACAAAATCTTCGATAATAACTAGCTAAGCATAGAAAGCTACGTATTTTGATTACTGACTTAGGTTGTTCTCAACTGTGACTCATATCCCAATCTTGGATAGCACGTCATAATGACACCTATCAGTTTACTACCGCACAAATATGGGGTCACCTACGGAGAGTCTGGCTTCGGTGCATTCCACAAAGGAAGTCACCAGATAAAGGCTCGGGTACCAAATTTATAGTTGAATTTTAACTCTCAAGTTCAATAGGAGCCATGAGATTTTTAGAAATGGGTTTTGTACCGGGTTCAAAGTCGATACAAAATTCAATATCACACTTTGGGAGTAAGCCAAGAAATTCTTCAGGAAATACATCAGGAAATTTATTAACAATAGAAATATCATTCAAATCTGACGTATTTTTGTTTAAGTCCATAACATGGGCTAAGAAAACTTGACATCCATTTTTCAATAAATGAATGACTTTATGGCTTGATATGAAAGTGTTTGACTTCAATGGTTTGGTTGCTTGAATTTGAATAACAGGTTGCTTAGGAATATGAAAACTAACAACCTTACGAAAGCAATCAATTTTGGCATGATGAGTAGTTAATCAATCAATCCCCAAAATCACATCAGAAGCAAGTATCTTTAAAGAAATAAGGTCAACAGGTAATGTGATGGTGCCAACTTGGATCAAACAAGATTTATAAATAGTGGATGTAACGAAAGTTTCTCCTAACGGAGTTTCCACAGATAGGTCAAAGTCTAACTTCTCCGGAATTAAGTTTAAACGTTGAGCACAAGTAGAAGAGATAAAAGAATGGGTAGCACCGGTATCTAGTAAGGTATAAACTTCACATGAATTTATGATTAGCTTACCCGTGATCACCTCGTTTGGGTTCCTCGCATGTTGACCAGTCACGACAAACGCTCTTCTAGGAACCGTTGACTTTGACTTTTCTGGGACAGCCTTTTGAGTCACCATCCCCACTGGGGTTGGTTTCGCTATCATACAATCTCGAGCGATATGCCCTTCCTTTCCACAGTTATAACATACCTTAAACTGTTGTGGGCGCTTAATGATATGTCCTTCCTTCTTTTAGCATTTATAGATCTGATAGGTGGTCGTTCCTCTCCTTAAAACTATTCTTGTCTTTGGTCTTTGACGCGTCCTCACAAAGTGTCATTGTTGAATCTCCTCTTTTTAAAATCTCCCCCCGACTCGCTTCTTCTATTTTCATGGCCACGAGTACCACCAGAGTGGTTGTCGCTCTTGTCCGTATTTTTCTTTCTCCCGGTTATCGTTGTTCTAATGATCTTCACACCCAGATGATGATCGTTCATGGCTCTCTTGGTTGAACGTGATTTCATTATCCGGCTCTAATAATTGAGCCATGTTGACAACATCTCGAATATAAAGAAAATTTATGAGAGATAAGATATTATTTCGAATCTCGTGTTTTAAACCTCTCGGAAAAGATAAAATATCGATTTTCAACAATTGTCACTTTAAAATTTTCTCCATCTATATCCACATAAAATGAATATTTTCCTCATCATATAAATCAATAATTAATTATTCACAAATAATATTACAGAATCACAAAGATCGGGCAACCGTAGTAGTTCTGGAAAGAGGGGCTTTCAATAGAATTTCTCTCCTCATCGCCGCAATTAGGTGACCAAACCTCTCCTTGAAGCAGAACTTTCTAGACATTGCCAATAATGTTTTCTAATAATATTATTAGAGATAATATGAATTATTGCTTTCGATAATGAAAAAATACTCAGAGTGACAATTATTGAAACAACGATAGATATATAAAATATCAACGCAACAATTATTGAATCAATAAAATAAAATCTTTGAATAAAGAATTCTCCGTAACAATTATTGAGTAAGGCCTTCTTTACGTAAGAATCAATAATTGGTGCAATACATTGTAAGCTATGTTTCAACAACGCCAGACATCGTGTTTTAACCACCGGTGTATTCCAAAAAGATAATCTGTAATAACCGCTACTGATTATTTATAAACAACTTATACTTGTCATTTTCTTCATCCAATTGCTTTAGTTATGGGGCCCCACAAGGTCTTGCTACTGTGGTAAATAATATATTTCCGGCGTAAAGAATATTCCACGACCAAACGAATATTCTCCGAACAACAATGAGTATTTTATAACCACTTGCTTATTTGAAATATTTTAGCATTTTACCCATAACTAACCACATTAATCAAATCAACCCTTACTATTTCAAAATGATAAATAGAGGAAATTAAATTTCATTTATTAATAATTTGGGGTCTTACAATTACAATATGGTTGTAACTTGAAAATCCATCTAGAAAATAATAGTAAATATGGCCAGCTAGTCTCTAACATTTGATAAATAAAGGGGAGAGGGAATTGATCGTTTCTAGTGACTAAATTTAACTTCTTGTAGTCAATGTACACTCTCCACCATGTCTGCATTCTTGTGGGCATCAACTCTTTATTGCTATTCTGGATAACAGTTATTCCAAACTTCTTTGGAACCACCTGAACTAGACTCACCAATCGGCTGTCTTAGATTCGGTAGATTATGTGACGCCCCCAAAATAGGTATACATTACCCATTCCGAGTCGTCAAATACATGGTACAAAATAAAAATACAAACTTAATTATACAACATGAGTTGAGAGTTTTTACACGAATATTGTCTAGTAGACAGTATTCAAACTCAAATAGAGTCCTCATTACAATTATTATTACACTATTTTATAAAATAGTGAGGACTACTACAGCCACCATCTTGGACCGTTACTCCATTCCCCTACTAGTCCCGGCTACGTTCTCATTTCTTGAAGAGAACAATGAAAGCAAAAGGGTGAGGTCAACTAACCCAGTAAGAAATATTATGACTAAGATAATGTAGAATAAATTATCGTTAGCTTTCAGCAGTGTTAAACTGATAAAATACAATAGACATCAAGTATAACTGCAGCGAAATAAGCAATCCATTAGAAGAGTCAAGTAGAGCATGATATCTACTATCTTTTATGATTTAAAAAGGTTATCATCAATTTTATCGTTGTGAATCAGCTTAATAAATAATCCACATCATCGAATCATCCCTGCACTACGGGCCAAGAATATTCATAAGTATCACGTCCACGAATTATCCATACACTACGGGCCAAGGATATTTGTGTAATCACCAATGATCATGATAATGCCAACAACTGTCCATCAATGCACTACGAGCCAACGATGACTTTTACCACATCATTTGTAACATTACGGGTCATGATTATACTGAATAATCCCTGGTCATAATCATACCAACAAATAGTCCATCTATGCACGTAAGCCAAAGATGACTTTCATCACAATATAAGCATTAGGATGATGACAATGATATAAGAATTCAATTAAAAGAAAGCAAATGATAAATTTTTAAATATTTATAATTCAATTTATCTTAAATTCAATAATGTCCAAATTGTCAACATGATACTACTTTGTGGAGTAAAATTTAAGAATAATATTGTATCAAAAATGATTTGGACACAAAGAAATCAATTTTTGTCATGAATAGTTTTCCGGGTGAATAATACCCCGTGAATAGTACCCGTAAATAGTACTTTATGAATAGTACCCCGTGAATAGTATTCCGACATGAAAAGATCAATAATTATCAAGAATGGTCAGAATAATATTTTCATGAAAATATACTGGATGAAGCACAAATATCAAGGATATTCTACAAATTTCACGGAGTATAGAAACAATACTTTAACAGAATGAATGTAGAATTAGGAATACGAAACGAAATAATATTACTCACATACTACAGAGTATGGAAGAAAATATTATTTCTTACGAATACTTAACAAAAATAATATCCCTTACCTTACAAGAAGACTAGATACTGGAATAGTGGAGTAGCAGAATACTCTTCTTCTTTCTCTCTACAGCTTCTCTCTCTATAGCTTCTCTCTCTATACTTGCTCTTGTGAGTCTTATTGAATTGGTGAGAATGAAAGAAGAATGAGCTTCTATTTATAGGAAAACATAGTTTCGATAATTGCACGTTCTGGAGCTTGAATTATTACAGTATAGTACCTTCATCTTTTCTTCTATTTTTAATTTAGTCCTACAAGTATTATAAAACTTGCACTACCTCCCCTAATAGTACATGCATGTGAATCAATAGATCCATTCATGTGAACAAATAGTTATATGCATGTGAACTAATAACAATTAATTGCTCATTTATCCGATTAATTACCCGATTGGTCAATTTAACCTCCAGAAATCAATTATTATCGAAATAAATATCGATTTCCACTAACACTAAAAATCCCAACACAATGGAAATATCAATTTCATCTTTAATCAACACGAACTTATTCATCATTAATATTATAACTCACGGTATTTAACAACCAGATCATTCCCAGGAAAGAGGGGGCTTTCTGATAAGGATTTCTCCCTACTGGCGCGTAATTAGGTGACCAAACCCCTTTTCTCGACAGAACTTTCTAGACAGCGTCAATATTGCAAATAATAATATGAATAACTTTGTCGTCTCAATTTTTGATTTAAAAATATAAAATATTATGCAGATGATATTGTAAGACCCCGAATTTTATGAAATAAAAGTATTCAATTTTTATAATTACTATTTAGTAAATGGTTAAATTGATAAAAGTTTAAAGTTAAGGGTGATATATGTAAAGTTTACAAAATAAGCAAGTGGCTATAAAATAGTTATTGTTGTCTGGGAATATTCGTTTGGTCGTAAAATATTCTTTTTATCGAGAATATCCGCATTTATTTGCCAGTAGCAGATCATTTATGGGCCCCATAACTTGGAATAATATGGGATAAAGAAAACGACAAGTTTGAGTTTTATAAATAATTATGAAATCGTTACCATTAACCTTTGTTGGAATACGGTGGTTAAAATCTGATGAATCTGGCGTGGTTGCACAGTAGAACATGATATTGCACAATATTTTTGAATTATTGATTCTTACGTATGAAGGCACTACTCAATAATTGTTACAGTAATTACTATTTAATACTTTATTTTATTGATTCAATAATTGTTGCGTTGATATTTTATATTATTGTTGTTTCAATAATTGTCATTGCACAGTATTTCCCATTATCACATCAATAATTCATATTATTTGAATAATATAATTAGACAACATTATTGGCAATATCTAGAAAGTTCTGTTAAGGAGAGGTTTGGTCACCTAATTGCGCGCCAGTAAGGAGAAATCCTTATTGGAAAGCCCCCTCTTTCCTGAGAACTGTCTGGTTGTCATAATTGTGATTCTGTAATATTATTTGTGAATAAGTAATTATTGATTTATATGAGAAGAAAATATTTATTTGATGTGGATATAAATGATGGATTTATTTATGTGGTTATAAATGAAGGAATTACTGTTGAGGTGTTTTATCAGTATTTTGTCGGATTGGAGGTATTAAAAGATCAAATCGGTGTTCTTAAAGCTCTATTGCGTGAGTTATAATTTTAATCCGACCGTTGGATCGTTGTGATTTTTGGATATGTTATACATATATAATTTGAGTATATGTCCACAAATTTTGAACTTTTAAAAATTAATGTATGATTTGTTATGAATTTTAAAAGGTGTTGAAAATCGTCCGTTTGTGGATTTCAGATATTTTTTGTCTAGAATTTGGAAAAACTTAAAGCTACAAAGTTGTAGAGAATTCGATTTCGTGTGGAATGGACATAAAATTTGTATTTTTCTGATAAACGGACTATTGTTTATGAATTACTGAAGTTTCGGAAAATAAAATGATTTTTATTAAAATTGGGTGGGACCCACTTTTGGTTGGTGTTGAAAACATGTGCTTGAATTTTTGTTCAAGGGAGATGGCTGGCTGTTGAGTTTTTAAATGGTTGGTGCGTAAGAAAAGAAAAATAAATTAATAATATTTTATTAATTTAGTCTCCTTTGGCGTTCTAGCATTTTCCTATAAATAGGCGCTTAAGTTAGAATTGAAAATCACACTAGAAACATAAGTTTTCTCTCACTATATTATCGAGCATATTTTTGTGAGTATTTAGATACTTTGAGAATTGCTATTCAGTGCAAGTTTCCTTCGACTTTGCATCCGATGTTCCAAATCGAAATCTTTGCGCTTTTGAGGTAAAGGATTGTAAGGGTTGTTATATTTTTCAGTTTCGTAATTTTTCTGACCTTCAAAAATTCTGGAAAAATTTGAAATGATAATTTGATGAGTTTCCTAGATTTTGTCCAAAAATGGCGATTTTTGGATGTATAGATTAAGAGTTATGCATTTTATGGGAAACTATTTTAAAAGTAAACTCTTATAACTCCTTGTGGTTAACTACAAAATTGGTGAAATTTTTATTGGGAGTACATATATATGGTAGAAGTATACTCTGTAAATTTCGAAATTTTTGGACTAAAGTACAGTTTATGATAAATGTCTAAATATTAAATGATTTTTAATATATGAAAATAGTAAATGAATTTTAAAATTTTCGAGAAAAATATATGTTCAATATGGAACTATATTCTGCTAAATCCCAGGGAAAAAAATTTCTGGAACTGATTTGGTATTTTTCATTAAAATGGACTAGTTATGAATAAATGAATTAAATATGTTATGTGAAGTAAGAAAATTGGAAAATAGGATTTTATGGCTTGAGAATCCTATATAAGGTATATGCAGATTTTTGATGAAAGTTTTGGTTATTGGTGATGAAATCTTATGAGTTTAGCATTTTAGGATGATTAAATGCATTATTTAGTAAAGTGTAAATAATTAAAATAAACTATTTATAAGTTTAAGAAATGTTATTTTTTAATATCATTATACCGAAATATTGGTATGGATTTTATTGTAGAATTTCTGCCGTTTTCATGTCGGGGTTACTATTCATGAGTTACTATTTATGAGTTACTATTCACGAGTTACTATTTACGAGTTACTATTCACGAGTACTATTCACGACAAAATTGGTTTCTCTTTCTGGCCAAATTATTGTTGATTTATGAATCTTACTCTTGAAATTAAATGCAGTTGTAGATCATATTGTTTTTATTATCATATATAACATTTTTATAACCCTAGTGATGGAATTTCTCTTTGACTTGAGTGTAAAGATGGTGTAGATTATTGGTATGATCGTGACTATGAGTTCTCTTTGGCCAGTAGTGCAAAGATGAATTGTTGACTGGTATGATCATGACCATTGAATTTATAATTGAATATCTTTAGTTTAAGTGCAAAGGTGAATTGATCAACATGGTTATAATTATTGTTTATATAAATTCTGAAAGGATTATATATTTCATTGAGATATTAATATCTTTGGCCTGTAGTGCAAAAGATGATACATTGTTGAATATCTTTGGCCGTAGTGAAAAGATGATCATTGTTGAATATCTTTGGCCTGTAGTGCAAAAGATGATCATTGTTGAATATCTTTGGCACATGGTCAAAGATGATCTATTGTTGAATATCTTTGACCAGTAGTGTAAAGATGAACTGTTGACAAATATCTTTGGCCCGTAGTGCAAAGATAAATTTATTAGTATGATTATGAACAGGAACTGTGATTTGGTATAATCATGATCTTTGATGTTTCAGGTAAAGACATGTGATGAAAATTATCTTCGTCCTGGGTACGAAGAGGAATTTAGAATCATAATTATGATTATGAGTTATTCATATGATTTTGGAAAAGAACTGTTGATTAATGTTACAGGGATAAAACATTGTTGGTGGACTTTTAACGTGGAAAAGATAATAGACTTTATGGTCTATTTGACTCTTCTAATGGATTGCTCGTTCCACTGCAACTATGGTTGAAAAGTTTTATCATCTACCATATGTTCTAAATCTCTGATTTATTACTGATGAAGGCTATTGATAATATAATTATCTTTAGTCATGATATTCTTTACTGAGCTAGTTGTGCTCACCCTTTTGCTTTATAATTCCTTTCAAGTAATAAGAGTGTAGCTGGGTCGAGCGGGGGTAACATGGGAATAAAACGATTGTGACGCCCCCAAAATTAGTTATACATCATCCATCTTGAGTCGCCATGTGACAACCCCAAAATAGGTCCATTCCATCCAACCCATTCCGAGTCGCCAAATACATGGTACAGAAAACAACTACAACTTTATTACAACAATTGTCGTGCAAAATACAATAACACATATCTTTGTGAGTTTGGATACAAATATATACCAACTATGACACTCATCCCAACCTTGGATAGACGTCACAATAACACCTTACATAAAGGTATAGTCAAAAAGCTGTTTTAGAAATTAGAATCTTTGGGAAGTGCTCAAGAAACCTTTCGTATATGGGAGGCCATACGTACAGGTTATGATAGATATCATATGGTACGTAATTATCCTTGGTTGACCAATAGACCCCCAAAGAAAAACGAGAAGATTACTATCATATTCTTCCCAATGGTGTGTCTTCTCTTGACATATCATTATCTCCACCGTCTCTAATTGAGAATTATACTTCAACCAAACTCCAAGATTATATAAGTCTTTATTCAGATATATACTCGCAAGTGGATGAGCACATCCTGTCTTATGATGATACGAGGTTGTATGCCATTAGACATCTTGTATAATAGTGGCAAAACACCCTTCCAACGTTGGGTTCGCTTCACCCTATTTGATTCAACAAATATAACTACTAAATGATGACCACCGTTCTATTCCCCTGTTACCCCCGCTCGACCCAACTACACTCTTATTACCTGAAAGGAATTGTGAAGCAAAAGGGTGAGCACAACTAGCTCAGTAAAGAATATCATGACTAAAGATAATTAAATTATCAATAGCCTTCATCAATAATAAATTAGAGATTTAGAACATATGGTAGATGATAAAAATTTCAACCATAGTTGCAGCGGAACGAGCAATCCATTAACAGAGTCAAATAGACTACAAAGTCTATTATCTTCTCTATGTTAAAAATCCACCAACAATATTTTATCCCTGTAACATCAATCAACAATTCTGGTCCACAATCATATGAATAACTCATAATCATAATTGTAGTTCTAAATTCTCTTCTCATCCGGAGACGAAGATAATTTTCATCACCTATCTTTACCGAAACATCAAAGATCATGGATATACCAAATCACAGTTCTGTTTATAATCATACTAACAATTTCATCTTTGCACTACGGCCAAAGATATTCATCAATGCACCATCTTTGCATTACTGAGACAAAGATATTCAACACAGTCATCTTTGCACTACGGCCAAAGATATTCATCAACAATTCATCTTTGCACCACAGCCAAAGATATTCCTCAACAGATTCATATTTGCACTCTGAGCCAAATATATTCATCAACGATTCATATTTTCACTACGGTGTCATAATATATTAATATCTCAAAGAAATATATAATCATTTCAGAATTTATATAAACAATTATAACCATGTTGATCATTTCACCTTTGCACTTAAGCTAAAGATATTCAACTATAAATTCAATGGTCATGATCATACCAGTTAACAATTCAACTTTGCACTACTGGCCAAAGGGAACCCATAGTCATGATCATACCAAAAATCTACCCATCTTTACACTCAAGTTAAAGAGAAATATCATCATTAGGGTTATAAAAATGTTATATATGATAATAAAAATAATATGATCGACATATAGTTTTAATCTCAAGAGTAATATTCATAAATCAACTATAATTTCGTCAGAAAAAGAAACCAATTTTGTCATGAATAGTAACTCTTGAATAGTAACCCATGAATAGTAACTTCGTGAATAGTAACTCATGATTAGTAAACCCGTCACCAAAAGGTAGAAATACCACAATAAAATCCATACCAATATTTCAGTATAATGATATTGAAATAACATTTCTTAAACTTATAAACAATTTATTTTAATTGTTTACACTTTACTAAATAATGCATTTAATCATTCTAAAATGCCAAACTCATAAGATTTCATCACCAATAACCAAAACCCTCATCAAAAATCTGCTACTCATGTATGATTCTCATGCCATAAAATCATATTTTTCAATTTTTTTACTTCACATAACATATTTAATTCTTTTACTCATAACTAGACCATTTTCATGAAAAATACCAAATCAGTTCCAAAGATTTTTCTTTTCTAGGATTTAGCAGAATATAGTCCCATATTGAACATATATTTTTCTCAGAATTTTTAAAATTTATTTACTATTTTTCATATGGCCAAAAACCGCCGAATATTTAGACATTTATCATAAATTGTACTTTTATCCAAAAATTCCGAAATTCACAGAGTACACTGATATTATATAGATATACTTCTAATAAAAATTACATCAATTTTGGAGTTAACCACAAGGAGTTATAAGCGGTTACTTTTAAAATAGTCTTTTCTCATAAAATTCATAACTCTTAATCTATACATCCAAAAATCGCCATTTTTGGACACAATCAAGAAAACTCATCAAATTATCATTTTATATTTTTCCAGAATTTTCTGAAGGTCGGAAGAAGTACGAACTAAAAAACATAATAACCCTTAAAATCCCTTATCACAAAATAGCAGTACTTCTGACTTGAATATTGGATATAACGCTCAACGAACTTGCGCCGTATAGCAACACTCAAGATATCTAAATACTCACAAAAATATACTTGATAATATAGAGAGAGAAAACTTATGTTTCTGGTGTGATTTTCAATTCTAACTTAAGCACCTATTTATAGGAAAATGCTAGAACGCCAAAGGAGACTAAATTAATAAAATATTAATATATCTTCTTCCTCATTCTACGCCCACTCTTGCTAAAAAATCTGAGCAGCCAACATTGAAATCAATTCAGCACATGGTTTGAAAAGTAAAAGTGGGTCCCACCCATAAATTTAATAAAAATCATTTTATTTTCTGAAACTTCAACAATTCATAGAAAATAGCCCGTTTATCAGAAAAATACGAATCTCACGTGTTTTCATAGGAAATTTAATTCTCTACAACTTTGTAGCTTTAAGTTTTTCCAAATTCCAAACCAAAAATATCCGAAATCCACAAACGGATGATTTTTAATATCTCCACACCGACAAAATACTGATAAAACACCTCAGCATTAATTCCATCATTTTTATCCAGATAAAAATCAATATATCCATTATTTATATCCACATAAAATTAATATTTCCTTATCATATAAATCAATAATTAATTATTCACAAATAATATTATAGAATCACAATAATGACAACCAGGCAGTTCCCAAGAAAGAGGGGGCTTTCCAATAAGAATTTCTCCTTATTGGCGCGCAATTAGGTGACCAAACCTCTCCTTGACAGAACTTTCTAGACATTGCCAATAATGATATCTAATAATATTATTCAAATAATATGAATTATTGATCCGATAATCAGAATATTGTGGCAATGACAATTATTGAGCAACAATAATATAAAATATCAACGCAGCAATTATTGAATCAATAAAATAAAATATTGAAGCAATAATTATCGTAGCAATTATTGAGTAGGCCTTTTACGTAAGGATCAATAATTCAAAAATACCGTGTAAAATTGCGTCATTAATGCGTGTAAACACGCAGACATCGTATTTTAACCATCGGGTATTCCAACGGTGTTACATGAGAATAACTACGCCGAATTATTTATAAAAACTCAATTTTTGTCGCTTTTTTTATTCCGGCAGCTTATTTTTTATGGGGGCCCACAAAATGGTGCATCGTCGCATTTAATATTATAAACGTAAAGAATATTCCACGACATTCTATTTCATAAAATTTTTAATTTCTCCTTATTTTTTAATATTTTTTATGTAATTTAAGAATTGTTAATCCAAACGAATTTATATGAAACTCTAACTATTTGGGGAAGTGATTTCAATATTATTAGATGTATTCCTGTGTGGTACGATATACGATGTTATTTCAAGATATGTGATGAGATGTATTTAAATGGTTGGTTTCTCCAATTTATTTAACTATTTAAATAAAATTAAGTTTTAGGAATTATTCTATTTTATTACGTGAATGGTATTAAATTTGAGTGATTTCATTTATTAGAGTTGTGTGGTACATAGAGTGTTATTTTAGAGATATGTGATGAGATGTATTTAAATGGTGGTTTCGAGTCCTAACGTCAAATTAGTCTAGATACGTGGGATGGTATTAATCATGAAATTTTGGAGTTAAAAAGTGTCATTTGTGTATTCGATCGGAACGTCGTCAAAGTCAACGTAATCATTGACTTTTTTTCAGATTGAGGAAAAGTCAATTGTTGACTTTTAGAGAAAAAGTCAACTAATTTCGAGAGATGAATTTGACTAAATGGATAGTCCTTGACGTCTCAAACGTCGACTTTAGTAGGAATCGATATATGGTTCGCAAAGTTTGGTTTCAAGGGTAAAATAGTCAAATAGCTTATTAATTGATTAATCGATTAAAATAATATATGTATTTTTTTTAATAGAAATCAAACCGAATCGATGGACCCATGAGACTATTAAATTGGGACAAGGAGGAGTATATGATATTACATAATAGCTAAGGTGGAAGTAATTTATTTTATTCCTTAAAATCAAAATTTTTATTTTTCTAACTCCCACATTCATTTTTTCTAACTCCCACATTCTTCCTATTAATTAACTATATTATTGTAGTATTAAGTATTGTGAGTAACTAATCATTAGAGTGGGGTTATGGGAGTAAAGTTATGGGAATCAAAAGACTCTAACAAAGCTATACATATATACAAACACACTTTTCTTTTTAAGAAAATTCCACCAAGTTGAGTAAACATGGAGAGAAATAAGAGCCCAAGAGAGTTAGAACTAATTTTGGAGGATTACCGAGGATTTGACAAGCAAGGAGAAGGAGCATCATATTAAACCAAGAAGAAATTCATCAAAAGGTAATTCATGAACCCATTTTATTTTTATAACAAAAAATGAGAAGAAAATGCATATAAAATTGGTAAATGATTTGTTGTGGCTTTCAGGTTACATGTTACTATATTGTTTGATGATTATAGATCATTAACAACAAAAGATATGGGTTAATCATGCATCAAATTCATAAAAATCAAAGAATTAAGCAATGCATGCTCTACCTTTGATAAAATGTCTCTAAGGTGCTAAATTAATCAAAAAGGTGGAAGTTTGTTGAAGTTTGATGTTGTGAAATGTGAAAACACGAGAGTAGATGATCCGGACATTAGAATAATTTAATTGCATGCTAGAAGCAAAATCCGATTTTGTCAAATTGGGTTTAACTAGTAATCTGTGATTTTTGGGTTTTTTTGAGCCTCTGGATCATGGTGTATATGACTCGATTAACATATGTAATAATTTTATAAAATAGTATGTAACATAAGGTACAATCATCCAAATTTCATAGGAAAGGGAGTTAAATTGAGCAAGTTATGAAAATCGTAAGCATGCATGTTGGTAATAAAATCAGAATTTTGGAAATTTCGCATTTTTTTCTAAGTATAAAACTAGTGCTTGCACGCTTTTCTATGCAAATTGGTTTGTGGTCTTAGCATGCTAGTTTTATGAATGTTATATTTTGTAAAATACCTTGATGTATGAAGGTTATTGTGTCCAAGTATCATGGTCATATCATCTTTAGATTAGCGGGAATAAAATCAGAGAGTCAATTGAAAATCGTAGAGAGTAAACTCTGAAAATCGTAGAGTCAATGAAAATCGTAGAGTTAACTCTGAAAATCGTAGACTCAGTGAAAATCGTAGAGTAAACTCTAAAAATTGTAGAGTTAACTCTAAAAATCGTAGAGTCAGTGAAAATCGTAGAGTAAACTCTGAAAATCGTAGAGTTAACTCTGAAAATCGTAGAGTAAACTCTAAAAATCGTAGAGTCAATGAAAATCATAGAGTAAACTCTGAAAATCGTAGAGTCACTGAAAATCGTAGAGTAAACTCTGAAAATCATAGAGTCAATGAAAATCGAGAGAAAAGTAAAAAATCGAGAGTCAAGTGAAAATCGAGAGTAAACTCAAAATCAGAGAGTCAATGAAAGTCGTAGAGTAAACTCAAAATCGTAGAGAGTCGAGAGTAGAGTGAAAATCGTAGAGTCAACACTAAAAAAAAATCGAGAGTTAGTGAAAATCGTAGAGTGAACTCTAAAAATCGAGAGTGCAGAGATAAGAGAGTGAAAATCATAGAGTGAACTCAAAATTATAGAGTAAAGTTTATATTACAACTACTATGTATTGCTAATAGTTGATGTGCATGATTATAAATTGTGTAGGCACGTGAAGTGCGAAGATAGCTATAAGTCGTTAATCTGTTATGGTAAACAACGATCAAGGCAAGTTTCTTACCCTATTTTTCATTATGAATTTATTCAACTCTTATTCAGCTTGATTGCAAATGAGGGTAAGTTTGGGCTTGTGATTAATTAATCATTCGTGCAAGCTCCTCTATTGTAAAGTTCTATAACTTCAATTGTGATGCTAAACGTTATTGATGATTATTCAGCCTCCTATCAGAATCGCTATACTTTAAAGTTCAGATTCCCTTAATGAACTATATTCAAGCATGCTTTTAGCTTTCATTTCAAACTAGATGTTATTGATGCAAACATAGTATATTGTTTGAACAATTCAAATCCTTTGAAGCTATTGAATGTTTACCAATCCAAATTGCTTTGGTGAGGTCCCGCATGAATACTAAGATGAACAACCCTGATAACGGGTAAATCGATGTCTCGCATATAGTCCCATTTACGCTTATGCTTAAACTTTATACTTGTGCACAATGTAGGTACGATAGTCGATCACCGAGTACTTGCAGAGACCGCTTACAATCTATTTGATTGTTAAACCGTCTTCGATGGTTTTTGATGAAACAAAGTAATGTTCGTGGTATCTAACACCCCTTAGTATGTTATTGAGAATTCTAGAACTCTTATCTTGATATTCCAGCTTTATCTCTTGATATTTATTTCAACTATTGAGAAATATTCATACTAATGCTTCTACTTCGATGTATGTTCTCAAACTACTTTTATATACTTGTCGGGCAATTTGTGCTCATTCTCGCTTAAACTTTTCGCTATAATGATAATACCGAGGGCTCTGCAAGGACAAAGGAAAGTCTAAGATGAAATGATGAGAGTTATTTATGTAATAATTATATTTCCGCATATGATGTGATGTAGCGATAAACGCTAAGTTTAAGTTTCAGTTTATTAAAGGTTGTAAAGACTTGGGACTTTATTTTGAATAAGTATGTAATAGTTAATATTATTATTATTATTATTATTAGAGTTACTTAGATAGATGATGATGTATGTTATATCGTGAGCACCATGTCCCGTGAATCGATGTTGTTACTGATTTGGGGGGCCACAAAGTTGGTATCAAAGCAATAGGTTATAAACCTTAGGTGGGGAACCTTAGACTATAACCTTAGGGAAGTTAGTGGAGAAAATAAAGAGATGAACTCATGTAGAGTTCTAGGGGTTGTGTCAAATCTATTTTTCCTAAAAACAAAAAACAACTATTTTAAAATACTAACCGAAAGTGATTTTTTTTCTTGTTTGAAGGATGTCGTGAGAAGAGGAGGTTAGAGATATCCACGTTGTGAGTGAGCAACAGTTGGTGACAAATTGCATTCGAGCCTATAGTCGAGGCAAAGAGTCGACCTGCACTCTGCAGGAGTATCCTCAAGAGGAAGAGGAGCCCGAGGAGGACTCAAAGAAGCACCGAGGATACTTTATTGGATGAGTTGATGGATAGGATTACTTGAGTTGGAAGACAAGGTCCACGAGTTGAAGGAGTTGTATCGTGGGGAGCAAAGAACTGCAAGATTGCTTTGAGGCATGGTGCACCACCGATAATTAGGAATGTGGATCCGGCCGACAAGTCATGCATCGCACTGTAAGCTGGATAGGAATGGAGGATGAGAAAGAAGCTATTAGGACCCACTTGGGGCATACCATTAATGGGTTAGAGTCGAGGATTCAGAGTCTTCAAACTGACAAGCAGATTATTACCACATTCTGGGGAGAGAGAGGAGAGACGTGTGTTCTAATGAGAAGTTTAATCATGAAGTTAGAAGGAGAGGTGAGAGATAAGAAGGTTAAGATAGACAAGATGAAGTACGATTTAAGTCAAAGACATGGAAGGTTTCAACATAGGGTGAATCATTTTCCAAGTGAGGAGCACCTGCCTCAGACGCGTGTTATAAGCCGAGGGTCGGTAATCGAGAGATAATGGATGAGGAGAATGAGGACGCCCATTAAAGTGGGCTTTTAGTTTATTATGATGAACTTTTACTATCGGGCGATAGTAACGCTTATCTTTGAATAATAAGCTTGGTTTCAGCTTTTTTACCAAGTATGTTGGTTTAAAGTGATGTAAATGGCTTAATGTGATAAGACGATGAAATACCTTGGGTGTTATGTTTATAAATAAATATGTTTTTATTTAAGTATGTGATGTGATGATTAAGTCTCTTCTTATGATTGATATATTATGTAGAGTAAGTTATAAGATAATAACATTAAGTTCATTTTAAACAGATAGATGGCTAGAGGAAGACGTCGTCAAACACCCGAGGGTCAAAGCAGAATGTTGGGATCCACCGAATCCTATGCAAAGCAGCTTTTGTAGACATGTTAGTGGGGGCACTTCGTAATCGAACCTCAATGCCAATAACCTCCAAAGGCCTGTGGCACACTTCAAGGACTTCAAGAGCGTGGGACCCCCTGAGTTCAAAGGAACCACTGAACCCATCGAAGCTCAAACTTGGGTCAAGGAAATCGAAAAGGCGTTCGCTATCGCCCGAGTAGGTGATGATCAGAAAACAATCTTCGCCACTTACATGCTGAAGGGTGAAGCTAACTCCTGGTGGGAGGCAAACCGCACTGTGGTTGAGAAGGCGTGATACCTTGGGAAGGGTTTAAGAAAATCTTTTTCAAGAACTATTTTCTATTAGATGCAGAGTCGCATGGAGATGCGATTCTTGGAGTCAAGCAAGAAGACATGATTTGCATTACTCAATATGCCACAAAATTCAACGAGTGGCGAGGTTTCATGCCTCACCGTGTCGATAATCGAGGAGAGAAAACGAGGAGGTTTGAGCAGGTCTCAAACCATGGCTATATAGTAGACTCTCTGCTGTTACAGCATTTAAAAGCTTCATGACTCTCCCGGAGAAAGCTATAATCACGAGGAAGGAAGTGAGGCCCTCAATGAAATTTAATAAGGAAAAAAGAAGAAAGAATGAAGGAGGAATCATGGGAAGGAAGGCAAGCAGAAGAAGCAGCAAACAAGAGGAAGTGGAACAATAACAACAAGAGAGCAAAGAATAATTTTAAATCGAGAAACTCTGGGGAAAACCAGGGAAACAAAGAAGAGAACAGAGGCATGCAAGGAGTGTGGGAGGAATCACCAGGGCATGTCTAAAAGGAAAGAATGTCTGTTTCAACTCCTGCAAGGGCATGAGGGGCACATCTCTCCCAATTGCTCTACACCAAAGAGAAATGGATGCTTCAACTGTGGAGCATTGGATCATCAGGCAAGGAATTGCCCAAAGAAGAACACAGCATGAGGAAATGGAGGAAGGGGACCAAGTGGTGGGAATCTCAGGATTAATGGACCACCAACTCGTAATCCACCAACAAAGAAGGACTTTCAACATGATGACGGCTCAGATGCTACGCATCTGTGGACGTGGTTTGTGTATCATTCGATCAATGATATATCTCGCTACATATTATTTGATTCGGGTGCTACTTGTTCCTTCAGATCGCATGAATTCTCCCAATGATTAAATTTACCCTGTGAAGAATTAAAATATCCTATGAACATAGAAGTTGCTAATAAGGAAATGATTCCGTTAGCCATGTCTATAGAAATTGTGTTGTAAACATCGGGGATATAAGTTACCCGTGGATTTAATTCCAATTCAATTAGAGAATTTGATGTAATTCTAGGAATGGATTGGTTATTTAACCATGGAGCGATGATAGATTGCCAAAAGAAGTGTATAAACCTTAGGACTCTGAGATCGCCTAAGGTAGCATTCTATGGAAGTAGGTCGCCGAGACACTCAAGTCAGTTCGACGATGATGCAAGCAAGGAAGTTACTAAGAAAGGGATGTGTAGGATATTTGGCCCATATCGTCGATACGCAGTAAAGTAGTGGATAGAGATGGGACATATACCAAGAGTGAACTAATTTCTGGATGTATTTTCGAGGAATTGCTGTGACTTCCACGGACGGAGGTCGAATTTGTTATAGATTTAGTAACGGGACTACACCGATTTCAAAAGCCCCATTATGTAATGGGCACCGCAGTAAATGAAGGAGCCGATGGTACAGCTTGCAAGAGTTATTGGATAGAAGTATATTCAACCGAGTGTGTCTCCTGGGGAGCACCGCTTTTATTTGTGAAAAGAAGGATGGATCGATGAGACTATGTATCGACTATCGAGAGTTGAACAAGGTGACGATTAAGAACAAGTATCCGTTATTTCTAGATAGATGATCCGCTCGATCAACTCAAGGAGAGAAAAATATTTTTCCAAGATCGATTTGAGGACTCGGATATCACCAGCTAAAGGTAAGGAAGGAGGATGTACCTAAGACAGCTGCGTTCAGACACGCTATTTATCACTACGAAGTTCCCCGGTGATGTCGTTTCGTTAACAAATGCGCCAAAGAAGATTTATGGATATGATGAATCGGGTATTCAAGCAATACTTAGATAAATTCAGTAGTTGTGTTCATAGATGATATCTTGATCTATTCTAAGACTCGTGAAGATCATGCGTCAACATTTAAGGTTAGTGTTGGAGGCGCTGAGGAAGGATAAGTTATACGCAAAATTCTCAAGTGTGAATTTCGTGGAGAAAGTTCAATTTCGGGTCACGTGATCGATAAGGACGGAATTTCGTGGATCCAAACAAAGGTGGAAGTTGTCGTAATTGGGAACAACCAAAGTCACCGATCAAGTAAGAAGTTTCTTAGACCGGCAAAGCTATTATGCACGGCTTATCCAAGATTTTTCAAAGATAGCGGGAACGTTGATTTAATTTAACGAAGAAGTTTGGTGAAAATTTGTCCGGACGGAGAAATGTGAAGAGAGTTTTAAGGAACTCAAGAAAAGACCGAGTGAAGCACCGTTGTTGTCTTTTACCGACGATATGTGTGACTTCGTGATTTTCAAAGTGATGCGTCACACAAAGGACTTGGTTGTGTGCTTATGCAACATGGTAAAGTTATCGCAGTATGCATCGCGGCCAATCAAGGATTACGAGAAGGGATATCCTACCCATGATCCGAATCAAGGCAGTAGTATTTGCCTTAAAGATATGGAGGCACTATTTATATGGGTAAGGTGTGAAATATACGGACCATAAAAGTCTCAAGTATATTTTCACGCAGAAGGAGTTGAATATGAGACAAAGAAGATGGTTGGAACTTATAAAGGATTACGATCATGACATCTTCAGTATCATCCCGGAAAGTTTAACGTGGTAGCAGTATGCGCCAAGCAGTAATGGCAAAGTGGTAGGTTGGCAATGCTAATAACTCAAGAGGAGTTAATTAAGGAGATGGCTAGATTGGAACTCGAGATAAAAAGTCCAAGAGAGCCAGAGGGAAATTGTTCAGAATGGAGGCTCATCCGACTCTATGGACAAAATCAAGGAAGTACAAGGCAAATGATGAGGAATGTGTGAAGGTGAGGACAAGAATTTCGGATGGAGAAGAGCTTAAATTCAAAAGATGGGGGTGATGGACTATTAAGATTTGAGAAGAGAATTTGGGTGCCAAAATGGTGTCCAATTAAAGGAAGAAATCTTGCAGAAGCTCATAGCTCAAGTTACTCAATTCACCCGAGAAGCACAAAGATGTATCAGATCTCCGCCAACATTATTGGTGGCCCAATATGAAAAGAGAAGTCGCAGAAAGGCAAAGCAAGTGTTTAATATGCCAATGAAGTTAAGGCGCGAACATCGTAAACCGAAGCGGCTACTTCAACCTTTAGAAATTCCAGAATGGAAGTGGGAGCATATCACGATGGACTTCGTGGTAGGACTTCCAACCACGCAGAAGGGTTACGATGCGCTTTGGGTGATCGTTGATCGATCGATTGACCAAGTCACGATTTTTGCCAATCAAGATCGATATACCTTGGATCAGTTGGTAAAGCTTTACATCAAAGAGATTGTTTCGTGCACGGTACCAGATTAATTATGTTAGATCACGATCCGCTGTTCACAAAGAAATTTCCGGAGAAGTTTTCAAGAACGCATGGGAACGAATCGAGGTTGAGTACACGTATCATCCTCAAACAGATGGGCAGAGCGAGAGAACTATTCAAACGTTAGAGGACATGCTGAGAGCATGCGTTATGGATTTCAAAGGGAGCCGGGATGATCACCTACCGCTGGTAGAATTTTATGACAATAATAGTTATCATGCGAGCACTCCAGATGCCACCTTATGAAGCTTTATATGGAAGGAAATGCGTAACGCCATCAGGTCGGGATGAAGTGGGAGAACGACAATTGCTAGGGCCGTAATTGGTGCAACAAACCGCAGATGTGATCAAAATAATACGAAGCGAGGCTCGTGACTACCAGATCGACAAAAGAAATATGCAGATCAACATCAAGAACAACGAGATTTCACGCTTAAGACTTATGTGTGTTTTGAAAGTGTCACCTTAGAAAGGAAAATGAGATTTGGGAAGAAGGGAAAACTTAGTCCTGCATTCATAGGACCTTCAAGTGTTGAGGCGAGTGGGGTGAGGTAGCTTATGAAATAGCCTTACCTCCTGAAAGTTAGAACATATACACAACGTGTTCCATGTTTCGCCCCACGACCCTATAAGCAGGATTACAAGCATGTCATAGAGTATGAACCTATTCAGTTTGAAAAGGACTTAACCTATGAAGAGGTCCCATTGCAGATAATCGATAGAAAAGAACAAGTGTTAAGAAATAAGATAATACCTTCTGTTAAGGTATTGTGGAGGAACCACAACGCCGATGAGGCTACGTGGGAACTCGAGGAGAAAATGATGAAAAATTATCCTAATCTTTTTGATTGATGTGTAATGATTCCGGGACGTAATCCTTTTAAGGGAGGGTGAATGTAATATCCGAGTTTTATTTTTTTTTTTTTAATATTTTTTTTTTTGTATTTTAAGAATTGTTAATAAACGAATTTATATAAAACTTTTGGGTGATTTCATTTATTAGAGTAATGTGTGTGGTACATATATGTGTTATTTCAAGATATGTGATGAGATGTATTTAAATGGTGGTTTAGTTTTATTTAACTATTTAAATAAAATTAAGTAGGAATTATTCTATTTTATTACGGGATGGTATTAAATCATGAAATGGAGTTAGAGCAGAATTTAGAGACGCGATCGTGTATTCGAGTCCTAACGTCAAATTAGTCAGATAGATCTGTAATCATTTAAAAAAGTGTCACAATGACTTTTTTGGTCAAAGTCAACTTGTTGATTTTTTTTTTTCGAGAAAAAAGTCAACTACTTAATTTTAGAGATGAATTTGACTAAACGATAGTCCCTTGACGTCCTAACGCCGAATTTTAGTAGAATCGATATATATGGTTCGCAAAGTTTGGTTCAAGGGTAAAATAGTCAAATAGCTTATTAATTGATTAATTGATTAAAATAATATATGTATTTTTTTTTTAATAGAAATCACCGAACCGATGGACCCATGAGACTATTAAATTGGGACAAGGAGGAGTATATACGATATTACATAATAGCTAAGGTGGAAGTAATTTATTTTATTCCTTAAAATCAAAATTCTTTTTATTTTTCTAACTCCCACATTCATTTTCTCTAACTCCCACATTCTTCCTATTAATTAACTATATTATTGTAGTATTAAGTATTGTGAGTAACTAATCATTAGAGTTGGGGGTTATGGGAATCAAAAGACTCTAACAAAGCTATATATATATACAAACACACTTTTCTTTTTAAGAAAATTCCACCAAGTGAGTAAACATGGAGAGAAATTGAGAGCCCAAGAGAGTTAGAACTAATTTTGGAGGATTACTGAGGATTTGACAAGCAAGGAGAAGGAGCATCATATTAAACCAAGAAGAAATTCATCAAAAGGTAATTCATGAACCCATTTTATTTTTATAACAAAAATGAGAAGAAAATGCATATAAAATTGGTAAATGATTTGTTGTGGCTTTGTGTTGCCATGTTACTGTTGTTTGATGATTATAGATCATTATTAAACAAAAGATATGGGTTAATCATGCATCAAATTTATAGAAAATCAAAGAATTAAGCAATGCATGCTCTACCTTTGATAAAATGTCTCTAAGGTGCTAAATTAATCAAAAAGGTGGAAGTTTGTTGAAGTTTGATGTTGTGAAATGTGAAAACATGTGAGAGTAGATGATCCGGACATTAGGAATAATTTAATTCAGATGCTAGAAGCAAAATCCCGAATTTTTGTCAAATTGGGTTTAACTAGTAATCTGTGATTTTGGGGTTTTTTTGAGCCCTGGATCATGGTGTATATGACTCGATTAAAATATGTAATAATTTTATAAAATAGTATGTAACATGAGGTACAACTCGTCCAAATTTCATAGGAAAGGAGTTAAATTGAGCAAGTTATGAAAATCGTAAGCATGCATGTTGGTAATAAAATCTGCAGATTTTGGAAATTTAATTTTTTTCTAAGTATAAAACTAGTGCTTGACGCTTTTCTATGCAAATTGGTTTGTGGTCTTAGCATGCTAGTTTTTATGAATGTTATATTTTTGTAAAATACCTTGATGTATGAAGGTTATTGTGTCCAAGTATCATGGTCATATCATCTTTAGATTAATGAATAAAATCGAGAATAAAATCATTGAGAGTCAAAAATCGAGAGTCAATGAAAATCGTAGAGTCAAGAAAATCAGAGAGTAAACTCTAAAATCGTAGAGTAAAAATGAAAATCGTAGAGTAAACTCTGAAAATCGTAGAGTCAATGAAAATCGTAGAGTTAACTCTGAAAATCGTAGAGTCAGCGAAAATCGTAGAGTAAACTCTGAAAATCGTAGAGTCAATGAAAATCGTAGAGTAAACTCTGAAAATTAAGTCAGTGAAAATCGTAGAGTAAACTCAAAATGAAAATCGTAGAGTAAACTGAAAATCGAGAGTAAACTCAAAATCGAGAGTCAATGAAAGTCGTAGAGTAAACTCCAAAATTGTAAGTAAAGAAAATCGAGAGATTGAAAATCGTAGAAAAACTAAAAAATCGAGAGTCAATGAAAGTCGTAGAGTAAACTCGAAAATCGAGAGTCAATGAAATCGTAGAGTAAAGTGAAAATCGTAGAGTCAGAGAGTGAAAAATCGAAAATCGTAGAGTCAAGAAAATCGTAGAGTGAAAATCTCGAAAATCGAGAGTGCAGATAGTAGAGTGAAAATCATAGAGTGAACTCTCAAAATTATAGAGTAAAGTTTATATTACAACTACTATGTTGTTAATAGTTGATGTGCATGATTATACAATGTGTAGTAGGCACGTGAAGTGCAGAGAAGTTGTAAGTCGTTAACTGCTATTGGTAAACAACGATCAAGGCAAGTTTCTTACCCTATTTTTCATTATGAATTTATTCAACTTTTATTCATTGATTGCAAATGAGGTAAGTTTGGGCTTGTGATTAATTAATCATTCATGCAAGCTCCTCTATTGTAAAGTTCTATAACTTCAATTGTGATGCTAAACGTTATTGATGATTATTTAGTTCCTATCAGAATCGCTTATACTTTAAAGTTCAGATACCCTTAATGAACTATATTCAAGCATGCTTTCTAGCTTTCATTTCAGCTAGATGTTATTGATGCAAACGTAGCATATTGTTTAAACAATTCAAATCCTTTGAAGCTATTGAATGTTTACCAATCCAAATTGCTTTGGTGAGGTCCCGCATGAATACTAAGATGAACAACCCGGATAATCTGGGTAACTAATGATGTCCGCATATAGTCCCATTTACGCTTATGCGCTTAAACTTTATACTTGTGCACAATGTAGGTACGATAGTCGATCACCGAGTATTTGCAGAGACCGCTTATAATCTATTTGATTGTTAAACCGTCTGATGGTTTTTGATGAAACAAAGTAATGTTCAGGGTATCTAACACCCCTTAGTATGTTATTGAGAATTCTAGAACTCTTATCTTGATATTCCAGTTTATCTCTTGATATTTATTTCAACTATTGAGAAATATTCATACTAATGCTTCTACTCGATGTATGTTCTCAAACTACTTTATATACTTGTCGGGCAATTTGTGTTCATTCTTGCTTAAACTTTTCAGTTAAGGGATGATAATAACCGAGGCTCCTGGAAAGGACAAAGGAAAGTCCGGCAATATACAAAGGAAAGTTTCAGATTTATTAAGTAAATATGACTTTAAATAAGATGAGAGTTATGATTATGTTATATAATGTATATGTTTTTGGGGGCATCACAATTTTAGCCTTCTTAGATCGGACATCTCTTTCCACAAAATCCACGTGTCGTGCGGATTTTGCCCATGCATCACTGTAGCTTTTTTCTTCTTTCATTTCGATTCCATCTTTATAAACGCCAAAGAATTCTTCCGCTCAAGTTTAAGAATTTTAGCTCCACGATTATTAAAGGTCTAACTCATGAAAGACAATTCTATATTTTGGGACTTAAATTCTTTGAATAAGTACCTGTAATATCAAGTATTGATTTTCTAATTATATATTATTATTAGAGTTATTGTTAACATTTAGATAAATGATGATCACATAATATGTTATGACTAACCAACAAATCATAGGAGCACCATGTGAAGGATTTACTCATCTCTCCTCCTAGTTAATCGATCTGCCAGAGACCATATCCCTAAGTCAGTGATACCAAATGTGACAACCCCAAAATAGGTCCATTCCATCCAACCGATTCTCGAAGTCGCCAAATACATGGTACGTAAAACAACTACAACTTTATTACAACAATTGTCGGCAAAATACAACAACACATATGTCGTGAGTTTTGATACAAATATATACCAACCGTGACACTCATCCCAACCTCGATATCACGTCACAATGACACCTTACATAAAGGTATAGTCAAAACCTGCTTTTAGAAATTAGAATCTTTGGGAAGTGCTCAAGGAAACCTTTGTACATGGGAGGCCATACGCTCAGGTTATGATAGATATCATATGTCCACGTAATTATCCTTGGTTGACCTAATAGACCCCAAAGAAAAACGAGAAGATTACTATCATATTCTTCCCAATGGTGAGTCTTCTCGACATATCATTATCTCCACTGCCTCTAAATGAGAATTATACTTGAAACAAACACCAAGATTATATAGGTAGTGCTCAGAATATACTCAAAGAAGTGGATGAGCTCAACCTTTTCTTATGATGACACGAGGTTGTATGTCATTAGACATCTTATATGATAGTGGCAAAAAACCCTTCCAACGTTGGGTTCGCTTTCACCCTAGTTGATTCACCAAATATAACTACTAAATGATGATCACCGCTCTATTCCCTCGTTATTCCCGCTCACCCCGCCTACACTCTTATTATTACCGAAAGGAATTCAGAAGCAAAAAGGTGAGCACAACTAGCTCAAGAAAGAATATCATGACTAAAGATAATTAAATTATCAATAGCCTTCATCAATAATAAATCGTAGATTTAGAACATATGGTAGATGATAAAAATTTCAACCATAGTTGCAAAATGAACGAAGCAATTCATTAGAAGAGTCAAATAGACTATAAAGTCTATTATCTTTCTCGTGTTAAAAATCCACCAACAATATTTTATCCATGTAACATCAATCAACAATTCGGTCCACAATCATATGAATAACTCATAACCATAATTGTGATTCTAAATTCCTCTTCTCATCCAGATTTAAGATAATTTTCATCACTATCTTTACCTCAAACATCAAAGATCATGGTTATACCAAATCACGCCTCGCTTATAATCATACTAATAATTTCATCTTTGCACTACGGCCAAAGATATTCATCAACAATTCATCTTTTTCACTACACAGCCAAAGATATTCGTCATCTTCAGACTACGGCCAAAGATATTCCTCAACAATTCATATTTGCACTACATGCCAAAGATATTCATCAAATATATTCATCAGACAACATTCATATTTTCAGCTCATATATTTCACCACAGTCAAAAATATATTAATATCTCAAAGAAATATATAATCATTTCGTAATTTATATAAACAATTATAACCATGTTGATCATTTCACCTTTGCACTTAAGCTAAAGATATTCAATTATAAATTCAATAGTCATGATTATACCTACCAACAATTCAACTTTTGCACCATCGCCAAAGAGAACCCATAGTCATGATCATACCAAAAATCTACCCATCTTTACACTCAAGTCAAAGAGAAATATCATCATTAGGGTTATAAAATGTTATATATGATAATAAAAATAATATGATCAACATATAGTTTTAATCTCAAGAGTAATATTCATAAATCAACTATAATTTGGCCATAAAAAAGAAACCAATTTTGTCATGAATAGTAACTCGTGAATAAGAACCCATGAATAGTAACTTCGTGAATAAGAATGAATAATAACTCATGAATAGTAAAAATAGTAAACTCACACAAAAAGGTAGAAATACCACAATAAAATCCATACCAATATTTCGATATAATGATATTGAAATAACATTTTTAAACTTATAAACAATTTATTTTAATTGTTTACACTTTACTAAATAATGCATTTAATCATTCTAAAATGCTAAACTCATAAGATTTCATCACCAATAACCAAAACCCTCATAAAAAAATCAGATATAACTCGTGTATGATTCTCAAGCCATAAAATCATATTTTTAATTTTCTTACTTCACATAACATATTTAATTCTTTTTACTCATAACTAGACCATTTTCATGAAAAATACCAAATCGGGCCCAAAAATATTTCTTTTCTAGGATTTAGCGTAATATAGTCCCATATTGAAATATATATTTTCTTAAAATTTTAAAATTTATTTACTATTTTTCATATGGCCAAAACCGTCTAATATTTAGACATTTATCATAAATTGTACTTTTTCCAAAAATTCAAATTCACAGAGTAGTACACCGATATTATATAGATATACTTCCAATAAAAATTTCATCGATTTTGGAGTTAACCACAAGGAGTTATAAGCGGTTACTTTTAAAATAGTATTTTCTCATAAAATTCATAACGCTTAATCTATACATCCAAAAATCGCCATTTTTTGACACAATCAAGAAAACTCATCAAATTATTATTTTATATTTTTCCAGAATTTTTTGAAGGTTAGAAGAAGTACGAACTGAAAGACATAATAACCCTTAAAATCCTTTACCTCAAAAAGAGCAAGATTTCGACTTGATTATTGGATATAACACCGAATCTAACTCAAGGCCAGATAGCAACACTCAATATATCTAAATACTCACAAAAATATGCTTGATAATATAGAGAGAGAAAACTTATGTTTCTGGTGTGATTTTCAATTCTAACTTAAGCACCTATTTATATAGAAAATACTGTAACGCCAAAGGAGACTAAATTAATAAAATATTAATATATCTTCTTCCTCATTCACGCCCACTCTTGTCAAAAAAATGAAAGCAACCAACATTGAAATCAATTCAAAGACATGGTTTGAAAAGTAAAAGTGGGTCCCACCCATAATTTTAATAAAAATCATTTTATTTTTTAAAACATCAATAATTCATAGAAAATAGCCCGTTTATCAGAAAAATACGAATCTGGCGTGTTTCCATAGGAAATTTAATTCTCTACAACTTTGTAGCTTTGAGTTTTTCCAAATTCCAAACCAAAAATATCCAAAATCCACAAACGGATAAATTTTAATATCTCCACACCGACAAAATACTGATAAACACCTCAGCATTAATTCCTTCATTTTTATCCAGATAAAAATAAATATATCTATCATTTATATCCACATAAAATTAATATTTCCTTATCATATAAATCAATAATTAATTATTCATAAATAATATTACAGAATCACAATAATGACAACCAGACAGTTCCCAGGAAAGAGGGGCTTTCCAATAAGAATTTCTCCTCATCGGGCGCAAGCAATTAGGTGACCAAACCTCTCCTCGATGTAACTTTCTAGACATTGTCAATAATGCTATCTAATAATATTATTCAAATAATATGAATTATTGATCCGATAATGGAGATGACAAAATGACAATTATCGAAAGCAACAATAATATAAAATATCAACGCAACAATTATTGAATCAATAAAATAAAATATTGAACAAAGAATTATCGTAATAATTATTGAGTAGTGCCTTCTTCACGTAAGGATCAATAATTCAAAAATATACTGTAAAAAAAGCAGGTGCCATCGTATGCAAACACGCCAGACATCAGATTTTAACCACCGGTATTCCAATGTTGTTAATGGTGAATAACTACGCCATTATTTATAAAAACTCAATTTTTATCGTTTTTTTCATCCGACGCTTATTTGTTATGGGACCCATAAATGGTCAATGCTGTCGCATTTAATATTCTCCCAAAAAAAAGAATATTCCACCACCAAACTAATATTCCCGACAATTGAATATTATATAACCACTCATGTATTTTGAAAAAAATTCATATCTCACCCTTAACTTTAAACTTTTATCAATTTAATCATTTATCGAATTGAATTATAAAAAAATTGAATACTTTTATTTCATAAAATTCGGGGTCTTACAATCTCCTCCTTATGAAATTTCATCCTCAAATTTACGTACACGGTATTTCAAAAGTTGAGAATACCTTGCTTTTATTTCAGATTTTATTTCCGTCATCATGATTTCTCCATTGCTCATCTCCGTGATAACTTCATTTGGGTTCTTCACTTGTTGGGAAGTCATGACAACCGCCATCCCTCGAACTACCCTGGCTTTGACTTGTCTTAGGGCAAAGATTCAAGCGTCATCACTACCGTTGGAATATACTTTTCTATAGGACATATTCCTCCCTCAATCGCTTTCGTCAGACTTCTCGATTCATGATCTCGAATCATCAATCTTCGATCCATATCGAATTTGGTTGACCGCCCATATATAGGTAATTCAAAACTCGATGTTGGGTTCTCCCAATTGCTTTCCAAAAAGAGAAATTCATATCATCTATTTTAGCCTTCTTAGATCGGACATCTCTTTCCACAATATCCACGTTGTCGTATGCGGCTTTTGCCCACGCATCACTTATTCTCACTGCTCAGTTTTTTTTCTTTTTCATTTCAGATTCCATCTTTATCATCTTATACTCGCCAAAGAATGCTTCGTTCAAGCATCACATATCGGGTAACACAAGCTTGAATTGTTACATCCTTTTGCTCCACGCATCACCGTCGTTTCTTTCACCGCTTCTTCTAACTCATGAATACAATTTTTTCAATTCTATATTTTGATCATATAATACCTCTAATAAATTCTCCTTAGGTACCTCTTCTTTCTTCCTCACTCTCAAATTGTTACCTCCGCGACCATCTCAAAAGTAACTATCAATTATTCACTCACCACATGGATTTCTAATTCTTCTTCTTCACCGACATCACATTATCCCCGGTTGGTGATTAGAGGTATCCCACTGGTCTCATTCACTCCATTGTTAACATTCTCAGCAGCCATTCTCAAATTGCCATAAAACAAGGGTTAATTTAAATAAATTAACATATCACATAATATCCCGATATTATGATTAACCAATAATAAGCTTAGGTAGGATACACTAGCGAATGATTTACTCATCTCTCCCCTCCTAGTTATATTCCCCGATCTCCGCCAGAGACCATATCTCTAAGCTCTGATACCAAATGTGACAACCCCAAAATAGGTCCATTCCATCCAACCCATTCTCGAGTCGCCAAATACATGGTATAAAAAACAACTACAACTTTATTACAACAATTGTCGTAAGCAAAATACAACAACACATATGTCGTGAGTTTGGATACAAATATATACCAACCGTGACACTCATCCCAACCTCGATAAGACGTCACAATGACACCTTACATAAAGGTATAGTCAAAAACTGTTTTAGAAATTAGAATCTTTGGGAAGTGCTCAAGGAAACCTTCGTATAATGGGAGGCCATGATCTAGGTTATGATAGATATCATATGGCCACGTAATTATCCTTGGTCAACCTAATAGACCCCAAAGAAAAACGAGAAGATTACTATCATATTCTTCCCAATGGTGAGTCTTTCTCGACATATCATTATCTCCACGCCTCTAAATGAGAATTATACTTCAAACAAACACCAAGATTATATAGTAGTGCTCAGAATATACTCAAAGAAGTGGATGAGCACAACCTTGTCTTTTATGATGACACGAGGTCAGTATGTCATTAGACATCTTATATGATAGTGGCAAAACACCCTTCCAACGTTGGGTTCGCTTTCACCCTAGTTGATTCACCAAATATAACTACTAAATGATGACCACCGCTCTATTCCCCTCATACTCCCCGCCGACCAATTCCAAATACACTTTTATTTACCGAAAAGGAATTGTCAGAAAAAAAGGGTGAGCACAACTAGCCCAAGAAAGAATATCATGACTAAAGATAATTAAATTATCAATAGCTTTCATCAATAATAAATCGTAGATTTAGAACATATGGTAGATGATAAAAATTTCAACCATAGTTGTAAATGTAAACGAGCAATCCATTAGAAGAGTCAAACAGACTATAAAGTCTATTATCTTCTATGTTAAAAATCCACCAACAATATTTTATCCCTCAGTAACATCAATCAACAATTTCGGTCCACAATCATATGAATAACTCATAATCATAATTGTGATTCTAAATTCTCTTCTCATCCGTGATTTAAGATAATTTTCATCACCTTTCTTTACCCGAAACATCAAAGATCATGGTTATACCAAATCATAGCCTCGTTTATAATCATACTAACAATTTCATCTTTGCACCACGGGCCAAAGATATTCATCAATGCACCATCTTTGCACCATGTGCCAAAGATATTCAACAACAGTCATCTTTGCAGACTACGGCCAAAGATATTCATCAACAATTCATCTTTGCACTACAGCCAAAGATATTCCTCAACAATTCATATTTGCACTACATGTGCCAAATATATTCATCAACATTCATATTTTCACTCTAAAAGTCAAAATATATTAATATCTCAAAGAAATATATAATCATTTCGTAATTTATATAAACAATTATAACCATGTCGATCATTTCACCTTTGCACTTAAGCTAAAGATATTCAATTATAAATTAAATGGTCATGATCATACCACCAACAATTCAACTTTCAGCACCATCGCCAAAGAGAACCCATAGTCATGATCATACCAAAAATCTACCCATCTTTACACTCAAGTCAAAGAGAAATATCATCATTAGGTTATAAAATGTTATATATGATAAAAAAATAATATGATCAACATATAGTTTTAATCTCAAGAGTAATATTCATAAATCAACTATAATTTGGTTAAAAAGAAACCAATTTTGTCATGAATAAGAACTCGTGAATAAGAAACCCATGAATAGTAATTCGTGAATAAGAATCTCATGAATAAGAACTCATGAATAGAACTCATGAATAAGAACTCGTGAATAGTAACTCATGAATAGTAAAATACACAAAAAGGTAGAAATCCACAATAAAATCCATACCAATATTTTCAGATAATGATATTGAAATAACATTTCTTAAACTTATAAACAATTTATTTTAATTGTTTACACTTTACTAAATAATGCATTTAATCATTCTAAAATGCCAAACTCATAAGATTTCATCACCAATAACCAAAACCCTCATCAAAAAATCAGATATAACTCATGTATGATTCTGAAGCCATAAAATCATATTTTCCAATTTTCTTATTCACATAACATATTTAATTCTTTTACTCATAACTAGACCATTTTCATGAAAAATACCAAATCAGTTCCAAAAATATTTCTTTTCTAGGATTTAGCAGAATATAGTCCCATATTGAAATATATTTTTCTCGTAATTTTTAAAATTCATTTACTATTTTTCATATGGCAAAAAACCGCTTAATATTTAGACATTTATCATAAATTGTACTTTTATCCAAAATTTCAAATTCACAGAGTATAATCGATATTATATAGATATACTTCCAATAAAAATTTCATCAATTTTGGCGTTAACCACAAGAAGTTATAAGCGATTACTTTTAAAATAGTCTTTTCTCATAAAATTCATAACTATTAATCTATACATCCAAAAACCGCCATTTTTGGACACAATCAAGAAAACTCATCAAATTATTATTTTATATTTTTCCAAAATTTTCTGAAGGTCGGAAGAAGTACGAACTGAAAAACATAATAACCCTTAAAATCTCTTACTCAAAAAAAAAAAAGATTTCGAATTGAATATTGGATATAATATCGAATCTAACTTTAGGCCAGATATAGAACACTCAAGATATCTAAATACTCACAAAAATATGCTTGATAATATAGAGAGATAAAACTTATGTTTATGGTGTGATTTTCAATTCTAACTTAAGCACCTATTTATAGAAAAATGCTAGAACGCCAAAGGAGACTAAATTAATAAAATATTAATATATCTTCTTCTCATTCTACGCCCACTCTTGCTAAAAAATATCGAAAGCAACCAACATTGAAATCAATTCAACACATGGTTTGAAAAGTAAAAGTGGGTCCCACCCATAATTTTAATAAAAATCATTTTATTTTCTGAAACTTCAACAATTCATAGAAAATAGCCATTATCGTAAAAATATGAATTTTATGTCCATTCATAGGAAATTTAATTTCTACAACTTTGTAGCTTTGAGTTTTTCCAAATTCCAAACCAAAAATATCCAAATCCACAAATGGATGATTTTTAATATCTCCACAATCGACAAAATATCGATAAAATACCTCAAAGATTAATTCCTTCATTTTATCCACATAAAAATAAATATATCCATCATTTATATCCACATAAAATAAATATTTCCTTATCATATAAATCAATAATTAATTATTCACAAATAATATTACGTAATCACAATAATGACAACCGTGCAGGTCCTCAGAAAGAGGGGCTTTCCAATAAGAATTTCTCCTCATCGGGCGCGCAATTAGGTGACCAAACCTCTCCTCGATGTAACTTTCTAGACATTGCCAATAATGCTATCTAATAATATTATTCAAATAATATGAATTATTGATCCGATAATGGAGATCATGCAGTTGACAATTATCGAGCAACAATAATATAAAATATCAACGCATCAATTATTGAATCAATAAAATAAAATATTGAACAAGAATTACATTAACAATTATTGAGTAAAGGCCTTCACGTAAGGATCAATAATTCAAAAATATTATGTAAAATCGCGTCTTCATCGTGGTAAACACGCCAGACATCGTATTTTAACCACCGGGTATTCCAACAAATGTTAATTGTGAATAATTACGCCTGTTATTTATAAAAACTCAATTTTTGTCATTTTCTTCATCCGACAAGCTTATTTGTTATGGGCCCACAAATGGTTTGTGCCATCCGAATATTCTCGCATGTAAATAATATTCCCCACCAAACGAATAAAATTGAATATTTTATAACCACTTGCGTAAAAAAATATCTCACCCTTAACTTTAAACTTTTATCAATTTAATCAACCATTGAATTGTAATTATAAACAAAAATTGAATACTTTTATTTCATATAAAATTCGGTCTTCACATGGTACAAAATTTAACTTAATAAAACAGTGTTTATCAATTAAACCAGTTTGAATACAAATAGTTATTATAAGTATAAAACTCAAAAGGAATACTTTTATTATCACTATTTAAAATTAGTGAGGACTACTAATGCACCATCTAGGACCATCACTCCATTCCCCGACTCGTTCCAAATTTATATTCTCAATTTCACGAAGAGAATAGTGAAAGAAATGGTGAGCTCAACTAGCCCAAGAAGATGAAATATTATGACTAAGATAATGCGAGAATAAATTATCATTAGCCTTAAACAAAGGTTAAACCGATACAATATAACAAACATCAAGTTTAGCTGCGGTAGAACAAGCAATCCATTAAAAGAGTCAAGTAGAGAATAAAATCTACTATCTTTTATGATTTAAAAGGTTTTTCATCACTTTTATCGCTGGGACTCAGCTTAATAAATAATCCACATCATCGAATCACCCCTGCACTACGGCCAAGGATATTCTTTAGTATCACGACCACAATTTATCTATGCACCACAACCAAGGATATTCGTGTATTCATCAATGGTCATGATCATGCCAACAACTTTCCATCAATGCACTACGGGCCAATGAGGACTTTTACCACATCATTTGTAACATTACGGTCATGATTACACCGAATAATCCCTGGTCATAATCATACCAAGTCCATCTATGCACTACAGGCCACAGATGACTTTCAAAAAATATAAATATGAGGATGATGACAATGATATAAAAATTCAATAAAACAAGTTCAAGAATTAATTTGTCCAAGAACCAATAACGTCCAAATTGTCAACATGATACTGCTTTGTAGAGTAAAATTCAAGAATGCTCAGAAGAATATTTCCATGAAAAGATACTGGATGAAGCGCAATTATCAAGGATATTCCACTAATTTCATGGAGTATAGAAGTCAAAACTTTAACCAACTGAGTATAATAAAGAATGGAATAACAAAAGAAATCACCATGCATGAGGTACTTTGCATAGACAGGTTACTCCAACAGAATACTAAATAACGGAACCAGGTCAAGCGAAATTTGACCCCAAGCGGGATGTTCCAAATGAGAATAATAAAGAATGGAATAACAAGCGAAATCACCAAGCATGTGGTACTCAGCGTGATGCATTATTATTCCAATGTAATAATAATAAAGACGGAACGGTCAGTCCCAAAAAACGCATGCATGTAATATTCCAACAGAATAGTAAAGGCGGAATAATAGAAGAATGTCACTAAGTATAGGATAGCCCGCGTATACAAGTTATTCCAACAGAATAATAAAGAATGGAATAACATAAGTTCTCTTCATGAATACAAAAGAATAACACCCTTTACGAGTACAACAAAGATAATATATTCTATTTATAGAATAACACTATGCAACACTATGCATAATAGAATATAATATATTATATTTATAGAATAACTTTATAAAAGTATTCTGTTTTATATAAAAAGATTTTCTGTATTATTACATTAATAATACTAACAAAACTGAGTGACTTATCACGTAAGCATCAATAATTAATACCGTGTGCTACTATACAACCACGCGTATTACTGTACTTTTAACACCGGGTGTTTCAACAATTAACGGTAAAACTTCCGCCATTATTTTCATAAAGTATTTTTGTCGTTTTCTCAATCCGCCAGTAATTCCGTTGTGGGGTCCACCAATGATTGTGTCGTTGTACGAATATTCCCCGACCAATCGAATATTATATAACAACTTGCGTACTTTGAAAAATATATAAATATTACCCACAACTATAACATTATATCAATTTCACTCCATAATATTCAAAAATAATATTTATAGAAAATTCATCTTTATTCAAAAGTTGGGTTTTACAATCTCCTTCTTATGAAATTTAAGCCCTCGAAATTAGGGTACGACTGGTATATTGAAGAGATAAGGATACCTTGATTTCATTTCAGATTCTAACTCCCAAGTCATTTCCTCAACATCGTGGTTTCTGCACAAAACTTTGACTTGAGGTATAACCTTGGAGCGTAGAATATATTCCTTCTTATCCAAGATTTGAACAGGAACCTCTTCATACGTTAAATCTTTCGCTATTTCGTCCAATTTTAACTCAATAATGTGGTTCGGGTCTTCCACATATTTACGTAACATGGATATGTGAAAAACGTCATGAACACGAGACATACTTGGCGGTAAAGGAGTCTATAGCCACGGTTCCTACTCGATCAAGGATTAAAAATGGGTAGATGAATCGAGGATTGAGCTTTCTCTCTTTCCAAATCTCGTAACTCCTTTCCATGGAGCAACACGTAACAACACATGATCTCCTATATCGAATTCCACGTCCTTTCGATGAAGATCAGCATAACTCTTTTGTCGATCTTGTGAGGTCTTTATACGTTGTCGGATTATTTGAATCTTTTCCGTAGTCATACGTACTAACTCCGGTCCCAACAACGTTGCTTCACCCACCTCATCCAAATCTTGGAGAAACGACACTTTCTTCCATACTGGCGCTTTGAATGGAGCCATGCCAATACTTGCTTAATAACTGTTATTTTAGGAAAACTCCACCAATGGTAAGAACTTGTCCCAACTTCCCTTGAAGTCAAGGACACAGAGTCTTAATAGATCTTCAAGAGTTTGAATCGTCCTCTCCATTGCCGTCCGATCGAGGATGATATGCCGAAGCTAAATCAGAATCCGTGCCCATAACTTTTGCAAACTAACCCAAAATCTTGAAGTGAATCTTGGGTCTCGATCGAAACTATGGATCTTGGCATACCATGCAATCTTACAACCTCGTTTATGTACATACGAGCAAGACGTTCAAGTGTATAAGTTTCTCGTATCGGTAAAAAATGAGCAGACTTGGTCAATCTATCAACAATGACCCAAATCGCATCTATGCCTTGAGAAACTTTGGGAAGACCAGTAACGAAATCCATGGTAATGTGCTCCTACTTCCATTCTGGAATTTCAAGTGGTTGCAATGGACGTTTTGGTACTTGATGCTCCGCCTTTACTTGTTGACACGTTAGACATCTTGAGATAAACAGCGCTATCTCTCTCTTCATATTGCTCCACCAAAATGTATGACGAATATCATGATACATTTTGGTACTCCCAGGATTGATTGCGAATGGTGTGTTGTGCGCCTCCATCATGATTTTATACTTTAACTCAGGATCGTTAGGAACACAAATTCTGGAGTTGACTCAAAGTATTCCTTCATCATCGATTCTTGCTTCCGGCATTGCACCTTCTTTCACTTTCTTCCTCATACGATCGACTCCGGATTCAGAATTTTGGCGACTTTAATTTTATCAATTAAAGTCTGTTCTACTCGTATATTCGCCATCATCACGTGGGTCCCTGGAGTCTTTATCTCTATCTCCATCCTTTGCAAGTCACACAAAATGGGCCTTTGCGTTTGACAATATCGCATTCGCACTTGCATATGATCTTCTACTCAATGCGTCAGCTACCACGTTCGCTCTTCCAGGATGGTATTGGATGGTATGATCATAATCTTTCAACAGTTCAAGCCAACGTCGTTGTCGCATGTTGAGTTCCTTTTCAGTGAAGAAATATTTGAGGCTTTTATGGTCCGTACAGATCTCCACTTTCTCCCCCATACAAGTAATGCCTCCAAATCTTTAGTGCGAAGACAACAGCTGCCAACTCTAGATCATGAGTAAGATATTTCCTCTCATATTCTTTGAGTTGTCGTGAGGCATAGGCTATGACTTTCCCATGTTGCATGAGAACACATCCTAACCCTTTGCCCAAGCATCATTTGTAGATGACAAATCCTCCGAACCAGATGGTATTGTCGTAACAGTCTTTGAAATGAGTCTCCTCTTGAGTTCTTGAAAACTCTTCTCACATTCCTCGCTCCAATAGAACTTTATATCTTTTCGAGTCAATTTGAGTTAGTGGAGTAGCGATTCGAGAAAACCTTCTACGAATCTCCGATAATAACCAACTAAGCGAGAAAGCTACATATTTCGGCCATCGATTTAGGTTACTCGACTTTGAATTGCTTCAATCTTTGCTGGGTTAATAGATATTTGATGACTTGATACCACGTGCCCAAGGAATGCTACTTCATCAAGCTAGAACTCGCATTTCTTCAACTTGGCATAAAGCTTATATTCACGAAGCTTTTGGAGTATCAGCCTCAAGTGTTGCTCATGATCTTCATGGGTTTTGGAATATATGAGGATGTCATCAATAAAGATGACCACAAAGTGATCCAAATATTCCTTGAATACTCGGTTCATCATATCCATGAAGGCAGCAGGAGCATTAGTCAATCCAAAGGACATGACTAGGAATTCATAATGCCCGTCTGGGAGTTACGAAAATTTCGTCTTTAGAATGTCACCTGTTCTAATCTTCAATTGGTGATATCCAAATGAAGATCAATCTTTGAAAAGAATTTGGCTCCTTGCAACCGGGTCAAACAGGTCATCAATATGTGGCAATGGGTACCTATTTTTGATGGTGACATGATTCAACTCCCGATAATCAATACAAAGTCGCATACTCTCATCTTTCTTTTTCGCGAATAGTAAGCAGGAGCACCCCAAGGAGAAGTACTAGGGGCGAATAAAAGCGATGTCTAACAATTTCGTAGTTGGGTCTTTAACTCACAAGTTCAATAGGAGCTATTCGATATGGGGCTTTGGAAATAGGTTTTGTACCAGGTTTAAGGTCGATACAAAATTCAATTTCACGCTCTGGGGGTAGGCCAAGAAGTTCTTCAGGGAATACGTCAGGAAATTCATTAACAATAGAAATATCATTCAAAACTGACATATTTTTGTTTAGATACGTGACATGAGCTAAGAAAGCTTGACATCCGTTTTTTAATAAACGAATAGCTTTATGGCTTGAGATGACAGTGATTGATTTTAATGGTTTGGTGGCTTAAATTCGCATAACAGATTGGTTAGGAATATGAAAGCTAACAATCTTACGAAAATAATCAATTTTTGCATGATGAGTAGTTAACCAATCAATCCCTAGAATTACGTCAAATGCAAGTATTTTTAATGAAATAAGATCGACGGGTAATGTGAGGGTACCGATTTGAACCAAACAAGACTTATAAACAGTGGATGTAATGAAGGTTTCTCCCAACGGAGTTTCTACAGATAAGTCAAAGTCTAATTTCTCCGGAGTCAAATTTAATCGATGAGCGCAAGTAGGAGAGATAAAAGAATGCGTAGAACCGGTATCAAATAAGGTATAGACTTCGCTAGAGTTTATGTTAAGCTTACCCGTGATGACCTCATTCGGGTTCCTTGCTTTCTGGGAGGTCACAACAAACGCCTCCCTTACACTACCGGCTTTGACTTTTTGGGACTACCGTTGGTGCCTCCATCCTAAATTGAACTTGTCTTGGTGAACGACACAAAATTGGGCTAAGTGACATTCTCTTCTACAATTATAACATGCTTTGACTGACATCATAGTTTTGACCGATGTATCCCTCCCCCGCATTTGAAGCATATGATAGGTGGTCGTTCTCCTTCCTTAACAACGGGTCTTTGGTGCTAACGTCCTTCCATCATTGTTGAATCTCCTTTTCTTGAAATGTCCATTTTCTTGTCTTAGCCATGATTACCATAGAAGTGGTTACCATTTCTAGCATGTTGATTCCTCCACGTTTGTTGTCTTTGTTTGATGGTGATACCTTTGGTATTTTCATGTGCTTACCGCTTTCTCTTGGTTGTGTTGACTCGTTTCTGGCGCTCCAATAATCGAGCCCTATTTACAACATCCGAATACAAACACGGTTTATGAGAAATAAGATATTGGCGTATCTCGGGTTTCAAACCTCTTAAAACATTCACGTCATTCGCTCCTCATTATCGACCAAATGGGATGCAAAGGGATAACTCTACAAATTTAGCCTCGTATTGCGACACGGTCGTATTGTTTTGTTCCAATTTGATAAACTCCACTTCTTTCGTATGTGAATACTACTCGGGAAAGTACTTGTCATTGAATAGCTCTTGGAACTTCTCCCAAGACATCTTGAGTCGTCAGTCAAGTAATGCTTTTTCTGATTCCCACTAGTAATCGCTTCTTCACGCAATATAAAGGTGGTGAAGGGAACCTTTTGCTCCTCGGAGCATCCCAAGACATCAAATATCATGGTGATCTGCTTTATCCATGCTTTTGCCTTAAGTGGTTTTGGCTCTCCAATAAACTCTGGTGGTCCCAACTCCTTGAACTGTTTAGTGGTGACCGTTCGAGAGTTTCCAGTATTTCCACCTACATTTGAGGACGAGGAGCCGGCTCACCGATGTTGCATGAATTACATAAAGCCTCCGAACAATCCATCATTCATCATTTGGTCCGTGTTGTTGTTTGCATGAGGATTGTCGCCTTCCTGATGCACATTATCCTGATTATTGATATGTGGAGACTCAACGGTCTCTTGTGCTCCATTGCTATTCTCGGATGTCATTTTTAGATACTGCCACAAAACAAGGGTTAGTTGACATGTAACATATTATCTTTAAACTCTGACCAACCAATTTAAATACAAAATAAATGTAAGTAGGTCATACTAGCGAAGGAATTCCCCGTCTCTCCCCTCCTAGTTCTAGTCTCACATCTTAGCCAGGGATCATATCCCTAAGCTTTGATACCAACTGTGACGCCCCCAAAATTAGGTATACATCACCCATCTTGAGTCGCCAGATACATGGTACAAAATTCAAATACAACTTAATAATACAACTGTCGTGTACAATACGACAAAACATAAACTGTGAGTTTGAATACAAATATTGTCTACTATAGAGTATACAAACTCAAAAGGAGTCCTCATTACAATTATTATCACACTATTTCACAGAATAGTGAGGACTATTAATGCACCATCTAGGACCATCACTCCGTTCCCAGGACTCGTTCCAAACTATATTCTCATTTCTCAAGAGAACGGTGAAAGAAAGGGTGAGCTCAACTAGCCCGAAGAAGAAATATTATGACTAAGATAATATGAGAATAAATTATCATTAGCCTTTAAGCGATTGTTAAAGCGATACAATATAACAAACATCAAGTTTAAGCTGCGTGAACAAGCAATCCATTAAAAGAGTCAAATAGAGAATAAAATCTACTATCTTTTATGATTTAAAAGGTTTTCATCACTTTTATCATTTGGGACTCGACAATAAATAATCCACATCATCGAATCACCCCTTCACTACTACCGAGGATATTCTTTAGTATCACGACCACAATTTATCCATGCACCACTGACCCAAGGATATTCGTGTATTTATCAATGGTCATGATCATGCCAACAATCGTCCATCAATGCACTACGCCAATGAGGACTTTTACCACATCATTTGTAACATTACGGTCATGATTACACCGAATAATCCACGGTCATAATCATACCAAGTCCATCTATGCACATTACAGGCCATGTAGATGACTTTCAAAAAATATAAATATGAGGATGATGACAATGATATAAGAATTCAATAAAACAAGTTCAAGAATTAATTTGTCCAAGAACCAATAACGTCCAAATTGTCAACATGATATCGCTTTAAAGAGTAAAATTTAAGAATGCTCGGAAGAATATTTCCATGAAAAGATCTTTGGATGAAGCCGCAATTATCAAGGATATTCCACTAATTTCACGAAGTATAGAAGTCAAAACTTTAACCAACCGAGTATAATAATGAATGGAATAACAAAAGAAATCACCATGCACGCAAAGATTTTGCATAGGCAAAGTTACTCCAATAGAATACTAAATAACGGAACCGGTCGTGCAAAATTCGCTTGCAAGCGAGAATGTTCCAGCGGAATAATAAAGAATGGAATAACAACGAAATCACCATGCATGCGGTACTGTGATGAAGCGAGTTATTCCAAAGAATAATAATAAAGGCGGAACCATGTCAGGACGTAAAAGCGCATGCATGTGATATTCCAATGAGAATAATAAAGACGGAATCCGATCCGCCAGAAACGCATGCAGGATATTCCAACAGAATAGTAAAGACGGAATAATAGAAGAATGTCACCAAGTATAAGGTAGCCCACGTATACAGGTTATTCCTACAGAATAATAAAGAATGGAATAATATAAGTTCTCTTCATGAATACAAAAGAATAACACCTCTTACGAGTATAACAAATAATATTTCCTACCTTAAGAAGAAGAGTACTGGATATATAAGTAGCGAAGTAGCAGAATACTTTCTTCTTTCTCTCTATAGTTTATCTCTCTAGAGTTTCAGTGAATTCTTAAGAAAATAATGAAGGAATGAGCTTCTATTTATAGAAAAATGGATCAGATAAGTAATTAACTCATGAACGGTCGAGATTGATTTACTTTAATCTGACGGTCCATATTTAAAGAAAATCTTTTAAATAAAATATAATATATTCTATTTATAATCTAATAAAGCGAATAACTTTATAAAAGATTTTACTATGCAAATACTATCTTTGGCACTATGCAAACACTATGCATAATAAAATATAATATATTCTAATTATTGTCTAATAAAATAGATAACTTTATAAAAATATTATGTTTTATATAAAAAGATTTTACTATGCAAAAACACTATGCGGACACTATGCAAGACTATGCATAATAGAATATAATATATTATATTTATAGAATAACTTTATAAAAGTATTCTATTTTATATAAAAGATTTTACGTATTATTACATTAATAATACCAACAAAACTGAGTGACTTATCACGTAAGCATCAATAATTAATACTGAGTGTGCTCTTTATGCAACCAATGCCATTCTTCGTATTTTTTAACACCGGGTGTTTCAACGATTAACGGTAAAACTTCCACCGTTATTTTCATAAAGTATTTTTGTCGTTTTTCTCAATCAAACAATAATTCCGTTAATAAGGTCCACCAATGATTGTCTTGGTTATACGAATATTCCCCGACCAATCAATATTATATAACAACTTGCGTACCTTTGCAAAATTTATAAATATTACCCACAACTATAACATTATATCAATTTCACTCCATAATATTCAAAAATAATATTTATAGAAAATTCATCTTTATTCAAAAAGTTGGGGTTTTACAACGGTGGTCTCTAGTGGTGGAAGCTCTTCCTAAACAGTATAGAAAAGTGTTGTATTTTATACATCACTTTGTAGTTATATTTGGTGAATCAAATAGGGTGAGGCGAACCCAACGTTAGAAGGGTGTTTTGCCACTATCATACAAGATGTCTAATGACATACAACCTCGTGTTATCATAAGACAGGGTTTTGCACATCCACTTGCTGAGTATATCTATGAGCACTACCTATATAATCTTGGAGTTTCGTTGAAATATAATTCTCAATTGGAGACATTGGAGATAATGATATGTCAAGAAAAGACTCACCATTGGAAAGAATATGATAATAATGTTCTCGTTTTTCTTTGGGGTCTATTGGGACAACCAATGATAATTCTGTGGACATATGATATCTATCATAACCTAGACGCATGGCCTCCCATGTACGAAGGTTTCCTTGAGCACTTCCCAAAGGTTTTAATTTCTAAAATAGTTTTTAACTATACCTTTATGTAAGGTGCCATTGTGACGTGCTATCCAAGGTTGGGATGAGAGTCACAGTTGGTATATATTTGTATCAAAACTCACAGCATATGTGTTGTTGTATTTTGCACGACAATTGTAGTAATAAAGTTGTAGTTATTTTCTGTACCATGTATTTGGCAACTCAGAATAGGTTGGATGGATTGGACCTATTTTGGGGGTTGTCACAGATACTGTGATAATAATTGAATCAATAACATGAGAGATATTATGCAGCAATTACTGTAGCAATAATTGAGTATAACTGAGTGACTTCTCATGTAAGCATTAATAATCAATACTGTGTGCTACTATGCAACCACACGTATTATTATACTTTTACCAACGGGTATTTCAACAGTTTAATGGTAAAAATTTCGCTGTTATTTTTATAAATAAGACATTTCTGTCGTTTTCTAACTCCGACAATACTTCCGTTGTGGGGTCCACCAATGATTATGCCATCGTACGAATATTCCCTGTTAAAACAAATATTCCCCGACCAATCGAATATTTTATAACAACTTGCTTACTTTGAAAAATTTGTAAATATTACCCACAACTATAACATAATATCAAATCCACACCATAATATTCAAAAATATATTTCGAGAAAAATTAATCTTTATTCAGAAAAGTTGGGGTCTTACAACCTCCCATTCTTATGAAATTTTGTCCTCAAAATTGGGGTACGTACCTGGTATGTCGAAGAGGTGATGATACCTTGACTTCATTTCAGATTCTAACTCCTAGGTCATTTCCTCAACATCGTGGTTTATTCATAAAACTTTGACTTGAGGTATAACCTTGGAGAGTAGAATATGATCCTTCTTATCCAAGATTTTAACAGGTACCTCTTCATACGTTAAATCTTTCGTTATCTCGTCCAGTTCTAATTCGATAATGTGGTTCGGTTCTTTCACATATTTTCATAACATAGATATGTGAAAAACGTTATAAACACGAGACATACTTGGCGGTAAGGCGAGTCTATAGGCCACAGTTCCTACTTGATCGAGGATTTCGAATGACCCAATGAATCGAGAATTGAACTTTCCTCTCTTTCCAAATCTTGTAACTTTTCCATGGAGCAACACGTAATAACACATGCTCTCCAACATTGAATTCCATGTCTCTTCGATGAAGATCAGCATAACTCTTTTGTTGATCTTATGAGGTCTTTATACTTTTTCGGATCATTTAAATATTTACTGTTATCATGTGTACCAATTCTGGTCCCAACAACGTTGCTTCACCCACCTCATCCTAACATATTGGAGAACGACACTTGCATCCATACAACGCCTCGAATGGAGCCATGCTGATACTTGCTTGATAACTGTTGTTGTAGGAAAATTCCACCAATGGCAAGAACTTGTCTCAACTTCCTTTGAAGTCAAGGACACAGTCTTAAAAATCTTAAAGAGTTTGAATAGTCCTCTCCGACTGCCCATCCGTTTGAGGATGATTTGCCAAACTAAATCGTAAATCCGTGCCCATAGCTTTTTGTAAACTAACCCAAAATCGTGAAGTGAATCTTGGGTCTCGATCAGAAACTATGGATAATGGCATACCATGCAGTCTTACAATCTCATTTATGCATATACGAGCAAGACGTTCAAGTGAATAAGTTTCTCGTATAGGTAAGAAATGAGCATGCTTGGTCAATCTATTAACAATGACCCAAATTGCATCTATGCCTTGAGAAACCTTGGGAAACGAAGTCCATGGTAATGTGCTCCCACTTCCATTGTAAAATTTCAAGTGGTTACAATGAACTTTTTGGCACTTGATGTTCTGTCTTGACACGTTGACAAGTTAAATACCTTGAAATAAACTCCGTTACCTCTCTTTTCATATTTCTCCACCAAAATGTATGTTGAAGATCACGATACATTTTGGTACTCCTGAGCCCAAAATAGGTATACATGAGTAGGATAATCACCATATTCATTACGAGACATAGGCTATGACTTTCCATGTTGCATGAGAAACAACTACAACTTTATCACCCATTATTGCAGAACAACTACAACTTTATTATTACAAAGTAAAGCTGTGAGTTTGAATACAAATATTATCTTCTAGACAATATCTATACTCAAATAAATCCTCATCACATTTATTGATACATTATTTTTATAAAAATGGTGAGGACTACTAAACAACTCTCTCTAGAACCTTCATTCCATACCCAGGCTACTACGCTATATTCTCGCCTCACGAGAAGAAAAATGGAACAAAAAGGAAAAGGGTGAGCTCAACTAGCCCGATAAAGAATATTATGACTAAGATAATATACAACAAATTATCGTTAGTCTTCAACGAGGAAAAATCTAATAGAATACAATAGACAACAAGTTTTAAATCAATATTACATGGTGAAATAATAATTCATTAGAAGAGTTAAGTAGAGAATGCAAACTACTATCTTCTATGTATGAATTTAAAAGTTCATAAATCTATCTTTTATCCTATAACATCAATCAATATATATACGGAATCAAATATTCATCTTTTTGCACTCTGAGGCCAAAGATATTCATCGATTAGTCGTGTTCATCTAAAACACTTGTTCATCTTTTTACTACGGGCCAAAGATATTCATCGAAATCATTCATCTTTGCACTACTGGGCCAAAAGATATTCAATAATATCATCATTTAAGGCGAGGATGATGAAAAATATTTTTAAAAAGCGAATCGGTGAAACAAAATGATAAGGATTAAGGATTAAGGATTAGTACTTTGTTTTATCCATGTCCAAAAATACCTCAAAAATAATCATAGTGGTGTAAAATTCAAGAATGATCAAAACATGGATACAATCAAAGCTAGTATCCACAATAGATATTTTAGGCGAAAAAGGAAAATTTTCATTTTTAGATGAATAGTCTTAGTATTGAGTGAATAGTGTCGTATATCGTGAATAGTGTAGTATCGTGAATAGTAACTCAGACACCAAAAGTTCCAAATTTGATAAAAACTTGAGATCAATATTTGGCATAATGATATTGAAGAAATAATATCATTACTGAAAAAAATAATATCCTTACCTCGAAAGATCGGTACTTTATTTGAAAAACAGGATATAAGCTATGACTTGAACTTGCAGTATAGCAATACTCAAAATATACTCAAAATACTCACAAGAATACGCTCGATAATATAGAGAGAAAACTTGAGTTTTACGGTGTGATTTTCAATTCTAACCTAAGCACCTATTTATAGGAAAATGCTTAGAACACACAAAGTAGAAAATTTATTAAAATATTAATATTAATATTACAAATTCCTATACCCACTTCTAAGGATCTGAAATTGACCACTCAACAACACATATAATAAGACCCACAATAATGAAAAAAACGTTTTTGTCATTTTAAATATTTTAAACTTCAAAAATTAATTATTTTGGAACTCAAAACTTCAATAATTCATAATAAATAGCCCTTTTATGAGAAAATTTGAATCTCATGAGTTTTTATAGGAAATTCAATTCTCTACAACTTTATAGAAGAAAGTTTTTCAAATTCAAACAAAAATTAACGAAATCCACAAGCGAGGCGATTTTCAAGTATAATCAAATTTCAGTCAAGAAATGGGGTCCACCAAACACATAAAACATGCTTTAAATATTTTTGGTAACAAAAATACTCCTCCTCCACATATACTCATATATCCCACATTCATCGTAAAAATATCATCATTATTATAATATTAAAATATAATAATATATTTAAATAAATTATTTTATCGAGAAAAAGATAAAATTTCAATTTTCAACAATTGTCACATTAAAAATTTTCTCCATCTATATCCACATAAAATCAATATTTTCCTCATCATATGAATCAATAATTAATTATTCACAAATAATATTACGAGAATCACAATATTGACAAATCAGACAGGCGGTTCGAGGAAAGGGGCTTTCGATAAAATTTCTCCTTCTTATGGCTTGAATTAGGTGACAAACCTCTCCTTAGATAGAACTTTCTAGACATTGCCAATAATGTTATCTAATAATATTATTAGGATAATATGAATTATTGCTTCGATAATAAAAAAATCTTGTGTAATGACAATTATTGAAACAACGACAATATAAAATATCAACGCGACAATTATTAAATCAATAAAATAAAATCTTTGAGCGGTAATTCTTTGTATACATTATTGAGTAGTGCCTTCTTACGTAAGAATCAATAATTGGTGCAATCAATCTTGTGTCTTGTGTGTTTTAACCATAGAGTATTTTAACGGTATTACTTGGTAACAACTACTGTAGATTATTTTAAACAACTTATATTTGTCGTTTTCTTCATCAATCACTTTTCGTTATGGGGCCCACACATGGGCATTTTGGCGTAAATACGAATATTCCAAGCGGTCTGAATATTCCACGACCAAACGAATATTCCCAAACAACAATGAATATTTTATAACCACTTGCTTATTTTGAAATATTTGCGTATTTTACCCATAACTATCCACATTAATCAAATCAACCCTTATTATTTCAAAATAATAAATAGAGGAAATTAAATTTCATTTATTAATTATTTGGGGTCTTCTGACCTCCCTCCTTATGAAATTTCGTCCTCGAAATTGACATACGATACTGGTGTTTGAAAAGGTGAGGATACCTCGCTTTCATTTTCGTTTCAATTCCCGGTCATTTCCTCTATAGCATGGTTCCTCCACAAAACTTTAACTTGTGGTATGACCTTCGTCGTGGGACATGCTCCTTTCTATCCAAGATCTTGGTGAGGTACCTCCTCATACGTTAAGTCTTGGCTATCTCAAATCCGTTCTAACTTCAATAGCGTGGTTCGGGTCTTTCACATATTTCTGAAATGCGGATATATGAAACACATTATGAACACGAGACATACTCGGAGGTAACAGCGAGTCTATAGGCTACATTTCCTACTCGGTCAAGAATTTGAAATGGACCGATAAATCGTGGATTGAGCTTTCCTCTCTTCCCAAATCTTGTAACTCCTTCCATGGAGCAACTTCGCAACAATACATGATCCCCTATACTAAATTCCACGTCCTTTCGATGAAGATCCGCATAACTCTTTTGTCGATCTTGTGCGTTTTGTATCGTTGTCGAATCATTTGGATCTTTTCGGTGAGTCATACGTCTTAACTTTCGGGTCCCAACAATGTTGCTTCACCCACCTCATCCCAACATATTGGAAGCGACACTTTCGTCCATATAATGCTTCAAATGGAGCCACACCTATACTTGCACGATAAGCTTTGTTGTTGTAGGAGAATTCCACCAATGGTAAATACTTATCCAAGCGCCCTTGAAGTCTAGGACACGAGTCTTAATAAATCTTCAAGAGTTTGAATAGTCCTCTCGATTGTCCAAATGGTTTGAGGATGGTATGCGGCCCAGATAAATGTAAATCCGTGCCCATAGCTTTTTGCAAGCTAACCCAAAATCTTGAAGTGAATCTTGGGTCACGATCCGAAACTATGGATCTTGGCATGCCATGCAACCTCACAATCTCATTTACATATATACTAGCAAAGGCGTTCGAGGAATAAGTCTCCGTATCGGCAAGAAATGAGCGAGACTTGGTTAATCTATCAACAATAACCCAAATAGCATTGATGCCTTGAGAAAGCCGTAGGAAGACCCGTGCTTGAAATCCATGGTAATGTGTTCCCACTTCCATTTTGGAATCTCAAGTGGTTGCAAGCGGACCCTTAGGTACTAGATGCTCGCCTTTACCGTTGACAAGTTAAACACATCGAGATAAACTTTGCAATCTCTCTCTTCATATTGTTCCACCAAAATGTATGTCGAAGATCACGATACATTTTAGTACTTCCAGGATGGATTGCAAATGGTGTATTGTGTGCCTCCATCATAATCTTGTACTTCAAATCAAAGTCGTTAGGGACACAAAGTCTAGAGTGGACTCGAAGTATTCCTTCTTCATCAATTCTCGCTTCCGGAATAGCACCTTCTTGTACTTTCTTCTTCATACGCATCAGCTCCGGGTCGGTGGCTTGAGCAACCTTAACTTTTTCTATTAAAGTTGGCTCTCGTATACTTGACATCATCGCACTCATTCTGCATATGATCTTCTACTCAGTAGCGTCGGCTACCACGTTCGCTTTTCGAGGATGGTATTGAATAGTGTGGTCGTAGTCTTTCAATAGCTCGAGCCAGCGTCATTTGCCGCATGTTGAGTTCTTTTTGAGTGAAGAAATATTTAAGGCTTTTATGGTGCGAATATATCTCCACTTTCTCCCCATATAGATAGTGCCTCCATATCTTTTAGAAGCAGCATTGCTTTGCCAACTCTAGATCATGAGTAGGATAATTCCTCTCATATTCTTTAAGTTGTCGCGAGGCATAGGCTATGACTTTCCCACGTTGCATGAGAACACATCCTAACCCTTTGCACGAAGCATCATTTGTAGATAACAAATCCATCCGTACCGGATGGTATTGTTAGAAACAGTGCGAAATAAGTCTCCTCTTAAGCTCTTGGAAACTCTTCTCGCATTCTTCGCTCCAAGCGAATTTTATATCTTTCCAAAGTAAATTTGAGTTAATGGAGTAGCGATTTGAGAAAATCCTTCCACGAATCTCGATAATAACCATTAAGCCCAAAAAGCTCGTACTTGATCACGCAAACTTGGTTGCTCCCAACTTTGTATTGCTTCAATCTTGGCGGGATCAGCAGATACTCCATGTTTTGACACCTGCGTGCCCAAGGAATGCTACTTCCTCAAGCGAACTCGCATTTCTTCAATTTGGCATATAGTTTGTTTTCACGAAGCCTTTGGAGTACCGACTTCAAATGGTGCTCATGATCTTCACGACTTTTGGAATATATGAGGATGTCATCAATAAAAACAACAACGAAATGATCAAATATTCCTTGAATACTCGGTTCATCATATCCATGAAAAGCGCGAGGAGCATTAGTCGATCGAAAGACATGACTAAGAATTCATAATGCCGTCTTAGAGTTACGAAGGCGGTCTTTGGAATATCCTCGGTTCTAATCTTTGGTGATGATATCGAGCGAAGATCGATTTTTGAAAAGAATTGTGCTCCTTGCAATTTGGTCAAACAAGTCATCAATACGAGGTAGAGGATACCTATTCTTGATGGTGACATGGTTCGATTCCGATAGTCGATACAAAAGTCGCATACTCTCCGTCTTTCTTCTTTCTGAATAAAGCAGGAGCACCCCGAGGAGATGTACTGGGGCCAGATGAAACCGATGTCCAACAACTCACGTAGTTGGACCTTTAACTCTGAAGTTCAATAGGAGCCATTCGATATGGGGTTTTAGAAATGGGCTTTGTGCGGGTTCAAGATCAATAAAGAATTCAACTTCACGTTACGGGGGTAGGCGGGAAGTTCTTTGAAATCGTCGGGAAAGTCAATAACAACAAGAATATTATTCAAATTTGACGTGTCTTTATTCAAATCCATAACATGGGCTAAGAAAGCTTGACATCCGTTTTTCAATAAACGAATAGCTTTATGATTAGATATGACAGTGATTGATTTTAATGGTTTAGTTGCTTGAATTCGTACAACAGGTTGGTTAGGAATATGAAAACTAACAACCTTACGAAAACAATCAATTTTGGCATGATGAGTAGTTAACCAATCAATCCCTAAAATCACATCAAAAGCAAGTATCTTTAAAGAGATAAGGTCAACAGGTAAGGTGATGGTGCCAACTTGAATCAAACAAGATTTATAAGCGAGTGGATGTGATGAAAGTTTCTCTAGCGGAGTTTCCACGAGATAGGTCAAAGTCTAATTTCTCGAGTCAAGTTTAAGCGTTGAGCACAAGCGGGAGAGATAAATGAATGGGTAGTATGCCGGTATCAAGTAAGGTATAAACTTTGCAAGAATTTATAAATAGCTTACCGTGATCACCTCGTTTGGGTTCCTCGCATTTTGACCGATCACAACAAAAGCGCTCTTCGAGGAACCGTTGACTTTGACTTTTACGGGGACGATCTTTTGAGTCAAGTCCCCCATTGAACTAGGTTTTATTCTACCGTACAATCTCGGCGATATGTCCTTCCTTTCCACAATTATAGCATACCTTGAAGCTGTTGTTGTGGGCGGTTTGGGTGATATGTCCCTCTTTTCCGCATTTATAGCATATACATGGGTGGTCGTTCTCCTCCCTTAGAACCGATTCTTCTTAAAACCTTTGTCGTCTTCACATAGTCGTTGTTAAATCTCCTCTTTTTAAAATCTCCTCTCGATTTCGCTTCTTCTATTTTCATGGCCATGATTACCACCGGAGTGGTTACCATTTTTTGTCCATCTTTTTTTTTCTTTCTCATTTGGTTATCGTTGTTTTGTTTATTTGCTATCTCGGTATGATCTGATTGTGGTCCCTCGGTTGGCCGTACTCGTTATCTCGCTCTAATAATTGAGCCCTATTTACAACATCTCGAATAGAGAAAATTTATGAGAAATGAGATATTTGGCGTATCTTTGGGTTTCAAACCTCTCGAAACATCCGCGTCATCGTTTCCTCATTCTCCACCAAATGAGGTGCTGAGCACTGGATAACTCTGCAAACTTTGCCTCGTCTTTGAGACACCGTCATGTTGTTTTGTTCTAATCGATGAACTCCACTTCCTTCATATAATGAACACTTTCGGGAAAGTATTTGTCATTAAATAGTTTCTGAAAGCGTCTCCCAAGACATCTTTGAGTGCAATTTGGATGGAGTGCGCTTCACTGAGACTCCACCGATGATGCCTCGCCACGGAACATAAAGGTGGCGAATGGAACCTTTTGTTCCTCCCGCATCATCCAAGACATCGAATATCTTGGTAATTTGCTTGACCCATGTTTCCCGCCATGATCGGATCTGGCTTTCCCTTAAATTACGGTGGTCCTGACTCTTTGAAGCTTTGCTTTGCATTTGTGACAACTTGAAGTGAATTGCTATCATTTCCTCACTATATTTTGAACACGAGTCTCCTAAATGCGATTTTGCATGAGCTACAAAAAGCTTCTAAACATCCCTCGTTCATCATCGCTTTCGGTGGTGTTGTTCACGGGAGGAACATTGCCCGACTGTTGCACGTTCTCCTCGTTGGTGAGTCTGAGCGTCTCCACGGTCTCATTTCCCTTTATTAATATTCTCGGTCGACATTCTCAAATCTTGTCATAAAACAAGGGTTAATTAAGAAATCAATATATCACATAATATCCTATATCTTGACCAACTAACAAATAAGCTTAGGTAGGACACCTTTAGCGAAGGATTTACTCGTCTCTCCCCTCTAGTTCTATTCCCGATCTCATGGAGAGATCATATCCTAAGCTACGATACCAATTGTGGCGCCCCCAAAATAGGTATACATCACCCATTACGAGTTGTCAATATATGTGTGCGAAACAACTACAACTTTATTATTACAACAGTAAAAGCTGTGAGTTTGAATACAAATATTATCTTCTAGACAATATCTATACTCAAATAAATCCTCATCACATTTATTGATACATTATTTTACAAAAATGGTGAGGACTACTAAACAACTCTCTCTAGAACCTTCATTCCATACCCAGGCTCGTACTATTTATATTCTAGCCTCACGAGAAGAAAAATGGAACAAAAAGGAAAAGGGTGAGCTCAACTAGCCCGATAAAGAATATTATGACTAAGATAATATACAACAAATTATCGTTAGTCTCAACGAGGGAAAAATCTAATAGAATACAATAGACAACAAGTTTTAAATCAATATTCGCATGGTGAAATAATAATTCATTAGAAGAGTTAAGTAGAGAATGCAAACTACTATCTTCTATGTATGAATTTAAAAGTTCATAAATCTATCTTTTATCCTGTAACATCAATCGATATATATACGGAATCAAATATTCATCTTTTTTACTCTGAGGCCAAAGATATTCATCGATTAGTCATGTTCATCTAAACACTGTTCATCTTTGCACTACGGGCCAAAGATATTCATCGAGAAATCATTCATCTTTTTTGCACTACTGGGCCAAAGATATTCAATAATATCATCATTTAAGGTGAGGATGATGAAAAATATTTTTAAAAAAGCGAATCGGTGAAACAAAATGACAAGGATTAAGGATTAAGGATTAGTACTTTGTTTTATCCATGTCCAAAAATACCTCAAAAATAATCATAGTGGTGTAAAATTCAAGAATGATCAAAACATGGATACAATCAAAGCTAGTATCCACAATAGATATTTTAGGCGAAAAGGAAAATTTTCATTTTTAGATGAATAGTCTTGTAATACGTATTCGTGAATAGTGTAGTATCGTGAATAGTAGTATCGTGAATAGTAACTCCGACACCAAAAGTTCCAAATTTGATAAAACTTGGATCAATATTTGACATAATGATATTGAAGAAATAATATCATTCTGAAAAAAAATAATATCCCTTACCTCGAAAGATCGGTACTTTAAATTTGAAACAGGATATAGGCTATGACTTGAACTTGCATAGTATAGCAATACTCAAAATATACTCAAAATACTCACAAGAAGAATAAACTCGATAATATAGAGAGAAAACTTGATTTACGGTGTGATTTTCAATTCTAACCTAAGCACCTATTTATAGGAAAATGCTTAGAACACAAAGTAGAAAATTTATTAAAATATTAATATTATAATATTACAATTCCTATGCCCACTTCTAAGGATCTGAATTCAGCCACTTCTAAACACATGTAAGACCCACAATAATGAAAAAAACGTTTTTGTCATTTTAAAATATTTTAAACTTCAAAAATTAATTATTTTGGAACTTGAAACTTCAATAATTCATAATAAATAGTCCTTTTATCGGAAATTTGAATCTCGCGATTTTTTATAGGAAATTCAATTCTCTACAACTTTACGGAAGAAAGTTTTCCAAATTCAAACAAAAATTGACCGAAATCCACAAGCAGGCGATTTTACAATTTATAATCAAATTTCGGTCGAGAAATGGGGTCCGCAAACACATAAAACATGCTTTAAATATTTTTGGTAACAAAAATACTCCTCCTCCTCCATATACTCATATATCCCACATTCATCGTAAAAATATCATCATTATTATATTATTAAAATATAATAATATATTTAAATGAATTATTTTATCGGAAAAAGATAAAATTTTAATTTTCAACAATTGTCACATTAAAAATTTTCTCCATCTATATCCACATAAAATCAATATTTTCCTCATCATATGAATCAATAATTAATTATTCACAAATAATATTATGAGAATCACAATATTGATAACGAGGCGGTTCGAGGAAGAGGGGCTTTCGATAAAATTTCTCCTTCTTGGTGGCATGATTAGGTGACCAAACCTCTCCTTAGATAGAACTTTCTAGACATTGCCAATAATGTTATCTAATAATATTATTAGGATAATATGAATTATTAGCCGATAATGAAAAATCTTGTGTAATGACAATTATTGAAACAACGACAATATAAAATATCAACGCATGACAATTATTAAATCAATAAAATAAAATCTTTGAGCGGTAATTCTTTGTAACCATTATTGTAGTAGTGCCTTCTTACGTAAGAATCAATAATTGGTGCAATCTGGTGTCTTCTTGTGTTTTAACCATAGAGTATTTTAACGAGTATTACTTATAGCGGTAACAACTTCTGTAGTTATTTTTAAACAACTTTATTTATTTGTCGTTTTCTTCATCCATATCGCTTTTTAGTTATGGGGCCCCACAATGAATATTTTATAACCCGCTTATTTTGGTAAATACGAATATTCCATCAACCCTTACTATTTCAAAATAATAATTAGAGAATATTCCACGACTGAAAAGCGAATATTCCGAGTCAGATGGACAACAATAATGAATATTTTATAACCACTTGCTTATTTTGAAATATTTGCGTATTTTACCCATAACTATCCACATTAATCAAATCAACCCTTATTATTTCAAAATAATAAATTTGATAGAGAAAATTAAATTTCATTTATTAATTATTTGGGGTCTTAATGGCAACGAATACTTATTTTTGAAGGTGGCATGATTCAACTCCCGATATTCAATACAAAGTTGCATACTTCCACCTCTCTTCTTCACGAATAAAACAAGAGCACCCCAAGGAGACGTACTAGGTCGAATGAAACTGATGTCTAACAATTTATGTAGTTGGTTTTTTAACTCCTGAAGTTCAATAGGAGCCATTCGATATGGGGCTTTGGAAATTGGTTTTGTACCGGGTTCAAGGTCAATACAAAATTCGATTTCACACTATAGGGGTAGGCCAGGAAGTTCTTCAGGGAATACGTCAGGAAATTCATTAATAATAGAAATATCATTCGAATCTGACGTATTTTTGTTTAAATCCGAGACATTGGCTAAAAAAGCTTGACACCCATTTTCAATAAACGAATAGCTTATGGATTGATATGACAGTGATTGACTTTAGTGTTTTTGTTTGCTTGAATTTGCATAATAGGTTGGTTAGGAATATAAAAACTAACAACTTTACGAAAAAAAGATCAATTTTAGCATGATGAGTAGTTAACCAATCAATTCCTCAAATCACATCGAATGCAAGTATTTTCAAAGAGATAAGATCGACACGTAACGTGCGGTTTCCGATTTGAATCAAACAAAACTTATAAACAGTGGATGTAATGAAGGTCTCTCCCAATGGAGTTTCAACAGATAAGTCAAAGTCTAATTTCTCTGGAGTCAAATTTAAACGTTGAGCGCAAGTAGGAGAAATAAAAAATGAGTAGAACTAGTATCAAATAAGGTATAGACTTCGCAAGAGTTTATGATTAGCTTACCCGTGATAACCTCGTTCGGGTTCCTCGCTTTTTGGGAGGTCACGACAAACGCTCTCCCTTGAACTATCAGCATTGACTTCTCTGGGACGACCTTTGGTGCCTCCATCCCAGCTGGAATTGACTTCACTACACGACAAAATTGGGCTGGGTGACCTTTTCTTCCATAATTATAACATGTTTTGGACTGCAGCGTATAGTTTGGACTGATCATGTGTCCCTCCCCTCCGCATTTGTAGCATACGATCAGTATTTGTTCTCCTTCCTTAACAACGGGTGCTGGTGTTGACGTCTTTCCATCATTATTGAATCTCCTCTCCTTGAAATTTCCACTCTTAATGTCTTGGCCATGATTACCACCGAAGTGGTTACCATTTCTGGCTTGTTGACTTCCTCCACGTTTATTGTCCCCGCTTCGATGAATGCTACCACTGGTAGTATCGCTTTGTCGGCAGCTATCTCTTGGTTGGGTTGGCTTATTATCACGTTCCAATAACTGAGCCCTATTTACAACATCTGAATATAAACACAGTTTGTGAGAAATTAGGTATTAACATATTTCAGGTTTCAAACCTCGCAGAAAAATTCGCGTCATTCTCTCCTCATTATCAACCAAGTGGGATGCAAATCGAGATAACTCGGTAAACTTAGCCTCGTACTATGACACGGTCATATTGTTTTGCTCCAGTTTGATAAACTCAACCTCCTTCATGTAACGAATACTTTCAGGAAAGTACTTGTCGTTGAACAGTTCTTGGAACTTCTCCCAATACATCTTCGGTCTGGGCGGGTTGAGTACGTTTTACCGATTCCACCAAGATGTCGCCTCTCCTCGCAACATGAAGGTGGCAAAGGGAACCTTTTGCTCCTCGGAGCATCCCAAGACATCAAATATCTTGGTGATCTGCTTTTTCCATGTCTCCGCCTTAAGTGGTTTTGGCTTTCCCAAAAACTCCAGTGGTCCCAGCTCTTTGAACTGCTTAGCAGTGACCATCCGAGAGTTGCTAGTGTTTCCACCTGCATTTTGGACAGGAGTCTCTCTTTCCAGATGTCGCATGAATTACAGAAAGCTCCTAAACATTCAGTCGTTCATCATTTGGTCGGTGTTGTTGTTCACCTGAGGATTATTTCCTTCCTGATGCACGTTATCATGTGTATTGATCATCGGTGACTCAACAGTCTCATGTGCTCCATTGCTTATCTCAACATTTTCAGATGCCATTTTTAAATACTGCAATAAAATAAGGGTTAATTGACATACCACAAATTATCCCTATATTCTGACCGGCTAATTAAATAACAAATAAACTTAGGTAGGTCGTACTAGCTAAGGAATTACCCGTCTCTCTCCTCCTAGTTCTAGTCTCACATCTTAGCCAGGGATCATATCCCTAAGCTTTACCAACTGTGACACCCCCAAAATAAGTATACATCACCCATTCTGAGTCATCAAATATATGGTACAAAATAAAAATACAAACTTAATTATACAACATGAGCTGAGAGTGTTTACAAGAATATTGTCTAGTAGACAGTATTCAAACTCAAATGGAGTACTCATTATAATTATTATCACACTATTTTATAAAATAGTGAGGACTACTACAGCCACCATCTCGGACCGTCACTCCATTCTCCGACTAGTCCCGGCTACGTTCTCATTTCCTGAAGAGAACAATGAAAGCAAAAGGGTGAGCTCAACTAACCCAGTAAGAAATATTATGACTAAGATAATGCAGAATAAGTTAGCCTTTAGCAATGTTAAACTAATAAAATACAATAGACATCAAGTTTAACTGCAGCGGAACAAGCAATCCATTAGAAGAGTCAAGTAGAGCATGATATCTACTATCTTCTATAATTTAAAAAAGTTATCATCAATTTTATCGCCGAGACTCAGCTTAATAAATAATCCACATCATCAAATCATCCCTGCACTACGGGCCAAGGATATTCATTAGTATCATGTCCACGAATTATCCATGCACTACGAGTCAAGGATATTCGTGTAATCACAAATGGTCAAGATCATGCCAAAAACTGTCCATCAATGCACTACGGGCCAATGATGACTTTTACCACATCATTTGTAACATTACGGGTCATGATTATGCCGAATAATCCTTGGTCATAATCATACCAACCAACAGTCCATCTATGCACTACGGGCCAAAGATGACTTTCATAAAAATTAGGGTTTCTAACTATTCATTAGGGTTTCCCTAATTAGGTTTACAACCAATATCACTTATCTTTAATCATATAAATACAATCGTATGTCATTCTTAAATACAATTTAAATTATAGTTGTATTAACTTTCAAATTCCTATTTGAATTTCAAATTAGGGTTTATATGTGATGCCCCCAAAATAGGTATACATCATCACTATTACGAGTGCCAAATACATGATGCGAGAAACAAATACAACTTCGATGAATACAATTGTCGTGCAAAATACGATAACATATATCTTTGTGAGTTTGAATACAAATATTGTCTAATAGACAGTATACAAACTCAAAAGGAGTCCTCATTACAATTATTGATACACTATTTTACAAAATAGTGAGGACTACTAAAACAACTATCCTGAACAATCACTCCATACCCCGTCTAGTTCCTGCTATGTTCTCACCTCCTGAGAAGAAAAATGGAACAAAAGGAAAAGAGTGAGCTCAACTAGCCCAGTAAAGAATATTATGACTAAGATAATATACGACAAATTATCATTAGTCTTCAACAGGGACAAATCTGATAGAATATAATAGACAACAAGTTTTAGATCAATAACTGCAGCGGAAACATCAATCCATTAGAAGAGTCAAGTAGAGAATGAATTCTATTATCTTCTAAGATTTAAAAGTTCATCATCAATATTTCATCCCTGTAACATCAATCAATATGCATCTTGAATCAAATATTCATCTTTGCACTACAGGCCAAAGATATTCATTTGTATCACCAGTTGGTCATGTTCATCTCAACACCTGTTCATCTTTGCACTATGGGCCAAAGATATTCATCAGTTAATCATTCATCTTTGCACTACAGGCCAAAGATATTAATCAGTTAATCATTCATCTTTGCACTACACGCCAAAGATATTCAGTAATATCATCATTTAGGACTGAGGATGATAAAAAATATCTTAAAGAAAACGAATCCAGTGAGAGAAAAGGATAAATATTAGGGATTCGTATTACATTTTATCTAAGTTCAATAATACTCCATAATAACCTATTGTGAAGCAGAATTCAAAAATAAAGATCAAAATATGTATACAATCAAAGATAGTAACCATAATAGACATCTTTGACAAAAAGGAGAAAATTTCATTTTTTTCGGTGAATAGTGTTGTATTCGTGAATAGTGCTGTATACGTGAATAGTAACCCCGACACAAAAAGGTAGAAATTGCACAATAAAATCCATACCAATATTTCGGTATAATGATATTGAAAGAATAACATCATTATGAAAAAAAATAACATCCCTTACCTCAAAATAACTGTACTTCTGATCGGAATATCGGTATAAGGCTGAAGAAAACTTGCACTGAATAGCAACTCACAAAGTATCTAAATACTCACAAAATACGCTCGATAATATTGAGAGAGAAAGAGAGAAAACTTGTTTCTGGTGTGATTTTTAATTCTAACTAAGCACCTTATTTATAGGAAAATGCTTAGAACGCTATAGTAGACTAACCTGCTACCTGATGGCTTTACTTGCTACTATTCACGCCCACCACTTTTCAAAATAAATTTCAGCACATTTTATTTCTCACCAACCAAAAGTGGGGCCCACCCATATTTTAAATAAAAAAATTTATTTCTGAAACTTCAATAATTCATAATAAATAGCCCTTTTATCAAAAAAAAATACAAATTTTATGTCCATTCCATAGGAAATCGAATTCTCTACACCATTGTAAAAGAAAGTTTTTCCAAACAAAAAATGCCCAAAATCCACATACGGACGATTTTTAATACCTTCATTCCGACAAAATACTGATAAAATACCTCAACATTAATTCCATCATTTATAACCACAATAAATATATCCATCATTTATACATAAAATAAATATTTTCTTATCATATAAATCAATAATTAATTATTCACAAATAATATTACAGAATCACAATTATGACAATCAGGTCGTTCCCAGGAAAGAGGGGGCTTTTCGATAAGGATTTCTCATTATTGGCGCGCAATTAGATGACCAAACCCCTTTTCTAGACAGAACGTCCTTAGACATTGCCAATAATATTATCTAATAATATTATTCAAATAATATGAATTATTGATCTGATAATGGAGATACTGTGCAGTGACAATTACTAAAATAACAATAATATAAAATATCAACGCAACAATTATTGAATCAATAAAATAAAATATTGAATAGTAATTATTGTAACAATTATTGAGTAGTGCCTTCTTACGTAAGAATCAATAATTCAACAATATTGTGCAATATCGTGTACTACTGTGCATCCACACATATTACTGTATTTTAACCACCGGGTATTCCAACAGTGTTAACTGTAACCATTACGCCGTTTAAAAACTCAAACTTGTTGTTTTCTTCATCCGACAGTTATCCATTATGGGGCCCATAAATGGTTGTACCGTCGTACGAATATTCCCCGATAGCAAGAATATTCCACGACCAAATGAATATTCCCCAACAAAATGAATATTTTATAACCACTTACTTATTTTTCAAAATTTTCACATTTCACTCATAACCAAAGTATTATATCAAATTAACACCTTATTATTCACAATAATAAATAGAGGAAATTTAATTTTATTTATAAAAAGTTGGGATCTTACAATCTTCCCTTCTTATGAAATTTTGTCCTCAAAATTGACGTACGTACCTGGTGTTTCGAAAAGGTTAGGATACCTCGCTTTCATTTCTGATTCCAACTCCCAGGTCATTTCTTCAATAGCATAGTTTGTCCACAAAACCTTAACTTGTGGTATAACCTTCGTGCGTATGACAAGCTCTTTCCTATCCAAGATCTTAACAGGTACCTCCTCGTACGTTAAATCTTTGGCTATCTCGTCCGGTTCTAACTCAATAATGTGGTTCGGGTCTTTCACATATTTACAAAGCATAGATATGTGAAAAACATTATGAACACGAGACATGCTTGGAGGTAATGAGAGTCTATAGGCCACATTTCCTATTCGGTCAAGAATCTCAAATGGACCAACAAATATTGGATTGAGCTTTCCTCTCTTCCCAATCTTATAACTCCCTTCCATGGAGCAATACGTAACAATACATGATCCCCAATATTAAATTTCACGTCCTTTCGATGAAGATCCGCATACCTTTTTTGTCGATCATGTGCCGTTTGTATACTTTATCGAATCGTTTGGATCTTCTCTGTAGTTATGTGTACCAATTCTAGTCCCAACAATGTTTTTTCTCCCACCTCATCCCAGCATACTGGAGAGCGACACTTTCGTCCATACAATGCTTTAAATGGAGCCACACCTATACTTGCTTGATAACTGTTATTGTAGGAGAATTCCACCAATGGTAGGTACTTATCCCAACTCTCTTTGAAATCTAGGACACAGAGTCTTAATAGAACTTCAAGAGTTTAAATAGTCCTCTCTGACTGCCCGTCCGTTTGAGGATGGTATGCAGAACTAAATCGTAAATCCGTGCCCATAGCTTTCTGCAAGCTAACCCAAAATTGTGAAGTGAATCTTGGGTCACGATCTGAAACTATGGATACTGGCATGCCATGCAATCTCACAATCTCATTCACGTATATACAAACAAGACGTTCAAGGGAATAAGTCTCCCGTATAGGCAAGAAAAGAGCAGACTTGGTTAATCTATCAACAATGACCCAAATCGCATCTATGCCTTGAGATACCTTGGGAAGACTCGTAACAAAATTCATAGTAATGTGTTCCCACTTCCATTTTGGAATCTCAAGTGGTTACAATGGACCCTTTGGCACTTGGTTCTCTGTCTTTACACGTTGACAAGTTAAACACCTTGATATAAACTCTGCGATCTCTCTCTTCATATTGCTCCACCAAAATGTATGTCGAAGATCATGATACATTTTGGTACTCCCAGGATAAATTGCAAATGGTGTGTTGTGTGCCTCCATCATGATTCTATGCTCCAAGTCAAAATCGTTAGGAACACAAAGTCTGGAGTTGACTCGAAGTATTCTTTCTTCATCGATTCTTGCTTCTGGAATAGCACCTTCTTGCACTTTCTTCTTCATACTCATCAGCTCCATGTCCGTAGTGTAACGCCCCGAGAAAATCGGATTTTTGAGAATTAAATTTTTATTTTTATTAAATAAATTTAATTAATTATTTATGGAGCAAGCTAATCGAACGTCGTTCTCTGACCTATAAATGTCAGAATGTCGTAGGATTTTGGCTACATGGTAGAATTAAAGTGTTTGAATTTTCAAGACAAAAATAAAAGCTTTTCGAGAAATTTTTTGAAAAACACTATTCACGCATTTCTGCTCGGGAATTATTTTTGAACTTCCGAGAAATACGTAACGATAGAATATCGAGGTGAGATGGAATATCCAATAATATTTTAGTTATGGAAAATGTAATATTTCTTTGTGAACTTAAAACCTAACGCTTAGGAAAGTGGCGTTCACGAGAAGAAAATGTCTGACGAGTAATGAATTAGCGATGTTCATATAATACGTAGGTATTATCTGAAGTAATGAATATGAGTACGATGTGATGTATTATCTGATGCATTATGAATGATGGTAGGTTGTACATGTTGAATAGTATACGAGAGGAATACGAGATGAATACGTAAATTATCGTTATAAGGCTTTAAGCCAAATGTGTTGGACATGTAGGATTTGATAAGGCCCAAATGCAAGAATGGTTAAAGTCAATGTGAATTAAGGTGAAGTCAATATAAGTTAATGAACAAAGCCCAAGTGTTTGTTAATTGCAAGCCCAATTTATGAATTAAAATTTGTGAAGCAAATTATGTTAGAAGCCCAAGTAATTAAGTATGTTAGTTAACCTAAGCTCAAGCCTATGATCCAATGGGTAGTATGAACCATGGAGAAAATCATGGATGATCCAAAGTAGGAAGCAAGTATACTTAGAGGCTAAGTTAGTGTGGTGATCACACAAAGTGTTTATAAGTGATGACAAAGTAAACTTAAGGACTAAGTGTTGTGGGGAACAAGTATACTTAATGATTAAGTAATTGTGGTGACCAAGTGTTGTGATTAACAAGAGACTTAAGGGCTAAGCAATGGATAACTTATGTGGTGAGCAAGTAAATGTGGGGAGCAAGTTTACTTGGTTGCTAAGTTTTGAATAGTAAGGAGGTGGATTAAGGAGGTGGAGTGGCTTTATGACCAAACTACCCTCACTTTAGAAATCCTATAAATAGAGGAGGAGTTGGCTCATTATTTGGTTGTTAGTTTTCATCCATTTCAAAGCAACTTAAGTGTTAGAGAGGATAAGCACTTTGATGCTTAACTTCTATTATTAGATTTTCCACCAATAACTTATAGCTTAGTGACTTGAGAGAAAAAGCTAGGAACCTAGTCTTTGAAGTTCAAGAATCAAGAAGGAGATTAAAGATTGAGCAAGGCATAGTCAAGTGAATATCAAAGAGTAAGTGATCCTAAGCCATGATTTTCTTTCTCTTCCATTAGTAGAGAAGGGGGTATTGGTAGAGCTAGTATGTTAAGGAATGATAAACCAAAGGGCTTAAGTCTTAATAAGCCGTATAAATCATGAATATGCTATTCGTAATCATTTAAGTTACGAACTTCTGAAGAACAATAATGAAAGTATAAGAACTTGTAAGAAGTGGTAATACATTAAGAAGTTAGCATGATTAATAAGAGGTAAGAATAAGGATTAAAGGACTTAACTTATTAATAAGTCATAAGCAATGAAATTAAGTATGTTATACTTTAATAAGTAGTTTATAAGTTTATGAGTTTTGAACTTATTAAGAACAATTAATAACTTATCATGTTTATAAGTTAACAAAGCATGTATGTAAAGATGGTAGCATGATGGATTGAATCCAAGAGAAATGATTTAAAAATCTCAAGTAACGAAGTTTCGCCGAAATTCACACGATTAGATGACAATCGTCGAATTCGTGAAATTCTCGGAATGGAAGTTGAATTTTGATATTGAGCTTGGAAACATTGGTTTTTAATGGAGACAAGTCTTATTTGGCATTATAGAGTTACAGACTCGAAAATGGTCGGATTTCGACTTAGAACGAAGAAATGAGCGTTGAACGTTCACGGACGTTTATCGTTTTTGTTAAAAAGGGACTAATAGGTGAGATTTTAGCAAACGATGTCGAATAGATAAAATTCTTGCATGAACACATAGAGTACGTAATTTGTGAACTGTAGGTTCTTGAATGAGCCAATTCAGACTTATAACGAAGAAGTTACGAGTCAGGGAATCTCATGAAAGTTAAAAAAATCATCAAAACTATCGTGGCTCGAGTCGCGCCGTGTAACGACTCAAGCTTAAATGACCGTGGCCATGGCTATAAAGTGAGCTTTAGACTACGCAAACTTGCGCGCTGTGATACGATAGTTAACAAAGGGACTCATGACTGCTTGCACTGAGTCCGATCTCAAACCCAATAGGCGACGCTTGCTTGAGCAATAACACAACAAAGATCACCACCCGCCACCTTGACGCCGATCTTAAAAGCTAGACAATAAAGAAATGTTTACAAGTAGAAGATGAAGGAAATTGTTGAGTAATGAACAAATGAACTTAATTAAACATTATCAAGTCATAATTGAACCCCAAGTATGATCACTTAGGGTTAAAAGAAAGTCAATTGAAGATGAACGCAAATGATATTCAATGTTAATACTTCACCAATGACGATCAAGTTTCGATTAATAACATACGGACGTTAGTAAGCCATGAGGAAGGATAATTAACTCGAACCGAGTTGTATTAATGAAATAATTTCACTTAAGTATAAGAGAACGAAGTTAGTAAGAATGATGTAAAAGAACGACGGAAAGCCGGAACCAATAAATAACAAATCTAATACGGGATTAGATTGAAAAGAAGGGTAAGATTATTTAGGAACTAAGTATGTTCATTCATGACCTAATGAGGTATGTTATGTGCTTATGCATTGTAGAAACTGTAAAGGCTCAAAGGAAACGTAATTGTCTTGTATGCTAGAATGACTGAAGGCAAGTTTTCTTCTTAAACTTGTCTAACCTTCGTGTTAGCGAGGTTTTCAAATGATTCAAGTTATGAGATGCATGTATGGTTTTAAAGAAAGAGTGAAGCGGTTTTAACTCGGCTAGACTAATCTTGATAGATTGACTAATTTCTTTATAAGTCTTTCAATATAGAATTGCTAACTTATTTATCCTATGCCAACTCTTTGGTGCGGATTCAAGGTAAGCTTTGAATATGTATAAACAAATGTATTTTCATTGAGTATTCGATGGGCACGTGAGGTTGCCACAACTTAAACGCATTACACGTTTAATGGATGTAGTGTTGATCGACATAGGTACTATAATTTGATCACTAGATGTACTCGTAAGCTATCTTGGGACTTACGGACTTCGTGTCGGGTTGTCCTTTTCAAAGAAACTATAAGGCGTTCACGTTTTGAACTAGAATTGATGATTCATGGAATATTGTTATTGAAAAACATTTTGAAGGAAAAAGGAAAGCTATTTTGAATTATTGATAGTACTTCGTAACTATCATCAAGTTATTGAAGATATACGATTCCTATGTTTCAAGCATGCTTTTAAAATGAAATTGTTATACTTCTTTGAGCTTGTTATGCTCATTCTTGCTTGAACCATATGAATACGGCTTTGCATTTATATGACCGAAGGATTCTACAAGGATAAAGAGAAGGCTAAAGTGAACGTGTAGATTACCTATGTAATAGTATAGGTTTGTAATGATAATATTTGATATTATGATATGAACAAATGTAACGGTTATAAAGAACCAGGGGAATAGTAGTATTGTTTTGGAATATATATAAGACATATTCGTTCTTTTGAGGCATGTCAATTGAATGATTGTGTGAACTGTGACGCCCCCAAATCCGGGTACTTGAAACCCAAACTCGGTGCTTCACGATACCATTTTTATAAGCTGAATAATACTAATAATAATAACAATAATATAAAATTCAAACTTAATTTACATATGCATCAAAGTTTACTCCCGGGTACGAGACCTTTAAACATTCATTACATCATAGATAATAAGTATCATTGTCTTAATAAACTATAACTATTACACAACATAATATAAATCTCATTCGAACAGCTTTCCTTTCCCCTTGTTCTTGCCTGAACCTTCTAGCTGATCATACTTAACTGAAAACATTTAAATTTAAAGAAAGAATGAGCATTGGATAGCCCAACAAGTAATAAAAACAATATATATTAGCTGAAAGAATTAAATGTTTTCTTTGAAAGACACTTCTATAACGAATCAACAGTTGTGAAGTAAGCTGAACCAATAATAACATCATATCACTTCCGCATGTAATCTTTGAAACTACATATAGACTATAATTAGAGATCAGTTGACAGACTATGAACATTGTTTTTCATTTTCGCTAGGGTTTAGCGAACTTCATCATAAACCGTCATAACTTCTTACACGAGGGTGATCGCCCAATGTGCCTGTATTGATCAAAACTACATGCAAGAATGATATTATCGTTCACTCTATCCACCTTAGGTGCACAAAAAGTTTCCATATGGGATGTTCATACTTAGTCGGAATCAACCAAAACAATGCAGTTGGATACAATAACGTTCTATCTTATTCAACAATATTTTATGTCTAATTTGAATCAAATAGCTTAGGCGGCTTTTAAGTCAACGTATACATACTTGAAATCGATAAGTATGTATCAACATATGATTAAATACAATGGTTATCCAAGTTTGGACACTTGTCTAACCCTATATACGAATTAACGAACAGAATAAATATATGAATTATACAATATTACAATGATTGGATAATGGAAGAACTTGTATGAATACAAAGATTGGATACATAATGAATAATAATAGAGTTAATTATCTGGCACAATAATAATATAATTCTGAAACTTTCTTACTCATGTCCATTGCATAAAGGAAATGCAAAGGTAGGATACTTGCACAATATAAATAATAGATCAGATACTTGCTCAATAATAATTGGAGTAAGTTTAGGAAACTTGCATAACATGATATACCTGTTTGCATGAAATAAAAATAGTGCATAAGGTTTAGATACTTGCTTGAGCTGCTGCTTACAATAACGCAACTTAGATTAATCTTTTATACAGCGACCTATCAGTAATAAGATCATTCGTTCAATTAGAATAATATATCGTAACACATAGTACTGCTAATTACAGTTAGCACATAACCTAATCACTTTGTCACATATATCTAACAATTATTGATTCACTAACAAATACATATCTAGTCAGATTATCTAAGTCTAGATCAATTTCTAAAATATTTCGGTGTACCGACGGCTTTATCGGGTAAATATCGAGTCTAAGACTCTATCGTGTAGTTCAATATTCGTTTAGATATTTTAAATATCAGTCATATTATTTTTCATAGCCTTATAATAATTTTTAAATAATTATTATACTTTATCATGCATTTTCAAACTCTGAAATCATTATTAAATAATTTAAATATTAACTAATTCTATTATCATTAATATTAAACTATTAATGAAGCTATTGCCAAAATATTAAAGTTATTTATAATAACTCAAAATATTTTAAAGTATTAATATTACCTTAAATGATTTTTAAAACATCAAAAATCATTTTTAAACAATTACCATTAATATTAGAATATTAATTTATTATTTATCAAAATATTAAAAGTCATTAATTATAACTTAAAATATCTTTAATTCTTTTATTTCCTTTTTAAATGATTTTAAATCAATAAAACAATTTTAAACTATTTATTTAATATACTTATTAAATAAACGTCATATCATTAATATTAAATTATTAATGCAATTTACCTTTAAATATCAAAAGTTATAATTTATAACTTAAAATATTTTAAAACTATTTATTTTCATTTAAAATGATTTTTATAATATTAAAATCATTTTTAATTAATTTATTTAATATAATTACTAAATAAATCTAATATCATTAATATTTAATAATTAATGAAACTTATCTTAAAATATTAAAAGTTATGTTTAATAACTTAAAATATTATTAAATACTTTATTATTATTTAAAATGATTTTTACTACCATAAAATAATTTTTAATTAATTTATTTAATGCATTTATTAAATAATTTAAATACCAATAATATCAAATAAATATTAATATTTATGAAAAATATGTCAAATTATTAAAAGTTAATTTTATAACTTAAAATAATTTTTAAAAGCGATTTTATAATTTAGGAATTTATTTCTATTTTTAATGTATTTTTTAGAATTTATAATACAAAAATAATTATAACTTAAAGTCATTTATAGGCTATAGCGACACTTATCTGTCATGTTAGGTGTTCTTGACCTCAAGAACACGTGCAGAGTTAATGATCGAGTTGCCTGTTTGGCCAAAGTCTAATTCTTATCTCGAAATGTTTCGGGCTACACTAATGGTGAATCTTGTAGTGTTAATGTAACACTACATGAAACAACAAATATCCGGTCATACTTCATCACAATCAAAATATATTAAGCCTTGAACTAGGCATCAGCGTGTTCATCATAATGCAAATTTGTCAGAGAAAATTATAAGTCGTGGTAAGGTCAGCGCCACTTTGTGGCCTTAAATCGACAATCTGTTCGTGTTACAAGTTTTACGCTCAAATCGGGCTATCTAGGCAAACTATCATAGAACATGTTCCAAGCTATGGTAAAGTCTAACAATAATTAATGAAAGCAGCGTTGGGGCTCACAAATTAGTGTCGAAATGCATTTCTTCGTTTACGGGTTTTCGAGAAATGAAGAATGAATCGATATGCACTACTTTGGATCCTTATATCTCGCGTTGTGTGTTTGCTCTATGTGATCTATTGATTCCAGGTTGTAGATAACATGTAATACTATAGATCTAATAAATAAAACACATATAAAATCAACAAAGAAAGTAGATTTAAGTCGGTCAAACCATGTCAGAAGACATGTTCTTGAGCTTTCTGGAATTTCCAGAAACAATTTTCGTGAACGAGTAAGCTTGTTTGACCTTCTACTATGTTCAATAGAATGATAATATAAGGGATCTAAAAGCATATATCCATAGTAAACATAACAAACTACAACTTAGTTACAATAACAGAATCAAAAAAACAAAACACCTTTGGCAGATCAAAAGTCGCTTGAAAGCGTTTGTCGGGCCACATGTCTGGGCACGATGGGTTTTCAGTTGTAAAAGTCATGCCTCGGTCGACTAGGTTTGACCAACTATAACTTTAACATGTTCATGATCCGGGCTAGCTTCGAGTTTTGGATCAAAGATCTCATAGCATACTACAACTCCAAAACATAAAACACATCAAATAATAAGCGAGAGAGATCTCTGACCTCGACTTTTGGTTATCGAGAACAAAATAAGTTTTTTCCAGATTTTGAAAAATGCTAAATCCGAGCCTCTAGATGTTATGGATCTAACATCGAGCAACCCAGATGATCATTATATACTACATATTACATTTTTAACACAAAAAAACTAACATCTAATATGCAGATCAATGTTAGATTTCTTCTAGGGTTCTTACCTCTTTGTGAACAAATTCATGATTCTATGCTCCTGATTTGATGTTGGTGTTCATGGGGCTTGATTGGGGACTGATATTAGTAATGAGATTCGGAGGTTTGAGCTTGAGAGAGTTTGGTTGGGTGTTAGTGATCAATTGTGGAAAAATAATGCACTTTCTCTCTCTCTTCAATTATCTTATCTATTGATGCAAATAAATTGGGCTGGTAGAGTTAACTGACTTGTAAGGATTCTGGCACATGTGAATATCTAGAGTGAGGATTTGCCAAGATCTTGCTAGATTTGATAACAATAATGCAATAATGGGACAAAAAGGGCATTTTTGTAATTTCCTTTTTATTCTCAAGGGTATTCTTGTCCAAGGTGCTTGAATCTAGGGTTTAATCACTAGATTTTATATTTTAAAGTTTCCCAAATAATTACTAGGGTTTGAAAGATTAAAATTAAAGTGTGATAAAATTTTAATTAAACACACAAATTAAAAATTAAGATTTTTTAATAGGAAATTAGGGTTTTATTAGAAAATTAGGGTTTAATCATTAGGGTTCCCAAATTAACAATTAGGGTTTCTTAATTATCATTATAATTTACTAAAACAGTAATTAGGGTTTTTAATTTTAGCAAATTAGGGTTTTCAAATAATAATTAGGGTTTCTCCTAATTACAAAAATTATATAATACACAGTAAAATTGATATAACACAATTACTACATAGTCTCGAACTCATAACCGAGTTTATAATTAGGGTTTAATAACACGATATGAGGGTCATGCCCTAATTTACCACAATTGAATAACCATTATCAGTCTCCACATTTACAGTACATATTTATAGCAGTAAAAAATTAAAATATAATTAATATTATATTATTATTCTCATCCATTGATCAATACCCAAATTTAGGGTTTGAATTCCATATCTGATTTATTCTTCATATATAACATCAATAATTAAGCTAAAATAATTAACTTAAATATTCTGAACAAATTCATATAATAAAATATTTATTATTATAATTCTAATAATCATTTCATATATTATTTAAATAATATAAAAATCATATTTTCATAGAAAATAAATAATAAAGACATTTCTACTATAAAATTAATTATTATAAGTATATACTTTATAATGATCAATATTTCTAAAATAAAATTGTTTGAAATTATTCATGAAATAAATAATTTTATTAATCACATATATACATACACATTACTTGACACATATTCTCATCTTTAAAAATAAATTAATATGCAAAATTTCTTATTTATTTATATAGAAAATATCGGGTTATTACATGAAATGTAGCACCGTGGAGCACCATATGTCGGGTTGAAAGAGACCCGGATTTGGGGGCGTCACACGTAGCTTGAGTAGCTTTAACTTTATCGATTAAAGTCGGTTCTACTCGCATGTTTGATATCATCACGTGGGTACTTGGAGCCTTTACCTCTATCTCCATCCTTTGCAAGTCATACAAAATAGACCTTTGTGTTAACAACATTGCACTCGTACCCGCATATGATCTTCTACTCAATGAGTCAGCTACCATGTTTGCTTTTCCAGGATGATATTGGATGGTATGATCGTAATCTTTCAACAGCTCGAGCCAACGTCGTTGCCGCATGTTGAGTTCCTTTTGGGTGAAGAAATATTTGAGGCTTTTATGATCTGTATAGATCTCCATTTTCTCCACATATAGGTAGTGTCTCCAGATCTTCAACGCGAAAACGACTGCTGCAAACTTCAGATCATGAGTAGGATAATTCCTCTCATATTCTTTGAGTTGTCGCAAGGCATAGGCTATGACTTTCCCATGTTGCATGAGAACACATCCTAACCCTTTGCGGAAGCATCGTTGTAGATAACAAATCCATCCGAAACGGATGGTATTGCCGCAGTCAGTGCGAAATGAGTCTCTCTTGAGTTCTTGAAAACTCTTCTCACAATCCTCGCTCCAACCGAATTTTGTATCTTTATGAGTCAGCTGAGTTAACGGAGTAGCAATTCGAGAAAATCCTTCCACGAATCTTCGATAATAACCAGCTAAAGCCCAAAAAGCTACGTACTTCGGTCACCGACTTCAATTTCTCCCAACTTTGTATTGCTTCAATCTTCGCCGGGTCAACAAATACTCCATGTTTTGACACCACGAGCCCAAGGAATGCTACTTCCTCAAGTTAGAACTCGCATTTCTTTAGCTTGGCTTATAGATTATTTTCACAAAGCCTTTGCAGTACCAGCTTCAAATGGCGCTAATGATCTTCACAACTTTTGGAATAGATGAGGATGTCATCAATAAAGACAACAACGAACTGATCCATATATTCTTTCAACACACGGTTTATCATATCCATAAAAGCAGCAGGAGCGTTAGTCAATCCAAACGACATTACTAAGAATTCATAATGCCCGTACCGAGTTTTGAAGGCAGTCTTTGGAATATCCTCAGTTTTAATCTTCAGCTGATGATATCCAAAAAAAAGATCGATCTTTGAAAAGAATTATGCTCCTTGCAACTGGTCAAACAGGTCATCAATGCAAGGTAGCGGATACCTATTCTTGATGGTGACATGGTTCGATTCCTGATAGTCAATACAAAGTCGCATACTCTCGTCTTTCTTCTTTACGAATAACACAGTAGCACCCCAAGGAGATGTACTAGGACGAATAAGACCGATGTCCAACAACTCTTGTAATTGGACCTTTAACTCCTGAAGTTCAATAGGAGCCATTCGATATGGGGTTTTAGAAATGGGCTTTGTACCCGGTTCAAGGTCAATAAAGAATTCAACTTCACGTTACAGGGGTAGGCGGGAAGTTCTTGAGAAATCGTCGAAATTCACTAACAATAGAAATATTATTCATATCTGACGTGTTTTTGTTCAAGTCCGTGACATGGGCTAAGAAAGCTTGACATCAGTTTTTCAATAAATGAATAGTTTTATGGCTTGATATAACAGTGATTGACTTTAGTGGTTTGGTTGTCTTAATTCGAATAATAGGTTGGTTAGGAATATGAAAACTAACAACCTTACGAAAACAATCAATTTTAGCATGATGAGTGGTTAACCAATCAATCCCTAAAATCACATCAAATACAAGTATTTTCAACGAAATAAGATCAGCAGGTAATGTGATGGTTCCAACTTGAATCAAACAAGATTTATAAACAGTAAATGTAATGAAAGTTTTTCCTAACGGAGTCTCAACAGATAAGTCAATGTCTAATTTCTCCGGAGTCAAGTTCAAACGTTGAGCACAAGCAGGAGAGACAAAAGAATGGGTAGAACTGGTATCTAGTAAGGTACAAACTTCGCAAGAGTTCAAGATTAGTTTACCCGTGATCACTTCGTTCGGGTTTCTCACATTTTGGCCAGTCACGACAAAAGCCCTCCCTTGAACCACCGACTTTGTTTTGTTCGTAGTCGCCTTTGGTGTCACCGTCCCAGCTGGACTTGACTCCGCTACTGGATAAAATTGAGCTATATGACCGTATTTTCCACAACTAAAACACACCTTGGAAGACTGTGAATAGTTTGGACTTATGTGTCCCTCCTCTTCGCATCTGTAGCATCTAACTGGCAGTCTTTCTCCTCTCCTAGAATTTGTTGTTGGTGCTGGTGCTGTTGCTGATGTCTTCCCGTCATTGTTGAATCTCCTCTTTTTGAAATTTCAAACGTTGAGCACAAGCAGGAGAGACAAAAGAATGGGTAGAACTGGTATCTAGTAAGGTACAAACTTTGCAAGAGTTCAAGATTAGTTTACTCGTGATCACTTCGTTCGGGTTTCTCGCATTTTGGCCTGTCACGACAAACGCCTCCCTTAAACCACTGGAGCTTTGTTTTGTTTCGTAGTCGCCTTTGGTGTCACTAGTCGACTAGACTTGACTTTCGCTCTTTGGATAAAATTGAGCTATATAATAGTCTTTTCCACAATCGAAACACACCTTGGAAGGCTGTGAATAGTTTGGACTTATGTGTCCTCCTCTTGATCTGTAGCATCTAAGCTCAAGGTCGTTCTCCTCTCCTAGAATTTGTTGTTGGTCTTTGGTCTTTATTCTTTGATGTCTTCCGTCATTGTTGAATCTCCTCTTTTAAAATTTCCACTTGACTCACCTCTCCTATTATCATGGTACGATTACCACCCAGTGGTTACCACTTTTGTCGTATTATTTCCTCCCATTGGTTATCATCGCTCCAGATGATTTGTTGTCATAGAGTATGATACGATTGTGGTCCCTCGGTTGAGCATACTCATTATCTCGCTCAAATAATTGAGCCTCATTGACAACATCACGAATCTGAGAGAAAATTTATGAGAGATAAGGTATTGGCGAATCTCGGGTTTTAGACCTCTCGAAACATCCTTGTCATTCGTTCCTCATTCTCTACTGCAAATGAGGTGCAAACACGGATAACTCAATGAACTTCGCCTCGTCTTTGGGACACCATCATGTTGTTTTGTTCGGTCGATAAACTCTACCTCCTTCATATGACGAATACTTTCAGGAAAGTACTTGTCATTGAATAGTTTCTGAAATGTTTCCCAAGACATGTTGAGTGTGGTTGGCTGGGTACACTTCACAGACTCCCACTAGTAGTCTCCCTCATCATAGAACATAAAGGTGGCGAATGGAACCTTCTGTTCCTCCGTGCATCCCAAGACATCGAATATCTTGGTAATTTTTCTTGTTACGTTTCGCCTTGATGGATTCGGCTTTCCCATAAATTCCGGTGGCCCAACTCTTTAAAGCCGTGCTTGCATTTGTGACAAAAGCAGCGCATTACTATCATTTCCATCCATATTTTGTACACGAGTCTCCCTCGTTTGATTTTGCATGAACTGCAAAAAGCTTCTAAACATCCCATCATTCATCATTTGTTGGTGAGTGTTGCTTACGGGAGGAATATTTCCTTCTGTTGCACGTTCCACAGGTGGTGATTAAAGGTGTCTCCGCAGTTCGATTCACTCCATTGTTAATATTTCCATACGCCGTTTCTCAAAATCGCCACAAAACAAGGGTTAATTAACAAATTAACATATCACATATTAACCATATGATTCGACTGACCAACCAAATAAACTTAGGTATGACACACTAACAAAGGATTACTCATCTCTCCCCTCCTAGTTCTATTCTGCGATCTCCGCCATAGACCATATCCTTAAGCTTTGATACCAACTGTGACGCCCCCAAAATAGGTATACATCACCTATTCTGAGTCGCCAAATACATGGTACAGAAACAAGTACAACTTCAGTAATATAATTGTCGTGCAAAATACGACAACACATATATTGTGAGTTTGAATACAAATATTGTCTAATAGACAGTATACAAACTCAAAAGGAGTCCTCATTACAATTATTGATACACTATTTTACAAAATAGTGAGGACTACTAAAACAACTATCCTGAACCATCACTCCATACCCCGGCTAGTTCTTGTTATGTTCTCACCTCTTGAGAAGAAAAATGGAACAAAAGGAAAAGGATGAGCAAAACTAGGCCAGTAAAGAATATTATGACTAAGATAATATACAACAAATTATCATTAGTCTTCAACAGGGACAAATCTGATAGAATATAATAGACAACAAGTTTTAGATCAACAACTGTAGCGGAAACATCAATCCATTAGAAGAGTCAAGTAGAGAATGAATTCTACTATCTTCTAAGATTTAAAAGTTCATCATCAATATTTCATCCTTGTAACATCAATCAATATGCATCTTGAATCAAATATTCATCTTTGCACTACAGGCCAAAGATATTCATTTGTATCACCAGTTGGTCATGTTCATCTCAACACCTGTTCATCTTTGCACTACGGGCTAAAGATATTTATCAGTTAACCATTCATCTTTGCACTACAGGCCAAAGATATTCATCAGTTAATCATTCATCTTTGCACTACAGGCCAAAGATATTCATTAATATCATCATTTAGGACTGAGGATTATGAAAAATATCTTAAAGAAAATGAATCCAGTGAGACAAAAGGACAAATATTAGGGATTCATATTACATTTTATCTAAGTTCAATAATACTCCATAATAACCAATTGTGAATCAGAATTCAAAAATAAAGATCAAAACATGGATGCAATCAAAGATAGTAACCATAATAGACATCTTGGACAAAAATGAAAAAATTTTATTTTTTCGGTGAATAGTGTTGTATTCGTGAATAGTGTCGTATACGTGAATAGTGTTGTATACGTGAATAGTAACCCTGACACAAAAAGGTAGAAATTCCACAATAAAATCCATATCAATATTTCGGTATAATGATATTGAAAGAATAACATTATTATGAAAAAAAATAGCATCCCTTACCTCAAAATAACAGTACTTCTGATCGAAATATCGGTATAAGGCTGAAAGAAACTTACACTGAATAGTAACTCAAAAAGTATCTAAATACTCACAAAATACGCTCGATAATATAGAGAGAGAGAAAGAGAGAAAACTTGTTTCTGGTGTGATTTTCAATTCTAACTAAGCACCCTATTTATAGGAAAATGCTTAGAACACTATAGTAGACTAACCTGCTACCTGATGGCTTTACTTACTACTATTCATGCCCACTACTTTTGAAAATAAATTTCAGCACATTTTATTTCTCACCAACCAAAAGTGGGGCCCACCCATATTTTAAATAAAAACATTTATTTCCAAAACTTCAATAATTCATAATAAATAGCCCTTTTATCAGAAAACTACGAATTTTATGTCCATTCCATAGAAAATTGAATTCTCTACAACTTTGTAGAAGAAAGTTTTTCCAAATTCCAAACAAAAAATGCCAAAAATCCACATACGGATGATTTTTAATACCTTCATTCCCACAAAATACTGATAAAATACCTCAACATTAATTCCATCATTTATAACCACAATAAATATATCCATCATTTATACATAAAATAAATATTTCCTTATCATATAAATCAATAATTAATTATTCACAAATAATATTACAGAATCACAATTATGACAACCGTGTCGTTCCTGTGAAAGAGGGGCTTTCTATAAGGATTTCTCCTTATTGGTAGCCGCAATTAGGTGACCAAACCCCTTTCTAAAGCAAAGAACTTCCTTAGACATTGCCAATAATGATATCTAATAATATTATTCAAATAATATGAATTATTGATCTGATAATGAAGATACTGTGTAGTGACAATTATTGAAACAATAATAATATAAAATATCAACGCAATAATTATTGAATCAATAAAATAAAATATTGAGCAGATAATTACCGTAAAAATTATTGAGTAAAGTGCCTTCTTTACGTAAGAATCAATAATTCAACAATCTTTTTGCGCAATACCGTCTCTACATCATACATCCACGCGTATTCTTCGTATTTTAACCACCGGGTATTCCAACAGTGTTAACGGTAACCATTACGTTGTTATTTATAAAAACTCAAACTTGTCATTTTCTTCATCCGACAGTTATCCGTTATGGGGCCCACAAATGGTTGCGCCGTCGTACGAATATTCCCCGATAACAAGAATATTCCACGACCAAACGAATATTCCCCGACAAAATGAATATTTTGTAACCACTTGCTTATTTTGAAAAAAATTCACATTTCACCCATAACCAAAGTATTATATCAAATTAACACCTTATTATTCACAATAATAAATAGAGGAAATTTGATTTTATTTATAAAAAGTTGGGATCTTACATTATAAATCTAACATTAGGGTTTTCTAATGTTATGCTATAACTGATCAACATTTAACATTAATCATATATTACACATACTTATCATACTAAAATACAAATATAATTGTATTAATATTCAAATCCTTATTCAAAATCCAAATTCGGGTTTTGAACACTATCCGTCTTAACTTTCCTTCTTAGTCAACTTATAATACTTAAATTCACTAACCTGCTTATTTCATATCACTTATTTTCAAAATATTATGGATACTAATAATTATAATAATTAATAAAATAAAATAAAATAAAATAAAAAATTCATTCGTATAAATATACATTTATATTCGTCTAAAAATTCTCGGTCCTTACACGAACCCTTACATTAACGGATCTGCCAACTTGCTTAGAAGGTCATCCACGGTTCCATAGATCCTACATCATGTGCCAATGAGCTCATGGGTCTGGTCCGGGAGGAGGTAGTTCGTGTATGCACGGTAGTCTTGGCCAACCTTTTTCCTCCACATATTCAAGAGGTAAATATAAATATTGGTGTATATCTTTATGTATATAATATTATTTGTAATTATATTGCTTAAATAAATTGTCAAACATATAGTTATCTGAATTATTGTCTTTCATTTATAATTTGGAACACGTTACAACTTACGGGACTCGATTCTGAGATCCAGAGGCCGAGTTATCAGCTTGTTTGTCGAACTTGCATATATTAACAAAGACTTAGCAAACTATATACCAAAACCTGCCACGGGCATCGAAAAGAAAAGAAACCATAGACATAGAACCTCATAGATATTTGGAACACTTTACAACTTATGGGACTCGATTTCGAGATCTAGAGGCCGAGTTCTTAGCTCGTTTGCCTAACTTACATAACTTAAAGAAAACATATAAAAATATACGAAAAAGAGACCAAAACCCACTTCGGGCGTCAAAATGACACGAAAACATATACATAGCACGTCATAGATATTTAGAACAAGTTACAACTTACAATACTAGATTTCAAGATCTGGAGGCCGAGTTATCATGTCATTTTCCGAACTTGAATATATTAACGAAGACTTATCACATTATAGACCAAATATTGCCCCATGCGTCAAAACGACATGAAACCATAAAATTAACACCTTATTCATATTTAGAATAGGTTAAAACTTACAGGATTCGATTCTGAGATCCAGAGGCCGAGTTATCAGCTTGTTTACTGAACTTGCATATATTAACGAAGACTTAGCAAACTATAGACCAAAACCCGCACCGGGCGTCGAAACAACATGAAACCATATACATAGCACCTCATAGATATTTGGAACATGTACAACTTATAAGACTTTATTCCGAGATCTAGAGGCTGAGTTATCAGCTCGTTTGCCGAACTTGCATATATTAACAAAGACGTAGCAAACTATAAACAAAAACCCGCCTCGAGCATCTAAACGAAACCATAAACATAGCACCTCATAAATATTTGGAACACATTATAACTTACGAGACTTGATTCTGAGATTTGAAGGCTGAGTTATTAGGTTGTTTTACTAACTTAAATAACATAGAGAAAACTTTGAAAAATATACAAAAAAGGCACCAAAACCGCCTCCGGGCTTCAAAATGAAATAAAACCATAGACATAGAACCTCATGGATATTTGGAACACGTTATAACTTATGGGACTCGATTTCAAGATCCGAAGGCTGAGTTATCAGCTCATTTATTGAACTTGCATATATTAACGAAGACTTAACACACTATAGACCAAAACCGCCTTTGATCTGACTTATGAGACTCGATTCCTAGAGATCGGAGGCCAAATTATCATATATTTTGCCAAACTTACATATATTAACGACCATAGCAATGTAAAGAAAAAGGCCTATGACGACCAATAATATCGATGACCGCATGTTACGCTAATAATAATAATAGCGAGCCAACATGGCGACCATAATGTAATCTAAAATGTTAATATAAAAGTTGGCGCGGTCATCGATCAACGATATATATTTCCCTCCCAAAATTGGTGCCAAAAGTTGGCGCATTGGTTTGTTACAACATTATATATCAAATGACGCTAGTGGTCGCTAACTCATCCATGTCATTAAAAATCGCCGACCGAGTGGTCATTGGTGAAGATCCACGATCGTTTAAAACTTATTCGAGACTCGGGCATTCGTTCTTTATTGAGACAAGAGAAGAAAAGCGAGGAGAGCAGAGAAAAGGAGAAGAGGGAGAAGGGGGAGAAGAGAAGAGGGAGGGAGAAATTGAACGCCACCGCTCGCCGCCGCTATCCACTGTCATCGCTGCCGCCACAGGTAACCCTAATTCTCTTTATTTCTGAATTGGATATAGATTGGGTGTTATTGAACTTTTTCCCCACTGCATTTTTCTTTGAGTTTGGGTATTCTACCTTATTGGTAGTATATAATTTATTTCATATACATGCCACATTGACATAATTGCTAACAATGTGGTCAGAAATTATGTAAGAAGCAATTTGGGTTTGGTCAGAAGTTCAATTAAATAAAAATAAATTGAGTTAATTTGGTTGGTATGCTTTATACTCCACTTTTGATTGTAAAATTGAAAAGTTGTGAACCACTTCATAATCTTATTTATGGTATTGAATCTATGTATTTATTTATTATTGGAATTCTAGGTGTATGAATGTATATTTGCCATATTTTCATGCCAATATAAAAACAATAGTGGTGTAAATTTTGTGTTCTTTTAAAATTCAGCAACAATCTTTTCTCTTGTCTCTCCTCGACCTCTAATATTTATATGTACAAGAGAATTGATATATTTGGTAGGAATTGTCTCTTTATTGATATGTAAAATCAACATCCATCCATAGTCATACCACAAAACTTATTTAAACTATGTTTGTTTGCAAGGATTATAATCTCAATACTATTAATCTTAGAATTATAATCCCGAGATTATAATTAGAATGCCAAGAGTCTCAAGTTTAAATTTGAAAATAAACAAGACACGTAGGATGTGTTTGTTTGCAAAGATTATAATCCCGAGATTATAATCTATGAGATTATAATTCCAAGATTATTAATCTTAGGATTATAATTCCGGGATTATAATTATAATCTTAAGATTATCAAGTCATTTTATAATTCCTAGACCAATCTCAAATCTAAATTTAAAAACAAACAAAATACATGAGATTAATAATCATATCCAAATATAAATACTTGTGGTGCGTGAGAAAATTAAAAGGAAAAAAACATTGTAGAATTGAGGGCAAATATAACAAAGCAAAGCTAAGTATTCCCTCTGTCTTGTACTTGAGGGAAAATATAACAACCAAAACCATGTTCATGTACTTGAGTACCATGTCAAGTCTACACTATAAATTTTGTACAAATGGTGGATTGATCCATTTATATTGGGAATTTGTATATTTCTCTTGGTTTTGTGTCTTGGGTGCCTAGAAATGACCATATATACATAATAAATGCGTGCATGTGGCTAGTCCATATTATAGGGAGACTCTGGCAAAAAATTTTTGTTGGTCGAGTAGTTACGGACATTTATAATATTAACGAGCTCAAGTCATATGCTTACTAGCTAGTATGCTTAAGTCATATGCTTATAAGTATGGTTTAAATGTTAATCATATGCTTACAAGTATGCTCAAGTCATATGGTTACAAGTATATATGCTCAAGTCATATGCTTACAAGTATGCTTAAATGTTAATCATATTCTTACAAGTATGCTCAAGTCATATGGTTACAAGTATACTCAAGTCATATGATTACAATCATGCTATACCTTAATAAGCTCATGTTGTCTGTAGTAGGTACCGTGGAATCATGGACCTCTATTCAGACCGTAGTTGGATGGAACGATGAAAGTTAAGTGCCCAGATAGGTGTTACAACTGAATTTAGAGTTGGTTACCAAGTGTTTTTGGATTATGCGTATAGTCACGGGAATGTATGAATGGTAAGTCGCATGAATCGATGTCCATGTTTGAAGTGTAAGAATGTAAATTATATGGGCGGAGACATAGTAAACTATCATTTACTTGTTTACGGGTTCATGAGAAATTCTGAAGAATCTTTGGTGGGCACATAGGCGAGAGAAGAGGGGTGGCATCACGAAGTACACAATTGGCGATTAGTACTCATCATATGAATGAAATGGTTCATGATATTGCAGGGCAGATTTTGATTGGGAACAAAGCGAAGAGAGCAACTATGAATTTCGATGCCAAAGACTTCTTTAAGTTGTTAGGCGAGGGTAGCGAGCCATTGTGGCATGGTTGCACCAAACACACTACATTATTCTGCGATGGCGACATTATTTAACATCGAAAGGTTTGATCACAACATGAGCCATGAGTGTTTTGAGTCGCTCTTGAAGGCCATTAAGAGTATGTTGCTGACGGTGAGAAATTTCTGTAACTATTACTTTTTGTAAAAAATGGTGAAGAAGTTGGGTCTTGGATACCAAAAGATCGATGCATGTCCCAACGATTGCATGTTGTTTTATAAGGAAAATGAACAGATGACAAGGTGCACATTGTGCAGTCATGGTCGGTTTAGGCCTAATAAAGAGGATGTGACTACAAAAAAATCAAGTATACCGTTTAAGATTCTAAGGTATTTTCCAATAACACATCGGCTAAAAAGATTGTACATGTCTTTGAGAACAATTTGAACATATGAGTTGGCATGCGAAATCTCCAGCTAAAGATGGAGAACTAAATCATCACGTAGATAGGCAGGCTTGGAAAGATTTCAACTTAGAAATGTGAGGCTTGGATTGTCCACCGATAATTTCAATCCGTTTGGCCACTCAAATTATTCGTACTCATGTTGGCTTTGTGATTGTTACTCGTCGTATAACTTGCCTCCTTGGATGTGTATGAAAGCTTGCCGTACTTAGACTCGTGGTTTGGTCTAAGAGTCCTGGAAAGAACTTAGATGTTTACTTGAGACCTCTTATAGGCGAGTTGAAGGTATTGTGGGAGGATGGAGTACAACTTGGGATGTTGCAATGAAAACAAATTTCAACCTTAGAGGCGGCCGGTTATGTGGACTATAAGTGACTTCCGACTTATGGTATGTTAGTTGGATGGAGTACACATGGGAAGTTGGCTTGTCTGTATTGTATGGAGAATAAAAAGTCTTTTAATCTATCAAAAGGTCGAAAGCCTTGTTGGTTTGACTGTCATCGTCGGTTCTTTCCGGTAGATCACCCGTTTCGAAGAAATAGAGAACACTTCAGGAAAGGGAAAGTAGATAATGATATGCCTGCACCGCGATTATCGGGAACGGAGATGCGAGATCGTGTGATGAGATTGCCGGTTATCCCATTTGGTAAGATTGATGCCACAAACATAATCAATGGGTTTGGCGAATCTCATAACTAGGTTAAGAGAAGCATCTTTTGGGAACTGCCTTATTGGTCTACAAATTTGATTCGTCATAATCTAGATGTGATGCATATAGAGAAGAATGTGTTTGACAATGTGTTTAACACTTGTGATGAATGTTACGGGGAAGACAAAAGATAACGATAAAGGCACGTTTGGACATGAAAGATATTTGTAAGCGTCTAGATTAGAACTTTATGAATCTCTAATGGTAAGATTGTCAAACCGCATACAAGGTACACATTGTCCAAAAAAGAAAGTTGAAGATGTGTGCACATGGGTTAAGTCTCTGAAACTACCGGATGGATATCGTCAAACATTGCAAAGGTGTGTTATGGTGGGAAATTGCAAGGGATGAAGAGTCATGGTATCATGTGTTCATGGAGAGACTCATGCCTATAGCATTTCGGGATCTGCTTGATAAACCAATATGGGATGCTTTGGCGGATCTTAGTCGTTTCTTCAAAGACTTATGTTCAAAATCATTAAATGAGAAGGACATGTATACATACTTGAGAAGAACATCATAGAGATCACGTGTAAAGCTGGAAAAAATATTCCCACCGCTTTTTTTGACTCCATGGAGCATTTGCAAATCCATCTTCCCTATGAAGCTCGTGTTGGGGTCCGATTCAATATAGATGGATGTACCCTTTCGAGAGGGTGATGGGAAACCTTAAGAGGAAGGTGAAGAATAGAGCTTATGTCGAGGGATCGATATGTGAGGCATCTGATTTCAATGAGATATCTACGTTTGTCTCGGACTATTTTAGGACGAAGTCTTGACAAAGGCCAATCAGTATCGAGACATGATGATGGGGAAATGTTGAACTAAATGGTGGCTCTCTCTGTATTTGGTCTATCGGGCGCACTTATGGAAAAGGGAAGCATATATTCTCTACGAGCAAGAATTACATTTGCATACTTACATTCTTCTCAATTGCGAGGAGATTGACGAATTTGTGAGGTACACATATAAGCGTGATAATTTATCTTTTAAGTTGAAAATTTATTCAATATGTTAATGTTTATAACATGGTATAGATTGTATGATGACGAGTTAAAAGTGAAGCATCCGGCATAAGCGATAAAGATATTCAAATCAATCGTGATAAAAATTTGCACTTTGGCTAAAGGACAAAGTAAGTTCAATTTTTAAGCACGTAGAATATATATACTCCATGTTAACTATGACTTCATTTAATAAGATGGAGTTTTTTGAAGGCTTTGATTGAGGATCAACGATTTCGGCTAATGTACAAGTCCTAGCTATGGGACAGACGAGGGACCAAGTCGGTATAATGGTTACAAAATAAATGGTTGTGAATTTCACACAAAGGCATATGGCGCGGTAAAAGAACAATGAACTACGGGTGTGTGTGTCAAGGAGATTGTTACAATGAGCTTGGTCGTGCCTTTTATGGGGAGTTGGAGGAAATCGTAGAGTTGTCGTACATGCAGCACGCGTCACGAGGTCATATTCACTTGTTCAAGTGTCGTTGGTTTGATTCAGAAAAAGGGATACGTGTTGACAGACATGGAATCGTCAATATTGACCTCCATAGGTCTGCGTACTCCAATGAACCATTTGTTTTACCAACTCAAGCAGTACAAGTATACTACACTCCTAGTCTTGTTAGGAAAAGGGATAGACCGCTTCTGATTGGCAAGTTGTAATTCATACTCCCGCGCGTAGTCGTGTAGAAGTAGTTGATGGGGAGATTTACCAAGAGCAGATGCTTCATAGTCAAACTATAATAAATGTGGAGGACGACAATGAAGTAATCCAGTTAGATGGTGGAGATGAACCACATGAATTAGATCCTGAGTTAATACTTGTGTCGGATGACATTGATACTGAGGAGGAAGAGTTATTGGTGAATCGACATCGAATCAAGCGGATGATGGTTATGAATCTAAAACACGTATAAAAGATGATTCTGAATCAGACATTGACACTTGAACAAATGAAATGTATGTTTAGCATTACATGTTTTTTATATCATTGTCATGTTTATGTACTAAACTATTTAAATGCAACTTTTGTTTATTGTCATTTTATATTCATATACATGTTTATATCACTGTCATGTTTATTGTCATATATACATCTTAAAATTTGTAATAATATCTGAGATGGCTTGAAGCAAGCTGTGAGCGAAAAAAAAAGCGGCATGGGTAAGGGGCCTAATCATGTGCCCAAGGCCCCTACTAATCCGGATGATCGGATTCTTATTCAGATTCACCCTCCTCCGAATATATATATATATATATATATATATATATCATTTATATATAAACATTTAAGATTCCATTTATACAATTAGGTATACATCACCCATCTTGGGTGCTTGGATACATAGATGCAGAATTCAAATACAACTTACTAATACTGTAGTGTACAATCGACAAAACATAAAGCTATGAGTTTGAATACAAATATTGTCTACTAGAGATTATACAAACTCAAAAGGAGTCCTCATTACAATTATTATCACACTATTATTTCACGAATAGTGAGGACTACTAATCTTATCCTCTGGACCATTACTCTAGTTCCCAGAGGCTCGTCCCGGCTATATTCTCATTTCACGAAGAAACGGTGAAAGAAAGGGTGAGCTCAACTAGCCCGATAAGAAATATTATGACTAAGATAATGCGAGAATAAATTATCATTAGCCTTGACAGATGTTAAGCGATAAAATATAATAAACATCAAGTTTAAGCTGCGTGGCGGAACCAATGATCCATTAAAAAAGTCAAGTAGAAAATAAAATCTACTATCTTTTATGATTTAAAGGTTTTTCATCCTTTATTATATTTGAGACTCGACAATAAATATTCACATCATCGAATCACCTTACACTTTTCGACCGAGGATATTCTTTAGTATCACGACCACAATTATCCATGCACTACGGGCCGAGAATATTTGTGTATTCATTAATGGTCATGATCATGCCAACAATTTGTCCATCAATGCACTACGGGCCAATGAGGATTTTTACCACATCATTTGTAACATTACGGTCATGATTACATAGAATAATCACTGGTCATAATCATACCAAGTCCATCCATACATACCACTACAGACCCACGAGATGACTTTCAACATAATATAAACATGAGGATGATGACAATGATATAAGAATTCAATAAAACAAGTTCAAAATTAATTTATCCGAGGAACCAATAACATCAAATTATCGACATAATCTTTGCTTTGTAGAGTAAAATTCAAGAATACTTAGAAGAATATTTCCATGAAAGGATCTTTGGATGAAGCGCAAATATCGAGGATATTCCACTAATTTCATGGAGTATAGAAGTCAAAGTTTTAACTTATTGAGTATAATAAAGAATGGAATAACAAAAGAAATCACCATGCATGCGATAGGCCTTGCAGGCGAGTTATTCAACGAGAATAATAAATAACGGAACCGGTCGGCGTAAAAGCGCGCAGACGAGGATATTCAGCGAGAATAATAAAGAATGGAACCCGGTCGGCGTAAAACACACACAGACGAGGATGTTCAAGCAGAATAATAATAAAAAGGCGGAACCCGAGTTAGTGTGTAAAACACACAGACGAGGATGTTCAGCAGAATAATAATAAAAAAAGGCGGAACCGGAGGTGTAAAAACAGAGACAGGATGTTCAACGAGAATAATAGAAGAATGTCACCAAGTATAGGTAAGCAGCGTATCTGAGTTATTCAAGCGAGAATAATAAGCAATGGAATAACAGCAGTTCTCTTCATGAATAAGAAAGAATAACACCCCTTACTTTAGTAGGAGATTGAATCTGCGGTAGTGTAGTAACAGAATACTCTTCTTCTTTTCTCTCTTATTCTCTCTATACTTTCTCTCTCTATAGCTTGAATGAATTAAGTGAAAAATAATGAAGCACTAGGCCTCTATTTATAGAAGATTTCTAGCTTAGCACTTGCCGTGTGAAAAGGCAAGTGGCTTGGTGATTTAGTGATGTGAAAAGAAAAGTGGTTTGGCCTTTTGTAATGTGAAGCGACAATTGGTTCGGCGCTTTGTAATGTGAAGCGACAAGTGGTTCGGCCTTTGTAATATAAAGCGGCAAGTGGTTTGGCTGTGTAGTGTAAGTAAAGGTGAAGGTAATTACTATTGGTGAAGGTAATTATTGAAGGTAATTCTTATTGAAGAGACTCTTAGATGATGACATATGGGCCCCCCCATAAAATAACCAAACTTACCACAAGCGTCTCATATGAGACTCTTTATATACATCAAGGATTGAATAAATATTACCACAAATCATTTTATTTTTAATCAACACATATTTAATCTTTCAACAATTATTAATCATTTATAACTTGTCGTCTCAATTATTGATTTAATAATATAACATATTATCTGAGATAATCTTGTGACAATAATTGAATCAATAATATAAGAGATATGATCGACGGCAATTCTTTGTAGCAATAATTGAGTATAGTGAGTGACTTCTCACGTAAGCATCAATAATCAATCAGGTGTGCTCTTATGCGACCCAGCGTATTCTTTGTACTTTTACTAGGGTAGTTCAGCAGTTTTAACGGTAACACCTCATAGATTATTTTTTTATAGAAAGATAATTTTGTCGTTTTTCTAACTACGACAATACTTCCGTTAATAGGGTCCACCGATGATTTGTAGCCGTCGTCACGAATATTCCCGACAAAAGAATATTCCCGACCAAGCGAATATTTTATAACAACTTGCTTACTTTGCAAAATTTATAAATATTACCCACAACTATAACATTATATCAAATTTATTCCATAATATTCAAAAATAATATTTATAGAAAATTCATCTTTATTTATAAAAGTTGGGGTCTTACAACCTCCCTTCTTATGAAATTTAAGCCCTCGAAATTAGAGTGCGATACTGGTATGTCGAAGAGGTAAGGATACCTTGATTTCATTTGATTCTAACTCCCAAGTCATTTCCTCAACATCGTGGTTTCTCCATGAAACTTTGACTTGAGGTATAACTTTTGGGCGTAGAATATGTTCCTTCTTATCAAGATTTGAGCAGGAACCTCTTCATACGTCAAATCTTCCGCTATTTAAATCGGTTCTAACTTCGATAATGTGGTTGGGTCTTTCACATATTTACGTAACATGGATATGTGAAAAGCGTTATGAACACGAGACATACTTGGCGGTAAAAGCGAGTCTATAGGCCACAGTTCCTACTCGATCGAGGATTAAAAATGGGTAGATGAATCGAGGATTGAGTTTTCCTCTCTTTCCAAATCTTGTAACTCCTTTCCATGGAGCAACACGTAACAACACATGATCTCTATATCGAATTCCCGTCCTTTCGATGAAGATCGGCATAACTCTTTTTATCGATTTTGTGAGGTTTTTATCGTTGTCGGATCGTTTGAATCTTTTTCGTAGTCATACGTACCAACTCGGTCCCAACAACGTTGCTTCACCCACCTCATCCCGACATCTTTGGAGAAGCGACACTTTCTTCCATACTGGCGCTTGAATGGAGCCATGCGATACTTGCTTGATAAGCTGTTGTTGTAGGAAAACTCCACGATGGTAAGAACTTGTCCCAACTTCCCTTGAAATCAAGGACCACGAGTCTTAATAGATCTTCAAGAGTTTGAATAGTCCTCTCCATTGTCCGTAAAATGCGAGGATGATATCTTGAGAGCTAAATCGTGAAGTCTGTGCCCATAGCTTTTTGCAAACTAACCCAAAATCGTGAAGTGAATCTTGGGTCTCGATCGGAAACTATGGATCTTAGGCATACCATGCGATCTTACAATCTCGTTTATGTACATCTGAGCAAGGCGTTCAAGTGTATAAGTTTCTCGTATCGGTAAGAAATGAAGCGGACTTGGTCGATCTATCAACAATGACCCAAATCGCATCTATGCCTTGAGAAACCTTAGGAAGGCCGTGCTTGAAATCCATGGTAATGTGCTCCCACTTCCATTACGGAATTTCAAGTGGTTCTGATGATGGACCTTTTGGTACTTGATGCTCGCTTTAACTTCGTTGACAAGTTAGACACCTTGAGATAAACAACGCTATCTCTCTCTTCGTATTGCTCCACCAAAATGTATAGCGAATATCATGATACATTTTAGTACTCCCAGGATGGATTGCAAACGGTGTGTTGTGCACCTCCATCATGATTTTATAATTTAAATCAGGTTCGTTAGGAACACAAAGTCTGGAGTTGACTCGAAGTATTCCTTCTTCATCGATTCTTACTTCCGGCATAGCACCTTCTTGCACTTTCTTCCTCATACGCATCGGCTCAGTGCGTAGCTTGAAGCGACTTTAACTTTATCGATTAAAGTCGGTTCTACTCGTATATTCGCCATCATCACATCGTCCTGAGTCTTTAACTCTATCTCCATCCTTTGCAAGTCACACAAAATGGGCCTTTGCGTTGACAATATCCTTTTCGTACTTGCATATGATCTTCTACTCGATCGTCGGCTACCACGTTTGCTTTTCGAGGATGGTATTGGATGGTATGATCATAATCTTTCAGCAGTTCAAGCCAGCGTCGTTTATGCATGTTGAGTTCCTTTTGAGTGAAGAAATATTTGAGGCTTTTATGATCGTAAAGATCTCCACTTTCTCCCCATACAAGTAATGCCTCCAAATTTTAAGTGCAAAGACAACATTTGCTTGACTCTAGATCATGAGTAGGATAATTCCTCTCATATTCTTTGAGTTGTCATGAGGCATAGGCTATGACTTTTCCATGTTGCATGAGAACACATCCCAACCCTTTGCGAAGCAGCATCCTTGTAGATGACAAATCCTCTCGAGGCGGATGGTATTGTCGAGCAGTCTTTGAAATGAGTCTCCTCTTGAGTTCTTGAAAACTCTTCTCACATTCTTCGCTCAGCCGAACTTTGTATCTTTCAAAGTCAATTTGAGTCGATGGAGTAGCGATTCGAGAAAATCCTTCCACGAATCTCCGATAATAACCGGCTAAGCAAGAAAGCTACGTACTTGGTCCTTGATTTAGGTTGCTCCCGACTTTGAATAGCTTGATCTTTCTTTGGGTCAGCAGATATTCCATGACTTGATACCACGTGCCCAAGGAATGCTACTTACTTCCTCAAGCGAACTCGCATTTCTTCAACTTGGCATAAAGCTTATATTCACGAAGCTTTTTGAGTGTCGACCTCAAGTGTTGCTCATGATCTTCACGGCTTTTGGAATAAATAAGGATGTCATCAATAAAGGCGACCACAAAGTGATCCAAATATTCCTTGAATACTCGGTTCATCATATCCATGAAAGCGGCGGGGAGCATTAGTCGATCAAAGGACATGACTAGGAATTCATAATGCCGTCTAGAGAGTTACGAAAGCCGTCTTTGGAATGTCATCGGTTCTAATCTTCAATTGGTGATATCGGAGCGAAGATCAATCTTTGAAAAGAATTTGGCTCCTTGCAATTTGGTCAAACAGGTCATCAATACGTGGCAATGGATACCTATTTTTGATGGTGACATGATTGACTCCAGATAATCAATACAAAATCGCATACTCCCATCTTTCTTCTTCACGAATAGAGCAGGAGCACCCCAAGGAGAAGTACTAGGGACGAATAAAGCCGATGTCTAACAATTCCTGCGGTTGGGTCTTTAACTCACGAAGTTCAATAGGAGCCATTCGATATGGGGCTTTGGAAATGGGTTTTATCTAGGGTTCAAAAGTCGATACAAAATTCAATTTTCACGCTACTGGGGTAGGCCGGGGAAGTTCTTGAGAATCGTCGGAAATTTATTAACAATAGAAATATCATTCAAAAGTGGCGTATTTTTGTTTAGATCGTGACATGAGCTAAGAAAGCTTGACATCCGTTTTTCAATAAGCGAATAGCTTTATGGCTTGAGATAGTAGTGATTGATTTTAATGGTTTGGTGGCTTGAATTAGCATAATAGGTTGATTAGGAATATGAAAGCTAACAACCTTACGAAAATAATCAATTTTTGCATGATGAGTAGTTAACCGATCAATCCCTAGAATCACGTCAAATGCAAGTATTTTCAATGAAATAAGATCGACGAGGTAATGTGAAGTGCGATTTGAACAAACAAGACTTATAAGCGAGTGGATGTAATGAAGGTTTCTCCCAGCGGAGTTTCCACAGATAAGTCAAAGTCTAATTTCTCGAGTCAAATTTAATCGATGGCGCAAGTAGGAGAAATAAAAGAATGGGTAGAAGCCGGTATCAAATAAAGTATAGACTTCGTTAGAGTTTATGATAAGCTTACGTGATGACCTCATTCGGGTTCCTTGCTTTACGGGAGGTCACAACAAAGCGCTCTCCCTTGCACTTCTGGCTTTGACCTTTACGGGGCGGCCTTTGGTGCTCCATCCTATTTGAATTTGTCTTGGTGTGAGACAAAATCGGGCTAAGTGACCTTCTCTTCCACAATTATAACATGCTTTGGATGACATCGCGCAATTTGGTGATGTGTCCCTCCCCTCGCATTTGAAGCATATGATAGGTGGTCTTTCTCCTTCCTTAACAACGGGTCTTTGGTCTTGGCGTCTTTCCATCATTGTTGAATCTCCTCTTCTTGAAATGTCCATTCTTATTGTTTTTGTACGATTACCCGAAGTGGTTACCATTTACGGCTTTATTGATTCCCTCGCTTGTTTGTCACTAAACCCGATGACTACTCTCATTTGGTATTATAATTTTTTCAATTTGCTCTCTTTTAGTTGCGTTGACTCGTTATCGCGCTCCACTAAGCGAGCCCTATTTACAACATCGAATACAAACCACGGTTTATGAGAAATAAGATGTTGGCGTATCTCGACTTCAAACCTCTTAAAAACATTGCGCCATTCTCTCTTCATTATCCACCAAGTGGGGATATAAGCAAGGATAACTCATAAATTTTGCCTCGTATTGCGACACGGTCATATTGTTTTGTTCAACTTGATAAACTCCACCTCCTTCATGTGGCGAATACTTTCGGGAAAGTATTTGTCGTTGAACGACTCTGGAACTTCTCCCAAGATATCTTGATGCAATGGGTTGAGTACGTTTCTGGAATTCCCACCGATAATGTCGCCTCTCCGCGCGCAACATAAAAGCGGCAAAGGAACCTTTTGCTCCTCGGAGCATCCCAAGACATCAAATATCTTGGTGATCTGCTTTATCCATGCTTCCGCCATAAGTGGTTTTGGCTCTCCCTTAAACTCGGTGGTCGGCTCCTTGAAGCATTTAGCGGTGACAGAGAGTTTCGAGTGTTTCCACCTACGTTTTTGGGGCGAGGGCCGCTCTCTCTTCTTTGTTGCATGAATTGCATAAAGCCTCTGAACATTTGATCATTCATCATTTGGTCGGTGTTGTTGTTTGCATGAGGATTATCGCCTTCACGATGCACATTATCACGATTATTGATATGTGGTGAATCAGCGGTGCTTTGTGCTCCATTGCTATTCTCAACATTCTCGGATGTCATTTTGAGATCTTGCCACAAAACAAAAGGTTAATTGACATGTAACATATTATCCTATATATTACGTGAGCCAATAAAATAGCACATAAACTTAGGTAGGTCATACTAGCGAAAGAATTCCCGTCTCTCCCCTCTAGTACTATTCTCACATCTTAGCGGGGATCATATCCTAAGCTTTGATATACAAGTTGTGGCGCCCCCAAAATTAGGTATACATCACCCATCTTGGGTGCGCCGGATACATAGTGCAAATTCAAATACAACTTACTAATACAAGTATGTCGTGTACAATACGACAAAACATAAAGCTGTGAGTTTGAATACAAATATTGTCTACTAGAGATTATACAAACTCAAAAGGAGTCCTCATTACAATTATTATCACACTATTTCACAGAATAGTGAGGACTACTAATCTTATCCTCTACGGACCATTACTCAGTTCCCAGGCTTCGTCCCGACTATATTCTCATTTCACGAAGAAACGGTGAAAGAAAGGGTGAGCTCAACTAGCCCGATGAAATATTATGACTAAGATAATGCGAGAATAAATTATCATTTAGCCTTCAATGAGTGTTAAGCGATAAAATATAATAAACATCAAGTTTAAGCTGCGGTGGAACCAACAATCCATTAAAAAGTCAAGTAGAAAATAAAATCTACTATCTTTTATGATTTAAAGGTTTTCATCAACTTTGTTATATTTGAGACTCGACAATAAATATTCCACATCATCGAATCACCCCTGCTCTGACGACGAGGATATTCTTTAGTATCACGACCACAATTATCCATGCACTACGGGCCAGAGAATATTTGTGTATTCATTAATGGTCATGATCATGCCAACATTTGTCCATCAATGCACTACGGGCCAATGAGGATTTTTACCACATCATTTGTAACATTACGGTCATGATTACTTAGAATAATCCTGGTCATAATCATACCAAGTCCATCTATGCACTCTGAGGCCACGAGATGACTTTCAACATAATATAAACATGAGGATGATGACAATGATATAAGAATTCAATAAAACAAGTTCAAGAATTAATTTATCGAGAACTAATAACATCAAATTATCGACATAATCTTTGCTTTGTAGAGTAAAATTCAAGAATACTTAGAAGAATATTTCCATGAAAGGATCTTTGGATGAAGCGCAAATATCAAGGATATTCCACTAATTTCATGGAGTATAGAAGTCAAAAGTTTTAACCATTTGAGTATAATAAAGAATGGAATAACAAAAGAAATCACCATGCATGCGATAGGCCTTGCGAGCGAGTTATTTCAACGAGAATAATAAATAACGGAACCCGGTCGGCGTAAAAGCGCCTGAGACGAGGATATTTCAACAGAATAATAAAGAATGGAACCGGTCGGCGTAAAACACACGAGATGAGGATGTTTCAAGCGAGAATAATAATAAAGGCGGAACCGAACCGGAGGTGTAAAAAACACTGAACAGGATGTTCAGCGAGAATAATAATAAAAAGCGGAACCGGTCAGGTGTAAAAACACTGAGACAGGATGTTCAACGAGAATAATAGAAGAATGTCACCAAGTATAGGGTAAGCCAGCGTATCTGAGTTATTCAACAGAATAATAAGCAATGGAATAACAACAGTTCTCTTCATGAATAAGAAAGAATAACACCCCTTACTTTAGTAGGAGATTGAATCTCTGCGATAGTGTAGTAGCAGAATAATACTCTTCTTCTTTCTCTCTTATTCTCTCTATACTTTCTCTCTCTCTAAGCTTGAATGAATTAATTGAAAAATAATGAAGCACTAGGCCTCTATTTATAGAAGATTTCTAGCTTAGCACTTGCCGTGTGAAAAGGCAAGTGGCTTGCGATTTAGTGATGTGAAAAGAAAAAAAGTGGTTTGGCTTTTGTAATGTGAAAGCGACAATTGGTTCGGCCTTTTGTAATGTGAAGCGACAAGTGGTTCGGCGCTGTAATGTAAAGCGACAAGTGGTTTGGCTGGTAAAGGTAATTACTAGTAAAGTAATTACTATTTGGTAATTACTATTGTGAAGGAGAGTAATTCTTGAAGGTAATTACTATTGTGAAGAGACTCTTAGATGATGACATATGGGCCCCCATAAAATAACCAAACTTACCACAAGCGTCTCATATGAGACTCTTTATATACATCGAGGATTGAATAAATATTACCACAAATCATTTTATTTTTAATCAACACATATTTAATCTTTCAACAATTATTAATCATTTATAACTTGTCGTCTCAATTATTGATTTAATAATATAACATATTATCTGAGATGATCTTGTGACAATAATTGAATCAATAATATAAGAGATATGATCGACAATTCTTTGTAGCAATAATTGAGTATAGGTGAGTGACTTCTCACGTAAGCATCAATAATCAATCTCAGTGTGTGCTACTATGCATGCGACCACAGCGTATTCTTTGTACTTTTTTTACTAGGGTAGTTCAGCGGTTTTAACGGTAACACCTCGTAGTTATTTTTTATAGAAAGATAATTTTGTCGTTTTTCTAACTACGACAATACTTCCGTTAATGGGGTCCACCGATGATTGAGCCGTCGTATGAATATTCCCAAAATAAAAAAGAATATTCCCAGAGCAAACGAATATTTTATAACAACTTGCTTACTTTGCAAAATTTATAAATATTACCTGACTATAACATTATATCAAATTTATTCCATAATATTCAAAAATAATATTTATAGAAAATTCATCTTTATTTATAAAAGTTGGGGTCTTAGATGGCGACGAGGTATAAAATCACTTTGTTGTATATATTATCGTAATATATATCAGTATCAACATAGTTATTATATTTGTAACTTGTTTTATTATTTTGTTAATTACAGGGTGATCAAGGAGGTGATGATGCTTGACGTACCTGCTTTAGATCAGTTTTGTAGTTATAGTATAAGCTTGTACTTGTATATTCATTCTTTGGATGTCTGTATGTTACTTAAACAAGTTTTGAAATGTTATTATATTTATTCAATTCATATTGGGTTCTAAATGTTTAAATACTAGTTTGGTGTATGTTGGTGGACGATGGATGTTTATATTATTGTGAATGCTGTTTATATTGTTGTGATTGTGTGTTGGGATAAAGCAGGTACAAAATAGGTACAGGTTTTTGGGAATTCTACAAAACAGCAAAAATCTGGTTTGCATTCTGTTCATATCAACGACCGCATGCGGTCGCTGATAGCTGTCGCTGCCACGTGGACCACGTCAGCTTTGGTCATGGACTATGCTGACTCAGCTTAGCGACCGACTTTATCATTTCGGTCACTCACATCGGTCGCGGATACGGCGGTCGCTAATAGTAGTCGCTGATGTACATCCCAGCGACTAGATTTTATGCGACGACTACCAATGACCGAGTTTCGATCATGGATGCCTATTCACGACAGGCCTTGATTACACCGAAAGCGATCATTGATAAACCTTTTTCTTGTAGTAATGAAGACTTAGCACACTATAGACCAAAACCTGCCTCTGGCATCGAAATGACACGAAACCATATACATAACACCTTATACATATTTAGAACATGTTACAACTTATGAGACTCGATTCCGAGATCCGGAGGCCAAATTATCATATATTTTGCCAAACTTACATATATTAACGAAGACATATCAAACTATAGACCAAAACCCGCCCCGGGCGTCTAAACAACATGAAACCATAGACATGACACCTCAAAGATATTTGTAACATGTTACAACTTACGGGGCTCGATTCCGAGATCTGAAGGCCGAGTTATCCGTTCGTTTGCTAAACTTATATAACTTAAAGAACACTTAGAAGAATTATATAAATATGCTCTATTTTAGACTTCGTTATTAATACTTTAATTTTGTAGGGTCTTGTTGATGAGTCTCATGGGGTTGGAGGTATCGCCGCAGGAGATGACCGTAGAGGAGCTGGTGAGGGCCCTGTGGAGATACTTAAAACTGCCGAGTTGATGCTGATGATGATACGGAGGGTGGGACCGGCGGTGGCACGATAGTTGGCAATGATGATGTTGTTACTCTTAATCTAGGGATATATTTAGTTTATATTTTTACTTTCATGTATGTACTTTTATCGTTTTTGGGTTGCTTAGACTAGGGCTTTGTATCTAGTTAGGTTGATGGTTTATGTGTTTAACTAAATTGATGAAAGTTTTCTAATGATTACATTTTGTATCTACTATCATTTTATACTTTATATATGTGATTACATTAGCAAAATATTTGATGGTTATTGATATGTGTTTGTGAAGAATTATGTGTTTTTTTAGTTTATAACAAGTACAATTATGTATATGTAAATGAATAGGGGGTTTTGCAATCATTACTAGAAAAATAAGAATATGTGATCGAATATTGTGATAGTTTTTAAAAACAATCACAAAAGATAATAATTTCTTATGTACTTTTTGAGCACTCACAAAATAGTACGTAGTATATATGATTACTCTTATTGATGACTAATTTTGTCATCAATGTATTATAATTGTGATGACCATGACAAATCACCAAATTTTCTTTTTGTGACGCACTAAGCCATCACTTATGGATATACTCTTTTCGTTATTGCAGTTAAGCTATCACTAATATTTTAATAAAAAAATAATCAAAATAATATTTTATGACGGTCATAACAATCATTAAAAAATATATATTTTTGTGACGACTTTTATTTGCAATTGCGAAAGAAGGTATTTTGTTGTGGAATTTTCAAGTCGTCACAAAACAATAAAATATATGATGACTCTCAGTGATGACTAATTTTACCATCATTATAGAGTATTTGTGACTGCCATTACAATTACCAAATCTTCTGTCAGACTAATTTTGTTTCGTAAGTCAACTTACATGTGTTTCCTTTTATATTTTATTTTAAAATTATAATCATGGCCTGAATTTTGGCGTAATGGTAATACTTGTTATTTAGTTCGTAAATGGGGTGAGGGTTCTAATCCTACAAGTATCATTTGATACAGTTAATATAGTGAAATAAATTGTCCATAGAAAATATTCACGTTCATACCTTTGATATATCCTTAAAGTCATGTGTTTCAAAAAGGCTTTCATGATGGGGTATACAAGATGGCCTTCGTGACGGCTAAAGTAATCACAAAAACCTTTTGTGATGATTTTTTGAATTTATATGATAGATTTGAGCCATCACAAAGACCATTTTTTGTAGTGAATTTTCTATTACTTTTTTTTTTGAAAATATCATTAGCAACGGGGTCATTGACGATGACATATTCGTCGCTAATGACTTGTATATAGCGACGAATCTTTAACCCTTTTAATAATAAAATTTAAAACCTATTACCGTCGGACCATCGGTCATTGGCGACGGCCAGCCCATCGCTAATGGTCCCTGCCGTCGCCAATGACTCATTCACGACGGATTGTCGTCACTAATGACCCCAACGCCAATGACCCCAGTACCAACGGGAATTAGGGGCGACGACCCCTGGGACGACAGGAGTGGCAACGGGATTTGTCGTCACCAATGACCTCATTGTCGACGGCAGAGGAGTCATTGGCGACGATAATGGCCATCGACAATGACCTTTTTTGTAGTTCTTAAACTCAATTGGTTGATTTTTCTTTCTCAAATTTGGATCGTGGTAATATTCATTGAAAATAAGATATCAAAGAAGATAAAGGAATGGGGACAAATCTGGCATTGAGGCCACGGAGGGATGAAATTGGAGAGAAGGGGAAGGGGAAGGGGAAGGGGAAGGGGATGGAGGAAGAGGGGGCAGGGGACGGGGTGGCGGAACAAGGTAGGGGAAGGATCAAAGAAAGAGGGAGAGAGGAGAGGGCAAATGGGTCTTTTTTGCCTTTTCAATTTTTTCTCCTCTTTTTGTATGGTCTTCCAATATAAAAAAGTATTATTTAATTAATTAAATTTTGAGCACTTATTTAAAAGTTTAATGTTATTGTGTTAAAAATATAATTTGTAAGTTTAAAAGTTTATTGGTTTTTTTAGTAATGAAGTCTTTTATTAATTTTAAAAATAAAAAAAATTGTATTTGGTAATCTTTGTATTAAATTTAATTTTAATAATTTAATTAATATATAATAATTATTTATAAGGATTTATACATATTTAATACTTCAACATAAATATTTATACAAATTTAATAAGTCAACATGTATTCTATACAATCAAACCGTATACAATTTTTTTTTGACTAGAAATTTAGGTGATCCGGCCAATTTTGATCGGATTATGAAATTTGGGACTACATTATATAAAATTAGGTAATTTATGTAATAAATTGTAAACCCAAATATTTTAGGGGCAAATTATATATGAATTTGATGATACTTAATGAGACAAAAGTGTATTTGGCCCATATAAAAGACACCTTTCGTGGGAACAATCAATTGTATCAACTTAGCTCACTAGTTTATCTACCTAGTTTATTATCCAAACAATAAGTTTAGGCAAACATGTTTAATGGATCGGAAAATTAGATCGGTTCAATTTTATTTTGTTTTTTTTGTTATGTTTTTTTATATGTATTCAAATTACACCTTCGGTTCTAATAAATTTTATAAATTGTTTGGGACTCCTAACAAAAAAAAAAAGGACATGTCCAATAATCCGGTCCCAAAAAATATCCGTGTAAAAGGACTCTTATCCAAAGGATTGTTAAAATGGTTACATACAAGACAAGACTCCTCCCATATCACATGCATGAATAACATGGTTTGTTAAGTTGCATATGAACTTAACTCTCTATATAAGGCTTGTTTCATGAAAACAATCAATTGTATCAAGTTTATGCAACCCCAATGGCTCCCATTGGAAACACTGAAACAGTATCGCTGGTAGCTCTCTTCTTTCTCTTTGTTTTCCTCTGGCGCCGTAAAACTCAGACTCCGCGACAAAGCTCAAAACTTACAAGTTGGCCTGTCCTTGGCATGTTACCGGGGCTTCTGCGCAATGTTCATCGCATGCATGAGAATACCACCGATATTCTCCGAGAATCCGGTGGAACTTTTCTTTTTCAAGGGCCTTGGTTTGCTAATGTTGACACTATAGTCACTTGTGATCCTGCCAATATTAACCACATTTTGAGCAAAAACTTCGCTAATTACCCGAAAGGTACCGATTTCAACAAGATTTTTGATAGCCTTGGAGATGGGATTTTCAATGCGGATTCGGAGTTGTGGGAAATCCAAAGGAAAACCACAATGTCACTGATGAATCACACCAAGTTTATCAAGTTCTCGGAGAGAATTATTTGGAGCAAAGTTGAAAAAGGGCTTGTCCCAATTTTAGAGCACGTTTCGGAATTAGGGCAGGAAATTGATTTGCTAGATGTGCTTCTTAAATTCACCCATGACACTAGTTGCAAATTAATGTTAGGGTTTGATGCATGCAGCCTCTCTGTTGATTCCATGCGTATTCCATCCGAAGACGCCTTTGTTGTAGCTGAGGAAGCCACTTTTTATCGACATGTTTTTCCAATAAGTTATTGGAAGTTTCAGAGATGGCTTAATATTGGCCTCGAGAAGAAGCTTCAGCGAGCTGTGGATACATTGGACCATCTTGTGGCCCACCACATCTCGCTGAAGCGCGCGGAACTAAGCAAACAAACAGCTGCACATTCTGATACCACTCCACAACAATATGTTGACGACCAGGATTTTGACCTTTTATCAAGTTTCATGGATTTATACAAAGGAATCAATACTACCATTCCTTCAAATAACCCCGACAAATTTCTAAAAGACGCCCTATTGAGTTTGTTGTTTGCAGCAAGAGACACCACAAGTGCTTCCTTATCTTGGTTTTTCTACCTCATTGCCACAAACCCTTCAGTCGAAATCAAGATCCGAGAAGAAATTAGAGCTCATCTAGATTTTGAGGGACATAATAGTTTATTTGATACTAATTTAGATTGCTTAAAAAAACTTGTTTATCTCCATGCAGCTTTGTGTGAATCCTTAAGATTATTCCCTGCAGTTCCTTTGCAACATAAAGCTTCTGCTCAACAGGATATTCTTCCAAGTGGCCATTTTATTCCCAAAAATAAAAAGATAATCTTGTCCTTTTATTCAGTGGGAAGAATGGAGAGTGTTTGGGGAAAAGACTGCTTGGAGTACAAGCCGGAACGGTGGATTTCGTATCAAGGAGGGATAGAACATGTGCCATCTTCAAAATTTGTGGCTTTTAATGCCGGCCCGAGGAGTTGTTTAGGTAAAGAAATGTCGCTTATACAAATGAAGATTATTGCTGCCTCTATTATTTATAACTATCATATAACAATGGTGGAAGGGCACCTTGTTACTCCAAGTAAATCAGTTGTGCTGCATATGAAACATGGACTCAAAGTGAGGGTCACAAAAGCCATGTAGTTTATTAATAAAGCTCATTAATTAGGGTTAAGTTTTATGTTGTTGTACTTGCATGCGTGCATGGATGGGGTTATTGGATGTACCTTGGTGTAAAAGTTATGTATGGAAATATATACACCTTATTGTTGAGGCTTAAGTTCAATGTATTGTAAGGTTGTTATGGTTAGTAGTGCTATATTCATGTGAAGAAGTAATGAAATGTGGAAGTCATAAAGGGTTTTGTTTATTTTCCCTAGATTTGATAAACTAATGGAGTATAATAAGGTGCACCTTATTATAAGTGATCAGAGGAGTCACAGATGCTCAAAAAATGGAATAATTAATCCTGGAATCAAATGGATATTTCTTTTTGAATCGATAAAAGAAAATTTTATTAAATCCAGAAAACAGTACATAAGTAACAAACCAAAAGATATGGATATGGGGTCTTTTGGAAGGAGAGAGCTACCAAGCTGAACAAATGAAAGTGGTAAAAAAAGAAAAGAACTGTCTTCACAAGACGTTCAAAATCGTAGAGTAGGAGTCTTTTTAAAATGGTAGCAGTTTGACTTTTTTGATCGTTCGTCTGTACTGTTTGTTTGAATTTATTTGTCTTTTATAGATCTTCCTCGAAATCTTCCCGTTTGAAAGTTATTGTTACTTCATTAATACTTACACTTGTAGATCTCTAATTGTTGACTTTGAGAAAATATGTGTCAGCTTTCGGCTATTACATGTTGCTTTTATAAGCACGTGTGTGCTGCAGAGCCGGTCCTGGTTTTTGTAAGGCCTAGGACAAAAAATTTCAAGTGTGCCCTTTTAAATAAATTAAACAAAAAAATAAAATAAATTATCTACTAATTAAATTTTATTAAAATTATAAGAATTTACAAAAGATAAGTAAGAACACCTTGAGGCCCCGTTAAAAAACTTGTTTGGGAAAATTTAATGGGACAAAGCCTCAAACGAAGGAAAAAGAGTACCCCGAATTGTAAACATGCATTAAAAATGAAGAACAAGAATTCCAGCCAAGTTTTCTGTTGAATCAAATAATAAATTATAAGAAAAAGTTAACAAATGTTCTACAATGTAATGAGTGCAATCTATACAAATGAGCGCGTAAAACTAGCTAGGAGGAGGATCATCGGACGGGGGTGGACGACGTTGTTGTTCTGATGTATGAGTATCAGCGTCAATGTCCATCTCATCGCCATCGCCATTGCCACCCTGTAGATAAGATTAAAAATATAAATCATTAGTCTATATATATGTGAGAATTAAAAGACTGCTAAATGAAATCATTAGTCTATATATATATGATAATTAAAAGACTACTAAATAAAAATAAAATAATATGCAGAATACCTGACGTCGCTCGGGCTGATCAGCATAAGCCTCCAATAGTAGGGTAACTACCATCCGGAGCACCTCAGAGCTTAACGCGACAAACTGCTCCGAAGGTAATCCCATACTCTCTGCGGTGGCCCCTGCTGCAATATCCTGTGCCAGCTAGTGAAGGCGAGCATGGCTAAGCAAGTGTTGACGTCAGAAAATCGGATCCTTCTGAAACCTATCCGAGATTGCCGTTATAATCCTCTAGAAGAGCGCGTCGTCTAAGCCAGCTTCCGTATGAGATGGTCCAACTAGTGCTCTCAGACGCTGGCGCTGGCTAGAGCCTGCGATATTAAAAAAGTTATTACGTAGTATATATAAATTTTATTTTATTTTATAATTTGAGATATATTATATATTAACTCCATGTAGGGTATACACGGGTATCCTCGGTAAGCCCAACACGTAATACCTGTCGGTACTCGAAGAAGGGGGGGTCCTGAGACGCAACCCATAGTTTCAGCTCCTCATCCCAAGATAACTCAATCTTAGGTAGAGGAGTGGTGGAATCTAATAGCTCAAGATCCCCTCTAGCTAGCAGCCCGCAACTCAGCTAGACGGACGTCCCGAAGCGTCTAAAATCGATCCTGTAATGTTATTTGTATATTTGAGTTAATTATATCATTTTATTAACTAACTAATATTAATAATAGCATAAAATTTAGACTAAGTCTTACCCGTATAACCAATGTTGCAGGCGACATATGAGAGTCCTTAGGGGTGTGGGCTTTATCCCAAAACTCGTTCATCGTAGGAGGTCGGCCCAAGCTCTCGATCATGGCCTAAGACAATCAAAAGTGTATCAAGTATGCTAATGACAGATGACTAACTAAACAACAAAATACGTAATACTTATCGACTTCACCTCTTCAAAGGACTATGAGCCAGTCGTGTGTACGACTCGGAGCTGGCTATAATTTTTCTTTGTTTGCTCCGACTTCTTCTTGAACATCTCATCATCCTAGTGCCGATAAATAGCCTCCCAAGCCAGATCAGAGACTATGCGAGGCTGATGATTTCTGATCGTAATCCCGGTTTACTCGCCAACTGCCCGGGCGGCCCGCTGTCTCATTTTGTAAAGCCAACCGGAGTAGTTCTTTGCGAAATGTATAGTAATAACATTACCGCCGGCTGCTAAAGAAATGCCCTCCTCATATCTAAAATAAATCTATAAGAAAATTTTTATTGACATATCAGAATTCATTTGAAAAGTATATAAAGGTAAATGATAATATTTACTTTAAGCTATGTAATTCGACTTACGTGAAAATTACGCAGCACAGTGTCCATAAAATGAGGCATCATACTGGGAGAACTGGCTAAATCGCATCTGACCCGATGGCAGTGTGTCGAGCGATGATGGCAGAATAGCATTTGCCTTAGCGACGGTGTCCAAGATACTATAATACAATACGAGAGAAATAAAACAATGTGTTATTTTAATAATGTAATAATATATATACATGTTAGTTATTTACAATTGACAAATTAAACGTGATACTTACTGCCCCGAGTCGACATCTACCTGGACAACGTGTGGCTGTGTCGGCGGCCGACCAAATAAGCCGAGGTTAGTGTCTCGCTGACGTCGACAAACATTATCTATATAAGTGACATTATGTAAATATACTATTTTCATATATGCTATAAATAATTTAATAAAAGAACTGATAATTATTTAAGTTTGGAAACTTATGCTAGCTGATGACGATCCCTCGACGTGGGTGACGTCATTAGATCCTGAACGACCACCACCACCACGACCTCCCTCGTTATTTCTAGCCATATATCAGCGTACTACTGAAATAACCAACATAATAAGTAACATCTCCATCAACATTAATAGTAATTAATTAAGTTGTAGTTAATTTATCTAAGTGAGAGACACGTTCTTATTAGTAAATTATTTATGTTAAGACTACGTATGTCATCATACCCATCAGAATCAAACTCACCTTCTTCATCTGAATCTGACTCTTCGTCATCCATATCGGTTTTGTACTCGTCGTGTTCGTGTACAACGATATAGTCATTGACAACCAAGTCTTCCTCGTCTTCCTCAACATCAGGTATGTCAATGTAGTCACCAACTTCATCATCATTATTTAGCACATCTACCTCGGGATTGTTAATTTGTTCTTACAACGGCTCATCTATTCCAAACAGATTAGTACCATCAAAAGCATAAGTCTTTGTTGTGACAATTGTATACCAAGGGCTTCTAGTATTTAAGACATTTAGGGCGTAGTACAATTGAGTGTCTTGGCTAGCTAGAATGAATACATCGTTAGACTGTAGTTTTGACTTTATGTCTACCATGACGATTTTATTACGATCAATTTTAACACCCTTAACCATATCAAATCAGCGACACCTGAATGTAACAACCTTTTTACCCTTGGGATAATTGAGTACAACCACTTCTTCTAATCATTCATAGTAATTGGACTCAGAGTCTTGGTAGCAACTTCCCAACACGACAACGCCAGAATTGACTGATGTCATTTCATTTCAAGTCATCAACCTTGAATCTATACCCATTCACGATGCAACCAGAAAATGAACTTATTAGTTTGTATGGGCCTGAAATAACGTCTATAAAATGCTTATACAGACTGGAAATGACAACTTCCCGTGATTCGACCAACCACTAATCATCCCAAGTGCCAGAAAGTCGGTGATAGTCCACAACAAAGATTCCTTCATAACAAAATTTTTCTACTTTGCTTTATCATAAGTCTGAACACATGTCTCCCACAACATCTTAAGTTCATCGACTATCGGTCTGAGGTACATATTTATGTCTTTTGTAGGATTTTTATCCCCAGATATGAGTAAAGTTAAGAACAGATACAGATCCCTCATTCACATTGACAGTGGAAGATTGTAAGCTACCATTATCACTAGCCAAATAGAGTAGGGCTGGCTAAAATTATTAAATGGGAAAAACCCATCCGTAGTCATGTCAAGACTTACATTAATTCATATCATCCTCTACAAATTCTAGAAAATTTTAATTAAACTTCTTCCATTCATCTCCCTCTGCAGGGTGAGTTAGCTGTCCAGGCATGATGTCTCTTGTTCTATGCCAAGTCATATGATGTGACGTGTGGGACGACAAGAATAATCGTTGAAGTCTCGGTGTAAAAGGAAATTAACGTAAGATCTTCTGGGGCACATATTTCTCCTTCCCCCCACGTTTTGTCACCTTGTAACGAGGCAAGTTGCATATATCACACTATCCATTTTCTCTGTCTACCCCATAGTATAACATACAATCCTGCTCACAAGCATCGATCTTCTGATACCCCATATTCAACCCCTTCACCATCTTCTTCACTTCGTAATAATTCGCAGGCAAGGTATGATCATTAAGTAAAAAATTGCTAATAAGAGCAATCAAATCATTGAAACCTCTCTCACTACATTCATTATCATTCTTAAAGTATAAGAGTTTAGTCACTGCAGATAGCTTGGTGTGCTTATCATTTCCAGGATACAATGGGACCCCCGATTCATATAACATCTTGTAAAAGGAAACAACTAAATCATTTTGTTCTTGCTGAGCATTGCCTAACACATTCTCGTTATCAGCCCAATTTATAGTGTTAGGCCCATACGCATCGACCAAAATCTCCACGACATCATATTTATCCGCAATTGAATCCACGTGAACTAGTTGTTTTACACTATTTTGAAAGTTCCCGCAACTCATCTGATTCATCGTGATGAATCCATAGGGTGTACCCATCCACAAAGCCACGGGAAAATAAGTCAAATCTAATCTCGTCAGCTTTCTTCCAGATAAGATTTTTACATTTGACACACGAACATCGTATTTTTTCGTTCGAATCATCAGCATGTTCTGTTTCTTTGTTCAAAAAGTTAGACACCTCATCACGATAAGCTGACACTAAGCCCCTCCCATCAATGGGTATCCTATGGTACACTAAGCTGACATCTTTAACTGCACAAAATACGCATTCAGTATACGGATCTTGCTGTAACTGTGGTTCATGCATGAAGTATATTTTTCTAGGATCTCCACTGATGAGTAGGTTTTAAACCTACGATTTGATCTTTAATTAGCTTGGTATATTGCTAGTTTTTGAGTATATTCATGTTACTTTTGATGGGTGTTTGTTCTTTTTGCAGGAGAATGGTTTGAAGAGGTTAAAGAACAGACGTTGGATGAAAAGTAACAAGTTCTGCACTTTCTATTTTGGTGGCGCGGGGTAGCCTAGAACTAAAGGAACTTATTGTCTGGACGGCGCGGGCAACACTGTTTTGCAAGGGAACCCGGCGTGGGTTCTGTTTCTTTATGTACAAAAGTTGAATTCTATAAGGATTAATGATTGCCTTATGTAATAGGGTTAGGTTATGAGTATAAAAAGGAATTTATTTATTAGTTTTAAGTATTCTTCTGACTGACAACCATTAGGGGGGATACACAATTGAAGCTTTTGGATTTTGCATTGGAGATCTTGTAAGGCAGATTTTGGAGGGCAAGATTGAAGATCATTAATAGAGTTTTTCCTTCTTCCTCTTAAATTAATTTTTGTACTCAAGATGTTTTCCAATAATTATTCGTTAACTTTAATTATGATGATGAACTAAATTATTAATTAAGAGTACAATTGAACCTTTTGTGATGCAATAATTAAATTATATTTATTCTCACTTATTGATCCTATTGAGTTGATTATTATATTTTGTGCTTCATTAAATAATTGTTTGGCCAGTAATTAACCTGATATCTTAGATTGAATTGAAAGAGGAAATCTTAGATTAGATCTGAATATAATAACGCATGATATTGTTGATTCTTTTGAATAACATAACAGTGTATGAAACGAAAGTATTTATATTGTGACACCCCCAAAATAGGTCCACATAACCCATTTTGAGTTGCCAAATATATGGTACAAAATTCAAATAAAAACTTCATTTATACAACTATTAATTGTCGTGTAAAATACGACAAAACATAAGTTGTGAGTTTCAATACAAATATTGTCTCGCAGACAATATCCAAACTCAAATAAAGTCCTCATTACAATTATTGTCACACTATTTTAAAAAATAGTGAGGACTACTATAATAACCATCTTTGACCATTACTCCACTCCCCGACTAGTCCCAGCTACATTCTCGCCTCCTGAGAAGAACAATGGAACAGAAAAGAAAAGGGTGAGCTCAACTAGCCCAATAAAGAATATTATGACTAAGTTAATGTAGAACAAATTATCATTAGTCCTCAACAGGGAAAAAATATGATATAATACAATAGACAACAAGTTTTAGATCAACAACTGCAGCGGAAATAGTCATCCATTAGAAGAGTTAAGTAGAGCATGATGTCTACTATCTTCTATGATTTAAAAGTCCATCATCAATATTTTATCTCTGTAACACCAATCAATAAATATTTTACATCAACGAATTATCCATGCTCTACGAGCCAAAGATATTCGTTAGTATCACCAGTGGTCATGAGCATGCCTAACAACTGTTCGTCTATATATGCACTACGGGCCAAAGATGACTTTCAGCACAATATAAGCACGAGGATGATGACAATGATATAAAGAATCAATCAAGTGATATCAAGGATAAAATTAGAGATTTTTAATTCAATTTATCCAGAGTTCAAGAATGTCCAAATTGTCAACATGATAAGTACTAATTGTGGAGTAAAATTCAAGAATATATTCATGTATCAAAAATAATTTGGACAGAAAAGAAAACAATTTTGTCGTAAATAGTACCCAATGAATAGTACCCCGAGTGAATAGTACCCGAATGAATAGCACCATGTGAATAGTACCCTGAATGAAAATGTTAAAATTTAATAAGAATGTTCAGACCAATATTCCAATGAAATGATATTAGATGAATCGCAAACCTCAAGGAATTTCTAATAATTTTAGGAATTATAGAAGCAATACTTACCATAGTAAGTTTAGATTTAGGAATATGAAAAAAAATAATATACGAAACTGCAAATGAATTTTCACCCGTCATGCTGTAATCCGCGTAGACAGATCTTTTCCACAAATAAAGAATGAGTACAAAATGTTATTCATTATGCATAAGGTAATCCACGTAAAGGTTATTCCCACATATTAAAGAATGAATACAACTGGTTATTCACCAGGCATGCGGTAATCCGCGTAGACAGGTTATACCCACAGATTAATAAGGAATAGAATGACAACCCTTACGAGTATGAAGTAATATCACAAACGAATATAAAAGAAAATAACATCCTTTACGAATACGAAAGAAATAATACCTCTTACCTTAGTGTTGATCTATTTCGCAATCAATGAATACGTGCAAGTATACACTGTCAACAAGTAATAAAGTGAAAGTAGAGTATCGTTCCCACGAGAAATTATTTAATAAAAATTACCAAGTACTAATTCTTAACCAAACTAATTTTATTTAAACAATCTAAAATCGTGTTTTTTCTAATTAAGAAAACTAAATTAACTAATTAAAACTAAGATTTTAACGAATGAATTCAAATAAATAAATATTAAGACTTCAATATCCCCAATTATGAATTATAAATCAATTATCCAATTATCCCAATTATTATGCCTACTGAATTGTTAACAGGAATTCTCAAATGCCAAGAGTCCTTTTCCAAGTGATCAATTGCCTTCTATTTAATCCAGATTAATCTTGCTATATTCCTATGCAAAACAATTGAATTAAACTCTTTCCAATCCCAATTCCTTATGTGTTACATGCGACGAACATATATTTCTATTCTATTCAAAAACCTAATTATTCACCATGTAAATAACTAAGTCACATGATATCATGCCCAGTTCTAACCCTAAAATTCCTCTTTCAATTCCTTCTAGAGTAACAAAGTAATTACTGATCAGATAATTAAGCAATAAGCACAAGACAAGATAAACAACTCACTTCAACATAAATAATTAGAATAAATCAAATAATCAATTCATAATCATAAAAAGTTCAATTGAAATCTTAATGAAAGAGTTAGTTCATAATTAATGAATTAAAATCAAGAATCCACAATTGAATAGACATTAAAAGATAAAAGTAAGAGAAGAGAAGAGAATATAATCTATTGTCAGTAAATTTGATGCTCCCCTTTTGCTCCTGCTTTGAATCTTCAATGGTCTCCAAGTTGCTTTAATCTCCAAAACTAATAAGAACTAGGGTTATGTTCTAATCTAAAGGAGTGTTTAATCTAGTCTAATCTATGTAATCTCCCCTATTTTATGTCTTACATCATGTATTTATAGATTACAAGTCTAATTTTGAGCTTAGGAACAAATCCAATCCAATTTGGAGTCTAAAAGGTGTCAAAATTCGACCAAAACGCATCCAGCCCAACCAACCTCTTCCCCAAAGACCCAAATATTGGGCTTGACCCATCACATCGCTTTGCTCCTTAGCGCCTTTTGCCGCTGTCCATAGTTGAAAAAAATAGCGCACTGGCTGTTACAAGTTCGACATTTTCGCTCTCGACTTCCTTTGGGAAAATGACCATAACTTTTTCGTCCAAACTCCAATTTAGATGATTCAAGATGATTCGAAAGGAGGAGAAGTAGATCTACAACTTTCATTCTTTGAGTTTTTCGAAATAATGTCGGAGCTATAGTCAAATTGGCTCAAGTGATCTTGTAAATGGCAAAAGTCGAAAACGCGAATCTAGCCAATTTTAACGTCGATCCATGTAACTTTTGTCCCAAATCCTACAAAACAATATAAAACATGCTTGAATAGACACAAACACATAAAAACATCCTAAAAGACTTGAGAACAACAATAAATTAAGCCCGAATGTATCCAATTCATGTGTATAAAACTCACTCATCAAATACCCCCAAACTTAAACCTTTACTTGTCCTCAAGCAAAAACACAAAAATGTTATGCAATGCAATGTAATGAAACTAATCTATATGCCTACGACTCCAACAGTAATGACAGAAACAAGTTTATTCAACCGGCCTTAGAGATATCAAGTAAACATGATAATACATCATATTAAAACAAATCAGTAATTTCCCAATCAATCATCAAATCTTAGATCATTATCACCGATATAGTGCGTGTGTACTCCACAACAATGTTAAGCGATATAAAATCAAATTTAACACATAATAGGTCTCTTTAAAGGCATCACATGTTGAAAACTCACAAAATTCACGTAACAAGCTAGATCCAAATTAAAGTCAAACATCCACCAAGTTCAAGAGTCCAATCCGGATACTTATGCTTTACTTTTCATTACGGGGGCTTTTTGCTCTTTTCCCATTTTATTGTTTTTTTTTTTACTTTTTTTTTAACCATGACTGTGCAATGTCTCATTCCATTAGGCTAACAGTGTCACCCCTTAGTGAGCTTTCGACCAACGACTCCCTGCACCATATAAGACCTTAGGCGCTTAGGTTTTAGAGATACCCTTCTAAGCGCATTTTACTCAAGTAACAAAGGCCCCGAAACAAAACTAGCCAAGGTAATTTTTATTTTTTTTCTTTCTTTTTCTATTTCTTTTTTTTTTGTTTTTTTTTTCCAGCGAAGCTTATATATCCCAAATTTTTCCCCCAAACTTAAGTTTTTATCTAAATTTAGCCATCTCCACCTATTCATGTCTTTCATTCCTTCAAACTAGTATTATCCTTAAGAAATCCATTATGTATCAATTTAAACTTAATCAGTCAACATAGCTGTTATTAATGTGCTAACCTTAATTATACCACTTTCAAACAGGAAAAGATTCAATTCATAACATGAAATCACATCAAAGCCTGAATATTCAATACTATACTTATCTACTTAACTCCAGTCTCATCATTGGCCAAAATAGACTTTTACTATCTAACAGTTGGAATCATGCAAATATAAACTAACCGCAACAAACATAGTAAACTAACTACTATTTTTACGATTTTTTTAATTTTTTTTTTAAACAAAAAACTGAATGCAAAAACTAAATGTAAATAACCCGAAAACATAACGAACTACAATGTAAATAACTAACTATATGCAATACGACACTAAAATGCCCCCAAACTTAAACTAGACATTGTCCTCAATGGCTACAATAGAAAAAATTAAAGCAGAGGACTTCCCTGAAAATATAGCAATCTTCCTCCTTGTCCGCTAAGTTTGGAGAATAGGCTAAACACATAGAACAAATTGGGCACCACACTTGAATTTGACTTGAATAACCTGTAAACCATGATAGAAGCAATTTTATTAAATCCTAAAAAAATGCAAATTCAAAACTACTAATATAAAACTTAATAAAAACTAAAAATAAAAATTAAACTTGGGTTGCCTCCCAATAAGCGCTTTGTTTTATAGTCTCAAATTTGACTTCTTCAATTCTCATCCAATTCCCCTACGAAAATTGAGAAACCCTCCATCCATCGGAAATAATATAGCTTTTGGTAGGTTCCCATTTGTAATAGCCATTGTGTTAAAGTCACCTAGCATGCTTTCTTTAGATAAGATCACATTCAAGAACGTCCAAAGATCTAGGTGGTTTCTCCATTGTGTCTGCGAATATATTCGGTATTGAGGCTCATATGGGACACAATAATTTCTTCTTCTATCTTCTCCAAACTCATCGCACCATGGTTTCAAGGTGTACTTGCTTTTACATCACGAGAGAGTATTGCAAGCGACATGACTACCAATCGGACAATGTTTTGCAAATCTAATGGGACTCTTGAAGCTGTGGAGGAGAAGGCACTTGAGGCATAAATAACATTGGCTCATCATCATTGGTTCTCACAATTAGTTCTTCACACCGACCTTGTTGTCATTATCCCACTTGTCTCCTCTTTTTCATCTTGTGGCTCATCCGGTTGTAGATTTGGCTTCGGGCTCACCATCGGCCTCGAATTCATGTCATAGAGCCAAGGGTATTGAGGATGATGTTTGAGGCATTGGTTAGTTGTTCTGTTTGGTTCGTAAAATTTTGACTCAATATCTCTTGATTAATCCCCCTCTCCTCACATGAAGCTATGTACTTGGATAAAGTTTCCTCCAAATTTGAATGTTCTTCCTGTTGTAGTGGAGGTGGACACGAGAAATCCGGTTGGTATGTTGGACTTGGAGCATAAAATTGATCTTGATGAGTATGGCTCCATGAAAAATCTGGGTGATACCCCCAATCCTGATAATAGTTATTGGGATAGACATAATTGTTAGGGTAATCACCACCATACTGTACCGGCTCGAAACTGATGGCGCATTGATGACTCATATGATTTCCAGCACAATAATCACAAGTAACCGCCACACTTTGACGACGTTGAGCTTTAAAAGCTTCAAACATCCTCGAAAGTTTCTCAAACTGTGCTGACAATGCAGAAAATGCCTCGAGTCTGTCAATCTCCGCTCCCCTTGGCTGAGTCATTCTTGCCATCCTTCGACTCTGTTGGGCTGCGATAACCTCCAATATCTTCGAAGTTGCCTCAATTTGTATTGGCCCACTATATTGTACCAGCTCAAAACTGATGGCACATTCATGACTCATATGATTTTCAGCACAAATTTCACAAACCATCGCTACCTGCTGTGTGGATTGTGGACGCCTTGTTTCCATTGGTTGAGTCATGTTTGTGTATGGCCATTGATACTCAAACTCATCCATGGTACCTGAAAAGAGAGAAATATAGGAAGAGAATTAAAAATAAAAATAAAAATGTTTAAATTAAGACTAATTTGATTGAAATTAATATTGGTAAAAATTATTAAATTAATTCCCCGGCAACGGCGCCAAAAACTTGTTGATCGATTTCGCAATCAATGAATACGTGCAAGTATACACGATCAACAAGTAATAAAGTGAAAGTAGAGTATCGTTCTACGAGAAATTATTTAATAAAATCACCCAAAGACTAATTCTTAACCAAACTAATTTTATTTAAACAATCTCAAATTGTGTTTTTTCTAATTAAGAAAACTAAATTAACTAATTAAAACTAAGATTTTAACAAATGAATTCAAATAAATAAATATTAAGACTTCAATATTCCCAATTATGAATTATAAATCAATTATCCAATTATCCCAATTATTATGCCTCACTTGAATTGTTAATGTGAAATTCTCAAATGCCAAAAGTCCTTTTCCAAGTGATCAATTGCCTTCTATTTAATCTAGATTAATCTTGCTATATTCCTATGCAAAACAATTGAATTAAACTCTTTCCAATCCCAATTCCTTATGTGTTACATTCGGCGAACAGATATTTCCATTCAATTCACAAACCTAATTATTCACCATGTAAATAACTAAGTCACATGATATCATGCCCAATTCTAACCCTAGAATTCCTCTTTCAATTCCTTCTAGAGTAACAAAGTAATTACTGATCAGATAATTAAGCAATAAGCACAAGACAAGATAAACAACTCACTTCAACATAAATAATTAGAATAAATCAAATAATCAATTCATAATCATAAAAAGTTCAATTGAAATCTTAATGAAAGAGTTAGTTCATAATTAATGAATTGAAATCAAGAATCCACAATTGAATAGACATTAAAAGATAAAAGTAAGAGAAGAGAAGAGAATATAATCTATTGTCAGTAAATTTGATGCTCCCCTTTTGCTCCTGCTTTGAATCTTCAATCGTCTTCAAGTTGCTTCAATCTCCAAAACTAATAAGAACTAGGGTTATGTTCTAATCTAAAGGAGTGTTTAATCTAGTCTAATCTATGTAATCTCCTCTATTTTATGTCTTACATTGTGTATTTATAGATTACAAGTCTAATTTTGAGCTTAGGAACAAACCCAATCCAATTTGGAGTCTAAAAGGTGTCAAAATTCGCCCAAAACACATCCAGGCCCAACCAACCTCTTCCCCCAACGCCCCAGCACTGGGCTTGACGCACATTCACATCGCTTCCTTTAGCTTTGCCACGTCCATAGGTTAAAAAATAGCGCCATTTGCAAGTTACAAGTTCTGACATTTTCTGCTCCGACTTCCTTTGGGAAAATGACCATAACTTTTTCGTCCGAACTCCAATTTAGATGATTCAAGATGATTCGAAAGGAGGAGAAGTAGATCTACAACTTTCATTCTTTGAGTTTTTCGAAATAATGTCCGGACCTATAGTAAAATTGGCTCTGAAGTGACTGCTTTATAAATGGCAAGCTGAAAATGCGAATCTAGCCTCCCCGAACGTCGATCCATGTAACTTTTGTCCCAAATCCTACAAAACATTATAAAACATGTTTGAATAGACACAAACACATAAAAACATCCTAAAAGACTTGAGAACAACAATAAATTAAGCCCGAATGTATCCAATTCATGTGTATAAAACTCACTCATCACTTAGTAGGAGATTGGATACTGCAATAGTGTAGTAGTAGAATACTCTTTTTCTTTCTCTCTGATTTTCTCTCTATAGTTTTCTCTTGCGAGTCTTAGTGAATTGGTGAGAATGAAAGGAGAAATAAGCTTTTATTTATAGAAAATTTCTAGCTTAGCCCTTCCAATGTGAAGAGGCAAGTGGCTTGACGACTGGTAATGTGAAAAAGTAAGTGGTTTGACACCTATAATGTGAAAAAGGCAAGTGGTTTGACGCCTGTAATGTGAAATGGCAAGTGGTTTGACGTCTGGTAAAGGCAAGTACTATTAGCGAAAGTGACTCTTAGATGATGACCTATGGGTCCCATAGAATAAAACAAACTTACAACAAACGTCTCACAATAAATCTCTTATTTATATCAAAGATTGAATAAATATTTACCACAAATCACTTTATCTTCAATCAACACATTTTTAATCTTTCAACAATTCTTCATCAATAATATTATAATTCACAATATTGACAACCAGATCATTCCCAGGAAAGAGGGGGCTTTTCGATAAGAATTTCTCCTTATTGGCGCGTAATTAAATAACTTAACCCCTTTCCTCAACAGAACTTTTTAGATATTTTCAATAATACAAATAATAATATGAATAACTGTGTCGTCTCAATTATTGATTTAATAATATAAAATATTGTGCAGATGATACTGTGACAATAATTGAATCAATAATATGAGATACTATGAAGTAACTACTGTGTCAATTATTAAATGAACTGAACGACTTTTTACGTAAGCATCAATAATTAGAGATATTGTTCAATACCGTGTGCTACTGTGCAACCACATGTATTACTGTTCTTTTATCGCCGGTATTTCAACAGTTAACGGTAAAAGTTTTGCTGTTATTTTTATAAAAAAAGTTATTTCTGTCGCTTTCTATATCCGAAAGTTATTCCGTTATGTGGGGTCCACTAATAATTGTGTCGTCATACGAATATTCCCCGACAAAAGAATATTCCTCGTCAAAACGAATATTTTATGACAACTTGCTTACTTTGCAAAATTTGCACATATCACTCATAACTATAGTATTATATGAAATCAACACCTTATTATTCAAAATAATATTTAGAGAAAATTAATTCTTTATTCATAAAAGGTTTGGGTCTTACAACCTCCCCTCCTTATGAAATTTCGTCTTCAAAATTGATGTACGTACCTGGTATGTCGAAGAGGTAAGGATACATTGTTTTCATTTTAGATTCTAACTCCCAGGTTATTTCTTCAATATCATGGTTTCTCCATAAAACTTTGACTTGAGGTATAACCTTTGAGCGTAGAATATGTTCCTTCTTATCCAAGATCTTGGCATGTACCTCCTCATACGTTAAATATTCCGCTATCTCATCTAGTTCTTATTCAATAATGTGGTTTGGGTCTTCCACATATTTATGTAGCATAGATATGTGAAAAATATTATAAACACGAGATATACTTAGCGGTAAGGCGAGTCTATAGGCCACAGTTCCTACTCGGTTGAGGATTTCAAATGGACCAATGAATCGAGGGTTGAGCTTTCCTCTCTTCGTCGATTCTTGCTTCTAAAATAACACATTCTTGTACTTTCTTCTTCATATTTATCAGTTACGGGTCTGTAGCTTGAACAACTTTAACTTTATCGATTAAAGTCGGTTCTAATCGTATATTTGCTATCTTCACGTGTGTCCCTGGAGTCTTTAACTCTATCTCCATCCTTTTTAAGTCATATAAAATGGGTCTTTGGGTTAACAATATCGTACTTGTACCCGCATATGAACTCCTACTCAACGCGTCAGCTACCACGTTCTCTTTTCCAAGATGGTATTGAATGGTATGGTCATAATCTTTCAACAGCTCGAGCCAACGTCTTTGGCGTATGTTAAGTCCCTTTTGGGTGAAAAAATATTTGAAGATTTTGGAGTATATTAGGATGTCATCAATAAAGATAACCAAAAAATGATCCAAATATTCCTTGAATACTCGGTTCATCAATCCATGAAGGCAACATGGGCATTGGTCAATCCTAGAGAAATAACTAGAAATTCATAATGCCCGTATTGAGTTTTAAAAGCAGTCTTTGGAATGTCATCAGTTTTAATCTTTAACTGATGATATCCGAAATGAAGATTGATCTTTGAGAAGAATTTAGCACCTTGTAACTGGTCAAACAAGTAATCAATGCGAGGTAACATGTACCTATTTTTGATAGTGATATGGTTTAACTCCCGATAATCAATGCAAAGTCACATACTCCCATCTTTCTTCTTTACGAATAGAACAGGAGCACCAAGGAGATGTACTAGGACGAATAAAACCAATGTCTAATAGTTCCTGTAGTTGGATTTTTAACTCCTGAAGTTTAATAGGAGCCATTCGATATGGGGTTTTGGAAATGGGTTTTGTACCGGGTTCAAGGTCAATACAAAATTTGATTTCATGCTCTAGGGGTAGGCCAGGAAGTTCTTCGGGAGATACGTCAAGAAATTCATTAACAACAGAAATATCATTCAAATCTGACGTATTTTTATTTAAATCCGCGACATGGGCTAAGAAAGCTTGACATCCATTTTTCAATAAACGAATGGTTTTATGGCTAGAGATGACAATGATTGACTTTAGTGGTTTGGTTGCTTGAATTCTCTTAACAGATTGGTTAGGAATATGAAAGCTAACAACCTTACGAAAGCAATCAATTTTGGTATGATGATTAGTTAACCAATCAATCCCTAAAATCACATCAAATGCAAGTATTTTTAAAGAGATGAGATCAACAGGTAATGTGAGGGTGCCAATTTTGAATTAAACAAGATTTATAAACACTGGATGTAATGAAGGTTTCTCCTAATGAAGTTTCAACAGATAAGTCAAAGTGTAATTTCTCAAGGGTCAAGTTCAAACGTTGAGCATAATTAGGTGAAATAAAAGAGTGTGTAGAACCGGTATCGAATAAGGTATAGACTTCTCTAGAGTTTATAATTAGTTTACCATTGATAACTTCATTCAGGTTCCTCGCCTTTTGGGAAGTCACGACAAACCTTCTCCCTTGAACCACCGACTTTGACTTGTCTAGGACAGCCTTTGGTGTCATCATTACCATTGGACTTGACTTTGATGCATGAAAAAATTGAGCTAAGTGACCTTTCTTTCCGCAATTGCAATACACTTTGGGTTGCTGCGTACAGTTTGAACTGATATGTCCCTCATGTTCGCATTTGTAGCATACGACCGGTGGTCGTTCTCCTTCCTTAGAAATGAGTGCTGGTGCTACTGCCGATGTCTTTCCGTTATTGTTGAATCTTCTCTTCTTAAAGTTTTTTCCACTTAGTTCACCTCTCCTATTATCTTTTCCATGATTACCACCGAAGTGGTTACCATTTCTGGCATGATAATTTCCTCCACGATGGTTATCATTGTTCCGATGGTCATTGCCACCGGTACAATTATTATCGTGTTGTTGGTCGTTGTTTTTTGGTTAAGCTGACTCATTATCGCGCTCCAACAACTGAGCCCTATTCACAACATCTGAATACAAACAAAGTTTGTGAGAAATGAGGTATTGATGAATTTCAGGCTTCAAACCTCGCAGAAATATTCGTGTCATTCGCTCCTCATTATCCACCAAATGGGATGCAAACCGGGATAACTTCGCAAACTTGGCCTCGTATTGCGATACAGTTATGTTGTTTTGTTCCAGTTTGATGAATTCCACCTCTTTCATGTGATGAATACTTTCTGAAAAATACTTGTCGTTGAATAATTCCTGGAACTTCTCCCAAGACATCTTAAGTGCGGAAAGATGAGTGCATTTTACAGATTCCCACCAATAATCTGCCTCTTTACGCAACATAAAGATGGCGAAGGGATCCTTTTGCTCCTCTGTGCATCCCAAAACATCAAATATCTTGGTGATCTGCTTAATCCATGCCTCTGCCTTAAGTGGCTCTAGCTTTCCCAAAAACTCCTGTGGTCCCAACTCATTGAATTGCTTAGCAGTGACCATCCGTGAGTTACCATTATTTTCGCCTGCATTTTGAACAAGAATCTCTCTCTTTTGGTGTTGCATGAATTGTAGAAAGCTCCTAAACATCTCATCATTCATCATTTGTTTGGTGTTGTTGTTTACATGAGGATTATTACCTTTCTGATGCACATTATCATGGTTATTAATTGGTAGTGTCTCAACAGTCTCATATTCTCCATTGCTTATCTCAAAATTTTCGGATGTCATTCTCAAATACTACTACACAACAAAGGTTAATTAAAGAAATTGACCTATCACATATTAACCATATATTCTGACTGACCAATTAAATAACAAATAAGCTTAGGTAGGACACACTAGAGAAGGATTTAGTCGTCTCTCCCTTCCTAGTTCTAATCCCAGATCTCCAACAGAGATGATATTCCTAAGCTTTGATACCAACTGTGACTCTCATCCCAACCTTGGATAGCACCTCATAGTGATACCTATCAGCTTGCCACTGTTATTCACGGCGTCCCCTACGGAGAGTCTGGCTTCGGTGCATCCCACACAAGGAAGTCACCAGCGAGAGGCTCGTGGCTCTTTACTTATAGCTCTGATACCAACTGTACGCCCCCAAAATAGGTCCACACAACCCATTCTGAGTCGCCAAATACATGGTGCATAATTCAAATACAAACTTCATTTATACAATTTTTAATTGTCGTGTAAAATACGACAAAACATAAGTTATGAGTTTCAATAAAAATATTGTCTCATAGATAATATCCAAACTCAAATAAAGTTCTCATTAAAATTATTGTCACAATATTTTACAAAATAGTGAGGACTACTATAATAACCATCTTGGACCATTACTCCACTCCCCGACTAGTCCCAGCTACATTCTCGCCTCCTGAGAAGAACAATGGAGCCACAAGAAAAAAGGGTGAGCTCAACTAACCCAGTAAAGAATATTATGACTAAGATAATGTAGAAAAAATTATCCTTAGTCCTCAACAAGAAAAAATCTGATAGAATACAATAGACAACAAGTTTTAGATCAACAACTGCAGCGAAAATAGTCATCCATTAGAAAAGTTAAGTAGAGCATGATGTAAGACCCCGAATTATATGAAATGAAAGTATCCAATTTTTTATAATTATTATTCTATTTAATAAATGGTTAAATTGATAAAAGGTTAAAGTTAAGGGTGATATTTGAAAATTTTGCAAAGTAAGCAAGTTGATATAAAATATTCGTTGTGTCGGGGAATATTCGATTGGTCGGGTAATATTCGTTTTAACAAGGAATATTCGTACAATAGTACAATCATTGGTGGAGCCCACAACGGAAGTATTGTCATAGTTAGAAAATGACATAAATATCTTTTTTATAAAAATAACGGCGAAAGTTTTAGCGTTAAACTGTTGAGATACCCAGTGGTAAAAATACAGTAATATGCGTGGTTGCATAGTAGCACACGGTATTGATTATTGATGCTTACGTAAGAAGCCACTCAGTTTACTCAATTATTACTACCGAAATTGTTGCATAGTATCTCACGTTATTTGATTCAATTATTATCACAGTATCATTTGCATAATATTTTATATTATTAAATCAATAATTGATACAACAAAGTTATTCATATTATTATTTGCAATATTGAAAATGTCTAGAAAGTTATGTCGAGGAGAGGTTTGGTCACCTAATTGCGCGCCAATAGGGAGAAATCTTTATCGGAAAGCCCCCTCTTTCCTGGGAATGATCTGGTTGTTAAATATTGTGAGTTATAATATTAATGATGAATAATTGTTAAAATATTAAAAATGTGTTTATTAAAGATAAAGGATTTTAGGTAAATATTTATTCAATTTTTTGATATAAATATAGGGAATTGTTATGAGGCGTTTGTTGTAAGTTTGACTTAGTATTCCATGGGAAGATTTACAAATTTTATGGACCATCGATGGTGGTTTTAATAGTAAATTAATCTGGACCATTGATGGTGGTTTTAATAGTAAATCAATCTGGACCGTCGGTGGTGGTTTTTATAGTAAATCAATCTGGACCATCGGTGGTGGTTTTAATAGTAAATCAATCTGGACCGTCGGTGGTGGTTTTAAAAGTAAATCAATCTAGTCCGTCGGTGGTGGTTTTAAAAGTAAATCAATCTGGACCATCAGTGGTGGTTTTAAAAGTAAATCAATCTGGATTGTCAGTTGTGGTTTTAATAGTAATCAATATCGACCGTCCGTTTTAATAGTAAATAAATCTAGACCGTTCATGAATAAGTTACTATTTAGTCTATTCTCCTATAAATAGAAGCTTAATTCTTCTTTCATTCTCACCAATTCACTGAGACTCAAAAGAGAAACTATAGAGAGCAAGAAGAAGAGTATTCTGCTACTTCACTATTGCAGTATCCAGTCTTCTACTAAGGTAAGGGGTATTATTTCTTTCGTATTTATAAGGAATACTATTTTTCGTATTCGTCCTTTAATATATCGGAATAACTTGTCTACGCGGATTACGTACCGTATGACAGGTAAAAATCTATTTGTAGTTTCGTATGTTATTTCTTTTCATATTCTTAAATCTAAACTTACTATGGTAAGTATTGCTTCTATAATCCTTGAAATTAGTGGAATATCCTTGAGTTTTGCGCTTCATCCAGTCTCATTTCATTGGAATATTGATCTAAACTTTCTTATTAATATCAATATTTTCACCGGGGTACTATTTACGGGTTACTATTCACCCGATAACAATTCATTAAAATATTATTCACTCGGGTATTCGGGGCACTTTTCATACCGGGGTACTATTCACGAGTTAGTCTTCACAGGTTACTATTCACCTGATTATTATTCACTCAAATATTATTCACTCGGGTATTCAGGGCACTTTTCATACCGGGGTACTATTCATGGGGTACTATTCCCGAAGTACTGTTCATATGGTACTATTCATTGGGTACTATTCACTGAAAAATTTATTTCTTTTCAGTCAAATTATTTTTGATAGATGGATATTATTCTTGAATTTTACTCCACAAAGCAGTATCATGTTGACAATTTGGACATTATTGAATTCTGAATAAATTAAATTATAAATCTTTAAAATTTATCTTGTGCTTTATTTTAATTGAATTCTTATATCATTGTCATCATCCCCATGCTTATATTATGATGAAAGTCATTTTTGGCTTACGTGAATAGATGGACTGTTGATTGGTATGATTATGATCAGGGATCATTCGGTATAATCATGACCCGTAATGTTACAAATAATGTGGTAAAAATCCTCATTGGCATGTAGTGCATTGATGGACAGTTGTTGGTATGATTATGACAAGGGATTATTCGGTATAATCATGACCATTGATGATTATGTAAATATCATTGGCCCGTAGTGCAGGGATGATTCAATGATGTGGTTTATTTATTGAGTTGAGTCTCAGCGATAAAGTTGATGAAAACCATTTTAAATCATAGAAGATAGTAGATATCATGCTCTACTTGACTCTTCTAATGGATTGCTTGTTCCATTGCAGTTAAACTTGTTGTCTATTATATTTTATCAGTTTAACATTGTTGAAGGCTAACGATAACTTATTCTGCATTATCTTATTCATAATATTTTTTACTGGGCTAGTTGAGCTCACCCTTTTGCTTTCATTATTCTCTTCAGGAAATGAGAACATAGCCGGGACTAGTCGGGGAACGGAGTGATGGTCCGAGATGGCTTTTTTAGTAATCCTCACTATTTAGTGTGATAATAAATGTAATGAGAATTGAATTTGAGTTTGGATATTGTCTATGAGACAATATTCGTGTAAAAACTCTCAGCTCTTGTTGTATAATTAAGTTTGTATTTGTATTCAGTACCATGTATTTGGCGACCCAAGATGGGTGATGTATACCTATTTTTGGGGCGTCACAGTTGGTATCAAAGCTTAGGGATATGATCCCTGGCTGAGATGTGAGACAAGAACTAGGAGGGGAGAGATGAGGAATTCCTTCGCTAGTATGACCTACCTAAGTTTATTTGGTATTTAATTGGTCAGTCAGAGTATAAGGATAATATTTGACATATCAATTAACCCTTGTTTTTGTGGCAGTGTTTGAAAATGGCATCTGAAAATGTTGAGATCAACAATGAAGCACATGAGACCGTTGAGTCACCAACGATCAATACCCAGGATAATGTGTAACAGGAAGACAATAATCCTAAGGTAAATAACAACACCGATCAAATGATGAACGATGGGATGTTCAGAGGCTTTATGCAATTCATGCAACATCAGGCGAGCGGCTCGTGTTCAAAATGCAGGTGGAAACACTAGCAACTCACAGATGGTCACCGCTAAGAAATTCCAGGAGCTGGGACCATCGGAGTTTTGGGGAAAGCTAGAACCACTTAAGGCGGAGACGTGGATAAAGTAGATCACCAAGATATTCGAAGTCTTGGGATGCTCTAAGGAGTAAAAGGTTCCTTTTGCCACCTTCATGTTGAGAGGAGAGACATATTACTAGTGGGAATCAGTAAAGCGTACTTAGCCTGCCGCACTCAAAATGTCTTGGGAGAAGTTCCAAGAGCTGTTCAACGACAAGTATTTTCCTAAAAGTATTCGTCACATGAAGGAGGTAGAGTTTATCAAGTTGGAACAAAACAATATGACCATGTCGCAGTACAAAGCTAAGTTTTCTGAGTTGTCCCAATTTGCGCCCTACTTGGTTGATAATGAGGAGAAAATGACACGGATGTTTCTAAGAGGTTTGAAACCCGAGATACGTCAATACCTAATTTCTCAGAAATTGTGTTTGTATTCAGATGTTGTAAATAAGGCTCAGTTATTGGAGCGCGATAATGAGTCAACCCAACCAAGAGATAGCAGCCGGTAAGTCGATAATACCAGTGGTAGCAGTCATAGAAGCAGTGACAACAAACGTGGAGGGAATCAACATGCCAGATATGGTAACCACTCCGATGGTAATCATGGCCAAGATAATAGAAGTGGAAATTTCAAGAAGAGGAGATTCAATAATGATGGAAAGACGTCGACCGGCTTTTTGTTGTTAAGGAAGGAGAACGACCGCCGGTCAGTATGTTACAAATGCGGAGGAGGACACATCGGTCAAATTATCTGCAGATCCAAATTGGATGGAGGCATCAAAAGTCATCCCGCATAAAGACAAACCCAGTAGTTCAAGGGAAGCGTTTGTCGTAACCTCCCAAAAAGCGAGGAATTCGAATGAGGTGATCACGGGTAAGCTAATCATAAACTCTTGCGAAGTTTATACCTTATTTGATACCGATTCTACCCATTCTTTTATTTCTCATACTTGTACTCAACGTTTAAATTTGACTTCGGAGAAATTAGACTTTGACTTATCGGTTGAAACTCTGTTGGGAGAAACCTTTATTACATCCACTGTTTATAAGTCTTGTTTGATTCAAATCGGTAACCGCACATTATCTGTCGATCTTATTTCCTTAAAAATACTTGCGTTTGATGTGATTTTAAGGATTGATTGGTTAACTACTCATCATGCAAAAATTGATTATTTTCGTAAAGTTGTTAGCTTTCATATTCCTAACCAACCTATTATGAGAATTCAAGCGACCAAACCACTAAAGTCAATCATTGTCATATCAAGCCATAAAGCTATTCGTTTATTGAAAAACGGATGTCAAGCTTTCTTAGCCCATGTCACAGATTTAAACAAAAATACGTCAGATTTGAATGATATTTCCATTGTTAATAAATTTCTTGATGTATTCCCTGAAGAACTTCCTAGACTACCCCAAGAGTGTGAAATTGAATTTTTTATCGACCTTGAACCTGGTACAAAACCCATTTCCAAAGCCCCATATCGAATTGCTCATGTTGAACTTTAGGAGTTAAAGACCTAACTACAGGAATTGTTAGACATCAGTTTCATTCGTCCTAGTACGTCTCCTTGGGGTGCTCCTGTTCTATTCATAAAGAAGAAAGATGGGAATATGCGACTTTGTATTGATTATCGGGATTTGAATCATGTCACCATCAAAAATAAGTACCCGTTACCTCGTATTGATGACCTATTTGACCAGTTGCAAGGCGCTAAATTCTTTTCAAAGATCGATCTTCGTTTTGGATATCATCAGTTAAAGATTAAGACTGATGACATTCTAAAGACTGCTTTCAGAACTCGGTACGAGCAATATGAATTCCTAGTCATGTGTCATGTCTTTTGGATTGACTAATGCTTATGATGCCTTCATGGATATGATGAACCGAGTATTCAAGGAATATTTAGATCATTTTGTGGTTGTCTTTATTACTGACATTCTCAATTACTCCAAAAGCCATGAAGATCATAAGCAACACTTGAGGCTGATACTACAAAAGCTTCGTGAGAACAAATTATATGCCAAGTTGAAGAAATACGAGTTTTGGCTTGAAGAAGTAGCATTCCTTGGGCACATGATATTAAATCATGGAATATCTGTTGACCCGACAAAGATTGAAGCAATTCAAAGCTGGGACCAACCTAAGTCAGTGACTGAAGTACGTAGCTTTCTAGGCTTAGCTGGTTATTATCGGAGATTCGTGGAAGGATTTTCTCGAATCGCTACTCCATTAACTTAGCTGACTCGAAAAGATACAAAATTCGGTTGGAGCGAGGAATGTGAGAAGAGTTTTCAAAAACTCAAGAGGAGGCTCATTTCAAAGACTGCTCGACAATACCATCCGGTCTCGAGGATTTGTCATCTACTGCCGATGCTTCGAGCAAGAGGGTTAGGATGTGTCCTCATGCAACATGGGAAAGTCATAGCCTATGCCTCACGACAACTCAAAGAATACGAGAGGAATTATCCTACTCATGATCTAGAGTTGACAGCTGTCATTTTCGCACTAAAGATCTGGAGGCATTACCTGTATTGAGAGAAAGTGGAGATCTATACGGATCATAAAAGCCTCAAATATTTCTTCACCCAATAGGAACTCAACATGCGATAACGAAATTGGCTCGAGCTGTTGAAAGATTACGATCATACCATTCAATACCATCTTGGAGTTGATGCGTATGAAGAAGAAAGTGCAAGAAGGTGCTATTTCAGAAGCAAGAATCGATGCAGAAGGAATACTACGAGTCAACTCCAGACTTTGGGTTCCAAATGACCCTGATTTAAAGTATAAGATCATGATGGAGGCGCATAACACACCATTTGCAATCCATCCTGGGAGTACCAAAATGTATCTTGATCTTCGACATACATTTTCGTGGAGCAATATAAAGAGAGAGGTAGCAGAGTTTATCTCAAGGTGTCTAACTTATCAATTAGTCAAGGAGGAGCATCAAGTGCCAAAAGGTCCATTGCAACCACTTGAAATTCCAGAATGGAAGTGGGAACACATTACCATAGATTTCGTTACTGGTCTTCCCAAGGTTTCTCAAGGCATAAATGCAATTTGGGTCATTGTTGATAGATTGACCAAGTCTGCTCATTTCTTACCTATACGAAAAACTTATTCACTTGAACGTCTTTCTCGTATGTACATAAATGAGATTGTAAGACTGCATGGCATGACAGTATCCATAGTTTCTGATCGAGACCCAAGATTCACTTCACGATTTTGGGTTAGTTTGCAAAAAGCTATGGGCACGGATTTACGATTTAGTTCGGCATATCATCCTCAAACAGACGGGCTGTCGGAGAGAACTATTCAAACTTATGAGGAATTATTAAGACTCCGTATCCTTGACTTCAAAGGAAGTTGGGATAAGTTCTTGCCATTAGTGGAATTCTCCTACAACAACAGTTATTGTGACACCCCCAAATCCGGGTACTTTAGTTCCCACATGATTTGGTGTTCACTATACAAACATCATATGTCTATCTACCCATATTAAATGAAAGCATTAATAGATAGAAATAAATCCTCTCCTTAAGGAGTTACATCATAACAATACATAAATCCCAGGTCATACTAACCTTAAATCTTAATTGCGGAAACATAAATAATTAATCATCTTACACATCATTAACATAAGTCTAAAACAGAATACATCATCAAATAAAATAACAAGTCTTCATCACTTGTTAATCTTGCCCTTGCCTTTACTAGTAGAAGGCTCGTCGTACCTTTCGTTCTTAACTGCAATGTTATTATTACGCAAGAGTGAGCATAATTTCCCACAAGTATAAAATGAAATAACAATATATAATAACATGCGAGTGACTCAAAGACTTCTGGAATAAAAGGTTAACTTTTGAATCAAGAATAAATAACAGGAATCAAAAGATTTCTGAGGGTCATAAGACCTTGAACTATGTCCTAGGTTATCAAGGGTTATACTTGAAACCTTTAACAGTCATAAGACTATGGACTCTTTTACTCGTACTTAGGGGGATCAACCCTTAGTACCATCACATGCATAATATCTTAACGCTTAACGCAGATAAGTAATCCCTATCTGAGGTTGTTCATCTCAGTTTGACATTAGATTTCGCACCAAAGGAAGTTTGGTTTGGATAAATCAATAAGAGTTCTGAAATTTAGAACGTTCATCAACTATGGACTAGTCGAATCAAATAAGGGTTCGCTAGTCTAAAAAGGTTCAACAATAAATGATATTTAAATCGAATAACAATCTCAAGAGGTATACAATAGAATAAGTATTGTATAACAGAATCATACTTTGAAAAGATTAAAAATCTTTAATATAACAAATTAAACTTGATTAATAATAACAAGAATTTGCTCGATGTAAGTTTATAAACTTGAATAACGATAACAAGTAGGGTTAGGAAACTTACCTCGTGTGTAGATTACACGCTAATTATACACGTTCTTCGATTTAATCCTACATATCATATCCATTCACAACTCCAGTTAATTATAATGTAACTAGTCATCATAAGTTCATTCTTTTTGTCTAACTTGGATTATGACTATACTTAGTCAATTTATCACACTTATTGCCACACAATTTACACTTCACGAATAATAAACTAACTATGCATTCAATAATTCAATCCACACGCAATTGGATTATTAACATGTTAAGAATCTATTTTAACATCTCGTTATACTTCTAACATATTTTTATGTTCATTAGATTAGGTTAATATCACATTTATGGACTTGAACACTTTAAAAATTTTCATTTCGACATTACGGAGTGTGGCGTCATGGCGCCATCGATAGCTTATTCTCGGGCGGCGAGCTGTGGCAGCTTACTCTTGGCATGGCTTATGTATAGTAGTAAGGCATGGGGCAGGTGCCCGGTAGCGGAATGAACGATACTTGATTACGCAATTGCGAAAATTGCAGAACATGGCCAACACCTCCAATTAATTTATTCTTATACGAAATTAGACATACCCAAACACTGTAATACACATATAACCACTACTTAACCCTTCTAGCATGATTTTAACATGTTAAAACACATAATTTGTAGAATCAACACATGTAATTTACTGTTCTTGGTGTTTTTGAAAGTTTTGAATATAGAACATGAAAATCAACACTACGGATTCGTTATAACACCGAATCCGTTCATTTGAAGTTTGGTCTCTTCGTTTTAATATGCATAATTATATACAGGTATAAAATTTATGACACAATATATGTTTGACGTATTAAATTTGAGAGTAAGGGCCATATGGCCATATTTCTATACTTTGTAATTTTGTAGCAATAATATACGACGTATTTTCATGAAACTGATGCTATGGAACCATAATATATAACACAACATGTTATAAAACATCTTATCACATATATAAGCACATAATTATTACTCTTTCCCAATTACATAGGTTTTATAGAACTTGAAAGCCATTTTCTTATAAAACTTAAACAACATAAATAAAATTGGGTTGGAGAAATTACCCAAAGCGTAGAGTGTAGGTTAGTAGGGATGACCCTTTCTCCTTTCTAAGACACTTCTTAATTCAAACAAACTCTAAATTTTCTCTATGTGATTGTTTTGTTCCAGACTTAGAAAAATAAAGAAGAAGATAATATGAATAAAAGAAGGCTTATTAATTTTATAAAAGAACTGAGCACAGAGTGGTGGTCAGTTAACCCATCATGGGTTAACTGCTACTAACTTCCCTTAGGGCCTCATTTGGCTGGCAATAATAGACTCCAAAACCATTTAATTTAATGATTCTCTTATACTATAGTTTAAAATATGTCACACCCAAATTACACAATAAATCAAATATCTTATTTACTTTAATTTAAATAAACTATGATAATTTATCATTGATTCACATAGTCACATAATTAATTTCTTATTTATTAATTATGTCAAATTATTAAATCTCTAATTAATTATTACATTAATTAAAATAACATTATGCTTATTAAATGTTTCATTTAATTCAATAAGCTCACATAAATACATACTTTGAATAATAAATATTCTCTACATTAATTTAATAAATATAATTCATATAATTAAATTAATCTACAATAATTTCATTAATTAATTAATTAATCCAATAATTAAATCATCAAACAATATTTATTTAATTCAATAAATATTAAAATTAAATTACAAAAATCTCGTTCGTCACTTCTTTCCCCCCTTCAAAGGATTCTGTCCCCAGAATCACGACTCAATCAAATCGACCCGTTACATTCTCCCCCCTTACAAGGATTCTGTCCCCAGAATCGCTTACACATAATTTAAGTAAATAAATGAAGGTAATTCTTCATCATATTCTCTTCGAGTTCCCACGTAGCTTCTTCAGCGTTGTGGTTCCTCCAAATTACCTTAACATGAGGTATTACTTTATTTCTGAGAACTTGTTCTTTTCTGTCGACAATTTGAACATGAATTTCTTCGTAAGATAAGTCTTTTTCAAAATGTAGGGGTTCATATTCAATTACATGCTTGTAATCGGGTTTGTAGGGTCATAATACGGAAATATGGAAGACGTTGTGGATATTCTCGAGCGCTGGAGGTAAGGCTAACTCATACACAACTTCTCCAATTCTTCGCAATACCTCAAAGGGACCAATAAATCTTGGGCTTAATTTTCCTTTCTTTTCGAACCTGATCTTCCCCTTCCAGGGAGAGACCTTCAAGAACACATAACTACCCGATTCAAACTCAATATTTTTACGATGTGGATCGACGTATTTGTTATGTCTATCTTGAGCTACTACCAGTCTTGTTCGGATCACTTTGACTATTTCTGCTGTCTACTATACTAATTCTGGGCCTAGTAATTGTCTCTCGCCAATTTCATCCCATTATAGCGGAGTTCTGCACTTTCTTCCGTATAACGCTTCATAAGGCGGCATGTCAATGCTAGCGTGGTAACTGTTGTTGTAGCCGAACTCTTCGAGCGGTAGGTGATCATCCCAATTTCCTTTAAAGTCCATCACATAGGCTCTTAGCATATCTTCTAATGTCTGAATCGTTCTTTCACTCTGCCCATCTATCTGAGGGTGATATGCCGTACTTATTCATAATTGCGTACCCATGCATTCATGTAGACGTTTCTAGAAGTTTGATGTAAAGCGTGGATCTCTATCGGAAACAATCGACACCGGAACTCCATGCCTCGAAAATATCTCTTTCACATATAATCTTGCCAACTGATCTAAGTTGAATCTAATTTTGATCGGAAGGAAGTGTGCGAATTTCGTCAGTCGGTCAACGATAACCCATACTGCGTCATAATATGTTCCCATTTCCATTCTAGGATCTCCACGAAGGCCAACCACGAAGTCCATCGTAATATGTTCCCATTTCCATTCTGGGATCTCCAACCACCAGTAGCAACCCACTCGGTCTCGATGTTTCGCTTTCACTTTCGCATGTGTCGACACTTGACAACACACTCCGTAACATCACGTTTCAAATTTGGCCACCAGAAATGTTGTCAAAGATCTTAGTACATCTTGGTACTACCAGGGTGAATCGAATATCGTGAGCTATGAGCCTCACTCAAAATGTCTTCTTTAATCTCTGGTACTGGTGGTACTCAAATTCTGCTCTCAAATCTTAGTATTCCTTCCTTATCCATCTTGAATCTCGGTTCAGTTCCTTCGGATATCTTCTTTTTCACCTTTTTACATTCTTCGTCCTGAAGTTGAGCCTCCTTAACATTATCTAGTAGGGTTATACCAGATTGCATCTGAAATAGCTTCTCATCAATTTCCATAGGATACTTCACTTCCAACTCCAGTTTCTCCATTTCTGAAATTAGCTCCTCCTGAGCGGTCAACATCATTAATTTCTCCCGACCCTTTCTACTTAAGGCGTCGGCAACCACATTTGCCTTACCCGGATGGTATAAAATCTCACAATCATAGTCCTTAATTAATTTCAACCACCTTCTTTGACGCATATTCAAGTCCTTTTGTGTAAAAATATATTTCATACTCTTGTGGTTTGTATATATTTTACACTTCTCCCCATAGAGATAGTGCCTCCAGATTTTTAATGCAAAGACCACTGCAGCTAATTCCAAGTCGTGGATCGGATACCCTTTCTCATAATCCTTCAATTGTCGTGACGCATACACAATAACTCTGCCATTTTGCATAAACACACAACCAAGTCCTTTGTGCGATGCATTACTAAAAATAACAAAATTTCCTGTATCATTTGGAAGAGATAATACAGGTGTTGTACTCAACCTCTTCTTCAATTCTTGAAAGCTTTCCTCACACTTCTCCGTCCAAACAAATTTCGTAGCTTTTCGAGTTAAATTCGTTAATGGAGTTGCGATCTTAGAAAAGTCTTGAATGAATCTTCTGTAATATCCTGCCAATCCAAGAAAACTTCGTACTTCTGACGGCGTTCTCGGCTGATCCCAGTTTATCACGGCTTCGACTTTGGATGGATCTACCAAAATTTCATTTTTATCGATCACGTTCCCAAGAAATTATACCCGCTCGATCCAAAATTCACATTTCAAAAACTTGGCATACAACTTCTCTCTTCTCAACACTTCTAACGTTAATCTCAAATGCTCTTCACGTTCTTCCTTGGTTTTCGAATATACCAAAATATCATCTATAAATACCACTATGAACTTGTCCAAAAATGACTTGAACACACCATTCATTAGTCCCATAAATGCTGTAGGAGCATTCGTCAGACTAAACGACATTACTAAAAATTCGTAGTGACCATATCGTGTTTTGAACGCTGTCTTCAGTATATCCTCTGGTCTTACCTTCAGTTGATGATAACCACTCCTCAAATCTATCTTGGAAAAGTATTTTGCTCCCTTCAATTAATCAAACAGATCATCGATCCTCGGTAATGGATATCTATTCTTAATCGTGACTTTATTCAGTTCTCTATAATCGATGCAGAGTCGCATCGTCCCGTCCTTCTTCACAAATAATACTGGCGCTCCCCATGGTGATACGCTTGGTTGAATGTACTTCTTTTCTAGTAATTCTTGTAGTTGTACCATCAATTCTTTCATCTCCACCGGTGCCATTCAGTACGGTGCTTTTGATATTGGAGGCAGTTCTCGGCGCCAAATCGATCACGAAATCAACCTCTCTATCTCGCGGAAGTCCTGGAAAATCGTTTGGAAATACGTTTGCGAAGTCCTTCACTACTGGTATCTCCTCTACTTTCGAATTTTCTTTACGACTTTCGACTATGTAAGCTAAATATCCTACACAGCCTTGTCTTACACAACTTTCAGGCCTGCATCATCGTCAGATAACTCGCTTGTCTAGGCGACTTGCTACCATAAAATACAACCTTTGACGGAGTCATAAGGTTAATACACTTTTTCTGACAATCAATTACAGCCCCGTAATTGAATAACCAATCCATTCCCAAGATATCATCAAATTCCCCAGGTCGAATAGGGATAAGATCTACGTTCATGATAATATCCTTAATATCTATTCTACAGTTCTTATGTATGTACTTAACAGGGATTATTTTTCTATTCGCAATTTCTATGTTCATGGGGTATTCTAACTCATCCTTAGGCAATTCTAAGTTCTTAGCAAAGTCATCGGATATAAATGAACAAGTAGCACCCGAATCAAATAATACATAAGCATTAACTTTATTGATCGAATGATACCGACACCACATCACGAGACCGAATCGCATCCTGCATTGTCATGTTAAATGTCTGGCGGTCGATTTGGTTTGGTCATGGTTGGTCCTGTGATAGTTAGAGGCGCTTCCACCATTGTTTTCTCTATTTCTCCTCCGATCCCGCCTCCAGATCCCTTCTTAGGACAATCCCTTGCAAGATGATCCTTTGAGCCACAAGTGAAACATGCACCCTTCTTTTGGTTAGGAAAGTTAGGTTCTATGTGGCCTTCCCGACCACAATTGTAGCACACTCGTTTACCCTTCTTACACACTCCCAAATGAGCTTTCCCGCAGGTCGAGCACCCTTCGATCCTCTTCTTTTGACCTCCTTATTGATTTCCAGTTGATGTATTGTCAGACCACCTTCTCTTCTGATTATTATTACCACCTCTCGTATTACTTCCACTAGCCTTGTTATTTCCTTCACTTTCACTCTTCTTTCCTTTTGATCCCGATTATATTTGGTTCGTGATCGCTTCCACCTTCAATGAGTATGGCTTTTTCCAAAGAACCCCATGTAACGTCTTCAACTGAAACATTGACACCTTACTATACAACCATGGCTTTAATCCTTGTTCAAACCTTCTTGCTTTTCTCTCATTCATTTGTACTTGATATGTGGCGAACCTTGCCAACTCGTTAAATCTAGCCGCATAATCAGGTATGGACATATTCCCCTGTTTCAACTCCAGAAACTGAACCTCCATTTGGTTCTGCGAGCTGGTTGGGAAATACATCTCGAAGAACATCTCCTTGAACCTCTCCCAGGTAATCATACCTTCTCCTTCACGGACCTTGTTTGTTTGCCACCAATAACTGGCTTCAGATTTCAGCATAAACGTTGCAAAAGTGGTTTTCTAGTCCTCTCTGACTCTTGAGACATCAAAAACCTTCTCCATCTCCATAACCCAAGTCTGAGCTTCAATCGGGTTCATGGAGCCTTTAAACTTTGGCGGTCCCACCGCCTTGAAATCTTTGAATGTCGTATTCGGCGGAGCTTGAGGTTGATTATTCATTGCTCCAGCTAGTAAGTTCACTAATTATTGAACATGGTTAGCATTGGCGTTATTGTTGTTATTCGTAGATTCTTCTTGAGCTGGTTGACGTTGTAGTTTTCTTCTTGGCGGTATATTTTTGTTAAAATATATGCTTATTAAATCTCTATTAAATTCTCTAAATAGTTAAGGCTTAACTCAATAATTTAACATAATAACTTATCACATTATTTCAAACAATTTGATATATTTATTCAAATCAAAAGTTTTAACAACAAACGATAGCATCACTTCTATTTACATCAATTATCTTGAGATAAAGAATCTATAGGATTTAAAACATTAAAATATTCCTTTGTTCATAAACACATTGGAATTTACATCTAAATACTAGATAAGTTTTTCACATAATTAAACAAATCATATCACATGCCTGTTAAGGCGCTGAATAGCCTTGCTAAGTTCCTCTTCCATGATGCGGAACATCGTTCGGCGATCTAACATATACGATGGTAGTCCTTCAAACTGGATTGGGTATCTCATAACTCGATCTTGGGCTTCATCCATTGCATTTTGAAGTGTAGTATACGTCTCTCCAAGCTTATCCTTCTTCGTACGACCATCCTCTTCTGCAAGATCAACACGACGTGACTCTCTTATCCAGGCCTCCTTTGCTATGGTCAGCCTTTCTGAGCTCTCCTTCAGTTCCTTCTTCAACTTCTCTATTTCTTCAGACTTCTCCTTAGTTTGACCCTTCTCGTGAACCAAATCCCACTCCATATTTCCTAGACGTGTGTGAAGGGTCACAACTTCCCTATCCTTCTGCTCGATGGTAATCTGCTGAATAATAGCCCGCTTCGGTCAGATCACGGACAAGATTCACGTAACTCTATGTTATGGTCATATAACTCGTCAGACATCTCAAAGATCAATGGAGTTTGGTGGGAACCTCTTCTTCCTCTTCCTCCTCGGGATCCTCCTCTCGATCAGCCTCGTGCTCATGCTCTCGACCAACAACGGTGATCAATGGAGATGGCTCTCTCTGTCATCAACTTTTCCTCGACGACATGAATGTCTGGGGCTCCTCCCTCAGTAGGTACTGGGGTTCCTCCTCCCCCCGGCTCGACTAGCTCCTCCAACATCCGACATCCCGACAACACAATTTTAAGTTTCACTTACTAAGTCGTACTAGTGAGCACATAATTTAACACATAAACACATAAAGTCTTTTATTATCTTCATTGAATTAAGAAATTCATTTCTTAGAACTCAATAAAAGTTTTCCATCACTATATTCTTACTATAAGGCCACTACCTAAGGTTGTTCCCCCCACCTAAGGTTCATAACCTACAGTTTTGATACCAACCTGTGACACCCCCAAATTCGGGTACTTAAATTTTCCACATGATTTGGTGTTCACTATACAAACATCATATATCTATCTACCCATAATAAATGAAAGCGTTAATAGATAGCAATAAATCCTCTCCTTAAGGAGTTACATTGTAAAAATACATAAATCCCAGGTCATACTAACCTTAAATCTTAACTGTGGAAACATAAACAATTTATAGTCTTACACAACATCAATATAAGTCTAAAACATAAAATCAATATCACATAAAACAACAAGTCTTCATCACTTGTTAATCTCGCCCTTGCCTTTGCTAGTAGAAGGCTCGTCAAACCTTTCGTTCTTCACTGCAATGTTATTATTACGCAAGAGTAAGCACGATTGCCCACAAATATAATAATGAAATAACAATATAATAACATACTAGTGAATCAAAGACTTCTGGAATAAAAGCTCAACTTTTGAATCAAGAATAAATAACAAGAATCAAAAGATTTCTAAGGGTCATAAGACCTTGAACTATGTCCAAGGTTATCAAGGGTTATACTTGAAACCTTTAACAGTCATAAGACTATGGACTCTTATACTCGTACTTAGGGGGATCAACCCTTAGTACCATACTGTGCACAATATCTTAACGCTAACGCATAAGTAATCCCTATACAGGGTTGTTCATCTCAGTTTGACATTAGAGTCCGCACCAACGGAAGTTTGGTTTGGATAAATCAATAAGAGTTCTGAAATTTAGAACGTTTATCAACTATGGACTAGTCGAATCAAATAAGGGTTCGCTAGTCTAACAAGGTTCAACAATAAATGATATTTAAATTGAATAACAATCTCAAGAGGTATACAATAGAATAAGTATTGTATAACATAATCATACTTTGAAAAGATTAAAAATCTTTAATATAACAAATTAAACTTGATTAATAATAACAAGAATTTGCTCGATGTAAGTTTATAAACTTGAATAACGATAACAAATAGGGTTAGGAAACTTGCCTCGTGCGTAGATTACACGCTAATTATACACGTTCTTCGATTTAATCCTACATATCATTTCCATTCACAACTCTAGTTAATTATAATGTAACTAGTCATCATAAGTTCATTCTTTTTGTCTAACTTGGATTATGACTATACTTAGTCAATTTATCACACTTATTGTCACACAATTTACACTTCATGAATAATAAACTAACTATGCATTCAATAATTCAATCCACACGCTAAATTGCAAGTATTATTGACATGTTAAGAATCTATTTTAACATCTCATTATACTTCTAACATATTTTTATGTTCATTAGATTAGGTTAATATCACATTTATGGACTTGAACACTTTAAAATTTTCATTTCGGACATTCGGAGAGTGGCGCATAGCGCACACCCACCGATAGGCTTATTTCTCATCTGGTATGACTGGAGCTACTGACTTGACTGATTATGTATTGATGTTGGTATTAAGTAAGGTATATAAGGGGTGGCTGCATGCCACGTTACGAATGAACGATAATAGATTACGCAATTCAGCGAAAATTGCAGAACATGGCCAACACCTCCAATTAATTTATTCTTACACGAAATTAGACATACCCAAACACTGTAATACACATATAACCACTACTTAACCCTTCTAGCATGATTTTAACATGTTAAAACACATAATTTGTAGAATCAACACATGTAATTTACTGTTCTTGGTGTTTTTGAAAGTTTTGAATACAGAACATGAAAATCAACACTACGGATTCGTTATAACACCCAATCCGTTCATTTGAAGTTTGGTCTCTTCATTTTAATATGCATAATCATATACAGGTGTAAAATTTATGACATAATATATTTTTGACGTATTAAATTTGCGAGTAAAGGCCATATGGCCATATTTCTATACTCTATAATTTTGTAGCAACAATATACGACGTATTTTCATGAAACTGATGCTATGGAACCATAATATATAGCACAACACATTATAAAACATCTTATCACACATATAAGCACATAATTATTACTCTTTCCCAATTACATAGGTTTTACAGAACTTGAAAGCCATTTTCTTATAAAACTTAAACAACGTAAATAAAAATTAGGTTGGAGAAATTACCCAAAGTGTAGAGTGTAGGTTAGTAGGGATGACCTTTCTCCTTTCTCGAGATACTTCTTAATTCAAACAAACTCTAAATTTTGCTCTGTGATTGTTTTGTTCCGGACTTAGAAAAATAAAGAAGAAGACAATACTGAATAAAAGAAAGACTTATTAATTTTATAAAAGAACCGAAATATAGTGGTGGTGATTAACCCATCATGGGTTAATCGCTACTAACTTCCCTTAGGGCCTCGTTTGGTGGGCGGCAATAATAGACTCCAAAACCATTTAATTTAATGATTCTCTTATACTATAGTTTAAAACATGTCACACCCAAATTACACAATAAATCAAATATCTTATTTACTTTAATTTAAATAAACTATGATAATTTATCATTGATTCACATAGTCACATAATTAATTTCTTATTTATTAATTATGTCAAATTATTAAATCTCTAATTAATTATTACATTAATTAAAATAACATTATGCTTATTAAATGTTTCATTTAATTCAATAAGCTCACATAAATACATACTTTGAATAATAAATATTCTCACATTAATTTAATAAATATAACTCATATAATTAAATTAATCTACCACAATTTCATCAATTAATTATTTAATCCAATAATTAAATCATTGCACAATATTTATTTAATTCAATAAATATTAAAATTAAATTACAAAAATCTCGTTCATCGTAGTTATCAAGCAAGTATTGGCATGGCTCCATTCGAGGCGTTATATGGACGCAAGTGTCGTTCTCCAGTATGCTGTGATGAGGTGGGTGAAGCAACATTGTTGGGTCTGGAATTGGTACGCATGACAACGAAAAATATTCAAATGATAAGACAACGTATAAAAATCTCACAAGATCGACAAAAGAGTTATGTTAATCTTCATCGAAAGGACGTGGAGTTCAATGTTGGAGACCATGTGTTGTTACGTGTTGCTTCATGGAAAGGAGTTACACGATTTGGAAAAAGAGAAAAGCTCAATCCTCGATTCATTGGGCCATTCGAAATCTTAGATCGAGTAAGAACTGTGGCTTATAGACTCGCCTAACCGCCAAGTATGTCTCGTATTCATAACGTTTTTCACATATCTATGTTATGTAAATGTAAGACCCCAAATTTTATGAAATAAAAGTATTCAATTTTTCTGGTAATTACTATTTAGTAAATGGTTAAATTGATAAAAGTTTAAAGTTAAGGGTGATATATATAAAATTTTCAAAATAATCAAGTGGTTATTTCTATCGGCGAATATTCGTTTGGTCGTGGAATATTCTTTCTGTCGGGGAATATTCGTATGACGGCGCAGCCTTTTGTGGGCCCCATAACGGAAAGCGATTGGATGAAGAAAATGATAAAACGAAGTTTTTATAAATAACGGCGTAATTATTACCGTTAATACTGTTGGAATACCCGGTGGTTAAAACACAAGAATACGCTGTGTTGCACAAGAAGACATACGCAGATTGCACCAATTATTGATTCTTACGTAAGAAGGCACTACTCAATAATTGTTATAATAATTATTGCTCAATATTTTATTTTATTGATTCAATAATCATTGCGCTGATATTTTATATTATCGTTGTTTTTAATAATTGTCACTACACAAGATTTTCCATTATCGAAGCAATAATTCATATTATCTGAATAATATTATTAGATAACATTATTGGCAATGTCTAGAAAGTTCTTCGTCTAAGGAGAGGTTTGGTCACCTAATTGCGCGCTGCCAAGAAGGAGAAATTCTTATTGGAAAGCCCCTCTTTCAAGAACTACTTAGTCACAAGATGTGATTCGTAATATTATTTGTGAATAATTAATTATTGATTTATATGATGAGGAAAATATTGATTTTATGTGGATATAGATGGAGAAAATTTTTAAAGTGACAATTGTTGAAAATCGATATTTTATCTTTTTCGATAAAATAATATTTTATTATATTATTATAATATAATAATGATGATATTTTTACAATGAATGTGGGATATATGAGTATATGAGGAGGAAGAGTATTTTTGTTGCATTAAAGTTGTTTAAAACATTTTGTGTGTCTGTGGGACCCATTTCTTGATCGAAATTTGATTATAATTATAAAATCATCCGTTATGTGGATTTTGGCCAATTTCTGTTTGGAATTTGGAAAACTTTCTTCCGCAAAGTTGTAGAGAATTGAATTTCCTATAAAAATTGTGAGATTCAAATTTTTCCGATAAAAGGGCTATTTATTATGAATTATTGAAGTTCAAATTCGTAATAATTGATTTTTGGAAGTTTTAATTGTTTTATTCAAGAAAACGTTTTTTTAATGATTAGTGGGTTGTTAAAAATGTTGAAATCTAAATTCAAAGAGGCGTAGGAAATTTTTTATATAAATATAATATTTTATTAAATTTTCTGCTTTGGTGTTCTAAGCATTTTCCTATAAATATGGTGCTTAGGTTAGAATTGAAAATCACACCAGAAACTGAAGTTTTCTCTCTATTTCTCTCTCTATAATATCGAGCGTATTTTTGTGAGTATTTTAGTACTTTGAGTATTGCTATACTGTTGCAAGTTTGTTCAAATATATATCCACATTCCAAAGATCGCTTTTTTGAGGGAGGTAAGGGATAAGTAAGTGATTTTAAGGGATTGTAAGGGATGTTATTTTCTTCGTAAGTGATATTATTTCTTCAATATCATTATGTTGAAATATTGGTTTGAAATTTTTATCAAATTTGGAACTTTTTCATGTCGGGGTTACTATTCATGAGTTACTATTCACGAGTTACTATTCATGAGTTACTATTCACGATTTACTATTCATTAAGTTACTATTCATATTAAGTTACTATTCATGAGTTACTATTCATGAGTTACTATTCATGGGTACTATTCACTACAAAATTGGTTTCTTTTTCTAACCAAATTATAGTTGATTTATGAATATTACTCGAGATTAAAACTATGTATTGATTATATTGATTTTATTATCATATATAACATTTTTATAACCTCGATGTTGAAATTTTCTTTCACCTGGAGTGTAAAGATGGGTAGATTATTGGTATGATCATGACTAGGGTTCTCTTTGGCCAAGAGTGAAAAGTTGAATTGTGGATCGGTATGATCATGACCATTAAATTTATAATTGAATATCTTTAGCTTTAAGTGCAAAGGTGAATTGATCAATATGGTTATAATTATTGTTTATATAAATTCAAATGATTATATATTTTCGAGATATGAATATCTTTGGCCCATAGTACAAAGATGACTTATTGATGAATATCTTTGTTCAGAGTGCAAAGATGAATTATTGATGAATATCTTTCGCATGTAGTGCAAAGATGGTCTCTGTTGATGAATATCTTTGGCCCGTAGTAAAAAGATGAATTTATTAGTATGATTATGAACATGAACCTGTGATTTGGTATAACCATGATCTTTGATGTTTTTGTGATGAAAATTATCTTTTGTCCCGGATGAGAAAAGGAATTTAGAACAACAATTACGATTATGAAGTTATACATGTGATTGTGGATGTGAATTGTTGATTGATGTTACAGGATAAAACATTGTTGGTGGATTTTTTAACATGGAGAAGATAATATATTTTATGGTCTATTTGACTCTTCTAATGGATCGCTCGCTCTACCGCAACTATGGTTGAAAAGTTTTATCATCTACCATATGTTCTAAATATCTCGATTTATTATCGATGAAGACTATTGATAATTTATTTATCTTTAGTCATAATATTCTTTATCGAAGTTAGTCAGTGCTCACCCTTTGCTTCACAATTCCTTTCGTGTAATAAAGAGTGTAGCCTGGGTCAAGCGGAATAAAAGTGGAATAGAAATCGGTGGTCTATAGTAGTTATAGGTTCTTCTTAAATAGGTGTGGTGTAACCCAACTTTGGAAAGGTGTTTTGTCACTATCATACAAGATGTCTAATGACATACAACCTCGAGTCATCATAAGATGTGGATGTGCTCATCCACTTGCCGAGTATATTTACAAGCACTACCTATATAATCTTGGAGTTTGGTTGAAGTATAATTCTCAATTAGAGACTATGGAGATAATGATATGTCAAGAGAAGACACACCATTGGGAAGAATATGATAGTAATCTTCTCTTTTTTTTTGGGGTCTATTGGGTCAACCAAGGATAATTTTGTGGGCATATGATATCTATCATAACCTAGACGCATGGCCTCCCATGTAACGAAGGTTTTCTTGAGCACTTTCCAAAGATTCTAATTTCTAAAACAATTTTGACTATACTTTTATGTAAGGTGTCATTATGAGGTGTCTTATCCAGTTGGGACATGAGTCACAGCTTGGTATATATTTGTATTTAAACTCACAGTTTAAGTGTTGTTGTATTTGCACGACAATTGTATTAATAAAGTTGTAGTTGTTTTCTGCATCATGTATATTTGGCGACTTAGAATGGGTTGGATGGAATGGACTTATTTTGGGGTTGTCACATTTGGTATCGTAGCTTAGGATATGATCTCCAATGAGATCAGGATTAGAACTAGAGGGAGAGATGAGTAAATCCTTCGCTAATGTGTCCTACCTAAGCTTATTTGTTGGTCATCATAATATCTGGATATTATGTGATATGTTAATTTGTTAAATTAACCTTTGTTTTGAAGTCAGATTCTAGAATGATATCTCAAATACGGTGAGATGAGCAATGGAGAAATCATGATGATGGGAAGATGGAATCAAATGAAAGCAAGGTATTCTCAACTCTTTAAAATACTGTGTACATAAATTTCGAGGACTAAATTTCATAAGGAGGGAGATTGTAAGACCTCTAATTTTATGAAATAAAAGTATTCAATTTTTCTTATAATTACTATTCAAGAAATGGTTAAATTGATAAAAGTTTAAAGTTAAAGGTGATATATAAATTTTTTCAAAATAAGCAAGTGGTTATAAAATACTTTTATCTGGGAATATTCGTTGGTCGTGGAATATTCTTTCCGCTTTGGGAATATTCATACGATTATGGCGCAGCTTTTTGTGGGCCCCATAACGGAAAGCAATTAGATGAAGAAAATGATAAAATGAAGTTTTTATAAATAATGGCGAATTGTTACCAAGTAACATCGTTGGAATACCTTAGTGGTTAAAAACACAAGAATACGCTGTTGTTGCACAAAGAAGATACCAGTATTGCACCAATTATTGATTCTTACGTAAGAAGGCACTACTCAATAATTGTTATAAGAATTATTGCTCAATATTTTATTTTATTGATTCAATAATTGTCGTTGCATTGATATTTTATATTATCGTTGTTTAATAATTGTCACTACACAAGTATTTTCCATTATCAAAGCAATAATTCATATTATCTGAATAATATTATTAGATAACATTATTGGCAATGTCTAGAAAGTTCGCTCTAAGGAGAGGTTTGGTCACCTAATCGCTACCAAAGAAGGAGAAATTTTATCGAAAGCCCCTCTTTCCGGAAGAACTACCGTTGTCGTATCATGATGATTCGTAATATTATTTGTGAATAATTAATTATTGATTTATATGATGAGAAAATATTGATTTTATGTGGATATAGATGGAGAAAATTTTTAAAGTGACAATTGTTGAAAATCGATATTTTATCTTTTCTCGATAAAATAATATTTTATTATATTATTATAATATAATAATGATGATATTTTTACAATGAAATGGGATATATGAGTATATGAGGAGGAAGAGTATTTTTGTTGCAAAAGTTGTTTAAAACATGTTTTGTGTGTCTATGGACCCATTTCTCGATCGAAATTTGATTATATCCTCGTAAAATCGTCTCAGATGTGGATTTTTGGCCAATTTTCTTTGGAATTTGAAAAAACTTTCTTCTCGCAAAGTTGTAGAGAATTGAATTTCCTATAAAAAGTGGTGAGATTCAATTTTTCCGATAAAAGGGCTATTTATTATGAATTATTGAAGTTCAAATTCCGTAATAATTGATTTTGGAAGTTTTAATTGTTTTATTCAAGAAAATGTTTTTTAATGATTAGTGGGTTGTTAAACATGTTGAAATCTGAATTCAAAGAGGCGAGGAAATTTGTTATATAAATATAATATTTTATTAAATTTTTTCGCTTTTGGTGTTCTAAGCATTTTCCTATAAATAGGTGCTTAGGTTAGAATTGAAAATCACACCGTAAACTCAAGTTTTCTCTATTTTTCTCTCTATAATATCGAGTGTATTTTTGTGAGTATTTTGATACTTTGAGTATTGTTATATACTATGCAAGTTCGTTCAAAGATTATATCCGACATATCCAAAGATCGCTTCTTTGAGGTAAGGGTAATGGATAGTAAGGGATTTTAAGGATTGTGAAAGGATGTTATTTTTCTTCGTAAGTGATATTATTTCTTCAATATCATTATGTTGAAATATTGGTTTGAAATTTTTATCAAATTTGACTTTTTTCATGTCTGGGGTTACTATTCATGAGTTACTATTCACAAGTTACTATTCATGAGTTACTATTCACGAGTTACTATTCACAATTTACTATTCATGAAGTTACTATTCATGAGTTACTATTCATGAGTTACTATTCACGAGTTAGTTACTATTCACTTGTACTATTCACTACAAAATTGGTTTTTTTTTCTAACCAAATTATAGTTGATTTATGAATATTACTCCTCGAGATTAAAACTATGTATTGATTATATTGATTTTATTATCATATATAATATTTTTATAACCCTCGATGTTGAAATTTCTTTCACCGGAGTGTAAAGATGGGTAGATTATTGGTATGATCATGACTAGGTTCTCTTTGGCCAAGAGTGAAAAGTTGAATTGTGATCGGTATGATCATGACCATTGAATTTATAATTGAATATCTTTAGCTTAAGTGCAAAGGTGAATTGATCAACATGGTTATAATTATTGTTTATATAAATTCTCAAATGATTATATATTTCTTTCGAGATATGAATATCTTTGGCCCATAGTACAAAGATGACTTATTGATGAATATCTTTGGCCCAGTAGCAAAAGAATGAATTATTGATGAATATCTTTGGCATGTAGAAAGTGCAAAGATGGTCTGTTGATGAATATCTTTGGCCCAGAGTGCAAAGATGAATTTATTAGTATGATTATGAACATGAATCGTGATTTGGTATAACCATGATCTTTGATGTTTTGTGATGAAAATTATCTTTGTCCCGATGAAAAAAGGAATTTAGAACAACAATTACGATTATGAAGTTATACATGTGATTGTGGATGTGAATTGTTGATTGATGTTAAGGTGGATAAAACATTGTTGGTGGATTTTTAACATGGAGAAGATAATAGATTTTATGGTCTATTCGACTCTTCTAATGGATTGCTTCGTTTCCACGCAACTATGGTTGAAAAAGTTTTATCATCTACCATATGTTCTAAATCTCGATTTATTATCGATGAAGACTATTGATAATTTATTTATCTTTAGTCATAATATTCTTTATCGAAGCTAGTTGTGTTTCACCCTTTGCTTCACAATTCCTTTCGTGTAATAAAAGTGTAGCCGGGTCGAAAGCTGGGAATAACAGGGAATAGAATAGGGTGGTCATTTATAGTTATATGAGGTTCTCCTTAAATAGGTGAGGTGAACCCAACTTTGAAGGGTGTTTTGTCACTATCATACAAGATGTCTAATGACATACAACCTCGTCATCATAAGATGTGGATGTGCTCATCCACTTGCCGAGTATATTTACAAGCACTACCTATATAATCTTGGAGTTTGGTTGAAGTATAATTTTCAATTAGATTTGTGGAGATAATGATATGTCAAGAGAAGACACACCATTGGGAAGAATATGATAGTAATCTTCTCATTTTTCTTTGGGGTCTATTGGGTCAACCAAGGATAATTTGTGGGCATATGATATCTATCATAACCTATACGCATGGCCTCCCATGTACGAAGGTTTCTTTGAGCACTTCCCAAAGATTCTAATTTCTAAAACAATTTTCGACTATACTTTTATGTAAGGTGTCATTATGAGGTGTTGTCCACTGTTGGGACATGAGTCACAGTTGGAATATATTTGTATTTAAACTCACAGTTTAAGTGTTGTCGTATCTTGCACGATAATTGTATTAATAAAGTTGTAGTTGTTTTCTGTACCATGTATTTGGCGTAACTCAAGAATGGGTTGGATGGAATGGATGGAAGACGAACCACTATTTAAATAGCGTAAGATTTAACGATGAAACATATTCTACGCTCCAAGATTATAACTCAAGTCAAAGTTTTGTGGAGAAACCATAATGTTGAGAAAATGACCTGGGAGTTAGAATCTGAAATGAAATCAAAGTATCCTCACCTCTTCAACATACTAGGTACGTACACCAATTTCGAGGATGAAATTTTATAAGGAGGGGACGTTATAAGACCCCAAATTATATGAAATGAAAGTATCTAATTTTCTTATAATTATTATTCTATTTAATAAATGGTTAAATTGATAAAAAGTTAAAGTTAAGGGTGATATAAGTAAGCAAGTTGATATAAAATATTCGTTGTGTCGGAGAATATTCAATTGGTCGGGAAATATTCATTTTAACAGGGAATATTCGTGCGACGGTATAATCATTGGTGGACCCCACAATGAAAGTATTATCGTAGTTAGAAAATGACATAAATATCTTTTTATAAAAATAACGGCGAAAGTTTTATCGTTAAACTGTTGAGATACCCAGTGGTAAAAATACAGTAATATGCGTGGTTGTATAGTAGCACACAATATTGATTATTGATGCTTACGTAAGAAGTCACTCAGTTTACTCAATTATTGCTACAAAAATTGATGCATAGTATCTCACGTTATTTGATTCAATTATTGTCACAGTATCATCTGCATAATATTTTATATTATTAAATCAATAATTGAGACAACAAAGTTATTCATATTATTATTTGCAATATTGATAATGTCTAGAAAGTTTTATCGAGGAGAGGTTTGGTCACCTAATTGCGCTCCAATAGGGAGAAATCCTTATCGGAAAGCCCCCTTTTTCCTGGGAATGATCTGGTTGTTAAATATTGTGAGTTATAATATTAATGATGAATAATTGTTGAAATATTAAAAATGTGTTTATTAAAGATAAAAGATTTGTGGTAAATATTTATTCAATTTTTTTGATATAAATATAGGGATTTGTTATGAGACGTTTGTTATAAGTTTGACTTAGTATTCCATGGGAAGATTTACAAATTTTATGGACCGTCGATGGTGGTTTTAATAGTAAATTAATCTGGACCATTGATGGTGGTTTTAATAGTAAATCAATATGGACCGTCGGTGGTGGTTTTAATAGTAAATCAATCTGGACCGTCGGTGGTGGTTTTAATATTAAATCAATCTGGATCGTCACCGGTGATTTTAAAAGTAAATCAATCTGGACCGTCGGTGGTGGTTTTAAAAGTAAATCAATCTGGATCGTCGGTTGTGGTTTTAATAGTAATCAATATGGACCGTCTATTCTAATAGTAAATCAATCTAGATCGTTCGTGAATAAGTTACTATTTAGTCCATTCTCCTATAAATAGAACCTTAATTCTTCTTTCATTCTCACCAATTCACTGAGACTCACAAGAGAAACTATAGAGAGAGAAACTATAGAGAGTAAGAAGAAGAGTATTCTGCTACTTCACTATTGCAGTATCCAGACTTCTACTAAGGTAAGGGGTATTATTTCTTTCGTATTCATAAGGAATACTATTTTTTCGTATTCATCCTTTAATATGTCGGAATAACTTGTCTACGCGGATTACGTGATCGTATTTATGTGAAAATTCATTTACGCTTTTATATGTTATTTCTTTTCATATTCTTAAATCTAAACTTACTATGGTAAGTATTGCTTCTATAATCCTTGAAATTAGTGGAATATCCTTGAGTTTTGCGCTTCATCCAGTATCGTTTCATTAGAATATTGATCTGAACTTTCTTATTAAATATCAATATTTTCACCAGGGTACTATTCACGGGTTACTATTCACTAAAAAATTATTCACTCGGGTATTCGGGGAACTTTTCATGCCGGGGTACTATTCACGGGTTACTATTCATGAATTATTATTTACCCGATTACTATTCATTCAAATATTATTCACTTGGGTATTCAGGGCAATTTTCATACCGGGGTACTATTCACGGGGTACTATTCCTAAAGTATTATTCACAGGGTACTATTCACGGGGTACTATTCACCAAAAAATTTATTTCTTTTCTGTCAAATTATCTTTGATACATGGATATTATTCTTGAATTTTACTCCACAAAGCAGTATCATGTTGACAATTTGGACATTATTGAATTCTAGATAAATTAAATTATAAATCTTTAAAATTTATTATGTGCTTTATTTTAATTGAATTCTTATATCATTGTTATCATCCCCATGCTTATATTGTGATGAAAGTCATTTTTGGCTTACATGCATAGATGGACTGTTGATTGGTATAATTATTTACTGTGGATCATTAAAAGTATAATCATGACCCTTAATGTTACAAATGATGTGGTAAAAATCCTCATTGGCATGTAATGCATTGATGGACGATTGTTGGTATGATTATGACTGTGGATTATTCGGTATAATCATGATTAATGATGATTACATGAATATCCTTGGCCCGTAAAAGCGGTGGATGATTCGATGATGTGGTTTATTTATTGTCGACTCTCAAATGATAAAGTTGATGAAAACCTTTTTAAATCATAGAAGATGTAGATATCATGCTCTACTTGACTCTTCTAATGGATTGCTTATTCCACTGCAGTTAAACTTGTTGTCTATTATATTCTATCAGTTTAACATTGTTGAAGGCTAACGATAACTTATTATGCATTATCTTAGTCATAATATTTCTTACTGGGCTAGTTGAGCTCACCCTTTTTCTTTCATTATTCTCTTTAGGAAATGAGAACATAGCCGGGACTAGTCGGGGAACAGAGTGATGGTCCTAGATGGCCGTTTGAATAAATCCTCACTATTTAGTGTGATAATAAATGTAATGAGGATTGAATTTGAGTTTAGATATTGTCTATGAGACAATATTCGTGTAAAAACTCTCAGCTCTTGTTGTATAATTAAGTTTGTATTTGTATTCAGTACCATGTATTTGGCGACCCAAGATGGGTGATGTATACCTAATTTAGGGGCATCACACATGATGTCTACTATCTTCTATGATTTAAAAGTCCATCATCAATATTTTATCCCTGTAACACCAATAGATAAATATTTCACATCAACGAATTATCCAAGCACTACGGGCCAAAGATATTCGTTAGTATCTCCAGTGGTCATGATCATGCCTAACAACTATCCATCTATACACTACGGGCCAAAGAGGAATTTCACCACATCATTTGTCTGTAACATTACAAGTCATGATTATACCAATACACAATTCTTGGTCACAATCATACTAATCAACAGTCCATCTATGCATTACAGGCCAAAGATGACTTTCAGCACAATATAAGCACGAGGATGATGACAATGATACAAAGAATCAATCAAGTGATATCAAGGATAAAATTAGAGATTTATAATTCAATTTATCCAGAGTTCAAGAATGTCCAAATTGTCAACATGATAACTAATTATGGAGTAAAATTCAAGAATGATATTCATATATCAAAAATAATTTAGACAGAAAAGAAACCAATTTTTTCGTGAATAGTATCCCGAGTGAATATTACTCTGTGAATAGTACCCCGAATGAAAATATAGAAATTTAATAAGAAAGTTCAGACTATTATTCCAATGATATTAGATAAAGCGCAAACCTTAAGAAATTTCTAATCATTTTAGGAATTATATAAGTAATACTTACCATAGTAAGTTTAGATTTAGGAATATGAAAAGAAATAATATACAAAACTGCAAATGGATTTTTACCCATCATGCGGTAATGTGCGTAAACAGATCTTTTCCGCAAATAAAGAATTAGTACGAAGGGCTATTCACCATGCATACGGTAATCCGCGTAGACATGTTATTCCCATATATTAAAGAATGAATACAATTGGTTATTCACCAGGCACGCGGTAATCTGCATAGACAGGTTATACCTACATATTAATAAGGAATAGAATGATAACTCTTATGAGTATGAAGTAATATCATGAACGAATATGAAAGAAAATAACATCCTTTACGAATATGAAAGAAATAATACCCCTTACCTTAGTAGGAGATTGGATACTGCAATAGTGTAGTAGCAGAATACTCTTCTTTTTTCTCTCTTATTTTTTCTCTATAGTTTTCTCTTGTGAGTCTTAGTGAATTGGTGAGAATGAACGAAGAAATAAGCTTCTATTTATAGAAGATTTCTATTTTAGCCCTTGCAATGTGAAGAGGCTGAAAGTAGTATGCACATAAGCCAATCATGTTTGATGATAAAACATATACTTTGTAACAATCTTATTCATTTATTAATAAAAAGTATTACTTTATTAAAAGCTTTTAATTATCTATATGATGTTGCTTTATAATATGTGATAAACCCATAGTTTTAAGCAATGATTTTAGAATAATGATGATGATCATTCTAATGAGATCTAAATTCTTAGAAAGCTTAAAAACTAAAATAGTTCCCAATCGTTAGATTACTAAATTGAGGATTAGTAAATCCGGATAGATTGGTACATATGTTGTTTGCTCATTGGATGAGGATGATTGATCTCATGATCATTTGTGTGGAGACACTAAAGCAAGTGTTTAGGTACTTATTGGAGAATAAGTACACTGAACGTGACTCGTTAAGGAATACCTAATGGAGTTTTACTTGCCTGTCAATAGGAATTCTTGTAGTGATAGTAGTACAAGTGATCCTTTGACTTGAGATCATCATAGTATCTTGTGTATGATGAATTATACTTTGACTTATTCCTTAAGACCCTTAGTGTATATCAAAGGGTATACTTGGGTATAATAAGTTGTACATGGAGATAATGTATGATCAATAAAGAATCTACCGCTTCTAGTAATAGAAGAGAAATGTCTTATGTGATTCGATAAATGATAACCCAGTAGTCATTGGCCAAGGTAGAATGAAATTAGAAAGTAGTTTCTAATTTGCTTTATTCGGAGTTGTGCATTTAGAAATCGAAATACATATAATTAGATAAAATAAGACTTGACAGTAATTCCAGCTCTTATATTTAATTGGGACATTATATGGTGGAAAGATTGAATTATATGGTAACTATTTACTCAAAGGTTCTTTTATGATTAATGTTGAAATCTATATTATCTGAAAAGTCGTTAATCGTTAGGGAGCCTTATCCCTATTGTAGAATAAATATTATTTATTTAAATAAATTAATAGTTTAATTTATTTATTTAAATAAGATTAGAATTGTTCTAATTGATTTATTCACAACCGGTTTAACACCATAAAAGGAAGAATAATTATTTAAGAAATTAATGGCATAATCGTAATAATAGGTTAAGTATGTTTAATTTAATCTATGGTGGTAGAATAAATTAAATAGCTTAATATTTATTATTTAATATTTTAGAAATATTAAATATAAATTAATAAGAGGAGTCTTATTATTATTATTTAATTCTTAAAGGAGTTTGTGATTTAATTAATAAAAGTACTATCATATATTCCTAATAAAATTAGGAGGTTAAATTAATTAAAAGAGTTTAATTAATTATCCCTAATAAGATTAGGGAGCTTAATTAATTAAAGAAATATAATTAATTAAATAATGCCCTATTTTCTAATTAGATTAGAAGGGTTAACTGATATCTTTATAAGAGGAGTCTTATATCAGATATCAAGTAGACGTGATTCCAATTGTTGGAGAGTACGCTCTTTTTCTACATAAATAAAAAACTAGGGTTTAGCCAACCACCCTCTTTCTTGAATATTTCTTTTTTCTTGGTGGATCACTTCTAGAGGTCAAATACTTGGGTAGCTAACGTTGATCAAAGGAAGGAATCAAACCCGGTGGATTTAAGTTGAACGCGAAAAGGATTGGAGGTGAACTTGCACCTGAGGAAGCTCGAAACTTCAAGGGTATAATTCGTGTTCTTCATCTTTTCGTTTAATTAATAATTGTGCATAAAGTATGATCCGGGTATATGGCCCGTAAAATTTTAGAACTCTGATTTTTCATGATTCCGCTTACTTTGTGCAATTTGATTGCGTCCATGAATCTTACAAACCTAACAGATGCAAGTGGGTTGACGACTGGTAATGTGAAAAGGTAAGTGGTTTGATACCTGTAATGTGAAAAGGTAAGTGGTTTGACACCTATAATGTGAAACGGCAAGTGGTTTGTTCGTACAATATGGAATTAATGATCAAGTGTTGATCAGATGAGGTATAACCTTAAATCCTAAAGGTAGATTAAAACCCTAATTTGTGTTTAAGAAACCCTAACGATCGATTAGGAACCCGAATTGTATTTCTGAAAACCCTAATTTCATATTTGGGAACCCTAAACCCTAATTAGCAATTCCTAATGGTGATTATTAAACCCTAAGGGTTAAGATTAAAGGGAAACATGTCAAGCGACTAAACTACCCTTAAAATTATGTGAGAAATTACCAAAATACCCTTTTGGAGGCAAAATTACTAAAATACCCTTTTACTTAACTTGTAAGTTAAAAGATTTGCCAAATCTTGTGACTCATCACTTTAGATATCCCATGTGCTTGAAATCAACATAAATCAGCCAACTTATGCCACCTTGCAACAACTAAGTTCATTGAACCAAATTTGAGAGATTAAAGAAAGAGAAAAACCAAAGATAAGTCTCATTTGTGCTCATACACTAGCCAAGTCTTTTTCTCTCTAAAGCCACGAAATTAACTAGTAAATCAATCTCTATATAAGTCCATAACACCCCAAGATCAAATTAGGAAGTAAGGATTAAAGATTGTTCAAAGAGAGGTATAAACCCTACCCAAGCTAGATCTTGTATGCTAAGATAAATTTTATATTTTTGTGTTTATTTATGTGTTATAGGATGTTATTTAGTGATCTATGATATATCATAGATCCATAACATCTAAGTTCTTGAAAATGAAGTTTTAAAAACTATCAATAACCCTGGATTTGTGGCCTGATAGTCAAATGTCAGAGGCTATAGATCCAGATCTGTTAATTGTTAGACTTGTTAGATGTATTAGTGTTGTAGTATGCTATGAGGAGAGTAATTTGGAAGTGGAATCATGTTCATATCATGTCCAGATTCCAAGATATTAATGGTCAAAGTAGGTTGACCAGTCATAACTTTGCATTTCTGGGTAACCCAGAAAATCCCCAGATTGGTCTGACAACCTTTTGTTGGGCTTAGATCTTGCATGTGTTCTGTGTTTAGCTTCTGTAAATGTATCATTGTTATACCCTAGTATATGGCCTATAGGACCATGACATTAGAACACATAAAAAACCAACAGAATCAAAGATATTAGCAGTCAAAGTAGGTTGACCAAGCACAATTTGAGTTTTCTGGAATTTCCAGAAAACTGATGAACAAGTTTTCTGACAGGGTTTGACCAGCCCAGATGTTGCATATATGATGTAGTTAAGCTACCTAAGTGTAGTAATTTTGTTATTTGACATGTTGTCTATAAAAGTGTAACACTCTAACACCCAAACAATGTCTAGAAATTAAGTTATTGAAGCCACAAAGTAGCTATCAAGAACTGACTGGGTTTCTGGGTAACCCAAAAAACCCAGAACAGGCCTGACAGTCACTTTGAGCTCTTAGATTTTCATGATGTGCAGTAGTTAGACCATGAAATTGGTTTGTACTTTTAGTAGTATAGTAGTACAACATCATTGATACACTTTCATGCCTTGAATCCAAACCAGTTAGGAATTAACCATGGTCAAAGTAGCCCACAATGCATTGACCATGGTTGTTCTTCAGTGATGACGAACACCAACCGCGACAGTTTTTGTCGCTAAAGCCTATAGCGACAATTTTATTAAAATTAATTAATTTAATTTCCAATAAATCAATAAAAATAGAAAATAATTCCTAAAAATTCAAAAATGAGTTTTAAATTTTATTTTTAGTTATAAAAATTAACTTTTGATAATTTGACATAATTTTCATTAATATTTCAATTTATTTAAATATTAATGATATTAAATTTATTTAATAATTATATTAAATAAATTAGTTAAAATGATTTTAATATTTTAAATATCATTTTAAGTGATAATAAAGTATTAAAAATATTTTAATTTATAAAAGGCGACTTTTAATATTTTGAGATAAATTTCATTAATAGTTTAATATTAATGATAATAAATTTATTTAATAATTATATTAAATAAATAGTTTAAAAATGAATTTTATGATTTAAAAATATTTTAAGTTATAATAAATGACTTTTATTTTGATGAGGAATAAATTAATATTTAAATATTAATGGTAATTATTTAAAAATAGTTTTAAATATTTTAAAAATCATTTAAAGGGTAATATTGGTGATTTACAAATATTTTGAGTTATTATAAATAACTTTAATATTTTGACAAGAATTTCATTAATATTTTAAAATTATTTAAATATTAATGATAATGGAATTACTCAAAGATTTAAATCATTTAAAAATGATATCCGTGTTTGAAAAATCATTATAAGAGATAATAATTATTTGAAAATTATTATAAGCTTCTGAAAAATATTATAAAGGATATTTTAATTATCTAAAATAATATTGAAGCTGTAAAGTAGAGTTTTATTGAAAATAAACTCGTTTATTATCTAACATGGCAATCGAGACCCCGTATTGATACCCAAGTCCAACCAAACTGAAATAGTTTGACCTGATAAGTGTTATTATAGGTTCTAAACACTGTTGTGAGTATATGATTACGTGTCTAAGTGATATAATGATTTTGAATTATAATAGTATTATGTGATGTGATGTGTTACGCTAATTACGAGACCAATATTATTAATTAAAGGTCTTTCAAACGAAGCTAAATTATATTGTGTAGCAGTAGTCAACGACCAAGGCAAGTTTCCTTAACTCAATCTCGAGTTATTACTTTTCAAGCATAGTAGTGGGTAATTATTGCTTATTATTCCACGTCTGAGATTATTATTCATCATTCACAATTAGTGCAAATTCATTAACTTAAATTGAATTTTAAATTTCGAAAACATGTTTGGTGAATAACTATTGTTGGTTATTCACCATATTATTGTTGATTGCAAATAGTGCAGTTGATTTTTGTCTATTATTGAACAATTTTTTTGAGCTTTGTCTCAGCTAATTGTTTTAGCGAGACTAATATTTGTTAAAACTTGATACGTTCTAGTATTTGAACTAAGTTGTTATTGAAAGATCAATGCCAATTATTTTGGCGAGATCAATATAGATATTATATGTTGAAATCCTAGTATTTCTTTGATAGAAATCCAAACAATATTGTTGTGGTACGAACTCTTGATGTAAGACTGATATGAACAACCCTTATATAAAGGGGACTTTGTGGTCGAATATCCGGCTATTGCGCTATTTTGAGTATTAATTATGAATAATATAGGGTACAATGAAGATGATCACTTTATGTACTTGCGGAGGTGTATGATTAATCTTTATGGTTATCTAATACGTATGGGGTAATTCAGCATTGAATATCTGATAATTACTCGATTTGTTCAAGATCCATTATGATCACTCAACATAAAATCTGGAAATATTCCACTTTGTTATTACAGTAGTATTATCTCTTGATAATCAATTGAATATTATTGAAACTTCGAAAGAGTTTTACTCTTTCATCATTGAATTGTTATTTAGTCTGTAATTCGATAAACTCTTGTTATTGATAAATGATTTATTTAACTACTTCATAGTCCTTTGAACTTTATTGAAGTTCTATCGAATCTAGAGTCTTATATTCTTGATTCATAACTCTTTTTGTATGTTTTAACTTTCGGAGCAAATTCGTTGCTCACCCTTGCTTAAATATAACATTTCAGCTAAGAACGAAGTAGCAATCAGAGAAAGACATGGGCAAGAACAAAGTGCAGGAGTAGTTATTATAAACTTTACTTATTGTGTTAGTATGTTTAAACCTTTTTGTATATCTGAAGGTATGTATGTCATGTTAAGGTTAGACAACCTAGGATATTGTATTAATGATATTAATTAATGGTATGTATGATGTTATTCATAAATGAATGAGTAGTTATATGTTATTTATATGATGGATCGTGAGCACCAAACCCGAGGTTAGGTAACCCGAATTTGGGGGGGTCACAAAAGTGACTCTTAGATGTTGACCTATGGGACCCATAGAATAAACCAAACTTACAACAAATGTCTCATAACAAACCTCTTATTTATATCAAAGATTGAATAAATATTTACCACAAATCACTTTATCTTCAATCAACACATTTTTAATCTTTCAACAATTCTTCATCAATAATATTATAACTCACAATATTGACAACCAGATCATTCCTAGAAAAGATGGGGCTTTCTGATAAGGATTTCTCATTATTGGTGCGCAATTAAATAACCTAACTCCTTTCCTCGACAGAACTTTCTAAACATTGTCAATAGTGCAAATAATAATATGAATAACTGTGTCGTCTCAATTATTGATTTAATAATATAAAATATTATGCAGATGATATTGTGACAATAATTGAATCAATAATATGAGATACTATGCAACAACTACTGTGGCAATTATTAAATGAACTGGGTGACTTCTTACGTAAGAATTAATAATCAAAGATACTATACAATACCGTGCGTTACTGTGCAATCACGTGTATTACTGTTCTTTTATCACCGGTATTTCAACAGTTAACGGTAAAAGTTTTTCCGTTATTTTTATAAAAAGGTTATTTATGTCGCTTTCTATATCCGACAGTTATTCCGTTATGTGGGGTCCATCAATGATTGTGTCATCGTACGAATATTCCCTGACCAAACGAATATTTTATGACAACTTGCTTACTTTGCAAAATTTGCACATATCACCCATACCTATAACATTATATCAAATCAACACCTTATTATTCAAAATAATATTTAAAGAAAATTAATTTTTTATTCATAAAAAGTTGGGGTCTTACATATATGTCATGTGTAACTTTATTAGGAGATTGTGCTTAATGAATCTGTTTTAAGTGTCTTGCACGAAAGTAGCAAAATAATTGAAATAAATCTTTTTATTAATCATTGAGTGATGTTAGTAAATTGTTAAGTTATCCTAGTTAGCAACTCATTGTATTAATTAAGTGAGAATAAAATAAAGCGATTATTGCAAAGCAATTGGAGAAATTGTAGTCCTAAACATTAATCATCTGGTATTCGATATTTGTTAGTTTAAGTAGTTTTAGTTATCTTATTTTAATTAATTTCCACAAATCAATTAGAGTGACTGTTTAAGTGAATCTAAATTGATAAAAACTTGTTAATTAGATTAATTGTTAGAAGTTGTTCTATGTGGGTTCGACAACCTTTCTTATCACTTTATTACTTGATTGATCGTGTATACTTGTGCGTATTTGTCACTTCTATCCCGTTCCTGGATGCGTCTCATCACTAGTGCCAACACGTTAAGCACGCTTCTACTGTTTCAAGAAAATTTTGGCAACACCTCCCCACGGTCTCCAAGTACATGAAATAGACTAAGATAACTTAATCTAAGTATAAACTCGAAGAACATGTAGAGATAACAGCCGACAAATCCTCAAAACAACAAAAAATGAACTATTTCGTATTGGCACCGGCCTAAGTGAGATGAATAACATCAAGTAACAGTCCCAAACTGGGGACTATTTGACATTCACTTCTAATGATGAATGTTAAACGGGTTTCTAAGTTCCAAAGTATTATTGAGTTTATTGAAGATTGTGGCAAACTAAGCAAATGTTACTTAGTTTATTTTACCAATGGAAAACTAAGTAAATGCTAATTAGTTTATGAGAATTGTATTTGAATATATATATATATATATATATATATATATATATATATATATATATATATATACGGGGACTACTATTCGACATTCAGTTCTACTTAACAAACGGGTTTCTAAGTTCCAAAGTATAGTACATTTATATATGTATGAATACAGAGAGAGTATTATTATGTTTATTTTAATTGTGTCAAACTAAGTAAATGCTACTTAGTTTATTTTACCAATGGAAAACTAAGTAAATGATACTTAGTTTATTTTATATTATTTAATTTTATTATATTTATTTTATGTATTTTATTTTATTTTGTTATTTAATTTTATTTTATTTAGTAGTGCAAAACTAAATGCTACTTAATTTATTTTAATATTGGGGAATTGACTAAGTAAAATGCATTAATAACCAGATGGGCCCACATTATTGCAATTGAACAATTTTGACAGAATTTTCGTTGGAAATTTTGTCGAAAATAACAAATATCATATACCATAAATCAATCAACTATAGTATTTCATACTATTATTTGAAATCCAAATCAGTTTATACAACATTCCAAATTAGATTATAACTAAGTATAACATTATATAAAACATCAATTAATCAACACATAGAAAAATCTGAGAACATAATTGTGATACATCAAACCCAAATTCACTAATTTCAAACCAAAATTGATCAATTCAGACCAAATGTAAGACCCCAACTTTTATGAATAAATGTTAATTTTTCTCTCAATGTTATTGTGAATAATAAGGTGTGGATTTGATATAATGTTATAGTTGTGGGTAATATTTACAAATTTTGCAAAGTAAGTAACTTGTCATAAAATATTCGTTTGGTCGAGAAATATTCATTTTATCAGGAAACATTCGTACGACGTCACAATCATTGATGGACCCCACAGCAGAATTACTGTTCGGAGTTAGAAAACGACAGAAATAACTTTTTATAAAAATAACGGCAAAAGTTTTACCATTAATTATTAAAATACCCGGTGATAAAAGTACAGTAATACGTGTGGTTACATAGTAGCACACGATATTGTACAGTATCTTTGATTATTGATGCTTACGTGAGAAGTCACTCAGTTTTATTCAATTATTGCCACAGTAATTGTTGTATAGTATCTCACATTATTGATTCAATTATTGTCACAATATTTTATATTATTAAATCAATAATTGAAATGACAAAGTTATTCATATTATTATTTGCATTATTGAGAATGTCTAGAAAGTTCTGTCGAGGAAATGGGTTTGGTCACCTAATTGCGCGCCAATAAGGAGAAGTCCTTATTGGAAAGCCCCCTCTTTCATGGGAATGATCTGGTTGTTAATATTGTGAGCTTATAATATTATTTATGAATAATTATTATGTGGTGGATATTGGTTCAATTTTGATATAAATGAAGGAATTTAGCATGAAATATTTTCTCCGATAAAATATTCATTCAAATATATTATTATAATATATTATAATTATTTAAATAACAATATTTTATAATATATATATATATATATATATATATATATATATATATATATATATATATATATATATATATATATATATATAATATGTGAATATGTTAAGGAGGTGAGAAGCTTGTCTTTGCTTTCCTTTGTTTTTCAAAAACCGGTGTATTACATGCATTCTTTGGTTCAAAACTATGTGCTGATAACTTATTTCCTCTCATGGGACCACTTGGTTGGTGGAGAAATTGCCTACAAGCTTATGTTTTCCAATGTGTGGACATTCAACCAATTAAAAGGAAGAGAAAGTTAGGCATAAGAAAATGTTAGGCAGACTAAGTTGTTTTACTCCTTCGCACTGCACTATAAAAGGGGGGTTACCCCTCCTTCCTAAACACACCTTCAATATCAAAAATTCTTATTCTATAGTATTGTGTGTATTTCTCTTGAGTATAAGGATACTTTGAGTGTGGCTTTTTGTGCAAGATTTTCTCAGAATAATATCTGATATTCTAGTCAAATCCAGTTTCTACTAAGGTAAAGGATATTATTTTATTGCAATACTCGTAAGAAATATTATTTTCTTTCATACTCCATATTATGTAAGGGATATTATTTTATTTCATATTCCTAAATTTAAACTTACTGTGGTAAGTATTGCTTCCATACTCAAAATTAGTAGAATATCCTTGAAATTTGTACTTCATCTTCGTTTCACAAGGATATTTTTCTGAACATTCTTGTTAATTAAATTTTAATCTTTTCATGTCGGGGTACTATTCATGATAAAAATTAATTTCTTTTCTGTCCGAATTATTTTTACATGAATATTATTCTTGAATTTTACCCCACAAAGCAGTTATCATGTTGACAATTTGGACATTCTTAAACTCTAGATAAATTGAATTATAAATCTTTAATATTTATCCTTACTCTCGTTTGATTGAATTCTTATATCATTATCATCATCCTCATGCTTATATTGTGATGAAAGTCATATTTGGCATATAGTGCATAAATGGACTGTTGATTGGTATGATTATAACCAGGAATTATGTATCGGTATAATCATAACCTGTAATGCTACACATAATGTGGTAAAAGTCTTCATTGGCCCATAGTGCATTTATGGACAGTTGTTGTCATGATCATGACCATTAGTGATAATAACGAATATCCTTGGCCCGTTAGTGCATGAATAATTCGTGGATGTGATACTAATGAATATCATTGGCCCGTAGCGCATGGATAATTCAGTGATGTGGATTATTTATTGAGTTGTGTTACAGCGATAAAATATTAGTGATGAACTTTTAAATCATAGAAGATAGTAGATATCATGCTCTACTTGACTCTTCTAATGGATTATTTGTTCCGCTACAGTTAAACTTGTTGTCTATTGTATTCTATCAGTTTAACATTATTGAAGGCTAACGATAATTTATTCTGCATTATCTTAGTCATAATATTCTTTACTGGGCTAGTTGAGCTCACCCTTTGCTTTCATTGTTCTCTTCAGGAAATGAGAATATAGCTAGGACTAGTCAGAGAATAGAGTGATGGTCCGAGATGGTGGCTATAGTAGTCATCACTATTTTATGAAATAGTGTGATAATAATTGTAATGAGAACTCCATTTAAGTTTGGATATTGTCTACGAGACAATATCCGTGTTAAAACTCTCAGCTACATTTTTGTCGTATTGTATAAATGAAGTTTGTATTTGAATTTTGTACCATGTATTTGGCGACTCAGAATAGGTTGTGTATACCTATTTTGGGGGCGTCACACCAAATACATAACAAAATTAACCAATTTTAAACTAAAAATTCCATACTCAAATCAATTGTTAATACCAAATAATCTCAGAAATCAAATTTTATATAAACATACCTTGAAATTTAGGACAGAATCGGTGGCGGTGGCGACAACCGGTTGATGTGGCCGGGGAGGAGGGAGCAGTGGCAGGGGGAGGGTTAAGGGGTTTGTGGTTGGGGGGAGGTGGGGACCGGTGTGGCAAGGGAGGGGTAAGGGTGAGGGACCAATGGCGGGGAGGGGGAATGGGGTGGTGGTGGGGGAGGGTGGGGGAATGGGTTGGGGGAGGGGTGAGAGAAGAAAGAGAGACAGAGACAGAGAGAGATAAAGTGTGTGAGTGAGAAGAGTGGGAGGCATTAGAGAAGAGGACGCTTGATTAAGTTTTAAGACTTACTTTCGACGGAATTTCCGTCGGAATTACTCCCTCGAAATTAAGTTAATGTCGATTGAACTTCCCTCGGAAATAAGTCTTATTTCGTCGACTTTAGGGTTCACGCTGGTGGGAAAGCTGGCGCCATGGAGGGAATACTACTTTCAACGGAATTCCGTCAAAATTATATTAGTTTCGAGGAAATTACAATCGATGGATTGTTCCGTCCAAAATAGCTTCCGTCGAGGATAATTCCGTCGAAAATATACGGTTTTCTTGTAGTGGTTTTAATAAACTACCTTGGTGTCTTTACTCTATGAAGATCGGCATTGTCAGTATATGTCAGAACTGATGCACTTTATGATTTTTCCTAATCGTAAAGTTGAGTGTCCAATTATAGAGTATCTAGCTAGGCAGACTCTACGTTTTACACTTAACTTCAGTGCACTCTATGATGATTCTTTTTAGTCTTGAAAGACTAAGTCCTTCGTTTCTTCTTTGCTCTGATTCTTCGATCATTGCTTGTACTCTACGAACTCTGAGGTTTGACTTGACAATTCTGCAAACTTAGAATACTGGCAGTTGTATCTCTACGATTTTTAGAACGATGATCATTAAGTTCTACGATCTTCAACTATTTTTTTTATAATTGAATTCAAACTTAAGATATATACATTAGGTTTACTCTACTAAATTTATTAACCTAACAAGTTTGTTCTATAAACTAAGTCCTTTTATATCAATTTCATTTTAAGGATTGTACAAAAGCTACTGGTTACAAATATACATTAATTTCACATATCATCGTCAAATCTAAAGACATGCATTGTACTAATAATCTCCCCCTATTTGATGATGACAAAATAGTAGTTTCAAATGATCATCAATTCTTAATGCAAATAATTCAAAATTTTAAACATGACTTATATACAGTGAGCAACTGTATTTCTAGAGAAAAAGAATAAATTTATTGATAAAAGAATCATTACAAAAAAACATTACAAGGAAAAAATAATTTCTTTACCTTCTACATCTTTTGCTTGTTGGAGGATCTCTTCTTTCGGAATTCTCTTCTCCTTAGATAACTTTTTCTTCCTTCATTTGTTCTTCTTTGAATCTCTTCTATAGAATCTATGGGTCCAAGGTCTGGAATGTTGAATCTTTCTTCTCCCTTTTATGTGAACTCCTTGAAGATTTCTATTTATAAAGGTTGGATCACTGGTTGGGAGTCGTGAGCTAGTAGGTGTTACTGCACTCGACGATCCTAGCCTAGATGAAAAGGATGGAGACTGGCCTTGACCCAAAGGAATGACATGAGGCACAAATATTCGAGGATGAGGAGGAAATGCTGATTGTTGAGGTCGTCTCCTCTCCCCCTTTTTATCAGCATCTCGATAGTGTTGTAGAGCATTAACTTCTTCTATCTGAGAGCTGTTTGATTATGGACACAAGTTCGTGCATTTGGCTTCTTGAAAGTGTGATGTCATCTCTGGATTCTTGATGTGTGGCTTCAGCCTGTTCTCTCTGATGATGAACAGGTTTCATGACACTATCAAAATGCTCCATCGACTAGACAACCATATCTAGTTGGGTTAGGTGACTCACGATCGAGGAGAGGCATGAGACTCAACGATAGGAGAGTTTTGAGGAGATGGGGATCTAGAGTGTATATATATATATATATATATATATATATATATATATATATATATATATATATATATATATATATATATATGTTCGTGGAGTTGTTTCAGATGAGGATTGAATGTTATATACATGATAGGTTGCATTATTTAGGTTAACGATCGTAGAGTTTTGAGACACTACAATCATGGATTGAGAACTTTGGACTGAAGTATGCTCAACATTCATAGTGTTGATTTCTATGAAAGCTTCATAGCGTGGGGGTGATTCAATTTTATGAAAGAAAGAAAGGGAAATGACGGTTTCACGCTCTATGATCAGAGAGCTGGAAGACTCTACGATTAGTTCGTCAATCATAGGATTCTCAACAGAAACGATCCTGCCAGACTTGGCCATCTTAGTAGCTCTTGTTTTCCCGAGCCTTGTAATATTTGCTTAGACATCGATCTTTGCCTCTGGGTGAAATGACGTTCTTGCCCTCCTATCATTGTTAGGGAAAACATGTGCAAATTTTGGGTGTCTACAGTATTAATATATATATATATATATATATATATATATAGATATATGTTTGTGACCCAACTTGGCCCAATAATGCAAGTCATTAGGCCTTGAGTCCAATTATGTATATCAATCATTCACTCTTTCACTTTTTCTTCTCAAATTAATAAAGTATAGTTTCAAAGCCAAGCCAACTAAGACTATGTACATTATAAGTACTTATCATTTGATAAATTAGGCACTCCTATAATTTTATAATAAGATATGTTATTTTGCGCATGAATATTAAATAGATTCTATGTTAATATTGTAAGGGATCTTACCAAGATATCAAATTCATGTCTTGATTATTGTATTCTACATTTAATATGAAATTAATTTTGATATAAATCATTTCTTATTCATAGGTCATCCGTAGGACAAGAAGGTTCATGTGGGAGAAACATGAGAAAAGAGAAGTAGCCCATTCGAACATAACAAACAAGCAAAGCATGGGCTAAACATTCTCTTAACTTATGCGTATAGGTAACTAATTTTATTCATATGAAATGTACGCTCCCTTATTCAGCTAACTAACAAACCACCTAAATTACCTTTGAATCACATAGGCCAAGTATTTATCCAATGACACCAAACTAAAGACCAGAAGAAACTCTCATCAACATTCCCATCTTTCTAATTAAAAATAAATAAACCAAATACAGGCTAAACGGTTTGGTTTCCTACCTACTAAACATTTATGATTTATTAATTAGTACAAATTTATTATAGTGATATATTTCATTGTTCAGTTTAAGCTTTGATGAGCTTTGTGTTTATGATCTAGTAAAGTTAGACCCTAAAATTGTAATTTTTTTAGGAATTAAAAATTTTATTTAAATATAATTTGCCATTCTAGACTTATTTGAAACCTTTTCTTTTCTTTTCTTTTCGTTATGAAGCCTAATAAAAATTTACAACGAAATGATTGATATAAAATAATTATCGTTGTTCAGTGACATTAAAAAGGGATGAAATTCCTTTTTCTTTTTTTTTTTGGTTGAAAATATTGTTTGATAATCAAATTTTGAGCTATTTCTAGAACAAGTTATAGTTTTAGTACTTGTGGTACCCAAAAATGGCCACCCACGGAGGCTATTGAAAAAGTGACAACTCATAAGAGTAGAATGTTTGAATGTCCATTGGGAGTAGAAATGTTGAATAATTGATTGCCTACATGTTAGGGAAATTTGGAATATTTGACTGCCTACCACTACTTAAAAAATAGGTTATCAGCGACCTAAAGTAGTGACGCCTACGTTCGTCGCTAATAAGTAACTATTTGCGACCGATTTTCCGTAGCTAAACTCATCGCAAATACAATTGAAACCAACTCGGTCGCTAGTGTTAGTCGCTGAAAAATCTATGTCAGATTAGTACTAAACCTATCAGCGACTACTTTTGATCGCTAATGTTCCTTTTGTTGCCCTACAACAATAGCCGTGTTGAGCCATGATACTTTGTACACTGGGCCTGACCAAATGAGCTCATCCCTTAGGTTATATTTAATGAGTCTTGAATGTGTTGGGCTTATTCGTTGGGCAAATAATATGGATGATTTACATATTCTATTACATTTTTAAAAATAATTACAACAATAGTGCACTCATAAAATCTTTACACAACTAATACACTTCCATATTTATTTATAATACTAGTACAATTAGGATTCCTTAATTTAGGGAATTAGTATTCAATTAGAATTCCTTAATTTAGGGATTAGTTATACACATGACTTCTTCTCTCTCTCCTCATCTATAACAACTGCAGTTAGTCATCACCCTTCTTCTTCATTCAACGTATTCATAGATATTAGTCTGGCAAAAACAAGGTATGTCGCATCTACTCCTCCACCAGCGGCCGCCGCATCTACTCCTTCTCCGACACCTACACCTTCACCCTTCGCCACTCCTCCACCGTGACCTGTGATATACTCCTCCACGTGAGCCCACCCCTTCGCCTGTCGCCACTCCTACCCGGTGACCTCCAGGTCCTTCCCCATCATCTTACGCCACACCTCCGACACCTTCCTTCTATTGCTCCTCCCTTGAAGCTCAAACACCACTCCATCATCATCATCTCCGGCCAGCGTCACCGCTCCAAAATGAAGAGTATATCTCCAGTAGTTTCTCAAAATGAAGGGTGCAAAATAAAGGGTCAAAATGGAGGTCGGTATGAAGATTCAGGCGATGGTGGCGGTGAATATGAATACTGGATGATGGCGGTGGATTTGAATACTGGATGATGGTAACCAAACCTTCATACCTAGGTAACCAAACTGTCATATCAAAGTAACCAATCAACCTCCATACTTTAAATTTTTTCTTAGTACAGTTTGTTACCAAACCTTCAGATCAAGCTAAGCAAACCTTCGTACCAAGATAACAAAACCTTCATACCAAAGTAACTAATTCACATCCACACCCGTAGTTTTTTCATACTGCAGTTGGTAACCAAACCTTCAGACCATGGTAACCAATTCAATTTTATTAAGTTACCAATTTTGTTTGAATGTGATGCAGTTGATAGCCAACCATTCATTCAAAGGTAACCATGTTATTATTTATGAGTAACAAAATAGTTATAAAAAAAATTTCAGAACATTAATAGTTACATCTATTTATTTTTAAACTTTTTGTAGGGCGAATCTTCTTCTTATATATTCTCATTGGCGTTTTGGACAGCGGAGATTCGTGGCGGTGTAGCGGCAGAGTATGTGAGGTGTAGCGACGGTGTAGCGATGGACTATTATTTCAAAGTGTATGTGAGGGAGATGAAGATTTGAATTTGAATTATTATTTTGAATTTGAATTTATTTTTGTTGTTAGATCCAAATATTTGAATTTGAATTATTAATTATGGCAGTTATTTGTCCTTGATTTTAGGTTTCCTTATTAATGTGAATTGTACTATTTTTGTAATATGAGTTCTCTTTTTATAATTATTTGGTTGATGCACTTTTCTTGTAATTACTTTCTATTTGTTGTATACTTATTTAAAGAACCCAAATAATATCTTGTTTGGGCTTTGACCGGTAATGATGAAGAAGATAACATTTGACTATTATCTACCAAACATTAATGAGGATGGGACTCAGTCGGCCGACAGTAGCAAACAGTGATGGGATGTAGCAGGTGGGTTGCATGCAGTCGATCGAGGTCACCGGTAGTGGGGGAAACTGTGTCAGAGGGGAGTGGGTGGCACCGAAAACCGGGTTTTGAGTATATAAGGCAAGGATCACACAAAGGAAGGTAACTGATAATTTTATATCTCTCAATACACTAGATATTTTATTCCTCCATTGTTAACCTTGTGATCGCCTGTACTGACTCTTACGCCGGAGCTATCCCCCGACAGTCCAAGCCGTCAAACTTTTGGTATTGACATGTTTACTGTGTAGAATTGGACGTACTTTTCGTGAATTGGGTACGTGAAAAGATCTTGGCGTTAACATTGGCGCTAGAAGGAGGGCTATTTTCTAGTGTTCTTGAAGTTTTCAATCACAAACTGTAACTGCTCTACGTCGGAATCCATGGTGAAGAGTAGAATAGTTACCCCGTAGGGACAGCCAATGGCTGTAAGTTCGTCTATGCAACGAGTATCTGTCAAGGATCGTTGGGGTCCTGCGAAGAGTGTTTATGATAGTACGGCTTCCAAGCATGTGTCTGAGGGTTCTCGTTCGAGAGCCCTTGGTGATGCTAAAAGAAGATTGGTTTTTGCTGCCGAGAAAGGACCTAACCATGGTCGAAAATGGGTAGAAGGCACACTGCCTAGAACCCGACACCGAGATGGTCAGACCGATAAGGCTTCCTAGTTGGCTAAGATGGCAGATGAAGCAAATAAGGCTTTGGAGGTGCTTTTGAAACAAAGGGAAGATATTGACGAACAGATGCTTCATATGGCGGAGTTGAAGGACGAAGCGTCTAGCTATGCTCAGTCTGAAGAGCATAGTAGGCCCACAGAAAGGAGACAGAGAAGAGGAAAGGAACCTGTACACTCTGGTCATGAATCTCGAGGCCGACCTCGGGATCGAAGAAGATCAACAAGCCCTACTCCTCCGAGATCGAAGAGGGCACTACACCCTATCGGTTCTCGGGAGCATGGTCGAAGTAGACAAAGAAGCAGGTCCAGGGAGTACACGCCTGAGAATACAAAGAAGGCACCCCGCCTTGAGTATTCTCACCATAGTGACAGAGCCCCACACCGAAGTAGATCCAGAGGTCACACTCCCGAGAATCCACTGAGGGCACACCGCCCTGTGGACACTCGTCGTCAGAGAAGTCCGTCAAAGGTGAGGGGTTCGAATGATAAGGGCCGATCAACTCAGAGGAAGAGAGTTTCTCCAGAGATAGAAGTCTCTTCGCAGCCGGAAGGAGTAGAATTCCTGGTCAAGGAATTGAAGGAACTTCGAAAATAGCTGGCCGAAGTCCAACAAGTGAAAGATACTTCGGGAAAGAAGGCATCTCCTTTTTTCCTCGAATATTCTTAAGGAGAAAGCTGATCCTACCAAAAAGCTGCCTCATATGGAAAGTTATGATGGATCTGGGGATCCTTATGACCATAGTCAGGTGTTCGATAGACTGATGGATTACTATGATTTTAGTGATGCTGCTAAATGTCATACCTTCGTTACGATGCTCCGAAAAGACGACAGGCATTGGATGGGAACTTTGCCTTCAGATTCAGTCTCGTCTTGGGCAGATTTGTGTAGTAAGTTTCATGCTCGTTTTGGGAGCAACAAGAGAAGGGGGAAGCCTACGGGTTCATTGGCTCAAGTTCGACAATTTTTGAATGAGTCTTTGAGTCAGTACGTGAAGCGCTTCCGGGAAGCAGTTGACCAAATGACCGATCTTAACGATCTTCAAGCCGTTGGACTATTTCAGAACGGTTTAGATCTGGTGAAGTCAGAGAAGTTGGTGAGGAAGTCGATGTTTCACCATCCGAAGAGTTTAGCCGAAGCTTTCGATAAGGCTGAGGGCTACATTGTAGTGGAAGAAACTATAAATAGCTTAAAGCGTCCTTCTTCCGACAGGCTGAAGGAGACGGATCAGGACAAAACTAAAGGTGGTCAGAAGAAGGGCGAAGGGAATAATGATCATTATAATGGAAGGTCCAAGAAGTATAACAACAATTGGTGACAGGGAGGAGGTCGTTGGTCTACTTTGACCCAGAAGGTGAACAGGATGTACACCCAACTGAACACTGATAGGGCTGTTATTCTAGATCAGATCAAAAATTAACCCATCTTCGAACCACCTCGGGATAACCTGTGACACCCCCAAATCCCGGTACTTCATTACCTCAAGATTTGGCGTTCACTTAATCAAAACATTCATATCTAACTACCCAATCATAATAAAAATTGAATTATAAACCTTCCCTTAAGGGATTACATTAATAAAATCTCCCAGGTTATCTAACCTTTATATACAATCATTCAAATGCGGAAAATAAATAAACTTCATTACAATCATTCAAACTAAAGTCTGATAATAAAATATCAAAATGATTACAAGTCTTCAGTACTTGTTCATCTTTCACTTTCCCTTACTGGTGCTAGGTACGTCGACCTTCTCAACTTTAGCTGTAATATTTATATAAGCAAGAGTGAGTAAACAAAGCTCACTTGAAATGATATTGAATAAAACTTTACATTAACTGCCAAATAATAGGCTCAATAGAACTGAACAATATGTTCTATTAACATTCTGAATTATACAACTGAGGGTCTAATGACTACGAACCATGTCCACAGTTATAAGTACTCTTTTAACTTAAACTTTAACAGTCATAAGACTATAAGGACTCCACGTACTTAGGGGGATCAACCCTTCGTACAATGTATTGTGCACAAACATTTCAACGCTAAGCGTAAATTATCCCCTAATATTAGGGTTGTTCATCTTAGGATTTAGAGTACAAGTCCGCACCAAAGTAAGTTTGGTTTGGATACATTTCAAGGAAATTTAGAATTCAAGGAACATCAACTAAGGATTAGTTGAATAAAAGGTAATCACATTATCCTATGGAATAAATCATAAGTGAATTAACATTGTATATTAAAGTTATGCTTTAGGAATAATCTAAGAGCATAAATATTGAATAACTATAACATACCTTGCTTGAACAATATTAAGCCAATGTTATTTAGAATTGAATATTAAGCATGCATAACAGATAAAAATTTGAACAATAAAAACTATTCAACATCAGTATATCAGATTATATAAAATTGCATGCTAATTAACAAGTTAAAGACAAGAATAACTTGCTCAACATCAAAATAAGGTTTAGAAAACTTGCATCATCATGAACAACTAGATACAAGAGCTTGCGAAATTATAATTAAAATAAGATAAGTAAGCTTGCACAATAATAAACAAACTAGCTCAACGAAAGTGTAGAGTTAGAAAACTTGCTCAAAGAGAGTTTAGATACTTGCACAATTATTATAAAACTAGAGCTAGAGAACTTGCCTCGAGCGTAAACTATAATATTAAAACTCGCGTTCACCTACACATAGTATTAGAACCACAATATCTATTAGATATACTAACATTCACTTTCCAACATAACACACATTTCTAGTTAAACTTGTTATTTCAGTACAAGTCTTACATTACCATTTACATTTCAGAAATTCCAAGTGTTGACTTCACAACACTTGTCTAACATTCATTGTGTATACTAAGTTATAACATAACGTGTTTGTAACTTATTAATCATTCTCATAACTTTGAATTTATCAATTACATATCACCGTTCTGTTTTAACCTTCTTACTACATGTTTGACACATTAACATAACCTTAGACCAAGTGGTAATGGTACTCAAAATCTGCAGCAGCAGCAGAAGTCTCTGCCTTAGTTTAGTGTATGGTGCAAATTTGCGCATACACGAGCTTGGAACCAAACACAATTGCACATTTTTAGCCTTGGCACCGGTAGCAATTCTATTTAGTCTTGTGAGATGAACCGAAACATCCATGAGCGATGAGCTGTTTTTAGCCCAACTAACACGAATTTTACCCACAAAACAGTGAAATTAACATATACAATTGGTACAGAACCATCACAAACATGATTGCTAACATATTCAACCACTTAAAATAATTTAACAACACTTTTAACTATTTTAATTCATTGAATTTCATGTTTTCATACAAAACTCCATTTTTTAACATTCTTCCCAAAATTTGACACTGTGATCACAAATCTTGTCCAAATTAGTTCATTCAAACTACGTTCTCTTCGTTTGTTAATGGACTAACATAAACAAGACTCAATTTACAGATTAACATACAAATTGACTACTAAAATTGGTACTTTTACAAGCCATATGAAAAATATAAACACTATCATTATTTTTCTACTTTTAACTGTAATTAGAATACAAATTCCTTGTTTAAACACTAGTTCTAACATCACAAATATATATATCACCAATTCAACAATTTAATTTCACAGAACATAAGAAAATCTTGTCGTAAAACACATATACATGTATATATACATATATTATTGAGGTTATATAAAAATACCTTCAATTAGCCTGGTAATCCTCTTTGTTAAACACTGAAATTATTCTTCTCTTCTCAAGCTCTCTCTCTCTCTCTCAAATTTTCTCACAACTGTCTGAATGTTCTTAGGCTTAGCAAAACTAGAATGCGTATAACCCAAACTGATAAGCCAATAATAATACGTACATAATAATAATATCAGTTACAAAGATATAACGTATAAGTTATAATTATATTTTATTTATTATTTAATTTATATTATTTGTTATAATAAAACTCATAATTTAAAAATCCAAAAGCCATAAGGCTTTGTTTGACAAAACCCTTTAAAATTAAAGACTTAACATATTTAAGCCTTGTTTAGCAAAACGAAATTAAACTCCTTTAATTTATTTTAATAAACGATTTAGTTTATAATTTATAATCACATATTATTTATTTAAATTTTCATATCCAACATTAATCAAATAAATTAATTACCCATACTACATTTTAAATAAATATTTCACTTAAACAATTATTATAAAATTATAATTTTATTTAATAACTTAACATATCACTTTAAATTATAAAATTAAAACAACAATATAACATCTCATGTTATATTACAACTCTCTAAATTATAAATTAATTTAATTTAAAATATTATCTAATAAATTTAATTCTTAAATATTTACTAATAATAACCACATCAATAAAATATTTATTTCATCAATTTCAACAATAAATACATCAAATAAATATTTATAAAACTCCATAAATATTTAAAATTACAATTTGAAATTCCGGATTGTTACACAACCTTAAGCCCGGAGCCGGTAATTCTCGCAAGTATTGTGACTACCATCAGGCTTCGGGTCATGATACCAACGATTGCTGCAGTTTGAAGGACTTTATTGAAAGGAAGGTTCAAGGTGGTGCCCTGGTTCAGTATGTAGCAGCAAGAGCTCTTCCACAGGCCCAACAGAGGGAAATGGGACCTGTTCAGGTCACTCAGTGGGTTCGATTTTAACGTTATTAGCTCACGAAAGCCGACCGGATACGTAGTTGATGTCATTATCGGGGGGGGGGGGGATTCTAGAAAAGTTATTGGGAAGAAGCGTCGAGGATACCTGGATTCGGTTATGTCCGTGGCGGGTACACTCCCGAAGACTAACAGACCTTATCCAGGTATGGTAATCTCTTTTACTAACGAGGATTACCCCTATGAGCCCATCGAACCCCATGAAGGAGCATTGGTGATAACAACACAGGTGGGTTCAGTGGACATGAAGAGGATGATGATTGACAACGGGTCTTCTGTGGATATTCTGTATGCCTATGCTTATCAGAGGATGCATCTGGTTGGGCGAAAGATGGAGGTTGGGCAGGAGGCTCCTTTATATGGATTTAGCAACGATCCAGTCAAAGTAGCAGGAACTATTTTGCTACCAGTTATCTTTAGTACCGCTCCGCAACAGGTAGAAATAATATGTAAATTTTATGTTGCGCATGTAGATTTGGCTTATAACGCCATTTTGGGTAGACCTACTTTGACTTCTCTACAAGTTGTGACATCCATTCCTCACTTCAAAATTACATTCCCAACGGCTCATGGAGTTGGTGAGGTGGCCGAGGATATAGTTTGGCCAGACGTTGCTATCGGAATGCTGTAATTGCTTCAGGAGTAGGAGTCAGTAAGCAAAAGTAGACTATGGAAATAGAGATCGAGCCCTTCACTGAAAGCAGTTCGGAACCATTGGGCATGCCAGCTGGAGAGATAGAAGAGTTCGAGCTAATTCCTGGCAAAAAGGACAAGACAGTGAAGATAGGTTCGGGTCTGTTGGAACCTCTACAGATGAACCTTATGGAGCTCATACGGTGTTATGCAGATATCTTTGCGTGGGAGCCCAATGATATACCAGGGGTAAGTCAAAAGATTGTGGAACATCAACTGGAGGTGGACCCATCAAAGAAACCAGTTCGGCAGAAAAGGCGGATTTTTTCACCTGAACGACAGAGAATTATTGATGAGGAAATTGCAAAATTGCTGGCTGCATATTTCATTTTTGAGATAGATTATCTAGAGTGGATGGCGAACGTGGTCCTGGTCAAGAAGCAGAATGGGAAGTGGCGAGTCTGCATCGACTATACCGATTTGAATAAAGCTTGCCCGAAGGACTTCTATCCCTTGCCTCACATCGATCAGCTAATCGATGCGACTTCGGGATATGCCTTACTCAGCTTTATGGATGCTTTCTCTGGTTATCACCAAATTTCCACGTGTGAAGAGGATATACCAAAGACGGCGTTCATTACGCATCGTTCGATATATGCCTATAAGAAGATGACATATGGCTTGATCAATGTGGGATCCACGTACCAAAGAATGATGAACTTCGTATTCAGACACCAGCTGGGCAGGAATATGGAAGTATACATCAATGACATGATCGTCAAGAGCATGATTGTACAGAAGCACTTGGACGATTTAAAAGAATGCTTTCAGACGGTGTGTCATCATAATTTGAGGCTAAATCTGACCAAGTGCACATTTGGTCTTGGTGATGGTAAATTCCTGGGTTATCTGGTTAGTCAGAGGGGTATCGAAGCCAATCCAGAGAAGATCCAGGATATTCTAAACATGAAGACTCCTCAATCATTTAAAGATGTTCAACATCTAACAGGGAGGATTATAACTTTGAGGAGGTTCATATCCAAATTGGCAGAGAGGTGTTTGCCATTTTTTGACACGTTGAAAGGGCCGAAGAATGCGAAGACGTTCCAGTGGACTTCAGAATGTGAAGACGCTTTCCAAAAAATAAAGACGTATATGTCTTCAGCGCCTTTGTTGGTGAAGCCAGCTCCTGCTGAGCCATTGTACTTGTATCTAGCAGCTAGTTCGTTGGCAGTGGGAGCAGTTTTGGTGAGAGAAGTTGGGGGTAAGCAGCACCCGGTTTACTATGTAAGACATATCCTTAGGGATGCTAAAAAGGATACCTGAACCTTGAAAAGTTTGCCTTTGATTTGATGATAGCTAGTCGAAAGCTTAGGCAGTATTTTCAAGGTCGGTTGTTAGTGCTCTATACGGATCATCCTTTGAAGAAGGTTCTGGGAAAGCTTGAGGTTTTGGAGAGATTAGCTACTTGGACAATGGAGTTGTCTCAATTTTCATTGAATATCATCCTCGGACGGCTATTAAAGGGAAGGCCTTAGCTGATTTCATGATCGAGTGTTCATTTTCTGAAGATGATAATAGCTTGGGAGAAGCCGAAGGGTCTGACAGAGCGGTTGCGGTTCTTCAGCAGAAGAAGAGTTCATGGATGTTTTATGCAGATGGGTCTTCTACTTCGGACATCAGTGGAGCAGGGATTATTTTGACAAGTCCGGAGGGATTCAAGGTGCAGCAGGCCATCAGATTTTGGTTCAGAGCACCGAACAACGAAGTAGAGTACGAGGCGGTGCTTGCAGGGTTACGATTGGCTAAGAGTCTCGAAGTTCAGAGAATAATCATTTTTAGTGACTCTTAGCTGGTCGTCAAATAAGTCTCAGGGGAATACGAAGCTCGAGGATCGAGAATGGTCAAGCACCTGGCGGAGTTAAAGGATCGACTTCAGTATTTCCTGTCTTATGAATTTCAAGTGGTTGAATGCAACGATAATTCTATAGCCGATGCACTATCAAAATTGGCTACTACTGATGTAAATATTTTTGATGGATCTGTTTATTTGGAAATTTTGCAGCAGCCTAGTGTCCAACATGAATCGGTATTGTATGTGGAGCATTCCAATTACTGGTTGACTCCATATCTGGCAGATGGCGTCCTTCCTTCGGATCAGATGTTGGCCAAGAAAGTTAAGTACAAGAGTGCCTACTTTGTTCTTATTGATGGGGACCTGTATCGAAGGGCCTTTTTGTTCCCATTGTTAAAGTGTTTAGTTCCTTCAGAGGTAGAGTATACTCTTCGGGAGGTTCACGGAGGCATCTGTGGTGACCATATGAGTGCAAAGTCATTAGCCTACAAAGTACTTCGACAGGGATACTATTGGCCTACGATTTTCAAGGAAGCTACGGAGTATGTCAAGAAATGTCAGAAGTTTCAACTCAATAGTCCGATCCCACATCAGCCACTAGAAGAGCTATACTCGATCTTATCTCCTATACCTTTTGCTGTCTGGGGGTAGATATACTGGGTCCATTGCCGAAAGCTAAAGGTCAGGTCAGTTTTATTATAGTTGCAATTGATTACATGACCAAATGGGTAGAAGCAAAACCACTTAGGTTGATAACGGAACAGGAGTGTTTGAAGTTTCTAAAGGAATCTGTAGTATTTCATTTCAGAATTCCTAAGGTAGTGATTTCAGATAACGGACGCCAGTTTATGGGATCGAAGTTTGAAATTTTTTTGAAGGAATTGGGAATCCAGTATAGGAGGACTTCGGTAGCTCATCCACAGTCTAATGGACAGGTTGAGGTGACTAACAGAACGCTTCTGAATGGGATCAAGCCTAGACTGGATGAGGCTAAAGGGAGATGGCCAGAAGAGCTGCTCAGCGTGTTATAGGCTTGTCGGACTACACCAAGGACTACAATGGAAGATTCACCTTTCAGGCTGGCCTATGGTACTGACGCCTTAGTCCTAGTTGAAATTGGATCTATAAGTCTTCGGGTCAGTCAGTTTAAGGAGATATACAATGAAGAAGGGATGAAGGTCAATTTGGATTTGCTTGAAGAAGTTAGAGAAACAACTTTGATTAGATTGGCAGCCTATCAACGAAGGGTGGCTAGGTATTACAATAAGGGGGTAAAGCTTCGGAGGTTTGAAATAGGAAATTTCGTCCTTAGGGAAGTTGAAGCATCTGCTCCTCAGAATTTGGGAAAGCTAATGCCAAACTAGGAAGGGCCTTATGAAGTCATTGCAGTACTGAAGCCAGTGACTTATCGGTTGAGGGCATTAGATGGGTCTGAAATAAAGAATACTTGGCATGCTGGTAGACTTCGGAAGTATTTTTAGTAGAGGGGAGTCAGTATACCGGAAGTCTATAAATATTTTAATCATCATCAATAAAGATCCTTTTTTCCAAATTGGTTTTCTGTTCATTGATGTCTGGTCCATATGGTGTTAGGAGGTTCGGGTGGACTCGCTGACCATTCGATGGTAGCCTTATCGGCAGGTGTGTCCTGTGAATTTGTTAGGCATTGCGTGGTAAACAAATTCCATATGGTGTTAGGAGGTTTGGGTGGACTCGCTGACCATTCGATGGTAGCATTATCGGTAGGTGTGTCCTGTGAATTTGTTAGTCCCTTCGTGGTAAACAAATTCCATATAGTGTTAGGAGGTTCGGGTGGACTCACTGACCATTCGACGGTAGCCTTATTGGCAGGTGTGTCTTGTGAATTTGTTAGGCCCTGCGTGGTAAACAAATTCTATATGGTGTTAGGAGGTTCGGGTGGACTCGCTGACCATTCGATGGTAGCCTTATCGACAGGTGTGTCCTGTGAATTTGTTAGGCCCTGCGTGGTAAACAAATTCCATATGGTGTTAAGAGGTTCGGCTGGACTCGCTGACCATTCGATGGTAGCCTTATCGGCAGGTGTGTCCTATGAATTTGTTAAGCCCTTCGTGGCAAACAAATTCCTTATGATGCAGATCTACCTCACACTTCGATAACGAATAAGTATTGCATTACTTTATTACCTGATTTTGTTTAAGTGTTGAATTCAAGTTGCATTATTACTTGATCTTATCTGTTATATGACTTGCTTAGTTGTTTACTAACAATTTAAGTTAAGTTTAAAAAAGAGCTTGTACATTTTTCAAGTTGATTGGTGGTGAAGTATTGACAGGAAATGATTGCAAAGGAGTAATAAGGAACTAAGCCAATATTTCATTAAGATAATATTATTTACATATAAGGAATTTTTTTTATAGAAGTCTTAAAGTTAAAGACAAGAGTTGTCTTCTTCAAGCTTCATCTTCGCCTTTGTAGGAGTCAAGGATTGCTGGATCTACTTCAGCAGCGATTAATTCTTCTGAACCAGGAGTCAATTAGCGGTGGCCAGATCTTCTTTCTTAATCCTCAGGGATTAATTCTTCTGAACCAGGTCGACGTTCATATCGGTTGTGGCTCGTTGACTGGCCTTGGTCGTTTCCAGTTCTTCTTTGATTCGAGCCAAGTCCTTCCAAAGACCCTCATTGGTTAGGAGGATATCTCCGTATTGGCCTCTTTCTCGAGCCAAGGCCGAGTTTAGGATGGCGTTCTCTCTCTGGGCAGCAACCTCTTCAGCTTTAGCTTCTATATATCTGGGACGGAGGCGCCCGAAGACAGCGTTTGCCAGTACATATTCAGTATTAATCAAAAGTTCTACAGTATAAAGGAAAGGTATACACGACTAAATTATTGATAAGTTTACCTTGACCTGGTACTTCATTCCTTCGTCGATCAGATCTGTGATAGAACTGTTGCCGAACTGATGGTCATCGATATCACGGACGAAAGAATCATACATTTGGAAAGGAAAAGGTTCATTGAGTTCAGGCCATAGAGTGGGAGACCCCATCACTGTAGGTCTAGCCTCGGGTGAAGAAGGTCGAGGTGGAGGAGACTTGGGTTCTTCGGGAGAAGGAGGAGGTTGGTTAGGAAAAAGTCCAGTGGGGGGTGAAGGTTGATCATCTGAAAGTCGTTTTCTCTTGCGAGAAAGGGAGATGGTCAACTCAGCTTGCTCCTCAGCTTCTGACTCGTTGATCTCAACCAGAATCACTGGTGGTTCAGTGACTTCAGGTTGAGGTGCTCGTATTTCTTCAGTGGTTGGAGGCTTTATATTTGTTCTCTTCTTCTTAACACGAAGGACTCGGGTCCTTTCATCCAGAGGTAGGTTAAGGAGACATGTATTGAAGGCCGAGGGGAGCTGAGCTAGAGATTGGTGGAGGGTTTGATCTCAACTTCCGAGAGGATCTTTTCTTCAGACGAGGCTGGTTAGCTTCCTCGGCTGTGGTAGGTTCTGTTGTTTGAGTTTTAACTTCCTGAGGTTCGGAAGTTGAAGGCTCTTCAGTTGGCATTTCAGTAGGGGTCGGCGAGGATTTACCCGAAAGGAATTTATCTAGATCCCTTCGGTCAATCGACGTCGGTTTGATCAGAGATACTGCAAAGAAGAAAGACCTTCATTTAGAATAATTTATTAAAGAAAATCCAGCAGGTTATGAAACAATTCAAGTTCAAAACTTACATTTATGGTCATATAACCAGGCTTGCTTGGTAAAAAGACCGTAGCTCCATTCCTTCTTCGGGAAGTTGTCTACGAGCTTAATCATCTCACTGACTCGCTCTTCGGAGATATCCCCAAAATCAGCCAAGACTTTGTCTAGTGTGCTCCAGTCTTGCAGGGAGGCAATTTCGGATTTTTGACAAAGAGCCATTCCTTGTGCCATCCTTTATTACTGGAGGGTGTGCTGATCAGAGAGCGCCTCTCGAAGTTCTCCCCAGGCTTCGAGGCTATCTTGCTCAGCATTTTGAATCCCTTCTCTCGAGATTTGATGATGGTGTATATGGAGAAGAAGAAATTGAGGGTAGGGAAGACGCCTACTTCATGGCAGAAAGCGATGAAGGCAAGAATGTGGGTAGAGGAGTTTGGGACGAGTTGGGCGAATCCTACACCCATAAATCCTAGTAGTGTTACCAGAAACACGTGCAAAGGGAATCAAACCCCTTTCTACAGAAAAGTGAGGGGCATGGCGGTCTAACCCTCTGGACACAGGTACATCTTCTTGTTGGCGGATGGTCGTCAGAGATGATGGGTTTTTGGTATCTGGTACCGCTCTTGGGCGTTTCAGATGTCCTTTTTGGACAGGGATGATGGAGTGTTAGCATGTCAAATTGTTCTTCGCTTTGGAAGAACATAAAAGGATTAGGAAGCAATTTGGTCGGTGTGTTCTTGTTTGGGGTTACAGTAGGGTTGGGGTTTGACCCCGAGGCCATTTTGGTGGGGCTTAGGGATGGAGGAACAGTAAAAACCAAAATTGCAGGAATAGGAGTTATGTTATCAGAACTCTAGGAAGCTATTGCTGGAAGTTTGCAGAGAGAAAAAGAGAAATCGGGAGGAGGAAGAAGACAAGAGGCATCTGAAATTTGAAATGGCAGGTAAAACCATCGAAATTGGGGGAAAGTACCTTTTATACCAGTCGGTCTTTTCAATTTTTCACAAAAATCGAAGGCAGCTCATTAAATGCCGGCAATGATGATGAATTGGAAGAGTTGGCGTCTGTTTTTGGTCTTAATTACTAACCAGATTGGGCATCTTAAATGGGCTTATGGTTTTATTTGAATTGTTGGTTGATGTTTATCATTTGGGCTTCTGTGAGCTTCATTTTGGACCTATTTTAATTCTATTATAATTCCTTTCATCATGGGCCTGTGATATCTATACTCTTTCATTAAACATATTTGTTTATTAAAAGACTGGGGGGCAATGTTGGGCCATGATACTTTGTGCACTAGGCCTGACCGAATGGGCTCATCCCTTGGGTTATATTTAATGAGTGTTGAATGTGTTGGGCTTATTCGTTGGGCTGACCCATTAGACAAATAATATCTTGTTTGGGCTTTGACCGGTAATGATGAAGAAGATAACATTTGACTGTTATCTGCCAAGCATTAATGAGGATGGGACTCAGTCGGCCGGCGGTGGCAAACAGTGATGGGATGTAGTAGGTGGGTTGCATGCAGTCGACTGAGGTCACTGGTAGTGGGGGGAAACTGTGTCAGAAGGGAGTGAGTAGCACGGGAAACCGGGTTTTGAGTATATAAGGCAAAGATCACACAAAGGAAGGTAACCGATAATTTTATCTCTCTCAATATATTAGATATTTTATTCCTCCATTGTTAACTTTGTGATCACTTTGTCTTGACTTTCTTCTGTTGGAGCTATCCCCAGACAGTCCAATAGTCATCGCTTCCGGTATTAACACATTTCTTGTGTAGGATTGGGCGTACTTTTTGTGATTGGGGTACGTGGAAAGATTGTTGACTTGGTCATATTCCAACCTTAGGTTTTGATGATGACTTTCCTATTGTACTAAAATGTTTACTCATGCATTTACATGATATTAAAAGAATCCTTGAAGCTTTGACTTATTAAAGGATTAAAGACATGAAAGCTTGAAGAATTGCTTAAGTCATTAGGAAATAAATGTAACATCCTAGCTTTAATTATTTCTTAATTAAGGCCCTAGGATTTACATTGCATTGCATTATGAAGTAATTTAATTAATAGTGGAATAAAATAATTGGGCTTTCAAAATCAAATATGATATTTTAAATGTGCTGAATTTTATTTAAGTGATCTAGGAAATTACATTAGTCTTCAAAATAAATTTAAGTGCTAATTGTTTCTAAAATTAATTGGCTCTTGATTAATAGTTGATATTAAAAGTACCTACATTTTAGTAAAGTAAATCATGCCTGATACTTTAGAAATGATGGACTTATCTTAGCATGATGAGTATTTGAAAGCATGATGGTCACGTTTGGGACAAGATGTAAATTATCAGATATAGTCATTACCTTATATACATAATTGGTCATACATCTTGGGACTATATTATTAATTTTTGAAAAGCTAATTTTTAAACTTTCCCATAATTAAAGGAATTAATTTAAAATAGATTTTGATTCTTTATATAAATCTATACCATAAATCTTGGGATGGAGTTATTCATGAATTGAATGGACTTTCCTTCAAATTGATTTAGCAAAACAATATTCATATTTTTAGAATCAATTATCATGGATCAATAATTGGAGTAATTTTTGGAAAGCTAATTAGTGAGGGCAAATATAAATAAATTGGGATTTCAAAATAAATATGGAAATATTTTTTAAAATATTCATTATCTTTCATATCTCTAACCAATATTGTCTCCATAAATTAAGGGATATGGTCTTTCATTATTGGGTGTGCCATACTCATGAAAGTGGTTAATTAATTATGGAACTGGACTATTAAAATAAATTTGAAAATATTTTCAATTAGTTGCTCTTCCAGTTTGTAAATGGTGAAATTGCTAATTAAAGTAGCTTAAATTGATTCCATAATAGAAAGTATCTAATTGATTATTAAAGATACCAAGCTACAAATAAAAATATAGTGAATCTCATGTGAACTTGATTTTAGCAACATGTTTCCTATATTATCTAGAAGTAAATGGACATTTAAAAGTGTTATCTACTTGGGCTGATCATTCCTTATTTCAAAAGAGTGGGTGACTTGCAACGGTAATCTTTATTACCTTATGAAACGATTAGGCTTAGTATATATGCATGACTTATGCATATATATCTTGATTTAAGCCTGCATCCACGTTTGATATCTTACTGGCTTTTTAACATGATTTCCTCCTGTTTCTTAACGAGTAATATTATTAAAAAATATTCATTTACCATAAAAAACATAATTGATTGGGTTGCCTTTTTGATCTCAACAGTAAAAAGTTTTAGGCTATAAGGAAGGTACCCTTATGATAGGAAAAACGACACAAAAGATATAGAAGCAAAGTTATAATATCATACACTTAGTGCTGTGAGTAAAGAGAGAAACTCAAGTTGTTGTGCAATTTACAAATTTAATATATTCCGGCTTTGATTATTAAAAAGACTGCTGCGCTCATCAAGCTTACTGTGAATTTGAGCTTCTCTTTTATTGCGCTTAAATCAATGATATCTTTATTTTATATATTTTGATCATTGCATTCTAGTTGAGCCTTGAATTGTTGATATAATTATTGCTTTGATCATAGTTTATTTTGTTGTCATATATTTGATCAATTCTCTAAATATGTGGTAGACTAATTTGTTAGTCTAAGATTTCTAATTCGGGTTGGATTAGGGGATTTGCAAGCAAGTTCAAGGAAACATAGGTGCTTAAGAGTGCATAGGTGCACGGGGAGCAAAGGTGCTCGGGGAGCATAAGTACTCAAAGGTTGTGAAACTTGTCTTGTAAAGAGGTTCAATTGTAAACAAAGTTAATTAATAAAGAGAGTCTCCAATACTAGTTTGTATTGGACGTGGATTAGGCCACTAGAATAGAGGATAGGGGTTGAACCACGTAAAAATTCCTTGTGTTCATGTGATTGCTTATTGTGCTAAATTATCTCATCATTCTGCTAACTATCCGGCAGGCTGCATTCAATATCTATAAACATACAAATCAAATTTAGCAAATTGTTTTCACACAATCACATTCTGAAAAAGGTTAAGTCACGTATTTAATCATTGTGGAAAGTGTTACATAAATTCAATACAACATCTTTACATTTCCACATATAAAGATATAGAATCCGACTTTTGCATTGTATATCCAAAAGAATTTTATTGAATAAAAGTTTGACATCGTTTGTTCCCACACTTATTCAACCCCCCCTTCTAAGTGTGCCTATTTAAATTTCATTTGGTATTAGAGCTTGGCTCTACTTATCTTGGCCTTAAAGGTGACTTGTAGGAAAAGATTCTAGCATGGCACAACTTGGGAACATCATTCAAGAAGGTCAATCAACTGTTAGACCTCCACTACTTCATGGAGCTAAAAATTACAACTTCTAGAAGTTTTGAATGACGATATTTCTTAAAAGAGACCCTTGGGAATGGTGGGTCGTGGAGAATGGTCCTGTTATTCCAAGAAAAAAAGATGGTACTCCAAAGACCTTAATGGAAATGGACTCAACCGAAACTCACATGGTCTCTTACTATTCAAAAGCAATGAACACTCTCCTTAGTGAATTGGTGCAATCCGAAAGTGACAAAGTCTCCTCATGCAACACGGCTAAGGAGATTTGGGATACTTTAAGAGTAAGCCATGAAGGTACATCAAAAGTAAGAGAAGTCAAGCTTAGTATGCTCATGAATGATTATGAAATGTTCAAGCTTGAGAAAGATGAAACTATCAACGAGGCACAAACAAGGTTCCTAGTACTAATGAATTCATGAAGCTTCTGATAAATCAATTCCATGAAAGTGAGATCAATCGCAAGTTACTTCAGGCTATGCCCAAGAGGTTTGCTTCTAAAGTTACAACTCTTCAAGATTCTCCTAATATTTCTTCTATGAATACATTAACTCTATTTGGTGAATTAGAAGAATTTGAACATCAATTAAAGAGATATGATGATGAGGAGGATACTCCTCGAAAGAAGGTTCTAGCTCTTATTGCAGGTGATGAAGAGGAACTAGAGGACGATTTGGATGAGGAAATTGCAAAACTTTCAAAAAGGCTTAAAGGATTGTTACAAAGAAAGATTAAGAGAAAGAATGCAATCACCTCAAACAAATTTAAGGGAAAGCAAAATGAAGACACTTGCTTTGAATACGGACTCCCGGGCCATTCCAAAAAGGACTACTTCAAAATAATGAACAAAGGCAAACTAAGATACAAGGACAACAAAAGGAACAAAGCATTTATTACTTGGAGTGATGATGAGTCCGAAGTGGAAGTTGATGCAAACAAAGAAATAGCCCAAGTATGCTTCATGGGAATCGACAATGAATCAAATGATGAATCTAGCGAGGTAACCATTTCTGATTATAATCTCTTGAAACAAGAAAATGAAAAATTAAGAGAAAAGAATGTATATTTAAAAGACTTAGTAAATACTTTAATGAATGAGGTTGATATATTAGTTGATGAAAAGAAAGAAGTTAAACAAGATACATCATCACTAGAAGAAAATATTTTAATTGCTAAAAATGATTTTCTAGAAAATCATAACAAATTTCTTTCCAACAAGGTTAATGATTTAAATAAAAAAGTTGAAAAATTAAACAAAGAAATAGCAATGAGAGATGTTTGTATTGATGCTTTTAATGATGATTCTCATATTAAAAATCCTTCAACGAATGAACTACAAAAAGAAATTGACTCACTAAAATTATCATTGGCTAAATTTGTCCAAGGGGGAGAAAATTTATCGGTTATGTTGGGTAAACAAAGACCTAGCTTTGAAAAAGAAGGAATTGGCTATAATCCAACACATAAAAAGAGTGATGTAAAAATTTTAAAATCTAGATCACATTTAAAATTAAATTATTGCTCTCCTTTCACTACTTGTAAAACATGTGGCTTAAAGGGACATTTAGATTGTTCATCAAATAAAAGGAATATGAAAGTTAAAAGTGTGTGGATTAAGAAAAGTGATTTGTATGTGACTAACCCAAAAGGACCCAAAAAGATATGGGTACCAAAAGGATGAATTTTTTATAGGTACATCTCAAAGCCAAAGGTCCTTCTTAAAATAAACAGATTGAGTAAGCCATAGGAGCAAACTGAATTCGTCAGTAAGAAGAAACAACAGACTGGATTCGATAAGCAGAATATAGCATTGTCTAATTCTCTATCCAGCGAACCATATTCTTAGAAAAGAAAGTTGAAATGCCGAAAGAAGCAAAATATCTTAAAAGTCATCCACCCGAGAATATTATTGAAGATATTACTCCAAGATTTGAGTATGAGAACTACCCAAATCATGACAAGTTCAAACAAGTTCCAAGGGCTTGATACAAGAGGTTAAGTAAGTATCTCATCTCAAATGGTTTCACTCAAGGTAAAATCGATTCTATATTATTTAAGCATAAAAATATAGATTCTATCATTATGCTAATATATGTAGACAATATAATATTTTGTGTTACTAATGAGTTTCTTTGTGAGTTATTTTCTAAGTGTATGCAGAATGAGTTCGACATGAGCTTAATGAGAGAACTTAACTATTTTTGTTTGGGACTCTAAATAAAGAAGATAAAGGATGACATATATACATCAAACCAAATACACAAAAGAGTTTATCAAAGGGTTGAGTGTGAGAAATCTAAATCAAAGGCTACACAAATGAGTACGTCAATTAAATTCACATTATATGATAAAGGTATTGACGTAGAGGTTACTAAATATGAAGGTATGACTGCTTACTTGAATCTATGTGGTTAGCTTACTTTATAAAGAAAATATTTAAATCTTTTAATCACTTGGGTTAACAGAAAAGATCCTTAGATTCATATTTTCCAACCATTGTTAGTTCTTAAAATCACTATGATTCTTTCTATGGGTATAAATCATTTTTCAAAGTCCTTCCTTTCTTTTTGATTAATGACAAAGGGGGAGAAAAATCATATGTTATTCTTTTTGATTGATGACAAAGGGGGAGAGAAATTATGATATGTTTTGTCTAATCACGTTGAAACAGATTGAGGTACAAGATGAGTTCATATTGAATATCAAGATGAATGCATATTGAATATCTCTTGTCTAACTTTATGTTCTTATTCTATCATGTCAAGAATATTTTAATATATGCATGGTTTTAGGGGGAGCCATAATTATTATATTGTCATCATCAAAAAGGGAGAGATTGTTGACTTGGTCATATTCCAACCTTAGGTTTTGATGATGACTTTCCTATTGTACTAAAATATTTACTCATGCATTTACAGGATATTAAAAGAATCCTTGAAGCTTTGACTTATTAAAGGATTAAAGACATGAAGGCTTGAAGAATTGCTTAAGTCATTAGGAAATAAATGTAACATCCTAGCTTTAATTATTTCTCAATCAAGGCCTTAGGATTTACATTGCATTGCATCATGAAGTAATTTAATTAATAGTGGAATAAAATAATTGGGCTTCCAAAATCAAATATGATATTTTAAATGTGCTGAATTTTATTTAAGTGATCTAGGAAATTACATTAGTCTTCAAAATAATTTTAAGTGCTAATTGTTCCTATAATTAATTGGCTCTTGATTAATAGTTGATATTAAAAGTACCTACTTTTTAGTAAAGTAAATCATGCCTGATACTTTAGAAATGATGGACTTATCTTAGCATGATGAGTATTTGAAAGCATGATGGTCACGTTTGGGACAAGACGTAAATTGTCAGATATAGTCATTACCTTATATAAATAATTGGTCATACATCTTGGGACTGTATTATTAATTTTTGAAAAGCTAATTTTGAAACTTTCCCATAATTAAAGGAATTAATTTAAAATTGATTTTTATTTTTTACATAAATCTATACCATAAATCTTGGGATGGAGTTATTCATGAATTGATTGGACTTTCCTTAAAATTGATTTAGCAAAACAATATTCATATTTTTAGAATCAATTATCATGGATCAATAATTGGAGTAATTTTTGGAAAGCTAATTAGTGAGGGCAAATCTAAATAAATTGAGATTTCAAAATAAATATGGAAATATTTTTTAAAATATTCATTATATTTCATATCTCTAACCAATATTGTCTCCATAAATTAAGGGATATGGTCTTTCATTATTGGGTGTGCCATACTCATGAAAGTGGTTAATTAATTATGGAACTGGACTATTAAAATAAATTTAAAAATATTTTCAATTAGTTGCTCTTCCAGTTTGTAAATGGTGAAATTTCTAATTAAAGTAGCTTAAATTGATTCCATAATAGAAAGTATCTAATTGATTATTAAAGATACCAAGCTACAAATAAAAATATAGTGAATCTCATGTGAACTTGATTTTAGCAACATGTTTCCTAAATTATCTAGAAGTAAATGGACATTTAAAAGTGTTATCTACTTGGGCTGATCATTCCTTATTTCAAAAGAGTGGGTGACTTGCAACGGTAATCTTTATTACCTTATGAAATGATTAGGCTTAGTACATAAGCATGACTTATGCATATATATCTTGATTTAAGCCTACATCCACGTTTGATATCTTACTGGCTTTTTAACATGATTTCCTCCTATTTCTTAACGAGTAATATTATTCAAAAAATATTCATTTACCATAAAAAACATAATTGATTGGGTTGCCTTTTTGATCTCAACAGTAAAAAGTTTTAGGCTATAAGGAAGGTACCCTTATGATAGGAAAAACGACACAAAAGATATAGAAGCAAAGTTATAATATCATACACTTAGTGCTGTGAGTAAAGAGAGAAACTCAAGTTGTTGTGCAATTTACAAATTTAATATATTCCGGCTTTGATTATTAAAAAGACTGCTGCGCTCATCAAGCTTACTGTGAATTTGAGCTTCTCTTTTATTGCGCTTAAATCAATGATATCTTTATTTTATATATTTTGATCATTGCATTCTAGTTGAGCCTTGAATTGTTGATATAATTATTGCTTTGATCATAGTTTATTTTGTTGTCATATATTTGATCAATTCTCTAAATATGTGGTAGACTAATTTGTTAGTCTAAGATTTCTAATTCGGGTTGGATTAGGGGTTTTGCAAGCAAGTTCAAGGAAGCATAGGTGCTTAAGAATGCATAGGTTCACGGGGAGCAAAGGTGCTCGGGGAGCATAAGTACTCAAAGGTTGTGAAACTTGTCTTGTAAAGAGGTTCAATTGTAAACAAAGTTAATTAATAAAGAGAGTCTCCAATACTAGTTTGTATTGGACGTGGATTAGGCCACTAGAATAGAGGATAGGGGTTGAACCACGTAAAAATTCCTTGTGTTCATGTGATTGCTTATTGTGCTAAATTATCTCATCGATACACGCTAACTATCCGTGCAAATTTGCATTCAATATCTATAAACATACAAATCAAATTTAGCAAATTGTTTTCACACAATCACATTCTGAAAAAGGTTTAGTCACGTATTTAATCATTGTGGAAAGTGTTACATAAATTCAATACAACATCTTTACATTTCCACATATAAAGATATAGAATCCAGCTTCTGCATTGTATATCCAAAAGAATTTTTATTAAATAAAAAGTTTGACATCGTTTGTTCCCACACTTATTCAACCCCCCCTTCTAAGTGTGCCTATTTAAATTTCAAAGATCTTGGCGTTAACAAGCCACAAATCGAAAAGAAAGGGAGGAACAATAGACAGGAGAAGGAAGGGAAAAGAAGAGAAAGAGAGGGGGAGCCGCCGCCGTCACCACTGTCACATGCCACTGCCACTACTTCGTGTCGCCGCCATCGCTACCATTTCTTAACCTCCAACAGGTTTTTTTTCACAATTGTCTAATTTGAGAAATCTTCTTTAGAACATCTTATGAGCCAATTTGAGAAAGTTAGTATGCTGTATTTTTCATAATTGTCTAATTAAACATCTAAATGAAGCATTTTAAATTAAATTAGTTATCATTGGCAGACCAGGTTTGTCTTATAATTTATAATTTTTTTATTTGGTGTGAATTGTTTTTGTCTTTTTGGGAGATTAGACAAAATGTATGATTTAGTCAACCCCAATAAATTTGTTTTATTTACGTTTAATATGCAATTGAGTTTTTTAAAAAATGTTCTAACTAGTTTAGTGTTATGATATTATACTAATTAATATATGTTCTTACTTTTGTCAATGGCATTGTAGTCCTTGCCTGTTATTATTTATCTTGTGGGATTTTAATCCCTAATTAATAGTTTCAAAGTCTAATACTCCCTCCGTTCCTAAAAGATTGTCGTTTTAGAAGAAAAAATTTATTTCAAAATATTTGTCGTTTACAACTTTCGAGGAGAATAAATTATTTACTTTTCTATATTACCCCTACCTTCTCTCATTGTCCTAAGAAATTCTCTCCCTTATATTAATAGTTTTCAACTTTCCATAAAGTGGTAGGATGGAATTTCAAACAAATTTTACTTGGTAAATGGTACTTTCTAAATCCATGTGCAAAAACCTTAAACGACAATCTTTTAGGAACAGAAGTAGTATTAAGTAAACAAAATCACACGGAGTTATCTATAACACTTATAAAAATAATGTTTGGTATACATTCATGAGAGTGGAATAATAAAAATGGGTTAAAAATAAATTAAGGATCATAACTGAAAAATGATACAGGGAATTTAAGGATTTAGAAAAAAAATAATTAAGAAAACTAAATAAGTGTTATAAAATTATAATGAATGTCTAGATTCATATAATGGATGTGTAGATTCATTCTTTTTATCTTTAATTATAATGATTTTGAAACTCTCATGACCATTGAGTTATGAAACTCATGACCTTTGAGTTTTGTAACCTCATAGTATTGATGTTCATATATCTATAAATAATAACATTGTAAAGTGAGTGAGACACATAAAAATACAATGAGAATGCTCCATTTCCTCTAATCATCTTTGTTCTTAATATTTAGTATAATCTTTTATAACACATTATCAGCATGATTCTTTACCCAATTTTGGAAATTTTGGAGTAAAAAAAAGGTTCTCTCAACTCACTGTAGGTACACTACTTTTGTGATGTAGTAGTATTACTATAAACAAATAATCATTCCACCCCAATTCTCCCACTTTGAAAGTGACTAGAGAAGGGTAAATATTTTATTGTTTTCTTATAAATTTATACTTAGTTATTTAATTTCTTACGTATTTATATATTTATATAGATGTCAAATCTTATGAATTTGAATTTGTTGTCCTTGATATATATCGAAAATGAATTACTTGTCATGGACTCTTGATACTAATATTCATATAAAGACAACTTTGAAGATGTAATTAAGATTGACAAACATGCATCCATGTAGGATCATGGAAAATCAATTATTTTTATTTGCCATCATCTCTATAAAACAAATATTGATAAAGAAATGTTAGAAAAAATATTTACTATATTTCATGACTCTAATATGCTCATGCAGTAGCAAAATTGTGAGTGTAAGTTCATAATATATTCCCTGAAGCGATAAAGGAAAATTATATTCCTAGAAGTGATATCATTTCTTCTAGTGGCTGAACAAATAATGAGTTTTTGCTAAAAAATTATCAATCTCGTCCGAACGGTTCTACTCCATTCCCTGAAGTGAATGGAACCTCATTTGGTAAACATAGAGGAAATTATGGTTGTGGTCGTGGTCGTGGGCGTGAAAGGAACAATCAATATAGAAAAGAGAATGTACATGTGACGCCCCCAAAATAGGTATACATCACCCATTCTGAGTTGCCAAATACATGGTATAAAATTCAAATACAACTTAATTATACAACTGTCGTGTAAAATACGACAAAATATAAGCTGAGAGTTTTAATACGAATATTGTCTTCTATACAGTATTCAAACTCAAATGGAGTCCTTATTACATTTATTATCAAACTATTTCACTAAATAGTGAGGACTACTAATGCAAACATCTGGATCGTCACTCTATCCCCCGACTAGTCCCAGTTATATTCTCATTTCCTGAAGAGAACAATGAAAACAAAGGGTGAGCTCAACTAGCCCAGTAAGAAATATTATGACTAAGATAATGCAGAATAAATTATCGTTAGCCTTTAATAGTGTTAAACTGATAAAATACAATAAACATCAAGTTTAACTACAGCGGAACAAGCAATCCATTAGAAGAGTCAAGTAGAGCATGATATCTACCATCTTCTATGATTTAAAAAAGTTTTTCATCAACTTTATCGTTGAGACTCATCTTAATAAATAAACCACATCATCGAATCATCCCTGCACCATGGCCAAGGATATTCATGTAATCATCAATGGTCATGATTATACCGAATAATCCCTGGATATAATCATACCAACAACTGTCCATCAATGCATTACAGGCCAATGAGGACTTTTACCACATCATTTGTAACATTACGGGTCATGGTTATACCGAATGATCCCTCGTCATAATCATATCAATCAACAGTTCATCTATGCACGTAAGCCAAAGATGACTTTCATCATAATATAAGCATGAGGATGATGACAATGATATAAGAATTCAATTAAATGAAATCAAAGGATAAATTTTAAAGATTTATAATTTAATTTATCCAGAATTCAATAATGTTCAAATTGCCAACATGATACAGCTTTGTGGATTAAAATTCAAGAGTGATACTGTATCAAAAATGATTTGAACTGAAAAGAAATCAATTTTTGTTATAAATAGTACTCTAGGTGAATAGTGCCCCGTGAATAGTACTTCAGGAATAGTACTTTGTGAATAGTACTTTATGAATAGTACCCGTGAATAGTACTTTTATGAATAGTATCGTATAAATGAATAGTACTCATGGACAGTACTCCGGCATGAAAAACTTAAAATTTAACAAGAATGTGCAAAAAATATCCTTGTGAAGCGATACTAGATGAAGCACAAATTTCAAGGATATTCTACTAATTTCACGGAGTATAAAAGCAATACTTTAACAGAATGATGGTATTATCAGGAATACGAGACAAAATAATATTACTCACATACTACAGATTATGGAAGAAAATATTATTTCTTATGAATACTGAACAAAAATAATATCGCTTACCTCAGAAGAAGACTGGATACTAGAATAGTGAGGTAGCAGACTTTTCTTCTACTTTTTCTCTAAAGCTTCTCTCTCTATAGCTTCTTTTTCTATAATTGCTCTTGTGAGTCTTAGTGAATTGGTGAGAATGAAAGAAGAATGAGCTTCTATTTATAGGAAAATATAGTTTTGATAATTGCACATTTTGGGGCTCAAAATATTATAGTATAATACCTTCATCTTTTCTTTCATTTTTAATTTAGTCCTGCAAGTATTATCAAACTTGCACCACCTCCCCTAATAGTACATCATGCGAATCAATAGTACATTCATGTGAATCAATAGTTCTATACATGTGAAAAAAATAATTATACTATAGTACCTTCATCTATACCTCCATTTTAAATTTAGTTATGCATATTATCAATCTTGCACCTCCTCCCCTAATAGTACATGCATGTGAATCAATAGTACACACATGTGAACAAATAGTTATAAGCATGTGAATTAATAGTAATTAATTGCTCATTTATCCGATTAATTATCCGAGTAGTCAATATAACCTACAGACATCAATTATTATCGGAATAGATATCGATTTCTACTAACACTAATAATCCCAACACAATGGAAATATAAATTTCATCTTTAATCAACACGAACTTATTCATCATTAATATTATAACTCACAATATTTAACAACCAGATCATTCCGTGAAAAGGGGGCTTTTCGATAAGGATTTCTCCCTATAGTGCTTGATTAGGTGACCAAACCTCTCCTTGGCAGAACTTTCTAGACATTGTCAATATTGCAAATAATAATATGAATAACTTTATCGTCTCAATTATTGATTTAATAATAATAAATATTATGCGAGATGATCATTGTGACAATAATTGAATCAATAATATGAGAGATATTATACGCAAAGAATTCATGTAGCAATAATTGAGTATAATGGTGACTTCTCACGTAAGCATCAATAATCAATACCGTGTGCTACTTATACAACCACGCAGTATTCATTGTACTTTTACCATCGGGTAGTTCAACAGGTTTAACGGTAAAACTTTTCGCCGTTATTTTTATAAAAGATAATTACATCATTTTCTAACTATGACAATACTTTCATTTGTGGGGTCCACCAATGATTGTGTAGTTATACGAATATTCCCGTTAAAATGAATATTCCCAAACCAATCGAATATTATATAACCACACTTTACTTTGCAAAATTTGTAAATATTACCCACAACTATAACATTATATCAAATCCACACCATAATATTCAAAAATATATTTTGAGAAAAATTAATCTTTATTCATAAAAGTTGGGGATCTTACAACCTCCCATTCTTATGAAATTTCGTCCTCGAAATTGGGGTGCATACCTGGTATGTCGAAGATGTGATAATACCTTGACTTCATTTCAGATTCTAACTCCCAAGTCATTTCCTCAACATCGTGGTTTCTCCACAGAACTTTGACTTGATGTATAAACTTGGAGCGTAGAATATGATCCTTCTTATCCAAGATTTTAACAAGTACCTCTTCATACGTTAAATCTTCCACTATCTTGTCTGGTTCTAATTCAATAATGTGGTTCGGGTCTTTCACATATTTATGTAACATGGATATGTGAAAAATGTTATGAACACGAGACATACTTGGCGGTAAGGCGAGTCTATAGGCCATAGTTCCTACTCGATCGATGATTAAAAATGGGCCAATGAATCGAGGATTGAGCTTTCCTCTCTTTCCAAATCTCGTAACTCCTTTCCATGGAGCAACACGTAACAACACATGATCTTCAATATTGAATTCCATGTCCTTTCGTTGAAGATCGGCATAACTCTTTTGTCGATCTTGTGAGGTTTTTATACGTTGTCAGATTGTTTAAATCTTTTGCATAGTCATACGTATCAACTTCAGTCCCAACAACATTGCTTCACCCACCTCATCCCAGGATACTGGAGAACGACACTTTCTTCCATACAATGCCTCAAATGGAGCCATGCTAATACTTGCTTGATAACTGATGTTGTAGGAAAACTCCACCAATGGTAAGAACTTGTCCCAACTTCCTTTGAAGTCAAGGACGCAGAGTCTTAATAAATCTTCAAGAGTTTGAATAGTCCTCTCCGACTTCCCATCCGTTTGAGGATGATATGCTGAACTAAATCGTAAATCCGTACCCATAGCTTTTTGCAAACTAACCAAAAATCGTGAAGTGAATCCTTGGTCTCGATCAGAAACTATGGATACTGGCATACCATGCAATCTTATAATCTCGTTTATGTACATACGAGCAAGACGTTCAAGTGTATAAGTTTCTCGTATCGGTAGGAAATGAGCAGACTTGGTCAATCTATCAACAATGACCCAAATCGCATTTATACCTTGAGAAACCTTGGGAAGACCAGTAACGAAATCCATGGTAATGTGCTCCCACTTCCATTTTGGAATTTCAAGTGGTTGTAATGGACCTTTTGGCACTTGATGCTCTGCCTTGACTCGTTGACAAGTTAGACACCTTGAGATAAACTCCGCTATCTCTCTCTTCATATTGCTCCACCAAAATATATATCGAAGATCACAATACATTTTGGTACTCCCAGGATGGATTGCCAACGGTGTGTTGTGCGCCTCCATCATGATTTTATATTTCAAGTTAGAATCGTTAGGAACACAAAGTCTGGAGTTGACTCAAAGTATTCCTTCTTCATCGATTCTTGCTTCTGGAATAGCACCTTCTTGCACTTTCTTCCTCATACGCATCAGCTCCAGGTCTGTAGCTTGAGCAGCCTTAACTTTATCGATTAAAGTCGGTTCTAATCGTATATTTTCCATCATCGCGTGGGTCCCTAAAGTCTTTAACTCTATCTTCATCCTTTGTAAGTCATACAAAATGGGCCTTTGTGTTGACAATATCGCACTCGTACCTGCATATGATCTTCTACTCAATTCGTTAGCTACTACGTTCACTTTTCTAAGATGGTATTGAATGGTATGATCGTAATCTTTCAATAGCTCAAGACATCGTCGTTGCTGTATGTTGAGTTCCTTTTAAGTGAAGAAATATTTGAGGCTTTTATGATCCGTATAGATCTCCACCTTCTCTCCATGCGTGTAATGCCTCCAAATCTTAAGTCAAGAAACCAAGCAAAACGCCAACTCTAGATCATGAGTAGGATAATTTCTCTCATATTCTTTGAGTTGTCGTGAGGCATAGGCTATGACTTTCCCATGTTACTTGAGAACACACCCTAAACCTTAGCCTGAAGCATCGCTGTCTATGACAAATCCCTTCGAACCAGCTGGTATTGTCAGAACAGGTGCTGAAATGAGCCTCCTCTTGAGTTCTTGAAAACTCTTCTCACATTCCTCGCTCCAACCGAATTTTATATCTTTTCGAGTCAGCTGAGTTAATGGAGTAGTGATTTGAGAAAATCCTTCCACGAACCTCCGATAATAACCAGTTAAGCCCAAAAAGCTACGTACTTCTATCACTGACTTAGGTTGCTCCCAGCTTTGAATTGCTTCAATCTTTGCTGGGTCAACATATATTCCGTGATTTGATATCACGTGCCCAAGGAATGCTACTTTCTCAAGCTAGAACTCGCATTTCTTCAACTTGGCAAATAACTTGTTTTCACGAAGCTTTTGGAGTATCAGCCTCAAGTGTTGCTCATGATCTTCACGGCTTTAGGAGTAAATGAGGATGCCATAAATAAAGACGACCACAAAGTGATCCAAATATTTCTTGAATACTCGATTCATCATATCCATGAAGGCAGCAGGAGCATTAGTCAATCCGAAAGACATGACTAAGAATTCGTAATGCCTGTACCGAGTTCTGAAAGCAGTCTTTGGAATGTCATCAATTTTAATCTTTAACTGATGATATCCAGAACGAAGATCGATCTTTGAAAAGAATTTGGCGCCTTGCAACTGGTTAAACAGGTCATCAATGCGAGGCAATGGGTACCTATTTTTGATGGTGACATGATTCAACTCCCGATAATCAATATAAAGTCGCATACTTCCATCTTTTTTCTTCAAGAATAAAACAGGAGAAGCCCAAGGAGACGTACTAGGTCGAATGAAACTGATGTCTAACGATTCCTACAGTTGGGTTTTTAACTCCTGAAGTTCAATAAGAGCCATTCGATATGGGGCTCTAGAAATGGGTTTTGTACCGGGTTCAAGGTCGATACCAAACTCGATTTCACGTTCCGGGAGTAGGCCAGGAAGTTCTTCGGGGAATACGTCAGGAAATTTATTAACAATAGAAATATCATTCAAATCTGACGTATTTTTATTTAAATCTGTGACATAGGCTAAGAAAGCTTGACATTCGTTTTTTAATAAACGAATAGCTTTATGGCTTGATATGATAGTGATTGACTTTAGTGGTTTGGTTGCTTGAATTCACATAATAGGTTGGTTAGGAATATGAAAGCTAACAACCTTACGAAAATAATCAATTTTTTCATGATGAGTAGTTAACCAATCAATCCCTAAAATCACATCAAATGCAAGTATTTTTAAGAAAATAAGATCTACAGGTAATGTGAGGGTACTGATTTGAACCAAACAAGACTTATAAACAGTGAATGTAATGAAGGTTTCTCCCAATGGAGTTTCAACAGATAAGTCAAAGTCTAATTTCTTCGGAGTTCAATTTAAACGTTGAGCGCAAGTAGGAGAAATAAAAGAATGGGTAGAACCAGTATCAAATAAGGTATAAACTTCGCTAGAGTTTATGATTAGCTTACCCGTGATCACCTCATTTGGATTCCTTACTTTTTGGGAGGTTACGACAAACGCTCTCCCTTGAACTACCGGTTTTATCTTGTCTGAGACGGCCTTTGATGCCTCCATCCCAGCTGGACTTGACTTCGCTGCATGACAAAATCGGGCAAGGTGACCTTCTCTTTCGCAATTATAACACGCTTTGGATTGTTGCGTGTAGTTTGGACTGATATGTCCCCTCCATATTTGTAATATACGATTGGCTGTCGTTCCCCTTCCTTAACAACAGGTGCTGGTGATGACGTCTTTCCATCATTGTTGAATCTCCTCTTCTTAAAATTTCTACTTCTATTATCTTGGCCATGATTACCACCGAAGTGGTTACCATTTCTGGCATGTTGATTCCCTCCACGTTTGTTGTCACCACTTCGATGACTGCTACTACTGGTATTATCATTTTGTCGACTGCTCTCTCTTGGTTGGGTTGACTCGTTATCGTGCACATCTTTCCATTATTGTTGAATCTCCCCTTCTTAAAATTTTCACTTCTATTATCTTGGCCATGATTACCACCAAGTGGTTACCATTTTTGGCATGTTGATTCCTCCACATTTGTTGTCACCACTTCGATGGCGATCGCTACCTTGGTATTATCATTTTGTCATTTTGCTCTCTCTTGGTTGGGTTGACTCGTTATCGCGCCTCCAATAACTGAGCCCTATTTACAACATCTGAATACAAACACAGTTTATGAGAAATTAAGTATTGACATATTTTAGGTTTCAAACCTCTTAGAAACATCCACATCATTCTCTCCCCATTATCAACCAATTGGGACGCAAATCGGGACAACTCAGTAAACTTAGCTTCGTACTGTGACACGGTCATATTGTTCTGCTCCAGCTTGATGAACTCTACCTCCTTCATGTGACGAATACTTTTGGGAAAGTACTTGTCGTTGAACAGTTCTTGGAACTTCTCCCAAGACATCTTCAGTGCGGCAAGTTGAGTACGCTTTACCAATTCCCACCAGTAGTCTGTCTCTCCTCGCAATATAAAGGTGGCAAAGGGAATCTTTTGCTCCTCGGAGCATCCCAAGACATCAAATATCTTGGTGATCTGCTTTATCCACGTCTCCGCCTTAAGTGATTTTGGCTCTCCAATAAACTCTGGTGGTCCCAACTCCTTCAACTGTTTAGCGGTGATCGTCCGAGAGTTCCCAGTAATTCCACCTACAAGAGTCGTTCTCGCCTGATGTTGCATGAATTGCATAAAGCCTCTGAACATCCCATCGTTCATCATTTGGTCAGCGTTGTTATTTTCCTGAGGATTATTGCCATCCTGATGCACATTATCCTGGGTATTAATCGTTGGTGACTCAACGGTCTCATGTGATTCATTGCTTATCTCAACATTTTTGGATGCCATTTTCAAATTCTGCCACAAAACAAGGGTTAATTGACATGTCACATATTATCCCTATACTCTGATCGACCAAATTAAATACCAAATAAACTTAGGTAGGTCATACTAGCGAAGGAATTTCTTGTCTCTCCCCTCCTAGTTCTTGTCTCACATCTCAGCGAGGGATCATATCCCTAAGCTTTGATACTAATATGGACGCCCCAAAATAGGTATACATCACCCATTCTGAGTCGCCAAATACATGGTATAAAATTCAAATACAACTTAATTATACAACTGTCGTGTAAAATACGACAAAACATAAGCTGAGAGTTTTAATACAAATATTGTCTTCTATACAGTATTCAAACTCAAATGGAGTCCTTATTACATTTATTATCACACTATTTCACTAAATAGTGAGGACTACTAATATAAACATCTGGACCGTCACTCCATCCCCCGACTAGTCCCAGTTATATTCTCATTTCCTGAAGAGAATAATGAAAACAAAGGGTGAGCTCGACTAGCCCAGTAAGAAATATTATGACTAAGATAATGCAGAATAAATTATCGTTAGCCTTCAACAGTGTTAAACTGATAAAATACAATAAACATCAAGTTTAACTGCAGTGGAACAAGCAATCCATTAGAAGAGTCAAGTAGAGCATGATATCTACCATCTTCTATGATTTAAAAAGGTTTTTCATCAACTTTATCGATGAGACTCAGCTTAATAAATAAACCACATCATCGAATCATCCCTGCACCACGGCCAAGGATATTCATGCAATCATCAATGATCATGATTATACCGAATAATCCTTGGTTATAATCGTACCAAAAACTGTCCATCAATGCACTACAGGCCAATGAGGACTTTTACCACGTCATTTATAACATTACGGGTCATGATTATACCGAATGATCCCTGGTCATAATCATACCAATCAACAGTTCTTCTATGCACGTAAGTCAAAGATGACTTTCATTACAATATAAGCATGAGGACGATGACAATGATATAAGAATTCAATTAAATGAAATCAAAGGATAAATTTTAAAGATTTATAATTTAATTTATCCAAAATTCAATAATGTTCAAATTGCCAACATGATACTGCTTTATGGAGTAAAATTCAAGAATGATATTGTATCAAAAATAATTTGGACCGAAAAGAAATCAATTTTTGTTATGAATAGTACTCTAGGTGAATAGTACCCGGGTGAATAGTACCCCGTGAATACTACTCTGTGAATTTTACTTTGTGAATAGTACTCGTGAATAGTATTTTATGAATAGTACTTTATGAATAGTACCTGTGAATAGTACTTTTATGAATAGTACCATATAATTAAATAGTACTCATGGACAGTACTCCGGCATGAAAAACTTAAAATTTAACAAGAATGTGCATAAAATATCCTTGTGAAGCGATACTAGATGAAGCGCAAATTTCAAGGATGTTAAAATAATTTCACAGAGTATAGAAGCAATACTTTAACAGAATAATGGTATAATCAGGAATACGAGATGAAATAATATTACTTACATACTACAGAGTATGGAAGAAAATATTATTTCTTATGAATACTGAACAAAAATAATATCCCTTACCTCAGAAGAAGACGGGATACTGGAATAGTGAGGTAGCAGACTTCTCTTCTACTTTCTCTCTAAAGCTTCTCTCTCTATAATTGCTCTTGTGAATCTTAGTTAATTGGTGAGAATGAAAGAATAATGAGCTTCTATTTATAGGAAAATATAGTTTCGATAATTGCACGTTTTGGGACTCGAAATATTACAGTATAATACCTTCATCTTTTCTTTTATTTTTAATTTAGTCTTGCATGTATTATAAAACTTGCACCACCTCCCCTAATAGTACATCATGTGAATCAATAGTACATTCATGTGAATCAATAGTTCTATACATGTGAAAAAAATAATTATAGTATAGTACCTTCATCTATACCTCTAATTTAAATTTAGTCATGCAAGTATTATCAATCTTGCACCACCTCCCCTAATAATACATGCATGTAAATCAATAGTACACACATGTGAACAAATAGTTATAAACATGTGAATTAATAGCAATTAATTGCTCATTTATCCGATTAATTACCCGTTTAGTCAATATAACCTCCAGACATCAATTATTATATATCGGAATAGATATCGATTTCCACTAACAATAATAATTTCAACACAATAGAAATAAAAATTTCATCTTTAATCAACACGAACTTATTCATCATTAATATTATAACTCATAATATTTAACAACCAGGTCATTTCCAGGAAAGAGGGGGCTTTCCGATAAGGATTTCTCCCTATTGGCGCACAATTAGGTGACCACACCTCTCCTTGACAGAACTTTCTAGACATTGTCAATATTGCAAATAATAATATGAATAACTTTGTTGTCTCAATTATTGATTTAATAATAATAAATATTATGTAGATGATACTGTGACAATAATTGAATCAATAATATGAGAGATATTATCGCAAGAATATCGTAGCAATAATTGAGTATAACCGAGTGACTTCCCACGTAAGCATCAATAATCAATACTGTGTGTCTTCTTTATGCAACCACGCAGACATCTTGTACTTTTTACCCTCGGGTAGTTCAACGGTTTAACGATAAAACTTTCGCCATTATTTTTATAAAAAGATAATTCTGTCGTTTTCTAACTACGACAATACTTTCGTTGTGGGGTCCACCAATGATTGTGCTCTCATACAAATATTCCCTTTTAAAACGAATATTCCCCAACCAATCGAATATTATATAACCACTTGCTTACTTTGCAAAATTTATAAATATTACCCACAACTATAACATTATATCAAATCCACACCATAATATTCAAAAATATATTTCGAGAAAAATTAACATTTATTCATAAAAGTTGGGGATCTTACAGTACATGTTGTACTTCTAAAGATTTGGTAAATTTGTACCAAGACTCCATAAAAGAAAAAGAAATGGAATTTAAATAAAATTTATTGATCATAATGATCTTGAAGATCCCATGAATTATTTTGACTTTTCAAATGGAGTGGAAATAACTAATTTTGATATCTATGATTTCCTTGATGATGTTGATAGAAATGTTCATCCCAATTAATTATTTTTATTTCATTGTATTATGGCATTATAATAAGTATTTTTATTATATGTTTTATTTAGGTTTCAAGTAATAAAGTTAAATTTATGTTTTTGCATATATAAAGATATATGTGCCAAAAGCTCATCAAACTTAATTAAGGACTCTGGAAGAGCGATTATTCATCAAACTTAATTAAAGTCTCTAGAAGAGCGATTATAATGTTGTTAAAGGGCACAAAAACTTTGTATTGATGATTCTTTATATTCTTTTAAGACAAGTAGAAATTTGCTCAACTTTAAGGATATACGTTATAATGGTTATTATATTGAAACCAATAACGAAGGCATTGAAGAATTTCTTTATATTACTTCAATAGTATCAGGCCAGAAGCTCACATTAGAAAAAGTGTATATTTTCTCTTCTGGGTTATATTATACTAAAATGAGAATAGTTGAAACAAATGTTGTAATACACCAGAAGTGTTCGGATCCAAATATTTTTATGCTTTGGCATGGTCATCTAGGATCAATAATGATGCGTTAAATTATTGAAAACTCTCATGAACATCCCTTAAAGAACCAGAAGAATCATTTACCTGTTGATTATATCAAAGTAAATTAATTACCAAACTATCACATTTAATTATTGTTATTTAGTGTTCATATTTCTTAGAAAGAATTCAAGGTGATATATTTGAACCAATACACCCACCATGTGTGGTTCATTTAAGTATTTTATGGTTTTAATTGATGCATTAACCAGATGATCACATGTATGTTTACTTTTAACTAGAAATATGGCATTTCTTATGCTTCTTGCTCAAATAATTAGGTTGTGAGTACAATTTCCTGATTATATAACTAGGAAAATTTATTTAGATATTGCTGGTAAAATTCAGATCTCAAGTTTTTGATGAATATTGCATGTTAATTGGAATTTATGTTAAACATCATGTTGCACATACACATACTCAAAATGGTATAGCTGAATCAATTTTTAAGAGATTTTAAATTACTGCTCGACCTTTGATTATGAAATCAAAATTACCAATTTATGCTTGGGGTCATGCTATTTTACATGTCGCATCATAACCTTAACATGTGATATTTTAATGAAACAATCTTCCCACCATTAGGGGGAGAAAAATCGTTGCCTGAAGCACGACGAGAGATTAATTGGAATGTTTCAACGTTATTTAATCTTGATCCTCATACAAATCAGTATGAACTAAAAGTTCAAAAGATTATTCATTTGCAATGAATTGTAAATCAATTACCAGAATTATTCACTGATAATAAGAAAATAGTGAAATCTTACATTCCAGCTATTAATACTTCAGCAGGGATTGAAGTCCTTGTAATACATTCAGTTAATACAGCAACAAATGAATCAAAGCCACACCTGAAGCGTGGAAGACCTGTCGGTGTTAAAGATAAAATTCTCCAGAAGAAGTAAGTACAAGAAAAACAAGTTACAGCCTATAAAAAGGCTATACCCATGAAACATGCTAAAAAAATTATTGATCTATCCAAAACTTATGAACAAAAATATCTTGTAAATAAAACTCTTGAAGAGTGATCCCCTGAAGAGGATGAGTTATCTCCTGAAGAGGATCAGGTACCTGAAAATAATGAGATTTTGATACATTATGTATATACAGGAGATAGATATATTGGATAGAAATGAAGTTGTTGTTGACAACATATTGTCGCATAAAATTGTTATTGATATTACCAGAAGTAATGATCATGTATATGAACCACAAATCGTTGATGAATGTAGAAATATTTGGCCAATGTGAAAAGAGGCGATTCAAGTAGAACTAAATTAACAAAGTAAACGTGAAGTTTTTGGACCTGTAGTCTGAACACCTAAAGGTGTGATGCCTGTTGAATATAAATGGGTATTTGTACGAAATAAAAAAAATGAAATTATATAGTACATAACACAACTTGTAGCACAAGGTTTCTCACAAAGACCTGATATTGATTATGAAGAAACATATACTTATATAATGGACACAATTACATTCAGATTTTTATTTAGCTTGGTAGAAAAAGAAAATTTGGAAATGGGATTAATGAATGTTGTTACAACATATCTGTATGGATCAGTAGATAATGATATCTACATGAAAATCCCTGAAGGATATAAAATGTCTGAAACATATAATTCTACATCTCGAAGTATGTATTCTATCAAGCTACAAAGATTCTTATATGGGTTAAAGCAATCCAGATGCATATTGTGGTATAATCGCCTGAGTGGATATCTTTTGAAAGAAGGATTTGAGAATAATCCAATTTGTGCATGCATTTTTATCAAAAGATCATAATCTGGATTTGCTATTATTACTATATTTATTGATGAAAGATCTTGCTCCAGAAGAGTCGAAAAAAACAACAAATTTGAGATTAAAGATATTGGTAAGACAAATTTTTGTCTTGGCCTACAAATTGAACTATGGAATTCTTATTCATCAAACAACGTACACAGAAGAAGTCCTAAAGTAACTTTACATGGATAATGTTAATCCTTTGATTACTCCAATGATGGGTTGGTCACTTGACATCAAGAAATATCCGTTTTGACCACAAGAAAATATTGAAAAAACTTTTGGTCTAGAAGTACCATATCTTCGTGAAATTGGTGTTTTGGTCCTGGAGTACTATATCTTAATGTAATTGGTACTTTGATGTATCTTGAAAATTTGACAAGACCTGATATAACATTTGTAGTTAACTTACTAGCAATGTATAGTTATGCTCCAACTCAAAGACATTGTAATGAAATTAAACATATTTTACGTTATCTTCGTGAGATAATTGATTTGGGATTATTTTATTCAAAGGGTGATAGAACCAAGCATATTGCACCAAAATTATTTTATACACATAAGACCCAGAAGAATGGCGATATTGATATCAAGCATATATGATCATGTGATAATTTGGTTGATATATTCATTAAGTCATTACTAACTACGATTTTGAAGAAGATGGTGCACAATATTGGCATGCTTCGACTTAATGATATTTTTACCATGAACAATGGAAATTCTATGTATTTATGAAGGGGAGTAAAAAGGATATGTGCTGATTGTACTCTTTTTTCTTCGCTAAGGTTTTTTCCCATTAGGTTTTCCATTGCATGGTTTTAATGAGGCAATCCCAAGGCACTAGAAGTTATACAAGAATATTGTACTCTTTTCCTTCGCCAAAATTTTTCCACTGGCCTTTTGTTGGTAAGGTTTTTAACAAGACATATTCTTAGAAAATTGCTACAAAAGTACTTCATCCATTCTATATGAAGACAATGATGCATGTATAGCTCAATTCAAGGGATACATCAAAAGAGATAGAACAAAGCACATATCACCGAAATTCTTTTTCATACATGACCTTGATAAGTGCGGTGACATTGATGTTCAACAAATTTGCATAAAAGATAATCTAGCATATTTGTTCACCAAAACATTACCAACTACAATGTTTGAAGGATTGCGTCGCAATATTGGAATGTGACAAATTTGAAAGATTAGTTAGAATTTATGCCCTAGAGGCCAATTATTTGATATAATTGCTTAACGTTTTGATATTATATTTGATTGAATAAATGAATGATTTTATTATGGTTTTATTTTTGCGTTATATAAATGTTAACATAATAAAAATCCTTAGAATATTGATACAAATTATATAGTTTCAAGTATGTGACTTGAACATGAGATTATATATTTACAATTAGTATCATTGTTCTTAAATGTCCTAGTCGAGTATCATTGTTGATGGGACAACAATGATGCATTAAGACTAGTATGTGGATTATTGATGACCAAATCTCATTGGTCATAAATATATGAGATATTAAGTCGATGCATAGGTACATGTTGAAAGCGATGTCTTTGGACGGACCCACCATGAGAATTCTATGTGGAGCATTATGCGAAGTGTCATTAGCAATTCTCATAGTGACAATGATGTAATGGTCCTCTGACCTGAAATCACTATATTTCTACACGGGAATTTATGTACTTTGATATCATCAAATGTCACCTTTAATAGGGTGGACTATAAAGGTGATTATTGGGTACATCATGAATCGTGTGAGTAATATGAGTGATCTAGATGGAATTTAACCCTCCTATGTATTAGGGGTGATATCCATAGGCCTCTTGATTGAGTAGGACTATGAAATGCATGGCCATGCTCAAATAGTGATTTGTTTCATATAGTCTACTCATTGATCAAGAAAAACTCAGATTAAATTATGAAGAGTATGACACATTCCATGACTCGAGTTTAATCTAGGATATTAAGGTTAAAAAGATTAAATTACAATGAAACATTGGTCACTAAAAGGTTGCATCGAATCATCGATCTTATTATTACTTGGGTAGCAATGATGCATTACTAGATGCCACTCTTTACATTTATAATTTTATAATATGATTTTAAAATTATTATCAGCGTAATAATAACCTATAAGGTCACACACATAGAACGTAATTAAAAGGGAATTAATTTAAATTATAAAGATTTAAATATGTCAATATGATTGATAGTATTTAAATTACAATTTAAATTAATAGGATAATTATATATATAGGTATATTAATTAAGTAAGACTTAATTAATATATAGATATATATATATAAATTATATATATTTTATTAATTTTATTAAATTAGGTTTTGAATAATTCCTTTTAATCTCTATATATATGATATATAGTAGCGCCATTTTAGGTATTATTCATTAACAAAAACCCTAGCAGCTCTTAGAGAGAGACTAGAGAAAATAGTTTTAGAAAATCCTCATCCTTGGTGGCTAGTCTAGCGTTTCCTTCTTCTGTGAGATCGTGGGGCGATTGGTGTGGGCGTTCGTGTGGATCTAGTAGAGGCTTGATTCCGTTTGAATTGCGTTGGAGATTAAACGCATCGATTCTAGCTTTAACAATCGGTATAATTTCTAACCTCTGAATTAATTGAATTTTTCGCATGGATCTGTTTTAGGGTTTTGAATTGCCTTTAATTGGTTTATTTCATTGCGTTTCTATAAAACCCAACGGTGGTATCGAGCTACTTATGAAGCGATTAATTGAGATAACGTGTTTAATTGTTTTCGATATATATGATATGTGATGATACAATTTCTGCGATGCGAAATTGATTATATTGTTTTCGATATATATGATATATGATGATACAATTTTAATATTACATTAATTGAGTATATGATATTACGTAATCGACATATTACGGTATTATGAATATCGATAATAGATATGCATGTATATGATGTTACATTAATTGTATCTTATATGGGCGTAATAACGATATACAACTTATGTTTCTAATTGGATTAGAAGTATGCTTGATTGATTTAATATGATTAATTGAAGCTGGACATATATGATATGTCTTAAGGGTGTATTGTTATTATGACTATTTTGGTGGATTAAATATATGATTACGAAAGCTATTTGAGAGATTAGTATGGAAAAATTCTGCTGTCTGATTGTAGTTGAAAAAATTTTTCGGTAGTGGCCCTGACGCCCATTCATTGTCGGTGAGACCACCCACCCATTGACCGTGATTTGGGAGACCATGAGGAGACCCCCTTGGACCCCGTCGTGGCATACGATGGTCGTGTCCCCTATATATTATATATAGTTTTCTTTAATTATATATAAATTGTTATGTGCTTATTGTGATATGCATGGTGCCTGATTATGGCCTTTTGACCCATAGGTTAGTGGTTTTGGTTTTGAAATACGGCTTGCATGTGGTGCCTTTCTATAAATTCTAATGTAATATTCTCTTCTCATCTAAATCCCCTCGAATGTAACTCGAGGTTTCTTTATATCATGTAATAATCATAATCGATGAAGATGTCAAGATGGAGAACACGATGGAAAGATGATGATGGAGAGGAGGCACATGCTTGAGGAAGATCAAGGAAGCTATTTATTTTAAGATCTTTTACCACCTTAGATTGACCTTCAATCTTTCATTAGCTTGAAAAGATTGCGAGTGGATTGGGCCATAAGCGTGACACATTTAATTTTGCACTTTATTTATGCTTGTATGTGATATGATATGATAAATAATGTGCATGCTTAATAAGATTAAAATTGGTGAGATCTAAATTAATTTATAAAAATCCTCGATAAAATATTAAGTCTAAATCGGATGCCTTCAATGAATAACACTCATCAAGACCTTGATCGATAGATGTAGGTTTGCCAAAGCAAAGTACCCTATTTATCTAGGTAAGATGCGATAGGATAATTGTGATATCAAGCTGTTAAAATCATTGGGCTGAGACTTAACTAAGTTATCTCAATAGGATTGTGGACTTAGAGGCATGGAGTTTGGTAGGTACCATTAGATGGACTAGAAACAAATGTTGTTTACCAAACTATCGGGAGTTATATATGATATAATTGACAAAGGGTTGTCTACCTAAATAATTGTGTTTTAAGAGATTAGCCAAAGCTAACTTAAGGCATAATGAAATATGGATCTTGGCTCACTAGAAAGATTTAATAGAAAATGCTTTAGAATTAATGGTGAGGGCTATTAATTTGAATAAAATAGTGGGAGGTATATTTTGAATGTCTTATTATCAATTACATAATATCAACTCTGCAATTTGACTTATTATTTTTGCACTTATAAATTGTAGATATCAATGGCAAACAACAACAACACAAATAGTCTTTCATTACGATCGGTCCTTGAGAAGGACAAAAGTGAGTGGAATTAATTTCCTTGGTGGCATAGGAACTTGAGGATTGTCCTCAAACAAAGGCCTTAAGCTATATGTCTTGATGGGCCCATTCTGCGACACCGGTATCCTTTGCACCACGACGTCGGAGCATAATGCTTACAAGAAGCATCAAGATGATGCTACGGGCGTGAGTTGTGTCATGCTAGCAACCATGAACGCTTTGAGCTTGAAAGCAACATGAGTTGATGGATGCTTATGAGATGATCGAGCATCTCAAGAAATTGTTGAAGGGCATGCTCGACGGAGAGGTATAATACAAGCAAGGCGTTGTATCCTTTGCAAGATGGGTGAACGTGATCCAGTTGGTCCACATGTCTTTGAAAATGATTGGGTATATTGAGTACCTTGATAGGTTGGGTTTTCCAATCACTCAGGAAGCCCAAAGCAGATCTTGTTTTGCAATCTTTGAACAATGACTACTCTCAATTTGTTATGAATTATCTTATGAATGAAATTGAGAAACCCTTCTTGAGTTGTTGAGCATGTTAAGAGGCTGCAGAGAACAACATGAAAAAGCGAGGGACCGCTCCCATAATGATGGTGCAAAGGGGAATGCTAAGGGAAATTGGAAAAGCAAGAAGAAGATAGGATCTAAATCTTTTGCCAAACCCAATTCCAAAACCAAGCAGGCTTTAAAACCTAAAGGTGGGGTGGCTAAAGAAGGTGAGTGTCATACATGGAAAACACTGGACCTTGGAAGAGGGCTGTCATGCTTATTTGGAAGAAGTGAAGAAAAGGAAAGGAAATCGACTTGATTCGGTATATATGTTATAGAAGTCAACTTGTCTACTTCTACATCATGGGTATTGGATCTTTGGATGTGGTTCTCACATTTGTGTTAATGTCGAGGAACTCAGAAGGAGTAGGACTTTAGCGAAAGGAGAGGTTGACCTACGAGTTGGGAATGGAGCAAAAGTTCTTTGCCCTTTGGTAGTAGGAACTTATCATTTATCTTTGCCCTTTGGGCTAGTTTTAGAATTAGAAGATTGTTATTTTGTGTACTGCTATAAGCAAAAAACATTATTTACATTTCTTGTTTGGACAAGAAAGGTTTTCATTTATAATAAAGAACAATCGTTGTTTGTTTTACTTAAATGATATTTGTTATGGTGTTGCACAATTGTTTAATGGTCTCTATATTCTTGATTTAGAAATGCCTATCTATAACATAAATACAAAATGATTTAAATCAAATGATTCAAATCGAGCATATCTACGGCTTTGTCGTTTAGGCCATATAAATGAAAGCATATCAAACTCCATAAAGATGGGTTCTTGGATTCATTTGATTTTGAATCATATGAAATGTGAGTCTTGTTTATTAGGCAAGATGACTAAAGCCCCTTTCCTTTGGACACGATTGAGCGGGCTAGCGATGTATTGGGACTTATACATAGTGATGTATGTGGACCCATGAGTTAGTTAGCAAGAGGTAGGTTTTATTACTTCATTACATTTCTTGACGACTTTAGTAGATATGGATATGTGTATCTTATGAGACACAAATCGAATCCTTTGAAAAGTTCAAGGAATTCAAGAATGAAGTTCAAAACCAATTTGGCAAAAGCATAAAAGCCCTTGATCGATCGAGGAGGTGAATACTTAAGCCAAGACTTTGATGACCTTCTAAAGGAGTGTGGTATTATATCACGACTCACTCCACACGGAACACCACAATGGAATGGTGTATCGAGAGGAGAATCGAACCTTGTTGGACATAGTACGATCGATGATGAGTCATGCGAGATCTTCAATAAGCTTACGGGGTCATGCCACAGAGGCAATTTGCATTCACACTTAGCGTGTTCCTACAAAGGCGGTTCGAGAAGACACCATATGAGATGTGGGTGGGAAGCGTCCTAGTATATCGTTCATGAAGATTTGGGGTTGCGAGGCATTAAGTAAAAGCGTACGGATTACGACAAGCTCGGACCCAAATCGACAAATGTAATTTTGTGGGATACGAAAGGAAACAAAAGGGTATTATTTCTACAAACCTTACGAGAACAAAGTGGTTTGTTGCTCGGTGGTATTTTTCTAGAAGAGAATTTGTCTCTAAAGGAAGCGAGTGGGAGGAAAGTAGAACTCGAAGAAATTCGAGAACCACAAAATATCATTGAACTTTGAGTTGGAGCGTGGCGGGAACCACAAGATATTGTGGAAAGTGAACTGCTCAAATTACACAAGGCATAAATGAGATCTGGTAGGACCTTGAGAGCTGAGAGATATTATGGATATCTTGTGACTCAAAATGGCGATGTGATGCTCATAGATCAAGATGAGCACTGCTTCTACCAAGAAGCTATGAATGGACGATTCGAGAAATGGCTTGAAGCCATGAAATGAGATGGACTCCATGTATACTAACCAAGTATGGACTCTGGTTGATCCACTAGAAGAGTAAAAAAATCGGGTGCAAGTGGGTTTTCAAGAAGAAAACCGAGCATGGATGGTAATGTACAAACCTATAAAGGGCCATTTGGTAGCAAAAAGGTTTCAAACAAATTCAAGGTGTTGACTATGATGAAACCTTCTCTCCGGTGGCAATGGTTAAATCCATCAGGATCTTACTTGTTATTGCAGCTTTTTATGATTACAAAATCTGGCAGATGGATGTCAAAAGCTGCTTTCCATAATGAAAATCTCCTTGAGGATGTGTATATGACACAACTTGAGGGTTTTGTCACTCCAAAGGATGCTGGAAAGGTATGTAAGCTGCAGCGATCCATTTATGGATTGAAGCAAGCCTCTCGGAGTTGGAATCTTTGATTTGATGAAGCAGTCAAAGAATTTGGCTTTATTAAAAATGAAGATGAACCTTGTGTATATAAGAAGGTTAGTGGGAGTCACATTGTATTCCTAGTATTATATGTTGATGACATATTAATTATTGGGAATGACATTCCTTCCTTACAGGTTGTAAAAACATGGTTAGGAAAATGTTTCTCCATGAAAGATTTGGGCGATGCTGCCTACATTTTAGGTATCAGGATCTATAGAGATAGATCGAGAAAAATGCTCGGCCTAAGTCAAAGTACATATATTGATAAAGTGTTGAAACAGTTCAACATGCAAGAGGCAAAAAGAAACTTACCGTGACTCATGGTGTAAAGATCTCTAAGGCCGATGTCCTAAATCACAAGATGATGAGGCGTATGAGAAAGATCCCTTATGCTTGACAATTGGATCTATCATGTATCTGATGATATGTACTCGTCCAGGATGTCTCGTATGCTTTGAGCATAATGCGGATACAGATCGAATCCGGTGAAGGTCCTTTGGACATCGATCGAGAATATCCTCAAGTACGAAAAGGACTAAGGATTCATTCTTGGTATATGGAGTGAAGAGCAGGCTGGCGGTAAAGGGTTACACGGATGCTAGTTTCGGGTGACAATGATGACTATAAGTCTCGGTCGGGTTTTGTGTTTTGCCTTAATGGTGGTCTTTGTTATTTGGAAAAGTTGAAGAAAGAGGCGATGTTGATTTACAATGAGAGGTGAGTATATTCTTGCTTCTAGTGCGACGAGGAGAATTTGTATGGATTAAAAAGTTCATCACTTGAACTTGGTGTTATTCCAACCATTGTTGATCCGGTTGCTCTATCTTTGTGATAATAATGGAGCCATTACGCGAGCTAAGGAACCCGAGATCTCACCTGTGATCCAAGCATATACTTAGGCGGTACCATCTCATCAAGTGAAATCATTGATAGAGGAGATGTACATATAGGAAGAGTGCTGACGGATGATAATGTTGCGAGATCCTTGACCAAGGCTTTGTCGCATGACGAGAAGCACTTGACGGTCACACTAGTTCCATGGGTATTAGATACATGAGTGATTGGCTCTAGTGCTGAGTGGGAGGCTGTTAGAATTTATGCCCTAGAGGCCAATTATTTGATATAATTGCTTAACGTTTTGATATTATATTTGATTGAATAAATGAATGATTTTATTATGGTTTTATTTCTTTGCGTTATATAAATGTTAACATAATAAAAATCCTTAGAATATTGATACAAATTATATAGTTTCAAGTATGTGACTTGAACATGAGATTATATATTTACAATTAGTATCATTGTTCTTAAATGTCACTAATCGAGTATCATTGTTGATGGGACAACAATGATGCATTAAGACTAGTATGTGGATTGTTGATGACCAAATCTCATTGGTCATAAATATATGAGATATTAAGTCGATGCATAGGTACATTAGAGAACGATGTCTTTGGACGGACCCACCATGAGAATTCTATGTGGAGCATTATGCGAAGTGTCATTAGCAATTCTCATAGTGACAATGATGTAATGGTCCTCAGGCACGAAATCACTATATTTACTACGGGAATTTATGTACTTTGATATCATCAAATGTCACCTTTAATAGGGTGGACTATAAAGGTGATTATTGGGTACATCATGAATCGTGTGAGTAATATGAGTGATCTAGATGGAATTTAACCCTCCTATATATTAGGGTGATATCCATAGGCCTCTTGATTGAGTAGGACTATGAAATGCATGGCCATGCTCAAATAGTGATTTGTTTCATATAGTCTACTCATTGATCAAGAAAAACTTCGATTAAATTATGAAGAGTATGACACATTCCATGACTCGAGTTTAATCTAGGATATTAAGGTTAAAAGGATTAAATTACATTGAAACATTGGTCACTAAAAGGTTGCATCGAATCATCGATCTTATTATTACTTGGGTAGCGGTGATGCATTACTAGATGTAGCTCACTTTGTTTATAATTTTATAATATGATTTTAAAATTATTGCCAGCGTAATAATAACCTATAAGGGTCACACACATAGAAGCGTAATTAAAGGGAATTAATTTAAATTATAAAGATTTAAATATGTCAATATGATTGATAGTATTTAAATTACGAATTTAAATTAATAGGATAATTGATATATAGGTATATTAATTAAGTAAGACTTAATTAGGATATATATATATATATATATATATATATATAAATTAGGATTTTATTAAATTAGGTTTTGAATAATTCCTTTTAATCGCTATATATATGATATGTAGCAGCCATTTTAGGTATTATTCATTAATCAAAACCCTAGCCGCTCTTAGAGAGAGACTAGAGAGAAAACAGTTTCAGAAAATCCTCATCTTTGGTGGCTAGTACTACGTTTCCTTCTTACATAAGATCGTGGGGCGATTCGTGTGGAAGCGTTCGTGTGAATCTAGTAGAGCCTTGATCCATTTGAATTGCGTTGGAGATTGACGCATCGATTCTAACTTTAACAATCGGTATAATTTCTAACCTCTGAATTAATTGAATTTTTCGCATGGATCTGTTTTAGGGTTTGAAATTGCCTTTAATTGGTTTATTTCATTGCGTTTTTGCGTTTCTATGACTTTGAACCCCAAGCACCACATGTGTGTTGACCTGATGACGTGTCACACATGGCGCCTACGTGGCAGATCTGACGCGATATTTTATATTTTAATTTGACACGTGATAGCTGCTGACGTGGCATATTTTGAATTTTTCCCCAAAAAATTCCTCTCCATAAATTCGAACACGCAACCTCTCATTTGGAACTTTGGTCATATAAAATAATATAAAATATGACCAAAGTTTGTCTCAATTATTGATTTAATAATATAAAATATTATGCAGATGATACTGTGACAATAATGGAATCAATAATATGAGATACTATGCAACAACTATTGTGGCAATTATTAAATGAACTGAGTGACCAACTTTTTATGAATAAAAATTAAATTTCTCGAAATGTTATTTTGAATAATAAGGTGTTGATTTGATATAATGTTATAGTTATGGGTGATATGTGCAAATTTTGCAAATTAAGTAAGTTGTCATAAAATATTCGTTTGGTCAGGAAATATTCTTTTTGTCGGAGAATATTCGTACGACGGCAAAATCATTGGTGGACCCCACAACAGAATGCCTTTCTGATATAGAAAGCGACATAAATAACCTTTTTATAAAAATAACGGCAAGACTTTTACCGTTAAACTGTTGAAATACCCGGTGATAAAAGTATAGTAATACGCGTGGTTGCACAGTATCATACGGTATTGTATAGTATCTCTGATTATTGATACTTACGTAAGAAGTCACTCAGTTTATTTAATAATTTCCACAGTAGTTGTTGCATAGTATCTCATATTATTTATTCCATTATTGTCACAGTATCATCTGCACAATTTTTTATATTATTAAATCAATAATTGAGACGACATAGTTATTCATATTATTATTTGCATTATGGACTATGTCTAGAAAGTTCTGTCGAGGAAAGGGGTTAGGTTATTTAATTACACGCCAATAAGGAGACATCCTTATCGGAAAGCCCCATCTTTCCTAGGAATAATCTGGTTGTCAATAATGTGAGTTATAATATTAATGATGAATAATTGTTGAAAGATTAAAAATGTGTTGATTAAAGATAAGTGATTTGTGATAAATATTTATTCAATTTTTGATATAAATAGAGGGGCTTGTCATGAAGTATTTGTTATAAGTTTGGCTTATTACATGGACCCCCACTTACTCATTTTTCAAAATCACCGGTAGAAAGTTGTCTCAGTTTTGTTTTATTATTATTATAATAGTAATAAAACAGAATTTTTTAATATAAAACAGAATACTTTTTATATTATATATAAAGTTATTTGTTTTATTATATTATAATTAGAATATATTATATTTTATATAAAGTTTGTGTTTTATTAGAATATTTTATTGCATAGTGATGAATAGTAAAATCAATTTTTGCCAAATTCGTCCATCCGTGAATTCGTTCTATTCATCCGTGAAAATTTTAAATAATGCCCTGCCATTCTCCTATAAATAAGATGCTTAGTTAAGAAATTAAAATCACACCAGAATCAGAGGATTCTTCTTCTATAATATTGTGCGTATTTCTTTTTAGTATAAGAATACTTTGAGTGTTACTAATAGTGCAAGATTTTCTCAAGAATATCTCCGCTATACCAGTCAGATTTAGTCTCCTACTAAGGTAAGGGATATTATTTTTGTTCAATATTCGTAAGAAATATTATTTTCTTCCATACTCTATAGTATGTAAGTGATATTATTTTATTTCATATTCCTAAATCTACACTTACTTTGATAAGTATTGCTTCTATAATCCCTGAAATTAGTAAAATATCCTTGAGTTTTGTATTTCATCTAGTATCATTTCACTGAAATATTTGTCTGAACCTTCTTGTAAAATTTTAATATTTTCATTCGGGATACTATTCATCGAGTACTATTCACTCGAGGTACTATTCACGACAAAATTGATTTCTTCTCTGTCCAAATTATTTTCGATACATGAATATCGTTCTTAAATTTTACTTCACAATTAATTATCATGTTGACAATTTGGACATTTTTGAACTCTGGATAAATTGAATTATAAATCTCTAATATTTATCCTTGATCTCACTTGATGGATTCTTTATATCATTGTCATCATCTTCATGCTTATATTGTGCTGAAAGTCATCTTTAGTCCGTAGTGCAAAGATGGACTCTTGATTGGTATGATTATGACCAGGAATTGTGTATTGGTATAATCATGACCTGCAATGTTATAGATAAATGTTGTGGTGAAAGTCCTCTTTGGCCCGTAGTTCATATATGGACAGGTGTTTGTCATGATCATGACCACTGGTGATACAAACGAATATCCTTAGCCCGTAGTGCATGGATAATTTTTCGATTTGAAACATTTATTGATTGGTGTTACAGAGATAAAATATTGATGATGGACTTTTAAATCATAGAAGATAGTAAACATCATGCTCTACTTAACTCTTCTAATGGAATGCTTGTTCCACTGCAGTTGTTGATCTAAAACTTGTTGTCTATTGTATTCTATCAGATTTCTCACTGTTATGGACTAAGGATAAATTATTATATATTATCTTAGTCATAATATTCTTTACTAGGCTAGTTGAGTTCACCCTTTTCTTTCATTTTTCTCTTCAGGAAATGAGAATATAGCTGGGATTAGTCGGGGAATGGAGTGATGGTCCAAGATGGTTGTTATAGTAGTCCTCACTATTCTATAAAATAGTGTGATAATAATTGTAATGGGGAATATTGTCTACAAAATAATATTTGTATTAAAACTCGCAGCTTATATTTTATCGTATTTTACACGACAGTTAATGATTGTATAAATAAAGTTTATATTTGAATTTTGTACCATGTATTTGGCGACTCCGAATAGGTTGTGTAGACTTATTTTGGGGGAGTCACATAGTATTCTTAGAAACTCGTTCAAGATTTACTCATTAGGAGTGTATCTTGAATAGTCCACGTTTTGGGACTGTTCTTGTATATTCCGATCCCACTTAGGTCGGTGTTAATGACGTAACCACATGTATCTATTTATTATAAAGAAATATCGGTTTGTTTATTTTCTATTGTTCTTCTATTGCGTACTTAGACTATATAAATCATAGTCTACTTCGTGTACTTGGAGACCGAGGAGACATGTTGCTGAAATTTCTTCAAAATAAAATATTCATGTCTTTAAGTCGTTGGCATAAGTAGGACGTCACATACGTGAATGGGATAGAAGCCTAACTTTGTAATAAGGGTGGTGATATATTAAGATATGAATCATGTATTCTACTAACCGATGACCATGTTTACATACAACAATTCGTGAAATAATAGGTAAAATATATAATACGATGGATTACTATTCATACCGTAGTTGGATGAGCCGGTAAAAGGCACCTGGACAGATAGGTACTACAGCTGAATTTTGATCTTGTTACGAAGTATTTCTGAATTATGCGTACAAAGAATATGTGAATGCTCAAAACAATATTAGATGTCTTTGTTTGAAGTGTAATAATGTAAATTATGTGAACAGAGAGATGGTTAGATATCATTTATTTATTAAAGGATTTATGCCAAATTACGAAAAATGTTGGTATGTACATCGGCAAAAAAGGGATGCGGTATCAGACGGGTACAAAATCCAGATAGTATTATGAATCAAATGAATGACATGTTTCAGGATATTGTAGGGTCGAATTTTAATTGGGAGTAAAACGGATATCAACCTATGAATTCTAATGTCAAGGCATTCTTCAAGTTGTTGGAAGAGGGTAGCGAGCCGTTCTGGCCTGGTTACATGAAACAAACTACTTTGTCTTCAATGACGACGTCACTTAACATTAAAGCTGATCACAACATGAGCCGTGAATATCTTAAGTATCTCTTAAAGACCATTAAGTGTATGTTGTCTGACGGTGAAAAATTATCAGACAACTTTTACTTTTCACTGGTACAGAAATAGCTTTTGGATACGGTTTTAAATCGTGACTAATCACTTTTAGATACGAGTTTTTGATGAGTGGGATTGGTACCCGCGAATCGGATACTTAATGACTTAAATAATTGCCTGTTCTCGTAGATTTTATATAGTTTTGTATGATTATAGTGTTATTGTGCTTAATCGATGAAATGCAGAGCGTTACAGGTGGTTTCTAGCAAACAGGGGCAAAACAGTCATATTTCTCATGCTCGCGCCACGGCGCCAATGCCAAGCTTATTCGCGCGCCGCTTACGCCACCCTCCTGGGCGGTGACATCACCATCAACAAGAAGACCAAAGATTCTATGCGGACTCATGTATTGCGCAATGAGCTCAAGTGTTTTCCAAGCATACGTGGCATCGTAGCGCCAACCACAAGGATATTGCTCAGCGCAAGCAAATACGAGCTCCGTGCTCAGCAGCGAGCCAAGTGCCTTTTGACCTAGTTTGACGGCAGAACACGTATATAACACAGAAGCGAGCCTCTGCATAAAAGAAGACACCATACATCATATAGTTTTAGCTTAAAAATTAGTTTTCTTTTGTATTTTCTCTATCTAGTTCTTAGTTGATGTCTGTAAATATAGATTAGGTAGATTAGGGAGAAGTTTGTATTTTCTTTGGAGCACAAGATCTACGAGCGACACGGAGTGGAAAGCTTGACAGGAGCGAATTGATTGGAGACTGAAGAGGCTTTGACAGAGTTTCTTCTATCCATTTATCTTCTCTGATTTTGTAATCTATAAATGTTGTCTTTATTGCTACTTATATTTGGTTTAATAGCTATGAACTGAGTATTTGCTCTAAGGTTATAATGGAACCCTTTATTATTTAAATTGACTATCTTATCTCTTTGGTTGGCACCATATGATTTGGATTGATATATTTGTGCTTAATGATTCTCGCTAAGACATTAGTGATATTTTGGTAATCTGCAAGATATCGACAGAAGGAATGTAGTTTTACACCTAAATATATTGGCATGTGATTTTGGGTTTCGACTGCATAAGTTATGCGTAGAATAGACATATCTCTGTGCGCCACGTGCGACCTATTTGAGAACTTATGCTTAAATCCTTGTTATGATTAATTCGCATAGACATATATAGGATTGTATCTAGCTTGGACGTTCTTCTCTGTTCTATTCCCTGTTGGGTGGATCTGGAGAGGATATGTTTGTGTATACCTCGACAGAGGTGCCTAGGCACCTGTGCGTTCTCGGTCTACAAATCGTCATGACCTTTAAGACCAAAGAGAGTAGGGTAGCTAGTTTGATGAAGCATAGCACGCTAGGTGTTTGACAGAATGCCTGTGTGGGGTGAAGTTATGACCATAGCTTGTAATTCCTTAGTTTACCATTCGTTATCCATTTACTTTCTTTGTTAATTAGTGTTAACTAGATTAATCACACTTCCATTTACTGCTGTTCGAATAAGACTTTAGCGATTCATAATCGGTATTTGGTAAATATTAGTCATAGTTCCTCGTGGGTACAACACTCTACTTATCACTGTATTACTTGTTAGACCGCGTATACTTGCGCGTGTTTAGTGATCAATTTTCCGACCAACAATTGGGGCAACTCGTCAATTGGGCATCACAAATCCATTGCAATGTCATCTACCGGGCATAATTGATCTCGACGATGAAGCATTTGAGTATGGCGCGGTGGATACGCAAGGAAAATGCAATGAGTCTCGCACAGTTGTTGAGGGAGACGTCATAGTGCAGACTGGCCAACCGGTGGAGTCTGAGGTTGGAGGCACGAGGATCAACAGTGGTTGTATAGTCAATATTGATCTAGATTCAGAAACCACGCTCCCAACTGTGGAAATCCGTGAGGGCCCAATACCGCACAATGAACGTTTTCAACTTAATGAAATAGGCGAATTAGTGGATAATTCCAGTGGCGAAAGCTTCTTTGTGCCGATGGATGACTGGATGGAAGAGGACGACCAATGATCCATGTCTGCTAAGAATCCTAAGGAATTGACGAATAGGAGGCATTAAAAGGTCATTTTCGCTTATGAGCCAGATTGAACGGCGTCGGTATAGTCAAGCCGACGACTTTAAAACAAGCGCTTGGTGGGGAGGCACCCCCATCCTGGTATAAATTTTAACTGTTTTCCTTTACTTATATCTAGTTTACTCTGTAGTTAGTTATTATATAGTATGTAATAATTTATTTTAGCTTCAACTGTTTTCTGTATTACTTGTCTTGGCATGTGCAGATAGCAGTTAGAAAAATGTTAGAAAATGGCATCTCGCGTTGCGGCGCCACCAAATTGAACTACAAGTCGTGCCCCAATTGTTAATATTCATTGCCGCTGCATGAGTGAGTTCACGCCTACTCTCTCTCTTCTTCATATGCAGCCTTAACTAACACTCGGCATTTTTCGCACATGGCTATTGAGCGAGCCCAGCCCCTGTTAATTCACGTCGTAGCGCCAAGTAACAAAGGTAGTCTCGCGTCGCGGCACCGATAGCGAGTTTTTGAGTTTAAAAGAGCAGTTTTTAGGCAAAAATCAAACCGTTCGCCCATATCTCTCGACACCTCTCAGCAGCAAGCACCCCAAACATCTCCTCTTGTCCACCAAGTCTCCTATCAACTACATAGAGCAATCTAAAGAATCTCCAGAAATTCGAATTCCACCAACACAAACCGAAGTCTCCGTCAATTTGTCAAAGATTGAGCCCACACATCTCACTTTGGGTTTCTCACTTAGGTTTTGCAACGTAAGGTTATTTGGTTGGATTTCACTCTAGCATAACTGTTTTGGTTTAAATTTTGGTGTTTTTGAGATTCTGTTTTTCTGGTTGGGTGATTTCCTCTGCCGGAAATCTGGATAGACATTTACATACAAAGGTTGTCCAAGTCAGTTTTGAGAAGTGCACTCTAGGTGTTTGACAAATTATCTGAACCATAAAGTTGACTGATTTAGGCTCTATTGGCACTGCTATTGTATTAGGTTTATCTGGAAAAGGTTTGGGGGAGTTTGAATTCAGTTTTCTGCCAGTGTTCGTACTAATTACTCCAAATTCAGAAATGGCACAAAAGAGGCAACGCCTTAGTATGGGAGGTTCGTCGTCCGCGGCACCACCAACGGCATAGGACCGAGTGAAATTTTGTCAGCGAGGATGCATGGAAGCATTACAAAAGCTCTTTTGTCGTGCGAAATCTCATTCCTGAGCGGGGGTTGAGGCCGAATAGAAAAGGCGGCGAATTGTTGGCTATGATTTCGGGGCGCCAATGGTCCCATTTTACGAAACCACCCAGGTCAGCCATTGTTTCAGTGGTTCGGGAGTTTTACGCGAACGCCAGTGCCAAGGTGATGCAGTTGTCTAAATTAGGGGGAAGTTAGTGGCGTTTGGAAGTGAGGCCATCAATGCACTGTTTGACACGCCCAATTATGCGGGCAAGGATTATATGGAGCCGGGACTCCGCAGTTATGACCTTGAGGATATCATTAATAGGCTATGCAAGCCCGGGACCACATGGAAAAAGAATGATTACACGAGTGAGAAGACAAGCTTCCCAACTTCAGCGCTCAGTCGCTATGGGAAGGCATGGTTCAGCTTCATATGTACTAACATGATCCCGACCCGTCACTTGAGCAACGTGACCAGAGATAGGGCGATTTTGTTATTCGTCATTGTCACGGGTCTGCAGGTGGATATTGGAGTTCTGATTCACGAGTCCATTCTGAAGGCAATCAAGAGTACAGTCACTTCGGGGCTTCCACATCCATCATTGATCACTCGGCTATGCAAGCAGGCAGGTATTCAGTGGGACCCAGAGGAGATAGCCTTGCCTCCTATGGCAGTTATAGATCATCAGACGATCTCACGCTTCACTGTGTGGGATGGGGCAGAATCTCATGTCTGAGGCGAAGGCTACAGACCATCTACAGCGCCGCTCCCTACTACAGAGCCAGAGCAGGCATAGACTTCAAGCGCCGGCCCAGCTGCACAGGGTCTACTGACAAACATCATGGCGTCCCTCACCCTGCTGCACCAGAAAAAGGATGCCGAGGCGCAGAGACAGCGGAGGCACAGAGCTGCAGTGGCTCAGAGGCAGGAGATAGCTATGCAGTACCAGGCTGAGCTGGTGAACACCATGCAGAGCATTTACACCGCTTATTGTGGCGAGAATGCTGAGTTCACGCCATACCAGTTTCCAGAGCTGCCTGTCTTCCCACCATACCCTCTACCATCACCACCCGCCGAGGCTGACGAGGACGAGACTGTTGCTGAGTGAGCACACTTCAGGGAAGCCCTCTTGCATACGATTTTTTTATGTTTAGCAACGAGGGCATTCCTCACCTCAAGTTTGGGGGTGTTTTTAGCTTATATCTATTATTTCTCTACTGCCATGTTAGGATTGCATACTTTAGACTTTATTATGCTTTATTGTTAGTATTGTGGTGCAGTCATTTTGAACTGCGAGATTATGTTTGGATTTTTTTAATATTATGCCATGAACTATTTTTGGTTTTCATTTTATTAATGCTTTGATTATTATCAGCATGATTGTGGTTTTTAGCCATCTTTTTGGGGCTTATACAGATTAGATGCTTGTGCCATATGAATGGCCTTTTTACCCTATTTGGAGCTACTATTTAAAAAGGGTATTATAGTTATCATTACTTTTTGATTGTGGCTGATGACAAGCGTCAAATATTTTTGCCTATCTCTTAGAGTCGTGTCAAGCATGTATGAGCTAGGGGTTGTTCAATCGATGAGTTTAGACTATTATTGATCCATCCTTCTTAGCAAGCACCGACCAACTGTGTTAACTAGTTATTTTTTCGAATTTAGTTCGCATGTTTATTGCTTTAAGAATTTGTTCACTTTTATAAACTTTCATTTTTACAAGGTAATAAAAGACTTAGACGTTTATACAGTTTTGGATCTTGGTTTCTGGCATGTTGACGTATAAAAAAAATTAAAAAAAATGTATGAAATAAGAATAAAATAGAAAAGAAGAGTTTATATCGAAAGTATTACGGTGGTTCAAGATGGAGCGTAAAACGCACTCGGCCATAAACGCAGGACCGATATCAAGATAGAGCATAAAAAATGCACTCGCTACATAATCTTCATTTTTATTGTAAAATCTCAGTTGGATTATGTTGATTACGTGGCCTTTACTGCTCGAGTTATTAGATTCATAAGGGTATTCTACACCTAGTGCCCTAAAGTCGTCTGGCTTGGGAGTCATTGATCAAAAGCTCATTCATAGGTAGTTCTGAATAGCCTAAGGTAATTAAGTATTGTCCGAGTCAGATTTTACTATCGTCATGCTAGAGTCTTTTGATCTTTTCCTGCACTTGCGTCTTATTCTTAATGCTTGTTGAATGTTTAAGTTGCAGAGTATGCATTTTTGATATTAGCAATCGACTGTGCGAGCTTATTTGAGTTATAATTAGTCAGAATGGTTGGTCTCCACACACACACATAGAATGGATCGAATAAAGTCTTATGCTTAAAATTGAATGAACCCTTATTCATTTCTGTGTTTGCCCTATTCTCTAGGAGTGGCTATGATCGAGCTTTGAAGCCATGATAGTACTTTACAGTTTTAGTTTTCTTTAGCGTGTGTTTTATTATTAGTGTTGTGTTAGATAGTTTGCTCGAGGACAAGCAAAGACTTAAGTTTGATGGTATTTGATGAGTGGGATTGGTACCCGCGAATCAAATACTTAATGACTTATATAATTGCCTGTTCTCGTAGATTTTATATAGTTTTGTATGATTATAGTGTTATTGTGCTTAATCGATGAAATGCAGAGCGTTACAGGTGGTTTCTAGCAAACAGGGGCAAAACGGTCATATTTTCATGCTTTCCATGCATACCAATGCCAAGCTTATTGGTCGCGTTGCAGCGCCACCCTCCTGGGCCAGCTGACATCACCATGAAATAGAATACTAATGATTCTATCTTGACTCGCGCCCGGTCTTGAGCTCCGTGTTTTCCAAGCATACGTGGCGCCACAACGCCAACCACAAGGATATTGCTCGCGCTGCAACGCAAGGTCCGGTGCCCAGGCAGAGCCAAGTGCCTTTTGACCTAGTTTGAAGGCAAAACACGTATATAATAGAGAAGCGAGCCTCTGCATAAAATAAGACACCATACATCATATAGTTTTAGCTTAAAAATTAGTTTTCTTTTGTATTTTCTCTCTCTAGTTCTTAGTTGATGTCTGTAAATATAGATTAGGTAGATTAGGGAGAAGTTTGTATTTTCTTTGGAGCACAAGAGCTACGAACGACACGGAGTGGAAAGCTTGACAGGAGCGGATTGATTAGAGACTGAAGGGGCTTTGACAGAGTTTCTTCTATCCATTTATCTTCTCTGACTTTGTAATCTATAAATGTTGTCTTTATTGCTACTTATATTTGGTTTAATAGCTATGAACTGAGTATTTGCTCTGAGGTTATAATGAAACCCTATGTTATTTAAATTGACTGTCTTATCTCTTTGGTTGACACCATATGATTTGGATTGATATATTTGTGCTTAATGATTCTCGCTAAGTCATTAATGATGATTTTGGTAATCTGCAAGATATCGACAGAAGGAATGTAGTTTAACACCTAAATATATTGGTATGTGATTTTGGGTTTCGACTGCATAAGTTGTGCGTAGAATAGACATATCTCTGTGCGCCACGTGCGACCTATTTGAGAACTTATGCTTAAATCTTTGTTATGATTAATTCGCATAGACATGTGTAGGATTGTATCTAGCTTGGACGTTCTTTTCTGTTCTATTCCCTGTTGGGTGGATCTGGAGAGGATATGTTTGTGTATACCTCGACAGAGGTGCATAGGCACCTGTGCGTTCTTGGTCGACAAATCGTCATGACCTTTAAGACCAAAGAGAGTAGGGTAGCTAGTTTGATGAAGCATAGCATGCTAGGTGTTCGACAGAATGCCTGTGTGGGGTGAAGTTATGACCTTAGCTTGTAATTCCTTAGTTTACCATTCATTATCCATTTACTTTCTTTGTTAATTAGTGTTAAATAGATTAATCACACTTCCAATTACTGCTGTTCGAATAAGACTTTAGCGATTCATAATCGGTACTTGGTAAATATTAGTCATAGTTCCTCGTGGGTACGACACTCTACTTATCACTGTATTACTTGTTAGACCGCGTATACTTGCTCGTGTTTAGTGATCGGTTTTCCGCCCAACAGTTTTCATTTCACATGTTGCGTGCCTATAAGCTGCGTAACAAATTTTGGTCATGGTGATTCCACTGTTTCGATTTCATTCTTTAAACTGTTTCCAATTTCACCTAGTGACTAAAATGATGACCGATAGAAAATATATGTAGGTATTGGACACAGTGGTAGTCATAACACTGTAACCAATATCTACGTTTATAATTGGTTTATCACGTGAATATTATAAAAACCGTATCTAAAAAAATATTGTAGGCAACAGGGTCACGGTTTGGAAGTTCAAACCGGGACCAATATTAATTTACGGATTTTTTTTCATCATGTGGGGTTTATAAAACTATATCTAAATTACAAAAATGGTCACGACAATGAATTATAATGCGTGTCTAATGGTTGGTAACCAATTTTCAACCGGGACGAAACAACCATTGGTTTGATTTTTCACCGTGTCTAAAATGTTCCATTTTTTTTTTAAAATAATAATTTTTGTTGCACAATGCTAATTGCCAATAACAACCAACAAATGAAAATGAATTCAAAAGAGAACAATATATATAAACTTGGAGACACCTTAACCAAATATTTCATACATTAAACCATTCATACCATTAACTCATTCATTCATATTTATTAAAGTATTTGTATATAACAACTTTAATCAAAAGTCAAAACTCATAATATATATATACTCCCTCCGTCCCATAGTTATAGGCCGATTTTCTATTTTGAGATGTCCCAATATATAGACTACTTACTATTTATAAAATTTAGTTGGTTCATTATTTTACTTTTATGCCCTTATAATAAATATTCAACTATTACTCTTTTTTTTTTGAAGAAACAACATTCAATGTCATTATTTTTATCACCACATTTAATGTTGTTGTATTTTCTTTGGTTAAAGTTCTATGGTTATGGACTTTAATGGTCAGTACACGTCAATTAATGAAGTTGAGAGTTCCAGTGTGATAAGTAAGGAGTAATTAACTTATTCATTAATTCTATATTAAGGGGTATATGTGGAAAATTATGTTAAAAATTGCCACTTAAATTGATTTTCTTAAACTATATGCCAAAAGAAATCAGCCTATAACTATGAGACGGAAGGAGTATATATATATATATATATATATATATATATATATATATATATATATATATGTGTGTGTGTGTGTGTGTGTGTGTGTGTGTGTGTGTGTGTGTGACGCCCAAAAAAATTAGGTATACATCACCCATTCTGAGTCGCCAGATACATGGTACAAAATTCAAATACAACTTCATTTATACAACTGTTGAGCTTGGTACGTGTAGAATACGACCACAGTTAACTGTGAGTTTTAATACAAATGTATGTAACTCTCATGGTGCCTCAACCACAACCTTACAATGGTACTTTACATAAAAGTATAGTCAAAAACTATTTTAGAAATTAAAATCTTTGGGAAGTGCTCAAGGAAACCTTCGTACATGGGAGGCCATGCGTCTAGGTTATAATAAATATCATATGGCCACAGAATTATCCTTGGTTGACCCAATAGACCCTAAAGAAAAATGAGAAGATTACTATCATCTTCTTTCCAATGGTGAGTCTTCTCTTGACATATGACTATCTCCACTGTCTCCAAGTGAATATTATATTTCAAAGAAACTACAAGATCATATAGGTAGTGCCCGTAGATATACTCAACAAGTGGATGCGCACAACCCTGTCTTATGATAACACGAGGTTGTATGTCATTAGACATCTTGTATAATAGTGGCAAAACACCCTTCCAAAGTTGGGTTCACGAATGATTGTACCGTCATACGGATATTCCCCGACAAAAAGAATATTCCCCGACTAATCGAATATTCCCCGCCACAACGAATATTTTATATCAACTTCCTTACTTTGAAAAAAAAATTCACATATTACCCTTAACTTTAAACTATTATCAATTTAACTATTTACCAAAATAGAAAAATTAAATACTTTTATTTCATAAAATTCGGGGTCTCACAATCACCCCTCCTTATGAAATTTCGCACTCGAAATTTACGTACGTACCTGATATTCGAAGAGATGAGAATACCATGCTTTCTTTTCGGATTGTACCTTCCTGGTTATATCCTCTGTATCATGATTTTTCCATTGCTCATCTCCTGTATTTCAGATATCATTCTAGAATATATCTTCAAAACAAAGGTTAATTGACATATCACAATTTGTCAACTTATCAAGTAAACAATTTTAGCTTAGGTAAGTCACACACTAGCGAAGTATATAACTCGTCTCTCCCCTCCTAGTTCTAGAGTCTTATCTCCGCCAGTGACCATATCCTTAAGCTCTGATACCAACTGTGACGCCCCCAAAATTAGGTATACATCACCCATTCTAAGTCACCAGATACATGGTACAAAATTCAAATATAACTTCATTTATACAAGCTGTTGAAATTGTCGTGTAGAATACTTACCACGATTAACTATGAGTTTTAATACAAATGTATGTAACTCTCATGGTGCCCGACCACAACCTTACAATGGTACTTTACATAAAAGTATAGTCAAAAACTATTTTAGAAATTAAAATCTTTGGGAAGTGCTCAAGGAAACCTTCGTACATGGGAGGCCATGCGTGTAGGTTATAATAGATATCATATGGCCACAAAATTATCCTTGGTTGACCCAATAGACCCCAAAGAAAAATGAGAAGATTACTATCATCTTCTTTCCAATGGTGAGTCTTCTCTTGACATATGACTATCTCCAAGTGAATATTATATTTCAAAGAAACTACAAGATCATATATGTAGTGCCCGTAGATATACTCAGCAAGTGGATGCGCACAACCCTGTCTCATGATAAAACGAGGTTGTATGTCATTAGACATCTTGTATAATAGTGGCAAAACACTCTTCCAAAGTTGGGTTCACCAATGATTGTACCGTCATACGGATATTCCCCGACAAAAAGAATATTCCCCGACTAATCGAATATTCCCGCCACAACGAATAATATTTTATATCAACTTGCTTACTTTGAAAAAAAAAATCATATTACCCTTAACTTTAAACTTTTATCAATTTAACTATTTACCAAAATAGAAAAATTAAATACTTTTATTTCATAAAATTCGAGGGTCTCACAATCACCCTCCTTATGAAATTTTGCCCTCAAAATTTACGCACGCATTTGATATTCAAGAGATGAGAATACCTTGCTTTCTTTTAGGATTGTACCTTCCCGGTTATATCCTCTATATCATGATTTTCCATTGCTTTCATCCCCTCATATTTCGAGATATCATTCTAGAATATATCTTCAAAACAAAGGTTAATTGACATATCACAATTTGTCAACTTATCAAGTAAACAATTTGAATTAGGTAAGTCACACACTAATAAGTATATAACTCGTCTCTCCCTCCTAGTTCTAGACTCTTATCTCCGCCAGCGACCATATCCCTAAGCTCTGATACCAACTGTGACGCCCCCAAAATTTTGTATACATCACCCATTCTAAGTCGCCAGATACATGGTACAAAATTCAAATACAACTTCATTTATACAACTATTGAGTCGTATGTCGCAGAGAATACGACCACAGTTAACTGTGAGTTTTAATACAAATATATGTAACTCTCATGGTGCCTCGACCACAACCTTACAATGGTACTTTTACATAAAAGTATAGTCAAAAACTATTTTAGAAATTAAAATCTTTGGGAAGTTCTCAAGGAAACCTTCGTCGACATGGGAAGCCATGTCGTTGCCTGAGTTATAATAGATATCATATGGCCACGAAATTATCCTTGGTTGACCTAATACCCCAAAAGAAAAAACGAGAAGATTACTATCATCTTCTTTCCAATGGTGAGTCTTCTCTTGATACGACTATCTCCTTTGTCTCCAAGTGAATATTATATTTCAAAGAAACTCCAAGATCATATAGGTAGTGCCCGTAGATATACTCAGCAAGTGGATGCGCACAACCCTGTCTTATGATAACACGAGGTTGTATGTCATTAGACATCTTGTATGATAGTGGCAAAACACCCTTCCAAAGTTGGGTTCGCCAATGATTGTACCTTCGTACGGATATTCCCCGACAAAAAGAATATTCCCCGACTAATCGAATATTCCCTGACACAACAAATATTTTATATCAACTTGCTTACTTTGAAAAAAAAATTCACATATTACCCTTAACTTTAAACTTTTACCAATTTAACTATTTACCAAAATAGAAAAATTAAATACTTTTATTTCATAAAATTTGAGGTCTCACAGTGTGCATGTAGAACAACCCCAATAATTCATTAATTTCTCTCCAAGTACGGAGTTATGAAATTGATCCGCTCCTCTAATTTCGTCAATGTCCGACATATTCATTTTTGAAGTTAAAAACATGCAATTATGAGTTTTTCATATATTTAGGCACATTCTCATAACAATGTAAGTCTTAATAGTTGTAAGTAAAAAAATTTGTTTTACCTACTAGTTTAGAGTCCATTGTGGCAAAATTATGGCCTTCTATAATGTCCTTCATGTACCGTATGACGAAATAGTCACATTCCCAATTTCCCTTTTATTTCAGAATTCCCTGCATATATATAAGGTGATATTAATGACAGTCTCCAAAATTTATTAATTTAATTTTTGTATAAAACAAATAATCTTATTTCATTTACCTTCACGTCTGCTTGTCTTTCAGCCTGTTCTTTTTAATGTTTTTAGGGCTTCTCCAACACTAAAATATGAAAGTCAAATTGTCAGTATGCGTAAGTGTAGAGATCAAAATCAAAGTTCATATATGCATGCATATTTAGTTGGAGGAAAAACTTGAATTGAACTTTTAATCGAGCCAAGCCCTTGTGAAATATTTGATGAATCTAACTTGATGCCTCCTTCCAATTTGCCCACTTTTTCCTGTTGATACATATAAAGAAGAGAAAATAAGTGATAAAAGAGGGAATCATAATGAATAACAATAAAGCAAAAATCTTATTTAGATGACCACAAAAGGCCCACACTGGTCATAATATATAAGTATTGGAAATGAGTACTAAAATGGGAACGAAAAATGAGTACTTCAAATTATGTGAGACAAGTTTGAAAGGATTGAGTGATTAGAGCCTCAAAAAGTGTTCACGACTGGAAAGAGCTACTTTTATTTTAGAATTATCAACAAAATACCTTTATAATTCAAGTTATACAAGTTCTAATTATTTTGGAAGTAGTTTTATTCGAAAGTTATCTAGATCTTTTAACAGAAAGTATCCTCTGCTAAGATCTTTTGTGTACACAAATACAATTCACAAACTTAGCCACACATTGATAATAGAGCATCATCTGCTCTCTTGGAAAACTTTCGTGCTGAATTGGCAGAACATGTCGTGGAGTTCAACAAGAAGATGGACTATATGGATGTCGATCTGTTGGCTATAATGAATCAGACCCTCGAAGTATTCGAATGATTTGAGAAAATAACTGAAGACATGGCGCTGATGAGACGTGTTGTGGTTGTCGGTCCAACGAATGGAGATGGACACTCGAAGGTGAGAGTTCCTGAACCAAAATCCTTTGGGGGGAAGTCAGAATGCTAAGGAACTGGAGCAATTGTCACAGGGGTAACTTCTAGTCCTAAATTTTTACCAAAGTTTCAGTCTTGTGATGGCCAAATTACCTCCGTCAATTAGTCAGCCAACCCGCACAGCACAGTCCATCGCACTGTTTGAACCAACAACACACACACACGCATACCTTGTTTATACGTTTACTGATTGGAACAAGTTAGAATGCAAAGCAACAACGAGCGCACATGAATTTACATGCTAAAATGCCCAACCTTTTATTTCACTCTCAATAAACTAGGAATTCGCCCAAAAGCTTACAAAACTCAACTCTATAGCCTAATTGTCTGATGTCTCTAAACCATACATAATTCCGTGTACCAAGCATTGACTATTTATATCCTGTCAGTTGACACCCCCAACTGCCAAGAGGTTTGCACCACTGAGGTATTGCCAACAAAGGGGTGGTAGTTCCCCAAAATTGCCCACAACAAATCATGTCAGCAAGTGTCACACATCTTTGGGTCAAGTCATTCAATCTGATTTCTGACCATGTTCCCACTAACTGGTTGTTGCCCTCAATTGCTGCTTGGTCAGCTTACCCACCATATGTAACTACCACAAATGTTGTCCAGCACATTCCCACCATCTGTTAACTGCCCATAACTGCCTTACATGTTGTTGCCAACAACTACCCACGTCTGACATGCCGCTCCCATGTTATGTGCAATCTGGCGCCCCAAAATTGCACCTCAACTGCTCCTTAGCCCAGTGTTGGTCGGAAAACCGATCACTAAACACGCGCAAGTATACGTGGTCTAACAAGTAATACAGTGATAAGGAGTGTGTCGTACCCACGAGGAACTATGACTAATATTTACTAAGTACCGACTATGTATCGCTAAAGTCTTATTTGAACAGTAGTAAATGGAAGTGTGGTTAATCTAGTTAAAACTAATTAACAAAGCAAGTAAATGGATAACGAATGGTAATATAAGGAAATACAAGCTACGGTCATAACTTCACCCCACACATGCATTTTGTCGAACACCTGGCGTGTTATGCTTCATCAAACTAGCTACCCTTCTCTATGGTCTTAATGGTCACGATAATCTATCGACCGAGAACACACATGTGCCTATGCACCTCTGTCGAGGTATACACAAACATGTCCTCTCCAGATCCACCCAAAAGGGAATATAACAGAAAAGAACGTCCAAGATAGATATAATCCTACACATGTCTATGCGAATTAATCATAACAAGGATTTAAGCATAAGTTCTCTATTAGGTCACACGTGGCGCACAGATATATGTCTATTCTACGCATAACTTATGCAGTCGAAACCCACAATCACATGCCAATATATTTAGGTGTAGGCGGTCCGTAGCCTTCGCATCTGCTATACAACTCTACCGCGTCCCACACAATAAAGCGTGAGATCGTCTGGTGGTCAATGACTGCCATGGGCAGCAGAGCTATCTCTTTAGGCTCCCAATAGATACCTGACCTCTTGCAAAGCTGAGTGATCAAGGATGGATGTGGAAGTCCCGAAGCGACGGTACTCTTAATCGCCTTTAGAATGGACTCGTGAATAAGAACTCCAATATCCACATGTAGACCCGTGACAATGGCGAATAACAGAATTACCCTATCTTTGGTCACATCGCTCAAGTACCGGGTAGGAATCGATCATTGATGGCTTGGCTTCCAAAAGCCACTAACTTCCCCTTAACTTGAGCAACTGCATCACCTTCGGCACTGGCGTTCGCGTAAAACTCCCAAACCACAGATACAATGGCTGACCCGGGTGGTTTTGTGAAATGGATCCATTGGCGTCCTGCAATCATGGCTAACAACTCGCCATCATTTTTATCAGGCCTCAACCCCCGCTCAGGAATCAAGTTTCGCGAGGCGAAAGAGGTTTTGTATCTTTTCCATGCCTCTTCGCTCATAAATTTCGTGTTGTCCCAAGCATGTGGTGCCGGATGAGGAACAGCCGACGCTAAGTCGTTGCCTCTTTGGTGCCACGTCATAAATTTTAGCAGTTGGTATGCACACAAGCAGAAAACCCAGTTCAAAACTCCCCCAAACCTTTATGCAGAATACCCCCAACTAATCCAATGCCAAACAACCCTAAATCAGTCTACTTTTTGGTTCAGGCAATTTATCGAACACCTAGAGTGCACTTCTCAAAACCAACTTGGACAACCTTTGTTTGTAAATGCTCTATCCAGATTTTCGGCAGAGGAAATCATACCAATACCCAGCAAGTCCAAACAATTAGCCCATAAACAATTTATGTTTAACTAAATTCAAAGATTACCTTGAGGGAGAAAAACCCTAGGTTTGAAAGTGTGGCAGAAAATCCTTGTATGTTGTAATATAGTGGTGCCCCTCTCGTTTGGTTAGGACTAGTGAATTGGGGGGGGGGTGGAATCGTGCTGATAGATGGGGAGTTTGTGGCCTGCCGAGATATATTTATGTTTGGTTGTCGATAGATATGGCCGTAATGGCCACAACTGCACTTAAAAATTAGAAATTATTGCTTGCGTCATGAAGTACTTCAGTCTTTGTTGGTTGGTATCATTATTCTAAATTAATCTGAGTTAAGCTCGTTAAATGGAAATGGCATGACTTTTGCCTATTGCTATTATTTATTTGTGTCGCGGAGAGAGAAAAGGCAATAAGTACATACGAACCTTTGCGGCATGAGTTGTTGTATTGCGGTATGAATAAAAGAGGCTAAAGTAATATCTGATGGTATTTGTGGCACAAGATGATAAAATTGGTGGTAGGCCATGGCCGAGGACCGATCTCTGTGCTTTTCATATCTATTTTCTGCACATGCCAAGCCAAGAATAAAAACTACACTACAACGGCAACATATATTAATAAAAACCTCAAAAACACTATTGTAATATACAATACATCATAATAAACATGTTGCCTGCAGATGATAGACACAAAACCTTAATGCATATTCTGACAGCCATGTTAACAACTAAAGCGAACAAACACAAAGTAAGCTATACATAAGCAAAGAAAATAGATAAAATTTATACCGAGATGGGGGTGCCTCCCCATCAAGCGCTTGTTTTAAAGTCGTCGGCTTGACTATACCGACGCCGTTCAATCCAGCTCATAAGTGAAAACGAACATTTCATGCCGCCTATTCGTCAATTCCTTTCGATTTTTGGCAGACATGGATGATTGGTCATTCATGCTTTCTTCATCCTTCGGAACAAAGAATCTTTCACCACTGGAATTATCCATTAATTCCCCTTGTTCATTAATTTAAAAACGTTCTTTGTGCGCTATTGGGCCCTCATGGATTTCCACAGTCGGGAGCGTGGTTTCTGATTGTAGATAAGTATTGACTATACAACCACTGTTGATCCTTTTGTCTCCAACTTCAGACTCCACCGGTTGGCTAGTTAGCACTATGACGTCTCCTTGAACAGCTGTGTGAGGCTTATTGCATTTTCCTTGTGTATCCACCGTGCAATGCTCTACTGCTTCATCGTCGAAATCAATTAAGACCGGGAGATTGCCTTGCGGTGGATTTGTGATGGCATTGACGAGTTGCCCCAATTGATTCTCAAGGTTGTGCAATGCGGCTTCTTGGCTTGCCATCCGAACCTCATTTCTCTCAATAAAGTCGGCGAGAAGCTCTTCAAGCCTGTTCTCTTCTTCTTGTGCTGAGTACTCAGAAAAGTTGTCATTGGGTCGAGACGTCAATTCATAATGCGGCGGATACTGAGAGGCATGATTCGGATCATAATATTTCTCTTGACTGAAGTCCCATGAGTTTGGATAACCCTGGCAGTTTGGATGATAAGGAATCGGTTCAAAGTCAGCTCGTTGATGACAGTAGGCATTCTGAGTGGACTGACACTCAAGATTGTCAGAAAACCTCAAGGCATTAGTAATTTGAAGTTACAATTTCTCGAGTCCTTCTTCCGAGCTTGGTTGTGTCGTCCCCTCATAAGGCCATTGATAACATTGATCGTCCATAATCTGTAAACTTAAAAACAAAAAGAAAGGAAGATCAAACAAATAAAAGAAATAAATATATACACGTTCAAAGTAAGACTCTATTGATTGAAATCAATATTGGACAATATTAGAATAATAGTTCCCCGGCAGCGGCTCCAAAAACTTGTTGGTCGGAAAACTGATCACTAAACACGCGCAAGTATACGCGGTCTAACAAGTAATACAATGATAAGGAGTGTGTCGTACCCACGAGGAGCTATGACTAATATTTACCAAGTATCAACTATGTATCGTTAAAGTCTTATTCGAACAACAGTAAATGAAAGTGTGGTTAATCTCGTTAAAACTAATTAACAAATCAAGTAAATGGATAACGAATGGTAATCTAAGGAAATACAAGCTAAGGTCACAACTTCACCCCACACAGGCATTCTGTCAAACACCTGACGTGTTATGCTTTATCAAACTAGCTACCCTTCTCTCTATGGTCTTAATGGTCACGACAATCTATCGACCAAGAACACACAGATGCCTATGCACCTCTGTCGAGGTATACATAAACATATCCTCTCCAAATCCACCTAAAAGGGAATAGAACAAAAAAGAACGTCCAAGCTAGATACAATCTTACACATGTCTATGCGAATTAATCATAACAAGGATTTAAGCATAAGTTCTCTATTAGGTCACACGTGGCACACAGATATATGTCTATTCTACGCACAACTTATGCAGTCGAAACCCACAATCACATGCCAATATATTTATGTGACGCCCCCAAAATAGGTATACTTCACCCATCTTGAGTCGCCAAATACATGGTACAAAATCAAATACAACTTAATAATACAACTGTCGTGTAACATACGACAAAACATAAACTGAGAGTTTTAATACGATTATTATCTTCTAGACAGTATTCAACACAAATGGAGTCCTCAATACATTTATTATCACACTATTTCATAGAATAGTGAGGACTACTAATGTTATCATCTAAACCGTCACTCCGTTCCCCGACTAGTCCCAATTACATTCTCATTTCCTGAAGAGAACAATGAAAGCAAAAGGGTGAGCTCAACTAGCCCAGTAAGAAATATTATGACTAAGATAATGCAGAATAATTTATCGTTAGCCTTCAACAGTGTTAAACTGATAAAATATAACAAACATCAAGTTTAACTGCAGCGGAACAAGTAATCCATTAGAAGAGTCAAGCAGGGCATAAAATCTATTATCTTCTATGATTTAAAAGATTTTTCATTACTTTTATCGCCGAGACTCAGCTTAATAAATAATCCACATCATCGAATCACCCCTGCACTACGGCCAAGGATATTCTTTAGTATAACGACCACAAATTATCTATGCACTACGGGCCAAGGATATTTGTGTATTCATCAATGGTCATGATCATGCTAACAAATGTCCATCAATGCACTATGGGCCTATCAACGTCAGGATTTTTAATTGTCCTTTTCCGTTACTTGTTCTTTGGTGTTCTCATTTTAGGTGAGATTTGTTTGAAAAAATAAGTGAAAAAGGTCCGACATGTATAATGTGGACGATGGACTGTTAAGAGTCGCCAATTGGTTATTTAAATGGTTGTACCAACACAATGAGAAAAGGTTTGCACATTGACCCGATGATGTGACCTTTGGTAAGCGAGTCGGTGAAACAGAGATTCATTAGGGTCCAGGGGACTTGGTTATGCGGAGGGAAGGTGTTAGGCACCCAGACATCCATATTACTACGGTGGCCGCCTCTTTTCAAGAAACTATTATCCTAATATGTGTGTGGATCAATGTGTCACATTATTTGGAAGTAGTCACGAGGCCTCATTCGTACCTCTATATACATAGGGTTTGAATTTATGTAAAAATTAGGTTTTAGCAAGATATAGCAATGATGTTTTATAAAAAAGGTTTTTCAAACCCTGATGCTCAATAGTAATTAAGACCTTTTACACTCTCATTTTATTAAGTGTTCGGCTGGATTGATTTTATTTTACAGATGTGAGGCATCCGTATAAAAATAATATATAAAATAATGCCGACTTTCTCGTGGGTATGGAAACCATCTGTGGAAAATCAAACACCGCAGAATAATTTACAAGCTACTTACAGTTGAAAATGTCCATCACGGGAAAAGAATCTAGATCCAATAAATTTGAATCTGTGATCATGATTCCTAAAGCATATAATACATAATTTGTATGAAAGCGATAAGCAAGTATATATATAAAAGTTATAAATATATATATATAGACATGATCACAAGCCATGAAACACCTCCATGGGGGATCAGAAATATAAATAAAGCTGTAAAAGCTATCAACCACCACGGAGGAAACTCCAGGTGGGACAAAATATAAATAAAGTTGTACAAAGCAATCAACTGCGAAGTGAACTCCAGGTAGGGCGAAATGTAAAGAAAGTTGTAAAAGCGATCAACCACCACTGAAGTGAACTCAGTGGGGGGATATATATATATATATATATATATATATATATATATATATATATATATATATATATATATATATATATATATATATATATAGCGATAAAGCATATAGGATGTAAAATCGAGCTCATGATGCAGCTCGAAACAGCAGTTCATATATATATATATATATATATATATATATATATAAGCGAGTAAACGCTCGGGGCATCAAGTCTAGGCTCATCGAACAAAGTTACACACATTCATATATATATATATATATATATATATATATATATATATATATATATATATATAAACAAATAAAGCCTCAGGCATCAAATGCAGGCTCAATCGAGGCATAACTCGATAATGTTAGTCCATATATATAAAATATATATATATATATATATATATATATATATATATATATATATATATATATATATATACAAGCGAAATAAAACCACTGGGAATGGAAGTGGGGCAAACACACGTAACTCGACTCTCAACGTGAAGAAGGGTGTAATGCAAAGATGAAGAGAAAGGCTTTAAAGTGTGTGAGAAGGCTTACAGGTCTTACGCCAAAGAAGACTTCTATATCTTTAAAGTGGGTAAACACGAGCTTTTGTAGCTACAAAAGTAGCTATATATGAGCTTACTGTGTGTTTAAAATGAGAAAGCACTCAGTATGGGGTGAGTACAGAGAAAATTGGGTAGGGCTTCCTCGCCGTTTTTCTCTTGCAAAATGGCCACCCCAAGCCCTCTATTTATAGAGGGTGGAGCCGTAGGTGTACCAGAGGCTACCCGGGTTGCCCCACGTTTTTCGGGTCGGGTCGCCTTGTAGTACGTGCACTCGGGCACTGTAATGTCCGCTCAAACTTTTAGAAGTGCAATCCGGGCATCCAATTGAGGTATACAGGACCTATTTCAGACTGCCTTTGTCGAGAGTTGTACAATGGCATGGGATTAGAGTTTGTACGAAGTCATTGAAGATGGGATGATGCCCTACGGTCTTCAAGCTTCAAATTCCATCCGTTACCCCGCACAATAGTCACTGGGGATTGGTTTTCCTTGATTCTTATGGGACATCGTTGTGTAGAGATATGTGTATGAAATATTAAGATGACGTGGCGTGGCATCGCGTTGGCGAGATGACGATGTTGCCCCTCACCGGTGTTATCGCCGGTTTGGGCTGATAAAGCAGACGTTGCTTAGGGCTTCGCTGAGATTGGACTGCTACCATTGTTAAAGGTCCTTAGTGTCATCTCTGAGGTATGCATGTCCTTCCGGTGTTATCTCCGGGTTAGTACTGATTATCTCGTTGTGAGCGCCGAGATTTAAACTGGTTGCATTTGAAACAAGCATTTCCGTGGTTATCGCCGAAACTGCATTCCTTGGGGTGATCATAAAGGTTGGTGGCTATTCCCATGATTGGGACTGAGAGTGGATACCTCAAGGTTATCTTCAAGATTAATCGGTCTACTCCGGTGTGTGTTCCGGTATTGGATCTGCATGCCTCGGGGTTATATCTGAGGTTGGAATTGTTACTCCCAGTGTGTGTTCCGGGGTTGATGCTGAACTTCCGGTAGTATCCGGAATGGATATGAACTTCCTTCTAGGGTTCCCTCTTGAAAGATGAATTTGTCCTCCTACAATGTTATTGACAGGCGTACAGAAAATTTTGAGTGTCTACAGATGCCCCTCTATATCATACTCATGCATGGCGATGCATGGGTAGGATAAAGAATCCTAGACACTTGAAATGTGACAAGACAAACATGGTACTATATGTAGCAACATGATGCAAATGTATGATGCATATGTACGGGGTTGTAGCCCAACATGCTGGGGATGATTGCTGGCTCCCTGTTGCTTTAACTGGGGATTGGAAATGATGACCAGATTTAATCTAAATCTGTTAGGATGTTGACGTTGGGGTTATCACCAAATTCTTGTGTTCTTGGTAACGACTTGATCCTAAAGAGGTACCTCTTATGTGTAAGAGATCTGTGGGGATAAATCTTGGTCTGTTTGAGGATGTGTATAACATATTCCATCATCGATCCTCTTTGATAACATTGACCTTTCCTGGTTGTCATCGCAAGGACATGTCAAGATTCTATTGAATTTACTGCCAACATCAAATGTTGTCAGGGATACCTGACCTTCGTTGATGTGTACTTCACTGACATGTGAATCAACAGCTGAAAACCCTGTGGGATAGACTGGCAAGGTTGCTTGACCTTCGCTGACGTGTGAATCAACGGAACATTACGTTATGACCCCCGTCGGGGTCTACGTTGATATTTTAGGGTAACGACCTGGAGTTGGCGGCATTGGACCTATACAAGGTATTGCCGGATGTGATTTGTAACAAATGAGATCATTGGAAGGGTATACCTCGTGTTCGGGTGACTACCAATGAGCGATATACAGACTCAAAGTTTTATCTGAGAAGACCAGGATTGCATGCTGTTTTGTTTAATCGCGTGGCGTTTTTATTCCTGATTTGACCTTTTTAGTCCACAAGAACTCCTTTACAACTAGAACTGGATTGAGCCGGAGGGGTGGGGCCCATATAGGGGTGACGCAGGTGCACCTGCTTCAGCTGCAGATGAGCCTGCGACCAACCGTGGATGATATAATCCAGCAGGTTGGTAACACGAGTAACTTTCTACTTGTTTCGCCAAGGAAAATTCGAGAGCCTCCTTCAGATCTGCTGAGTTCTGGCTACTTTCTACAAATTTTGTCACCGTACAAGTGTTCTTCACTATCCTGGTAACGTATGCATATATTTTTTCCAATTTTATCCATTGGAATTTGAGTTATCGCATGAAATGCATCTAAACACATAGTAGTGATTATGTATGCACAAATGGCTTGATAAAAAATATTCAACATAGTAAATGTTAGTATTAAACCATGCTGAACATAATGATGTGAAAAATTTTGACTTTTGAGATACCAAATTGGCACCTTTTTTCTCGCTATTTTTGTCCTATTTGAGGTCCAATGAGCAAAAGGTAGAAAGGCAAAGTACTCCTGATATTGAGGTTAACCTTATGCATGAATGATTTTGATTTTTAATGCATATATTATGTATATGACTTTGGGGCAGGTGTGTTACTAAATGGCCACCTAGACATGCCTATGTGCATGTGGATAGTTCTATTTTCAAAGGGGACTATGGCAAAAAATTTCAAAATATAGGCATTAGGTAGTCATGCATTTTAACTCTATTATATGTTAAAGTAAATGCATGTATGCATATAGTCAAAAAATGCATTCTAGAAAGCTCCAGGTAAGGAAATACCACATCCTTTCTGAGGTGATTTTGGAGACTTGTTATCCAGATATTATGGATCCGGATCAGCCGAGTAGTTCCTGTAGGACCACTTTTTCGTATACGAGGAGGGCTTCAAGTGCCTCGACCCCGCTCGCCGGACATCCTCGCCGATTGGTGGAGGCCGTGATTCGCCCAGGACTGGGTTGATGTTCCGCATTTTGAGGACGAGGATGAGGATATTCCAATTGAGGATCCTGCTCCTGCTGCACATGTTCCCCGTAGGGAGCTCCCTTATATTCAGGTGGAAAACCCAGAGCTTCTGGGTGATTTGAGCAGACATCCCTCGATGTACTTGCATGCTAACAAGGTATGACGTTAGATCTTGATCTTCCTTTTTTTCCTATTGATGAGGATTAAAGGGCTTTGATGTTGATCTGTATTTTATGCAGGTTCCAGGCTTCACACAGCCTCGAGGGAATTGGTTTAGTATACACTCCATGTATCAGGCTCTTCATCCTGATTACAAAGCCAGTAGTAAGGTGATCGGGGATTCGGGGCATTCTTCTCCATCCTTCCCCATCGTTGTCCCTGGGGTTACCTCAGGGCATTATCTGAGCGATGGTTTCATCAGACTCAATCACTCCATCTGCTGGATTGCGAAGTGCTGATGATGCCAATGGATTGGCGATTTATCACAGGTATGGAGTTTGGAGGGGAGCCAGTGCCTTGCATGGCGAATATTACCCCTATCGCCGCCGATCCTTCTTAGGAGTTCCAGCGGAGGCACTCAAAGGCAGGATCGTCTGCTCGAGTCCTTTGAGCGTAGATGCTATGAGCGGGCTTTTAAGTGAGCCCATGCCTGATGATGTCAATGTCAGGGATCGCATTCTTTGGCTATTGTTCCTGATGATCATTAGAGGCTGCTTCATAGCAGATAACTCTTCTACGGTGTCATTCGCTTTGATCAGCGCCACGCATCATGTGGACCGTATTGGAGAGTATGATTGGGGTTCCTACACCTTTGTTTATTTCCTCCGGGGCATGCGCGATGCGGCCGCTGTGGTTTGACCGAGAGGCTCAAGCTAAGCTTCTACCATTTTTGTTGGTGAGTATTTCTCTTGTCATTTCCCATTTATAGGTTAAGAGTATTTACTGATCGCAGATGTTTTGCCATTATGTTGGCAATTTTGGGCCTACAAGAGGCTCTCATGCTTGCATCCTGTGAGTGTGTTAGGTTTAGATACCTATCCACGAGGACGACGATGGCATCATTCCATTTTGCCAGAGGTCCCTCAGAATGAGGGTTTCACTCATCGCCAGATGCAAATGGAGGTGTCGACGGTGACACCATCACATGGATTCCCTATTCAGGGGAACACTTGACCATCGGTTTTGAGGATGGATACCCGACTGGAGTCGAGTATGTGATTTCTACCAGGAGATTTCCTCTCTTCACAGATGGAGGCTGGAGCTCTATTTAGGAGAGCGTGTTATTAGGAGCACCACAGGGGAGATTCGTATGCCGATCTTGCCTCCTGTCAGGCGTCATTGGCCTGTATCGTAGTCACTTGTCACTGATATCCCATTGTTGGGGGTTGACGGTTTTGTATTATCAGAGGGTCCATGTACTCAGGAGACGTTCTAGCGTTGGTGGTTCCCTCTTACTATTGGATCCCAGTCCTGCGCCACTCAGTTCATGGGGGATATGGTTCCAAGATCCATGATGATGACGGATTGGATAGCCTGTGTTCGAGATCCGACTCATATGACACAGATTGATAGTTTGACCCGGCAGTTGGACCAGGCATACATATTTATCTGGCATTTTGGCAGAGATCCCAGAGGCAACTTCGTTTGATCCTTTCCACTCAAAGTGCCGCCCCTCAAGATGACCCATTCGGTTTTGTTTGGCAGTGCATCCTCCTCTATATAGGCCCTAACATCCCCGTTGATAGAGATCCAAATGACTCGGAGGAGTTACATCGTGGACAGGATTGATGATGTAGATATTGACACCATTGTCTTCTTTCGATGTGTATTCTCGTTATATCTTTTGATAGGCCTCTGTTAGCTATTGGGTGGCTGTGCCCCATTCTCGCTATATCTTTTGATAGGCCTCTGTTAGTAGTAGGGTGTCTGTTCCCCATTTCCCTGTATTTGTAGTTGTATAGAGATGATGTATTAGATGATGATATACTTTGGAATGTATGCACAGTTTTTTATTCCCTATATCATATTGCCATCTATTATCGGCTATGTATGTATCATGTTATGCATATGTATGTATGTCCAGAGATATTCATCATTGACCCCTAGATGTTCTTATGACACGGCCCATACAGATGTCTTCTTCGACAGTTAGCCGTATTGATCATACCCCACCATCATTGGTAGCACCGGGTATGCGATCGTGGTATGATAGCATGTCACCATCAAACAGGGTGACCGTAGATCATTTGTTATAACATACCATGACCTTATTGATGTTTCAAGTTCCCGCAGGGTTTGTGGATGGCATGCTAGAGCATTGGGTATCGGATAGGCAGGTTTTTCGATTCGGGACCCAGGAGTTGACTCCTACTCTAGAGGAGTATGCACGGTTGATGATGCTGCCGTTGGACAGACCTTGTGTGTATATAGCTTTGGGGGACATGAGTCGACGGTTCATGACCCTCACTGGATTGAGGCGCAGAGTGGTGCAGGATGAGCTTACATCGAGCCACGTTATATCCCAGCATTTTCTGTTCGACATATTTGGCTCTGAGGATAGTTATTCAAGACATTCTAGGGATTTCAGAGCATCGGAGGATCATTGGAATTTAGCCATGGTTGATGTACTGCTGTTGTGCTACTGTCGTATGTCTATATGCCACGATACATGTATGAGATAGACATTGGTGTCATCATGGCGGTGAGAGCTCTCAGGGAGGGTCGTACCATTATACCGATGATCATAGCAGAGACCTTGCAGTCAGCCACCTACTGCTGTACTTATCCGACAGGAGTGTTCACGGGGCAGCTCGGTTATGCTATATGTATGGTTTATGTCACATTTGAGACCGATTGGCACTCTTAGACGGTATGGGTATTGGTTCACCCACGATATAGCCATGTCATACTCTTTTCAGCCATCGGAGTGCATAGATGCTATGTCTTGGTCCACATTTTTGGCTGATATCATAGATCCATTTGTCATATTACCGTGTTCGGGGCTCATCTCACCCTACAACTTTATTACTCATGCTCCGGGTATGGACTACGTCCCTCTGGCTGGTTTGAGGGGCGTGACTACTTATTACCCACTGACCGTGATGTCATAGTTTGACCAGTTTCAGGACTTTCATCCTTTCGAGGGGGCGATAGGTCAGCGTTCAGCCTCTCGCTATCTTTCAGCAGAGGACCGATCTCGTGTGTATGTATAGTGGGATCATCATGAGATGGATGATTTTTCTGTGAGCCATCCGGGCTGTTCAGCAGAGTATTCCGCATGGATGGAGATAGAGATTGCATTGGTTGCGGTAGTATCCACAGTACCGGATAGTGAGTCAGATGAGGGAGAGCCCATGGAGGACATTGATTCCCAAATCAAGGAGGAGCAAGGTGCTGGGTTGCCAGCATCTCTTTTAGATTCTCCCAAGATCAAAAGATTGCTAGGATTCAAAGATTCAAAACACAAGATTTTGAGCAGAGTCTTCATCTGATGACCTTTGAGAGAGATCAGGCTCGATCTATGATGTTGACTGCCCTTGATGGGAGAGACGCAGCTCTATTAGAGAGATGAGGCATTAGCTCACAGAGATGCCGCTGTAGTTGAGCGAGATGAGGCTAGATTAGCCAGAGATGCAGTGATAGTTGAGCGAGATAGTGCTATATCTGCCCAGGATGTAGCCATCACAGATAGTACTGCAGTGAGGTCCCTTACCACTGGCATGATTGCAGAGATGAGCGCATACATTGATGAGCAGATGGCTGCAGATCTGTTGGGTCGTGTGGATATTCTCGTACATGAGACCACAGCTTCGCCTCCTTCTTGTGAGAGGGATGCTATGTTGGGCTTGTTAGCTCGCATGATATACCCCGACTTGTAGATGAGCTTATATTTTTCCGCATGCACTAGCTTAGCCATTTTGTCATGTACAGCTTTACATTGTATATATCAAACAACATTATATATATAGGCAGGAAATATATTTTTGATCACTTCCTTTTAGATATGCTTTGTTACTTGCTTGATATTTTCAGACGCCGCTTTAGGGCTTGTGATCTCGATGTATTCTGAATTCCTCCTGGATGGATGGACATTGAGTTGTCTCTGGATATTTTCGAATGGATCATCGATCTGTATGTATCCCTACCATCTTTGGTGTCTTGGGACTGGTTTCTGAATGAAAATATGGAGAGGAGTGTGGCTTTCCTCTCTGAGATTGACCGCACCACAGATGGTCGCCAGTACTTCTATTTAGGAGAAGCCTAGTTAATTCCATCTCTTATGGATTGGTGTTGCTCTTCAAGGTATGACCGCAACTTAGATAGTCGCCGAATCTCCTATTTGGGAGGAGTTCAGGTAATTCCATCCCTTTGGTCTCAAGCCGATGAAATGTAGTGGATTGAAGTTTGATCAGTACCAAACCGACAAGGGTTTGTGTTTTGGTAGGGGGTGAGACCGCACCATGAATGGTCGCCACGTACTCCTATGAAGAGGAGATCAGTCACGTAGTTCTAAACGGTGTAAGAGGTTCAACGTTGTATGTGGCAGAAATGGTGTAGGAATGTTTTTTGTTTTTGTTTTTGTAAGGATAACATGGTAGAAATGTTTTTGTTGTTTTTGTGTTATTGCGACCGAGCCATATTAAATGGTTTCCTACGTACTCCTATTGAAGAGGAGATCAGGTCTACGTAGTTTGCCTCTCATGCGAGTGGGAAAGCGTAATCCCACAAAGGTGTCGAAAAGGGGAGGAGAAAGTTTAATCCTAGGTTGAGGATAAACTGTAGGTATGAGAAGTTTGATCCCATGTATGGGTAGCCAAAATGCAAACGCAAGAGGTTCAATCCATAGTGGGATGACCTAAGTTGTAGGAACGCAGAGAAGTGCCAGTCACGGCTTGAAAAGTATGTTTCCCTGAGGGGAAAGTGTGGAAGAGTTGTATGTGGTAAAAGGGTTAAAGAACCGGAAGGACTAGTGATCTGATGGTCCAATACCAGGATGTTTGCTTGAGGGAAACTTCAAACATAGTACCCTTTCATGGCATCCAAATTGATGAGTTGTGGAAATTCATCGTCCGCCCATTTCTTGTAACTCGAGAGCGCCCTATCAATATTTCCTTGACAACAAATGGGCCTTCCCAATTAGGAGCGAATTTTCCTTTAGATTGATCTTGGTTGTCAATGATCTTCTTCAAAACCAAGTCATGTTGTTTAAACTATCAGACGGATTTTTTTCGTTGTAGGATCCGCGATCCTTTGTTGGTATAATCGACCATGGAAGATAGTCGCGGTTCGCTTTTTCGCCTATTAGAGACAATTGGTGATACATGTCTTGTACCCATTGGTCTTCATCCACCGAAGGCGTCTATCAACACTCCGAGGGATTCCATTTCAACTTCTATGGGGAGCACCGCTTCCATCCCATAGGTTAATGCGTAGGGGTTGCCCGGTGGAGGTACGCATTGAGGTTCTCAGAGGCTAACAAGAGTAAGAGGCAATAGGTCGTGCCAATCTTTGTGGTTCGGACATCTTTGCATAATCTTCTTGATGTTTTTGTTAGCCGCTTCAACATCACCATTCATCTTCAAACGACGATAGATGATGAGTTAAGATGTTTGATGTGGAATTTATCGCATAATTCCTCCATCATTTTATTGTTGAGGTTCTTAGCATTGTTCCGACACAATCACCTCTCGTTGTCCATATCGACAAACGACATTGTTTTCGGCGAAAGCAATGATGACTTCTTTGGTAACCCCGGGAAGGAGGTCGCCTCTACCCACTTGGTGAAGTAATCGATCATGGTGAAGATAAATCGATGTCCATTATCGGCTTTAGGCTCAATGGGCCCGATAACGCCCATTCCCCACATTGAGAAGGGCCAAGGTGAACTCATGTTGTGGAGTTCCCTCGAGGGGCGGTATAGCATTCCCATGAATCTGCATCGATAAAGATCTCCGACGTGGTCATTGTAATCACTTTTGAGAGATAGCCAAGAATGTCATATCCCGAGGACCTTCTTCGATAAGGAGGGGCCACTCATGTGGGGGCCACAGACTCCACCATGGATTTCATCCATAAGCCTTTGGGCTTGATCTTTGTCTAAACATCCGAGGAGACCTAGTCCCGTGATCTTTTGTAGAGTGCATCTCCACTCGTGTAGAATTTCATAAGAAGTCGATGGATCCGCTTTTCTCGGTCAAGCTCGCTCTCATGTGTAGATCCATCTCGTAGATATTCTTTGATATGCCGATACCAAGGATGTTGGATGGGAGGTAGCTCATCCGATACTTCTCCAACATAGTTCCCATAGGTCGGGCCTTCTCAGGTAGGAAATTGTGACGCTTGGCAAATGTTCCTTGTCGATATGCAAATCAAGGAGGCCAAAGTTGCTAATGCGTCTCGCAAAGTCATTCCTATTACGAGGAACGTGTAGAAAGGAGATTTCTTCAACTCCAAAACCATCTCGTAAAACTTGCCGATGGTGGTAGGCAAAGAAATGTAGTTCCTTGGTTTGATAGATTTCGTGGATTGTCCGATTACCAACTCTCAATCTCAAAAAGATGCTTAAACCGATGCCCATTGAACGGGCAAGTTTTAGCCCCATGAGATAACCTTCATACTCACCGTGTTGTTGGTGCCGATAAACCGCAATTTGACTACGCGACGGATATCGCTTCTCCCCGCATCGTATACTAGAACCGCTTCCAGCCTGTAACCTTCCATATTAAAAACCCCATCAAAATACATCTTCCATGATTGGGCAGATCGTATCGATGATGGTGTTCTTTGAACATCATTACTCCTTCATCGGGAAATATGTTTCAAGGGTTTGAAATCCTCTCGAAAGGTGCGGCGGCCGGTTGATCCGCAATTCCTTGACCTTTGATGGACTTTTGAGTCATATATACGATGTCAAATTGTTGTAGGATCAATCGCCATCCGGACAAACCAACAATTTAACATGGGTTTGTTGAACACGATTTGAGAGGATCCACGCGGATATGAGATGGGTGTGTGACCATGGAGATAATGTTGTAACCTCATGGAAGCCCATGCTAAAGCACAACACGCCTTCTCGATCAGAGTGTACTTGTGTTCATCGTCGTCAATCTTTTGGCCGAGGTAATAGATAGCTCATTCTTCGCCTCTATCGCCTTTTCTCGTCCCAAAGATGCAAACCCCATGGCATTGTCACTTATGGACAGGTACATAAACAGGGGAACATCATCCCTGGGTGGTACCAAAACTAGAGCTTTGACTAGCTGTTCTTTAATTATAAGGAAGGCATTCTGGCACCCATCATTCCATTTCATAAAGGAGTTCTTCCTTAATAGCTTGAAGATTGGCTCACAGGTTGCTGTGAGTTGAGAGATAAACCTGCTAATGAAGTTGATTCTTCCCAAAAATCCCCGTGATTTTTTTTTTCGTTCGAGGAATGGGCATTTCCGTGATGGCCTGGATTTTGGCAAGATCCAGCTCAATCCCTTTGTGGCTTACTAGAAATCCTAGCAACTTGCCTGATTTAACGCCAAAGGCGCATTTAGCTGGATTCAACTTCAAGTTGTACTTACGCAACCTGTTGAATAACTTTCTGAGATGGTCTATATGGTCATCCTCCTTCCGGGACTTGACAATGATGTCATCCACGTAGATCTCGATCTCTTTGTGCATTAAGTCGTGGAAAAGAGCCATCATAGCTCGTTGATAGGTGGCTCCGCATCGATGAGGCCGAATGACAACCGCTATATAGCAAAAGGTTCCCAAGGCGTGATGAAAGCAATTTTCTCACGATCTTCCTTAGCAACCATGATCCGATGATACCCCACAAAGCAATCAAAGAAAGGAGTACATGTCGATCGAGCAAAGATTGTCAATAAGAATGTGGATAAATGGCACGGAAAGCTATCTTTTAAGCAAGCTTTGTTCAAGTCTCGGTAATCCACGCAAACTCGCACCTTTCCTCTGGGTTTAGGTACGGGAACAATGTTGGATATCCACTCGTGATATGTAGACACCATGATGATGCCTATTTTGAAATTGTTTCACAATTTCTTCTTTCACCTTTAAACTCCACTCGTGTTTCAATCACTCGAGCTTTTGCTTCGACCGGCTTAAATCCTCTTTAATGGGAAGGCGATGAAGGACAATGTCAGTGGACAAACCCACCATGTCTTCATGAGACCATGCAAACACATCCTGGAATTGGGTTAATAGCGTAACCATGTCATTCCTTTGGTTTGAGGTAAGGTCTAAACCAATCTGGATTAACTTAGGGCTTTCAAAGGTTCCGAGATTGAAAGAAGTGGTTTGGTCAAGGTTGGGTTTAGGTTTGTCTTTGACCCATTCTTGAATTTCTCGAGGCACCTCAATGTCATCCTCAGATTTCCATCAAGGTTGAATTCATCTCTACATCAAAGGTACAATCCTTGTGGAGAAGAGGCACCGTGACGCAAGTAAGCATGTGCACATCTAAATTGTGGTCCTAAAAAACAAAATATGCTTTCATTTAGTATATATGAAATGTTTTGATCATACACAGTGTTAGCATATACTGACAAAATAAACTGCTAATACTGACTGTAAAAAAGTAAGCAGTTATCATATCTACAGGGCAGAAAGAGTTTCTGCCCGCTTTACCCTTGACGACCAATGCAAGGAGTGATGTTCCAATTGGCAAGGGCAAAGTCCGGGTGGACTGCAGTGATGTAGGGATTGTCATCGCCATCCCTATCCCAAATGATGGCCATAACGTCTGGGCAATTATCGTCTGGGGTGTATCTGTTGGTATGTTCATCATGAAGGACGATGGACATCATATGGATAACGTCTTGTTTAATTCTTTATTTCTCTTCCTCCACTCGGGGATCTAGAATAAAGACTTCTTTCTCCTTCACCCAGATCGCATTGGGAAATAACATAGCCATTACATTGGTCGGCACCTTTAGAGAGAGGTGTGCGACTCAGAATTTGAAGGCGAAGATAAACACCGCCACTTGAAGTCAAGGAATCTATCGATGCTTATGAGGATTCCTATGACTAGAATCGGCGTAATAGCCTAGTCCAAATTATTCCAGTTTGCTTCGTTAATTGAATTGGGTATTTGATACTCGGAGATCTTTACCCAACCCTTGTCTCCGCTTATGACCCAATGACATCATTTTCGAAAATTTACATTACCTCGGCAGTAAATCTTGGGTTCGGGAAATGGCGTTCCAATAGCATGGTATTGGGTATTGCTTACTTCCAAGGCATAAAAATTAACTAGTTCAACATCTTCATTGGCATTGATGTATGGTATGTCACTTTGTGTAGGACACTCACTCCAAGGTCGATGACGGTGACTAGTCATCATTGATAATGTATTTTAACCTGTTGATGAAGGGTGGAGGGACCGCTCTATATATGAATCCATGGTCGCCCCAAGATAAAGTTGTATCCCAAATCTATCTTGAGCACGTGGAAAGATACGGAGAATGTATGGGGACCAATTTGATCAAGCGCTCAATTACTCGACCGAATTCGACGGCTCCATCAAAAGCTTTGATGACGGTATGGCTACTCCGAGTCTCATGAGATTGATATTCATCTTCACCAAGGTAGCGTATGGATGAGATATTTAGAGATGAACCTCCATCTATCAAGACTCCAGCCTACAAGATGTATCCCGGAGGACAAGACCGCAATGTGCAAACGGTTTGTAATGACATGTCCCTTCAGGCGGTATGTCATCATCAGTGAAGGATATCACATTTTTGTTAAAAATGTGATCAACCAGATATTGAAATTTTTACGTATCAACTGATGTTGGTAGATAGGCTTCTTCCAAAACCTTTAGTAAGATCTTCCGGTGATCCTCGAAGTTAGGACTAAGTCCAAAATTGAAATCTGATGTGGAGCTTCTCTCAAGCTTAAAACCACTTTGGCTTCGTGATGACCCATAGTGCGAGGAATTTTTCAATCTTTCCATGGGTATTTTCCCTTTGATTTGGTGGTAGACTTCATCACCCGCTGGGGAAGATACAGTGGATTTTCCTTCGACACTACAGCAGTGGTATGTGAGGTGGATCCTTCACCTTCTCCATAATTCCACGGAACTCTTGCGCAAGCTAACAATAGGGTATCAGGCTCTGTATTTACAAGTTAATCGCTCTGGAGCGCCACTTTCAAAGGATTGTTGCTTTCCTCGAGTTGAATTGTTGGCATTGTGAGTAATCTGTTAGCCCCATCGGGCTTTTAATGGATATGATCGCTACCACACTCTTCCACTTAGTAGGACCTCATATTCTCACTTGCACGTAACACAAGATTCATCGTCCGCCAGTGTAGGACACCACCGCCAATTAGATTTTGATGATGAGGTGGCGGAGTGCCCAAAGATTCTTTCGGCCGTGACCGCGAGAATGGGAGTGATATTGACATACTCCATCGAGTTGTACCATCCCCCCGAATGGGGGTTGATTGGAGGTAGAAGGAACCGATTCTTCCTTCATTGATTAACATCTCAAGGATTTCCTCCATAGGTTGGCCTAAATAGGTGAATTCCCTTTGTTGGCAAAATCTCGACGGGCTTTGGCATTTGCTCTCTTTGTCACTTTGTCTTCCAAAGATTTCATTTTTAAAAGTGACGAGGAATATTCATGACAAGAGGTAGGAGACCCGCATGCTCCTCGGGTCGATTAATCGACGTGTCACTGATGTCGATAAGTCACCAATTTCGCTAATTGTTCAATTTGCTTACCTAAAGCTTTCATCTTTCGCTCCATCATGAACTCAAACTTGGCATAATCCCATTTGTCATCACCGCCTTTGAGGGTCTGGGAGGATTCATAGTTAAAATTGGAATTCTTTCCATTGCTCCAATTGATCATGTTGACATCTTCTTCTTTGTGTCGAGGAAGAGGGTTATCTTGAACGTGAGGTTGATCGGTTTGGTGACCACGATCTCACCGTTGTTCATCGTGTCTTGGATCTTGTGTTTCAAGGCCCAATAATCTCGAGTATGATGTCCAGTGCCCCAAGATGATAAGCACATTTCGAAAGCAAAGATTGAAACCCCGGCCCATTAGGGTCGGCCGGTGGAAGAAGATGTAATTTTTTTCTTCATGTTATCGGAAGATTGAGAATGTTCTCGAGGGTGTCCCCAAGGGTGTGAACACCGAGGGCATTTGACTTCTCCACCTTTTGGTATTGGAGGTTTCGCAGACTGTGCTTGAAAGGGAGTGTAGTTTCTCCTTTGAATAGGCATGTTCTGATTGCCTTTTTGACCCTGTAGTATCAGGGAAACATCTTCCTCTTTCTTTTTATGGACCCTCCGGGGTTGTTTCCATAATTTCCGGATTGGATGTGATCAGCAACAGCTTTAAGGGCAGCTAGGTCTTGAATCTTTCCGGACTTCAAACCCATCTCAGCCATCTCCCCATGTTTGACCATTTCAGAAAATGGTTTGCCGATGCCGGCTAAAACTCTTTCATAGAAAGGAGCTTCTTGTATGTCTATGAAAGTCATGACCATCTCTGATTCTATCATGGAAGGACTAACTTGGGAAGCCAGGCGTCTCCACCTTTGAGCATACTCTCCGAACGACTCGTTAGATGCTTTCTTGATCTTGGTAATTTGATACCGATCAGAGCCATCCGAGACCGAAAGTTATATTGAGTGAGGAAAGCGTGTGCTAGCTCTTCCCAAGCTATGGATCTTTGAGTTGTCTAATCTTGTGTACCACTTATGGGCTTCTCCAGTTAGACTTTTCTCGAACAATTGCATTCTCGAAGTTTTTCGTCTTCCCATAAGATCCAAGTTCTCCAATAAACACCTTTAAATGTGTGTAAGGATCTCCTAACCCATCATATTTTTCAAGTCGAGTTTTAAATTTTTCTGGATAATGAACACCAGGAAAATGCAAAGATCAAGATATGACACACTCTCGTGTGTTCCAATTCCTTTGATAAAGCACGTAAGGGTCTCTTCCATTGGAGGACTTTTTTTTGATGTCACCAAAGGTTCCGGATCTCCAAAGTGGGATGGGCAAAGATCATGAGTTTTGTTGGTCAGATCCAATCGCAGCTCGTGTATCAGGATGACTGGTTTCCTCTTGTGTAGAGGATTCAAAGATGTACGGGTATTTTTTGACCCCGAGTAGACGTGTGTAGTTCTTTGAGTAGAATAACCAAATCAGTAATTTGTTTGCTTAATCCGTCAATTTTTTTTGAGAAATCGGATTAAGTTCACTGGCCTGATGACGACATGATCGATCGTAGCTCTATAGCCTTTTTGGATTTCGACGTGGGTAGTAGGTCCGATTGGTTCCCCTGAAAAAGACTTGCATAGTTTAGTCTTTAGGGAATGTGTATAATAACATGCTATGTGATGTGTCCATTTTAGGAATTTTATCCTCAAAAATGGATGTCACTGTTTGTAACATGTTAATTAAAATATGTATGTGTACAAATTTCTTCATATTTCTCATTACATAGAGATAGATATGGAATGAAATTACAAGTAATTAGGTTTACAAGTAATTGAAATGAGAAAGCATGAAGAGACTTTCCTCCGTTTTGGGTTTATCGAGGTCGATTCTATCTTAGGTTACTCTCATGGCTTTTTGGCATGAAGGTTCCCAAATCATCGCAATTTACTCAACGGGAGATTAATCCTATTCTTTCAACTGGAGCGAATTTGGGTGGTGCTTTTCCGAGCCTCGGGAATCTGGCCTTCCCACGAGTCCAAAGAATCAAACATCGACGGATAGCCTCCTCGTGGAGGGACCACACAACATACATTCACATACATCGCGTCTCACCGTATGAAAATGATGACATATGCTAAGCACTAATATCACAAGCAAGATTATGGTGTGCAGGCACTAAGTGCAATAAGAAAATGCATTCGTACACATTCATCATAAATGTAAATGCAACATCCACACACAAGCAGATATAATGCTTTTGAAAAGATTTGTAATAGTGGCTTAAGTCCTCTTATCGAGTCCCCAGCAGAGTCGCCACCGCCAGACGCGTCGGGATTTTTAAATGTCCCTTTCCGTTACTTGTTCTTTGGTGTTCTCATTTTAGGTGAGATTTGTTTTGAAAAAATAAGTGAAAAAGGTCCCATATGTATAATGTCGACGATGGATCGTTAAGAGTCGCCATTGGTTTTTTAAATGGTTGTACCAACACAACCGAGAAAAGGTTTGCACATTGACCAAAGTGATGTGACACTCGCTAAGCGGGTTGGTGAAACCGAGATTCATTAGGGTCCGGGGACTTGGTTATGTGAGGGAAGGTGTTAGGCACTTCTCGACATCCGTGTTGTTACTTGCAGTGACCGCCTCTTTTCAAGAAACTATTATCCGAATGTGTGTGTGTGTGGGTCAATGTGCTATTATTTGGAAGTAGTGCGAGGCCTCGCTTGTATATATATACATGTGGTTTGAATTTATGTAAAATTCAGCTTTTAGCAAGATATAGCAATGATGTTTTATAAAAAGGTTTTTCAAACCTCGATGCTCAATAGTAATTGAGACCTTTTACACTTCCATTTTATTAAGTGTTCTTATTGATTGATTTTATTTTACGTATGTGAGGCATCCCATACAAAAATAATATATAAAATAATGCCGAATTTCCTCGTGGGTATGGAAACCATCTCGAGGAAATTCGCATAATTCGCAGGCTAAATAATTTATAAGTCGCTTACAATTTGTATGAAAATGTCCATCACGAGAACCAAATCTAGATCCAATAGTAAATAATCTGTGATCACATGATTCCTAAAGCACATGATACCTCTCGGCGTGAAGAATTTGTATGAAAAAGCTTTCTTTTGTAGGTACAAAAGTAGCTATATATGAGGTCACATGTGTTTAAAATAAGAAAGCACTCGATTATGGGGTGAGTCTGAGAGAAAATTAGGCGGGGCTTCTCATAGTTTTCTCTTGCAAAATGTAACCCCAAGCCCTCTATTTATAGAGGTGGAGCCGCAGAGTGTGCAGAGGCTACCCGGGTTGTCCCGGTTTTTGAGTAAGGTCGTCGTCGTAGCCGTCGTGCACTCAAGACGCTTCGTAATGTGCGCTCAAACTTTCGGAAGTGCAATTCAGACATCCGATTGAGGTATACAGGACCTATTTCGGACCTCCTTTGTCGAGAGTTGTACAATGGCATGGGATTAGAGTTTGTACAAAGTCATTGAAGATGGGACGATGCCCTCCGGTCTTCAAGCTTCAAATTCCATCTGCTACCCCGCATTGATAGTCACTCAAGGATTCGTTTTCCTTGATTCTTGTGGTACATCGTTGTGTAGAGATGTGTGTATGAAATATTGAGACGACGTGGCGTGGCATCGCGTTAGCGAGATAGCGATGTTGCCCTCATGGGGTGTTATCACCGGTTTAATTTGTCAGCAGAGCGTTCTTTCGGGGCTTATTTGAGATTGGACTCTCGCCATTGTTGATGGTCCCCAGTGTCATCTACGAGGTGTACTGTCCTCCGGTGTTATCTCGGGTTGGTCTTTGAGTATCTCGTTCATGGTGGCCGAGATTGAAGCTGGTTTCATTTGAAACAAGCATTTCCAGGGTTATCGCCAAAACTGCATTCCTTGGGGTGATCACCAAGGTTGGTGGCTATTCCCATGATTGGGACTAAGTCTGGATACCTCGGGGTTATCTCCGAGATTAATCGATCTACTCCGGTGTGTGTTCCGGTATTAGATCTGCATGCCTCAGGGTTATATCCGAGGTTGGAATTGTTACTCCCAATGTGTGTTAAAGGGGTTGATCTTTGTCGGTGTAGTATCCAAGAATGGATATGAATTGCCTTCCAGGGTTCCCTCTTAAAAGACGAATCTGTCCTCCTACAATGTTATTTACAGGCGTACAGAAAATTTTGAGTGTCTACAGGGCCAATAAGGACTTTTACCACATCATTTGTAACATTACGGTCATGATTATACCGAATAATCCATGGTCATAATCATACCAAGTCCATCTAAGCACTACAGGCCACAGATGACTTTCAACATAATATAAACATGAGGATGATGACAATGATATAAGAATTCAATAAAACAAGTTCAAGGACAAATTTTTAAATATTTATAATTTAATTTATCTAGAATTCAATATTGTCCAAATTGTCAACATTATACTGCTATATGGAGTAAAATTCAAGAATGATAATGTATCAAAAATTATTTGGACCGAAAAGAAATTAATTTTTGTTATAAATAGTACTCCGGGTGAATAGTACCCGAGGGAATAATACCCCGTGAATAGTACTTCGGGAATAGTACTCCGTGAATAGTACTTTATGAATAGTACTCGTGAATAGTACTTTGTGAATAGTACTCGTGAATTGGACTTTTGTGAATAGTACGGTATAAATGAATAGTACTCATGGATAGTACTCCGGCATAAAAAACTTAAAATTTAACAAGAATGTGAAGAAAATATCTTTGTGAAGCGATACTAGATGAAGCGCAAATTTCAAGGATATTCTACTAATTTCACAGAATATAGAAGCAATACTTAAACCGAATGATGGTATAATCAGGAATACGAGACGAAATAATATTACTCACATACCACAGGGTATGGAAGAAAAAATTATTCCTATGAATACTGAACAAAATAATATCCCTTACCTCAGAAGGAGACTGGATACTGGAATAGCGAGGTAGCAGACTTCTCTTCTACTTTCTCTCTAAAGCTTCTCTTTCTATAAATGCTCTTGTGAGTCTTAGTGAATTGGTGAGAATTAAAGAAGAATGAGCTTCTATTTATAGGAAAATATAGTTTCGATAATTGCACGTTTTGGGGCTCGAAATATTACAGTATAATACCTTCATCTTTTTCTTCATTTTTAATTTAGTCCTGCAAGTATTATCAAACTTGCACCACCTCCCCTAATAGTACATCTTGTGAATCAATAGTACAATAATGTGAATCAATAGTACAATCATGTGAAAAAATAATTATAGTATAGTACCTTCATCTATACCTCCATTTTTAATTTAGTCATGCAAGTATTATCAATCTTGCACCACCTCCCCTAATAGTACATGAATGTGAATCAATAGTACACACATGTCAACACATAGTTATAAGCATGTGAATTAATAGCAATTAATTGCTCATTTATCCGATTAATTGCAGTTGATCGATATAACCTCAGGACATCCATTATTATCGAAATAGATGTCGATTTCTACTAACACTAATAATCCCGACCACAATGGAGCTATCAATTTCATCTTTAATCAACACGAACTTATTCATTATTAATATTATAACTCACAATATTTAACAACCGGTCGTTCCCGGAAAAGATGGGGCTTTAGATAAGGATTTTTCCTTATTAGTAGCATGATTAGGTGGTCAAACCTCTCCTTGGCGAGAACTTCTAGACATTGTCGATATTGCAAATAATAATATGAATAACTTTGTTGTCTCAATTATTGATTTAATAATATAAAATATTATGCGGATGATCTTTGTGACAATAATTGAATCAATAATATGAAAGATATTATCAGCAATTCTTGTAGCAATAATTGAGTATAATTGGTGACTTCTCACGTAAGCATCAATAATCAATATCGTGTCTACTATATGCGACCATGCGTATTAATGTACTTTTACCCTTACGGGTAGTTCAAGCGGTTTAACGGTAAAACTTTTACCGTTATTTTTATAAAAGATAATTACATAGTTTTCTAACTACGACAATACTTTTAAATAATAGTGGGGTCCACCATGATGATTGTCTTTGTAAATACGAATATTCCTATTAAAAGCGAATATTCCCAGAGCCAATCAAATATTATATAACCACTTGCTTACTTTTGCAAAATTTGTAAATAATACCCACAACTATAACATTATATCAAATCCACACCATAATATTCAAAAATATATTTTGAGAAAAAAATTAATCTTTATTCATAAAAGTTGGGGTCTTACAATTTAGGTGTAAATCTACAATTCTTCTGTCGATATCATGTAGATTACCAAAATTATCACTAATGTCTTAGCAAGAATCATTAAGCACAAATATATTAAACCAAATCATATGGTGCCAACCAAAGAGATATGACAGTCAATTTAAATAACAAAGGGATCCATTATAACCTTAGAGTCAATATTCAGTTCATAGCTATTGAACAAAATACAAGTAACAAATAAGACAACATTTGTAGATTACAAAATTAGAGAAGATAAATGGATAAGAGGAAACTCTGTCAAAGCCCTTCCATCTCCACACATTCCGCTCAAATCAAGCTTTCAAATCTGTGTCGCTCATTGCTCTTGCGCTCCAAAGAAATTCCAGACTTCTCCCTAATCTACTTAATCTATATTTACAGAGATAATCTAAGAGAAAGAGAAATACATAAGAAATTATCTAAGCTAAGCTATATTAGATGATTATATTGTCTCCTCTCTGAGATAATGAGATGCAGAGGCTTCTCCTGTGTTTTATACGCATCCCTCATTGACGCTAGGTCAAAATCATTTGTTCTTTGTCTGGCACTTGGAGGAGGTATGCATGGCATGTGAGCATTAAGCCTATGAGTGGCGCTGCAGCACCACATTAGTTTGGAAAACCGGAGCTCGCATTTGGCATGAGCAATCTGAGGATGAGTGGTAGCTGCATGGCTATAACATTCAATTTTTAAATGTAATGCTAAATATTTATTGATTTATATAAATATTTAATGGATGTGTTTTTTGTTGAATAAATATTTGTTTAATGACATTAATTTTATTTGGTTGTTTTTCGTTGAATAAATATTTGTTTAATGAAATTATTATTATATTGATATTTTAATTTAAATGATTAATTATTTGTATTGTGTTATGTGATTAAAGGATTTATTTAATTTATTGTGATTTGAATTAATTAAAATAAATATGAAAGCTTGATTAAAATATAGTGTGACAAATAACTATATTATAAGGAGTTATTAAAATAAATTAAAGTAGATTTAATTTAGTTTTTAACAAACAAGACTTAATATATTAACTCTTTAAAATTTAAAGGGTTTTGCCAAACAAGCCTTAGGGCTTTTGGAATTTCTAGATTTTTAAAATAAATAAAATATATAATATAATAAATATAATATATTTATATTATATACGTTTAAGTTATAACCGTTAATATCATTAGTTGGGTTATTAAGTATCAGTTTTGTTCTGGTGTTTGAATATCAGTTGCTTGTTATTACGCATTCTATTTTTCCAAGTTAAGAGTATCAAGTTTTGTGAGAGCTTCAGAGAAATTGAGAGAGTGTCTTAAGAATTTTCACAACAATTTCGGTAATTGGCAACAATTGTGTTGGTAGTTGAAGGTATGTTCTACAACTTGGATATTATATATGTTTATGGGTTTTACGGCAAAAAAAAAAATTACATGTTCTGTGAATTTCATCTTTTCGAATTATTGCTAGATAATTGAATAATTGTGGTTACATGCTTATGATGCTAGAGTTTATGTTTAAATAAGAAATCGCATGCTAAATTCATTTGACAGTGGAAGAAATTTTTAACAGTATATGTATTCTTTGTATGGCTTAGGTATGTATCAATTTAGATGGTCAATTCGTATGTTAAACTGTAAATTGACGTTTGTATATGATAGTTCATTGAGATACGAACATAACGTAATTGGAATGAGATGATTTGGTCAACTAATGAATTCACAGTGATGATTTTTAGGTTGAATGTCAATAAAATTGAGTTTTTATGAAAAACATGAATTTTGAGAAAATAAAATAGTTTTAGTTGGTGTTAAATTGTGTTAATTGGTTGTAAATGTGAGCAATCATGTTTATGATAGTTGTATATTTATTTTACGTGTTAATATTATTGTCTATTGGGTGAAATTTATGTTTGTTGGGCTAAAATTAAAACTCATTGTTCATAGCCTTCCTTCTGCGTCTATTCGGACACAAAGTGGCAACCGCTTTGCTTTGAAATGAAATGGCAGCAAATCTGCGGCCCAAAACTTTGTATGGGGCGCAATTTGCCTGTATACCACAGTTTGAGATGCTAACTTATGCTAATTCTGCAGAATTGGGAAAGTGTCATAACATGATCTGAAATTTTGTTAACATGTTAAATATGTAATGTTAAGTTTAACATAACATAGTGAGTTGTGGTTAGTAAGTTCAAGGTTGCAAAAATGATTAGTAAATCGAGAACATTTTATGTGATAACTTAGTTTATACAATGAACGTTAGTTAAGTGTTGTGATGATTAACACTTGGGAATTCTGAAATATAAAGGGTAGCATAAGACTTGTGTTAAAATAACAAGTTTAGCTAGTAATGCGTTTTATATTGAAAAGTGAATATTAGTATGTCTAATAGATGTTGTGGTTTTAATATTGTGTATAGGTGAATGTGAGTTTAATATTTTAGCTTACGCTCGAGGCAAGTTTTCTAACTCTACACTTTCGTTGAGCTAGTTCATTTATTACATTGTGCAAGTTTATCATGTTGATTGAGCAAGTTTCTTGTATCTAGTTATTTATGATGATGCAAGTTCCAAAAATCTCATCTATTACATTGAACATGTTTTAAGTTCTGAAGTATTGGAATTCTAATCATTTTGACTTACTCTAACTAGTTCATATTTAAACAAGTTTTCTTTAGTTTATTATTTTATAATAAATGTTTCTTGAACCTTAATTCCTTGTGTCAAATGGTTCAATCACTTTGTATATCTTATTACCATATGGAGTAAGCATTGTTTCCAGCTTTCTATCAACTATTACATGTCAATAACTAAAATTCTAATTTGACAAGATTATAGACCTAGCTTATTATTGTTCAAGCCAAGGTTTACCATTTCTTTATTTTGATTAATACTTATGCTCTCTAGTTATTTCAAACATAAGTCTAGAATATAGTCAGTTCACCTATGATTCTCGAATGTTCCAAGTTACGTTGTTATTAAACAACTATTGTGTTATCAAGCATTGTTGATTCAACTAGTTCACTAGTTGATGATCATTAAACTTCAATTACCCTTGAAAGCTTATCCAAACCAAACTTTCTTTGGTGCGAACTTGTACTCTAAATACTGAGATGAACAACCCTATGTTTAGGCGTTTACGCTTAGCGTTGAAATAGTTGTGCACAATACATTGTACGAAGGATTGATCCCCCTAAGTACGTGGAGTCATTATAGTCATATGACTCTCAAAGTTAAAGTTGAAAGATTACTTATAACTGTGGACATGGTTCATGGTCATTTGACCCTCAGTAGTATATTTAAAAATGTTAATAGAACATATCATTCAGTTCTATTGAGCCTATTATTTGTAAATAATGTAAAGATATTTATTCTTATTTCAGGTGAGCTTTGTTTGCTCACTCTTGCATATTTAAACATTTATTGCAGCTATGGTTGAGAAGATAGATAAACCTACAACTAGCAAAGGAAAGGGAAAAATGTACAAGTGATGAAGACTTGTAATTTTGTTTTATTGTTATGATGATAGACTTTTAATAATGATGTGATGTAATAATTTTATTTCTGCACATGAATGATTATATTAAAGGTTAGAGAACCTGGGAGATAATGTTTTATTAAAGTAATCCTGTATGGGCAGGTTCTTATTATTTAATTTATTATGATTGGGTAGTTAGATATGAATGTTTTGATTACGTGAACACCAATTCTTGAAGTAATGAAGTACCGAGATTTGAGGGTGTCACAAGTTGGTATCAAAGCTATAGGTTATGAACCTTAGGTGGGGAAAAGCCTTAGGAAGTAACCTTTGAAAAGATAGTGGTGATTAACTCTTATCGAGTTTTAGGAAGAAATAGTAAAACACTTATGTGATTATGTGTTTATACTTATGTGCTCGTGAGTGTCGAGTAGGAATGATTAATGATTAAAAATTAAAATTTTGTTGTCAGGATGACTAATGTCGGAGAATCCAGTCAGGCTAGGGAGGATAGACCTCAGGTGCCTATAAAGGAGGAGCCTCGCGACATTCATGTTACTTGGGAATAACTACTACCACGGGAGTTAGCCCCGTTGGTCACAGTGGTTGAAGATTAGGATGATGATGTGGAAACGGATGAGGGGGATCCTGTTGAGTTGCCACAGGAGGATGAGATAGCGAGGACACAGGACGAGGAGACTCCACTAACCTCGATAATGTGCTTTCGTATATACGATGAAGTCTACGACCATAATGTGGAACTTCAGGATACAGTCGAGGAATTGCAAGAGATAGTAGCTGAACAACACTCTAACAATGACACAGAAAGATGATGAGATCCAAGATCGTGAGGAACGACTGACTGATCGAGGAGGTCGGTGAATTGAAGAATAAGCTAAGGGAAGAAGCTACGAAGAGGGCAAGAGCCGAGGACACATATGAGGAGATGTTTCAACGGTAGGGATAGCGATGAAAGGCCTGACAAGCAAAGAGAATGAAGATGGAAGAGATGAATAGAGTATTCAACACCATGGTTAATCGAGCTCAAGATCGGGTCATGAGTTATCCGATTTAGTTCGAGACGATGCCATCGTATGTATTAGATCGCAGAACAATGTTTCTGATCATGGAGGAAGAGCGTAGTAAGGCTAAGTGGTATCTTAGTAGAACATCGTAGTTGTTATGCGATTAATAAATGTTAAATAAATTATAAATCCCAAGTGTTATGTAACCTATGGGATATGATGATGATGGTGTCCTGAAACTTTTGTAGTTCAGAAAAGTAATGTAAATAGCAGTGATGCTATTATTTTATGTTTTCAAAGAGTTTATGAATAAATAAAAGTTGTTGTTTTATTCAAAGTGTTACGTGATTATGTGGTTATTTCTTTTGTGGAGGCAAGTTAAGCAGAAATTACTTAAAAGAGTTGAATAAGAACCTAATGAGTGTATTTTTTAAACAGAAAATGCCTCCCAGACGTCAACCACCACGACAGAGAACCACCGAAGGAACCAACAATAACGACAATGTTGATGCTAACCCAGTTCAACAATTAGTGATGTTCTTGATAGGGCGTTGAGAATCAACCACAGAACCAAAGGAACAACGTTTAAGGAGTTCAAGGCGGTTGGACCACACGAATTTAGAGGGGTCGGTGAATCCGATTGAGCCTGAGACTTAGATTATGGAGATAGAAAAGGTGTTGATGTTGCTTAGGGTAGGAGATGACCAGAAAACTTCTTTCACAACATTCATGTTGAAAGCAGAGGCTAGTTATTAGTGGCAGGCCAATAAAACTCGAGAAGGACCAGGGATGATGACCTGGGATAGGTTTAAGGAGATATTCTTCTAGACCTATTTTCTCGAGAGTTTGAAGGGTCATTTGGAAGTCGAGTTCTAGAAGCTGAAGCGAGGAACGATGACGGTATATCCGAGTATCTTTGCTAAATTCAATGAGTTAGCGAGGTTTCGCGCCTATATCAAGTAAACTGCCGAAGACGAACACAAGGCGAAGAGATTTGAGCGAGGGGTGAAGCCACAGTTATCTGATGTAGGTTTTTATTTCAATTGAAGACTTTTGCGGTGATAATGGAGAAAGCAATACTCGCTGAAGGTGGAGGCGAGGCAGTGACAAAGTTCAATCAGGAACAGAAAAAGAAGAAGAAGAATGAGGTGGAAATCAAGAATGGAGGAGGTAGTGGTGGAATCAACAACAATAACAACAACTTGAAGAGGAAGTGGAATGGAAACATGGGTCTTTGGAAACCGGCGGGGTAACTTGACAAAATAAAAGTTTGAAGCATGTCTGCTACATGCGAGAAGTTTTCCTGAGGTGCGTGCTTGATGGGGAAGCGAGTATGCTTCAATTGTGGCCAAGAAGGTCACATCGCCCCAAATTGCACTCAACCTAAGAAGAAGGTGTGCTTCACGTGCGGATCCAAGGATCATTTTTCTCGTGAATGCCCTAAGAAGAAGGATGGAGTGACAACCAGAAGCAATGGAGGTAACAATGGAGGTACAGCATCAAACAAACCCACAGCTAAAACCTTTAACATGACTATGCAAGATGTTGTGCAATCAAAAGATGTTGTATCAGGTATTATCCCAATCAATGATATTGATGCTTATGTATTATTTGATTCGGGTGCTACTTGCTCGTTTATCTCTGATGAATTTACTAAGAGGTTAGAATTGCCTAGAGAAGAACTAAATTTCCCTTTGAATATAGAAATTGTGAATAAAGAGATAATCCATGTTAGATTCAGTACTGAAGCTGTAGGGTGAACATTAAGGAGAATATCTTGATGGTAGATTTGATTAGATTAGATTGGGAGAGTTTGATGTTATTTTGGGAATGGATTGGTTTGTTCAAATATGGAGTGGTAATTGATTGCCAAAAGAAGTGTATAAACCTTATGACCCGTCAAAAGGTAGTATTTTATGGTAGCAAGTCACCTAGACAAATGAAATGTCGGCGATTATGCGAGCCAAGAAATTGTTGAAGTCGAGGTTGTGTGGGCTATTTAGCTTACATAGTCGATACTCGGAAGAAGAGTGTGAAAGCTGGAAGAGATACTTGATGGTGAGGAATTTGAGGATGTATTTCGGAGGATTTGCTAGGACTTCCACTTTGACGAGAGAGATTGAGTTTATGATCGATTCGGTGCTCCTCGTACAGAATGGCTCCAGAGAAATGAAGGAACCGATGAATACGGTTGCAAGAATTATTAGACGAAGTATATTCAACCAAAGCGTATCACCGCATGAGTGCCGGTGTTATTCGTGAAGAAGAAGGAAGGGTCGATGCGTCTTTGCATTGATTATAGAGAGAATTAAACAAAGTCACTATTAAAAACAAATATCCATTACCAAGAATAGATGACTTATTTGATCAATTGAAGGGTGCTAAATACTTTTTAAAAATAGATTTGAGAAGTGGGTATCACCAGTTGAAAGTGAGGAAGGAGGATATACCACGAACGGCATTCAGAACTCGGTATGGACATTACGAGTTTACGGTGATGTCTTTAGTTTAACGATGCACTACTCATTGTATTCATGGATTTGATGAATAGGGTGTTTAAACCATTCTTAGATAAGTTTGTGGTGGTATTTATCGACGACATTCTTGTGTATTCTAAGACTCAAGAAGAACACGTGGAACATTTACATTTGACGTTGGAGACACTAAGAAAGGAAAAGTTGTACGCGAAATTCTCTAAGTGCGAATTTTGGCTCGATCGTGTATAATTTTTGGGTCATGTGATTGACAAGGATGGGATTTCAGGGGATCCATCGAAAGTGGAAGCTATAATTAATTGGGAATAACCAAGGACACCTTCGGAGGTGAGGAGTTTCTTGGGACTGGCTGGTTATTATAGACGATTCATTCAAGATTTTTCCAAGATAGCCACTCCGTTAACAAATTTGACAAGGAAGGATGTAAAATTTGTTTGGACGGATAAATGTGAAGAAAGTTTCCAGGACTTGAAGAAGAAATTAAGCATGGCACCTGTGTTGTCATTACCAGATAGTACAGGTAATTTTGTGGTGTATAGTGATGCCTCACATAAAGGGTTGGGATATGTTCTTATCTAGAACGGTAAAGTTATTGCGTATGGATCAAGACAACTGAAGGATTATGAGAAAGGTTATCCGACTCATGATTTAGAATTGGCTGCAGTAGTATTTGCTCTCAAAATATGGAGACACTATCTCTATGGAGAGAAATGTGAAATCTACACGAGACCATAAAAAGTCTCAAGTATATTTTTGCCACGAAGGACTGAATATGCGACAAAGAGATGGATGGAATTGATAAAGGATTACGATTGTGAGATCTTTTATCACCCGGGCAAAGCGAATGTGGTTGCAGATACTTTGAGCAGGAAAGGTCGGGAGAAGTTGATGCTGATAACTACTCAAGAGGAGCTTATTTCAGCAATGGAAAAACTAGAGTTGGAAATCAAATTTTCAAATGAATCCGATGAATGACTATTCCAGATAGATGTCATTCCAACTTTGGTGGACAAAGTGAAGAATGCTCAATTACAAGATAAAGAATGTGAAACGATCAAAGAGAAAGTGGTTGAGGGTAGTGATGTAAAATACAAGATCGATACCGAAGGACTACTACGGTTCGAGGAAAGAATTTGGGTTCCAGCAGTGCCAGAGCTTAAAGACGAAATCTTGACCGAAGCACACAACATAAGATATTCGATTCATCCAGGAAGTACAAAGATGTATCAAGATTTGCAGCAACATTTTTGGTGGCCGAATATGAAAAGAGACGTTGCAGAATGCGTTGCAAAATGCTTGACATTTCAGAAGGTGAAAGCAGAACATCAACGACCAAGCAGGTTACTACAACCGTTGGAAATATCAGAATGGAAGTGGGACCATATCACAATGGATTTTGTGGTAGGACTTCCAACGACTCAGAAAGGATACGATGCGATATGGGTGATAGTGGACATACTAACAAAATCTGCACACTTTTTGCCAATAAAGATTAGATTTAATCTTGATCAGCTAGCGAAATTGTACGTTAAGGAGATCGTGTCAAGACATGGAGTTCCAGTATCAATTATGTATAGAACGAGATCAAGGTTCACATCAAATTTACGGAAGAGACTACAAGAATGCATGGGAGCAAAGCTGAAGATGAGTCTGACATACCATCCATGGTTGATGGGCAAAGCGAGCGAACCATCCAGACACTAGAAGATATCCTTAGAGCGTGCATCATGGATTTCAAAGGAAGCTGGGACGAACATTTACCATTGGTAGAATTTGCCTACAACAACAGTTACCACGCGAGCATCGGCATGCCACCTTACGAGGCATTATGCGGCGAGAATGTCAAAACTCCATTGTCTTTGGGATGAAGTCGGTGAGCGCCATTATTAGGACGAAGCTGGTACAACAAACTACTTGAAGTTGTCAAACTCATCAGGACAAGATTAGTAGTGACCCCAGGCAGAGCGAGAAAAAGTATCTTGGCGATCAACACAGGTAGAATCGCTGAATTTGAGGTAGGAAGTTTCGTTTTCTAAAAGTTTTCTCCTTGGAAGGGAAAATTCATTTGACAAGAAAAGAAAGCTCAAACCAAGATTTATTGGACCATTTGAAATACTACGAAGAGTGGGGAAGTGGCTTATGAGGTAGCTCTACCTCCGAATTGGAAAACATTCATAATGTTTTTCATATTTTGATATTCTGACCGTATAAACCCGATTACAAGCACGTGATCGAGTACGAACCATTGTAATTTGATAAAGATTTGTCTTATAAAGAGACTCCTATCCAGATAGTCGACAGGAAAGAACAAGTGCTCGGAAATAAAGTGATACCTTCTGTGAAGGTGATATGGAGAAACCACAATGTCGAAGAGGCAATGTGGGAACTCGAAGCTGAAATGATGAAAATTTACCCTGCGTTATTTGTTTAATATATGTCTTCGATTCTGGGGACAGAATCTTTGTAAGTAGGGAGGAATGTGACGATTTGATTGTTTGAATTGTGATTCTGAGGACAGAATCCTTTTAAGGAGGGAATGATGTAACATTTTCAGAATTTTAAATGTAATATTAAATATTTATTGATTTATATAAATATTTAATGGATGTGTTTTTTGTTGAATAAATATTTGTTTAATGAATTTAATTTTATTTGGTTGTTTTTCGTTGAATAAATATTTGTTTAATGAAATTATTATTATATTAATATTTCAATTTAAATGATTAATTATTTGTATTGTGTTATGTGATTAAAGGATTTATTTAATTAATTATGATTTGAATTAATTAAAATAAATCTGAAAGCTTTATTAAAATATAGTGTGACAAATAACTATATTATAAGGAGTTATTAAAATAAATTAAAGTAGTTTTAATTTAGTTTTTAACAAACAAGACTTAATATATTAACTCTTTAAAATTTAAAGGGTTTTGCCAAACAAGCCTTATGGCTTTTGGAATTTCTAGATTTTTAAAATAAATAAAATATATTAAATAATAAATATAATATATTTATATTATATACGTCTAAGCTATAACCGTTAATATAATTAGTTGGGTTATTAAGTATTAGTTTTGTTCTGGTGCTTGAATATCAGTTACTTGTTATTATGCATTCTATTTTTCCAAGTTGAGAGTATCGAGTTTTGTGAGAGCTTCAGAGAAATTGAGAGAGTGTCTTAAGAATTTTCACAGCAATTTCAGTAATTGGAAACAATTGTGTTGGTAGTTGAAGGTATGTTCTACAACTTGGATATTATATATGTTTATGGGTTTTACGGCAAAAAAAAATTACATGTTCTGTGAATTTCATATTTTCGTATTATTGCTAGATAATTGAATAATTGTGGTTATATGCTTATGATGCTAGAGTTTATGTTCAAACAAGAAATCGCATGCTAAATTCGTTTGACAGTGGAAGAAATTTTTAACAGTATATGTATTCTTTGTATGGCTTAGGTACGTATCAATTTAGATGGTCAATTTGTATGTTAAACTGTAAATTAATGCTTGTATATGATAGTTCATTGAGATACGAACATAACGTAATTGGAATGAGGTGATTTGGTCAACTAATGAATTCAGAGTGATTATTTTTAGGTTGAATGTCAAGAAAATTGAGTTTTTATGAAAAACATGAATTTTGAGAAATTAAAATAGTTTTAGTTGGTGTTAAATTGTGTTAATTAGTTGTAAATGTGAGTAATCATGTTTATGATAGTTGTATATTTATTTTACGTGTTAATATTACTGTCTATTGGGTGAAATTTGTGTTTGTTGGGCTAAAATTAATGGCTATTGTTCATAGCCTTCTCTCGTCTGTCTGCGGCGCGCGTGCCAAGCGAGAAAATATACCAATTCTTGTTGATCCCAAACCTCTTGTATGGCAATTGCGCCATACCACAATTTGAGATTTGACTTACTAATAATTCTGCAGAATTGGGAAAGTGTCATAACATGATCTAAAATTTTGTTAACATGTTAAATATGTAATGTTAAGTTTAACATAACATAGTGAGTTGTGGTTAGTAAGTTCAAGGTTGCAAAAATGATTAGTAAATCGAGAACATGTTATGTGATAACTTAGTTTATACAATGAACGTTAGTTAAGTGTTGTGATGATTAACACTTGGGAATTCTGAAATGTAAAGGGTAGCATAAAACTTGTGTTAATATAACAAGTTTAGCTAGTAATGCGTTTTATATTGAAAAGTGAATATTAGTATGTCTAATAGATGTTGTGGTTTTAATACTGTGTATAGGTGAACGTGAGTTTAATATTTTAGCTTACGCTCGAGGTAAGTTTTCTAACTCTACACTTTCGTTGAGCTAGTTCATTTATTACATTGTGCAAGTTTATCATGTTGATTGAGCAAGTTTCTTGTATCTAGTTATTTATGATGATGCAAGTTCCAAAAATCTAATCTATTACATTGAACATGTTTTAAGTTCTGAATTATTGGAATTCTAATCATTTTGACTTACTCTAACTTGTTCATATTTAAACAAGTTTTCTTTAGTTTATTATTTTATAATAAATGTTTCTTGAACCTTAATTCCTTGTGTCGAATGGTTCAATCACTTTGTATATCTTATTACTATGTAGAGTAAGCATTGTTTCCAGCTTGCTATCAACTATTGCATGTCAATAACTAAAATTCTAATTTGATAAGATTATAGAACTAGCTTATTATTGTTCAAGCCAAGGTTTACCATTTCTTTATTTTGATCAATACTTATGCTCTCTAGTTATTTCAAGCATAAGTCTAAAATATAGTAAGTTCACCTATGATTCTCGAATTTTCCAAGTTACGTTGTTATTAAACAACTATTGTTTTATCAAGCATTGTTGATTCAACTAATTCCCTAGTTGATGATCATTAAACTTCAATTTCCCTTGAAAGCTTATCCAAACCAAACTTTCTTTGGTGCGGACTTGTACTCTAAATACTGAGATGAACAACCCTATGTACTCTAAATACTGAGATGAACAACCCTATGTTTAGGGGTTTACTCTTAAAGGTTGAAATGGTTTTGCACAATACATTGTACGAAGGATTGATCCCCCTAAGTACGTGGAGTCCTTATAGTCATATGACTGTCAAAGTTAAAGTCGAAAGATTACTTATAACTGTGGACATGGTTCATGGTCATTTGACCCTCAGTAGTATATTTAAAAATGTTAATAGAACATATCATTCAGTTCTATTGAGCCTATGAGTTGGCAAAATTTTGAAATGTTAATAGAACATATCATTCAGTTTTATTGAGCCTATGAGTTGGCAAATTTTGAAATGTTAATAGAACATATCATTCAGTTCTATTGAGCCTATTATTTGCAAATGATGTAAAGATATTTATTCTTATTTCAGGTGAGCTTTGTTTGCTCACTCTTGCATATTTAAACATTTATTGCAGCTATGGTTGAGAAGATAGATAAACCTACAACTAGCACAGGAAAGGGAAAAATGTACAAGTGATGAAGACTTGTAATTTTGTTTTATTGTTATGATGATAGACTTTTAATAATGATGTGATGTAATAATTTTATTTTCGCACTTGAATGATTATATTAAAGGTTAGAGAACCTGGGAGATAATGTTTTATTAAAGTAATCTTGTATGGGCAGGTTCTTATTATTTAATTTATTATGATTGGGTAGTTAGATATGAATGTTTTGATTACGTGAACATCAAATCTTGAGGTAATAAAGTACCGGGATTTGGGGGTGTCATAGCGGCGTGAGGTGATGTCAACAGGGACACGGAGGTGACGCTGCGGCATGGCCAATAGGCTTGACATTGGCGTCGCGGCGCGGATATGCGTAAAATGCCTGTTTTACCCTGTATGCTAGAAAACACCTGTAAAGCTCTACAATTCATCGATTAAGCACAATAACACTATAATCATATAATATTATATAAAATATATGAGAACACGCAACTATTTAAGTCATAAAGTATCCGATTCGCTGGTATAAATCCCACTCATCACCCAGCCCAAGTCACAGCCCGAACCAACTATGCATGTTAGCCCACATTGTTTACCTCCAAGTGCATTAGCCTTGCATGTTGACCGACCCAGCTATCTTGTGCACAGCCCAGCACCTCTTGTTGTCATGCAACCCAACGCCTAGCGTTGTTTGGAACCCCTCGTAGCCCAACATTTGATGTTTTCTTTGCCCCCAACGTAGCCCAACACTGACTAGTCCGAACACATGCAACATTTTGGCATGCCAAGCCCTACATATGTCATGCCCATGTTTAGCCCCACCACGTGTGTCACCAAGCCACTTGTCCGTCAGTCCTTGATCCTAAGCCAAACATATACCAATCCCAGCCTTGGCATTCTCTTTCTTAGCATTGCGCCCAGGTCTTCCTTGTTCGTGCCCAATTCATGCCCAACTCATGAACGGGTCTTCGATCCATCAAGCCACTTATTTGTTGTTAGCATTATTATAGGGGAGTCCAATTAATGCCAAAACATGCCCCACACATCATGATCGTCAAGTTACTCTACCAGCTCACAGCATCAGAAGATCATAGAGTTCATTCTATCTCATAGACTGTGTATCAGCTCGTAAAGTGAACGAATGATCTCAAAGTTGCAAGGCTATCATAGAAGCTATAGATGATGTTGAAGAAATCATTAATGCTAAACATCATCTGGAAAAGTTGATAAACTTGCCTAGTGATAAATGGATCACATAGAAAAGGTTGCTCAGTAAATAGTGATTATATAATACTCCAAGCAGACACTGAATAAAAGCAATATCATAAGATAACTCTAAGATTGTTCAGTAAAATCAAGATCGTAAAGTCAGCCTCAGAATGATAAAGAAAAATGTGAGGTGCTGACTACACAAATTAGAGGAGATTGCCAATCTCAGTTTGTGCCATGGATATAAAGTGAAGATTACTAAAGAAGAAGTATATGGCAAAATAATATACTCTGATGATATCTGAGTATATCTTTTACAAGAAAAAATATCCAAAAGAAATCTAAAGGTCACAACTGCGAGGATATTCTGCCTGATCATAAAACTCAGAATAGATCACAGAGCAATCAGGACTTCGTTTAAAAGCGGCCAATACTTGAGAACAAAGAAACAACTCACTCAAAAGGATATTGTCGACTTCGCAAAAACTGCTAGAGTAACAAGAGAATGGAAAAGGATCTGCACATCAAGTTGAAGCTTCAAAAATCTAATTAAAAGATGTCATCATAGTAGAAATGATGATATAGAACACAAGTCTACAACTTCCATTATTCTACTATCACCAGTTAAAAGAATACAAGAACAGAAAACTCAAAATGATCGTAAGGTTCAATCCTATGATTCTTGCAACAACAGACCGTAAAATTTATGTCAGGTCTGACATTGAGACTGACAAATGGAACGTTGCAAGAAGATGATCTCAAGGTATCAGAAGATGTATTCTTGGAAGAAAACAAAAGTATATTTACCTGCCAGTTGGCTGAAAGAAAACTATCTGAAAAGATAGAAAGGGTACTAGTTAATGTGACAAGTCCTAAGTCAGAAAGTACACTGACACAGAGCCTCAGAAAGTCAACATCAGAGATATCAAAGTATCTAAGCATTTAATATTCCAACGGATTCTTCTCAACGGGGAGATTTCAAAGGAGTATCACTACAACAAAAAGGCTTATTTTTTGACGGAATATTCAGTCAGAGTTAAGCATAATCCGTCGAGGTTATGTTAATTCCGACGGAATATTCGGTCGAAAATGTAGTTGGATATAAGCGCATCAAAATTAAGTCCTTTGATTTTTCAGTCGGAGATAGATATCTTCTACTAACTAACCTCGACGAAATATTTGGTCGATATTAACATATGGTTGACTGAATTTCATCCGTCAAGAATAGTCGGTCGATACTAAACATGACACGTGGCAGTCCACAAAAAATAAGAGGTTGCTTAACCTCGACGGAATATTCGGTCGATTTTAACATATGGTGGAATGAATTCATCCATCGAGAATAGTCGGTCGATACAAAACATCCCACGTGGCATCCCAAAAAAAATAGGAGTGGCTTAATCTCGACAGAATTCTGTCGAGGATAGTGCTATTCCGTCGAATTTATCCTTGTTTTTTTTTAAAATATTTTTCTGTTTTGGCAATATCCAGGGTAATAATACCCACATTTTTTGTACCTGTAAACCTATTTTTTTTTCAACATCACATAACACACAAATATAATCCAGTGCCAACAATAATGGCCAACATGAATATTATTACCAAGGACAACTTGAATATGACATTAAACTAAAGTTCTAATCAACTAAAGTATATCAAATATGCATTTAAAAGTTCGTCAAATGTAATCTAGTCGCTAAATTTTTAATAGCGACGCGCGATCGCGATCGATCATTCGATCATTAGTATAAATTTGCCACCAAAATTTTGGTGGAAATGTTGGCGCCAAGGTTTTGTCGACCACTTTAAATCGTGACCGCATGCGGTCATTGATAAATCCATGTCATTAAAAATCGGCGACGCGTCGCGCGATTGATTGATAATGATCATTGATAAAACTAAATGTTATCGGTATCCGACATTATTTCGACCACGAACACGAGAGAAAAGGAAGAGGAGGTCGAAATAGAGAGAAGAGGAGAAAGGGGGAGAAGAAGAAGAAGGAGAAGAAGTTGTATGTATGTAGCGCCTCACCACCACCTTGCCGCCTCTACAAAGGTAACCCATTTAAAATCCACTAGAAACCTTGTTAATTTGTTAATTGAATGTGATTTAGACAAAACCTAAATCAAAAATGAATATGCCTTAATTAATATTAAAAGGCAACTAATGACATGATGAACTAATTAAAGTTTATTTTAAAATTTATAAAATAAAATTATTATTATGAAACATAGCCTAAATTTTTTTTTCATTTTCGTTATTATTGGTGCTTGAACTTTTGGTTTGTTTGACTTAGATATGAGTGGGGTTGCTCTAATTAATCGGTTGGAAATTGAATAGGATGTTATGGAATTGGTTACATTGATTGTGTTATTTGCTCTATATATAGAAATTAGCTTATTGGTAATGTTTTGATTGATATGTATCTTTAGATTGGAATAGTTTGATTTGAGGTATTGTTCAAATAGATATTGGAAGGAAGCATTGGGGATATTTTAGCGATTAGGAATCTCGGGGTATTGTTGATGAAACTTTTCAATTGTTATCATTTACGATATTATCATTATGTGTCAAAGCCTAAAGCTGTTTTGAACATTAAACTTGTGAAAAGTCACATTTTAAGCCCAAAAGTGGATTTATTTTGGGTGACCTTTAGTGCTTTGATCTTATAAATGAATTGATAACCGGTTAAGCTCGACACGAGAACACGGAAGGAAAAAAAAAAGGAGGTCATAGAAATAAAGAGAAGAGGAGAAAGGGGGAAGAGAAGAAGGAGAAGCGGTTTTCGTTCATTCTTCTTCAAATTAGAGACTAATTGTAGAGGTAAGAGCTACTTTTAAGTTCTTCTTCTTTAATTTTTTGGTTGTTTGTTATTTTTGTTAGATTCTTCTCCAAATCGGTATGTTTCTTCTGAATTTGTGTTTTAAGAGTTAATTTATTGCAAAGAGTTGAATGAATGAATATGGATAGCATGCTTAAATCATATTTTGGGTAATATGATTATGATTTTATTAGTATTTGAAGTCGATTTGGGTAATATGATTATGTTTGGTTTATAAGTTTTGATTAGAGTAAAATTTATTTGGGTGTATCATGATACTTTGGGTAATTTGATTTTGTTAATTTATGTCGGTTTGGTTAACTTGATTAGTGATAGGATGGAGTTAGTATAAAATTTATATTTTGGGTAACTTGATTTAGGTAATAGGATGAATGTATTAGATTGTAGTTAGTATAATAAGGAAAATAATAAAAGTATATTTCTCTGCTAGATGAGCTCTTCATCCCATTTTACATATCTATTTTTGGTTTTGTGTATTCTAATATGTTTGTTACTTTAAAAATCAATGCAAGACTATATCACCCTTTTACAAACTAGAGAATGAAACACTGCGAGTCCCATTGAGTTTCCCACCTTTTATCTTGTTCAATTGCTAGAGATGAGAACTATATGAATGACATTCATATACTAATCTAATAAAGAGTGTTGAACTATATGAATATAACATTCTTCTTTGAATATATTGTTCTTTGAAATTTAGATAAATTGTTGTTGATATTCTTTGAAATTGGGACAATTTTGGGCTTCTTATTGTTGTTACTAATATTGGATTCTCTAAATTATGCCTGAAATTGGTTGTATGCATGCCCTCGTGCGTGTGGATAGTCCATATTATAGGGGAGACTCTGTAGATTTTTTTTCATATATAAGTCGAATGGCTATATAACTTGAACATTAGGGCTTAACCCGAAACCTTGGTTGCAATATATGATCATACTTATACCAATCCAATAACTTGAACATGAGTATGACATAAAACATAACTAGGAATTAATTTTATCCATAATTCAATCAAGAAGAAGGTTCGAGAGATTCTTATACATTCTTGTTGCTCTTTATGCCTACAAATAGTCAAGTATGCATGTCCTCGTGCGTGTGGATAGTCCGTATTATAAAGGAGGTATCGAAATTTTTTCATTGGTGAGTAATTTAGACTTGTCCCGATGCATATATTGAGCATGCATGATCGATGATTCATATTTTACCCTAGGAATCTATTGTCTTTAGGTTGTTTTGGTATTTATCCTTATTGATTCGAATAATCATATATGATGCACACTTTCATGTTATATATATATACATATACATCTATATGTATTTATAAGCATCATAAATGGGATTGAAATTTGAATAGTAAATCTCTAATGAGGAATACAATAATTCATGTCAACATAGGTATCGTGGAATCATGGACCTCTATTCGAGGATAGTAGTTGGATGGCACGACGAAAGTCAAGTGCCGGTAGATCTTCAATTTGAATTTAAATTTGGTTGCCAAGTGTTTTTGGAGTATCGTATAGTCACCGGAATGTATGAATGGTAAATCATGAATCGATGTCCATGTTTGAAGTGTAAGAATGTAAATTATATGGACGGAGACATGGTAAACTATCATTTACTACTTGTTTACGGGTTCATGAGAAATTACGAAGAATCTTTGGTGGGCACATGGGCGGAGAAGAGATGGTGGCATCACACAAGTACACAATTGAGGCGATAGTACTCATCGTATGAATGAAATGGTTCATGATATTGCGGGGCGATTTTGATTGGGAGAGCGAAGAGCAACCTATGAATTACGATGCAAAGACTTCTTTAAGTTGTTAGGCGAGGGTAGCGAGCCATTGTGGCATGGTTGCACCAAACACACTATATTGTCTGCGATGGCGACATTACTTAACATCGAAGGTGATCACAACATGAGCCATGAGTGTTTTGAGTCGCTCTTGAATGCCATTAAGAGTATGTTGCTGACGGTGAAATTACACAGTAACTATTACTTTTGTAAGAAAATGGTGAAGAAGTTGGGTCTTGGATACCAAAAGATCGATGCATGTCCCAGCGATTGCATGTTGTTTTATAAGGAAAATGAGCAGTTGACAAGGTGCACGTTTTGCGGTCATGATCGGTTTAGGCCTAATAAAGAGGTGTGACTACAAAAATATCAAGTATCCGTTTAAGATTCTAAGGTATTTTCCAATAACACATCGACTAAAAAGATTGTACATGTCTTGAAGCAATTTGAACATATGAGTTGGCATGCGAAATCTCGACTAAAGATGGAGAACTAAATCATCCATGAGATGGGAAGGCTTGGAAAGATTTCAACTTAGCACATCTGGATTTGCATTGGAACCTAGAAATGTGAGGCTTGGATTGTCTTGCGATGGTTTCAATCCGTTTGGCCACTCAATTTATTCCGTACTCATGTTGGCTGTGATTGTTACTCCGTACAACTTGCCTCCTTGGATGTGTATGTAAACTTGACCATACTTGTTTCTTTCACTCGTGGTTCTGGTCTAAGAGTCTGGAAAGAACTTAGATGTTTACTTGAGACCTCTTATAGGCGAGTTGAAGGTATTGTGGGAGGATGGAGTACAGGACTTGGGATGTTGCAGCGAAAACAAATTTCAACCTTAGGCGTGGTTATGTGGACTATAAGTGACTTCCCAACTTATGGTATGTTATTTGGATGGAGTACACGGGAAGTTGGCTTGTCCGTATTGTATGGAGCATACAAAGTCGTTTAATCTATCAAAAGGTCGAAAGCCTTGTTGGTTTATTTGTCATCGTCGGTTCTTTTAGGTAGATCACCCGTTTGAAGAAATAGAGAACACTTGAGGAAAGGAAAGTAGATAATGATATATGCACGCACCGCGATTATCGGGAACAGAGAGATGCGAGATCGTGTGATGAGATTCTTTGGTTATCCCATTTGGTAAGGTTGATGTCACAAACATAATCAATGGGTTTGGTGAATCTCATGGCTTGGGTTCGGGAAGCATCTTTTGGGAAGCGCCATATTGGTCTACAAATTTGATTCGTCATAATCTAGATGTGATGCATATTGAGAAGAATGTGTTTGACAATGTGTTTAACACTTTATGATAAATATTCTGGGGAAGACAAAAGATAACGATAAGGCACGTTTGGACATGAAAGATATTTATGGCGTCTAGATTAGAACTTTATGAATCTCTAATGGTAAGATTGTCAAACCGCATGCAAGGTACACATTGTCCAAAAAGCAAGTTGAAGATGTGTGTACATGGGTTAAGTCTCTGAAACTACCCGGATGGATATCGTCAAACATTGCAAGGTGTATTATTCTGGTGGGAAATTGCAAGGAATGAAGAGTCATGGTATCATCGTGTGTTCATGGAGAGACTCATACTATAGCATTTCGGGATCTGCTTGATAAACCAATATGGGATGCTTTGCGGATCTTAGTCGTTTCTTCAAAGACTTGTGTTCAAAATCATTGAATGAGAAGGACATGTTTGTACTTGAGAATAACATCATAGAGATCACGTGTAAGCTGGAAAAAATATTCCCTTTGGATTTTTTGACTCCATGGAGCATTTGCAAATTCATCTTCCCTATGAAGCTCGTGTTGGGGTCGAGTTCAATATAGATGGATGTACCCTTTCGAGAGGGTGATGGGAAACCTTAAGAGGAAGGTGAAGAATAGAGCTTATGTTGAGGGGTCGATATGTGAGGCATCTGATTTCGATGAGATATCTACGTTTGTCTCGGACTATTTTTGGACGAAGTCTTGACAAAGGCCAATCGAGTATCGAGACATGATGATGGGGAAATATTGAACTAAATGGTGGCTCTACGTATTTGGTCTATCGGGCGCTTATGGAAAAGGAAGCGCATATTCCTCTACGAGCAAGAATTACATCTTTGCCGCATACTTACATTCTTCTCAATTGCGAGGAAATTGGTGAATTTGTGAAGGTACATATAAACTTGATAATTTATCTTTTAAGTTGAAAATTTATTCAATATGTTAATGTTTATAACATGGTATAGATTATACGATGCGAGTTAAAAGTGAAGCATCCGGCATAAGCGATAAAGATATTCAAATCGATCGGGATAAAAACTTTGCATTTTTGCTAAAGGACAAAGTAAGTTCAATTTTAAGCACGTAGTATATATATATATATATATATATATATATATATATATTAACTATGACTTCATTTAATAAGATGGAGTTTTGTAGGCTTTGAGGCTTTGAGAGGATCAGCGATTCGGCTAATGTACAAGTCCTAGCTATGGGACGAGACGAGGGACCAAGTCACCCATAATGGTTACAAAATAAATGGTTGTGAATTTCACACAAAGGCATATGGGCGTGGTAAAAGAACAACGAACTACGGGTGTGTGTCAAGGAGATTATTCTGATGAGCTTGGTCGTGCCTTTTATGGGGAGTTGGAGGAAATCGTAGAGTTGTCGTCTACAAGAGCACGCATTATGGGGTTATATTCACTTGTTCAAGTCTTGCCGTTGGTTTGATTGAGGAAAAAGGGATGCGTGTTTGGACATGGAATCGTCGATATTGACCTCCCATAGGTCTGCGTACTCCAACAATGGCTGTTTGTTTTACCAACTCAAGCAGTACAAGTTTACTATACTCCTAGTCTGTTAGGAAAGGGATAGACCGCCTTCTGATTGGCAAGTTGTAATTCATACTCCGTAGCGTAGTCGTGTCCAAGTAATGAGCGAGGATTTCTACGAGAGGAAATGCTTGAGACCTCTATAATAAATATAGAGGACAATAATGATGTAAATCGGTTAGAGGTGGAGATGAACACGATGAATTGGATCGAGGCGATTATTGTGCGGATAGCGGTGATATTGAGGAAGAGTTATTGGTGACAACGACACGAATCAGAAGAAGATGGTTATGAATCTCGATACTTGTACAAAATGATTACGACTCATCGGACAACGATTTTCATTAAAATGTATGTTTAGTTATAATTGTACAAAATGTATGTTTATGTTCATGTTCATGTTCATGTTTAGTTCATAATTATGTACCTTTCATTTATGTTCTCTATATAGGAATATTCTCTATATCCTTAACTATATCATTTGTAGTTGTTTAGTTATAATTGTACAAAATGTATGTTTATGTTCATGTTCATGTTCATGTTTAGTTCATAATTATGTACCTTTCATTTTATGTTCTCTATATAGGAATGTTCTCTATATCCTTAACTATATCATTTGTAGTTGTTTAGTTATAATTGTACAAAATGTATGTTTATGTTCATGTTCATGTTCATGTTTAGTTCATAATTATATACCTTTCATTTATGTTCTCTATATAGGAATGTTCTATATATCTTAACTATATCATTTGTAGTTGTTGTAGTTAACTATTTTGCGATCATGTTTATGTATCTTTCACTTATGATAATCGTAGTTAACTATTTCATACAATTAATTGTCATTCATAATTTCATACTAACATCTAATTTTTTTATTTATAGATGTCTTACGAACTGCGGTGACCAAAGCCTTGGGTTGGGTGAGGGCCCTAATCATGTGTCGAAGGCCCCAAGCTAATCCGGATGATCGCATTCTTATACAGATCCGTCCTCCTCCAGAAAGCACGTAAGTTAAACATCGTGTATGTATAAGGGTTTAATATTTCTATTGTTATAAATATATTTTAATGTAAATTACTGTATATTGTAGTGATTTTCAAGATAGTAAAATTGTGAAGTGCATTTCACAATTATGCTTCTGAAGCTAGCCTCGCCGGTGATTACATGGCGTGACACACCTCTCGCCCATAAGGATCTGATTTGAATTTGAATTTGGTATATTTTTTTTATCACTCGATAGGTAATACATAGTTAATAAAATAATATTGTTTAGTAATATACTTGATTTTAATATTATTATTGTTGTTTTATTTGCGAGAAATGGTATAGATGGGATGGCCTTACAAGAATCGATTATTGAGACACTATTACGGTAGAAATCGCCATCCAGAACTAAAGATAATTTGAACAAGGAGCGACAAAAAGCCCCTGCACAATCTTTGAGATTGACAATCCGGGGCGGGGTGAGCAATATATGCATGAGCATAGCCCACAGTGGTGCGCACTGACCCGTATATGGGTGCGGATGTGTGACCGGTGGGAAGTGAGAAATTTGGGTCGAAAGGCAAGAGCGCGCCTCGAGCAGATCCTCGAGTGTATTAGGCGGCGAGAAGGCAAAAAGCGCGTGTCAGGTGGCGGTATATATCACAGTTTGACGACACATTCTTTGCGAGAATACGTATGTTATGTTCTGATAATCTTTTGTAGCTAAAATATCATATGTTTACATAATAATATGAAAAATGAATTGTAGGAGTCTCGGTCTCAAGGTCACAACCTATCAATTGGTTGGATGTGTATGTAGCCACCGTGATAGTGCACTTTGAAATTTTATTCGGATAAATGGTAATAAGTTCACTTTATCCTAAAATGTTGTTTATAAATTGTGACGACCTTTTTAGTATTTTTTTTAATTTATTTTAAACTATTTAATTGTTCATCTTGACGGCGGGACACTTATAAAGGCTTAATGAGCAAGATATCTGAAGGCACCTGCGTCCGTCGATTGATCAAGAATTATGGGAGGCGTCCATCGTGAAGAAAAATTATGTCAAAGGCGAGGACAAAAAGCGGCGCCCAGAGCCATCGGTGTCATGGCGGCTACGCCACCCAGTCTCACAGTCATGAGGTTATCAACCTATCATACTCCTGCTTGTTGTGTGAGAAGCGATCTGTCGAGGATCGTGATCTTCTTAAATATCTTTGGCGGGCATCTGCGGTCTCTGAGTCTGATGAGTTGCGGAGGCGATGAGGCGATGGCCAGGCGGCAGGCGAGGCGAGGCGAGGCAGGAGGCGGCCTGACATATAGGGATATATATATATATATATATATATATATATATATATATGTTTATAGTCTACGAGTCGATGTCTTACTTTATATGTAACATATATGTTTTATTACTTTGTTAATTATAGGATCTAATTTGGATGATCCGTGAAAAGCGCTAGACTTATTTTTTTTAGATTTTTAAAGCCTTGTACTCTTTTAGATTCATTATTTGGACAATTGTATTGGTTTATATATATGGATGTTTATGATATCGATTGTATTGTGTTGGATGAATGTTTTGTATTGTATTTGATGAAGGTTTATTCATGGATGAATGTTTTGTATTGTATTGGATGGATGTTAATATGGATGCTAGTTTATATATATTGCTGTGTTGGGATTGAAAACAGGTACAAAGCAGGTTATTTTTGGGAAATCAATAAAACAGGCAAAATTATTAAAAAAAAAAAAAACATCAGCGACCGCATGCGGTCGCTACCACTACATCAGCGACCGCATAATCTAGCGACCGCATGCGGTCGCTATTGTCCGTCACGCCCGCGTGTGCTACATCACACTGACGAATGACTCGACATATCGTCGAATAGCGTGATGATATCGGTCGCAGAGTGCGGTCGCTAATTATTCGATCGCTAGTGTTGGTCGTTGATGTCCTCCCAGCGACCAGATTATCTGCGACTAGTATCGGTGACCATCGTCGATCATTGATACTCATCTACTTGATCAGATGCGATCGACGATGAAATGATCATTGATAAGCTTTTTTGTTGTAGTGGCCGCCATCGTCGTCCAACCGCTCATCATCATCATCAGCCCGATCGTCACCCTATTGAGACAATATAATGTAACTCATTAGTCCATATATATATAATACAGTTAAAGATAACTAATTAAATAAAAATTACATAACATGCAGAATAGAATTAAATTATGAATAGTATACCTGAGTAGTCAAGGGCTGACTCAGCAACAGCCTAAACGTGTCCAGTAGTAAGGTAACCACCATCCGAACAATCTAGTCGCGTAGAGCGACGAACTGCTCCGGAGTGATACACGTACTGTTGACGGTGGCACCAACTGCAATGTCTTGCGCAAGTTGATGGAGGCGAGAACGGCTGGGCAGGTCCCAATGTTGGGTAAAATCTAATTATGCACAGCACGCAAGCATACGTGGTCAACAAGTAATATATTAGTAAGTAGAGTATCATTCCCTCAGAGACTTAGTAAGAATTTAAACCTCACAATTACCAATTTCCTATTAATCCTAATTTTATTAAACTAATCAATTTCCAGTTTGTAACTAACAGTATTAAAACTATTAAAATCACCACACAATCAATAAACGCTAAACACTGAATTTTCAAACAAATAATGGAGAATTAGGCTTTCAACTTCACTCTAAGCATCACTCAGATTAGTACACCTTTATTCCAGTTTAATTCACTATCCCAATTTATTAATCAAGAACACGTATGTAGAACTAGCCACCTCTCGATGCACTAATACCGTATTAACCCAAATCCACAATTAAGATAGAATTACGTTAAACACCGTAATTAACTAACTCACTATATCTCTATGTGAATTACAATTAAAGAAGGTTGAAGTTCAAGTTCTCCATATGATTACATGCGATGTCAAGCATATCTCTATCCCAACATTCATCAAGATTCTGTTCATTCACATAAATCTAGAACACATGCTATATTAATTAAGTCTATATTGTATTTCATCTCTCGAGTTCATACAAGTCCACAAAGAATCGTTGATCAGGCAATTCATAAATTCATGCTCAAATTAATATAGATAAACCAGATACTAGCTTATTAAACTGAAATCAAAGTTTACATAACCATCGTTCCGCTTAAAGCTCCGTTATAAGCCTAAAAAGTAATTAGTTCATAATATATGAAATAAAAACTGAATAAATCAAAGATATCATCTTCTCAATTGCAGAAATAAACTAAAATAGAAGAATAACGCAGAACACCCTTCACTTTAGTCTCAATCCGCAATTAATACGATCGTTCTTTAAAATCTCCACTCCGTTGCTCGCTATGAAAATCAGTGATCAATCTTCGTTAGTTGCTTCGCATCATGCCTAATTCGTTGTTTGTTGAGCCATATATATATCCCACATAGTGTTCTAGCCGAAATCCCATGTCAAAGAGAGTCCATATGCTATCCAAAGTCCACAAGTCCACCTTCCAGCAGAGTTCGAGTCAGGCCAGGAGATTCAGGATTCGTGACCCCCGCCCCAGCGGGAGTGTACAAGCCAAATAGGCCCGCTCCGGTGGGCTACCTCCCTGCTAACTGATGTTGCTTATTTTCCACACTTGCTCCAATTAAGCTCCAAATGCCATCCTTTCTTAACTACTTACCACAACAACCACCCTGCACATAAAAGAACACAAAACGAGTAAAAACGAACATGAAAACAAGAAAGTAACAACGATTAATCTAGAAATGGACATCGATTTGTGGGTGTTAAATCCACTTATCAAAATCCCCCAAACTTAAAACGTGCTAGTCCTCGAGGACAAAACACCTACATGATATGCAATGCAATGATATGTAATGTATCTAACTAAATGACATTGAATCCAGCAGTATCACAGAATCAAACTTATTCCTTCGGCCTCAGAACAATTAAGCACACACTACAATACTTCATTATAAAAACCCTCAATAATTTCTCATCAATTCCTTGAATCTTATATGTATCATCACTAATATCGTGTGTGTGGTCAACATTTACGCCAACTGATTTAAATTCAAATTCAACACATAACCAATCTCTTATTAAGAATCATACAGAATAAACTCAAAAATTTCAAAAAACACACAAGTTCCAACTCAAATCAAACAATTACCAAGAATAGGGGTCCGAATAAGATATTCATGCTTTTTTTTCATTGACGGGGGCTCTTTGCCCTTATTTTCTGTCTTCTCTTTATTTATCTTATTTTTTTTATTTTTAGATAGATGGTTGGTAAGTGCGTTTTATGCTCCATCTCACGCTTGTGTTTATGAGGAGTATTTCTCCTCAACCCACCACAAGACTCAACTAACTTTTATCTTTATTATTATTTTTTTGAAGCTTATATACCTTACTCTTTCCCCCAAACTTAGGTTCTTGCCTAATTTTTTTGTTTTCACTGCGTATTATCGTCATTCTCTCATTTACACTAGCACTATCCTTTAGAAAATGTTTATGTATTAATTTAAACTAATCAGTCAACGCAGATGTTATTAATGTGCTAACCTTTGTATACCAGTTTCAAACAAGCACAAGATCCGAGTCAAGATTCAAAACTACATCCTAGTTCTACTACTGACTACTGTATTTGTTTACTTAATCTCAATTTCATCATTGGCCAAAATAAACATGCTGCAACACTGCTGGACATATGCAAAATGAACACAATAGCTAACTAAATTAAATAATTTTATTTTTATTTTATTTTTATTTTTCTTAACATGAATGCAAACATAAAACAACATAATTAAACTAACTATGCACCTAAGCTACTATGCAACTATATGATTACATAAATGTTAACATTAATATGCAATACTAAATAAAGACATTATGCATGCAAAAATGCAAAATAAAACTAACTCCCCCAAACTTACTAATAACAATGTCCTCATTGTATGGATATAGCAATAAAATGAGTGAGGACTTCCCTGTAATTTCCTAAGTTTGGGGTGGTGGTTGTTGATCATCTCCCTCAGAGACTCTTGGTGGAAACCTTGGCATCGGCATGGGCTGCTGATATGGAAATTGTGCAGCTGGATTAAAGCTTTGGAGTGTCGTATTCAAAGATGCGAATGACATGTTCATTGCATCAAACATATGGTCTTATCACATTGAAAGCCGCCTCATCTCCCTTCGTGCTGCTTTGTTGTGCTCCTCCATAAGTTGTTAAAAAGCAAGAAACTGAGGGTTAGATATGGCATCAGAAGATGGTTCCGCCTCAGTTCCTTGCTCTCCCATAGTCTCGTCCTCATCATCTGAGGTATCTTCAGCGTTATCTTCGTCTTCTGAAGCTGATGGACATACAAAACCTAAACCTCGAGGATGAGATTCACCCCCGGCCCAGACTGAATACCGCGCGATCATTCTGTTGTCTAGTAGCTGCAGCGGCATCTGAGTGGGCTCATCATCAGACCATCGAACTCCTGCTTGACGACACAACCCATAAATGAGGGATGGGTGTGGCAAGCCGCCCGAAAAATTACCCCGTAGACATCAGCGAATGGAAAAACTGATTGTGGCCCCGACGTCGATGATGAAGTCTTGCACAATAACATATAGAAGTAGTGCCTTCTCTTTGGTCACGTTTGAGGTGTGCGTGGATGGCAACAATTTTGCATATAAGAAAGCGTACCAAATCTTCCCATACCGGGTAAGATCTTTGCTATGAAAAACTGTACCGCTTTTCCTACCCTTAATCCACGTTGTTCCCGACTTAGTCATTTCTTTGAGAACCTCCTCAAAGTCAGGGTCGAAATCCCTCAAATGAGCATATTGACCTTTGTCAGGCACATGAATCGATAATACGTGTTGATGGCATTGGCACTGAACGGGACCATTCGACCCCGCACAAAAGCATTGAAAGGTGCCTTGTCCTCGGCATTAGCATAAAACTCTTTGACCACGTTAACAGCGGCAGGCTCAAGCTCCTCAGTGAACTTGACCCACCCTTTTTGATAAATTTGTTGCATCATTTCACCGTCGTGAGCATCCGGTGCCAACCCCCGCTCCGGTGTAAGAGCCTTTGTGACCATGTAGTCGTACCGGTCGGCGGCGGTGGCACTTTTGAACTTGCGACGGTTAAAGGTTCGTGATGGTGGTGTTAGCCTTGAACTCTCTCTACATTGTCGTTTGGATGTAGGTTAACACGCCATCGAATCTGAATGCCTTAACACACTGTCAAACACACTACCTTCCCCTCATTTGGTTCACACAAACTCTCAAACACTTGGTGTACACAGAAGTTTCTTCCCCCAAACTTGTCAATTATTGTGGTAAATATGGAAGGAGAAGAAGAAGAATTTGTAGTAGTGTTACTCACTCGCAGGTGCAAGCTTAATTCTCCCAATAGGAACCCTAATTCATGGCTTTGTGCTATGTAGTTGACAGGTTGTGAGGAAATTAGGTTATGAGGGTGTGAATATATAGAGATGGTGGTGGGGAGTAATGTGGTAGTAGGTTGGAGTAATGGAAGTAATGGAGTAGTGGGTGGATGTGTTACAAAAGTGGTACGATGGAATCGAAGTGGTAATTGTGGGTAAGAAGTAGTAATGTATGGAGGTTGGAGTTGTAGTGTAGAAATAAGGAGAGTAGTGGGTGGATGTTATGTAACTGGCGAAATTAACTGCCCAGGTTCAAGGACCCCCGCCCCGGCGAGGGGTACAAGGCCTAAACAGCCATCCCCGGCGGGCAAGTCCCCTGACTTCGGATGTGTGACTTCGGATTTGGAATTACAAACTGAGCTTTGTTCTCTTCTTTTCTTTCATGTGACTTCATTTAATGAATATTTTAACATCATGCGAGCTATGAAACACATATGTAAGTATAATGTGGATCAATTTAAACATGGTTGAGATATTATCAAGAATTAAAGAACAAAATAAGTACCTAATTATTATTTCCTAACTATTATTCTAAACTATAATCTAAATAGTGTGAATATCAATAAAAAATAATGAAAAAATAAAATAAAATAAAAAGAAACAATTGGGTTGCCTCCCAATTAGCGATTTATTTTTAGTCATTCAGCCTGACTACTCCCTGTTTCATCCCGGATCGGTTGGGCTATCCGCGACATGATTTTTATTTTTCGCATAACACCAACACTGTTGTAATGCGTGTTCGTTCACTTGAATGTTGGGTGATGAATTTGAAATTATATCCTCAATTAATGACCTAAGACCACTATCCTCTTTGCGCTCCCTGAACTTGACACGTGTAGACTTGTCGAGCAACTCGCACTCTTTGTTATCAGTCAGGCTTGGGATTTCTTTAAACACCTTGACCTTTATCACCCGATCAAAGACTTTCATTATCAGTTCTCCATTAGGCATGTCAATCAGTGTTCGTCCAGTCGCCAGGAATTGTCGTCCCAAGATGACAGGGATGTTCTTATCTTCCTCAAAATCTAGTACCACAAAATCAGCTGGAAAAATCAATAAATTCACCTTAACCAATACGTCTTCAAATATTCCTAATGGGTATGTTAATGATCAATCTGCAAGTTGTAGACTAATGTTGGTCGGTTTTGCTTCCTTTAACCCGAGCTTTCGGTAAATGGATAGTAGCATAAGATTAATACTCTCTCCTAGATCGCATAGCGCTCTCCCCACATCTTAATTGCCAATTGCATAAGGAATTATAAAACTTCCCGGATCTTTCAGTTTAGGAAGAAGCTTTTATTGTACTATTGCACTGCATTCCTCGGTCAACGCCACTATTTAGAAGTCATAGAGTTTGCGTTTCTTCGACAATATGTCTTTCATGAATTTAATGTATCACGGCATCTGCTCAAGTGCTTCGGCAAATGGAATATTGATATGTAATTGTTTGAATATATCCATAAACCTCAAAAACTAGTTCTTCATCTTGTCACTTTCTGGCCTTTGAGGACAGGGCACATGTGGTGTAACTGAACTTTGTTTATCTTCCTTTATTTTTTTCTACCCCTTTCTCCGTAGATTTTGTGTTTAAGTCATTCCGTGCGTCCTCACATTCATCTCTTGTACTGGCTTTCTCATCAAAATTAGAACTCAACTCATTACCACTCCTGAGCGTGATTGCATTACACTGCTCATGATTTCCCTTTGGATTTCTTTCGGTGTCACTCGGTAGAGTCCCTTGTGGTCTGTTGTTCAATGCTAAGGTAATTTGTCCCATCTGGTTTTCCAAATTCTTGATGGCCATTGCTTGGTTTTTCATCCCTGCCTCATTACTTGTTATATATTTTGACAACAACTCCTCTAAATCTGATTTCATCTCTTGACGTTGAACTGGTTGTTGCTCATTCTGAAATCCAGGGGGATACTGGTCGTGGAGCCTTCTGATTCTGATTATTATTCCACGACAAATTTGGATGATTCCTATTCCCCTGATTATATGCATTCTGATATGTATTCGGAGGAATTCTGTTGTAGCTACTCATGAATTGTACTGACTCTGGGTTGATTACGCATTGATCCGTTGAATGTTCATCCGTGCACAACTCACAAATGATTGCAACTTGCTGTGTCTGCCCCCCCTGACCAAACGTCGAACTTCTTAGAGAGTGCTGAAATCTGTGTTGTTATTGTCGTCACTCCATCTACCTCTAACACTCCAGCGACTGTAGGTTGTGTCATTCTTGCCGTGGGCCACTGATAGCTGTTAGTAGCCATCATCTCTATCAACTGATATGCCTCCTTATAGTTCTTTGCTATAAAAGTTCCCCCCGATGATGCATCAATATATACTCGTCCTGAGATTCCCATATAGTCCGTTGAAAAATGTATTCATCTGCAACCACTTAGGCAATCCGTGGTGTGTGCATTTTCTAAGCAATTCTTTGTATCTCTCCCATGCCTCATACAATGACTCCCCATGTTGCTGATCAAACATGGTAATCTCATTCCTCATCTTTGCAGTTTTCGCTGGCGGGAAAAATTTAGCGAGGAATTTCTTAGCCAGGTCATCCCATGTCGTTATCGAACCCGCTGGTAGAGAGTGTAACCAACTCTTCGCCTTATCCCGCAGAGTGAACGGGAACAAGCGAAGTTTAACTGCTTCATCCGACACCCCATTGTACTTGAAAGTGTCGCATATCTCTAGAAAACTAATCAAATGCTCGTTAGGATCGTCATTTGCAAGTCCCCCAAACTGAACCGAGTTCTGTATCATCTGAATTGTCCCAAGCTTAATTTCGAAAGTATTCGTAGCTATTGCAGTCCTGATGATACTCGACTGCAGCTTAGTCACCTTGGGTGTAGCAAAATCCCTCAACGCTTTCTGGTCTTCGACAGCCATTGCTTCTTCTTTGTCAGAGTTTTCGAATTCGTTCATTGTTTCCTTGATCCACTTACTTAACCTCTGAAGCCTTCTCTCAATGTCGTCCTCAAAAGGAAGCAAGTCTGGATTTTTTGATTGAGTTTTCATAAACCAACGTCAAAAACCTGAAATAAGAAGAACAAAACAAAAACAAAAAATGTTTAAGTAAAACTGGACTAATTAAACTGATATTACAAAATAATAAAATCTATACTAAAGTCCCCGGCAACGGCGCCAAAAACTTGTTGGGTAAAATCTAGTTACGCACATCACGCAAGTATACGTGGTCAACAAGTAATATAATAGTAAGTAGAGTATCGTTCCCTCAGAGACTTAGTAAGAATTTAAACCTCACAATTATCAATTTCCTATTAATCTTAATTTTATTAAACTAATCAATTTCCAATTTGTAACTAACAGTATTAAAACTATTAAAATCACCACACAGTCAATAAACGCTAAATAATGAATATTCAAACAAATAATGGAGAATTAGGCTTTCGACTTCACTCTAAGCATCACTCAGATTAGTACACCTTTATTCCAGTTTAATTCATTATCCCAGTTTATTAATCAAGAACACGTATGTAGAACTAGCCACCTCTCGATGCACTAATACCGTATTAACCCAAATCCACAATTAAGATAGAATTACGTTAAACACCTTAATTAACTAACTCACTATATCTCTATGTGAATTACAATTAAAGAAGGTTGAAGTTCAAGTTCTCCATATGATTACATGCAACGTCAAGCATATCTCTATCCCAACATTCATCAAGATTCTGTTCATTTACATAAATCTAGAACACATGCTATATTAATTAAGTCTAGACTGTATTTCATCAATTGAGTTCATACAAGTCCACAAAGAATCGTTGATCAGGCAATTCATAAATTCATGCTCAAATTAATATAGATAAACCAGATACTAGCTTATTAAACTGAAATCAAAGTTTATATAACCATCCTTCCACTTAAAGCTCTGTTTTAAGCCTAAAAAGTAATTAGTTCATAATAAATGAATTAAAAATTGAATAAATCAAAGATATCATCTTCTCAATTACAGAAATAAACTAAAGTAGAAGAATAACGCAGAACACCCTTCACTTTAGTCTCAATCCGCAATTAATACGATCGTTCTTCAAAATCTCCACTTTGTTGCTCGCTATGAAAATCTGTGATCAATCTTCGTTAGTTTCTTCGCATCATGCCTAATTCGTTGTTTGTTGAGCCATATATATCCCACATAGTGTTCTGGCCGAAATCCCATGTCAAAGAAAGTCCATATGCTATCCAAAGTCCACAAGTACACCTTCCAGTAGAGTTCGAGTCAGGCCAGGAGATTCAGGATTCGTGACCCCACTTACGAGTGTGTACAAGCCAAATAGGCCCACCCACGTGGCTACATCCTCCTAAGCGATGTTGCTTATTTTCCACACTTGCTCCAATTAAGCTCCAAATGTCATCCTTTCTTAACTACTTGCCACCACAACCACCCTGCACATAAAAGAACACGAAACGAGTAAAAATGAACATGAAAACAAGAAAGTAAAAACGATCAAGCTAGAAATGGACATCGATTCGTGGATGTAAAATCCATTTATCACCCGACGACTGAATAACGGATCCGTCTCAAACCTCTCCGAGAAGGCAGCCACAACCCGCTGGAACAAAGCATCGTCTAAGCCAGCACCCGTATGTGATGGTCCCACGGGGCTCTCAGACGTAGACGCTGTCTAGAGCCTACAAAAATAAATATAATATGAATAATATTACAATTAAGTTTACTTTATTTATAAACAAGAATTAAACTAAAATATTATACCTCCAGGCAGTGTATAATTTGGTATCCTCAAGGCGACCCAAAGACTCAATAATGGTCGGTAGAGTCTTTAGTGGGAGTATCACGAGATCACGACCCAAAGAGCGTATCCTCATCCTCGAGATAAACTAATCTCGGTGAGAATAGTGGATGGGATCGATCGTCTCAAAGATCGCCCTAAGCGACTGCAACTTTACTATCTGTTGGTTGTGGAGCTTCTCAAACCGGTCCTGTAATTTAATATATGTACATATGAGGTTGTCGACGTCGGGATTTTTAGTTGTCCCTTTCCATTACTTGTTCTTTGGTGTTCTCATGTTAGGTGAGATTTGTTTGAAAAAACAAGTGAAAAAGGTCCGACATGTATAATGTCAACGATGAACTGTTAAGAGTCACCAGTTGGTTTTTTAAATGGTTGTACCAACACAACCGAGAAAAGGTTTGCACATTGACCCAGTGATGTGACACTGCTAAACGGGTCGGTGAAACCGAGATTCATTAGGGTCCGGGGACTTGATTATGCAGAGGGAAGGTGTTAGGCACCCCCCCGACATCCGTGTTACCACAGTGACCGCCTCTTTTCAAGAAACTATTATCTGAATGTGTGTGTGTGTATGGGTCAATGTGCTGTTTATTTGAAAGTGGTGTGAGGCCTCGTTCACACCTATATACACAGGGTTTGAATTTATGTAAAAATTCAATTTTAGCAAGATATGGCAGTGATGTTTTATAAAAGAGGTTTTTCAAACCCTTGTGCACAATAGTAATTGAGACCTTTTACACTTTTATTTTATTAAGTGTTCAGCTTGATTGATTTTATTTTGGAGATGTGAAGCACCTATAAGAAAATAATGTACAAAATAATGTCGATTTCCTCGTGGGTATGAAAACCATCTGAGGAAATTGAGACCTGCATGATAATTACAAGTCGCCTTCTGACTAAAAATGTCCATCACGGGAACCGAATCTAGATCCAATAGGCTAAATCTGTGATCACATGATTCCTAGGCTCACATGATACCGTAATTTGTATGAAAGCAGTAAGCAGGTATATATATATATAAAAGTTATAAATATATATACAGACATGATCAGCCACCACGAAGCACCTCCATGGGGGATCAAAAAATGTAAATAAAGCTGTAAAAGCTATCAACCGCCACAGAGGAAACTCCAGGCGGGACGAAACATAAATAAAGCTGTAAAAGCAATCAACTGTCATGAAGTAAACTCCAGGCAGGACGAAACGTAAAGAAAGCTATAAAAGTGATCACCACGAAGTAAACTCCAGGTGGGACTTATATATATATATATATATAAGTATATATATATATATATAATCGAGTAAACGCTCCGGATGTAAAATCCAGACTCATCGAACAAAGTCTGACACACAGTTAATATATATAAATATATATTAAAGTAGTAAACGCTCCAGACCGAAGTCTAGGCTCATCAAACAAAGTTCGACACACAGTTCATATATATATAAGTATATATATATATATATATATATATATATTAAAGCAGTAAACGCTCCAGACCGAAGTTTAGGCTCATCGAACAAAGTTCGACACACAGTTCATATATATATAAGTATATATATATATATATAAGCAAATAAACGCTCCAGACCAAATTCTAGGTTCAATCGAGGCATAACTCAATAATGTTAGTCCATATAAATAAATATATATATATATATAAATATATGTATATACAAACTGAAATAAAACCACGGACCGAAGTCCGGGTAAACACACGCAACACGACTCTCAACGTGAAGAAGGGTGTGTGCAAAGATGAAGAGAAAGGCTTTACAGTGTGTGAGAAGGCTTACAGTGGGTTGCCAAAGAAGACTTTTATATCTTTGAAGGGATGAACACTTGGCTCCCGCCGGTACAAAAATTGCTATATGTGAGCTCACAAGTGTATAAAATGATAAAGCACTCAGTATAGAGAGAGTACGGAGCAAATTTGGCAGGGCTTCATCGCCTTTCTTTTTTCTTAAAATGGCCACCCCAAGCCCACTATTTATAGAGGGGGGGTGCCGCAGGTGTACCTACGGGTGGGCTGCAGGTGTACCTGAGGCTACTCGGGTTGCCCCAGGTACGTGCACATAGGCACTGTAATGTCCGCTCGAACTTTCAAAATTACAATCCGGGCATCCGACTGAGGTATATAGGTCCTATTTCGGACCGTCGTTGTTGAGAGTTACGTAATGGCATGGGGTTAGAGGTTTTACGAAGTCAGGAAGATGGGACGGTGCCCTCCGGTCTTCAAGCTTCAAATTCCATCTGTTACCCTGCGTAATAGTCACTCGGGATTAGTTTTTCTTGATTCTTGTGGGACATTGTTGTGTAGAAATGTATGTATGAGATGTTGAGACGATGTGATGTGGCTTTGAGTTAGTGAGATGACGACTTTGCCCCTCACTGGAGTTATCGCCGGTTTGGGCTGGTAAAGCAGACGTTGCTCAGGGTTATCTCTGAGATTGGACTGCTGCAAGTGTTGAAGGTCCTCATTGTCATCTCTGAGGTGTGCATTTCCTCCCGGTGTTATTCCCGGGCTTGGTCCTGAGTGCCTCTATGTGAGTGCCGAGGTTGAAGCAGATTGCACGCATTTGAAACAAGCATTTCTGGGGTTATCACCGAAACTGCATTCCTTGGGGTTATCTCCAAGGTTGATATCTGCTACTCCCAGTGTTGGGACTAAGACTTGATACCTTGGGGTTATCTCCGAGATTAATCGGTATTCTCCAGTGGAATTTTCGGTATTAGAACTGCATGCCTCGGGGTTATCTCTGAGGTTGGAACGGTTACTCCCGGTGTGTGTTAGGGGTTGAGGGTCGAACTTACGGTAGTATCCAGCATGGATGTGAATTTGTCTTCTAGGGTTATCTCTGAAAGACGAATCTGTATTCCTACAATGTCAGTGACAGGTGTGCAGAAAATTTTGAGTGTCTACAGATGCCCCTCTTTATCATATTCATGCAATGCAATGCATGGGTAGGATAAAGAATCCTAGATACTTGAAATGTAACATGATGTAAATGTATGATGCATGTGTGCGGGGTTGTTGCCCAACATGCTGGGGATGATCGCCAGATCCTCATAGCTTTTGCCAGGGATTGGCAATTATGACTAGATTGGATGTGTGACCCGAATCTGTTACGATGTTTACGTTGGGGCTATCACCAAAGTCCTTAATCCTTGATATAGACTTGATTCCGAAGAGGTGCCTCTTATGTGTAAGAGATCTGTGGGGATAAAGCGTTATCTATTTGAGGATGTGTATAACATATTCCATCATCGATCCTCCTTGATGATGCTGACCTTTCTTATTTTGTATCGCCAGGATATGCAAAGGTTCTGTTGGATTTACTGCCAATAGCATATGCTGTCAGGGTTGCCTGACCTTCGTTGACGTATACTTCACCGATGTGTGAATCAACGGATGAAAACCTTGTGGGGTAGACTGTCAAGGCTGCTTGACCTTCGCTGACATGTGAATCAACGGCTTTTATGTGATGTAACCCCCGCCGGGGATCCGCTGGGGAATATGAATATCAAAGTACGCAATCATCAAACAACTTTCGATGCCTCGATGGGCTTACTTGCCATCGGCTGACATAACGTCAAGGCTGTTTGACCTTCATTGACACGTACGTCAATGGATGACAATGCGTGGTGACCCCCGCCGGGGTATGTGTTGTAACCTCGCTGATGTGTGTATCATTAGCTGATATCATCGGATGGCTTCTGACGCTTCATTGGATTTACTTGCCAACGGTCATACTGATGTCAAGGTTGTTTGACCTTTGTTGATATGTGTGTCAATGGATGAACACGTGTTGTAATCCCCACCAGGGACTGGTTTTGAGACTGCGTTGTGACCCCTGCCGGGGAATCTTTTTGAGTCTACATTGTGACCCCCGCCGGGGAATGTTAGAGAATTAGGGTGTCGACCCTGAATTGTCGGCATTGGACCTGCGCAAGATATTGCTGAGCGTGGTTGGTAACATTTGAGATCATCGGTATAGTGTACCCTGTGTTTGGGTGAATACCAATGAGTGATGGGCAGACCCAAGGTTCAATCTGAGAAAACCAGGATTTGTAAGCTATTATGCTCAATCGCGTAGCGTTTTTATCCTTGATTTGACCTTTTCAGTCTATAAGAACTACTTTGCAACTCGAACTGGATCGAGCCGGAGGGGTGGGACCCATATAAGGGTGTCGCAGGTACACCTGCTTCAGCAGCAGATGGGCCTGCGGCCAACCGTGGATGTTATAATCATGCAGGTTGCTTTCATAAGTCATTTTCAACTTGCGCCGCGAAGGAAATCCGAGAGCTCTTCTTCAGATCTGCTGAGTTCGGGCGACTTTCTGCAAATTATGTCACCGTACAAGTGTTCTACACTATTCTGGTAACGTATGCATGTATTTTTTTTCCAGTTTTTATCCGTTGGAAAATGACTTATCATATGAAATGCATCTAAACACATAGTAGTGATTATGTATGCTCAAATGACTTGATAAAAAATATTCAACATAGTAAAGGTTAGTATTAAACCATGCTGAACATAATGATGTAAAAAATTTTGACTTTTGAGGCAGTCAAATTGGCACCTTTTTCTGCTATTTTTTATCCTATTTGAGAATAAATGAGCAAAAGGTTAAAAGGCAAAGTACTCCTGGTATTGAGGTTAACCTTATGGATTGATGATTTTGATTATTATGCATATATTATGTATATGACTTTGGGCAGGTGTGCTACTGAATGGCCACCTAGTCATGCCTATGTGCATGTGGATAGTCCTACTTACAAAGGGGACTATGGCAAAAAAATTTCAAAATGTAGGCATTTAATTAGTCATTCATTTTTAACTCTACTGTAGATGTATGTTAAAGTAATGCATGCATGCATGTAGTCATAAAATGCATTTTGAAAAGCTCCAAGTCAGGAAATACCACACCCTTTTTGAGGTGATTTGGAGACTTGTTGTCCAGATATTATGGATCCGGATCAGCCGAGTAGTTCCCGTAGGACCACTTCTAGTGTATGGAGGAGGGCTTCTGAAGTGCCTCGACCCCGTTCTGTTAGACAGCCTCATTGGTTGGTGGAGGCGGTGATACGTCCAGTCCGGGTTGATGTGCCAGACGTTGAGGACGAGGAGGAGGATGTTCCGGTTGTGAACCCCACTCCTGCTGTACATGTTCCCCATAGGGACCTCCCTAGTATCTAAGTGGCAAACCTAGAGCTTCTGGGTGATTTGAGCAGACATCCCTCGATGTACTTGCGCGCTAACGAGGTATGACGTTAGTTCTTGATCTTCCTTCTTTCCTATTGATGAGGAGTAAAGGATTTTGATGTTGATCTGCATTTTATATAGGTTCTCGGCTTCACACATCCTCGAGGGAACTGGTTTAGCATACACTCCATGTACCAGGCTCTTCATCCTAGTTACAGAGCGATTGTGCATGACTAGGGATTTGGAGCATTCTTTTCCATCTTTCCCCGTCGTTATCCCTGGGGTTATCTCAGGGCATTATCTGAGCGATGGTTTCATCAGACTCAATCACTCCATTTGCTGGACTGTGAGGTGTCGATGACGCCGATGGATTGGCAGTTTATCACAGGTATGGAGTTTGGAAGGGCATCAGTGCCTTGCATGGCGGATATTACCCCTACTGCCGTCAGATCCTTGCTAGGAGTTTTGGTGAGGCGCCAAAGGCGGGCTGATTAAATGCGAGGTCCTTTGAGCGTCGATGCTATGAGTGGGCTTTTAAGTGAGCCCATGCCAGATGATGTTAGAGTCGGGGATCACATTCTTGGCCGATTGTTCTGACGATGATCATTAGGGCTTGCCATAGCGAGATAACTCTTCTACGGTGTCGTTCGCTTTGGTCAGCGCGACATGTCATGTGGACCATATTGGAGAGCATGATTGGGGTTCCTATACCATTGCATATTTCTTCAGGGGGCATGAATATGCGCTCGCAGGGTTTGACTGAGGCTTGGTTAGGATTCTACCCATTTCTGCTGGTGAGTATTTCTCTTGTCGTTTCCCATGTATAAGTTAAGAGTGTTTACTGACCGCAGATGTTTTCCTTTGTGTTGGCAGTTTTGGGCCTATAAGGGGCTTCCATGTTTGTGCCATGTGGGCGTGTTAGGTTTAGATACCTATCCATGAGGATGACGATGGCATCATTCCATATTGGCGGAGGTCCCCGTAGCTGAGGGTTTCACTCATTGCCGCCTACAGCTGGAGTTGTTGACAGCTAATATCATTACATGAATTCCCTATTCTGGGGAGAACTTGGCCATCGGTTTTGAGGATGGGTACCTGACTGGCATCGAGTATGTGATCTCCACTCGGAGAGTTCCTCTCTTTATAGATGGAGGATGGAAGCTCTATTTAGGAGAGCGTGCTATTAGGAGCACCACAGGAGAGATTTGTATGCCGATCTTGCCTCCTACCAGGCGTTATTGGCTTGTATCACAGTCACCCGTCATTGACATCCCATTGTTGGGGGTTGACGATTTTGCATTATCAGAGGGCCCTTGCACTCAGGAGATATTCCAGCGTTGGTGGTTCCCTCGCACTATTGGAGCCCAGACCCGCGCCACTCAGTTCATGGGGGATATGGTTCCAGGATCCGTGATGATGACGGATTGGCTAGCCTGTGTCCGAGATCCAACTCATGTGACACAGATTAACAGTTTGACCCAGCATTTGGGCAGAGATCTGACAGAGGCAGATTTGTTTAATCCTTTCAGCTTAGGCGCTGGCCCCTCAGATGACCCATTTGGCTTTGCCGACGTAGATCCTCCTCTATATAGGCCTGAAATCCCTGTTGATAGAGATCCAGTGACTCAGGAGGAGTTACATCAGGTGGACAAGATTGATGATGTAGATATTGACACCATTATCTTCTTCTGATGTGTATTCTCGTTATATCTTTTGATAGGCCTCTATTAGATATTGGGTGGTTGTGCCCCATTCTCGCTATATCTTTTGATAGGCCTCTGTTAGTAGTAGGGCGCCTGTGCCCCATTTCCCTGTATTTTTAGTTGTACAGAGATGATGTATGTAGATGATGATATATTTAGGAATGTATGTACAGTTTTCCATTCCCTATATCATATTGCCATCTATTACATGTAATGCATGTATCATGTTATGCATATGTATGTATTTCCAGAGATATTCAGTATTGACCCCTGGATGGTCTTATGACACGGCCTGTACATATGTCTTCTTCGACAGTCAGCCGTATTGATCATACCCCACCATTATTGGTGGCATCTGGTATGCGATCATGGTATGATAGCATGTCACCATCAGATAGGGTGACCATAGATCACTTGTTGCAGCATACTATAACCCTGTTGATGTTTCAGGTTCCTACAGGATTCGTGGATGGCATCTTTAGCGCCTTTGGGTATCGGATAGGCGGAGTTTTACGATTTGGGATCAAGAGTTGACTCCTCTGGAGGAGTATGCACGGTTGGCGATACGCCTGGCCGCGGACCTTGCGTGCATATGGCTTTGGGGGACATGAGTCGACGATTCATGACCCTCACTGGATTGAGGCATAGGGTGGTGCAGGATGAGCTTACATCTGGCCACGTTATATCCCAACATTTTCTGTTTGACAGATTTGGCTCTGAGGATAGTTATACATGACATTCCGGGGATTTCACTACACCGGAGGATCATTGGCATCTAGCGAGGGTGGATGTACTGATAGTGTACGTACTATCATATGTATATATGCCACGGTATATGGATGAGTTGGACATAGGAGTTATCGTGGCAGTGAGAGCTCTCAGGGAGGGTCACACCATTATCCCGATGATTATAGCAGAGACTTTGAGGTCAGCTACATACTGCTGTACTTATCCAATAGGAGTGTTTATAGACACCTCGGTCATGCTGTACATGTGGTTTATTTCACACTTGAGACCGATCGGCACCTTTAGACGGCATGGATATTGTTTCACCCATAATATAGCCATGTCATAATCCTTTCAGCCATCGGAGTGTACAGACGCCATGTCTTGGTCGATGTTCTTGGCGGATATCAAAGATCTGTTTGTCATACTGTCGTGCACATGGCTTAGCTCACCCTACAGCTTTATTACTCATGCTCCGGGAATGGATTATCTCCCTCTGGCTGGTTTGAGGGGTATGACTACATATCACCTGATGGCCATGATGTCGCAGTTTGACCAGTTTCAGGATTTTCATCCTTTTGAAGGGGCGCTAGGTCAGCGTTTAGCTTCTCGCTATCTCTCAGCAGAGGATCGATCCCGTGTGTATGCTTGTTGGGACCAGCGTGAGATAGCTGATTTCTCTATTAGCCATCCCGGATGTTTGCCAGAGTATTCTGCGTGGATGGAGATAGAGATTTCATCGGCTGCGGTAATATCCACAGTACCGGATAGTGATTCAGACGATGGAGAGCCCATGGAGGACATTGATTCCCACATCAAGGAGGAGCTACTTGCTGGGTTGCCAGCATTTCCTTTAGATTCTCCCGATTACTAACCTTTGTCGTGATCTGACATTTGTACGATACTTGACGAGTCTTCATCTGATGACCTTCGAGAGAGACCAGGCTAGAGCCTTGATGTTGACTGCCCTTGATGGGAGAGACATGGCTCTATTAGAGAGAGATGATGCATTAGCTCGCAGAGACGCCGCTATTATCGAGCGGGATGAGGCTAGATTAGTTAGAGATGCGATGATAGTTGAAATTTGGATAGTGCCGTGTCTGCCGGGATGTAGGTATCACGAGATAATCTTGTAGTGAGGTCCCTACCCCGCATGATTGCAGAAATGAGCACTTACATTGATGAGCATATGGTCACCATACAGATGGTTGCAGATCTATTGGGTCGTGTGGACACCCTTGTACAGGAGACCACAGCTTCGCCTCCTTCTTCTAAGAGGGATGCCATGTTGGGCTTGTTAGCTCGTATATATCCTGAGTTGTAGATGGGCTTGATATTTCCCTGCACAGACTAGCATAGCCATTTTGTCATGTACAGTTTATATTATGTATATCAAACAGCATTATATATAGCAGGGAAATATATTTTTGATCACTTCCCTTTCAGATATGCTCTGATATCTTCTTGATATTTTGCATGTTTCTTCAGGACTTGTGATCTTGATGTATTCTAAATTCCTCCTTAATGGATGGACATTGAGTTGTCACTGGATAGTTCAGAGTGGATCATTGATCTGTGTATATCGCTACCATCTTTGGTGTCTTGGGACTGGTTTCTATATGGAGATGTGGAGAGGAGTGTGGATTTCCTCTCTGAGATTGACCGCACCATAGATGGTTGCCAGTACTTCTATTTATGAGAAGCCTAGTTAATTCCATCTCTTCTGGATTGGTGTTGCTCTTTGAGGCACAAACGCAGCTTAGATGGTCGTCGAAACTCCTATTTAGGAGGAGTTCAGGTAATTCCACCCCTTTGGTCTGAAGCCGAATGAAATGTAGTGGATTGAAGGATGATCCTAGTACCAGATGACAAGTGTTTGTGTTTTGGTAGGGGGGATGAGACCGAACCATAAATGGCTGCCTGCATATTCCTATTAAAGAGGAGATCAGGTCTACGTAGTTCGAACCTGGTGTAAGAGGTTCAACGCTGTATGTGGCAGGAATGGTGTAGGAATTTTTTTTGTTATTGTTTTTGTAAGGAAAAGGTAGAAATGTTTTTGTTGTTTTTGTTTTATTGCCACCGGGCTATGTAAAATGGTTGCCTACGTACTCCTATTGAAGAGGAGATTAGGTCAGCGTAGTTCACCCCTCAGGGCGAGTTGAAAAGTGTAATCCCATGTACAGGTCAGACTGCGGGGAGGAGAAAGTTTGATCCTAGGTTGAGGATAAATTGCAGGCGTGAAAAGTTTGATCCCATGTTTGGGGGTAACAAACTGTAAGCGCGAAAAGGTTCAATCCCTGGTGGGATGACCAAAGTTGTAGGAACGCAGAGAAGCTAGGCTGTTGGCTTGAAAAGTATGTTTCCCTGAGGGGCAAAGTGTGGAAAAGAGTTGTATGTGGTAAACGGTTAAAGAACCGGAATGACTGGTGATATGTTGATTTAACACCAGGATGTTTGCTTGATGGTAACTTCAGACATAGAACCGTTTCACGGTGTTCGAGTTGATGAGTTGTGCAAATTCATCGCCGTCCATTTCTTGCAATCTGAGAGCACCTCCTGTCAATACTTCCTTGACAACAAATGGGCCTTCCCAGTTAGGAGCAAATTTTCCCTTAGATTGAGCTTGGTTGTCAATGATCTTCTTCAAAACCAAGTCATGTTGTTTAAACTGCCGTAGCTGGACTTTTCTGTTGTAGGATCTGGCGATCCTCTGTTGGTATAACTGATCATGGAAGATAGCCGCGGTTCGTCTTTCGTCTATTAGAGACAATTGGTGATACATGTCTTATACCCATTGGTCTTCATCTAGCTGAGCGTCTATCAATACTCTGAGGGATTCCATTTCAACTTCTATGGGGAGCACTGCTTCCATCCCATAGGTTAATGTGTAGGGGGTTGCCCCAGTGGAAGTACGTATTGATGTTCTGTAGGCTAACAGAGTAAGAGGCAATAAATCAGGCCATCCTTTGTGATTGGCGGACATCCTTTGCATAATCTTCTTAATATTTTTGTTAGCCGCTTCAACAACACCATTCATCTTCGGATGATATATGACATAGTTAAGATGTTTGATATGGAATTTGCTGTATAGTTCCTCCATCATTTTGTTGTTGAGGTTCTTAGCATTGTCTGATACAATCACCTCGGGTTGTCCATATCGACAAATAACATTGTTTCTGATGAAAGCAATGATGACTTCTTTGGTAACCCTGGGGAAGGAGGCTGCTTCTACCCACTTGGTGAAGTAGTCGATCATGGTGAAGATAAATCGATGTCTATTACTGGCTTTAGGCTCAATGGGCCCGATAACGTCCATTCCCCACATTGAGAAGGGCCAAGGCAAACTCATATTGTGGAGCTCCCGTGGAGGGCATGGATAGCATTCCTATGAATGTGGCACTGATAACATCTCCTGACGTGGTCATTGCAGTCAGCTTGGAGAGAGAACTAGTAATGTCCTGTCTTGATGATCTTCTTAAGGAGAGGGTCGCTCATGTGTGGGCCATAGACTCCACCATGGATCTCATATATAAGCCTTTGAGCTTGGTCTTTGTCTAAACATCTGAGGAGTCCTTGTCCTACATCTCTTTTATAGAGTGCATCTCCACTTAGTTAGAATTTAATAGCAAGTCGATGGATCCGCCTTTTCTCAGTCGGGTTCGCCTCAGCGGGTGTAGATCCATCTCGTACGTATTCCTTGATAAGTCGATACCAAGGATGCTATATGGGAGGTAGATCATCCGATACTTCTCCAACGTAGTTCCCATATGCTGGGGCCTTGTGCAGGGAAATTGTGACGCTTGGCAAGTGTCCCTTGTCAGATATGCGAATCAAGGAGGCCAAAGTTGCTAATGCATCTGCAAAGTCATTCCTATTACGAGGAATGTGTAGAAAGGAGATTTCTTTGAACTCCATAATAATCTGTAAAACTTGCCGATGGTAAGGCAGCAAATGTAGTTCTTTAGTTTGATAGATTCCCGTGGATTGTCTGATTATCAACTCTGAATCCCCAAAGACATTTAACCGCCTGATGCCCATTGAACGGGAAAGTTTTAGCCCCATGAGATAGCCTTCATACTCAGCTATGTTGTTGGTGCTGACAAATTGCAATTTGACGGCGACGGGATACTGCTCCCTCGTACCAGATACTAGAACTACTCCAGCTCCAGAACCTTCCATATTAACAGCTCCATCAAAATACATCTTCTATGTTTGGAGTGTATCATACTGATGGTGTTGCTGAACTATCATTACTCTTTCATCGGGGAAGTATGTCTCCAAGGGTTTGAAGTCCCCTGAGGGTGCGGCAGCCAGTTGATCCGCAATTCCTTAACCTTTAATGGACTTTTGAGTCACATAGACGATGTCAAATTGTTGTAGGATCAACTGTCATCTGGACAGCTGGCAATTTAACACGGGTTTGTTGAACACATACTTGAGAGGATCCACGCGGGATATGAGATGGGTTGTGTGACCATGGAGGTAATGTTGTAACCTCATGGAAGCCCATGCTAAAGCACAATAAATCTTCTCAATCAGAGTGTACTTGTGTTCATTGCTGCTGAATCTTTTGCTGAGGTAATAGATAGCTCGTTCTTGGCCTCTATCGTCTTTCTGTCCCAGCATGCAGCCCATGGCGTTGTCACTTATGAACAGGTACATGAGCAGGGGAACATCATCCTTGGGTGGTACCAAAATGGGAGCTTTGACTAGCTGTTCTTTGATTGTGAGGAAGGCATTTTGGCACTCATCATTCCATTTCATGGAGGAGTTCTTCCTTAATAGCTTTAAGATTGGCTAATAGGTTGCTGTGAGTTAAGAGATGAACCTGGAAATGAAGTTGATTCTTCCCAAAAATCCCCGTATTTCCTTCTCTGTTTGAGGAATGGGCATTTCCGTAATGGCCTAGATTTTGGTAGGATCCAGCTCAATCCCTTTGTGGCTGACTAGGAATCCTAGCAACTTGCCTGATTTAACGTCAAAAGCGCACTTGGCTGGATTCAACTTCAAGTTGTACTTACGTAACCTGTTGAATAGCTTTCTGAGATAGTCTAAGTGGTCCTCCTCCTTCCGGGATTTTACAATGATGTCATCCACGTAGATCTTGATCTCTTTGTGCATTAAGTCATGGAAGAGAGCCATCATAGCTCGCTGATAGGTGGCTCCGACATTGATGAGGCCGCATGACAACAGTCTGTAGCAAAAGGTTCCCCAAGGTGTGATGAAAACAATTTTTTCACGATCCTCCTCAGCAACCATGATTTGATGGAACCCCGCAAAGCAATCAGCAAAGGAGTACATGCAGTATTGAGCAGTATTGTCAATGAGAAGGTGGATAAAGGGTACGGGGAAGCTATCTTTAAGGCAAGCTTTGTTCAAGTCTCGATAATCCACGCAGACTCGTACCTTTCCTCCAGGTTTAGGCACGGGAACAATGTTGGATATCCACTCAGGATATATGGACACCATGATGATGCCAGCTTGAAATTGTTTGACAATTTCTTCTTTTACCTTTAAACTCCACTCAGGTTTCAATCGCCTGAGCTTCTACTTGACTGGCTTGAATCCCTCTTTAATGGGAAGGCGATGAAGTACAATGTCAGTGGACAAACCCACCATGTCTTCATGAGACCATGCAAACACATCCTGGAATTGGGTTAGTAGTGTAACCATGTCATTCCGCTGGTTTGGGGTAAGGTCTGAACCAATCTGGATTAATTTAGGGCTTTCTAAGGTTTCAAGATTGAATGAAGTGGTTTGATCAAGGTTGGGTTTAGGTTTGTCTTTGACCCATTCTTGAATTTCTGGAGGCACCTCAATGTCCTCATGTATTTCCATCAAGACTGAATTCATCTCTACATCAAAGTTACAATCGTTGTGGAGAAAAGGAACCAAATCAGCAAGTACAGGCACATCTAAATTTAGGGTCCTAAAACAAATATGCTTTCACTTAGTATATATGAAAAGGTTTGATCATACAAAGTGTAAGCATGTACTGGAAAAACGACTGCTGATACTATATAGAAAAGTAAGCAGTTATGATATCTACAGGGCAAAAATAGTTTCTGCCCGTTTTACACTTGTCGACCAATGCAAGGAGTGATGTTCCAATTGGCAAGGGCAAAGTCCAGGAGGACTGCAGTGATGGAGGGGTTGTCATCCTCCTCCCTATCTCGAATGATGACCATTATGTATGAGCAATCATCGTCTGGGGTGTATCTATTTGTATGTTCGTTATGAACAATGATGCGTATGCCCAACATCATTCGGATGACGTCTTGTTTAATTCTTTGTTTCTCTTCTTCCATGACGGGATCTGGAATAAAGACTTCTTTCACCTTCACCGGTACCGGCTTGGGAAATAACATAGCCATTACATTGGCTGGCACCTTTACAAGAGGTTGTGCGGACTCAGCAGTTGTAAGTGTAGACAAACATCGTATGGCGAAAAGTTGGAGGAATCAAGATGTTTATGTGGATTCTGTTACTAGAGGCGGCGAGAATAGCCCTAGCCTTGGTTTGTCGGTTTGGTGATAACTTGGATGGGGTACTTGATACCTTGATGATCTTTACCCAGCCCTTGTCCTGGTTGATGACCCAAAGATATCATTTCTTGAGTAGCCGACATTACTTCGGCAAAAATCTTGGGTGTGAGAGGTGGCGTTCGAATAGCATGGTACTGAGTGTTTCTCACCTCCAAGGCATGAAAACTGACCGGTTCAACATCTGAATTGACGTTGATGTATGGTATGTCACTATGCGGAGGACACTCCAGTTCAGCGTTGATTTTGACTAGGCTGTTGCTGATAATGTATTTCAACTGTTGATGAAGGGTGGAAGGGACTACCCCGGCCATATGAATCCACGGTCTTCCCAAGAGCAGGTTGTATCCTGAATCTATCTTGAGTACGTGAAAAGACACACAGAATGTATGGGGACCAATTTCGATTGGCAGCTCAATTACTCCGACCGAATTCCGGCGGGCTCCATCAAAAGCTTTGATGACCGTATGGCTGCTCTAGATTCGGTTGAGATTGACATTCATCTTCAACAATGTAGCATGTGGACAGATATTGAGAGATGAGCCTCCATCTATCAAGACTCTAGCTAGCATGTATCCGAAAGACAAGACTGCAATGTGCAATGGCTTGCAATGACCAGTCCCTTCAGGTGGTATGTCGTCATCAGTGAAGGATATCACATTGTTGTTAAAAACGTGCTCAACCAAATGTTGAAATTTTTCCACATCCACTGATTTTGGTAGATAGGCTTCTTCTAAAACCTTCAGCAAGATCGTCTGGTGATCCTCGGAAGTTAGGACCAAGTCCAAAATTGAGATTTGGTGTGGAGCTTCTTTTAAGCTTAAAACCACCTTGGCTTCATTATGACCCATAGTGTGGAGGAATTTTTCAATCTTCTCCATAGGTATTTTCCCCTTTGATTTGATGGTAGACTTCATCACCCGTTGGGGAAGATACAGTGGATTTTCCTTCGACACTGTGGCAGTTGTATGCGAGGTGGATCCTTCACCTTCTCCATAATTCCATGGCACTTTGTGTAAGCTAACAATAGGATATTATGCTCTGCATGGTAAGTTGATTGGCTCTGGAGCGGCCACTTTCAAAGGATTGTTGTTTCCTCTGAGTTGAATTGCTGGTATGGTGAGTGATTTGTTAGTCCCATCAGTTTCTGTGGATATGACTGCTACAAACCCCTTCCACTTAGTAGGACAGGTATTCTCACTCTCACGTAGCACAATATCATCGTCTACTAGTTGCAGGACGCCACTGTCAATTAGATTCTGGATAAGGTGGCGGAGTGCCCATCATTCTTCTGTGCTGTGACCGCGAGAATGGGAGTGATATTGACATACTCCATCAGAATTGAACCGTCCGGAACGGGGATTAACTGGAGGAAGAAGGGAAGTGATTCTTCCTTCATTGATTAGCATCTACAGGATTTCCTCCATAGGTTGGCCCAAGTATGTAAATTCCCTTTTATTGACGAAATCCCGACGGGCTTTAGCATTTGCTCTCCTTATCACTTTGTCCTCCAACATTTCATTTTCTGAAGGTGACGAGAATATATTCGTGACAAAAGGGAGGAGATTAGCATGCTCATGGCTGACCAACTGGCATGTTACTTGATGCTGATAAGTAACCAGTTCTGCCAATTGTTCAATTTGTTTGCACAGAGCTGCATCTTACTTCCATTGCAAATAGGAATTTGGTATAATCCCATTTATCAACTCCGTCTTTGGTGGTCTGAGATGATTCACCATTGTAATTGGAACTCTGTCCATTGCTCCAATTAATCATGTTGACCTCTTCTTCTTTGTGTTGAGGAAGAGGATTGTCTTGTACGTGAGGTTGATCTGGTTTGGTAGACCTCTTCTTCTCTGTAATTTGTTTTCTTAATCCGTCGAATTCTTTGCGAGAAACTGGATTAAGTCAGTCTAGTCAGATGATGATATGATTGACTATAGGCTTGCAGCCTTTTTGGATTTTGACCGGGTAGTGGGTCCGATTGGTTCCCTGCGAAAGACTTGCATAGTTTAGTCTTTAGGGAATGTATAAAAATAACATGCTATGTGATGTTTCCGTTTAGAATTTTATCTTTAAAAGCGGATGTCGGTTATTTATGTCTGAGGATAGCATGTTAAACTAAATATGTATGTGTACACATTTCTTCATATTTCTCATTACATGTGGAATGAAATTATAAGTAATTATGTTTACAAGTAATTAAAAATGAGAAAGCATGAAGAGACTTTCCTCCGTATTGGGTTTATCAGAGGCTGACCTATCTTATGTTACTCTCCCGGCTTTTTGGAATGAATGTTCCCAAATCATCGCAATTTACTCAACGGGAAATTAATTCGGTCTTTCAATTGGAGCGAATTTGGGTGGTGCCTTTCTTGAGCCTCGCGGGAATTAGTCTCCATACGAGTCCAGTAATCAAACACTGACAGGATAGCCTCCTGGTGGACGGACCACACAACATACATTCACATACATCGCGTCTCACCGTATGGAAATGATGACATGTGCGAAGCACTAATATCACAAGTAGATATGGTGCAAAGCACTAAGTGCAATAAGTAAATGCATTCGTACACATTCATCATAAATGTAAATGCAACATCCACACATAAGCAAATAATAGTTTTGAAAAAATTTGAAATAGCAGCTTAAGTCCTCTTACTGGAGTCCCCAGCAGAGTCGCCACCTGTCGACGTAGGGATTTTTAGTTGTCCCTTTCCGTTACTTTTTCTTTGGTGTTCTCATGTTAGGTGAGATTTGTTTGAAAAAACAAGTGAAAAAGGTCCGACATGTATAATGTCAATGATGAACTGTTAAGAGTCGTCAGTTGGTTTTTTAAATGGTTGTACCAACACAACCGAGAAAAGGTTTGCACATTGACCCAGTGATGTGACACTGCTAAATGGGTCGGTGAAACCGAGATTCATTAGGGTTTGGGGACTTGATTATGCAGAGGGAAGGTGTTAGGCACCCCATGACATCCGTGTTACCATGGTGACCACCTCTTTTCAAGAAACTATTATCTGAATATGTGTGTGTGTGGGGGTCAATGTGTAGTTTATTTGAAAGTGGTGTGAGGCCTCGTTCGCACCTATATACACAGGGTTTGAATTTATGTAAAAATTCAATTTTAGCAAGATATGGCAGTGATGTTTTATAAAAGAGGTTTTTCAAACCCTTGTGCTCAATAGTAATAGAGACATTTTACACTTCCATTTTACTAAGTGTTCAGCTTGATTGATTTTATTTTCGAGATGCGAAGCACCTATAAGAAAATAATGTACAAAATAATGCCGATTTTCTCGTGGGTATGAAAACCATCTGAGAAAATTCAGACAGCGTAGAATAATTTACAAGCTGCTTACAGTTAAAAATGTCTATCACGGGAACCGAATCTAGATCCAATAAGCTGAATCTGTGATCACATGATTCCTAGGCTCACATGATACCGCAATTTGTATAAAAGCAGTAAGCATGTATATATATAAAAGCTGTAAATATATATATACAAACATGATCAGCCACCACGAAGTACCTCCATGGGGATCAGAAAATGTAAATAAAGTTGTAAAAGCTATCAACCGCCACGGAGGAAACTCTAGGCGGGATGAAACGTAAATAAAGTTGTAAAAGCTATCAACTGCCACGAAGTAAACTCCAGGTAGGACGAAACGTAAAGAAAGCTGTAAAAGCGATCAACCACCACGAAGTAAACTCCAGGTGGGACGAAAATATATATTATATATATATATATATATATATATATATATAAGTGATAAACGCACCGGATATAAAATCCAGGCTCATCGAATAGAGTTCGACAACAGTTCATATATATAAGTGTATATATATATATATAAGCGAGTGAAGCGCTCAGGATGTAAAATTCAAGCTCATCGAACAAAGTCTGACACACAGTTAATATATAAATATATATATATATATATATATATATATATATATATATATATATATATATTAAAGCAGTAAATGCTCCATACCGAATCTAGGCTCATCGAACAAAGTTCGACACACAGTTTATGTAAAATCCCAAATTTTACGAATCAAGATATAATTTTCTCGAAATATTTTTTTCAAAATTATGGTGTGGATTTGAGATAATGTTATAGTTGTGGGTAATATTTATAAACTTTGAAAAGTATGCAAGTTGTTGTATAATATTCTTTTTGTCGGGGAATATCTATACGACGGTACAATCATTGGTGGACCCTATAACGGAATTATTGTCGGATTGAGAAAATGACAAAAATATTTTTATAAAAATAACGGCGGAAGTTTTACCGTTAAAACTATTGAACTACCGGTAGTAAAGAAAAGTCTGATGTCTGGCGTGGTTGCATAGTAGCACGGTATTGATTATTGATGCTTACGTGAGAAGTCACTCGGTTTTGTTCAATTATTACTACAGTAAATGTTGCATAGTATCTCACGTTATTTGATTCAATTATTGTCGATATTTTATATATTATTAAATCAATAATTGAGATGACGAAGTTATTAATATTATTATTTGCAATATTAACAATGTCTAGAAGTTACATCGAGGAGAGGTTTGGTCACACCTAATTGCGCGTGATAGGGAGAAATCCTTATTGGAAAGCCCTCTCTTTCCTAGGAACGACCTGGTCGATTAATATTGTGAATTATAATAATGGTGATAAATTTTGTTTTATTATTATTATAAATGTAATAAAACAGAAAACTTTTTATATAAAATAGAATATTTTTTATAAAGTTTTGTTTTATTTGATTAGAAATAGAATATATTATATTTTATTATGCATAGTGCCTGCATAGTATTTGTATAGTAAAATCTTTTTATATAAAACATAATACTTTTATAAAGTTATTTGTTTTATTAGATTTTAAATAAAATATATTATATTTTATTATGCATAGTATTTGCATAGTGCACGTGCATAGTATTTGCATAGTAAAATCTTTTTCTATAAAATGAATACTTTTATAAACTTATTTGTTTTATTAGATTTTAAATAAAATATATTATATTTTATTATGCATAGTGTTTTTATAGTGCCTACATAGTGTTTGCATAGTAAAAATATTTTATATAAAATAGAATACTTTTTACAAAGTTTTGTTTTATTTGATTATAAATAGAATATATTATATTTTATTGCATAGTGCAGCATAGTATCCTTTCCATTCTCCTATAAATAGGATGCTTATTTAGAATTGAAAATCACACCAGAAATTCAGATAATTCTTCTTCTATAATCTTGAGCGTATTTCTTTAGAGTTTAAGAAAGCTTTGAGCATAGAAAATAGTACAAGTTTTCTTCAAGTATATCCCCGCCCTACCGTCGGAATACTCTTCTTTTTAAGGTAAGGGGTATTATTCTTTCGTATTCATGAAGAGAATTATTTTCTTTCAATACTCGTAAGGGTTGTTATTCCATTCTTTATTATTATGTTGGAATAACTTTTGTCTGTCGAAATATCGCATACATGGTGAAATTCTTACATTATTCCATTCTTTATTATTACATTAGAATAACCCGTCTGCATATGTCTTGATCTATCGCATGCATCAGTGAATTCGTTGTTATTCCATTCTTTATTATTACATTTGGAATATCATATCGGTGCGTGACACGCATGACACAGTTCCATTCTTTAATATTACATTTGAAATATCGTATGCATGCGGATTACGCATGACTGGTTCCATTATTTATTATTATGTTGGAATAACCTATCTATGCGAAGTACCGCATACATGGTGAAATTCTTCTGTTATTCCATTTTTATTATTCTGTTGAAATGATTTGTCTACGTGGATTACCGCATGGCAGGCAAAAATCCATTTGCAATTTCATATATTCTATTATACTCGGTTGGTTAAAGTTTTAGCTTCTATACTCCATGAAATTAGTAGAATATCCTGGATATTTGCGCTTCATCCAGTATCTTTTCATGGAAATATTTTTCTGAGCATTCTTGAATTTTACTCCATAAAGCAGTATCATGTTGACAATTTGGACATTATTGAGTTCAGGATAAATTAACTTATAAATCTTTAAAATTTATTCTTGAACTTGTTTTATTGAATTGTCATCATCCTCATGCTTATATTATGTTGAAAGTCATACGTGGCTGTAGTGCATAGATGGACTTGGTATGATTATGACCGAGGATTATTCGGTATAGTCATGACCGTAATGTTACAAATGATGTGGAAAAAGTCCTCATTGGCCCGTAGTGCATTGATGGACAATTTTTGGTATGATTATGGCTATGGATTCTCTTCGGCCAAGGGTGCAAAGATGAATTGTTTTATGGCATGATCAGTGCCATTAATGAAAACACGATTATCTCTGGCCCGTAGTGCATAGATAATTCGTGGTCGTGATACTAAAAAATATCCTTGGCTTGTAGTGCAGGGATGATTTAATGTTGAGGATTATTTATTAAGCTGAGTCTCAGCGATAAAAATGATGAAAAACCTTTTAAATCATAGAAGATAGTAGATTTTATGCTCTACTTGACTCTTCTAATGGATTATTTATTCCGCTGCAGTTGTTGATCTAAAACTTGTTGTCTATTATATTCTATCAGTTGTTATACTGTTGAAGGCTAAGGATAATTTATTCTGCATTATCTTAGTCATAATAATTCTTACTAGGCTAGTTGAGCTCACCCTTTCTTTCAATGTTCTCTTCAGGAAATGAGAATATAGCTGGGACGAGTCAGGGAACAGATTGACAGTCCAGATGGTTGTTTTAGTAGTCCTCGTTATTCTATAAAATTGTGTGACAATAAATGTATTGAGGACTTATTTTGAGTTTGAATACTGTCTAGAAGACAATATTTGTATTAAAACTCACAGCTCATGTTGTATATTTAAGTTTGTATTTGTATTCTGTACCATGTATTTGGCGACTCAGAATGGGTGATGTATACCTATTTTGGGGGTGTCACAGTTGGTATCAAAGCTTAGGGATATGATCCCTGGCTGAGATGTGAGACAAGAACTAGGAGAGGAGAGACGGGGAATTCCTTCGCTAGTATGACCTACATGAGTTTATTTGGTATTTAATTGGTCGGTCAGAGTATAGGGATAATATGTGATATATCAATTAACCCTTGTTTTGTGATAGTGTTTGAGAATGGCATCTGAAAATGTTGAGATCAGCAATGAAGCACATGAGACCGTTGAGTCACCAACGATCAATACCCAGGATAATGTGCAACAGGAAGACAATAATCCTCAGGTAAACAATGACACCGATCAGATGATGAACGATGGGATGATCAGAGGCTTTATGCAATTCATGCAACATCAGGCGAGAGAGACTCATGTTCAAAATGCAGGTGGAAACAATGGCAACCACGGTTGGTCATCGCTAAGTAGTTCAAGGAGATTTGGGACCCACGGAGTTTTTGGGAAAGCGGAACCACTTAAAGGCGGAGGCGTGGTTAAAGCAGATCACCAAGATATTTGATGTCTTGGGATGCTCAGGAGAAAAAGGTTCCCTTTGCCACCTTTATGTTGCGTGAAGAGGCGATTCATTGGTGGGAATCAGAAAAAGCATACCGACTGGCCTTTTCAAGATGTCTTGGGAGAAGTTCAAGAGTTGTTCAACGACAAAGTACTTTCCCGAAAGTATTCGTCACATGAAGGAGGTGGAGTTTATCAAGTTGGAGCAAAATAATATGGCCAGTGTGTCATGATACGAGGCTAAATTTGTGGAGTTTTCCGGTTTGCATCCCATTTGGTCGATAATGAGGAGCGAATGATGCGAATATTTCTAAGAGGTTTGAAACCCGATATACGTCAATACCTCATTTCTCACAAACTTTGTTTATATTCAGATGTTGTGAATAGGGCTCAGTTATTGGAGCGCAATAATGAGTTAGCTCAACCAAAAGGCAACGACCAACAACACGATAATAATTATACCGGTGGCAACGGCCATCGGAACAATGATAACCATCGTGGGGGAAATTATCATGTCAAGAATGGTAACCACTTCGGTGGTAATCATGTCCAAGATAATAGAAGTGGAAATTTTAAGAAGAGAAGGTTCAATAATGATGGAAAGACAGCAGTAACGGCACCTGTTTCAAAGGAAGAAGAACGACCACCGGTCGTATGTTTCAAATGCGGTAAGGAGGGACACATTCGTCCAAACTGTACGCAGCAACCCAAAGAGTGTTTCAATTGCGGAAGAGAAGGTCACCTAGCTCAATTTTGTCGTGTAGTGAAGTTAAGTCCAGCTGGGATAGTGATACCAAAGGATGTCCCAGACAAGTCAAAGCTGGTAGTTTAAGTGAGATCCTTTGTCGAGGAACCCGAATGAAGTTATCAAGTTAATTATAAATTCTTGCAAAGTCTATACCTTATTAGATACTGGTTCTACCCATTCTTTTATCTCTCTTGCTTGCACTCAATGTTTAAATTTGACTCCGGAGAAATTAGACTTTTACTTATCGGTTGAAACTCCGTTAAGAGAAACCTTCATTACATGTGTTATCCAAGTCTTGGATGAGAGTCACAGTTTTGAATGATATTTCTATTGTTAATAAATTTGCTGATGTATTCTTAAAAACTTCTTAGCCTACCCCTAGAACGTGAAATCGAATTTTGTATTGACCCCGGTACAAAAACCCATTTCTAAAACCCTTAAATATTTCTTCAACCAAAACGAACGTAACATGCGCCAAAGATGTTGGCTCGAGCTATTGAAGACTACAACTATACCATTCAATATCATTGTAGAAGAGCGAACGTGGTAGCTGACGCGTTGAGTAGAAGATCGTATGTGTTTACGAGTGCGAATATACGAACCTACGTGAAGATAACGAATATATGATTAGAACCAACTTTAGTCGATAATGTTAAAGTTGCTAAAGCTACAGACCCGGAGCTGATGAATACGAAGAAGAAGGTTCAAGAGGGCATTATTTTAAAAGCAAGAGTTACTGAAGAGAGGAAATCTTAACCCTCGATTTAATTGGCCCATTTGAAATCCTCGATTGAATAGGAACTGTGGCTTATAGACTCGTTTTATCGCCAAGTATGTCGCGTGTTCATAACGTTTTTAACGTATCGATGTTACATAAATATGTGGATGACCCGAACCACATTATTAATTTAAGAACCGGACGAGATAGCGGATAATTTAACGTATGAAGATGTACATATTAAAATCTTGAAATATATTTTACGCTCAAAGGTTATACCTCAAGAGTTAGAATCTGCTGAAGTGTCCTCATTTGTTCGGCATACTAGGTACGTACGGGGCAAAATTTCATAAGGAGGAGAGATTGTAAAATCCCAAATTTTACGAATCAAGATTTAATTTTCTCAAAATATTTTTTTCAAAATTATGGTGTGGATTTGAGATAATGTTATAGTTGTGGGTAATATTTATAAATTTTGAAAAGTATGCAAGTTGTTGTATAATATTCTTTTTGTCAGGGAATATTCGTACGACGGTACAATCATTGGTGGACCCCATAACAGAATTATTGTTGGATTGAGAAAACGACAAATTAAAATATTTTTATGAAAATAACGGCGGAAGTTTTACCGTTAAAACTGTTGAACTACTCGATAGTAAAAAAGTACGATGTCTGGCATTGGTTGCATACTTGCAATACCGGTATTGATTATTGATGCTTATGTGAGAAGTCACTCAGTATTATTCAATTATTGCTACAGTAATTGTTGCATAGTATCTCACGTTATTTGATTCAATTATTGTCGATTTTTTATATATTATTAAATCAATAATTGAGACGACGAAGTTATTAATATTATTATTTGCAATATTAACGATGTCTAGAAGTTCATCGAGGAGATATTTGGTCACCTAATTTGCGCCAATAGGAGAAATCCTTATTGGAAAGCCCCATCTTTTTCACAGGAGCGACACAGTCGATTAATATTGTGAATTATAATAATGGTGATAAATTTTGTTTTATTATTATTATAAATGTAATAAAAGCAGAAAAGTAACTTTTTATATAAAGCAGAATACTTTTTATAAAGTTTTGTTTTATTTGATTATAAATAAAATATATTATATTTTATTATGCATAGTGTTTGCATAAGTGCATGCATAGTATTTGCCTAGTAAAAAATTTTATATAAAATAGAATACTTTTATAAAGTTATTTGTTTTATTAGATTTTAAATAAAATATATTATATTTTATTATGCATAGTGTTTGCATAGTGCCTGCATAGTATTTGCATAGTAAAATCTTTTTATATAAAATAGAATATTTTTATAAAGTTATTTATTTTATTAGATTTTAAATAAATTATATTATATTTTATTATGCATAGTGTTTGCATAGTACCTGCATAGTATTTGCATAGTAAAAACTTTTTATATAAAATAGAATACTTTTCATAAAGTTTTGTTTTATTTGATTATAAATAGAATATATTATATTTTATTGCATAGTGCAGCATAGTATCCTTTCCATTCTCCTATAAATAGGATGCTTAGTTAAAATTGAAAATCACACCAGAAATTCAGAGAATTCTTCTTCTATAATCTTGAGTGTATTTCTTTAAAGTTTAAGAAAGTTTTGAGCGTAGAAAATAGTGCAAGTTTTCTTCAAGTATATCCCCGCCCTACCGTCGGAATACTCTTCTTTTTAAGGTAAGGGGCATTATTCTTTCGTATACATGAAGAGAATTATTTTCTTTCAATACTCGTAAGGGTTGTTATTCCATTTTTTATTATTATGTTGGAATAACCTTTCATCAAGATATCGCATACATGGTGAAATTCTTTCGTTATTCCATTCTTTATTATTCATTGGAATAACTTTGTTTGTCTTGATATTCGTCGCATGCCCTGGTGAATTCTATTGTTATTCCATTCTTTATTATTACGTTGGAATATCATATCAGTGCGTATTACGCATGACCAGTTCCATTCTTTAATATTCATTGAAATATCCATGTCATGCGCGGATTACGCATGACACGTTCCGATTATTTATTATTATGTTGGAATAACTATCTATAGAAATACCGCATACATGGTGAAATTCTTACATTATTCCATTTTTTATTATTACTGTTGAAATGATTTGTCTCACGTGGATTACCGCATGGCGGGCAAAAAATCCATTTATGATTTCATATATTCTATTATACTCGGTTGGTTAAAGTTTTAGCTTCTATACTCCATGAAATTAGTAGAATATCCCGGATATTTGCGCTTCATCCAAAGATCTTTTCATGGAAATATTTTCTCGAGCATTCTTGAATTTTACTCCACAAAGCAGTATCATGTTAACAATTTGGACGTTATTGAGTTCAGGATAAATTAACTTATAAATCTTTAAAATTTATTCTTGAACTTATTTTATTGAATTGTCATCATCCTCATGCTTATATTATGTTGTAAGTCATCACGTGGCATGTAGTGCATAGATGGACTTGGTATGATTATGACTAGGGATTATTCGGTATAATCATGACCGTAATGTTACAAATGATGTGGAAAAAGTCCTCATTGGCCCGTAGTGCATTGATGGGACGCTTTTTGGTATGATTATGGCTATGGATTCTCTTGACCAAGGGTGCAAAGATGAATTGTTTTATGGCATGATCGATCTGGTTGATGAAAAACACGATTATCTCTGGCCCGTAGTGCATAGATAATTCGTGGTCGTGATACTAAAGAATAACCTTGGCCTGTAGTGCAGGGATGATTTAATGTTGAGGATTATTTATTAAGCTGAGTCTCAGCGATAAAAGTGATGAAAAACCTTTTAAATCATAGAAGATAGTAGATTTTATACTCTACTTGACTCTTCTAATGGATTGCTTATTCATTGCGATTGTTGATCTAAAACTTGTTGTCTATTATATTCTATCGGTTGTTATCTTTGTTGAAGGCTAAGGATAATTTATTCTGCATTATCTTAGTCATAATAATTCTTACTAGGCTAGTTGAGCTCACCCTTTCTTTCAATGTTCTCTTCAGGAAATGAGAATATAGCTGGGACGAGTCGGGGAACGGATTGACGGTCCATATGGTGTTTTAGTAGTCCTCACTATTCTATAAAATAGTGTGACAATAAATGTATTGAGGACTTATTTTGAGTTTGAATACTGTCTAGAAGACAATATTTGTATTAAAACTCATAGCTCATGTTGTATATTTAAATTTGTATTTGTATTTTGTACCATGTATTTGGCGACTCAGAATGGGTGATGAATACCTATTTTGGGGGCGTCACAGTTGGTATCAAAGCTTAGGGATATGATCCCTGGCTGAGATGTGAGATAAGAACTAGGAGGGGAGAGACAGGGAATTCCTTCGCTAGTATGACCTACCTAAGTTTATTTGGTATTTAATTGGTCGGTCAGGGTATAGGGATAATATGTGATATGTCAATTAACCCTTGTTTTGTGACAGTGTTTGAGAATGGCATCTGAAAATGTTGAGATCAGCAATGAAGCCCATGAGACCGTTGAGTCACCAACGATCAATACCCAGGATAATGTGCAACAAGAAGACAATAATCCTCAGGTAAACAATGACACCGATCAGATGATGAACGATGGGATGATCAGAGGCTTTATGCAATTCATGCAACATCAGGCGATAGAGACTCCTGTTCAAAATGTAGGTGGAAATAATAGTAACCCACGGCTGGTTACTGCTAAGCAGTTCAAGGAGCTGGGACCGCCGGAGTTTTTGGGAAAGTCAGAACCACTTAGGGCGGAGACGTGGTTAAAGCAGATCACTAAGATATTTGATGTCTTGGGATGCTCCGAGGAGCAAAAGGTTCCCTTTGCCACCTTTATGTTACGTGAAGAGGCAGATTACTGGTGGGAATCTATAAAACGTACCTAGCCTGACGCATTCAAGATGTCTTGGGAGAAGTTCCAAGAGTTGTTCAACGACAAGTACTTTCCTGAAAGTATTCGTCACATGAAGGAGGTGGAGTTTATCAAGTTGGAGCAAAACAATATGATCGTGTCGCAATACGAGGCTAAATTTATGGAGTTATCCTGGTTTGAATCCCATTTGGGCGATAATGAGGAGCAAATGACGCAAATATTTCTAAGAGGTTTGAAACCCGATATACGTCAATACCTCATTTCTCACAAACTTTGTTTATATTCAGATGTTGTGAATAGGGCTCAGTTATTGGAGCGCAATAATGAGTTAGCTCAACCAAAAGGCAACGACCAACAACACGATAATAATCATATCGGTGGCAACAGCCATCGGAACAATGATAACCATCGTGGGGGAAATTATCATGCCAAGAATGGTAGCCACTTCGGTGGTAATCATGGCCAAAATAATAAAAGTGGAAATTGCAAGAAGAGAAGGTTCAATAATGATGGAAAGACAGCAGTACCAGCACCTATTTCAAAGGAAGAAAAATGACCACCAGTCGTATGTTTCAAATGCGGACAGGAGGGACACATCCATCCAAACTGTACGCAGCAACCCAAAGCGTGTTTCAATTGCGAAAGAGAAGGTCACCTAGCTCGATTTTGTCGTGTAGTGAAGTCAAGTCCAACTGGGATAGTGATGCCAAAAGATGTCCCAGAAAAGTCAAAGCCGGTAGTTTAAGTGAGAGCGTTTGTCGAGGAACCCGAACGAAGTTATCACGGCTAAGTTAATTATAAATTCTTGCGAAGTCTATACCTTATTAGATACCGGTTCTACCCATTCTTTTATCTCTCTTGCTTGCACTCAACGTTTAAATTTGACTCTGGAGAAATTAGACTTTGACTTATCGGTTGAAACTCCGTTAGTTCGACACACAGTTCATATATATATATATATATATATATATATATATATATATATATAAGCAAATAAACGCTCTGCAAAAGTTCAGGCTCAATCGAGGCATAACTCGATAATGTTAGTCCATATATATATATATATATATATATATATATATATATATATATATATATATATATATATATATATAAATCTGAAATAAAACCACGAACCAAAGTTCGGGCAAACACTTATAACATGACTCTCAACGTGAAGAAGGGTGTGTGCAAAGATGAAGAGAAAGGCTTTAAAGTGTGTGAGAAGGCTTACAGTGGGCTGCCAAAGAAGACTTCTATATCTTTAAAGCGATGAACACTCGGCTCCCATCAGTACAAAAATAGCTATATATGAGCTCACAAGTGTATAAAATGAGAAAGCACTCAGTATAGAGAGAGTACGGAGCAAATTTGGCAGGGCTTCCTCGCCTTTCTTTTTTCTTAAAATGGCCACCCCAAGTCCTCTATTTATAGAGGGGGCCCTAGTGAACTCTTAATTTCACTTGAGTGTACTCGAGGCTACCGGGTTACCGTGTTTTATTGGTCGATTCATCTCAAAGTACGTGCACGTAGGCACTGTAATGTCCGCTCGAACTTTTAAAACTACAATCCGGGCATCCGACTGAGGTATATAGGACCTATTTCGGACCGCCGTTGTTGAGAGTTACGCAATGGCATGGAATTAGAGGTTGTACGAAGTCAGGAAGATGGGACGGTGCCCTCTGGTCTTCAAGCTTCAAATTCCATCTGTTACCCTGCGTAATAGTCACTCGTGATTGGTTTTTCTTGATTCTTGTGGGACATTGTTGTGTAGAAATGTATGTATGAGATGTTGAGACGACGTGATGTGGCTTTGAGTTGGCGTGATGTGGCTTTGAGTTGGCGAGATGTCGACTTTGCCCCTCACCGGAGTTATCGTTTGAAATTGGGGTAAAGCGACGTTGCTCGTGGTTATCTCGAAATTGACCGCCGCAAGTGTTGAAGGTCCTCAGTATCATCTCTGAGGTGTGCTTGTCCTCCCGGTGTTATTCCCAGGCTTTGTCGTGAGTGCCTCGGTGTGAGTGTCGAGGTTGAAATTGATTGCACGCATTTGAAACAAGCATTTCCGGGGTTATCGCCGGAACTGCATTCCTTGGGGTTATCTCCAAGGTTGATATCTGCTACTCCCAGTGTTGGGACTGAGACTGGATACCTTAGGGTTATCTCCGAGATTAATCGGTCTTCTCCGGTGGAATTTCCGGTATTGGAACTGCATGCCTCGGGGTTATCTCGAGGTTGAAAAGTTACATTCGGTGTGTGTGTTCCGGTTGAGACTGAACTTCCGGTAGTATCCGGACTGGATGTGAGCTGTCTTCCAGGGTTATCTCTGAAAGACGAATCTGCATTTCTGCAATGTCAATGATAGGTGTGCAAAAAATTTCGAGTGTCTACAAAGGTAACTTTGTATCATCCTATAAATTACGTAATATGATCCTAAATTATAGAGATTATAGTAAATGTATTACCCGTATAGCGAGTGTTGCTGGAGACATTGTCGACCCTGAAGTACAATCCTTCGGCGTATGGACTTTATCCCAGAACTCCATCATAGTAGGAGATCGTCCCAAGCTACTCCGCATAGCCTAAATCATGTACATTAATTATTATTACCTTACTTTACTATAGTTGTAGTTTAATATTAAATTAAACTAAATATAAATACATACCGACTTAACCTCCTGATACGACTGCGAGCCAAAAGTATGTACAACTTGTAGCTGGCCTCGATTCTTCTTCATCTGCTCAGACTTGGTCTTGAAGGCAGCATCATCCCAATATGTACACATGGCAGCCCATGCTGCATCCGACATCTTGTCGGTACGATGATGGCGTATATAGTAGTCCTAGGAGATTCTTCTATCGCCTGACGCCGCCTCATACGCATCTCGTATAGCCAGCCAGAATAGTTCTTCGAGATGTGCGCAATAATAACGGCGTCACCATCTGCCTCAGTGATGCTGGGATCATATCTATAATACCTCTAGCAAGCGAACATAACATACATATAATTAATTATTTGAACAATATGTAAATAACTTGAACCTTGATTTAGTATATGTAATTAAACTTACGTGAAACTCCCGCAACACTGCCACCATAAAGTTGGCATCAGAACGCATCTTGGCTAAATTGCATGCGCGACCAACCGGAGATGTGCGGACATATGGCGTGTACAACCGCTTAACTTAGTAACCGAATCCATAATACTAGAAAACAAAATTTGTATGGAACATTTTAATTTATTAATCACATAATAATATCATTCTATAATTGGACATAAATATAGTAAAGTTAAAACCTACCATGTTGGCCCGACATCAACGGGGCATATGTCGGGAACCGCTGGCGGATAACCTAATAGACCGAGGTTAGGCCCTCGCTGACGTCGACGTCTAGCATATGTATAAATATTTAATATAGTCATGACATTGATATATTATAGTAAATGAATGTTTAATATAGTTATGAAAAAAAGTGTTAACTCATTAGGCGATTTAAGATGACCGCCTACGAGAACTAGTCACCCAATCCATCGCTACCACAGTCACCTCCACCGCTATGTCTAGGCATAGTTGTACTACTGAAATACTAGACATAAATTTGCATTAGTGAAATTAATTTCATTGCAATTATTCTAGTGATTTGTTTTAGTGGGATAATATTTACAAAACACCAAGTTCTGGAGAAGTAATACGTCATCAAACCCGTTAGAATCAAATTCATTTTCATCCTCTGATTCTGTCTCTTCCTCTTCTGTATCAATTTCTTCCTCAGTATCATCTTCTACCATCACGTACGGACTCACAACCACATCTTCTTCCATTTCGTCGACATCGGGTACATCAACAACATCATCTACCAACACGTCCCCATCATATTGCAATACGTGGCTGGGATTGCTAACTTCTTCTTGCAATGGGTGATCCGTTCCAGACAGATTAGTACCATCAAATGATCGAGTCTTTTTATCACAGCTATATACCAGGGGCTTCTATAATTTACGACATTAGGGGCGTAGTACACTTGAGTTACTTGGTTGGCTAACACAAATACGTTATCAGACTGTAACTTGGATTTTATATCTACTGTGATGATTCTATTACGATCAACTTTAACACCCTTTGCAGTATCAAACCAGCGACACTTAAATGTAATGAACTTTTTGGCCTCTGGATAATTGAGCACAACAACTTCCTCTAATCTTCCATAGTAATTGGACTCAAAATCTCCGTAACAACTTCCCAACACGACAACGCCAGATTTAACTGATGTCAATTTATTCACGTCATCAACCTTGAATCTATACCCATTCACAATGCAGTCTGGAAATGAACTAATAAGTTTGTATGGGCCTAAAATGATATCTCTAAAATGCTCATACGCATTCTCTTTTTCGACCCTTCTCTTAAACCACTGGTGAAAATTTTCATTAGTGAATGCTTCCATCTGTGAAGTAGTCAACCCCGGGTTAGAAGCATGCGCTTCCAATTCGAATGAACTGCGTACAATAATATGACAATTGTTTAATTGTTGATTAAGGTTAAATAAATCATTTTCTACTTGTAATAATACATACTTGATGTACGACGATACTTCAGGTATATTTAGAAGCACATATGTAGAGATAATCTTTAAATCTTTATCGGTTAGGTAAGTCTTCATCTCATGTCCAAATGGTTTAGTTGGATAAGTAAATACAACCAACTCATCATCAGCACGACCAGACGGATCAGCGACCTCATTCTAACTTAGACAGTTGTGCTTCATTGCGACTACATCGTTAAAGTACAACGAGCAGAAGTTGACAAGCTCTTCCTCCGTATAGCGTTCAGCAATAGAACCCTCTACGTGAGCTTTGTTTTTAACTTTCTGCTTTAATCGACGTATATACCTGAAATATGAAAGTATGTGATATTACCTGATAAGTTAATTATAAAGACGATAAATATTACACAATGTATGTGATATTACCTCTCAAATGGATACATCCATCGATATTGCACTAGTCCTCCAAGCTTAAGTTCATATGGCAGATGAATAGGCAAATGCTCCATGCTGTTGAAGAACCCCGGTGGTAAGATCATTTCGAGCTTGCACATTGTCAACACTATGTTTTTCTCCATCTGCTCTACATCACTATACCTTATAACAGTTGAGCAAATATCCCGAAAGAAATTTGAAAGTGCGGTAAAAGTATCATTAATATTCCTGGGTAACACCTCACGAAATGCAATTGGCATCAATTTCTGCATGAATACATGACAGTCGTGACTTTTGAACCCAGTAATTTTCAACTGCTCAACCTTAGTACAACGAGATATGTTAGAAGTATATCCATCTGGGAGCTTCAATGCGTTAAGCCACTTGCAAATGTTTTCAACCTGTTGCTTGGTAAGACAAAATGGAGCTTTATGTTTTGTGTTGTTAGGTCGGATCCACAATTCCCGCCTGATATTAATTTCCTCCAAGTCTTTAAGTGCTTTATCATTGTATTTTATTTTACCACTCGTATCTAGTACGACGTAAAATAAGTTCTCAAATACATTTTTTTCTGTATGCATAACATCTATACAGTGCCGAAGTGCTAGTGTGACCCAGTATAGCAACTCAAACTAAATTGGCGAGTGTGTCAGTTATGACTTTTCCCATATCCTATAGCTCTCAACTTACTATGCTCCTTCCCAGGCGGTAGAAATGTTAGATCATTTAGCCAGCCCAATATGTTGCTGCCCGACAAGCGACCAAAAACCCCCTTCTTCTCTGTCTTTTTGTTGAACTATGTAGACATCTTTCTATAATTGTGCTCAGCAGGCAAGAATCTACGAGCAGTTCCAAATAAACTAGTTTTTCGGCCATGACGTAGTTGAGTGCCTTGCACATCCCCCATACAGACTGGACATGACAGCTTACCATGAGTTGACCAACCACTAATCATCCCTAGTACTGGAAAGTCAGTGATAGTCCACAACAAGGTTGCCTTCATCACAAAATCTGCCTGACAAATTTATCAAGAGTCTGAACACATGTTTTCCACAGCATCTTAAGTTCATCGACTAACGACCTAAGGTACACGTTAATGTCTTTTGTAGGACTCTTATCCCCCGGTATAAGTAAGGTCAGGAAAAGATACGGATCCTTCATGCACATTAACGGTGGAAGATTATAAGCTACCATAATCACTGGCCAAACAGAGTAAGGCAGACTAAAATTATTAAATGGACAGAAGCCATCTGTAGTCATGCCAAGCCTGACATTCCTAACTTCGTTGGCAAATTGTGGAAAATTGGCATCAAAATTCTTCCATTCATCTCCATCAGCTAGGTGAGTCAGCTGACCAGGCACGACATCCCTTTGTTTTTATGTCAACTCATATGTTGAGCAGTGTGCGTAGACATGAATAGCCACTGCAACCTCGGCGCAAGAGGAAAGTACCGTAAAATCTTCTTTGGAACATGTTTCTTCTTCCCCCCCACGTTTTGTGATCTTATATCTTGGCGAGTTGAAAATATCACACTGCACCTTATCTTTGTCCTCCCCATAGTATAACATCAATCCTGCTCACACGCATCGATCATCTCATACCCGAGATTCAACCCCTTAACCATCTTCTTCACCTCATAGTAATTCGCGGGCATAGTATTATTCCTAGGTAAGAACTCGCTGAGAATATCAAGTAAATCATTGAATCCTCTCTCACTGCAGTCATGCTCATTCTTAAAATGTAAAAGCTTCATAACTGTAGAAAGTCTGGTGTGCTTGTCATTTCCAGGATATAATGGAACACCCAATTCAGATAGCAACTTGTAGAAAGCAGTTGTTGAATCATTTGGCTTTTCTTCGAAAAACCGCTTGACGATGCTCGTTTTCACTTGGGCCAATATTGTTAGGGCCATACGCATCAACCAACATTTGCAGACGACGTCACGCTTATCGATTGTGAATCCTCGTGAACCGATTGGTCTACAAAGATTATCTCGTCCGTTCTTCTAAACTCAATTTGATTCCCCGTGATGAATCCATACCGAATACCCATCCACAAACTTACGTGAATATAAGTCAAATTTAACTTCACCTGCAGCCTTCCATATCACGTTCTTACACTTCAAACACAGGCATCTCATCTTCCCGTTCGGATCATCAACATGTTCTATTGCTTTGTTCATAAAATTGGACACCCCTTCTGCAAGACGCAACAACTAATCCCCTCCCATCAATCTTAATTCTACACAAGACATCCAACTCGCGTTTCGACATCTTTAATTAAAGAAAATACCCAATTAGATCAAGAATAATCATGAATGTGGTACATGCATGTATTTAGTTTACCTAGTATATATCTCCACTCTACAGGGGTCATGGATTGGACCCATATCAGGCAATGATTCATTCCTAGTAGAGAAGTGATCGTTCGCTCATCTAGAGGGTTGCTTAACCTAGAACTTTGTTCAGCAACTTAATGGCACTCCTTCAGTATGTTGTCATCTGTTATGATGGAACAGTGAGGAATGTCCGCAATAATTCAATTAACTTTATTATTCGAGTATATGACACAAACATGAACTATGACCATTTTTTTTTAATTGTTGCCGAGGAACCGGTTGGAGTACTATTAGCTGCAACTGCTATGTCGAACCCTGCATACAAGGAAGTGCTTCATTTAATTTATATGGTATTATATTATAGTTAATTTAATTTATATGTTATTATGTTTGAAAATTGTGACAAACTAAGCAAATGGTACTTAGTTTATTTTATCAATGAAAAATTAGGTAAATGCTACCCAGTCAACATGTATTTTATTTTATTTATTGAATATTTAGACAACTTATTATTTCAATTTATTATTAATTGTGAAAACTAAGCAAATTATACTTAGTATATTATTTTATGTTATGTAAATTTATTTCAAATATATTTTGTTATTTTAATTTATGTTTATTTAATTTATTAGCTTTGATTTTATTTAATTCACGATATTTTTTATGTAATGGAAAACTAAGCAAATGCTACTTAGTTTAAGATAATTATTGTATTTTATTTTATTTTACTATATTTTATTTTATTTTATTTTATTTTATTTTATTTTATTTTATTTTATTTTTTATTATATTATATTATTTAAATTAATTAATTTACATTTAATGATATTAAATTAAATTTAAAAATTTTAATTTATTCTAGTTTATTATTAAATTTAATTTATTAATATACTTTTATTTATTTATGTATTTTAAGGTATTTTATTTTAATTTATTTTACTTTATATGTTTTACTTTAATTTCATTTAATTTAAAATTAAGTTAGTTAAATTAAATTAAATTTATTTATTTATTTATTTAGATTTATTTATTTAATTTAATTTTTATTATATTATATTAAATAATAAAGTAAATTTATTTTATTGTATTAAATTAAATTTATTTTATTTTATTTTTAATTATATTATATTAAATAATAAATTTATTTTATTTTATTTTATTAAATTTATTTGATGTTATTAAATATATTTTATTTTAAAGTTTATTATATTATATTATATTATATAATTTATTAAAGTTATTTAAATCTCCTAGTATTTTTTTGTATTAATTTATTTAATTTTTCTAGTATTACTACATAGTTTTAGTAGCAAACTAAGTCCTAATTGTCTTTTATATAGTTAATTAAATATTTATTTATTACCATCTATAACTTCCATAGAAATTCAGTCGGAAATTCCGTCGGAATTAATATTCAACACCAAAATAAAAGAAGTCTTCAATTGATTCACAATGCTAGAAAAGGCAGAAATCAGAACACTACAAATTATAAGTTTATCACACTGCATTTCACTTCATATAGCAGCAAAAGGCATAAAAATGATATATTATAACCAAATTGAACCAAATTAATATATATAATAACTGGACCAAATTCAGATACATCAAATTCACTGTAACAGAACCAAATTAGACTGTTGACCCCAAATTAGAACCAAATCAAATGCAATTGTATTGACCCCAAATTATACTACGAAACTTACCAAAATTATGATATATATTAACCCTATAACTCCAGATTATGATATATATTAACCCTATAACCAAATCAGATGCAATTGTAACTTTAAACCAATTCCAGTCAAAATCAGTAGCATATATATATTAACCCTAGCTAAAAAAATTAGGAATTTCAATATGTACCTTGAATTACAAGAGGAGAAATAAGGAGGGAAAGAGAGAATCGGAGGGTTTAAAAGCTAGCCGCCCATGATGTGGTGGTCGCAATGGTGTCTTTGGTGGCGTAAGGTAGAAGGCTTGTGGTGGTCGCCGGTGGTGTGTTGGTGGCAGGGCAGAGAAGGTTCAGTTGAGAAGGCGAGAGGGCGGCTGAAAGAGAGAGATAGATAGAGAGACAGAGAGCAGCGTCTGAAATGAATCTGTAGATCTGTTTCTATTTAACTATTTTTGACGGAATTTTGTCAAAATTATATCTGTCAAGGATACGTTAAATTCGACGAACATTCTGTCGAAAATACTAATATTCCGTCAAGAAAATAATTCGCGCTGGCGGGCTTTTTTGGCACCTTTACTCGCACATATTTTTGACCGAATTCGGTCGTGTTTATGTTATTTCTGAGAGAATTAGTTCCGACATAATATTGCATCGGGAATACTCTAAGACCGACTGAATTATTTCTGTCGACAATATATCCGTCGGAATTAGCCAATTTTCTTGTAGTGTATAAAAGACAACATTATTCAAAAGATAAAAGATGATGATGAGCACTGAACATTAATACAAAAGAAGAATAATCATCAGAGATGAACATCGGGCTAAACAAGAGAAAATGTAGAGTACGGTCAACTCTACAAACTGAGAGATGTCCAAAAGCTGCCAAGTCCAAAAGAGAATGAGATTAAAGTTAATCTTGGTAGCATCTCATCAGATCACACGAAGCAGATGAGTACATGAAAAGGTCAGTGCCGCAGAGCCAAAGACAAAAGAGCTAGAAAGCTCAAAAGCAAATGAGCCAAAGCCGTAGAGCCAAGAAAGTGGAAGACATGGCAGAGCTGAAGGCCCAAATATGAAGAAGCCATGTTGTTGATGTAGATAACATAAGAGTGGTAGAGCATAAGCTAAATCTCAAGGCACCACTATACGTTTCATCAGGAACACTTAGAATCAACCAGCTAAAGACATAGAGCACAAGTCTATGATTATGAGAGTGTTTAATGTTGCCAAGCATAAAAGTAAAATAGCTTTAAGTGAATAGCTAGACAACACATCAACATTGATCATGAGTAGTTGTTGATAATCAGAAGAAATCAAGCTTCAATAAGAATTCAGCAAGCACCAAAAAGATGATCAACAATGCTACAAAGTACCATAAGATGAAGAGTATTCAAGTCATCTTAGCAGCACCTCAATCACACTTCTAAAAAAATAGGAAGAAGGGTCAGTGGATCCTGATCTGTGTGACCAAAATGGGGTCGATGGATCCTAATCTTAAGGATTGAATTGGGGTCAGTGGATCCTATTCATTAGTGATTGAATTGTCGAGTCTAAGTGACTCAATGCCGAGACTTTGTGACTCGAAGGAATCTTAGGGATTCATATGTAAATGGTCTGCTAGGCCTATATCCTTAGTTGATATCATACTTGTTGAGTAGAAGAGTGGAGTATGAGTTGTTTAGTATCTGAACCACTTAAAACCTCTTGCATCTTTTACATTCTGCACTTTATGTTCTGCAATCTATAACTACTATATCTACTATGTGATTGATCATTCATATAACTTTATTTAAGAACTGAGATCTCTGAGAAAATCTTTAAGGGTATTTTTTTCCAAACTTATATTCCACTGCGTATATATAATCTTGATTAATTAATTATTTAGTAACTCTCAAATAAGTAATTATGAAAGAATTTTAAAGATCTATTCGACCCCTTCTAGATTTATAGTGTGCCTTTAGAAAATAACAATCTATACTATTCTCGATTCAATCATACTGGAGCAGGCACTTTATACTTCCCAAAACTATCGGCGGATCCATCCAATCTATCCTTAACAGATTTCTTTGGAAGGGTCCATCCCTTGCTAAGTGTGGTGCAAAAGTGGCTTGGCACAATATCTCCCTTCTAGTCAATGAAAGTGGACTTGGTATAAAAAATATTTTGGATTGGAACAAAGATCTCATAATGACCCATTTTATTAACATAATCAAATTTCAACAATCATCTTACTGGGTTAACTGGATTAAAGCTTCTGTGCTTAAGAGTAATTTTTTTTGCAGATTCCCATACCTTGTGAGTTGTGACTGCTCCTAGATATGGAAACAAGTCCTTAAATTACGTCCCAGTGCTTTGTAATTCATAACTTATCATGTTGGTCGAGGAAATCACACATCATTCTAGTATGACCTTTGGTTGTAGGGGGAGTCAATCAATTTCAGCCCCACCTTACTATCTACTTCTTGGCTTTCTCGTACTACCTTTGTCAGCGAGGCAATTCAGAATATGTAATGGGTTCTCCCTCGGTCGCCACCATGAGATGGTCCTACTTCAAAGGAGACTTGAAGATGTTCCAATTCATCCCAACATTGATGATTATATTACTTGGAACTCATTGAGCATCTCAAACATCATGACTTCCACCATTTTGGACTGCATTCTGTCTCATAAACCTCAGGTTAATTGGTATCACATTCTTTGGCATAAACTATATGTTCCCAAATTTTCTTTCATCTGATCGTGTGGCATGTTTTGCTTAAAAGACCATACTAATGACATTACAATGCAATACACATCAAATGTGCTTGCTTTATGTCCTCTATGCCAAAATCACAACGAAACATTTGACCATTCGTTTTTTTTATGTCCATACTTAACACTATTCTATAAGCACCCCTCAGATTGGGGAATTGGCACAACATTCCTGAAACAACCCCGGGTCAAATCCCGAGTCCGGAACAAATCTCGGGTCAAATCTCAAGTCCGAATCGAACCAAATCCATCAAAATAAGGCCTCAAACTACTGACCCAATAGTATCTTCTTGGGTCATCTTAGCCCACCACAGGCTCCCAAAAGGTCATGACTTGAAGGTACTATTGGTAGTAACTTATTTCCTTATATGCAAACAAATTTTTCCATATCTTTCGATGTGGGACTGGGGTGTTACAAACTCCCCCACTTAAATTTTTGACGCCCCGTCAAAATCCGATCACACACACTACGGACCCAAAGATCTTTGCCTCTCTAGCCATTGTGGGATAATCTTGGTCAGGCTTCGTGTCCACACCTCCGGACCTCCATCTCTCTCCATCAGGATAATACCACCACCTTCGTGTCCCCACCTCTCCGCAACCCGATCAAATGACCCAGGACCGAGCTTTGAGAGTGGGTTTGATACCATATGAAACAACTTGGGTCAAATCCCGAGTCCGAAACAAATCTCGGGTCAAATCCCAAGTCCGAATCGAATCAAATCCATCAAAATAAGGCCTCAAACTACTGACCCAATAGTATCTTCTTGGGTCATCTTAGCCCACCACAGGCTCCCAAAAGGTCATGACTTGAAGGTATTATTGGTAGTAACTTATTTCCTTATATGCAGACAAATTTTTCCATATCTTTCGATGTGGGACTGGGGTGTTACAATTCCAATAGACTGGGTTGGTCTCATTGACTCAATCATTCAGTTTCAAGGCAGTAACTTATCTAAAAACATCCTTTGTCTAGCTCTCAGTGGCTACATCCTTATACAAGATTTGAGAAGCAAGGAACATGAAGATACATAAGGATGCTCTCATTCCACCTAGACAACTTGCCAATGATATTGTTAATATTATAAAGTCTAAACTTTCTCGAGCTAAATCTTTTGTTAAAACCACTAAAATTTTTTTATTGTAACTGGCTTATTTAATTTTGAGGGTTTCCTCTCGTTTATAGTTTTATCACTTGTAGGTAGGGCTGAGCAATGAATCAAATTGGAACCGAAATCGCACCAAAAATTGCACAAATCGCACCAATTAAAACCGCACTAACGGTTTCGACGTATGAGGCGATTTTAGGTGGGTTGAAAAACCAAATTTACGATTTTGGTTTGGTTACTAGTCAAAACAGCACCAAATAATCATCATATTTTCTCAAATTTGCTACAAGTATATATAATTCTCTACTATAAAATATTCTCCTCATTTTATTTTAGAAGACAAATATTGCAGGGTTGAATGAAGAATAAATAGTATCAATTATATTTGCAAATCAAGAGTGGTTTGGTATTTCCTAAATCAAATATGATAACATAGTATTAATGAATCATATAATTGTTGATGTCTGTACTATTTTGCTAAATTAGCTCCATGATTGTGTTCATTGCGTAATATGTTTTGCGTGAATGATTTTGCTAACTATTTTACGGGTTTGTTATTTCAATTGGTTTTGGAACCAAAACCGTATCAAATGAAACTAAACTGCACGGTTCAAAACCACACCGCACCAATCACAAATGATTTCATGTGCGATTTTATATTTTTCAAATCGCACCTAAGCGATTTCGTGTTCAAACCGTACCAAATAGTACCATGCTCACCCCTACTTGTAGGCCTTTCTTCAAATGACTATACTCGTCTGCGTGTCAATTGACCAACTTATCCAAAAATAAATTTGATGCTAACCGCTTCCTTTGTGGGGGTATGCTCCTTGTCATTGTATATTTTGTTGTCAGCTATACAATCAACAAAAGAATTTGGCATTATCTATGAAATTTGAACATAAGGAAAAACAGAGCCAAGTGGCTCCCAATCATTGCTCCCGCTTAACACCCAAAACTCTCGCCCCCTTCTTCCAGATAGTGTCGCCTCGAGCAATTCCTCTGTTCTTTGATTTCTGATCTGTAGTTTATATAAACCCAGATCATGTATACAATCATATACAATTTTCAAAAATTTAATTCAATTTGTTGATTCTTCTCTTGATCTACCGTATTTGTCAAAAAAACCTTACCTCCGATTCTCAAATCCCATTTGCAGCTCAGCTGAATCTTTGTGTTCTAGGGTTTAAATTTGTTGGAACTTTTGATTTGTTATTGCACATATATAGACAGATATACACAACTATAATAGAGAGATACAGAGAGAGAAAATGGCATCGGGGGCACCGATAAACAAGATAGAGAGAGCACACCAGATGTACAGGGAAGGAAGTTATGAGGAAGCGCTTGTATTTTATACAGAAGCGCTTTCCATGGCTAAGACTAAATCACAGAAGATCGCTCTTCATAGCAACAGAGCTGCTTGCTATCTCAAACTTCATCATTTCAACAAGGTACCCTTTTCTTCAGTTAGTTTCTACAGTTACGAATTTATGTGAAAATTGTTAAAAAAAATTTTGTTTATGAGAATCTTTATCGAGCCTGTTGTTAAAAATTTATGGGTCTCACCAATAAAATAGTGATATTGACCATCTAATTTTATCTCATCTTATTTTTTTCTTTTAAGTTGACCTTATAGAAATTGATATGTGATTAGCTATTGTTAACTTGATGATGGAAAATAAGCAGTTTCGTTAAGTATAGTCTGGATTCAAGTGGGGCACTGTTTTATCATGTCTCTTGTGATTTGGCCTTTGGGCTATTAATCACTCAAAATATAAGTGACAAAAAGTAGAAGACAGAGAAAGATTTGCTTTTTCTAGTGTATGTGTAATCATAATCAATCATTGCTCATTGCTGACATGTTAATGAAGTCAAGTCTTGGGATTAATTTCAATTTGCTCCAATATGTTCGTCATTGACTTAAAACAAATTACATTTAAGATGTCAAGGACCAGTATTTATGATCAAATCATCTCAACTCTAATTTCTAAGCTTACACTATCATTTTTGAATGGAAGAATGCCTATGTTCCATTCTGTCTGATGGTTGTATGTGGTTAGCTAGGAGTTTAGTGCAGGACTTGTATGGTATGGCCAAACTCATACATTCCCAAGTTGGGTCCATATTATGTACATACAACACATTCTTATCTTTATGCACAGTATTTTCTATATATCCTTTGTAGTGTATATGTATTTCCTGGAAAAAAATTTATAACTAAACGCTGCATTGATTTTAAATTTTGATTTTGATTTAGGTTGGAAAACATTAAAGAAACAAGAACTTGCTCAATTCGTTTAGAGTTACAGTAGTAGTGTGTATATTATATGATGAAGCATATCAAAATTGTTGGGAGAGAACAGGGACCCTTGCTGTCTGTGATATAAGGGAAGGCCTAGATGCACATGTTTCGTACCCAATCCAAATCAAAAGCTTGAGGCATTATCTTATATATCCTTCATTACATATTAGAACTCTATTTATCTTTTGCCCCATGTGGGACTTCAACTCACTTGTGTATCCCACGAAATATTGTTACGTGGCTTGTAGTTGAGATGAGGCATAGATGCTTGTCTCTTGCTCAGGAAAGTTTGTATTTTTTGGAGAAACAATATAAATATTTGCTTAGCATTCAAGCAAATGGTTCTTTCCCGCTTTTGATTTATGCTGAATCTTTGAAATGGCTTATTAGAACCTCATAAAAAGGGAAGTAGTAGATACAAAAATAATTAACCCAGGAATATCCCGTATTGGACCCCCTTGTTTAGAATTTGGGTTGATATCTCCTACTTGAGAGCTTAGGACATGGAAGGTTTCCCTTCCATTTTTCCTAATTTTATTTTCTTTGCTTGGAATTATGTTCCATATAGGTTAATCCTGTATACTCTTTTTGGATCTTAGAAATTGAGGGAAAAGGAAAAATAAAGGAAAAAAGTTTCTTCAAGATCACATGCCCACAGGTGATCACTTTAGAAGGAGCTTTACGAATGGGGTTTGCTTGTAAAAAGCATATTGGAATAGGGCGAGATTCCTGTGAAGCTTGTGTTTTTTTTGTTGTTATGGAAGCAGGGTTCAATTTTGAAAAGATACTTGGCAAGGAGATGTAAGCTTTGGTTGAAATTTCCCAATTTATTTCATTCGAATTTAAATGTGGAGTCAAGAGTTGACTATCTTGTAGGGATGCATGAAAGTTGGTGCCTATGCCTTGCATTAGGCAGATGCAAGTGGTTAGTTCTCACTTAAATTATTCTATGTTGTAGTGATGAGACTATTCCATGGTGGAGCATCTGCTGTGTAGTGCCCCATGGAGGAATCCATCTCCTTGTGGACAATTGCTTTGGGGGCAATTTTTTGGCCTACGGTATAAGATGCAGGGAAAAAATTAACCGCAAAGTATCTGTAGGAAGGTGGAGGAAACGGTAGATAACCTATTATTACACTGTGTCGGTAGGAAGGAGTAAATTTATATAGTTTCATAATTTCATTCGATTTTATAATGATGAATATTATAACCTATCTAAAAAGTAGTACTATCATAAGATTTATTATTTTCTAATTCTAAATGCATCATTTTAATTTCGAATTTGAAAATGTTTCAAGTTCACATATAAAAAGTCAACAACAATCTTATATTTTGAAGCAGGGACTATAATGTGCTGAAATTCAGTATTTTTAGCAACAGGTGACGTTTGTCCATCTTTCTAAAACCTAGTGTTCATGCTTATTGCCACCAACTCTCTCTTTTTCTCTCTCTCTACATATACATACATACATGCATGCGTCTGCAGATTGGGCCTACTCTTCCTTTTCATATATGCATATAGCTACATATATGCATCACCATTTCTGGAGAAGATAAACAATTTGTGCTTTTCCTTGGAAACTCTTTATAAATATTGACCGACTCTCCTACAATCTTAGGCACAAGAAGAATGTACTTCAGTCCTTGATCTTGATCACAAGCACACCGGAGCATTAATGTTACGTGCTCAAACACTAGTTACTCTTAAGGAGTACCAGTCAGCACTTTTTGATGTCAACAGGCTTATTGATTTGAATCCATCATCAGAAGTGTATCAAAACCTTCAAGCCCGTTTGAAGACACAATTGGTATTTCCTCTCCCTCCTCCTGGTCTTATGGTTTCTATTCCTTTTAGGATATAGGTATTCTGTCTTCTATTCTTTCTCCTTAGTTTTGATTTTTTGATTTTTAAGTTTTTACACACTGGTCGATCGTTCCAGCACCCCTCGTTTTTGGCATGAGACTACGTAATGGCTTGTTATTGGCCTAAATGATTGATTGTTATCCTCTGAATGTTAACCATACCCTTTTTACCCCTGGATTTTGATTTTTTGCACTCACTCCCCATCCCTCGCCGCATATTTTGGTAGGACCACATTTTATATCGACATGGGAGATGATATATATCATTTTCTTTTATGTCACCTTTTATATCACCTCTGTGTGATAATTTATGTGGGCTCCATTTTCAAAAGTGTGAGCTCACTTTACATGAAAAGTTTCACATTAACTGGCACACAGGAGGTGACGAGTAACTCAGAGGCGGAACTACAACAAGGACAACGTAGGCAGCTTCCTATGTTAGAAAAATTAATAATTAATAGTATTGTTTTTAATGTTTGTAAGTACAGGGGCAAAAATTGTTAAAATAAACATGGAGGGACAGAAACAAAAACTTCAAGGGACATAATTAGAAATCCAAAGACGTAAAGCCCATCAACCAAGGAAGTTACATTTGGGTTATATATATATATATATATATATATATATATATATATATATATATATATATATATATATATATGTATATGTATGTACAGTTGTACACCTTCAAAGACGTAATACTTTCATTAAAAAAGGCCCTTCTTTTTCTGCCTATTCGCATTTACTAAAGCCCAAAAAATGTATAGGTTTCAAGGTCTTTTTTACTACTATAAAGTGCCTTAATGAATTCTCTATCCATTCATTATTAATTAAAGTTTTAGGTGAAAATGCAAAATTAAAAATGTAATTAATATTTTGTTTGATTGATTAAATTAGATATAAAATTTCAATATTACCCCTTTTAAAATTTATTGGGAAGATAAAAGGGACACAAAAATTAGTACTTAATGTAGGGATAATATTGAAAACAAAGTCGTTAATACTTTCTAGAAATTTACAAATGACTGATAAAATGAATAAAATTCACTTTTTAAAAAGACAAATAAAAAAAATGGAGGACAAGTTGACCTTATTCCGTTTATCGTTTTAGGCGCTATGAATTGCATGATATGCATATGTTATAGATCTTGTATTTAATTAATAATTATGCATAATGATCTTCTTAGTTAGAACTCGCATAGAATTTATTATGATATTATTGATGTGTTTTGTTGGTAATGTATTGTGTGCATCAGATGATATATGTAATGGACACTCTAAAGAAAGTAGCTACAGGCGTGCCGTGATTAAAAAGCATTGAATTACCATGTATCATTAGGTTTATTTATTGTTGAAATTGGCTTTGATTTTTCCGGTCGTAACTGCCACAATGAAGATCGCAAATGATGTATTTAGAATTTTGATAATGAAGTTATCTTGAAACATTTTCAAGCTATGAGGTCTAGGAAGATAACATTGTAACTTGTAAACATTATTATGATTAGTTAATATTTAAACTTTTTGTAATTTTTGGATTTTATCATATTTAAGTTTTTTTTACTTTACAAAAAAATTAATTAAAATCCGTCCCTGCTAAAAGAAAATGTTGGTTCAGCCCCTGACGAGTGTATATGGTGCTCCTCTATTGACGTTGGTTCATGTACCAGAAAATGAAAAATGCATCAGCCATATTTACCTTCTCAAGACAGTTCTAATATCAAGTTGAAGGTATTCTAAAGAGTTATTTTGAATACAGTAGCAGAGATGAGATTTTTAACAATTTTTTAATATTACCCTTTGGACCTGTTTTATTACAGTCATAGTGTTATTGTTATTCTCTACTTTAATTAGAAACTTTATCTTTGCTCAAGGAAAGTCACTTGCGCCAATACCTGAAGCTGAGACAGAGCTAGAAGATGATGAAGACATATATGAAGCAGAACAAAAAGAAGAGGAGGAAGATGGACAAGTGGAAGTAGAACTAGAAACACATGCAGATAAGGAAGGGGGGCAAGTTGAAGAAGAACTAGAACAAGATACTGTAGTGGTAAAAAATCAAAATACCGAAATTGGTGGAGGAGCTCCCACGAATGAAGTCATTACCCTCCAAACTTTTGATCACAGACAAAAGGCTGAAAAAGTTACCGAACAAAGTCAGAGCGTCAAGGAATCAGCTGAACAAAATTCCTCAGGATGGCAAACAATACCAAAACCCAAAGGACACTCGCATCTTGATTACTCAAGATGGGATAGAGTTGAAGATGACTCCAGTGATGATGATGACGACGAAGAGGATGAAGACTCTAAGCCTCAGTATCGGTTCCGTGTGAGAACTGTTGGCGTAAGACCAGTTAAGTAAACGGAAAGAAGAATCTAGCAATTACAAATCTTCAGAGTTTAGTATATGAAACCACAAAGACATGCTGATTTTTGTCAAGCCTCTGGTGGTTATAGTACCTGTAGGTGTCCTTTGGAACCTTCTGCCGAAAAAAGGTTCTTGTGCAGGTGCTAAAACAGTAAAAATAAAATAAAAAAATAGAAGGTTGTGTGAATAGATTGTATTTGAGAAATTTGACATTATGGATATCTAGGTTTAGCAAAGTTGGGTTTGGTGCCACTTGCCTTCCACCAACATTTAGGTTGCCTTAGATTTGTTTATTGCCAACAGGTAATCTTAGATTGTTTATTGTATTTTTGATGTTAAATTTTGGTTGCCTTGGTTACTGTAAATTATATCAAGCTATATAGTTCTATACCCTTTACCTGATGGGTATTTATAAAAACATATATAATTAGATTGTATTTTAGTCACGGTTTGTATTGTACCGGCCCAGGCACTTTTTCCTTCAGGATGATTTTCTTAGCTTATGTAAACAAGGAGATCTGAACTTGTATTACTTTTTCGTACACAGTATGATGAATTAAGCTGCATTAATATTTCCATCATTAAACTCTGGTTTTGCTTATACAGTTTTGATGTTGTAATCCTTTATTATAATTCTATGAGGGTTTTTTTCATTTAATCCAGTTCTCTATTTAGTGTTGATATTGCAGAATACAGGTGCTTTAGTAGTTTGATGCCACTTGCCTTCCACCAACATTTGTGTTCGTTGAGAAAACCTTCAGTACTGAAGAAAATGTTGATTAATGTTTTATCGGAAAGCTGAACTGGTACGTATTAAATTTAACGTGTCTGATTAGAGCTTAATCCTATCATTTATTGCAAGTTTAGGAGAATAGTAATAATTCAGTCTTTGTTCGACTGAAAGAATCAGCTAGCATGCTAGAATATGGGAAATGATTTATATGTCAATAAATTGCGACTAACGTGGAACTCTAAACGATAAGATGTGGAATAAATTAGGGCCGGACCATTCTTAATTCTTTTATATTCCATGTATACATATATGCCGGTATTTAATATCAACATAAATTTGTAGTCATATATGTATGTAGCCAAACTCCAAGAATATTGAACTTGTTGATGAAAAGAAAAGCATGACAAATCTATAACCAAGGATCTTGATCAACTTACTTCAAGAAACAAGGTGAATTATGTAGAACAAGAATAATTAAATCCAAATTGGTAAAATGTTGAAAAAGGAAAGAAAGGCAAGAAAAATAAAATCCGCTTGCAGTGATCTAGCGTCTGAAAATAGGATTTAGATTCAGTTCTTGCAGGCAATATGCACCAACATGAGGTTGTTGGCATGTTAAACCACTAGGGAATAGGAGAGTTGTGTTTTTAAATTATTATTTTTTGGGGTAAATGTTCCTGTTAATATGTTGCTTATGGCTAAGTTCATAGTATAAGTATTACTCTTTTTGTTTCAAAATATAGATATATTTATAAAATGAAGATTTTTAAGAAAACTTCAATTTCAAACTTATTTCTAACATTAGGTAGAAATGTTGTGATGGCATGATATTACTCAATTAACTAAGAATAAAATTAATGACACTTCCAAAACTTCATGTCACTATAGAATAAAAATATAGGAATGTATCTCTAATTTTTAAACAGACAAAAAAAAATGTATGTCTAAAGTTGAAAGAAATATTTATGATCCGACCATAAATATAATCTTTCACAAAATACAAAAAGAGCCCGTTCAGCAACTACTTATTTTAAAATGACTTAAAATTAAAATATAAGTTGTGAATTATAAGTAAAAGCGTTCTGCATCAATTTGACTTATAAGTTAGAAATTAAGTTAAAACAAGTTCTGAAAGTGTTCGGCTCATAATGATTTATAAGTTAAAATTAAATGTAAAGATTACTAAAAAAGACATTAATAAAAAGAGGGGCAAAATAGAAGGGGGGGGGGGGTGGGGAGGGGGTGGGGGGGAATAGATATTATATTTGGTCAAACTAACTCATTTTAAAGTAAGTTACAAATACTTACTTATTTTTTTGACTTAAAAATCAACTTATAAGTAGAAAAAAAAGAGGAATAGTGACAAACCAACTTATAAGTCACTGCCGAACAGGCTCTAAGGCTGGCTGGGCTAAGTTGTTGCTGGGTTAAAAAGAGGGAAGAGAGAAACCACTGAAAGCACTACCTGATAAAATATAAGTTGTTGCTGGGTTAAAAAGAGGGAAAACTAGAGAAAGCACTGAAAGCACTACCTGATACTCAGTAGGTGAATACAATATCTTATCTTGCATTCTCTTTAATCTGACTTGTTGCTTCCCCTTTCAAGAGAAAAGATAAAACTTGAGTCAGAAGAATACTGAAAATTGTTGCAGCACTCCAGACTCCAGTCTTAGTCTAGTACAAGATTCATGAAAATGTTCATGTTTAATTTGGGTAAGTTTAATAGTCTGATTTTGGTTAATTATCGAGTTGAGTTGAAGTCTGTTTTACGTCGTACTTCAGTATGTGGATAGGGTTCATCATCATTGGATTACAAATGAATGAATGTCCAGAGGGGGTTGTCCTCTCCGATACATACTCAATTTAATACTCTTTTCAGCCAATGCAATGTAGAGGTATAGATAGAGTATGATAAAATGTGCTTATTAGTGTTATTAATGGCTCGAGCATCTTTATTACGTACGTGGATGTAGCTAAATTGTCTTTACAGGCGTTTTGAATCTTTGCTGATATCTTGGATCTAGCCTCTTGTCCAATATGGGATATAAGGTTGTGATCACGGTGGGTGATATCATTATATTAGTTGGGTAAGTCTCTTGTGATTGACTATGTTATTCAATGTATACCACATTATTTGAGACCCCTAATATTACTCCAACTACAGATTTCTTTTTTTCTTTTCATTTCTTTTTAATTTTCTTTTTCTTTTTTGTTATTTTTTAGGGAAAGGGTAAAACCTTCTATTATTGTCATTCAACTAGCATTTGGTAAGCAAATAAAACCATGTTAACAATACAATAGTTATGTGTACATGTGTGGGTGAACAATTAAGGAGATCTAGACATCTAGTACTGGAATTATTACAATCACCAAACACCAACATCAAAATATTTCAAATAGATAAAAGAGGAGAAATTGAAAGGAAGTCAACTTCACTAACACAACTACAATAATAACTCATAATTATATGTTTAGACATGTACAATATTGTTAATGATTATCACCATCATCTCTTAGTCAAGTATATATATATATATATATATATATATATATATATATAAGGTTTCATCTACGATGTAGGTTCTTTGGAAGTAATCTTTCTTTGGAAGTAATTTTTTTTGGCCGGTCATTACAACGTATTAACACGAACACATACAAATTTTTTTTTTTGGCTCAACCCGCTATAACGTGAGGCAAAAAAGGGGTTTCAAAGAACCTACATTCTTGTGGATGCAATCTCATATATATATATATATATATATATATATATATATATATATATATATATATAACGTTATATCAAAGCAATTAAATTAAAGAGGCAAGGAAATTTTTTCTCAAAAAAAATGGAAAAAAAAGAAGACAAAAAGGGCAAGCACCATAATAGTAATTATAGTAAAAAGTAAAAGACAAGGCGTGCTAATAAACTAGCATGACCATAAGGACTCTACCATATTTTCATGATCCACCACCATGTCCATAGAAAAAGAAAAAGGGGACCTGGTGGAGGTTTTAGCCGGCGTGTGCCTTGATGACGGCGAGATATTTTCCGGCGAGTTAATAATTGGGATTGACAAAGAAGAAAATTGGCGCATTCGCATGTGCACTACCTCAGCTTGTGCCACAGCCAACTGAGCTTGAAGAACATCGATTTGTTGTTGTAGTGATGATATAGTTCCCACACAACCGTACACTGGATCCCTAACCCTAGCATTCGCCTCATAAACCATGGAACTAACGGCATCTCCTCGTTGGTGCTCCGGCAACTCCTGAAAAAAAAAAGATATTCTTATATTTTGAAACGAAACGTTTGGATTGAAGTAATAAAGGTGGGAACGGAATGAGTCATTCCTATGGAATGAAAAAATTTGTGTTTGGTTGTGATTGGAATGGATTGAACCATTTTTTTTTATTGCTATTTTCGACTGAAATTTAACATTCTTGCTCAAGATTTCATGCCCGAAGTCTTATGAGAAACTTTTTTTTATCATTGAGCTATGAGGGTCTTGGAGGAGGAAGAGCATGGAATAACTCATTCCAACTAGAATGAAATGAATCATTCCAATCTCCATTCCATCTCTTCAATCCAAACACAAATATAGTAACTTGGCAACAAAATGATTAATTGGGTGCGATTTGTTGTCTAGCAAATTGGTCGATAATTTTTTGTCCATACAAGAAAACGTAGTCATAGAGCTGCAAACAAGTCAAGGCGAGCTAGGTTTGGACTTTCTGAGCTCCTTTAAAAGTCAAATGAGTCGAGTCAAGTTGAGTTAAATTTTAATCAAGTATGAGTTTTGATGTACCAACTCCAACAATTTATTAAACAAGTTGAGCCCGCAGGTAACCTAATTATACTATTGATGTAGTAGTACATGTTCGAAGAAAATGAACCCTTATTTGTTGGGCCCAACAATAATCTCGATTGTGACGCCTCAATAAAGGATATTGAAAAGAAATAAGAAGGACATAAAAAGAAGAACATGTGGATCATAATAATATCACCTAAATATCCAAGCGGCTTCAAGAACTATCATCATGCTTGGGCCCTTACCCTTGATTAATTATATATGTCGTCATCATGACTAGACCACTAAATCAGTATATATAGGAGATGCCATCTTTGTCGATGTTAAGTTATCTTCTTAAGGCAAAAGATTCAGGTGTGATCCGTGCGCATACTTTTCTCGTTTAATAAGAAAATAGGAATTCTTTGACCAAAATGCTTAAGCTTTGTGTAGCAAAGTTGAAAAAGAATACACACACACACACACACACACACACACACACACACACATATATATATATATATATATATATATATATATATATATCTGGAGATCTTTAAAATGAATTTAAAAGCGAACCAAAAATCTAACTGTCGTTTTTAAGGTATACATGGCGATGGTTCGACCCGCCGCCAAAGACTACATGGCTACATATGGCGATCGGATCTGTCATCATAATAGACACCAAAAACGACGGTTAAATCTTTAATTCGCTCTTCTTTACGTTCGCTTTAAAGACGGACCGATATATATATATATATATGGGTCTCCATCCACAAAGAACCCAGGTTATTGGAGAAGAACCCATTTTGGCCATTGGCTACAAGCTCTCTTTGGATAGCTTTTTTTTTTTTTTTTATGTTTCTAGGGGAGAGAGCTTGTGGCGGCTGGCCAAAATGGGTTGCTCCCCAACAACCGGTTGCTGTGGATGGAGACCCTATATATATATATATATATAGATGGATGGATCTAAATCATATCTTTTAAATAACATATTTTTATTTAAACTATATCGTTTTGAAGATTCTTTTAAAAATCAAGTGGGGTCGTGAGTGGTATTTTTGTAAATAAAAGGAAAATAAGTAGGATCACTTTCTTTTGATATTATTTTTTTAAAAAAAACTCCAAAACGACGTATTTTTAATAAAAGTATGTTATTTAAGAGAGGTATGTTATTTAAGAAATATGTTTTAGATCCGTCCTTTTATATATATATATATATATATATATATATATATATATATATATATATATGTATTAGTTGTGTATTATACAATCGGGATATGGAGAGCGAGTTTTTTGGGCCATGCCGACGGTTCACCCGTCGTCGTAGCCCAGAATAGCTATGGCGACGGATGAAACCGTCGTTATAGTCAAAAAAAACCGTCAATAATAATCATTGCAGACTACTGTATTTATATTATACATTATATATATATATATATATATATATATATATATATATATTCAGAACAAATGTTTATTATGAAACTATTTGACTAGATACGTACAACTATCTGTATAAAAAACAGGCAATTTAGATTATTTTTTTTAAATAAAAAAAGGTGCTTTCCAAGGAATAAATTTTTTAAATCTGGATCGTTTGATTTCCTATGAACAGTTAGAGATATATTTGTACGAATAATTTCATCACTCTCTTATATATATAGGGAGAGTTTTTCACGGTTTGATTCGTTAGCCCATATATATATATATATATATATATATGTCAAATGCTGCAAAATGATACCATAGAATAATTAAGCTTGCATGTAACAGCAGTCTTATTTCTATTTAATTTAGCTTTTAACAAAAGAAAAAGAAAGAAAATACATATATTCTCTTTCGGATATTGTAGGAGTTCCTACTGCTAAAGGTGATTTAGAGTCTTTTAGACTATATAATTTACTATAGTATAACAATTATTTTCTCTCTCCACTTTTGGGTAAAGAGTGAGGAGTTATGTGCTAAAACAGTATTAAACTTTTGAATTAAACAACAGTAAATTATTATGCCATCAAAATTCTCTAAGGATAATTGATGAACTTTGATAAAGATATAGAAAAGTTAAAGTTTTCAACCGCTAATTAACACTACTACTTTTGGAATATATATTTTAAAATAATGACTGCTGGTATTTTCAAAGCAATAATTATGTTATCACAGCAATAAAAATAGCTTAAATAGGATTATATTATCACAGCAAAGCAATAATTATATATGTTATCACATCAAAGCAATAATTTTTTTCAAAGAATGCTGACACACATAGAGTCTGCTGACACACATAGAGTCTTGTTTGCGTGTCAGCACTCTATTGGCCAATTGACTAACTTACCCAAAAATGAATTTCATGCTAACCACTTCCCTTAAGTAGAGGTCAAGTGTTGTTAGTGTCCTTCCATGTATATTTGCTTTGATAACAATATTTTTTTACTCAAAATATAAGTGTCCTGGTGTATGTGAGCTATTGCTTACACCAAATGGTATATCTAGTCTACACATAATAATAAAAAGAAAGGCAGTACTCAGGATAGAGAAATACATCTCAGTGCACATTTAAAGGGTAATAACTGTGAGATCCACAAAATGACAGACATGCAGACTTGAAGGGTAATGTGTACACTTAGTCTCGCATCAAAATTTGTAAAATACTTTAATATGTATATAAGGTTCTAAACTGCTATAAATAGTACTTTTACTCGTGATTTTTTTGTTGAGTTTAACGTAAGCCAAGAAGATATTATTGAGACAATGGATTAAACCTTGATACGTCATGATTTGATTCGAACTCAGAATTTGATCTGAATTGTTAGAAAATGGCAATCAAGACACAAATTATAATACATCCCAGTGCACACTTAAAAGGGTAATGACTGCAGGTTCTATATATATACTATCACCAAAAAGAAAACATATATACAATCAAGGCTCAAATATATGCACGAAAGTGGACATGCCATTGCAGAGAATTAAGGAAATGGATTATCAAACCTGCAACATCTTGTTAACATTGCTAGCACCAAACACCTTATGCACACTGGCAAACTTGTGCGGCTCATCCGCAGGAAAATAAGGAGCAAATACACACTCTTGCGCACACCTTCTTCGAAGAAGCTTGCATGCTGCACATGGAGATGTTACTCCTTGTTTCCTTCCAAATTCCTTCATTTTCTATTAATTACTTCACAATATATATATAGTAGTTAAAATCAATTGCAATGTTTACAACTTAGAATTAAGCATAAGTTAATTCTTTTGGTGTGAGTTAATTTAAACACATATAAGTAAGTGTGTGTATATAAAAGAAATTAGAGAGGGAAGAGAGATTGAAGAGGGACTGGAAGGGAGAGGGGTTGAGTGTAAATATAGAAGTGGATGCCATAAGATCTTTAGTGGGCTCCACCAAAGAAGATTTTGCTAGACAAAAACATCCTTGTTAGTTAAGATTTTTGTCCAAGCTTCTCTTCATATATATGGAAAAGGACAAAGATTGATATGGCGTCAAATTTCATAACAAATTTCGATTCCGGTTAACGTTGAATCGTAATGCAACGGAATAGAATGAAGAGTGGAGTAATTCATTTTATTATAGTTAAAATGAGTTATTTTATATGTTCTCCTTCCTTTAAGAAACCAAACATAATTTTGTTTTATTTCAATCGCAACTAAACTCAATTTTTTTCATTCCATATGAATTAGTCATTCTATTCTCACCTTCATTACTCCAATCCAAACGTAGCATAAAAATTGCTCGCGTTATAAAAATTGCTCAAATCTGCATATTTTGTTCACTTTGTAATGAATTTTGACTGTATTTTTGATAATTTTAATGTCCAGCAGATGTTGATATAGTTGTCAATTTTCCTGATTTGATATCTGTTTTTATTTGAAAAACTTTTCATTCTGATTTTTACAATTGTAATCTTTTAATCATCGTAGTAGATTACTGTTTCAATATTATATTTCAACATTTTGCATGTTTAAAAAATAAAAAATAAAAACAAGCATACATCTGGTTTAATATCAACATACATTTATCATCATATGTAGCAACACTTTTTAAAAATTAGTTAATTTCTTTTTTGTCAAGTTTCGTTTTTTAAGTACAAAATTTATTTTGAAATTAAATAACTACAAACCACATATAGATCTTAAACTAATTAATATTCCCTATGCCCTAAAATGAGATTAATTCATTTTTCCTTTTCTTTAACTGAGACGTCCAACAATGAACTTCACAAAATCAAGTCACATATATTTGACCAGTAACATGCATTACAAGTTAATTTGACCCAACCAAGCTCAAAGTTTAGGTGAATTAATTTTTATTTTATTTTTTGGTGCAATAAAGTGAAGGTGCATGAATATGTTTCATGCACAAATCTAGAATCGTATTATATAAAAGCAAAATACTACTAATAATAAATTATTATTCCTAATTGAACTAATCAAAAGTCAACAAACACATGCGTGCAAATTCCAGCAAAACGTATCCCAAGTGTACAAACTTCTTTGATGGATATTGTAAAATATTTGAAGTGATCTAATATTAACCCGAGTGTATTAATTAAATCATATGAAGTAAATATGTGAAATTCTATCATATGCAAACCATATGATATTCATTAAAATCTCCATAAAGTGAGCCCATACTATTCAAATGGAACTAGAATTTAACACAACAGTTTCACATCGAAATCAGTCCTACAGCGAAGATAATTCGACCGGTTCAATTTTTTTTATTTACTCTTAAAAAATATATAGTATTTTTTTAATAGAAATTTTTATAAATTGAGTGATTTTAATTGACGTAATTTGGATACATATTAAAAACAATGGTGTATAGTCTGTGCAACATTAATGCTTTTTATATGTATCCAAATTACACCAAAATCACTGTATTTTATAAAAAATTTAGTTGAAAAAAATAATATACATTTTTTGGGAGTCAAAGCAAAAAAATAAAATAAAAAAATTAGACCGATCGCAAGGCTGGTTGAAATCCCCCGGCGCCCAGGACTTATTGCATCGAGGTGCTGGGTGTATATAAAGACTCAGGTGATCATGTGGTGAGTTAAAAATGATCTAAAAAAATAGTAATAAAATAACGCATCGAGTCTAATATATTATACCATAATTTGATTTGAACTCGAGATTTGACCATAATTATTACATAGAAATTTCCTTTTTCAGCACTTACTCATTTTTTACATAGAAACTTCCTTTTTCAACACTTAGTCATTTTTTAATGTACTGATCGAGTTCAGTATAGTTTGTCGTTAGAATTTTTATCAACTCATGCACCAATGTAAGTTGTTTGGCAATTTCATTAAAGACAAGTCACGTGGACGAGTTGGTATAGATATACACGGGTATATTTGTAAAAATAATAAATATATCTAACTGTTTGGCGAACCCTTAAATTACAATCCCTGAAGATAATTATATTAAATAATGTAATATTTATGTCGTCAAATATGTGCATTAAAGAAAATTATAGGATAAGTCTAACAGAGGTAATACTAATCTCAAAACTTGCAAATGGTTGTAGAATTGAGAGAGTATATATATATATATAAGGACCGAAGACTAAGATTAAAAAATTGAAATTCTTTGCTGGACAGCGGACATTGAAATTTTTTAATTCTTGCATCCTCTACTAGTAGCGGACGTATAATTTTTAATTTTAATCTCGTCCATTCAATCCTCTAATGGATGGTAATGATGATGTGCTCATTATATATATATATATATATATATATATATATATATATATATATATATATATATATATATATATTGTCCGCACGATCCGGTAGGAAGCGAACTAAAAAACAAAACAAATTTATAGTGCGATTTTTTCCGTCATTTATAAGATGTAAAGTTCGATTTTTTATGATATAGTAATGACGAAAAAACCGTCATTATAAAGGATTCACTCCCTCCCTTTCATTGGAGAGAGAGTCGGGTTATATATATATATATATATATATATATATATATATATATATATATATATATTGATCGATAAATTTCTTTAGGGAAACTCTTGATATATTCCAATTATGTAAGGCTTGACTAATATTTTCATAAGCTGTGAGATTCTTGGTTAACTATATGCGGGATAGAAGGTAAAGTTGATCTTTGACTAGTTGAAGAATTAGATCTAAATAATCTATTCATTATCTTTGGTTTCAAAACAAAATTTCACTCTTTATCTTCCATATGAGACCCTCTTTACCTTGAGTAGACTCATACCCAAACCTAATAATTCGCTGCGCTTTCACAAGAGACTTACACAGGCAGACACGGAGAAGGGTGGACTACAAGAAGTTAGGTGACTTCTGACAAAGAAGAAGAAGATGATTTGAAAATAGTATGAATGAAAGATTACTTATTTCTTATCAGCTACTAGAACAAACAACAACTTGGCTCTGATACCATTTGGGGGCGGAAGCAAGTGTATAGAAAGAGATGAAGAAGAAATGCATATACAATACACAGTTAAATTATAAATAAAAACAGTAGTTTTATTGATTACTGAAACTATGTACAAACTGAAATTAAAATTAACTTACAACTTATAACATTTAATTGGAGAAGTAGAGAAGAGGGGTTAAGTAGGCTAATCAGAGGCAGAAACTAAAGATTTATCAGAGAGAGAGCTCAGAGTCTTTTTAAGTTTCAAAACACGCTTTAAATGAGTGAGTTACATTTCCTTTTATAGAATAAGGAAAAGAACTATTACAAATGCAAATGTAAATGAAATACAAATGAAATTCAAATAAATATGACAAGCAAATTGTTGATAAGCAGATTTTAACTTTTTGACAAAATACAGACGCATTATTAAATTTGGACTAAATGGCCGAATGGCCGACATCTTTTAACTCAGTAATGCTTTCGGTGGAAAAGAGAGCATCTTCATTTATTCTTGTGAGACGACGTGTGACTAAAAGCTTCGCTTTGGAAAAAGCAGATTCTTTTTTTGATCGAGAGGTTGCCTAGAAAGGTGAGTCGGTCCGGACGAGGAACTAAGCGAGAATCGGGATTTTGTTGAACTCAAAGTGAATGGATCTCGAGCCTCTGTAGATCGACAAGGTGCGTATGGATCATAATTACCATCATCATCATGAATGGTCGATGAATCACCTTGGGAAGAATGATTAGAAGCTTCTTCATGTAGAGCTTCGTCGATCCTTTTATTGAGAACTTGGGCAATTTTCAATAATTCTTAATGTAGTGCAATCTTTAAAATGAAATACTACGGGAACATGAAGATCCGGTGGGATGACTTTGGATCTTGATTTTTTGGAGGACGATATGAGACTCCTTTTTTCATCGATCAAGGAACATGCATTAACTGGGAGAGCTGGAATTGGAGCAACGGTGAAATTCTCTTTGAACTTCGAGTAACTATTCTATCAATGTTGAATTTATCCCACCACTTAATGTAAAAGAGACGAGATAAACGAGGAAGTGGATCATTAGGAATGCTGTTGACTGGAGAACCGGGAGGTGGAAGACTGTACTCCCATTTAAGTATCCAAGGAATCTTGTATTTACTGACGAATAAAAGAATGGGTGGAACTCCTTCATTCAATGGGGTGGTTTATAATGGTTATTGAAATGATTTAACTGAACCTTCAAAGGGTTAGGAAGAAGATCATAACAAGAGCCTAACCTATACCACCAGAGGACGAACCAATAAGGAAATGGACTTTTGAATTTATGGTCAAATTGTATGAACCATGAATGACTGAGAGACTCGTTCTGGTGAAGGAGGACCTTATACCAGGCTTCAATGTAATCATAGTAATAAAATTGATGATCTTGACTAGAAAGATTCATGAGATCGGAGGGATTCTTCCCCCAATCAGAGATTTGAATAAACTGTTTAATATACATAGAATGATAAAGAACTTTTGACTTATCATTCGTGCATAGATTGGTTTGATGTTTCTTCGACTCGGTTTTAGTAGAATATCCTTATAGTACAAGGGACTTATAAGGAGCTAGAGGTTGAAATGCCATCCGTGGAAAAAAGCTAGGCGTAAAGCTTATTGGGATCATTTTTTGGCTTCATCTGGGTTCAATATGGAATAAGTAATTTTCCCATCGAGCATGTACTTAGCAGGAGAATGACTAGAAGCTGAGGACGAAGCCTTGGCAGGATTACTTGAAAAGGGTCAACAAGAATCGGCCGACCGCCAAGGCCGAATCATGAAGGCTTAGGCATGGTGCCTAGAACAGTAAATTTATTACTAGTTTGAACCAGATTGGTTAATCGGGTGAGGAACCATAGCTCCTCGGGTTGATTAAGTGGGCTCGAAGGCGACAAGCCTCTTGAGGATGATGCTCCTCTAATGCTCATTTATGAATAATACCTGTATTAAGAAATTCTCTAGTAAGAAAATCAGGAACTGAATTGTTACTTCCTTTGATGTATTCAATTTCAAAATCAAAATGCTTAATAGAGCTTGCCATCTATGTAAAGAATGCTTAAAGGCTAGATTTTCAACATCCTTTTCTAATATATATTTTTTTTGACTTACAATCTATCTGAACTAAGAATTTTTGGTTTAATAAATCATTCGAAATTTAGAAATACATAATACTAATAAAAGTATTTCTTTTTAATAGTATTGTAATTTAATTGTGTAGTATTCCATGCACCTAATGAAAACGAACAATTTGTTCGGAAAGAATTAGGTGTTAGCTTTTGCTTGTAATGCCTCCAAGCCAATGTCCCGAGGCGCCGCTTTCTACAATTTTGAACAATTTGAATCATTAGAAATGCCAAGATGTGGTAATGCCTTGACGTATTTTTTTAACTTATTGGACGCATGTAAGTATGAATGTCGGTCAAGGTGGAGGATTGTCTTGCAAATTATTTGAAAAAAGTGGTTTGCAGATCTTCCCGAGATTCTTGTAAAACTTGCCTATGTAATTTAGCGAGCCAAGAAATCTACTGCATTGGGTTTTATTGGTTATCTTATCGGAAACTTGTCAAAGAAATTGAATAGCTCGTTCAATGAAATTTGGACTTGTCCTCTAAAGATATTAAGACCAAGAAACCTTATTCGACACAAACAGTTGCATTTGGAAGGTGAAAGAACTAGACCATTATTTTTAAGCTGTCTCAAGAAAGATTTCAAGTGTTTAATGTGTTCTTCAATGGTCATTGAAAAACAAGGATATCGTCAATATAGACTACAATAAAATGACCGTGAAAGGGTTTAATATGTCATTGAGAATATTTTGAAATTCACTTGGGGCATTTTTAGGCCAAATACGGACATTCCATTCAGTAATGACCGAAAAGGAGTGGTGAATCTTAGGTTTATAACTATCTTTGGGATGAATGACAATTTGCGTAAACCGGATTTAAGGTCAAATTTCATGAATATAGTGGCATTACTCAATCTATCGACTAGGTCTTCTTTATTGGGAAGGGGATATCTAATCCATTCTAAAACTTTGTTCAATGGTTTATAATTGATGACTAGGCGAGAACTCCTCTTTCTTTTTCCGCTTCATTGTTTACGTGAAAGGCGTGACAAGACTGTGGAGATTTCTTGGGTTTAATGAGACCTTTACTAAGGAGATCATTGATTTTCTTTTTGCATAACTCCATTTGTTCATGATTCATCTGAATAGGCCTGGCCTTAGTAGGAATTAAATGTTCTTTAAATTCCTTAGCATAAGGGAGCCTAACCATATGCTTCTTCCGATACCAAAAGGCATTGGGGGAATCAGAACAAAGGTTATCTTTCAAATACGTTTTTAATTCTTCAATTTTTTCTTGAACCCTTTTATTAAGAAGTTGCTCTTCAACTCTTTTATATTTAACTTCTTCTTTTAAGAAATTTAAATGTGTTATTTTACAATTAAGTAGATTTATTGATTTTGAGATAGATTCTTCTTGAATGAATTTTAAATCTCTTTCTTTTGGTTTAGTAAGAAATTTAAATGTTATTTTCTTACCTAAGTGTCTACAGCTTAGGCCTTCATTATTAGTAGTAAATGGGTAAAGTAAATATATAAATGGTAATCCTAAGATGACTTTATCTGTGAGATTGCGGATCAAAACAAATGATGTTTTGAAACACATATCATCCTGACAGATATGAACCTTTGATAATTTATACCAAAGGTTGCCATCATCATCCAACTGGACGGCATGGATTATTGATATTCTAGTATCTTCAGTGAGATGTTTTTTCCACCAAGATCTGAGGATACCAGTGAATCCATTAACAATTAATTCAACAATATCTGGTTGAGATAGATTGTTGAATTTGGTGATGTAACTGTTCGCCACCATAGACATATGGTTTAATTTATTTAAAATTTTTCGTTCACTAAACCCATCAATGTTCCATTCAGTAAATTTTATTAGATGAAAGCGAGAAGCCCATTTATCTAGGTTTCTCTCTTCGAACTGTAATTCCGGAGGAGTAGGTCTAGAATACCAATTCCTAGTTATAATTGGTGTTTTTAATTGTTAATTTGTTTAGTTGATCATTTAAATCTGGTATTGAATCAGTATCAGAAATATCTGATTGATAACTGCTTTCAACATCAGTTTTAACTTGATCAATCGCGGCAATAGTACCACTTGTACCAGGTTCATTTTTAAGTTTTTTGAATAACTTATCAATGGATTTAACTAAGTTATCATCATTAGATGGTAATCCTAACTTGTGTCTATTTTCTGGTAACTTTATTAAAGGATGTTCAAATTTTAAATCAGGTTTTTTTATAATAGATTCTTCAAACTTTTCTTCAATTTTATCTAGCTGTTTTCCAACTGTTGCTAGATATTGATTGCTAAAGTTTAATTGTTCAATAAATTTTTTATCATTGTTATTAGCATTTGAAATTTTAAATGGGCTAGCTACAACAGATGTATTTTTAACTGAGATTAGAACTGTTTCCAAAGGAGGATGACTAGAAGAAACCTTTGACTTATCTTCTTTAACCCACTGTGTTTTGGTAACCACGTTACATTTACCTTGAAATTGTTCATACCAATCATAAAATAAAATATTCATTCTTTCATTTTTAATAAATCTTTTTCATCTGTTGATTACTTTATCACGCTCTTTTTCTGTGGGGTGATTGGATCTAAATAGATGTCTTTTTTCTTTATTAGATTTAGCATTAAAATCTTTTACTAGATTATTCCAGTCTAAAACGAATTCTTTTTTGATGACTCTTAATTGATTGTTAATGGAGATATCAAAATCTGATTGTGTGGGCATCACAGAAGAAGTGGGAGAAGAAGAACTTTCTTCTTCAACAAAATCTCTATGAGCATAACAAGGATGACTAGTTTGACCTTGATTAAGAACGCCTTTTAACTTAACATCTTTGATCGAAGGATTACTGAGTACTTCAGTGTCTCTTCTAGTATGGATAACTGAAGGGGCTGAAGAACTGGAAATGTTTTCAATAAATATTGGTGTTTTAGTGCGTTCAAAACTAATTTTAACAGTTCCATCAGAAAATTGTTGAATATTTTCAATATTTAATAAATTATTAACTATGGGCTGTTGGGGTAATTCATTAGGTAAAGTCCACTGACTGGGAAGCGTAATATCCTTCCAGAGAATTGTTCTTGGAACTTGAATATTAGCATCAGTAGTAGAACTTTGAATTAAAACTGTTAAATCTTTAGGACTTTTATTTAAAGCATAAACATTTAAGTTTGTTTTCATTGTTTTATAATAAATCCTATAAATTAAAGCAATAGGCTGAGAACCCTCAATCATATGAGTGATTTCACCTGAAGTTTTAATATTTAATGTTAAGGCCTTTAATAAGTGTTGATCACTAAGACTTAGGGTGAAATCAGGAAAGCAATTAAAATGGACTGGTCCATTGTGCAGACTTGATTCCATAGCACCTATTATACTGGGGTGATAATTCAAAAACCGCGCATCTTTAAGACAAAGATAGATGCATGAGTTAATTCCTTTAATGTTTAATGGTTTTAAGAAAATGCTGGAGTCCGGATAGGAACCGGACCCTATATATATAGGGTTCTTTACAGAAATATACAATAATTAGAATGTAATTACATCATTAGTGCATCAACAAAATAATTACAAAAAGAGTGTAATTAGGACATATATTACAAAAATAGTACAATTCACATTAATAAGGAACCTAAAATCAAGGAGAATAACTGCCATAAATAATAATTCAAATTCAAATATTTGGGATCTAACAACAAAAATCAATTCAAATTCAAAATATTCACTTACTCTAAGTCAGTAAGTCCAATAACCCAAACAAAAAAAATTACTTGTACATCCAAAACCATAAAAATAAAACCCAATGTATTACAAACTTTTCCTTTCTTAACGAAGAGAGAGCAGAGGATTGGCCGCTATTGTAATCTGTTGCGAGCCACCTCAAGTAGAAACCTTCATCTTCGAATATTACACTGGACTCGCAGAGAAAATATTAGTCAAACTTCAACAACTGGATATAGAAGAATGGCTATTTGATTTTTCACAATTTCTTCATGTCCGGAAATTCCAATTTCATGTTCAAAAGAAAATAAGAACACTGCATAGGAAAGAGAGAGATAAGAGAGTAATGTGTAATGTAATATTGATAACCAAACCTTTGTACCAAGGTCACCAAACATTTATACTAAGGTAACCAAACCTTTATACCAATGTAACCAATCTACCTCCACAACTGCAGTATGAATTGGTTACCTTAGTCTGAAAGTTTGGTAACCAACTACATAAAGGTTTGGCTACCAACTGCATCATATTCAAAATAAATTAGTAACCTAATAACACTAAATTGGTTACCTTAGTATATATGGATGTTTGGCTACCAACTGCACTATGAAAAAACTGCAGGTGTGGATGTGCATTGGTTACCTTGGTACGAAAGTTTTGTTCTCTTGATATGAAGGTTTGGTTACCTTGGTGTGAATGTTTGGTTACCAATCTCTTCTATCGGTTGCTGATTTTGGAATAAATCCAATAATGAACTATGTATGTGTAACTCTGCATACCGGAGGGAGGGAGGGTGGGTGGGTTTAAGTAAACGCAAAGCAAGTAAACAACAGTGCAGATCATCCTAGACTAAACAAAACACCTCCAAGAAGCTTGCTCCACTCTGGGAATTAAGGGGCTGTACATGGTCCTAAATACGCCCACTGCAATCACAACCATGTTCAACAATATTAACATTACCGGCGAATCATCAAGACCATAAATTTAAACTCATCTGCAGATTGTGAATAAAATGTTAACTCCTGTTATAACCTAACCTAGCTTCAATTGTCCCATGAGTCACAGCTACTGGATGGATGGATGGGCACTAGCTAGTTCCACCAATCAACCAGAACAAATCATGGTTCCCTTGGTATTATTTGTTGCGGGATGTGTAGGCAGGCCCCCGGTTCCGCAACGCCTCTATGCCTGCGTTGCGTGTGTCGCCGTCTCCTGCCACCTCTATGCGGCGACCCATTTGACGGAGCAGTCGCCTGACCACGCCATCGCGGTGGACGTCGATCGTGTGGAGCTCTTTTGCTGCGCGTGCGGAGACCAGGTGTACGACCGCGACTTTTGATGATGTTGTTGTGCTAGCGCAAACGACGGCATCCACGCTTGGCGGTGGATCGTTTCTAGCTCCACTGTCCATTTGCCAACTGCACTATAAATATGTGGATGTGCATCATATGTGAATGTGTTTTAATAAAAAATAATAATTAACCGTAAAGGATAATTATTATTCACTAATAATGTAAATAAAAATTTTAATGCATTAATTGTGTAAATATTAATGAGTGCACTATTGTTGTAATTATTTTTTAAAATGTAATATAAAATGTAATTGTTCCATATATATATATATATATATTGAGGAGTCGATGTTTGTGGTTGGGGGTTGGGCTTATATATGCAGGGGACATACTATATGAGTTCCACATTTTGTTTGCTTGATTCTTAAGGCAAATAACATTGTTTCATTTTTTGTTCTTGCCTTTGAAGTGTTTTATATTTTTTTGTAAATGATGTAAGTGGCTCATTGTGTTAGATCTTGCCTGGAGCTTTAGTTTTAGCCACTGACAAATTATAAATCTGCTTTACTTTTTGGTAGTTTTCCAGCAGAGGATGGATTAAGATTTGTGATAAGATTGGAACTACACATTAATTAGTAGAAGAAAATGCTTAATTAAAGTAGGTAATAATCTAATTAATTAGTGGAAATTTAGCCAAGGAGATCATGTGTTTAGTGCTCTCATTAATAGAATTATTTGCAAGTAAACATCATTTGAGAGTAAGTGCTAGCCTTTTATGAAATTGGTTGAGTAATTATTTAGTTCCATTACAATTATTGAATGTGGTGCACCACTAAGAAAAATAAAAGTAGCTTAGAATAATCAATCTACTTTGCAAGTGTTGACAGAGGATTCTGATTTCAAACAATTTAGAATAAGTCATATGCATTTTATATAAAAAGAGTTGAATTATATTTTAGTATGATACAATTATAATTCTGCACTATACAAAATATAGTTTTTATCTATAAATTGTCTAAATAAATGTACTTTTTATTTTAAGCTGCCCCACATGGTTGTGTGCTTCAAGGTCAAGTTTATAAACCATTTTGCAAAAAATAAAATTAAATAATGGATGAATCATAACGTTAATTAAGCGATTCCATTCTCATTTTTATGATTCAAGTTACTCTCTCCGTCCCATGATAAAAGTCTTTATTACTATTTTAGATAGTCCCATATTAAATGTCAATTTTCCTTTAATAACTAAACTTTTACACATATTTTACTATTATACCCGTAGCATTAAATATCTCATATTTTTCTTATTCTAATTCTATCTCCATATTTAATGACATTATTATAGACAATTTTGTCATTTTATTCATCTTCTTAATATGCGTGAAAAATTCACCAAAATTTTTATCTTGGGACGGAGGGAGTATTAAACAAGATAAAAGATGAAGAATCTTGTTGAGCAAATTCATGATACTCAACCATGCATTTATGAATGGACAAATTTGTCTGTCATGCACATATAATTTTAATTGATAAAATAATTATTAATAATTTTTAATAAAATATTAAGATATAAACTTATACATGTCTAAGACACATACTTCTTTATATATATATATATATGAATCCTGTTTCTATTCGGACTCCCGTATTTTCTTAAAATGTGGACCTTTTTTTTTTTTACTTTTTTTAAAACAATTAAAAAAAATAAATAAATAATTATGAAACTGAAATTTTTATATAATACAGTGTTTTGGATGTGATTTGGATATTATAATAAAAAAAGTGCATGCGATACTGCAGGCATCGATACATACATTTTTGGTATAGGTATCCAAATCACGCCTAAAAATATTGTATTATGGAAAAATTCGATTCCATAATTTTATTTTATTTTTAGTTGTTTTTAAAAAAAAAAAATGGTCTCATTTTACTCGACCGAATTTGGATCTAACGTGATATATATATATATATATATATATATATATATATATATATATATATATATATATATATATATATATATATAAAATCTTTTACTCCAAATCAGGAGGTGTGATATATATATATAGGGATTCCATCCGCAAAGAAATAGGTTGTTGAGAAGAACCCATTCCATTTGGTCAAGGTGGAGAGCTTGTACTTAGGCCTTAGAGATTTTTTTTTTTTTTTTTTTTATAAACCGGTACAAACTATATAATTTGGGTAAAAATGGGTTCTTTCCAACAATAGGTTCTTTGTGGATTAAACCTATATATATATATATATATATATATATATATATATATATATATATATATATATATGTGAGACTGATCCAGGTTCAACGTTGTGTAGACACCTATAACATTACAACTCATTTCAAACCGTCCAAAATAAATTTAAATGGAGCTCTATTATGCGGACATACTATTTTTCAAAAGGGAGCATTTCAATCATTTTTTTTGGCCTCCATCTGCACAATAGTTTGTCGACGTCCTTGAAACAACTCTGCGGACAGGCTTAATCATAGATCATTCAAATTTATTTTAAACGGTTTAAGATGATGAGTGGGAAGGGTATAAGTCTTCGTCCAATTTTAAATCTACATCAATCCTAGGCTTGTCAAAATATGATTATAGATTGATTTTGATTTTTAAAATATGGTTATGGTTCTATTTAAGAACTAAAATTATATTAACCATTTTTAATATTGGTTATGTGGGTTGGAACCATATGGTTATGGTTAAAAACCATATTAACCATATTAAGATGTTTTGACTTTTAAACAAAATTTTTTAAAAATGAAATTAATATATACTATAGATAGAGAAACGGATATAAGGGGTGGAATTTAGACTCCTTAAATAATACTATGAGATATGTTTGTATGAAACAAAAAAAATTATGACTTAATATATTTTTTTTTGGGAGGGAGTAGTGGTGGTGGTGGTGGTGGTGGTGGTGGTGGTGGTGGGGTGGGGGTGGGAGTGGGGGTGGGGTGGGATGGGGTGGGTAGGAGTAAAGGTGGGTGGTGTATACATAATCGCTTAATATTAATTTTTTTGGGAGACGGAGGGAGTGGTGGGGGTGGGATGGGTGGTGTATACAAATTATTTTTTTGGGGTGGGGTTGGGTTGGGTGGGGTGGGGGTGGGGGTGGGGGTGGGGGTGGGGGTGGGGGTGGGGTGGAGTGAGGATTGGCGTGGGGTGGTAAGAGTGTATACATAATCACATTGTGACGACCCCAAAATAGGTCCATTCCATCCAACCCATTCTGAGTCGCCAAATACATGGTACAAAAATAAATACAACTTCAGTAATACAATTGTCGTGCAAAATACGACAACACATATACTGTGAGTTTGAATACAATTATTGTCTAATAAACAATATAAAAACTCAAAAGAGGTCCCCATTATAATTATTGATACGCTATTTCACAGAATAGTGAGGACTACTAATGCAACCATCTGGACCGTCAATCCATTCCCCGACTAGTCCCAGCTATATTCTCATTTCCTGAAGAGAATAGTGAAAAAAAGGGTGAGCTCAACTAGCCCAGTAAGAAATATTATGACTAAGATAATATACAACAAATTATCATTAGTTTTCAACAGGGAAAAATCTGATAAAATATAATAGATAACAAGTTTTAGATCAACAATCAATAATTGAATAAACAATCCATTAGAAAAGTCGAGTAGAGAAAGAATTCTACTATCTTCTATGAATTTAAAAGTCCATCATCAATATTTTATCCTGTAACATCAATCAATACACATCTTTAATCAAATATTCATCTTTGCATGCAAGGCAAAGATATTCATTTATATCACCAGTTGGTCATGTTCATCTCAACACTGTTCATCTTTTGCACTACGGGCCAAAGATATTCATTAAGTAATCATTCATCTTTGCACTACTGGCCAAAGATATTCATCGATTAATCATTCATCTTTGCACTATAAAGGCAAAGATATTCATCGATTAATCATTCATCTTTGCACTACAAAGCCAAAGATATTCAAGAATATCATCATTTAGGACTGAGGATGATGAAAAATATTTTAAAGGAACGAATCCAGTGAAACAAAATAACAAATATTAGAGATTCGTATTACAGTTTATCCAAGATCAATAATACTTCATAATAACCAATTTTGAAGCAAAATTCAAGAATAAAGATCAAAACATGGATACAATCAAAGATAGTAACCATAATAGACACCTTGGATAAAAAGAAAAAATTTCATTTTTTGGTGAATAGTGCCGTATTCGTGAATAGTGCCGTATACGTGAATAGTAACTCTGACACCAAAAGATAGAAATTCCACAAGAAAAATTATCATGCTTCATGAATAGTACTCATGAATAGTAACTCGTGAATAGTAACTCATGAATAGTAACTCGTGAATAGTAACTCATGAATAGTAACCCCGACATGAAAAGTTTTAAATTTGATAAAAAGTTTCAATCAATATTTCGGCATAATGATATTGAAGAAATAATATCACTTATGAAGAAAATAACATCCCTTACCTTGCAAAAAGACAAGATTTGGAATCTTTGAATATCGGATATAAGGTCAAGGAACTTGCACCGCTATTTAGAAACTCACAAAATATCTAAATACTCACAAAATACACTCAATAATCTAGAGAGAGAAAGAGAGAAAACTTGTTTTTGGTGTGATTTTCAATTCTAACTTAGCCCTCTATTTATAGAAAAATATTAGCACGTCAAGTTAGACTTAACTAACGCAACACGATGGCTTTTACTCGCTACTATTCCTACCCACCACATTTGAAAATTCAATTGAGCACATTTCTCACCAACCAAAAGTGGGGCCCACTAATTCTAGAATTTTCCACCAAAATCATTTATAACCTAATTTCCGAATCAGTCACCTCTTAAAATTCATAACAAATTATACACTCATTTTTAACGGTTCAAAATTTGTAGACATATACTCAACTTATATATATATATATATATATATATATATATAACATATCCAAAAATTACAACGATCCAACGGTCGGATTAAATATTATAACTTACACAATAAAGCTGTAATAACACCGATTTGATCTTTTAATACCTCCAATCCGACAAAATATTGATAAAACACCTCAACATTAACTCCTTCATTTATAACCACATAAATAAACCCATCATTTATATCCACATCAAATAAATATTTCCTTATCATATAAATTAATAATTAATTATTCACAAATAATATTACAGAATCACAATTATGACAACCAGGCCGTTCTCAGGAAAGAGGGGGCTTTTCGATAAGGATTTCTCCTTACTGGCGCGCAATTAGGTGACCAAACCTCTCCTTGTGAACTTTCTAGACATTGCCAATAATGCTATCTAATAATATTATTCCAAATAATATGAATTATTGATCGATAATGAAAATCTTGTCTGAAATGACAATTATTGACACAACAATAATATAAAATTACAACGCACAATTATTGAATCAATAAAATAAAATATTGAAGAATTCACTGTGACAATTATCGAGTAGTGCCTTTTAAGTAAGGATCAATAATTCAACATCATCTTGTGTAATACCGGTGCTATCTTTGTGCAACTAACGCAGACATCGTATTTTAACCACCGGGTATTCCAACAAGATAATCTGTAACAACTACGCCAGTTATTTATAACAACCTGGACTTTTTGTCGTTTTTCTTCATCCAAGCAGTTATCCGTTATGGGGCCCACAAATGTACTGCAAGGCTGCCGCATTTAATATTCCCCCCGATGTAAAGAATATTCCATGACCAAACGAATATTTCCGAACACAATGAATATTTTTAACCACTTGTTTATTTTGCAAAAATTTGCACATTTCACCAATAACCAAAGTATTATTTCAAATTATCACATTATTATTCACAATAATAAATAGAGAAAATTTGATTTTTATTTATAATAAGTTGGGGTCTTACACACATAATATTATTTTTTTTGGGTGTGGGTGTGAGTGTTGGTGGGGTGGGGTGGGGGTGGGGGGGTGTATACATAGTCACATAATATTATTTTTTTTGGGTTTGGGTGGGGGTGGGGGTGAGGGGTGGGGGGTGGGGGTGGGGGGGGGGGTGTGACGACCCCAAAATTGGTATACATCACCCATTCCGAGTCGCCAAATACATGGTACAGAATACAAATACAACCTTAAATATACAACATGGTGCCTCGACCACAACACCTTACAATGATACTTTACATAAAAGTACAGTCAATAACTGTTTTAGAAATTAAAATCTTTGAAAAATACTCAAGGAAACCTTCGTACATGGGAGGCCATGCATCTAGGTTATGATAGATATCATATTCCCACAGAATTATCCTTGGTTGACCCAATAGTCCCCAAAGAAAAACAAGAAGATTGCTATCATTTTCTTTCCAATGGTGAGTCTTCTCTTGACTTATAATTATCTCCATTGTCTCCAATTGAGAATCATATTTCAAACAAACTCCAAGATTATATAGGTAAAGCTCGTAGATATACTCAGCAAGTGGATATGCACAACCCTGTCATACAAGATGTCTAATGACATACAACCTCGTATTATCTACACTCAAAACTTTCTTAAACTCTAAAGAAATACGCTCATGATTATAGAAGAAGAATTCTCTGAACTTCTGGTGTGATTCTCAATTCTAACTAAGCATCCTATTTATAGGAGAATGGAAAGGATACTATGCTGCACTATGCAATAAAATATAATATATTCTATTTATAATCAAATAAAATAAAACTTTATAAAAAGTATTCTGTTTTATATAAAAAGTTTTTACTATGCAAACACTATGCAGGCACTATACAAACACTATGCATAATAAAATATAATATATTCTATTTATAATCAAATAAAACAAAACTTTATAAAAAGTTTTCAGTTTTATATAAAAAATTTTCTGTTTTATTACATTTATAATAATAATAAAACAACATTTATCACCATTATTTTAATTCACAATATTAATCGACCAGGTCGTTCCCATGAAAGAGGGGGCTTTCCAATAAGAATTTCTCCCTATTGGCGCACAATTAGGTGACCAAACCTCTCCTTGACAGAACTTCTAGACATCGTCAATATTGTAAATAATAATATCAATAACTCTATCATCTCAATTATTGATTTAATAATATATAAAATATCGACAATAATTGAATCAAATAACGTGAGATACTATGCAATAATAACTGTAGCAATAATTGAACAAAAGCGAGTGACTTCTCACGTAAAGCATCAATAATCAATACTGGTGTGCTACTTATTCAACCACACGACATCGTATTTTTTACTAATGAAAGTAGTTCAACAGTTTTAACGGTAAAACTTCCGTCGTTATTTTCATAAAAATATTTTTGTCGTTTTCTCAATCCGATAATAATTTCGTTGTGGGGTCCACCAATGATTGTACCGTCGTACGGATATTCTTCGACAAAAAGAATATTCCCCGACCAATCGAATATTATACAACAACTTGCATACTTTTTAAAATTTATAAAAATTACCCACAACTATAACATTATCTCAAATCCACACCATAATTTTGAAAAAAAAAATTCGAGAAAATTAAATCTTTATACGTAAAATTTGAGATTTTACAAGTATAGGGGAAGTAGGAAATGATATATAATCACATAATATTTTTTTGGGTGGGGTGGGGGGTGGGATGGGGTGGGGTTAGGGTGGGGTAGGGGTGGGGTAGGGGTGGGTTTGGGGGGTGGGGGTAGGGGTGTAAACGAGTCGAATCTCAGCGAACACCTTCATGTTCAGATTCGGCTCGACTTGAAAAAATTGAGCTCGAATTCGACTCGGATTCGATAAGGGATTTATATTTTTGCGCCAGATTCGACTCGGATCATTACTTGAACCTACTCGGCTCGTAAGTACTCGACTCGTTTACAAAGCGAGTTACTTATGAGCCTTCAAATCGAGTTTCGAATATAAACCATTTCACATAAAACTGAACCACTACATACTAAATTGGTTACTTAACTAATATTTATATATATAATTTTTTCACTTTTATTTATGTATTGAAATTATAAAGAATGTATTATAAATTGACATTTAATTAATTGATTTATTCAAGTAAAAGTTTACACAATTTCATACTACACTTTATAAATTATAAAGATTGATACAAATATCACATATTTAACTTACTAGCATGGATCAGACCAATATTCGATATGATCCATCGAGTAGGTATCGAGTATGGTTCGAGAAAAAATAAAATACTCGAACCCTAATATGAGCAAACACTTGTATGCTCGAATTCGACTCGTGTATCATTAATCAGAAAACGAGTATGGATCAGATTTGACTCGGATCAAATTCGAATTCGAGCTTTGGATCATATTTTCGAGCCACTCTCGAGTCGAGTACCGAACTACTTGACTCGGCTTACACCCCTAGGTGGGGGTGTGGTAGGGATGGGGTAGGGGTAAGGGGTGTATACATAATCACATAATATTTTTTTTTTTTCGGTGGGGTGGGGGGGTAAGGGGTGTATATATAATCATATAATATATTTTTTTGGTGGGGTGGGTTGGGTAGGGTGGGGGGTGGAAGGGGTGCGTGGCGTGAGGTGGGTGGTTGAGTTTCTTGAATATGTAAATATTGATGGAAATAACTTTTGATTTGGATTTGGAATAAAATATGGGTCAAAAAATGGTTAACCGGGTTGGAACTATATTTATTTTTAAAAATATGGTTCCAAACTTTAACCAACCCAAATAAATAAAAATAGTTAACCAACCCATTTAGTTCCAGTTAATATGGTTTGACCCGACAGTTAACCAACTATATTGCCAGATCTACATGTGACGCCCCAAAAATAGGTATACATCACCCATCTTGAGTCGCCAAATACATGGTACAAAATTCAAATACAACTTAATAATACAACCATCGTGTAAAATACGACAAAGCATAAACTGAGAGTTTTAATATGAATATTTTCTTCTAGACAGTATTCAACTCAAATGGAGTCCTCAATACATTTATTATCACACTATTTCATAGAATAGTGAGGACTACTAATGCTATCATCTGGACCGTCACTCCGTTCCCCGACTAGTCCCAGCTACATTCTCATTTCCTTAAGAGAACAATGAAAGCAAAAGGGTGAGCTTAACTAGCCTAGTAAGAAATATTATGAGTAAGATAATGCAGAATAATTTATCGTTAGCCTTCAACACTGTTAAACTGATAAAATATACTCCCTCTGTCCCATAGTTATAGGCTGATTTTCCATTTTGAGATGTCCCAATATATAGGCTACTTACTATTTATAAAATTTAGTTGGTTCATTGATTTACTTTTATGCCCTTATAATAAATATTCAACCATTACTCTTTTTTTGAAAAAACAACATTCAGTGTCATTATTTTTATCACCACATTTAATGTTGTTGTATTCTCTTTGGTTAAAGTTCTATGGTTGTGGACTTTAACACGTCAATCAATGAAGTTGAGAGTTTTAATGTGATAAGTAAGGAGTAATTAACTTATTCATTAATTTCATATTAAGGGGTATATGTGGAAAATTTATGTTAAAATTACCACTTAAACTAATTTTTTTAAACTATGTGCCAAAAGAAATCAGCCTATAACTATGGGACGGAGGGAGTAACAAACATCAAGTTTAACTACAGCGGAATAAATAATCCATTAGAAGAGTTAAGTAGAGCATAAAATCTACTATCTTCTATGATTTAAAAGGTTTTTCATCACTTTTATCGCTGAGACTCAGCTTAATAAATAATCCACATCATCGAATCACCCCTACACTACGGTTAAGGATATTCTTTAGTATCACGACCACAAATTATTCATGCACTACGGGCCAAGGATATTCGTGTATTCATCAATGGTCATAATCATGCAAACAACTGTCCATTAATGCACTACGGGCCAATGAGGATTTTTACCACATCATTTGTAACATTACGGTCATGATTATATCGAATAATTCCTGGTCATAATCATACCAAGTCCATCTATGCACTACAGGCCACGGATGACTTTCAACATAATATAAACATGAGGATGATGACAATGATATAAGAATTTAATAAAACAAGTTTAAGGATAAATTTTTAAAGATTTATGATTTAATTTATCCAGAATTCAATTTTGTCCAAATTGTCAACATGATACTGCTTTGTGGAGTAAAATTCAAGAATGATAATGTATGAAAAATGATTTGGACCAAAAAGAAATTAATTTTTGTTATGAATAGTACTCTAGGTGAATAGTACTCGAGTGAATAGTACTTTTGTGAATAGTACCGTATAAATGGATAGTACTCATGGACAGTACTCCGGCATGAAAAACTTAAAATTTAACAAGAATGTGCAGAAAATATCCTTGTGAAGCGATACTAGATGAAGCGTAAATTTCAAGGATATTCTACTAATTTCACGGAATATAGAAGCAATACTTTAACCGAATGATGGTATAATCAGGAATACGAGACGAAATAATATTACTCACATACTACAAAGTATGGAAGAAAATATTATTCCTATGAATACTGAACAAAATACTATCACTTACCTCAGAAGAAGACTGGATACTGGAATAGTGAGGTAGCAGACTTGTGACGCCCCCAAAATAGGTATACGACACCCATTCTGAGTCGCCAAATACATTGTACATAAACAACTACAACTTTATTAATACAACTGTCTTTCAAAATACGACAACACTTAAACTGTGAGTTTAAATACAAATATTGTCATCTAGACAATATCCACACTCAAATAAGTCCTCATTACAATTATTGATACACTATTTTACAAAATAATGAGGACTACTAAAACAACTTCTAGAACCATCATTCCACACCCCTACTAGTACTCGCTACATTCTCGCCTCCTGAGAAGAAAAATTGAACAAAAAGGAAAATGGTGAGCTCAACTAACCCAGTAAAGAACATTATGACTAAGATAATATAGAACAAATTATTGTTAGTCCTCAATAGGAAAAAATCTAATAGAATACAATTAGACAACCAGTTTTAAATCAATATTCGCAGCGGAAATAATAATTCATTAGAAGAGTTAAGTAGAGAATGAAATCTACTATCTTCTATATATGAATTTAAAAGTTCATCGTCGATATTTTATCCCTGTAACATAAATCAATATATATCTGGAATCAAATATTTATCTTTGCACTACATGCCAAAGATATTCATCAGTTGGTCATGTTCATCTAAACACATGTTCATCTTTGCACTACGGGCCAAAGATATTCATCAAAAATCATTCATCTTTGCACTATAGGCCAAAGATATTCAGTAATATCATCATTTAAGACTGAGGATGATGAAAAATATTTTTTAAAAAACGAATCCAGTGAAACAAAATAACAAATATTAGGGATTCGTATTACAGTTTTATCCAAGTTCAATAATACTCTATAATAACCAATTTTGAAGCAGAATTCAAAAATAAAGATCAAAACATGGATACAATCAAAGATAGTAACCATAATAGACATCTTGGATAAAAAGAAGAAAATTTTATTTTTAAATTGAATATTGCCAGTATTCGTGAATAGTCTTCAGATATCGTGAATAGTGGTCGTATACGTGAATAGTAACCCCGACACAAAAAGTTCTAAATTTGATAAAAAGTTCAGACCAATATTTCGGCATAATGATATTGAAAGAAATAATATCATTTACGAAGAAAATAACATCCCTTACCTCGAAAAGACAGATTTCTTGATCGGAATAGAGATATAGTCTTTGAAGGAATTTGTACCGTATAGCAATACTCAAAGTCTCAAAATACTCACAAGAATACGCTCGATAATATAGAGAGAGAAAGAGAAAAAAAACTTGTTTCTGGTGTGATTTTCAATTCTAACCTAAGCACCCTATTTATAGGAAAATGCTTAAAACACCAAAGCAGAAAATTTAATATAATAATATTATTTTTACTCAACATTCCTACGCACACCTAAGACATCTGAATTCATCAACTAACATGTGCAAGTAAGGCCCATTAAATGGAAAAAACGTTTTTCTTAATAAACATAATTAAAACTTCCAAAAATTAATTATTTCGAAACTTCGGAACTTCAATAATTCATAATAAATAGCCCTTTTGTCAGAAAAATTAGAACCTTATGTCTTTTTCATAGGAAATTCCATTATCTACAACTTTTCAGAAGAAAGTGTTTCCAAATTCCAAATGAAATTGGATAGAAATCCACAAACCAAGCGATTTTATAAAGCTATAATCAAATTTCAGTCAAGAAATGGGGTCCACCGACATGTTTTAAACAATTTTTGTAACAAAAATACTCTTCCTCCTCATTTATTCATATATCCAACATTCATTGTAAAATATCACCATTATTATATTATTAAAATATAATAATATATTTAAATGAATTATTTTATCGTAAAAGATAAAATATAAATTTTTCAACAATTGTCACTTTAAAATTTTCTCCATCTATTCTACATAAAATGAATATTTTCCTTATCATATAAATCAATAATTAATTATTTATAAATAATATTACAGAATCAAAATATCGTGCAACTGTGCAGCTCCTCGGAAAGATGGGGCTTTCCAATAAGAATTTCTCCTTACTGGCGCGCAATTAGGTGGCCAAACCTCTCCTTAGACAGAATTTTCTAGACATTGCCAATAATGTTATCTAGTAATATTATTAAAATAATATGAATTATTGCTCCGATAATAGAAAATACTATGTAGTGACAATTATTAAAATAACAGTAATATAAAATATCAATGTAGCAATTATTGAATCAATAAATTAAAATATTGAACAGTAATTACTGTAACAATTATTGAGTAGTTCCTTCTTACGTAAGAATCAATAATTGGTGCAATACCAGTGTCTTCTTGTCTTGCAACAAATGTATTATCGTGTTTAAACCACCGGTATTCCAACAAATTGTTACTTCAGTAACAACTACGCCAAGTTATTTATGAAACTCATACTTGTCGTTTTCTTCATCCAATCGCTTTCCGTTATGGGGCCCACAAAGGTCATTGGCCACATACTTAATATTCCCTGACGGAAGAATATTCCACGACTCAAACGAATATTCCCAAGCAATCATGAATATTTTATAACCACTTGCTTATTTGAAATATTTATGCATTTACCCATAACTAACCACATTAATCAATTCAACCCTTAATATTTCAAAATAATAAATAGATAAATTCAATTTCATTTATAATAAGTTAGGGTCTTACAAGACTTATCTTCTACTTTCTTTCAAAGCTTCTCTCTCTATAAATGCTCTTGTGAGTCTTAGTGAATTGGTGAGAATGAAAGAAGAATGAGTTTCTATTTATAGAAAAATATAGTTTCGATAATTGCACGTTTTGGGGCTCGAAATATTACAGTATAATACCTTCATCTTTTTCTTTATTTTTAATTTAGTCTTGCAAGTATTATCAAACTTGCACCACCTCCCCTAATAGTACATTTTGTGAATCAATAGTACAATCATGTGCAAAAATAATTACAGTATAGTACCTTCATCTATACCTCCATTTTTAATTTATTCATGCAAGTATTATCAATCTTGCACCATCTTCCCTAATAGTACAAGCATGTGAATCAATAGTACACACATGTAAGCATGTGAACTAATAGCAATTAATTGCCCATTTATCTGATTAATTACCCGATTGGTCAATATAACCCCCAGACATCCATTATTATCGAAATAGATGTCGATTTCTACTAACACTAATAATCCCAACACAATGGAGCTATCTATTTCATCTTTAATCAACACTTAACTTATTCATTATTAATATTATAACTCACAATATTTAACAACCGTGTCGCCTCCTGTGAAAGATGGGGATTTCAGATAAGGATTTCTCCTTATTATGCAGCAATTAGGTGACCAAACCTCTCATTGATGTAACTTCTAGACATTGTCAATATTTCAAATAATAATATGAATAACTTTGTCGTCTCAATTATTGATTTAATAATATAAAATATTATGAGAGATGATATCGTGACAATTATTGAATCAATAATATGAAAGATATTATACAGTAATTACTGTAGCAATAATTGAGTATAACTGAGTGACTTCTCACGTAAGCATCAATAATCAATACTGTGTGCTACTATGCAACCACGCATATTATCGTACTTTTTACCACCGGGTAGTTCAGCGGTTTAACGGTAAAACTTTCACCGTTATTTTTATAAAAGATAATTTCATCGCTTTTCTAACTACGACAATACTTTCGTTGTGGGGTCCACCAATGATTGTGCCGTCGTACGAATATTCCCTGTTAAAACGAATATTCCCCAACCAATCGAATATTATATAACCACTTGCTTACTTTGCAAAATTTGTAAATAATACCCACAACTATAACATTATATCAAATCCACACCATAATATTCAAAAATATATTTCGAGAAAAATTAATCTTTATTCATAAAAGTTGGGGTCTTACAACCTCCCCTTCTTATGAAATTTTGTCCTCGAATTAGGGTGCGTACCTGGTATGTCGAAGAGGTGAGGATACTTTAACTTCATTTTAGATTCTAACTCCCAGTTCATTTCCTCAACATCGTGGTTTCTCCACAAAACTTTGACTTGAGATATAACCTTGGAACATAGAATATGATATTTCTTATCCATGATTTTTACAAGTACCTCTTCATACGTTAAATCTTTCGCTATCTCGTCTGGTTCTAATTTAATAATGTGGTTTGGGTCTTTCACATATTTACGTAACATAGATATGTGAAAAACGTTATGAACACGAGACATACTTGGCGGTAAGGCGAGTCTATAGGCCACAGTTCCTACTCGACCGAGGATTAAAAATGGGCCAATGAATCGAGGATTGAGCTTTCTTCTCTTTCCAAATCTCGTAACTCCTTTCCATGGAGCAACACGTAACAACACATGATCTCCAATATTGAATTCCATGTCCTTTCGATGAAGATCAACATAACTCTTTTGTCGATCTTATGAGGTTTTTATACGTTGTCGGATCATTTGAATCTTTTCAGTAGTCATACGTACCAACTCCGGTCCTAACAACGTTTCTTCACCCACCTCATCCCAACATACTGGAGAACGACACTTTCTTCCATACAACAACTCAAATGGAGCCATGCCAATACTTGCTTGATAACTGTTGTTGTAGAAAAATTCTACCAATGGTAAGAACTTGTCCCAACTTCCTTTGAAGTCAAGGACACAGAGTCTTAATAAATCTTCAAGAGTTTGAATAGTCCTCTCTGACTGCCCGTCCGTTTAAGGATGACATGCCGAACTGAATCGCAAATATGTGCCCATAGATTTTTGCAAACTAACCCAAAATCGTGAAGTAAATCTTAGGTCTCGATCAGAAACTATTGATACTAGGATACCATGCAATCTTACAATCTCGTTTATGTATATACGAGCAAGACGTTCAAGTGTATAAGTTTCTCGTATCGGTAAGAAATGAGCAGACTTGGTCAATCTATCAACAATGACCCAAATCGCATCTATGCCTTGAGAAACCTTGGAAATACCAGTAAAAAAATCCATAGTAATGTGCTCCCACTTCCATTCTGGAATTTCAAGTGATTGCAATGGACCTTTTGGCACTTAATGCTCCGCCTTGACTCGTTGACAAGTTAGACACCTTGAGAGAAACCCCGCTATCTCTCTCTTCATATTGCTCCACCAAAATGTATGTCAAGATCACGATACATTTTGGTACTCCTGTGATGGATTGCAAGCGGTGTTGTGCCTCCATCATGATTTTATACTTCAAGTCAGAATCGTTAGGAACACAAAGTCTGGAGTGACTCGAAGTATTCTTTCTTCATCGATTCTTTCTTCCGGAATAACACCTTCTTGTACTTTCTTCCTCATACGCATCTGCTCCAGGTTTGTAGCTTGAACAACTTTAACTTTATCGATTAAAATCGATTCTACTCGTATATTCACCATCATCACATGGGTCCCTAGAGTCTTTAACTCTATCTCCATCCTTTTTAAGTCGTACGAAATGGGTCTTTGTGTTAAAAATATCGCACTCGTAAACGCATACGATCTTTTACTTAATGCGTCAGCTACCACGTTCGCTCTTCTAGGATGGTATTTAATCGTATTATCGTAATCTTCAACAACTTGAGCCAACATCTTCGGCGCATGTTACGTTCGTTTTGGGTGAAGAACTATTTGAGGGTTTTAGAAATAGGTTTTGTACTGGGGTTAATACAAAATTTAATTTCACGCTCTGGGGTAGGCCAAGAAGTTCTTCAAGGAATACGTCAAAAAATTTATTAAAGATAAAAATATTATTCAAAATTGTGACTCTCATCTAAGACTTGGATAACACATGTAATGAAGGTTTCTCTTAACGGAGTTTCAACAAATAAGTCAAAGTCTAATTTCTCCGGAGTCAAATTTAAACGTTGAGCCCAAGTAGGAGAAATAAAAGAATGGGTAGAACCGGTATCTAATAAGGTATAGACTTCGCAAGAATTTATAATTAACTAACCCGTGCTAACTTTGTTCGGGTTACTCGCTTTTTGAGAAGTCACAAAAATGCTCTTCCTGAAACCACCGACTTTATTTTGTCCGTATCCGCCTTTGGTGCCACCGTCCTAGCTGGATTTGATTTTGCTACAAGACAAAATCGAGCTATGTGACCGTCTTTTCCACAACTAAAACATACCTTGGAAGGCTGTGAACAGTTTGGACTTATGTGTCCCTCCTCTCCGCATCTGTAGCATCTAACTGGCGGTCGTTCTCCTCCCCTAGAATTTGTTACTGGTGTTGGTGTTGCTGCCAACGTCTTCCCATCATCATTAAATCTTCTCTTCTTGAATTTTCCACTTGAATCATTTCTTCAATTATCTTGGCCATGATTACCACCGAAGTGGTTACCATTTCTGGCATGATAATTTCCTCCACGATGGTTATCATTGTTCTAATGACCGTTGCCACCGGTACGATTATTATCGTGTTGTTGCTCATTATCTTTTGGTTGGGCTGGCTCATTATCGCGCTCCAATATCTGAGCCCTATTCACTACATCTGAATACAAACACAATTTGTGAGAAATGAGGTATTGACGTATTTCGAGTCTCAAACCTCGCAGAAACATTCACGTCATTCTCTCCTCATTATCAACCAAATGGGATGCGAACCGAGAAAACTCGATAAACTTAGTCTCGTACTGCGACATGGTCATATTGTTTTCCTCCAACTTGATAAACTCCACCTCCTTCATGTGACGAATACTTTCGGGAAAGTACTTGTCGTTGAACAGTTCTTGGAACTTCTCCCAAGACATCTTCAGGCGGCAGTGAATCGTTTTTATCGATTCCCACCAAGAATCGCCTCTCTCGCAACATGAAGGTGGCAAAGGAAACCTTTTTCTCCTCAAAGCATCCCAAGACATCAAATGTCTTGGAGATCTGCTGTATCCACGTCTCCAACGTAAGTGGTTTTGGCTCTCTCAAGAACTCTGGTGGTCCCAACTCCTTTAACTTCTTAGCGGTGACCAACTGAGAGTTGCCAGTGTTTCCACATGCATTTTGAACAGGAGTTGTTATCGCCTGATGTTGCATGAATTGCATAAAGCCTCTGAACATCCCATCGTTCATCACTTGGTCAGCGTTGTTATTTTCCTGAGGATTATTGCCATCCTGATGCACATTATCTTGGGTATTGATCGTTGGTGACTCAACGGTCTCATGTGCTTCATTGCTTATCTCAACATTTTCGGATGCCATTATCAAATACTGCCACAAAACAAGGGTTAATTGACATGTCACATATTATCCCTATACTCTGACTGACCAATTAAATACCAAATAAACTTAAGTAGGTCATACTAGCGAAGGAATTTGTGACGCCCCCAAAATAGTTCCATTCCATCCAACCCATTCTGAGTCGCCAAATACATGGTACAGAAACAACTACAACTTTATTAATACATTTGTTGTGAAAAAAAATACGACAACATATATATTGTGAGTTTAAATACAATTATTGTCTTCTAGACAATATCCATACCCAACTAAATCCTCATCATAATTATTGATACATTATTTTACAAAAATGGTGAGGACTACTAAGACAACTTTCTAGAACCATCATTCCACACCCCGACTAGTACTCGCTACATTCTCGCCTCCTAAGAAGAAAAATGGAACAACAAGGAAAAGGGTGAGCTCAACTAGCCCAGTAAAGAATATTATGACAAAGATAATATACAACAAATTATCGTTAGTCTTCAACAGGGAAAAAATCTAATAGAATACAATAGACAACAAGTTTTAAATCAATACTCGCAACGGAAAATATTAATTCATAGAAGAGTTACATAGAGGATGAAATCTACTAATATCTATGAATTTAACAGTCCATCATCAATATTTTTATCCCTGTAACATCAATCAATATATATCTGGAATCATATACTCATCCTTGCACTATGTGCCAAGGACATTCACCCGCTTGGTCATGTTCATCTAAACACTGCTCATCTTTGCACTACGGGCCAAAGATATTCATCGAAATCATTCATCTTTGCACTACAAAGCCAAAGATATTCATCATAAATCATTCATCTTTGCACTACAGGCCAAAGATATTCAATAACATCATCATTTAAGACTGAGGATGATGAAAAATATTTTTAAAGAAACGAATCCAGTGAAACAAAATGACAAGGATTAAGGATTAAGGATTCGTATTTTGTTTTATCCATGTCCAAAAATACCTCAAACATAATCATAGTGGTGTAAAATTCAAGAATGATCAAAACATGGATACAATCAAAGCTAGTATCCAGAATAGATATTTCGGACGAATTTTTTATTTTTATTTTTCGATGAATAATGTCGATTCGGTGAATAAAGATCAGTATACGTGAATAAAGTAGCCGTATACGTGAATAGTAACTCGACACCAAAAGTTCTAAATTTGATAAAACTTCAGATCAATATTTCAAAGATAATGATATTGAAGAAATAATATCATTACGAAAAAAAAAAATATCCCTTACCTCGAAAAAGACAAGATTTTTTAGTTGAAACATTGGGATATAAAGCTATGACTTGAACTTTCACCGTATAGCAATACTCAAAGTATACTCAAAATACTCACAAGAATACGCTCGATAATATAGAGAGAGAAAACTTCAGCTCGTGTAATCTTCAATTCTAACCTAAGCACCTATTTATAGGAAATTGCTTGTAACACCAAAGTAGAAAATTTAATAATTAATTAATATATATATATATATATATATATATTAAGTTTCTACGCCAACCTTCCTAGATCTGAATTCAAGCAACATGACACATTTATAACATGTGGAACACTCACCAAAAACGTTTTTATTATTTAAAATAATTAAAACTTCCAAAAATCAATTATTTTGGAATTCGAAACTTCAATAATTCATAATAAATAGCCTTTTGTCAGAAAATTCAAATCTCATGAGTTTTTATAGGAAATTCAATTTCTACAACTTTTACAGAAGAAAGTTTTCCAAATTCCAAACAGAAATTGACCGAAATCCACAAACAAGCGATTTTATTGTGCTATAATCAAATTTCACTCAATAAATGGGGTCCACCGACATGTTTAACATGTTTTAAACATTTATTGCAACAAAAATACTCTTCCTCCTCGATACTCATATATCCCACATTCGTTGTAAAAATATCATCATTATTATATTATTAAAATATAATAATATATTTAAATGAATTATTTTATCGTAAAAAGATAAAATTTCAATTTTCAACAATTGTCACATTAAAATTTTCTCCATCTATATCCACATAAAATCAATATTTTCCTCATCATAAGAATCAATAATTAATTACTCACAAATAATATTACGTAATCACAATATTGACAACTGCACGGTTCCTGTGAAAGCAGGGGCTTTCCAATAAAAATTTCTCCTCATGGCGCCAATAATTAGGTGACCAAACCTCTCCTTAGATAGAACTTTCTAGACATTGCCAATAATGTTATCTAATAATATTATTCGGATAATATGAATTATTGCTTCGATAAAGAAAAATCTTGTGTAATGACAATTATGAAACAACAACAATATAAAATATCAACGCAAAGAATTATTAAATCAATAAAATAAAATATCGAATAAAGAATTATCGTAACCATTATCGAGTAATGCCTTCTTATGTAAGAATCAATAATTGGTGCAATACTGGTAAGTTACCGCTCAACAACACGTATTAGTGTGTTTTAACCACCGGTATTTCAACAAAGATTAACTGGTAATAACTACGCCTGCTATTTATAAACAACTTATATTTGTCGTTTTCTTCATCCAATTGCTTTCCGTTATGGGGCTCACACATGGTCGTCGCCATCGCATTTAATATTCCCCGACAAAGATTTAATATTCCACGACAATAATGAATATTATATCACCACTGCTTATTTAAAATATTTTTATGATTTTACCCATAACTAACCACATTAATCAAATCCAACCCTTACTATTTCAAAATAATAAATAAAGGAAATTCCTTTTATTTAAAAAATTTCTGGTCTTACAACCTCCCTTCTTATGAAATTTCGTTCTCGAAATTGACGACGCACCGGTGTGTTTCAAAAGATGAGAATACCTCGCTTTCATTTCCGCTTCCAACTCTCAGTCATTTCCTCAATATAGCATGGTTTCTCCACAAAACTTTAACTTTTGGTATAACCCCAGACATAGGACATGTTCTTTCTTATCCAAGATCTCGATAAAGTACCTCCTCGTACGTTAAGTCTTCGGCTATCTCGTCCGGTTCTAACTCAATGACGTGGTTTGGGTTGTCCACATATTTACGTAACATCGATACGTGAAAAATGTTATGAACACGTCATACTTGGCGATAAAACGAGTCTATAGGCCACAGTTCCTATTCGATCGAGAATTTCAAATGGATTAATAAATCAAGGTTTGAGCTTTCCTCACCTCACCGATTCTCGCTTTTGAAATAACAACTTCTTGCACCTTCTTCTTCAAATTCATCACTCTGTGTGTAGCTTGAATAAAACTTTAATTTTATCGATTAAAGTCGATTATACTCAGATATCATCACGTGGGTACCTAGAGTTTTCATCTCCATCTCTATTATTTATAAATTATATGAAATGAGTCTTTGACAATATCGTGATCAGACTTATATACGATCTTCTACTCAACACGCCATCTACCACGTTCGCTTTTGCGAGGATGGCATGGTCAAAACATGTCTTTGAAATGAGTCTCCTCTTGAGTTCTTCAAGCTCTTCCCACATTCTTTGCTCCATTCAATTTTGTATCTCTACGAGTCAATTTGCGTTAATGGAATAGCGATTCGAGAATATCCTTCAACGAATCTTCGATAATAATCAACTAAGCCAGAAAGCTACGATTTTGATTCGATTTAGGTTGTTCTCAATCTGTGACTCATATCCCAACCTTGGATAAAGACGTTACAATGACACCTATCGGCTTTACTATCGCAGAATATGGTGTCCCCACTTGAGATGCGGCGCAGGCATTCCACAAAAGGAAGTCACCAGATAAAGGCTTAGGTACCAAATTTATAGTTGAATTTTTTAACCCCAAGTTCAATAGAGCCATTCGATATGAGATTTTAGAAATGAGTTTTGTACCAGAGTTCAAAGTCGATATAAAATTTAATATCGTGCTTTGGGAGTAAGCCAAGAAATTTTTTTCAGAAATACGCCAGAAATTTACTAACAATGTAAATATCATTCAAATCGACATATTTTTGTTCAAGTCCATAACATGGGCTAAGAAAACTTGACATCCGCTTTTTCAATAAACGAATGACTTTATGGCTTGATATAAAAGAGTTTGACTTCAATGGTTTGGTTGCTTGAATTCAATAACAAAGTTGCTTAGAAATATAAAAACTAACAACCTTACGTAAAGTAATCAATTTCGGCATTTGATGAGTAGTTAACCTTAAAATCACATCAAAAGCAAGTATCTCTATAGAAATAAGGTTAACAGGTAATGTGATAGTGCCAACCTGAATCAAGCAAGATTTCTAAACAACGGATGTAATGAAACTTTCTCCTAACAGAGTCTCCATAGATAGGTCAAAGTCTAATTTCTCCATAGTCAAGTTCAAACGTTGAGCGCAAGCAAGAGAGATAAAAGAATGGGTAGAAACCGGTACCTAGTAAGGTATAAACTTCGCAAGAATTTATAATTAACTAACCCGTGCTAACTTCGTTCGGGTTCCTCGCATTTTGACCGGTCACGACAAACGCTCTTCCAGGAACCGTTAACTTTGACTTTTCTGGGACATCCTTTTGAGTCACTATTCCCGCTGGACTGGGTTTCGATACCGTACAATCTCGAGCGATATGTCCTTCTTTTCCACAATTATAGCATACCTTAAGCTGTTGTAGGCGTTTAATGATATCCCTCTTCCCAAGATTTGTAACATCTGACCGGGTGGTCTTTCTCCTCCTTGGAACCGATTCATCATCGCGCCGACGTCTTCACATGGTCGTTGTTGAATCTCTCTTTTAAAATCTCCTCCCGACTCGCTTCTTCTATTTTCATGGCCACGATTACCACCAGAGTGGTTACCGCTTTTTCCAGTATTCTTCTTTCTCCATTGGTTATCGTTATTCGATGATCGCTATCTTCTAGATGATCCTCGGTTATGGTCCCTCGGTTGAACGCATTCATTATCATTTCTAACAATCGATTCGCTGACAACATCTGAATAGAGAGAAAATTTATGAGAATGAGATATCGACGTATTTACGGGTTTCAAACCTCTCGTAAACATCCCGTCACACGCTCCTCATTCTTCACCAAATGAGGTGTAAACCGGATAACTCCGCTGAACTTCGCTCGCATTTAGACACCGCCATGTTATTCGCTCAGCCTAATAAACTCCACTTCCTTCATACGATTTAACACTTTCGGAAAGTATTTGTCATTAAATAGTTTCAAACGCTCCCAAGACATGCCTTTGAGTCTTGTTTGGATGGGTACGCTTCACGCACTCCCACCAAAGAGTCTGCAGCCTCGCCATGAAACATAAAGGTGGCGAATGGAAACCTTCTCTCCGCATCCCAAGACATCGAATATCTTGGTAATTTGCTTGACCCATGTTTCCGCCATGATCGGATCGAAGCTTTCCTTAAATTATGGTGGTCCCAACTCTTTGAATCGCTTGTCACGTGACAACCCGTGAATTGCTATCATTTCTCCTATGTTTTGAACACGAAGTCTCCTCTCCGATTTTGCATGAATCGCAAAAAGCTTCTAAACATTGCGTCGCTCATCATTCGATCATTGATGTTGTTCACGGGAGGAACATTGTCACCTATTGCACGCTCTCCTCACAGAGAGTACAGCGTCTCCACTGGCCTCATTTCCATTGTTAATATTCTCACGACATTCTCAAATCATCACAAAACAAGGGTTAATTAAGGAAATCAATATATCACATAATATCCCTATATAATCGACCAACTATTAAATAAGCTTAGGTAGGACACACTACAACAAGGATTTACTCGCCTCTCCTCCTAGTTCTATTCCCCGATCTCCGCCAGAGATCATATCCCTAAGCTCGATACCAAACCGTAACGCCCCAAAATAGGTCCATTCCATCCAACCCATTCTCGAGTCGCCAAATACATGGTATGTAAACAACTACAACTTTATTAATACATTTGTTGTGAAAAAATACGACAACATATATATTGTGAGTTTAAATACAATTATTGTCTTCTAGACAATATCCATACCCAACTAAATCCTCATCATAATTATTGATACATTATTTTATAAAAATGGTGAGGACTACTAAGACAACTTTCTAGAACCATCATTCCACACCCCGACTAAGTACTCGCTACATTCTCGCCTCCCCGAGAAGAAAAATGGAACAACAAGGAAAAAGGGTGAGCTCAACTAGCCCAAGAAGAATATTATGACTAAGATAATATACAACAAATTATCGTTAGTCTTCAACAGGAAAAAAATCTAATAGAATACAATAGACAACAAGTTTTAAATCAATACTCGCAGTGAAAAATATTAATTCATAGTAAGAGTTACATAGAGGATGAAATCTACTAATATCTATGAATTTAACAAGTCCATCATCAATATTTTTATCCCTATAACATCAATCAATATATATCCGAATCATATACTCATCCTCTTGCACTACAAAAGCCAAGGACATTAACCGATTGGTCATGTTTATCTAAACACTGCTCATCTTTGCACACTACGGGCCAAAGATATTCATTAGAAATCATTCATCTTTCACCACTAAAGCCAAAGATATTCATCATAAATCATTCATCTTTGCACTCACAGCCAAAGATATTCAATAACATCATCATTTAAGACCGAGGATGATGAAAATATTTTAAAGAAAACGAATCCAAAGGAAACAAAATGACAAGGATTAAGGATTAAGGATTCGTACTTTGTTTTATCCATGTCCAAAAATACCTCAAAAATAATCATAGTGGTGTAAAATTCAAGAATGATCAAAACATGGATACAATCAAAGCTAGTATCCAGAATAGATATTTCGGACGAATTTTTTATTTTTATTTTTCGATGAATAATGTCGTATTCGTGAATAGTACCGTATACGTGAATAGTACCGTATACGTGAATAGTAACTCCGACACCAAAAGTTCTAAATTTGATAAAAACTTCAGATCAATATTTCAGCATAATGATATTGAAGAAATAATATCATTACGAAAAAAAAATAATATCCCTTACCTCGAAAGACAGTACTTTTAGTTGAAACACCGGATATAGGCTATGACTTGAACTTTCACCGTATAGCAATACTCAAAGTATACTCAAAATACTCACAAGAATACGCTCGATAATATAGAGAGAGAAAACTTCAGTTTCTGGTGTAATCTTCAATTCTAACCTAAGCACCTATTTATAGGAAATTGCTTAGAACACCAAAGCAGAAAATTTAATAAATTAATAATATATATATTAAGTTTTCTACCCCAACCTTCCTAGATCTGAATTCAGCAACATGACACATTTATAACATGTGGAACACTCACCAAAAACATTTTTATTATTTAAAATAATTAAAACTTCCAAAAATCAATTATTTTGGAACTCTGAAACTTCAATAATTCATAATAAATAGCCCTTTTGTCAGAAAATTCAAATCTCGCGAGTTTTAATAGGAAATTCAATTCTCTACAACTTTGCAGAAGAAAGATTTTTCAAATTCCAAACAGAAATTGACCGAAATTCACTAACGGGCGATTTTACAGGCTATAATCAAATTTCAGTCAATAAATGGGGTCCACCGACATGTTTAACATGTTTTAAACATTTATTGCAACAAAATACTCTTCCTCCTCGTATTCTCATATATTCCACATTCGTTGTAAAAATATCATCATTATTATATTATTAAAATATAATAATATATTTAAATGAATTATTTTATCGTAAAAAGATAAAATTTCAATTTTCAACAATTGTCACATTAAAAATTTTCTCCATCTATATCCACATAAAATCAATATTTTCCTCATCATATGAATCAATAATTAATTACTCACAAATAATATTATAGAATCACAATATTGACAACCTTATAGCCCCAGGAAAGAGGGGCTTTCCAATAAGAATTTTCTCCTTCTTGGCCGCAATTAGGTGATCAAACCTCTCCTTAGATGTAACTTTCTAGACATTGCCAATAATGTTATCTAATAATATTATTCAGATAATATGAATTATTGCTTCGATAATAAAAAAATACTGTGTAATGACAATTATTGAAACAACAGCAATATAAAATATCAACGCAGCAATTATTAAATCAATAAAATAAAATATCGAATAAAGAATTATCGTGAACCATTATTGAGTAGTGTCTTCTTTACGTAAGAATCAATAATTGGTGCAATACTGCAGCGCGCCATCGCTCAACAACACGATTAGTAGTGTGTTTTAACCAACGGGTATTTCAATAAGATACACCAGAATAACTACGCCAAGTTATTTATAAACAACTTATATTTGTCGCTTTCTTCATCCAATTGCTTTCCATTATGGGGCCTATATACACATGGTCACTTGGCTGTCGCATTTAATATTCCCCGACAAAGATTTAATATTCCACGACCAAACTAATTTTTTCCCACAATAATGAATATTATATCACCACCTTATTTAAAATATTTCAAGATTTTACCCATAACTAACCACATTAATCAAATCCACCCTTACTATTTCAAAATAATAAATAAAGGAAATTCCTTTTTATTAAAAAAATTTTGGGGTCTTTATGTAATTTCCTCTCTCTCCTCCTAGTTCTTGTCTCAAATCTCAACCAGGATCATATCCCTAAGCTTTGATACCAACCGTGACGCCCCAAAATAGGTATACATCACTCATCTTGAGTCGCCAAATACATGGTACAAAATTCAAATACAACTTAATAATACAACTATCGTGGTAAAATATGACAAAACATAAACTGAGAGTTTTAATACGAATATTGTCTTCAGACAGTATTCAACTCAAATGTAGTCCTCAATACATTTATTATCACACTATTTCATAGAATAGTGAGGACTACTAATGCTATCATCTGGATCATCACTCCGTTCCCCGACTAGTCCCAGCTACGTTCTCATTTCCTGAAGAGAACAATGAAAGCAAGAGGGTGAGCTCAACTAGCCTAGTAAGAAATATTATGAGTAAGATAATGCAGAATAATTTATCGTTAGCCTTCAACAGTGTTAAATTGATAAAATATAACAAACATCAAGTTTAACTGCAGCGGAACAAGCAATCTATTAGAAGAGTCAAGTAGACCATAAAATCTATTATCTTCTATGATTTAAAAGGTTTTCATCACTTTTATCGCTGAGACTCAGCTTAATAAATAATCTGCATCATCGAATCACCCCTACACTACGGCCAAGGATATTCTTTAGTATCACGACCATAAATTATCCATGGACTACGGGTCAAGGATATTCGTGTATTCATCAATGGTCATGATCATGCCAACAACTGTCCATCAATGCACTACGGGCCAATGAGGACTTTTACCACATCATTTGTAACATTACGGTCATGATTATACCGAATAATCCCTGGTCATAATCATACCAAGTGCATCTATGCACTACAGGCCACAGATGAATTTCAACATAATATAAACATGAGGATGATGACAATGATATAAGAATTCAATAAAAACAAGTTCAAGGATAAATTTTTAAAGATTTATAATTTAATTTAGCAATAATTCAATATTGTCCAAATTGTCAACATGATACTGCTTTGTGGAGTAAAATTCAAGAATGATAATGTATCAAAAATGATTTGGACCGAAAAGAAACCAATTTTTGTTATGAATAGTACTTCGGGTGAATAGTACCCCGTGAATAGTACTCCAGGAATAGTACTCCATGAATAGTACTTTGTGAATAGTACTTTATGAATAGTACCTGTGAATAGTACTTTTGTGAATAGTACCGTATAAATGGATAATACTCATGGACAGTACTCCGGCATGAAAAACTTAAAATTTAACAAGAATGTGAAGAAAATATCCTTCTGAAGCGATACTAGATGAAACGCAAATTTCAAGGATATTCTACTAATTTCACGGAATATAGAAGCAATACTTTAACCGAATGATGGTATAATCAGGAATACGAGACGAAATAATATTACTCACATACTACAGGGTATGGAAGAAAATATTATTCCTATGAATACTGAACAAAATAATATCCCCTACCTCAGAAGAAGACTGGATACTAGAATAGTGAGGTAGCAGACTTCTCTTATACTTTCTCTCTAAAGCTTCGCTCTCTATAAATGCTCTTGTGAGTCTTAGTGAATTGGTGAGAATGAAAGAAGAATGAGCTTCTATTTATAAGAAAATATAGTTTCGATAATTGCACGTTTTGGAGCTTGAAATATTACAGTATAATACCTTCATCTTTTTCTTCATTTTAAATTTAGTCCTGCAAGTATTATCAAACTTACACAACCTCCCCTAATAGTACATCTTGTGAATCAATAGTACAATCATGTGAAAAAAATAATTACAGTATAGTACCTTCATCTATACCTCCATTTTTAATTTAGTCATGCAAGTATTATCAATCTTGCACCATCTCCCCTAATAGTATATGCATGTGAATCAATAGTACACACATGTGAACAAATAGTTATAAGCATGTGAACTAATAGCAATTAATTGCTCATTTATCCGATTAATTACCCGATTGGTCAATATAACCTCTAGACATCCATTATTATCGAAATAGATATCGATTTCTACTAACACTAATAATCCCAACACAATGGAGCTATCTATTTCATTTTTAATCAACACGAACTTATTCATTATTAATATTATAACTCACAATATTTAACAATCAGGTCGTTCCCAGGAAAGAGGGGGCTTTTCGATAAGGATTTCTCCTTATTGGCGCACAATTAGGTGACCAAACCTCTCCTTGACAGAACTTCTAGACATTGTCTGTGACGCCCCCAAAATAAGTCCAATCCATTCAACCCATTCTGAGTCGCCAAATACATGGTACAGAAAATAACTACAACTTTATTACTATAATTGTCGTGCAAAATATAACAACACATATGTTGTGAGTTTTGATATAAATATATACCAACTGTGACTCTCATCCCAACCTTGGATAGCACGTCACAATGGCACCTTACATAAAGGTACAAATCAAAAACCTGCTTTTAGAAATTAAAATATTTGGGAAGTGCTCAAGGAAACCTTCGTACATGGGAGTCCATGTTTCTAGGTTATGATAGATATCATATATCCACAGAATTATCCTTGGTTGACCCAATAGACCCCAAGGAAAAATGAGAAGATTACTATCATATTCTTTTTATCATATTCTTTCTAATGGTGAGTCTTCTCTTGACATATCATTATCTCCACTGTCTCTAATTGAGAATTATACTTCAACTAAACACCAAGATTATATAGGTAGTGCTCATAGATATACTCAGCAAGTGGATGTGCACAAACCTGTCTTATGATAACATGAAGTCGCATGCATTAGACATATTGTATGATAGTGGCAAAACACCCTTCCAAAGTTGGGTTTGCCTCACCCTATTTGATTAACCAAATATAACTACTAAATGATGTATAAAATACAACACACTTTTTTATAATGTTTAGGGAGAACCTTCATGCCTAGAGACCCGTTTCTATTCCCCTCGTTATCCCTGTCCACCCCAATTTACACTCTTATTACCTGAAAGGAATCGTGAAGCAAAAGGGTGAGCACAACTAGCCCAGTAAAGAATATCATCACTAAAGATAATTAAATTATCCATATCCTTCATCAGTAATGAATCAGAGATTTAGAATATATGGTAGATGATAAAACTTTTCAACCATAGTTGCAGCGGAACGAGCAATCCATTAGAAGAGTCAAGTAGAACATAATGTCTACTATCTCCTCTAGATTAAAAGTCCATCGTTAATATTTCATTCCTATAATACTCATCAACAGTTCTTTGCTATACGCCAGACAAAGAGAACTCTCATCACCTGTCTTCACCTGAACCACCACAAATTATAATTAAATCACAGTTCATATTTATAACTGTGACGCCCCCAAAACAGGTATACATCACCTATTCTGAGTCGCCAAATACATGGTACAGAATACAAATACAACTTAATTAGACTGTAGTGCAAAGTACGACAAAACATAAGCTGTGAGTTTTAATACAAATATTGTCGTCTAAACAATATACAAACTCAAATTCAATATTATTACATTTATTTTCTCACTATTTCACTGAATATTGAGGACTAATAATGCTATCATCTGGTCCGTCACTCCGTTCCCTGACTAGTCCCTGTTACGTTCTGATTTCCTGAAGAGAACAATGAAAGTAAAAGGATGAGCTCAACTAGCCCAGTAGGAAATAGTATGACTTAGATAATGCAGAATATATTATCGTTAGCCTTCAACAGTGTTAAACTGATATAATATAACAACCATCAAGTTTAACTACAGCAGAACAAGCAATCCATTAAAAGAGTCAAGTAGAGAATAAAATCTACTATCTTTTATGATTTAAAAGGTTTTTCATCACTTTTATCATTTGGGACTCAAACTTAATAAATAATCCACATCATTGAATCACCCCCAAGACTACTACCAATGATATTCTTTAGTATCACGACCACAATTATCCATGCACTACGGGCCAAGAATATTTGTGTATTCATTAATGGTCATGATCATGCCAACAACTATTCATCAATGCACTATGGGCCAATGAGGACTTTTACCACATCATTTGTAACATTACGGTCATGATTTCACCGAATAATCCCTGGTCATAATCATACCAAGTCCATCTATGCACTACAGGCCACAGATGACTTTCAAAAAAATATAAACATGAGGATGATGACAATGATATAAGAATTCAATAAAACAAGTTCAAGAATTATTTTATCCAGGAATCAATAACGTCCAAATTGTCAAAATGATACTGCTTTGTGGAGTAAAATTCAAGAATGCTCAGAAGAATATTTCAATGAAAAGATACTGGATGAAGCGCAAATATCAAGGATATTTCACTAATTTCATGGAGTATAGAAGTCAAAACTTTAACTAACCGAGTATAACAAGGAATGGAATAACAAAAGAAATCACCAGCATGCGATAGATCCGCATATGCAAGTTATTCCAACAGTAATAATAAATAACGGAATCAGTCCCACAGAAAACGCAGACAAGATATTCCAATGTAAAAAATAAAGACGGAATCAAAGTTCGGCGAAACGCATGCATGTGATATTCCAACAGAATAATAAAAGCGGAACCAGTGTCCCGTAGTAGAACGCATGCATAGTTTGTTCCAACAGAATGATAAATAATGGAACCAGTCCCACAGAACGCAAAAACAGGATGTTCCAACATAATGATAAAGAATGGAATAATGTAAGAATTTCACCAAGTATAGGGTAGTTCAAGCAGTACACAAAGTTATTCCAATAGAATAATAAAGAATGGAATAATGTAAGTTCTCTTCATGGATAAGAAAGAAATAATACTCCCTACCTTGGAAAAACTGGATATCGGAATAGTAAGGTAGAAGAGATTTCTTCTTCTTTCTCTCAGATAATAATCGCTTCTAAAGCTTTTGTGAATTGGTGAGAAATGAATGAAGAATGAGCTTCTATTTATAGAAAAATATAGTTTCGATAATTACACATTTTGGGGCTCGAAAAATTACAGTACAATACCTCCAACTTTTCTTTCATTTTTAATTTAGTCTTGCAAGTATTATCAAACTTGCACTACCTCTCGTAATAGTAAATAATGTGAATCAATAGTTCAATCATGTGAATCAATAGTATAATCATGTGAAAAATACGAATTATAGTATAGTACCTCCATCTATACCTCTATTTTTAACTTAGTCATGCAAGTATTATCAATCTTGCACCAACTCCCCTAATAGTAAATAATGTGATTCAATAGTACACACATGTGAACAAATAGTTATATAAGCATGTGAATTAGTAGCAATTAATTGCTCATTTATCCGATAAATTACCCGATTTATCAATATAACCCCTAGACATCAATTATCATCGGAATAGATGTCGATTTCCACTAACACTAATAATCCCAACACACTGGAACTATCAAAATTCATTGTTAATCAACACAACTTATTCATCATTCATATTATAACTCACAATATTTAATAACCAAGTCGTTCCCAGGAAAGAGGGGTTTTTCGATACGTTTTTCTCCTTATTGGCGCGCAATTAGGTGACCAAACCTCTCCTTGATAGAACTTCTAGACATTGTCAATATTACAAATAATAATATGAATAACTTTGTCGCCTCAATTATTAATTTAATAATATAAAATATTATGCAAATGATAATTGTGACAATAATTGAATCAATAATATGAGAGATATGATGCAAAAGAATTATCAGAGCAATAATTGAGTATAACCGAGTGACTTTCACGTAAAGATCAATAATCAATACCGTGTGCTACTATGTAATCACGCCAGACATCGTATTTTTTAACACCGTGTGTTTCAACAGCTTATCTGTAAAACTTCCACCGATTATTTTTATAAAGTATTTTGTCGTTTTTCAATTCGACAAGAATTCCGCTAGGGGTCCACCAATGATTGTGTTGTTTATTTAATATTCCTTGTTAAAACGAATATTCCCGACCAATCGAATATTATATAACAACTTGCGTATTTTGCACAATTTGTATATATTACCCACAACTATAACATTATATCAAATCCACACCATAATATTCAAAAATATATTTTGAGAAAATTTAATCTTTATTCAAAAAGTTGGGGTCTTACAATAATCAAGTAAATCAAAAGTCCAACTTTGCTCTACGTGACAAAGATATACAACCGAAAAACTAATAACTAATAAATCCATCTTTGCACTCTGTGCCAAAGATATACAAATCGTAAAACTAATAACCAATAAGTCCATCTTTGCACTACGTGCCAAAGATATTTAATCAGTAAAACTAATAATTAATAAGTCCATCTTTGCACTACAAAGCTAAAGATATTCAATCAGAAACCAATAATCTTTGAGACTCGACTTAATAGTAGATCACGACCATGAATTATCCATGCACCACGGGCCAAGGATATCCGTGTTTTCAATTACGGTCATGATTATACCGAATAATCTCTGGTCATAATCATACCAAGTCCATCTATACCACTTAGCCAAAGATGACTTTTACCACATCATTTATAACATTACTACCATGATTATACCGAATAATCCTTGGTCATAATCATACCCATCTATGCACTACTGGCCATAGATGACTTTCAACACAATATAAGCATGAGAATGATGACAATGATATAAAGGATCAATCACATAAGATAAATGATAAATATTAAACATTTATAATGCAATTTATCCATAGTTCAAGAACATCCAAATTGTCAACATGATATTGCTTTGTGGCGTAAAATTCAAGAATAATATTATATCAAAAATGATTTGAATAGAAAATAATATTTCAACGAATATTTAAAGAAGATAATAACATTATTCATTATATTATAAACTCCATTTAATATTATTCATTATATAATAACATTAAATTCATTTACTAATATTATTAATCATTAAATAATATTTTAAATAAATGATTTCATAACAACTTAATCTAAATGTTATAAATCACTTAATAATCTCATAATCTAATATTATTAATATTATCACAATATTTTAATCATTTCTTAAAATTATAAATAATTTATTTTAATTATTTACACTTTACTAATTAATGCATTTAATCATCCTAAAATGCCAAACACATAAGATTTCATCACCAATAACAAAAACCCTCATCAAAAATCTGCATATACCTTATATAGGGTTCTCAAACCACAAAATCCTATTTTCTAATTTTCTTTCTTCACATAACATATTTAATTCATTTACTCATAACTAGTCCATTTTCATGAAAAATTCCAAATCAGTCTCAGAAAATTTTCTTTTCTGGGATTTAGTAGAATATAGTCCCATATTGAACATATATTTTTCTCAGAATTTTTAAAATTCATTTATTATTTTTCATATGGCCAAAACTGCCGAATATTTAGACATTTATCATAAAACGTATTTTTGTCCAAATATTCCGAAATTTACAGAGTATACTGCTATTATATACATGTACTCCCAATAAAAATTTCACCAATTTTGGAGTTAACCACAAGGAGTTATAAGGGTTTACTTTTAAAAAAGTTTTTTTTTCCATAAAATTCATAACTCCTAATCTATATATCCACAAATCGCCATTTTTGGACACAATCTAGAAAACTCATCAAATTATCATTTCAAATTTTTCCAGAATTTTTGAGGGTCAGAAAAATTATGAAACTGAAAAACATAATAACCCTTACAACCCATTATCTCAAAAGAGCAGTATTTCTGACTGGAACATCGGATGTAAAGCCGAAGGAAACTTGCACTGAATAGCAATTCTCAAAGTATCTAAATACTCACAAAAATACGCTCGATAATATATAGAGAGAGAAAACTTATGTTTCTGGTGTGATTTTTAATTCTAATCTAAGCACCTATTTATAAAAAAAATGCTAGAACGCCAAAAGAGACTAAATTAATAAAATATTAATTTATTTATTTTTTTCTTTGCTACGCCACCTCTCTTGAAAAACTGAGCAGCCTACTTTGAAAGAAAAATATCAACACATGTTTTCAAAATAAAACCAAAGTGGGTCCCACCCAATTTTAATAAAAAATCATTTTATTTTTCAAAACTTCAGTAATTCATAATAAATAGTCTTTTTACCAGAAAAATACAAATTTTATGTCCATTCCACACGAAATCAAATTCTCTACAACTTTGTAGCTTTAAGTTTTTTCAAATTCCAAACAGAAAATATCCGAAATCCACAAACGGATGATTTTCAACACCTCTTAAAATTCATAACAAATCATACGTTAATTTTAACGGTTCAAAATTTGTGGACATATACTCAACTTATATATGTATAACATATCCAAAAATCACAACGATCCAACGGTCGGATCAAAATTATAACTCACGCAATAGAGCTTTAAGAACACTGATTTGATTTTCGGACTATAAGTCCCTCGTACCAGTTTCACTCAAACAGTCACCACGAAAAATCTCCAAAGAATTTTTGGGTGATTCAAATTTCTACGTTTAGCTTACTTCCAAGGCTTTCTTTTGATATATGGCTCATCTCCTAACTCATTATACACAAAGAGTTATGGATATTACAAAATCAAGTAATAAACTAATTTTTTTTCTAAAAATCCCATATTTTGTTCTTCTTTTCGATAAAATACTAATAAAACATCTCATCATTAATTTCTTCATTTATATCCACACAAAATAAATATTTTCCTATCCATCATTTATATCCACATAAAATAAATATTTTCTTATCATATAAATCAATAATTAATTATTCATAAATAATATTATGTAATCACAATTATGACAACCGTGTCGCTCCTGTGAAAGAGGGGCTTTTTGTAAGGATTTCTCCTTATTGGCGCGCAATTAGGTGACCAAATCCCTTTCCTAGACAGAACTTCCTTAGACATTGCCAATAATGCTATCTAACAATATTATTCAAATAATATGAATTATTGAACTGATAATAAGAAATACTGTGTAGTGACAATTATTGAAACACCAATAATATAAAATATCAACGTAGTAATTATTGAATCAATAAAATAAATATTGAACATTAATTACTGTAATAATTATTGAGTAGTGCCTTCTTACGTAAGGATCAATAATTCAAAAATACTGTGCAATACTGTGTGTTACTGTGCAACAACGCGTATTAATTTACTTTACATACCCGGTATTCCAACAGTGTTAACGGTAACAACTACGTCGTTATTTATAAAAATTCAAACTTATCATTTTCTTCATCCGACAATTATTCTGTTATGGGGTCCACCAATGATTGTGTTGTCGTACGGATATTCCCCGACAAAAATAATATTCTCCGACCAAATGAATATTTTATAACAACTTGCTTACTTTGCAAATTTTTAAATATCATCCTCAACTTTAAACTTTTATCAATTTAACTATTTACCAAAATAGAAAAATTAAATACTTTTTATTTCATAAAATTTGGGGTCTTACATTGTCAATATTGCAAATAATAATATGAATAACTTTGTCGTCTCAATTATTGATTTAATAATATAAAATATTATGCAGATGATACTCTGACAATTATTGAATCAACAATATGAAAGATATTATGCAACAACCATCGTAGTAATAATTGAGTATAATCGAGTGACTTCTCACGTAAGCATCAATAATCAATACCGTGTGCTACTATGCAATCACGTAGTATTATCAGATTTTTTACCACCGGGTAGTTCAACAATGAACAGAAACTTTCACGTTATTTTTATAAAAGATAATTCTCATTGCAGTTTTTAACTACTTACAATAAGGGTCCACTAATGATTGTGCCGCTGTCGCATTTAATATTCCCTCGTTAAAACGTAATATTCCCCACCAATCGAATATTATATAACCACTGCTTACTTTTGCAAAATTTGTAAAAATACCCACAACTATAACATTATATCAAATCCACACCATAATATTCAAAAATATATTTCGAGAAAAATTAATCTTTATTCATAAAAGATGGGGTCTTACACTACATGTGTCAACTGCAGCCACTTTTTCCTTGTCAGCTTCTCCTTCAATAAGAGTAGGACAGTCCTCTTGTAAAAATCTTGCCAAGTTTAATGTTGTGAAATAGAAGAGCATCTTTTGTTGCCAACGCTTGAAATTAGTTCCATTGAACTTTTCATGCTTTTCTCCATGAGACATACTCAAAGCAGGGATGGTGCTAGTAGATGCCATTTCTGTTATACACAGAAGAAAATCATAAACAAACAGAAACAAATTTCTGTTGTAAAAAAAATTAACAGAATTTAAATAACAAGTTCTGTTTATATAATTTAAACAACAAATTCTGTTTACAGAATTTTTGTTGTCGAAAATTGTGTTTACAAATTCTGTTTACATAATTTAAACAACATATTTTGTTTACAGAATGTAAACAACAAATTCTGTTTACAGAATCGAAAATTTTGTTTTACAAATTTTGTTTACAGAATTTAAACAACACGTTCTGTTTACAGAATTTAAACAACAAGTAATTTCCTTTTTAATAGAAGTTACAAATTGCAGAATGATATTAAACAAAACTATAATTACAAAAAGTAAATTTGCTTCAAGATTGTTATTCTATAAATATAGTTTATATAATATACAATATAAAACTCAGTATAAACAAAACAGAATTTAGAATGTAAATTATACTTACTTGAACAAATCAGATTCTGGAAATACAAGGTAGATTAATCCGAGTCCTTTGAATTCACAAAGTTTCCTTGAAGTAAATTTATTCCCTCACTGGTGCTAAAGGTTTTTGAATAATTACTTCCCAAGATAAAACGGATTTCCAATTCTTAATTAGCAGCACTTCGAAATTAAGAATTCTTCGAACACAATTTCTATGTTATGTACTTGAACCTTACTGAGATGATATGATGTTGTTACGTGTTATGAATTCTGGGAATGAATGGAAGAACATACACTGCAAACGCAGAACGAGACGAACAAAACATATACTGCAAACGCAGAACGGGAAGAAAGAACAGAACGGGAAAAAACTTATTTTTTAAGTGCGCTCCCAGATACCCAGATAGTTTATTTATAGAATAAATTCGGGACGGTTAATATAGGACATTACCGTTGGCGCATCCGTTCGTCAAAACGACGTAGTATCGTGATGATAAAAAATTAAATAGATTTTGTCCAAAAAAATTATATATATCACGATCTAACCCACTCGCTCCAGACCCAAGCCCAGTTCGCCCCGGAGGACGACATGGCGCACATGGGTTCGAACCAAGCCTTGGCTAGGTCCTCTCCCTTTCACAAAAGTGGGGTGCCCCTTGGGGCCCTTTCCATTAGACAAGCATCCCATATATAAATTCTTCATTTTTCTCTCCAACTTCCTATGTGGGACTTTGCAATTTACAACATATCAAGTAGGTGACTTTGGAGTCAATTTTCTCATTCAATTCTTAATGGATTTGTACAAATAAGTATACCACGTTATGCTCCTTGCGGAGGAGAACGCATTGGTGCATCGACCCGACATTTCCGGAGTATGAGTCTCACATTAAATTAAACCTCAAAAATGCTTTAATATTTATTTTCCAAATCCATTTCCAACATTTATAGCACATCTCTCTCCGAAATATTTTATTATTATTTTATAATTAATTAGGATCACAAAATTTTAATCCTCCTAAGTGTTAAAAAATAATTGGTATCTACCACCAGAAAAATCTACGAATAAAACAATCGAAATAGCCACGAGCTCGGACTAATATGAGTATAAATACACTTTGATTTAATATTATTTAATTTGATCATATAAAAATATTTAAATACTGCTCATGTCGAATTACTTATTTTTTTTTAAATCGCAAGATAAAATTCTTTAATTCCCAAAACATAAATATAAAAAGTTGCAAATCCAAATTTTTTTTACTGTGCCACAAGAACTACAATACACCAAAATCAATAAGAAAAACCCCAAGCTAAGCATGAACACTTGTTAACATAAGTTTTAATAGACTTAAAACTTACTTTGACTTATTTTGAAGAGCAAACTGAAAATAAAATAAAATTTAATTTGATGTAACAACTGTAATTTTGTATATATTTCGGGATCAGATATGTTATTAATCTATTTTTAAGCGATAATGATACAGTTGGTATGGTTAGATGCCCTTAACCAATTAATTTAAAACATAATATGCATGAATTCACTGCCATTGGTGCAAATAGAAAAAGATTACATGTTTGGTAATAAATTTGTGGGAATCATTTGTAGGCAGGCTGGTGACATCATTGAGAATCATCAATCCATGCTTTTGTATTTTATATATATATATATATAATAAATAAAAGAAATTATTTTATTTTATTTATTTTTGGTCAAAAAGAGTGAGTAAGATTGATGGTTGAAAGAAAATTACTCATCTTGTCATTACTTTTGTGCATCAAATAAAGGTGATCGAGACTATTAAGGAAATTACAAAGTTCACCTGAAAAAGCAAAATAATTATATGGAACAGTTGAGTAGTTAGTTGTTATATTCTAAATAATTTAGTTCATTGACTTCATTCTCATTACCAATTAATTAACAAAATTAAAAAAAAATTCAAGTATACCAAACAAACCTTAATTCTTAACCATGGTTGGCTCCTGTCCTTTAAAAGTAATTAAACAAAAGTACAAAGTGAAGTCAATGAATCAATAGTTTCATGCTTAAAGTACTTGTTCTAATTATACTAATTTTTATGAACCTAAAAATGTAAAATTCACTCCTTAGTGTCGTGAGATATTTTCGTACTTGAATTTAATTAGTCAACAATCAAACATCATTGAAAGAGAAATTAAGAAATAAGCTTGCTTATAATATCAAGAACCAATTTATCAAATCTTACTACTCACAAACAAGCCTCACATATATATACTTCTTTTAACCTGAATGAAAATCAAATTTAAATTTAAAATCCATAGATCACAGTATTTCAGTATAATTTTACACGATTAATTGTACCATTAGGTAGCGGTCGATTATATTGTATTTAATTACATGATAAACTTGTGATATAATTTTTCATTATAATCTTTACTTTTATGAATAATAATAATAATAAAGCACCAAATGGCATCTATCATGAGCATGATCTTGTCCCATTATTAGGTACTCTTTGTAAGTGGTTGCTTTAGTAATCTTACTCAACCTTATGAAAGCTATTCTGCAGGGCAGGCGGCAGCTCTTAAAGATTCAATCTTCTTAATTAGTGATAATTACTTTACAAAGTACGCGTATATTACAAGATGCATGCAGATTAATTAGTGGTAATGGCTTCATTGTATTCCTTTAGGTTAGATTTTATTACCATGCAAGAAGATTTAGAGAAGATCTTGTTGTCTGCTGCATAAAAGGTTTGAGCTGATTCAGGAATGTATTATGCAACGGACAGTTTTTAGGTAGCTCTGAGGATTATATTGTTAGGGAAAAACCTAAACCGCAAAAAAAGTCCAAGAAAAACCAAAAACGAAGAAAACAAAACGAACCATTTATTTGATAACTACATATGGTTAATAAAGAAAAATCAAACTGAAAAAACCGATACCAATATATATATATATATATATATATATATATATATATGAGTCCGGTTCCAGTTCGGACGTTCGGATTTTAGTATCGTCCGGACTTTTTTTTTCTTTTTTTTTTTGGCTTTTTTTTAAAACAACTAAAAAAATATTTCATATTTTATGGTATTGTAATTTTTCCATAATACAGTATTTTTTGGTGTGATTTGAATACATATAACAAAACATGTATGTACAGACTGTATAGACTGTACATACATATTTTGTTATATGTATCCAAATCACACCCAAAATTCAGATATGATGAAAAAATTCGCCCATAAAATATTAAACTCTTTTTTAGTTATTTTAAAAAACAAAAGTAAAATAAAATTTAAAATTCAGATTTTAAACCAAATCCGAGCATCCGGACTGGATCCCCATTCTATATATATATATATATATATATATATATATATATAGGAAATCCTTCATAAGCGAACTCTTAGAACGAACAAAAGACGGACTTTAAAAAAAAACAGGCACGCGGGTCAAAGACTCAAAGTGGGTTGGCTAAATGGGTTAACAGAAAATGGGTTGAAGATCAGATGCACCCATCCCAATCTCTCTCAAACTCTTCCCCCCCTCTCTCTCTCAAGGCCACCGACGCCTCTCTCTCTCTCTCTCTCTCTCTCTCTCTCTCAAGGCGACGCATCTGATAAGGACGTAAAGCTCCAGAAAGGGACCGACGCTATCAGTCACCGGAAGGTACTTCACTTTATTATTTTTCTAATCTAGGGTTTATTAGGGGGTTTTGATTTAAGATTACATTGTTGATAGCACCAACTGTGGAATTTCATAGTCGAAATCTAGGGTTATTCGGCACCTCTAGAATTTGATGTTTGTGCGAGTGCTCTGTTATAGTATATAGATGTTCTACCTTTCTTAGCTTACTGTAGTGTATATCAAGCTCTGTCATAGTCTTAGCTCTGTTCTATCAAGTTCTCTTAGAATTAGTATAGGATATTTTGTGTCGTTTCTTTCTTTTACAAAAAGGAAAGTAAACTTTATTGGTACGATTTTTTTTCTTCTGAAAAAAATGAATTTTTTTTGACAATTGTTTTAAAATTTTAACCAGAGTTGGATATGGAACCTAGAGAATGGGAAGTCTATAAGATTCTGGTATGATATATGGACAGGGACTATTGCATTAAATGAGCAATTTCCAAGATTGTTTAGACTAACAAAGGAGAAGAAAGCCATCATTGTTCATGTTTTAAGAAAAGAAAGGGATAGTATTATTCCCTGCATAATCAAGACATTAGATTCATGTGTACAAAATGACATTAGATACATGTTTTAAGAAAAGAAAGGGATAGTATTATTTTCCCTGCAGTATTATTCCCTGTACAAAATCACTACTTCAGTGGTTTTGTACAAAATCACTTCCCAAAAAGTTTTATGTGGAGGCATTCTACGATCTAATTGAAACATGTGAAAAAATTCAAATTTAAAAAAATGACAGCAATATTTTGTCTTAACAATATTTTTTTTTGTCGGAGTCTCCAAGGTGGCTTGTGAGTAAAAGGCGAATGCTTGAGGCCAAGCAGGTTTTGCAGAGGTTACGTGGGAGGGAAGATGTTGTTGGTGAGTTCCTTTTTTGCAGCACTCCCTTTTCTGCATTTTGTTTACAAAAATAGTATGATAGGGACCAACATTAAATGGTCTTGATTACTGTACTATACCAAAATAGACATAAAAACTTAAAATTTGATGACTTATATATACTACCCCATCACTGTTATATATCTAAATTCATGTTTTATTATCATGTACGGTAAATGATTAGTATTAGTGCTTAATGTGGGTGAGTAGGTTTTTGTTAGTCTGTTTTTTACATGTAAATATATGCGTTTGGTTTAATGAAAAGAAGATAAAATTGTTTGTTAGCATTACGTTTTGGTTTAGTGGACACTATTATTCTTGCCCAAGAAAGGTATGTATTTATTTATTGTAATTTTTGTATATTTGTTCCTTTTACACAAGTGAATAAATTTATTGTGTCCCAAAATATGCAGCAATGTGGTAACTTCATCAAATTTGGTGTGATTTAATATGTTCGAGTGTTGCATAATCAGGGGAGGTTGCAAATGGATACATCCGAGCGTTTAAATGTAACAACTCATCCAACGAATACTAACGACTCCAACGAATTAGCGATGGCGAAAATTGAAATGCATCAATTGCGGTGTTATGTATGCGGTGTTGTTGTTAATGTTATTAAATCGGTTGTAATTTTGATACTTTTTGAGGCAATTACAGAAAAAGGTGTTGGCAAATGCTTACCTTTAAAGGAACGTCTATGCTAGAGAAGGCAGTTCCCCAGTATCGAATTACCCGCCAAGATGCGGCTGTTATTGATGTTTCTATTGAGTACCAAGATATGGCTGTTGATGCTTCTGTTGAGGACCAAGATACTGATGTTGTTGATGTTTCTGTCAAGGACCAAGATGCAAATGTTGTTGAAGTTTCTGTTGAGGACCAAGATATGAATGTTGTGGATGTTTCTGTCGATGCGCAAGATTCGGTTGGTGTTGATGCATCTGTTTTGGAGCAAGATGCAGCTGTAGAGGAAATTATACCAGATTCTGTTTTTAATAGATGTATTATTTTCTTTTACATTCTGGGATAATAATTGGTTACTTTTACAAATTCTACACTGGAGAAATTTAATTAACGTGCAACAATGACAAGATCATTTATTTTTATCTTAAGGAGTTGCCTGCAAATGTTGCTGCTTCACAATTATATACACCTATATTTTTATAGGTGTATATAATTGTGAACCTATAAACCCAATTAAAATGTCATCACCACCCAAATATTATTAATATATATCACATAAAAATTTAAAAAACTGCAAACACTTTCCCTTAAAATAATAGAACAAGCAGAGGAAACGCATGCACAATAAAAATAAAAAATTTAAATAATGTTTGGCAAAGAAGATGTTAACAAATTACTCCACAAGATTTTCAGCCGAAAAAATCAGACTATTAATTAGAAACTGCTATAATAAAATTACCCAGTTAGTCAAATTTTACAACCAAATTTGAATTTACAGTTTTTTTGCAAATAAATAGCAAATAGGAGAGATAAATTTTGATACACTATAATCCAATCCCAAAAACAGATGAAGGAAACTCTAGCACTCATGTTCACAATCCACTAGTGCCAACTAACTTGGTTAAGCCAAATGTAATAACCATAGCCATCCAGCCTCCAATCAGCACCCTAGCACAAGATTTCACCACAGGAGTCCTTCCCAGCACTACCCCTACTACTCCAAACACCACCAATGTTACGATCAACTTGATACAGGAGGCTGGGATGTGGGGAAGAAATATCAAAATAATCTTTGCAATAGAACACCAACTTGTAAGTATTTGGCTTAACACCCAGAAAGAAATATAGACAAGATAGAAAAGCATGAATTATATAGTCATCATAAAAATCATTTTAACTTTATATAGTAGCACAACCCTATTCCTAGGTTTCTGATTTTAAAACTTTCAAACAAATAACAAAAGCATGGTGATCCCACATAGTGTTGCAAATGATCCAAATACCTGGCAATCTATTATGTATTTCTTAGCTTTCTCCTTGTCCATGTCACTCCAGTTTTCCAACATAAAACAGATTGTAGCTGAAACATCAAGTATGGTGATCCCACATCATATACAAAATAAAAATTATTATGTGGCAATTTTTCCTTACCTGCACAATATACGAAAACAAAAATAAATAACTTAAAGATTAAACTTGTGGAACCATTAATATTTTATATAGTATTTTCAATGTGCAAGCTCTTTATTTGAATGAACACATCTTTAAAATGAATCATCTAAAAATGATTTAAAATAATGAACATGTCATTGACTCATTTCACGAAAATCTAAAATTGGCCACTACAAACAAAATTATGTAATCTCTCTCTCTTTCTCTTTTTTTTTTCTAAATGAGGCCACTCAAAAATCAGGAGTTTACAAATGTGAAAATTTTAACAAACTTTGGCATATGCAGTTTTGTCAAGTTCATAGTTTACAGGAAACTAAGAACAAAAGATATAAAGAAACCAAAACAGAATAACTTGTTCTTGACTAGATTCCTTTGCCAAGCTTGTAGAATTTGATGTCCACGAGTCCTTAGTCCAGCTGAAACAATTTTTTGCTGAGTTCCTTGCTAATTTCATCACTTAAATTTGAATTTCCATCAGCTCGAACTCCCTAGAACCAAAACAACTAATCACAAAATATATTCCCATTTTGGAAAAAAATGATAGGTTTGTGTTGTAGCAAAGAAGGGGTTTAACAATGCTTGTAAGACTTTGAGACAAAAGCAGAATATCTTGAAGATTTTTATGCATTATTATATATCTGCTTTACACAAAAAAAATCACAGAGGAAATCACAAGATGATTAAAAAATTACTTGGATTAGTCAAGACATCACAAAATCTTATCACTCTCCATATAATCCTCTGCCTAACCGAACTCTGAAAACCTTATCTAGTAATTTACAAAACCTTATCTAGTAATTTATCTAGTAATCTTACTAGATAACAATTACTAGATAACCTTATCTAGTAATTTACAAAATCTTACTAGATAAGGTTATCTAGTAAGATTTTGTAAATTACTAGATAACAATTACTAGATAACCTTATCTATTAAGATTTTGTAATTGTTATCTAGTAAGATTTTGTAATTACTAGATAACCTTATCTAGTAAGATTTTGTAAATTACTAGATAACAATTACTTACTAGATAAGGTTATCTAGCAATTGTTATCTAGTAATTGTTATCTAGTAAAGATTCTATTAGATAAATTACTAGATAAGGTTTTAGATAAATTACTAGATAACAATTACTAGATAACTTATCTAGTAAGTAATTGTTATCTAGTAATTCACAAAAACCTTATCTAACAAGATTCAGATCTTGGTCCTCAACAGAAACTTCAACAACATTTGCATCTTGGTCCTTTGACAGAAACATCAACAACATCAGTATCTTGGTCCTCAACAGAAGCATCAACAGCCATATCTTGGTACTCAATAGAAACATCAATAACAGCCGCATCTTGGCGGGTAATTCGACACTGGGGAACTGCCTTCTCTATCATAGACGTTCCTTTAAAGGTAAGCATTTGCCAACACCTTTTTCTGTAATTGCCTCAAAAAGTATCAAAATTACAACCGATTTAATAACATTAACAACAACACCGTATACATAACACCGCAATTGATGCATTTCAATTTTCGCCATCGCTAATTCGTTGGAGTCGTTAGTATTTGTTGAATGAGTTGTTACATTTAAACGCTCGGATGTATCCATTTGCAACCTCCCCTGATTATGCAACACTCGAACATATTCGCTACACCAAAATGATGAAGTTACCACATATCACGTGATATTTTGGGACACAATAAATTTATTCACTTGTGTAAAAGGAACAAATATACAAAAATTACAATAAATAAATACATACCTTTCTTGGGCAAGAATAATAGTGTCCACTTAACCAAAACGTAATGCTAACAAACAATTTTATCTTCTTTTCATTAAACCAAACGCATATATTTACATGTAAAAAACAGACTAACAAAAACCTACTCACCCACATTAAGCACTAATACTAATCATTTACCGTACATGATAATAAAACATGAATTTAGATATATAACAGTGATGGGGTAATATATATAAGTCATCAAATTTTAAGTTTTTATGTCTATTTTGGTATAGTACAGTAATCAGGACCATTTAATGTTGGTCCCTATCATACTATTTTTGTAAACAAAATGCAGAAAAGGGAGTGCTGCAAAAAAGGAACTCACCAGCAACATCTTCCCTCCCACGTAACCTTTGCAAAACCTGCTTGGCCTCAAGCATTCGCCTTTTACTCATAAGCCACCTTGGAGACTTCGACAAAAAAAAATATTGTTAAGACAAAATAAATGAGGGAAGGTATTGTTCTGATTTGTTTTTAACCTCTTTGCTGTCATTTTTTTAAATTTGAATTTTTTCACATGTTTCAATTTGATCGTAGAATGCCTCCACATAAAACTTTTTGGGAAGTAATGATTTGTGTACACATGAATCCACTGAAGTAGTGATTTTGTACAGGGAATAATACTGCAGGGAAAATAATACTATCCCTTTCTTTTCTTAAAACATGTATCTAATGTCATTTTGTACACATGAATCTATGTCATGATTATGCAGGGAATAATACTATCCCTTTCTTTTCTTAAAACATGAACATTGATGGCTTTCTTCTCCTTTGTTAGTCTAAACAATCTTGGAAATTGCTCATTTAATGCAATAGTCCCTGTCCATATATCATACCAGAATCTTATAGACTTCCCATTCTCTAGGTTCCATATCCAACTCTGGTTAAAATTTTGAAACAATTGTCAAAAAAAATTCATTTTTTTCAGAAGAAAAAAATCGTACCAATAAAGTTTACTTTCCTTTTTGTAAAAGAAAGAAACGACACAAAATATCCTATACTAATTCTAAGAGAACTTGATAGAACAGAGCTAAGACTATGACAGAGCTTGATATACACTACAGTAAGCTAAGAAAAGTAGAACATCTATATACTATAACAGAGCACTCGCACAAACATCAAATTCTAGAGGTGTTGAATAACCCTAGATTTTGACTATGAAATTCCACAGTTGGTGTTATCAACAATGTAATCTTAAATCAAAACCCCCTAATAAACCCTAGATTAGAAAAATAATAAAGTGAAGTACCTTCCGCTGACTGATAGCGTCGGTCCCTTTCTGGAGCTTTTACGTCCTTATCAGATGCGTCGCCTTGAGAGAGAGAGAGAGAGAGGGGCGTCGGTGGCCTTGAGAGAGAGGGGGAAGAGTTTGAGAGAGATTGGGATGGGTGCATCTGATCTTCAACCCATTTTCTGTTAACCCATTTAGCCAACCCATTTTGAGTCTTTGACCATGTGCCTATTTTTTTTAAAGTCCGTCTTTGTTCGTTCTAAGAGTTCGCTTCTGAAGGATTTCATATATATATATATATATATATATATATATATATATATATATAATACTAATATTTACTACTTAACCCTAATTGAGGCAACCCAAACTAGGAATTTTATTAGAGAACCGGGAGAACTTTCTCCCAAGGCAGGACTTACTCTAGATCTTTGAGACATGCCCCCCTCCAAGTTCACTATGAATCTTTGAATAGTACTTATTATTAGTAGTGAGCAAAAAACGGATAAAATCGAACTACCGAACTGAACCGAATTATTTCGATTTTTCAATTTTTTTTACAATTTCGGTTATATCCGAATTATTACTCACTATTCGGTTTCGGTTTTCAAAATATAGATTATTCGGATACCCGAATACCAAACCTTAATTACAGTATTTCGGTAATTCGATGTTCGGATATCTCTGGTCGGATCATAAACTCCTCCAACATCAACCACAGCATCAAGCGTATCCAACACCTACCAAAATTCCCAAAAATTAAACGCCACCTTTTATATACAATATATCTATATACACATGCACACATAGATACAAACACAATCAATGCATAATAGCAATATGTAAAAGCAATGCACCTGGGGGTCTCGAGTTCGAACGATTTGGGCAGCAGAGAATTTATTAGTGAGTTGAATCATGAAGCAGGCAAGCGTTTCATCGCAGTGGAAACTGCCGCTGTGAGTGCCAACTCGCTTGGTTGGCAAAGTAGCAGTGGAAAAAGAAGAAGACGAAACCCTCGGAGAAGAGTTTCTGATAGAATTAGCCATCAATGACATGATAAAGGAAGATGAGGTAAGCCTCTGCCTAAGTAGACCTCCAAGCCCAGCAGCAGCAGACATTTCTAAGGCACCACAACTTTTGTCAAGAGGTCGGTGGTGGTGGTGTTTTTGTTTTTGCAAGTCTATTATTACTAAAATCCAAAATTCCAAAATTCTTATTGTTTCATTTGTTAAAAAAAAATTCCTCACGAAAAAAAATAATTAATTATTTAGTTATAAACTTTCCTCACGAAAAATAATTAATTATTTAGTAGTGAGCATTTCTTCACTTTATTTATATACAAATTTTGGTTCGGTTATTACCCGAATATCCGAATGTACAATTCGATAATTCGGTATTCGGTTAGTTTCAAATTTTGGTTAGTATTTCAGATAGTAGAATTGTCACTAATTCGGTTTTTGGTTATAACCGAATAGTCATTTCGGTTCGGTTATAACCGAATGCTCACTCCTACCTATTATGAAATTTATGGGTAATATCTAATAGTAATAAACAAGTATAAAAAGAGAAATTATATATATATATATATATTTGGGAAAATATATATATACACAAATCGTGTGGTGAGACAGATTATATATGGCGATTTATTTTTTTGGGCACCATGTATAGCCCAAAAAAAATTGCCACTATAGACGATCGTGTACCACACATCTGTATGTGTGTATATATATATATATATATATATATATATATATATATATATATATATATATATATATATATATATAGATAGATATACAAATCCCCTTCTCCAAATGAACCTCAAAAAAGTGAACTAAAAACGAATCGACGATAGCGACGATTTGGTCCGTCGCTATAGGTTCGGTCCGTCACTATATGTTGTCAGTCGTTAAAAGCTAAAATGACGGTTCTATATATAGCGACGAACCGAATCGTCGCCCGGATCTTAAGCTTATCATTTATCTAACATACCTTGCATACCCTCCTTTGGCGACGGACCATGCGACAATTTGGTCCGTCGCTATAGGTTTGATCTGTCACTATATGTTGTCCGTCGTTAAAAGTTAAGATGACGGTTTTATATATATATGATTTAACCGAATCGCCGCCTTGGGTTCGTCGCTAAAGGGGGGTATGTAAAGTATGTTAGATAAAGGGTAAGCTTAAGATCCACGAAGATATATATATATATATATATATATATATATATATATATATATAGAGAGAGAGAGAGATGGGGATCGGTCAGGACCTTGGGGTAGTTTAAAATACTTAACCCAAAAATTTATTTATTTTTTTGCTTTTTTTAAAACAATAAAAAAAAGTTTAACATTTTATGGGAATCGAAATTTTTTCATAATATAGTGTTTTGGGTGTGATTTGGATACATATAACAAAATATGTATGATAGATCGTGATTTGATATATATAACAAAATATGTATATATGCATCGTATATACATATTTTGTTATATGTATCCAAATCACACCCAAAACATGTGATATGAAAAATTTTCAATTCCATAAAATATTAAACTTTTTTTAGTTATTTTTAAAAAAAGCAAAAAATAAAATAAAATCCTGACGCAGATTAAAATCCCAGGCGTCCAATCTGAACCAGGACTCTCTCTCTCTATATATATATATATATATATATTTGAACCATTAATGTTTTGTCATACCTGTTCATATGGTACCTAATCAGATGGTACCTAAGCTAAGTAATTATATGATATCAGTTAGAATTTAGGTTTCTCCGGTTCGATTAGGACGAGAATTCTAGAATTTTTACTTAAATGAAGATCGAGAAAATGAAGTTTTCTATTCACTGATTCAAACCCATTGGCAAATAAGCATAAAGAAATTGACGATACTTAGCTTCTTTATCTTTTGAGTTGTTCTGCTAAATCGGGCACTTAAGATCTTTGGTATTTACCTAGACAGATGAAAAAAATGGGATCATTTCTTATGGACTCATTTAGAATGATTCTGATCTAATTCCTAGCCTATTAAAATTAGAAGACGCTTTAGTGGGATCCTCATATACAGAAAAAGATTGGCAAAACTAATGATTTGGCCACCGAAGTTGGCACGTTTTATTGAATACCTGATTGAACTTTTAATTTTTCAAATTAACTAACTGAACTAATTAAAATTGTAAAATTGGGTCATTCTGTCAACTCTGGTTAACGGTTGTCAAATTAGTTTCATACGTGGAAGCAAAAAAAGGAAAATAAAATAAAAAATGAGGTGGCCAATCAGCAAGAATGACATGGAAATAAAAATAAAAAATTATTTTTTGACTCATTTTTAACATTTTAAAGTTTTAAAAATGACAAAAACATAATAAAACACAATAAAAATTAATAAAAATAAAATATTTTTTCATTCATTAAATTAAATTTATTTATCAAGATAAATCAAATCTTAATCAATTAAAAACCAAACATATTTTCCTTAAAAAAGACAACATTAAAAGTAAAAAATTAAAAACATTCAAAAACAGATACATATGAGGCTTCTTTCCGAGGATTCTAGATCTACCACAAAAGCGGTTGCTTCCCGTGAACTAGTTTACGAGAACGCGAGCTTGTAATTTGGCTTTTATTATTTTTTTTTCAATGATTCACGTGTTCTCACGGAGTTCGTTCACGGTTCGAGATCGAGTTAACGCCTATTGTAACGACCGATTCCTACCTTTTTATTTTGAGGATCTAATCGAATGTTTGAGATATGATGACGAGGGAACCTGTAGATTCAATCACGTGAATCTATTAATAAGAATCACAAGAGACAGAGAGAGAGAGATTCAAAGGGAAAAATTTTAATAACTTATAACTTCGAATTTGATTTGGAGGGAGAGAAGGGAGAGAAGAGAGAGAAGGGATGAAGGAAAAGAGAATAAAAGAAAATAGGCAAAACTAATGATTTGACCGCTATTGTTGGCACGTTTTACTTAATATACCACTGAACTTTTAATTTTTAGAATTACCCCATTCAACTAATTAATATTTTAAAATTAGGTCATTCCGTTAATAAATTTGGACGGACGTTAAATTGATATAAATATTTTCTTACGTGGAAAATACAAAAAAAAAATAAGAAAACAATGTAAAAATGACGTGGCAAGAAACATTTGACTCTTCTCCTTTCTCTCTATAGTTTCTCTTGTGAGTCTTAGTTAATTGATGAGAATAAAATAAGAAATAAGCTTCTATTTATAGGAGAATGGACTGAATGGTAACTGGTTCACGGACGGTCCAAATTGATTTACTATTAAAACGGACGGTCCATATTGATTTACTATTAAAACATCAATCGACGGTCCATATTGATTTACTATTAAAACCACAACTGACGGTCCATATTGATTTACTATTAAAACCACAACCGACGGTCCATATTGATTTACTATTAAAACCACAACTTACGGTCCATATGAATTTACTATTAAAACAACAACCGACGGTCCAAAAAATTAGTACATCTCCCCATGGAATAATAAGTCAAACTTACAACAAACGTCTCATGACAAACCCCTCTATTTATATCAAAAATTAAATAAATATTTACCACAAATCACTTATATTCAATAAACACATTTTTAATCTTTTAACAATTATTCATCATTAATATTATAACTCACAATATTGACAACCAGATCATTCCCAAGAAAGAGGGGGCTTTCCGATAAGGAGATACTATATATAATATCTTGTGTACATCTTGTGCAACTACGCCAGACATCTTTGTTCTTTTATCACCGGTATTTCAACAGTTAACGGTAAAAGTTTTGCCGTTATTTTTATAAAAATGTTATTTCCGTCGCTTTCTATATCCGACAGTCATTCCGTTGTGGGGTCCACCAATGATTTTGTCGTCGTACTAATATTTTCCAACAAAAAAAATATTTCCCGACCAAACGAATATTTTATGAACACTTGCTTACTTTGTAAATTTTACACATATCACTCATAGTTATAGCATTATATCAAATCAATACATTATTATTCAAAATAATATTTAGAGAAAATTAAATCTTTATTCATAAAAAATTAGGGTCTTACATAAATAAATTACATTTAAAAAAAAAATTGCTACTAGACGAACAAGATTTTCAAATTATTTTTATCATCCAAACGCTGCAAACTCACTAAACGTTACAAACTCTAAATAACCAAACATAAATTCAATAACACGTTTTTAGACCAGATTCATTGACCCGAAAAATCATGTCTTAACAAATTATAGTTGAATGGACATTTCTTGAATTAATGTAGAAGAAATTAAAAAAAAGATCTATTTTGTCCTTTTTGTTTGTTTATTTTTTTTATTTACTCCCTTAAATTTTATAAAACTTATATTTTACCATCATAATTTATATATGCAATGCGTGTGTCATACTAGTCTAAATAAAGTACTAGTTTAATTGTATAAATAAAATATGAAGATAATTTAATTTAGGGTTATTGGTGAAACGTAAATCTTAATTACTCGAAATAGAAAAATTAAAAACTTAAATTAAATTTATTAAGTCATCATCCTTGGTGATAGAAATATGACTATATAGACAAGTAACATCATTAAAAAATAAGAATGACTGCTTTAATTGTGAATGCTAAGTATTTGGTCACAGCCTCAGAGGACAAAGATAACTTGCACATAACATTGTTATTGACTTTACCATTAAATTATGGGATGAATTATATATTCTATTATATTTTTGAAAATAATTACAACAATAATGTACTCATAAAATATTTATATAATTAATGTATTTAAAATTTTATTTACATAATTAATGAATTTGTTCTTCCTTTAATTTAGTTGTGTGATTTACACCTCACCCTTCCTCCACCTCATCCCCACCACTTAACTGCATATATAGAGGAAGAGATGAGGTAAACTGGGCATCGTATTCAATATATAGAAGATGATGAACAGTAGCTAGTTTGATTTTATTTTTATTTTTTTTCCTTTCCTATGATATGAGCTGCTCTCTACAGATTTGGGTCTCATTTTTTGCGGAACAATGATGTAGATTTGGGTTCTATCTTGGGCAAAGGGCAGTGGCTTGAGTTGGATTAGATGGTGAATTGTTGTTTGTTTACTTGTTCGATGTTAATGATGGATAGACATGCATAATGAATCCGAACCTGTATTGGAACCATAGCTTTCTATAATCCATATTCCTCTATCATATTCTTCTCTATAGTCTAACTGCGAGAAGTTGTTGTTGTAATAGCAAAAGTTTGTATTGGTTGAATCGCAGCGTGGACAGGGTAGGTGTTCTAGTTCCGGCAGTGGTCCACCCATTTGGCTTGATTTTGTGGGTCGTCGGTCGCCGGATTTTATGGAGGAAGACATGAAGTTGGAGAGAGAAAAGTGAGATTAATTCTAGAAACACAGCCGCTTCTGAGTTCTGAGCCTTATTTGCAAAAAGCAAACAGACTTTGAAAAGAGTTTGATATTTTCAGTCGGCTAAAAGGCAGGCTTTGTTTGATAATTTTTTTATAGTGCAGTTGGTAGCCAAACATTCATACCAAGGTAACCAATTCAGTGTTATTAGGTTACCAATTTATTTTGAATGTGATGCAGTTGGTAGCCAAACGTTCAAATGCGGGTTGGTTGCAAACTTTTGCACAAGGTAACTAATTCATACTGCAGGTGTGGATGTAGATTGGTTACCTTGGTATAAAGGTTTAGTTACCTTGGTATAAAAGTTTGGTTACCTTTTTAAGAAGGTTTGGTTATCAACATTACATTACACATTACTCTCTTATCTCTTTCTTTTCTATGCAGTGTTCTTATTTTCCTTTGGATATGAAATTGGAATTGAAATTTCCGGACATGAAGAAATTGTAAAAAATCAAATATCCACGATTAAGGTTTTAATTTATGGACCGATTGTTGTGCGAAAGAGAGAGAAAAGGGCAGTGAAAGAGATGGAAAAGAATGATAAGGAATTACGGCAGAAGAATGTGAGGAAGAGGATTACGCGGAAGAGAAGCATAGCTTTCTGAGAATATTTGAGGGAGATGAAGATTTGAATTTGAATTATTATTTTGAATTTGAATTTGTTTTTGTTGTTAGATCAAAGATATTTGAATTTGAATTATTAATTATGAAACTCCTTGATTTTAGGTTTTCTTATTATTGTGAATTGAATACTATACTAATTCCCTAAATTAAGGAATCCTAATTGCACTAATATTGTAAATAATTATGGGAAAGTTATTATTTTTGTAATTATTTTGGTGATGCACTAATAGTGAAATTACTTACTAAATATTGTATATTATTGTAAAGGACCCTATTATCTATCACTTATTAATATTTATTAACCCACATGATTTAAATGACTACTTTGACCCAATTTAAAGACAAAAAAAATTCAAACAATATATTTAAAACACAAACATAAATACTTTTTTTTTTCGGGTATTACATTACCTCCCCTTTAAAAAGGATTCCGTCCCCGGAATCAAAAGAATGGAAAGTACCTAATTATCAAAAAGATGCGGATACTCCGCTCGAATAGACTCCTCAATCTCCCAAGTAGCTCCGCGCTCCGGATGATTTTTTTTGCACAAAATTTTAACAAATGGGATTGTCTTCCTCATAACCCGCTTTTGACAATCTAAAATTCGTCAGCTACCGTGCCAATCCTTGGTAAGGTTCTTCGCGTTGCATCAAATTAGATCACATGATCCACCGTTGGTGTAGGCCGTCGCTAATATCTTTGAGTTTAATTCTTGTAAACGTACTCTTCGGAACATAATTCAAAATCACAAAAATTTCTCTTCATCAAAATACGATTCAAATACCCAAAATATTTAAAATTATTTTTAATTCGTAAAATGTAAGACCCCAACTTATTATAAATAAAATCGAATTTCCTCTAATTATTGTGAATAATAAGGTATTAATTTGATATAATTCTCTGGTTATGGGTGAAATGTGCAAATTTTACAAAATATGCAAGTGGTTATAAAATAATCATTGTTGTCGGGGAATATTCATTTGGTCGTGGAATATTTAAAGACACTAGCAGATCATTTGTGGGCCCCATAACAGAATAATTGTCGGATGAAGAAAATGACAAGTTTGAGTTTTTATAAATAACGGTGTAATTGTTACCGTTAACACTGTTGGAATACCCGGTGGTTAAAATACAATGAATACGCGTGGATGCAGTATTGATGAATTATTGATCTTTACGTAAAAGGCACTACTCAATAATTGTTACAATAATTCTTGTTCAATATTTTATTTTATTGATTCAATAATTGTTCGGTGATATTTTATATTATTGTTGTTTTAATAATTGTCCTTTGACAAGATTTCCCATTATCGGATCAATAATTCATATTATTTGAATAATATTATTAGATAGCATTATTGGCAATGTCTAGTAAGTTCATCAAGGAGAGGTTTGGTCACCTAATTGCGCACTCAAAGAAGAGAGAAATTCTTATTGAAAAACCCCTCTTCCTAGAATGCATTTGGTTGTCATAAATGTGATTTGTAATATTATTTGTGAATAATTAATTATTGATTCATATGATAAGGTAATATTTATTTTATGTGGATATAAATGTTGGATATATTTATTGTGGTTAAAAAATGAAAGAGTTAATGTTGAGGTGTTTTATCAAGTATTTTTTTTGAATGAAGGTATTAAAAATTAAACCAAAGTTTTTGAGATATATTAAGTGAGTTATAATTTTAATCCGACCGTTGGATCGTTGTAATTTTTGGATATGTTATATATATAAGTTGAGTATATGTCCACAAATTTTGAACCGTTTAAAAATGAACGTATGATTTGTTATGAATTTTAAGAGGTGACCGTCTGAGAAATTGTTCAAGTATCCGAATTTAGCATTTTGGTGGAAAATTTAGAATTGAGTGGGCCCCACTTGTGGTGAAGAAATGTGCTGAATTTTATTTCAAATGTGGTGGTTGGGAATAGTAGCAGGTAAAGCCATCAGGTTGCAGGTCAAGTCTGCTAACATTTTCCTATAAATAGAGGGCTAAGTTAGAATGGAAAATCACACCAGAAACATAAGCTTTCTCTCTTTCTCTCTCTAGATTATTGAGTGTATTTTGTGAGTATTTAGATACTTTGTGAGTTTCTATTCATCAGTGCAAGTTTCCTTCAGCCTTATACCGATATTCCGATCAGAAGTATTGATATTTTGAGGTAAGGGGTGTTATATTCTTCTTAAAATGATATTTTCTTCAATATCATTATACCAAAATGTTGGTATGAATTTTTTATCAAATTTAGAACTTTTTGTGTCGGGGTTACTATTCACATATACAACACTATTCACGTATATGGCACTATTCACGAATACGGCACTATTCACCCAAAAATAAAATTTTCTTCTTTTTGTCCAAGATGTCTATTATGGTTACTATCTTTGATTGTATCCATGTTTTGATCTTTATTCTTGAATTTTGCTTCAAAATTGGTTATTATGGAGTATTATTGATCTTGGATAAATTGTTATACGAATCCTTACTATTTGTCCTACATCTCCTCACCAATTCGTTTTCTTTAAAATATTTTTCATCATCCTCGGTCCTAAATGATGATATTCTTGAATATCTTTGGCCCAGAAAGTGCAAAGATGAATGATTAATCGATGAATATCTTTTGGCAGAGTAGTGCGAAGATGAGCAGTGTTGAGATGAACATGACCAACTAGTGATACAAATGAATATATTTGGCCTGTAGCGCAAAGATGGATATTGATTAAAGATGTATATTGATTGTTGTTACATGGATAAAATTGATGATAGACTTTTAAATCTTAGAAGATAGTAGAACTCATTCTCTACTTGACTCTTCTAATGGATTCTTTATTTCCAATGCAGTTGTTGATCTAAAACTTGTTGTCTATTATATTTTATCAGATTTTTTCCTGTTGAAGACTAACGATAATTTGTTGTATATTATCTTAGTCATAATATTCTTTACTGGGCTAGTTTAGCTCACCCTTTTCCTTTTTATTCCACTTTTCTCGTGGAGGTGAGAACATAGCGGAGAACTAGTCTGGGAATGCGAGTGATGGTTCTAGAAAGATGTTTTTTAGCAATCCTCACTATTTTTGTAAAATAGTGTTTGAATAATTGTAATGAGGACTTATTTGAGTGTGGATATTGTCTAGAAGACAATATTTGTATTTAAACTCACAGTATGTGTTGTCGTATTTTGCACGACAATTGTATTATTGAAGTTGTAGTTTGCTTTCTGTACCATATATTTGGCGACTCAGAATAGGTGTTGTATACCTATTTTGGGGGCGTCACATAAAACGTTTATGTTCCACACAGGACAAAGATTTAACAAATTATTTTTATTTAATTTACATAAAATCATACAAAACTCCAAGGATATCGGATAAACCAAACAAATCTACAAATTATATCAACTTTTCATAAATCCTCAAGAGCTTCAAAATATTCAAACCACAATTCGAACTAGGTAGTTCTTAAATATTATTACACCAAAGAATATACTACTAAGATCTTTTTATCATCATATCAACTCTAAGTCAAATATTCTACTATCTGCATAAGCAAACTAGAAATATTCAAGATCTCTCAAAATTAATTGAATTTCATCACTTAATATCTAATCATATAATAAATCAATCATCCCTTATTGCAAATCTTAAACCAATAAATTTCAATGTCTCCCCATACTATCACAAAGAAAGTTCATAGAACATAACTCCAATATCCTACTAGAAAATAGCCACAAAATTGATCATTAACTCCAAATGATTAATCTAATTTCCTCGAATATCAACAACTCAAATTATAAGAAATCCTCTATACTTAATAATTTTCACGTTATCATAGTATCCCATCAATACACAAATCTCAAATTATCCGCAAGCTTAACATAAATCAAAACCTAACTCAAATCAAATCCTCAATTCAACGATCATAATGATTGTCACAAAAAAAAATAACTCTAACAAATAATTTTTCCAAAATCAAATTCTCGTCGATACAAATAATCACATTATAATCATATAATCATTTCTTAACTGAATAAAATATGACAATATTCTCCTTAATGATCCAATCACAATCCTTAACTAATATTATTGCTCCAACGCATAACAATAATAATCTTAATAAATTATCTCGCCTTTCTTAAATCAACTACAACTCAAAGAGCTAAAAACACTTGGTCAAAATCAAGACCAACCAAATAGAGAACAAAATCGAATCAAACTCCTATGTCTACCCAGTGATTTACCCATAACTCACAGGTCAAACCTAAATAGGTTTTCTACAAGAAAGAACCTAAGCTCTGATACCATCTCTGTAACAACCCCTTCCTGAAAAGGAAAGGGAGGTCACGTGCGAAGCACAACAAACCTCAAAATTAGTAAACAGAGCACTAATAACTTCAAAATATTAATAATGATATCCATCAATTAAGTACTAAATATAATTCTCCAACTAGAATCAAAACCAAAAATTTAATCAACCTAGATGGTCAAGGCAACACTCTCATTACACTAGCCCTTAATCACCCCTGCAAACCTGCCGGAAGAAAAACACAGCATGAGCCAATTGCTCAGTACGGATACAAATATACAAAAGATATACAACTGATATACGAAAACAACTGAGACAAAATACTGAACAAAGCCTCAAGTGTAAATACTAACGAAAATATATTCTCCAAAGATCTTAATGGAATATATCTGAATCAACAGAATTGACGAAACTAATAGAAGAATAAAGAAATAACGAACAGAAGTAACTAACTCAATGAATTGAATTGAACTGAACAGAAACAAAAAAAACTAATACAATGAAATAATAGGTTGAATCAAATGGTTGAGTTTTATTTCATGCCGAAGTGAGCTCGTAAATATACATTGCAACACGTAAGTCAAAACAATGCCACATGTGCAAGTCAAAATAATGCCACATGCAAGTCAAATGATGCCACATAGGCAACCAAAATAACGCCATACACGTGCAAATCACACATTGGACCGCGAATCCAAATGTATTCAAATCGGATAGGTGTGTTTGGCACAACATCACAAATCTGCAGAACAGAAAATTAGGGTTAACCCATACGCCTCCCACAACAAAACACCAAATGGCCCACTTCCTTCGGAGCCCAAAAGCGAGACGCTGTGGACTAATCACACCGCCACGGAAAGTGTCACGCCTCGTGCCAAGACGACATGTCGTGGTACCCCCCCTGTGTGGTTATAGCTCGTGTATACCCTACGATATATTCTAACAAAAATACTATGTGACAACACATGCGACATAATACCAACAAAAGGGTTCTATATGTACATGTTGAACCAAATCAAATTATAGTCACAAGGTCTCAAAAAGAAGGTAAGAATATGTATCGCTCTACAATTATCAAAATAAATACTAAACATGATATCCTAATTCAAAAGAGTACAAATACGAAGTCATGTATCAACTCCAAAATGAAACTAATATATTTATTTCACAGAAAACAATTATGTGAAATCATAATTCAAAATAAGGAAACAAATGAACAAATCAAATTTAACAAGAGTGTCGTTGAAAGAGTACGAAATATGTACAAATTGTAATAGAAAGAAAGGAATTCAAATTACTGAATAAAGCCAAAGTATCAAAAATCAAATTTCTATTTAAGAGTGTCAATAGAATTATAAAAAAAATGAAACGAAAGACAAGATATCACGAGATATAAAGAATACAACAATAATCAAAGGAGTGGAGTACGGAATCCGTACCTGAATTGAGCAACGTAATACCCAAAATTTATATTTCAAATATAACTCGTTAAGTTCCTTCCGTCTGAACTAATTACACAAATTAATAATACTAAATGTAAGTACATTTATATATAAAAATATGAACACTTCTATTTGGTACGACTATAAAATATAATTACTTATAATATTAAGATTTAATTCATTCCATATAATCTTACATATTTATTTGTATAACATCTCTTGCAAATTATGAAAGTTTTCGTAAACTTTAATTACTACTGCCATATATATTTTTTTATTTAAAGAAATCATCAATTTATTATTTTAGGATCTCCAAAATCAATCACAAACTACTCCCCCCGTTCAATCTTATTGGAATAAAGTGTTAATAATAATAAGTACATCCGTATAAGTATTGCATTAATAAATAAACTCTCTCATCTTTAAAGACCGCTCTTAGTTCTTGAATTAGAAAAGTACTTGCTCATGATGAAAAAAACAACATACTAAATTTAATAATTTAATTTGGAACCACATGATTTATCCCCACTTTATATAATGTATAATATACTTACTTGTTACTGATGAAATTTTTTCACTAGTGATCAAAATCTCTAGTCTTTCTTCACCCGAGCCCCCTTTGTAGTTGTTCCCTTTATCTCCAAAGTAGCCACCTCTTCTTATTCAGTTTGTATAATGAAGTAATATTAGGTTTAGCTATTTATTAATTAAGTTGCCCTAATAAACTTATATTTGGGTTAAATTAATATTAAGGCCCAAATTTTAACCACACAATATTATCTATCACTTATTAATATTTATTAGCCCATATGATTTAAATGACTACTTTGACCCAATTTAAAGACAAAAAAATTCAAATGTGTTAACCCTAGTTTTCTTTTCTGTGGATTTGTGATGTTGTGCCAAACACACCTATCTGATTTGCATACATTTGGATTCACGGTCCAATGTGTGATTTGCCTGTGTGGCGTTATTTTGGTTGCCTGTGTGGCATCATTTGACTTGCCTGTGTGACATTGTTTTGACTTGCCTGTGTGGCAATGTATATTTCTGAGCTCACTCGGCATGAAATAAAAATCAACCATTTGATTCAGCCTATTATTTTATTGTATTAGTTTTATTTATTTCTGTCCAGTTCAATTCAATTCATTGAGTTAGTTACTTTTGTTCGTTATTTCTTTATTCTTCTATTGATTTCGTCAATTCTGTTGATTCAGATATATTCCATTAAGATCTTTGGAGAATATATTTTCGTCAGTATTTACACTTGAGGCTTTGTTCAGTATTTTGTCTCAGTTATTTTCGTATATCATTGTATATCTTTTGTATATTTGTATCCATCTTTGGGCAATTGGCTCATCTTGTGTTTTTCTTCCCAGCAGTTTAGGGTGATTAAGGGCTAGTGTGATGAGAGTGTTGCCTTGACCATCTAGGTTGATTAAATTTTTGGTTTTGATTATTTTGATTCTAGTTGGAGAATTATATTTAGTACTTCATTGATGGATATCATTATTAAAATTTTGAAGTTATTAGTGCTCTGTTTACTAATTTTGAGGTTTATTGTAAGCCAGACGCGTGACCTCCCTTTCCTTTTCGGGAAGGGGGTGTTACAGAGATGGTATCAGAGCTTAGGTTCTTTCTTGTAGAAAACCTATTTAGGTTTGACCTGTGAGTTGTGGGCAAATCACTGGGTAGACGTAGGAGTTTGATTCAATTTTGTTCTCTGTTTGGTTGGTCTTGATTTTGACCAAGTGTTTTTAGCTCTTTGAGTTGTAGTTGATTTGAGAAAGGCGAGATAATTTGTTAAGATTATTATTGTTATGCGTTGGAGCAATAATATTAGTTAAGGATTGTGATTGGATCATTAAGGAGAATAATGTCATATTTTATTCAGTTAAGAAATGATTATACGATTATGATGTGATTATTTGTATCGACGAGAATTTGATTTTGGAAAAATTATTTGTTAGAGTTGTTTTTTTTGTGACAATCATTATGATCATTGAATTGAGGAATTGATTTGAGTTAGGTTTTGATTTATGTTAAGCTTGCGGATAATTTGAGATTTGTGTATTGATGGGATACTATGATAACGTGAAAATTATTAAGTATAGTGGATTTCTTATAATTTGAGTTGTTGATATTCGAGGTAATTAGATTAATCATTTGGAGTTAATGATCAATTTTGTGGCTATTTTCTAGTAGGATATTGGAGTTATGTTCTATGAACTTTCTTTGTGATAGTATGGGGAGACATAGAAATTTATTGGATTAAGGTTTGCAATTAGGGATGATTGATTTATTATATGATTAGATATTAAGTGATGAAATTCATTTAAATTTGAGAGATCTTGAATATTTCTAGTTTGCTTATGCAGATAGTAGAATATTTGACTTAGAGTTGATATGATGATAAAAAGATCTTAGTAGTATATTCTTTGGTGTAATAATATTTAAGAACTAGCTAGTTCGAATTGTGGTTTGAATATTTTGAAGCTCTTGAGGATTTATGAAAAGTTGATATAATTTGTAGATTTGTTTGGTTTATCCGATATCCTTGGAGTTTTGTATGATTTTATGTAAATTAAATAAAAATAATTTGTTAAATCTTTGTCATGTGTGGAACATAAACGTTTTACGAATTAAAAATAATTTTAAATATTTTGGGTATTTGAATCGTATTTTGATGAAGAGAAATTTTTGTGATTTTGAATTATGTTCCGAAGAGTACGTTTACAAGAATTAAACTCAAAGATATTAGCGACGGCCTACACCAATGGTGGATCATGTGATCTAATTTGATGCAACGCGAAGAACCTTACCAAGGCTTGGCACGGTAGCTGACAAATCTTTTATAAATACATTGATAATTACGTGGGCCGAAGACTTATCCGCGTTGATCGTTACAAATGGCGGCGCTACATCGTAACTAAAATTTTTTTTTGTAGCTTATTTAAATTCCGAGGATGAAATTATTTTTAAGGGGTGAAAAATGTAATAACCCATATTTTTTAAAAATTAAATATTAATTTATTTTATTTTATACAATTGTATTCAAATTAGAAAAGGTAAGTGACTATTTTTTTTCTTTGTTTTGTTTGGAAAGTTCAATTATTTTAGTAGATAATTAAATAATCGATTAAATTAAAAATGGGAAGTCCATTAGAGTTTTTGTAGCTCCTATATTGAGCTATATTTATATTTAAAGAGTGAAGTTGTAACTTTAATCCTATTCTAATTTGATTAGTTGAATTTTTGAGTAGAATACTTATACGTGCTGCAGTCCATTAGAAAAATTATAATTAATTCGTCTGATGTCAGAATTGAGTGAATCCAAATCAGTTTCCTTCAATTTTTCGTCCTCTAAAATTTTGAAGAAGTAAGCAACTTGAGATAATTTTAGATTGTCAAAAGCGGGTTATGAGGAAGACAATCCCGTTTGTTAAAATTTTGTGAAAACAAAAAATCATCCGGAGCGCGGAGCTACTTGGGAGATTGAGGAGTCTATTCGAGCGGAGTATCCGCATCTTTTTGATAATTTGGTACTTTTCATTCTTTTGATTCTGGGGACGGAATCCTTTTTAAGGAGAGGCAATGTAATACCCGAAAAAAAAGTATTTATGTTTGTGTTTTAAATATATTGTTTGAATTGTTTTTGTCTTTAAATTGGGTCAAAGTAGTCATTTAAATCATGTGTGCTAATAAATATTAATAAGTAATAGATAATATTGTGTGGTTAAAATTTGGGTCTTAATATTAATTTAACCCAAATAGAAGTTTATTAGGGCAACTTAATTAATAAATAGCTAAACCTAATATTACTTCATTACACAAACTGAATAAGAAGAGGTGACTACTTTAGAGATAAAGGGAACAACTACAAAGGGGGCTCGGGTGAAGAAAGACTAGAGATTTTTATCACTAGTGAGGAAATTTCATCAGTAACAAATAAGTATATTATACATTATATAAAGTGGGGATAAATCATGTGGTTCCAAATTAAATTATTAAATTTAGTATGTTGTTTTTTTCATCATGAGCAAGTACTTTTGTAATTCAAGAACTAAGAGCGATCTTTAAAGATGGGAGAGTTTATTTATTAATGTAATATTTATACGGATGTACTTATTATTATTATCACTTTATTCCAATCAGATTGAACAGAGGGAGTAGTCTGTGATTGATTTTGGAGATCCTAAAATAATAAATTGATGATTTCTTTAAATAAAAAATATATATATGGCAGTAGTAATTAAAGTTTACGAAAACTTGCATAATTTGCAAGAGATGTTATACAAATAAATATGTAAGATTATATGGAATGAATTAAATCTTAATATTATAAGTAATTATATTTTATAGTCGTACCAAATAAAAGTGTTCATATTTTTATAAATGTACTTACATTTAGTATTATTAATTTGTGTAACTAGTTCGGACGGAAGGAACTTAACGAGTTATATTAGGAATATAAATTTTGGGTATTACGTTGCTCAATTCAAGTACGGATTTCGTACTCCACTCCTTTGATTATTGTTGTATTCTTTATATCTCGTGATATCTTGTCTTTCGTTTCATTTTTTTATAATTCTATTGACACTCTTAAATAGAAATTTGATCTTTGATACTTTGGCTTTATTCAGTAATTTGAATTCCTTTCTTTCTATTACAATTTGTACATATTTCGTACTCTTTCAGCGATACTCTTGTTAAATTTGATTTGTTCGTTTGTTTTCTTATTTTGAATTATGATTTCACATAATTGTTTCTTGTGAAATAAATATATTAGTTTCATTTTGGAGTTGATACACATGACTCGTATTTGTACTCTTTGAATTAGGATATCATGTTTAGTATTTATTTTTGATAATTGTAGAGTGGTACATGTTGCTACCTTCTTTTTGAGACCTTGTGACTATAATTTGATTTGGTTCAACATGTACATATAGAACCCTTTTGTTGGTATTATGTCGCATGTGTTGTGACATAGTATTTTTGTTAGAATATATCGTAGGGTATACCTGAGCTATAACCACCTGTGGGAGGGTACCACGGGCATGTCGTCGTCTTGCACGAGAGGCATGACACTTTTAAATTGGCGGTGTGATTAGTCCACGGCGTCTCCGTTTTGGGCTCCGGAAGAAGTGGGCCATTTGGTGTTTTGTTGTAGGAGGCGTATGGGTTAACCCTAGTTTTTTTTCTGCGGATTTGTGCCAAACACACCTATCCAATTTGCATACATTCGGATTCGCGGTCCAATGTGTGATTTGCCTGTGTGGCATTATTTTGGTTGCCTGTGTGGCATCATTTGACTTGCCTGTGTGGCATTATTTTGACTTGCCTATGTGGCAATGTATATTTCTGAGATCACTCGGCATGAAATAAAACTCAACCATTTGATTCAGCCTATTATTTCATTGTATTAGTTTTGTTTGTTTCTGTTCAGTTCAATTCAATTCATTGAGTTAGTTACTTTTGTTCGTTATTTCTTTATTCTTCTATTGGTTTCGTCAATTCTGTTGATTCAGATATATTCCATTAAGATCTTTGGAGAATATATTTTCGTCAATATTTACACTTAAGGCTTTGTTCAGTATTTTGTCTCAGTTGTTTTCGTATATGAGTTGTATATCTTTTATATATTTGTTATGGTACTGGGCAATTGGCTCATGCTGTGTTTTTCTTCTGGCAGGTTTGCAGGGGTGATTAAGGGCTAGTGTGATGAGAGTGTTGCCTTGACCATCTAGGTTGATTAAATTTTTGGTTTTGATTATTTTGATTCTAGTTGGAGAATTATATTTAGTACTTCATTGATGGATATGCATGGATAATGGATAATATTTAGTACTTCATCTATTCGTGGTAGTGCATGGATAATTTTGTAGATTTGTTTGGTTTATCTGATATCCTTGGAGTTTTGTATGATTTTATGTAAATTAAATAAAAATAATTTGTTAAATCTTTGTCATGTGTGGAACATAAACGTTTTAAGAATTAAAAATAATTTTAAATATTTTGGGTATTTGAATCGTATTTTGATGAAGAGAAATTTTTGTGATTTTGAATTATGTTACGAAGAGTACGTTTACAAGAATTAAACTCAAAGATATTAGCGACGGCCTGCACCAACGGTGGATCATGTGATCTAATTTTATGCAACGAGAAGAACCTTACCAAGGCTTGGCACGGTAGCTGACGAATCTTTATAAATACATTGATAATTACGTGGACCGAAGTCTTATCCGCGATGATCGTGTTGTGACATAGTATTTTTGTTAGAATATATCGGGTATACCTGAGCTATAACCACCTTTGGGGGGTACCACATGCATGTCGTCTTGGCACGAGAGGCATGACACTTTCCGTGGCGGTGTGATTAGTCCACGACGTCTCCGTTTTGGGCTCCGAAGGAAGTGGGCCATTTGGTGTTTTGTTGTGGGAGGCGTATGGGTTAACCCTAATTTTCTGTTCTGCAGATTTGTGATGTTGTGCCAAACACACCTATCCGATTTGAATACATTTGGATTCGCGGTCCAATGTGTGATTTGCCTGTGTGGCGTTATTTTGGTTGCCTATGTGGCATCATTTGACTTGCCTGTGTGGCATTATTTTGACTTGCCTGTGTGGCATTGTTTTGACCTGCCTGTGTGACAATATATTTTTCTGAGCTCACTCGGCATGAAATAAAATTCAACCATTTGATTCAACCTATTATTTCATTGTATTAGTTTTCTTTGTTTCTGTTCAATTCAATTCAATTCATTGAGTTAGTTACTTTTGTTCGTTATTTCTTTATTCTTCTATTGGTTTCGTCAATTCTGTTGATTCAGATATATTTCATTAAGATCTTTGGAGAATATATTTTCGTCAGTATTTACATTTGAGGCTTTGTTCAGTATTTTGTCTCAGTTATTTTCGTATATCAGTTGTATATCTTTTGTATATTTGTATTCGTACTGGACAATTGGCTCATGCTTAGTTTTTCTTCCGGTAGGTTTGCAGGGGTGATTAAGGGCTAGTGTGATGAGAGTGTTGCCTTGACCATCTAGGTTGATTAAATTTTTGGTTTTGATTATTTTGATTCTAGTTGGAGAATTATATTTAGTACTTCATTGATGGATATCATTATTAAAATTTTGAAGTTATTAGTGCTCTGTTTACTAATTTTGAGGTTTGTTGTGCTTCACACGTGACCTCCCTTTCCTTTTCGGGAAGGGGGTGTTACAATCTCAAAGCTCTGATTTACTTTCAATAATTTATCCAAAAATAAAACAAATGAAAACACCTGATACATTTACTTTAATAAACCCATAACCAACAAAGTTAGCAAATTCGTTTACGAAAAATAAGATATTTACTGCTCCATACAAACATGCATACCTTTTATCAAAAAGAGAACTTGGACATTCTAGAAATTGCATTAATCATGTCAAATAAACAAGCAAAGCTCTGAATGCCTGATCAACCATAATAAACAACCCAAAAAAATGATTTTACAACAATCTATTTTCCAATTATCTACCAAAAAATATTACCACTTGTAATAAACTATGTTCTTAAAAATACATATAACAACATTTTCTTTGTAGATCTGTCAAGCTCTACCATGTCTTCGGTACATAAACCTTTGAAAAGAAAGATTATCCATCAGCAACGTCCACGGCCAACAAATATTGTTTGTAACAAAAATATGTTATTTATAAGAGAAAGCAAAATGTTAGTAGTATCGCAAGAAAGAAACAATTGACACGTGATTACTTGGGGTTAAATGTTTTCTAGGTCACTGTACTATAAGTCGACTTACAAATGGGTCACTGAACTTTTTTTTCTTATAGTCAACTAAACTTTAGTTTACTAACACAAAGTTACAAAAACCGTTAAGTCAAGGTTGACTTAACGAAAATGATGATGTAGCAGCTGACTTGTCTAAAAAAAAGCCTATGTGGCAGTTAGTATGCGACGTGGCAGTGAAGATGTGGATTTGGATGAAATTTTTTATAAAAAAATAGAAAAAAATATTTTAAAGTATAATATAAATTATAAAAATTTGCCAAAAAAACAAGAAAATAAATAAATAAATAAAAATAATTATTTTTAATAAAAATTTAAAAAAACTGAAAAACGCAGTTTTTTTTATTTTTTATTAAAAAAAGTTAAAACGCATTTTTTTAATAAAAATAATTGGTTTTTTTTTATTTTTATGAAAAAAAAATTAAAACTACAGCTTTTTTTTAATAAAATAAATATTTTAATAAAAATAAAAAATGCAATTTTTTTTAATAAAAAATGTATTTTTAATAATAAAATGCAGTTTTAAAAAAATAGCATTTTTAATAAAAGAAATTTTTTTATTATTATTTTTTATAAAATGCGTTTTTATTACGTTTTCTTTTATTAAAAAACTACATTTTATAAATAAAAACTGCATTTTGTTACGTTTTTAATAAAATAATTATTTATAAATAAAAACTGCATGTTAAAACTGCAGTTTTTTAACAAACTGCATTTTTTTTTAAAACTGCATTTTATTAAAAAAACTACATTTTTATTACGTTTTTTAAAAACTGCATTTTATATTTTTATTAAAAACTGCATTTTTACATTTTATTACGTTATATAAAATGCAGTTTTATTTATAAATAATTATTTTTATTGAAAATAATTATTTTTATTTATTTATTGCATTTTTAATAAAAGAAAAAAACAACATTTTTAAAAAACTGCATTTTATAAAAAAAAATTTTTTATTAAAAAATGCTGTTTTTTTAAAAACTGCATTTTATTATTAAAAAAACTACATTTTTTTTTATTAAAAAACTGTATTTTTTATTTTTATTAAAAATATTTCGTGATATTACTGTTTTTAATCAAAATAATTTAATCTTACGTCATGCATGCATGCATGCGTACATAATTATATTTTTTTATATATACTCAATACTATAATTATGTATGCATAAAATATTTTTATTATTATTTTTTTTTATGTAAGAAATTATTTAGCTAGCACTTTCTCCATCTCTAATAACAAAATACAATTTACCAAAGTTTCCGTTGAATCATGGAGATCGCATATTGACGTTCATTGGTTGATTTTATCTTTATTTTTATCTTTTTTTAGTGTGTATTATTAGCTATCTAAATGCGTTTTAATTTTTTTAATAAATACTAAAAAAAAACTGCGTTTTTAATTTTTATTAAAAATAATTATTTTTATTTATTTATTTATTTTCTTGTTTTTTTGGCTAATTTTTATAATTTATATTATACTTTAAAATATTTTTTCTCATTTTTTCATAAAAAATTTCATCCAAATCCACATTTTCACTGCCACGTCGCATACTAACTGCCACATAGGCTTTTTTTAGACATGTCAGCTGCCACATCATCATTTCCGTTAAGTCAACCTTGACTTAACAGTTTTTGTAACTTTGTGTTAGTAAACTAAAGTTTAGTGAGTTGACTGTAAGAAAAAAAAATTCAGTGACCTATTTGTAAGTCGACTTATAGTACAATGACCTAGAAAGCATTTAACCCTGATTACTTGAATACGATTTAAGAATTATAAAATACACATAACCGTGTTAACTTTTCTCCATCTCGACTTGTTGTTGAATGAACACATTTCCATTCAATAGCAATATCATCCCAAGACTGCAAAAATTGAAATGAATCGTTTAGTTATAATTCTCTAGGTGCTACATTTAAGCAGAAGAAGAAGGTTATTGAGCTATATAAATTGTTTGAAGGGAAAGGCTACAATGAGGAGAACTTTGTCGAGTACTGGTAGTAAGGCTGTAATAAATCACGCATCAAATTATTCAGTCTTGGTAGTAAGGCTGTAATTTCCTGTAAAATAAACTAAACAGTTTGGGTTTGATTTGTACTTGATAGACTAAAAGTTCGATTCTAAATATAAACAATTCGAATAATAATAATGTTTTGAAAAATTATAAAACACTAATGGCGCAGGTCCCTCGACCCATTTTCTGGTAATAATAAATATATTAAATTTAAATTTGGATATCAAGGCTTTCTCTTTTCATTGTCTTTTTAATATAGTCTTGTTACACATCACTACAAATTTATGTTAATACCAATTTAACTTCATAATAAAATTTGTTGACATATAAATCATTTATCTTTAACATATAATTCAGAGTTGTATAGATTTTTAATGTATGTATGCATATAAATCATTAAGAATACATCTTTCATTTGTAAAATTACTTGCAATGTTCTTCTTAAATCTGTTTATTTTACTTGTATTTGTGCTTGCTCTGCTCCCCCTAATTTACCTACAGAAAAAAGTTCCTCCATAGAATTACAACTAATTAAATAAATAAAATGGCCTTAATAATAGAATTAGCTTTTTTGCATAGTACCGTCTGTATTAGTGCACTACTTATACATTTGGGTTAAAAGTAACTAATAAACAATTCTCCTCTGGGTTAATGAGTTTTATTCATATCCATTTACAATTACCCACCCATCTAAAATTATTACATATTATCGGTCTAATCAATCCATTCATAAGAGAAGTTTATAAACTTACAATATTATTAAATTGTACTCATTCAGAATTGCATCTTAGGTGTATATTTTTAATATGACAATGAATCTTATAGAATAACAAAAATATTTGTAAAAAATATATTCTCATAATCCAACTGCTACGAAAAACATAGGTGATCGACATGACTTGGAACGTAATTTATAATACAATTTTAGTTGAGAAATTATTTAGATAGATTTGATGTCTAGCAAAATGATTAGTAATAATAATTTCTCACTTTTTCTTATAATTATATTCTAATATTTCAAATTTCTTTTTAACATTTTAGTTACTTGATGATTTTCAATGAAAAATTTACCTTTTTTGTGACGCCCCCAAAATAGGTATACAACACCCATTCTGAGTCGCCAAAATACATGGTATAGAAAGCAAACTACAACTTTGACAATACTGGATGTCGGTGAATACGACAATACAACTGTGAGTTTGAATACAAATATTGTCTTCTAGACAATATACACACCCAAATAAGTCCTCATTAATTATTCATACACTATTTTACTGAAATAGTGAGGACAAATAAAACATCTTCCTAGAACCATCACTCTATACCCAGACTCGATCCTCGCTTTATGTTCTCACCTCCGAGAAGAAAAATGGAACAAAAAGGAAAAGGGTGAGCTCAACTAGCCTAAAGAAAGAATATTATGACTAAGATAATATACAACAACTTATCGTTAGTCTTCAACAGGAAAAATCTAATAGAATACAATAGACAACAAGTTTTAGATCAACAAATGCAATGAGCTTGACAATCCATTAGAAGAGTCACGAGAGAAAGAATTCTCTTTGCCTTCTAAGGTTTAAAAGTCCATCATCAATAGTTTATCCTCGTAATAACAATCAATATACATCTTTAATCATCTTTGCACTCTGAGCCAAAGATATTCATTCATATCACCAATTGGTCATGTTCATCTCAACAAGCATTCATCTTTTGCACTATAGGCCAAAGATATTCATCGATTAATCGCTCATCTTTGCACTACGGGCCAAAGATATTCATTTATATCACCATTTAGGATCGAGGATGATGAAAAACATTTTTAAAGAAACGAATCCAATTGAAACAAAATGACAAGGATTAAGGATTAAGGATTCAGTACTTTGTTTTACCCATGTCCAAAAATACTTGAAAATAATCATATTGGTGTAAAATTCAAGAATGATCAAAACATGGATACAATCAAAGCTAGTATCCGAATAGATATTTTGGACAAAAAGAAAATTTTTATTTTTTGGTGAATAGGTGCAGTATTCGTGAAGCGATTGTCAGATACGTGAATAAGTCATATATCGTGAATAGTAACTCCCCGACACAACAAGTTTCAAATTTGATAAAAAGTTCACCAATACTTGAGATAATGATATTGAAGAAAAATATCATTTAAGAAGAAAATAATACCCTTTTACCTCAAAATAACCGTATTCTAAGCTGAATTTCAGATAGTCGATGTAAACCCGCACTTATAGTATAGCAACACTCAAAGTATACTCACAAGAATACGCTCGATAATTTAGAGAGAGAAGAGAAAACTTTGTTTCGGTGTGATTTTCAATTCTAACTTAGCCTTCTATTTATAGGAAAATGTTAGAACATAAAAGAGACTAAATTAATAAATTATTATTATTTAAAATTACATTTCTACGCATGCCATTTGAACACTTCAGCCACCACCAACCTTGACCCAATTTCCAAAGAAATTTCACATGTTCAAACAAGAGTGGGTCCCACCCATTATTTAATAAAAATTATTTTATCTTCCGAAACTTCAATAATTCGTAGAGAAAATAGCTCGTTTATCGAGAAAAATCGAAAAGTCGCAACTTTCCATGGGAAATTCCATTCTCTACAACTTTGCGTAAGAAAATTTTCCAAATTCCAAATGTAAATTGGACCAAATCCACAAGCGGACGATTTTACGATACTATAATCAATTTTCGGTCAAGAATTGTGTCCGCAAACACACAAAACATATGTTAAACATTTAATGCCACAAAATACTCTACCTCCTCATATACTCATATATCCCACATTCATTATAAAAAATATCACTGTTAATATATTATTAAAATAATATATTTAAATGAATTATTTTATCAAAAAAAGATAAAATATTAATTTTCAACAATTGTCACATTAAAAATTTCTCCATCTATATTCACATAAAATAAATATTTTCTTTATCATAATAATCAATAATTACTTATTTAAAAATAATATTACGAATCACGAGATCGACAACCGTGCCGCTCCTTCGAGGAAGAGGGGCTTTCAATAAGGATTTCTCCTTCTCTGTAGCTATGATTAGGTGACCAAACCTCTCCTTAGATGTAACTTTCTAGACATTGCCAATAATGTTATCTCGATAATATTATTCAAATAATATGAATTATTGATTTGATAATGGAAAATCTTGTGTAATGACAATTATTGAAACAACAACAATACAAAATATCAACGCAGACAATTATTGAATCAATAAAATATAATATTGAATAAAGAACTCTTGTAACAATTATTGAGTAGTGCCTTCTTACGTAAGGATCAATAATTCAATAATCTTGTGCAATACCGTGTCTTCTCTTGTGCCAACCGCCATTCATCGTATTTTAACCACCGGGTAACCCAACGATTGTTACTTCGGTAACAATTTACGTCGTTATTTATAAAACTCAATCTTTATCGTTTTCCTTCATCCAACCGTTTTCCGTTATGGGGCCCACCAATGACTGCGCCGTCGTACGGAGATTTCCAACAAAAAGAATATTCCACGACCAAACGAATATTCCCCGACAATAATGAATATTTTATAACCACTTGCTTATTTTGTAAACTTTGCACATTTCACCCATAACCAAAGAATTATATCAAATTAACCCTTATTAATTTAGAAGAATGAATAAAGGAAAATTCAATTTTATTTATAATAAGTTGGGGTCTTACATTTTTAATCCTATGTGATTTTGCATATAAAAAGAGAGCTATTATTACCGGCCAATCACCTTTAGTCTTTGGTTTAATAGAATAGGACCTTGCTTGTATAATATATATATCCAAAGGTATGTAAATGGTTCCAATCAAACCGTAGCAAATAAGTTTGTACTATAAGGCAGGGGTAGTCGAGAATACCATTTCTTGAGAATGAGACAAAAAACATAATGCTCTAAATTTCTATCAACACACAGGATTTCGGTATCCCATAAAATATATACTCCAAGGCACCACTACAAATTAAAATAGAATAGTAGTAATAAATAAATACACTGAATAATAGCTTTTATCACCCACAGTAAAATAACACCTGAGATTTATAATAAATAATAATAATTTGAAAATGAAATTGAACCTCTAAATTAAAACAAATAATAGTAGCATCGGCAACCCACCAAATCTCAAAGAGAAAAAACCCAACAAAATGATAGGATATCCACTACTTCTATCTGAAAACAAAATGTTCTGTTCATACGAAATTCGTATAATATAAAGCTGATTATTCAATTAATAAGAGAGTTCCAAAAAAATGAATTTGCCACTATACCCAACAGTAGGGGTGAGCATGGTGCGGTTTGAAGTCCAATCGCACTTTTAGAAAACCGCTGGAATTGGTCTTGGTCCGGGTTTTAAAGTAATGCGATGCGGTTTTAATTGGTGCGATTTCGGTTCCAAAACCAATTGAAACAACAAAAAGGTCTAAGCCTTCAATAAAATTTAACATAAAACTTACATCGAACAATTAACTTAGTGACAGAGTCGGCAATGGAAATTATATCAAGCATGCTTTAAAACTAAAATATGCGTTATATAAAACAATGAAAACCATATATTCGATAACAAGCAAGAATGCTTATCTAGTTCTCCAAAAATTAAAAGTATATACTGGAGATAGAATGAAATATATTGTAGGGAAGACTAAAAATAATCTATTAGACTATTACAATTATAACATTGACATTAACTGATGCATCAAGTGCTCGAGCCCCTTAGCTATAAGCTCCTCCAATAACGCATCAAACAAATTCGAAATTTCAAAACCCAATTGCTTAATTTTTGACTCTATAACCTCTAACATTTTCTTTCAATTGGTGAAAAAATGACAATGCAAGATTGGGGTTTTCTCTGAGCGTGTTCAAGTGAAAAGTAACTTTAGAATTTACTAGAGATAATACATATATATATACACATGGTGCGGTTTCAGTTTTATGCGTGCGGTTTTGGCTAGTAACCAAACCGGAACCGTAAATTTGGTTATTCAACCCACCTAAAATCGCCACATACGCCAGAACCGTTGGTGCGGTTTTAATTGGTGCGGTTCGTGCGATTTTTGGTGCGGTTTCGGTTCCAATTTGGTTACTTGCTCAGCCCTACCCAACAGAGCAGAAATACCCATTACCAAGAACCCAAAGATCCACGAGGAAAAGTTTCAATTCCAAAATAGATCAGCAATATAAAGTCCTTAAAACTAAAAACATAAATTTTCAATTAGATTCAAGCAAGTAATCCACAATCTCACAACAAACCATCACTTCAATAAAAAAAAATCAAACAAAAAGTAACCCAATAAAAATCATATTGAATTAACAACCACAAATGCACATTAAAATCAAATTTTCCCATACCAAAATAACCCAAAAAAGATTAAGCGTGACTGAACCCAGATGACAACCCATAGACACAATCAAAAAGTCCAACAAAACAAAACCTAATCTTTAGAAGATAGTCACAATCACTAATAATCAGAAACCCACACAACAAAAAGAGCCTAAATCAATGTAGACATTGTATCTATTATATAAATACAGTTTAAGAAGGAAACAGAGTAAGCCACAGAAATCAAATAAAATATTAGACCTTTGAAATTTTGAAGTACCTTTTTAGTTCACAAATTGCTTAATCGCATAATTAGAATCCAAATAAATCATAGCAGAAACTTCAGTGAAATAAGACAAATGATTGTAGATGCAGGCCAAATTCCTTTTTCTTCTTCAGGTCATGTTCCTCTTTTATTATATTATGGAGGTCTTAGGAGAGGATTTAGTGTCTGCTTGGTCATACTCATATTAGGCTTTCTATCCATTATTAGAGTTTATTTGTGGATTTATGATTGTGATTTATATGTGTATTCCAATTCCAACTCTTGAGAGGATGAAGCACAATTCTTCTTCTCTTCTTCTGTTTCATATTTATTATTAATTTATTATTAAGTATACAAAGCCATACACAAACCACCAACTCCAGCTCAAATTCTTCTTAAGCCAACATTGTTCTGTTTTTATTAGTTGTGGCCTTCAGTTTTATCAAATCAATATACTCCACATCCAAAATTTACGCCTTACACTGTCCCCTTTATTTTATTTGCAAGTCCACTTTGTTTTTCATATCAAGGAATTATGTGATCAAAAGTTGCCATAAAACTTAATTTAAGAGGCAGTATCCAAAGTCCAACACTGGAGTGTCTGATGTATTTCCGTTTCATTTATTTCACGAAGTTTGTTAAATAGTTGATTGTGCCATGAAAATTTAGGAAAGTAGCTGTTACATCTTAGTCTAGTTAATCTGAAGGTTTTTTTTTTGGTAAATTAGGTGAGTGGAAGTGGGTTGGCTAAAGTGTGTACTATATAATGTGTTTTCTATTGTTAGGTATGGGTTGTAAGTAGGATTCAGGTTCTGAGGTATAAAAATGTTTGCATTTTTTCTGTAGACAATTTATGCAAACTTTGTTTGACTGTCTTGTTTATCACTTTACCATTTGCATAAATACAGTAAATAATAAGATACTCCCTCCATTCCTATATGTAGGTCGTTTTAGACTTTTTTTGTTATTCCTAATTATTTGTCGTTTGTGATTATCTAGGAGAATTAATCACTATTTTTCCCAAATTGCCCCTTATTACTTTACCTAATTTTTTGATCCATATTTATGAGATAAGTGAGGTAAAGGGTATTATAGACAATTGATAATATAGTTAATGTTTTTTAATCATTTCCTTAATTCTTGTGCACATGTCTAAAACGACCTATATTAAAGAATAGAGGGAGTAATAATTAACTTTATTAGCGTGATGTAGTTTGAGTCAATGAGTCATGAGTCAATTATAGCAAAAATCATAATAGAAGACAAACTCTAAAAATATGGTCCTAATGTATATACACATACAAAGATATATGAATGAGCAACAACCCGAGGTTTTATGGCTTCTTGAACAATCAAGTGTAAAATCTCTAAGGTGGACCTAGGGTTGAAATATAGCCTTCCTAAACAAATCCTGACAATTGAAAAACAATTTAACCTAATTATGCAATTTTTTATAAACAAATCAAAAGAAGTAATAGTATGCAAAATTACACTTGAGCGGTTCACTTTTCCTCCTCTCATGGAAGCAGCAAGGCTTCTTGGGAGAAATCAAGGGAGCCATGCTTAGGATGCTCAAACTTCCTATGAGACGGTCTTCTCCTCCTTCAATATTCATACAAAGGAAAAAAAATATCAGCATATAAAATAAATCATAACAATGTAATATTCTTATTTTATACATTCTCAAAGTCCTTTCATCAAGTCTAGTTACATCCCCATTTACTAATTACCAAATCTATTCAAAGCAGAGCAGAAAAAAAAGGTTTTATTCAAAATACAAAATTCAGAGTTTAGAAAAAGGAAATAAAGGAGAAGCATAAATACCAAAAACAAAAAACAAAAAAAAAACTTAAATACCGAGCAGAAAATAAAGTAGATCAATAAAACTCATATAAAGTCCCCAGATAACAATGGAAACTTAAAATTCAAAATTTTTTAAAATTAGGTTCGTATGAAAAATACGTATCATTAATCATATACAATCGAGAGTACAATCAACATAGCTTATGTGAAAGAAAGAAAGCAAGTAAAAACCTTAGCTTGAAATCTACTTTATTAAGCTGATACAAAAGACAGTCAAACAGTGTGACGCCCCCAAAATAGGTCCATTCCATCCAACCCATTCTGAGTCGCCAAATACACGGTACAGAAACAACTACAACTTTATTAATACATTTGTTGTGAAAAAAAATACGACAACATATATATTGTGAGTTTAAATACAATTATTGTCTTCTAGACAATATCCATACCCAACTAAATCCTCATCACAATTATTGATACATTATTTTACAAAAATGGTGAGGACTACTAAGACAACTTTCTAGAACCATCATTCCACACCCCGACTAGTACTCGCTACATTCTCGCCTCCTGAGAAGAAAAATGGAACAACAAGGAAAAGGGTGAGCTCAACTAGCCCAGTAAAGAATATTATGACTAAGATAATATACAACAAATTATCGTTAGTCTTCAACAGGGAAAAAATCTAATAGAATACAATAGACAACAAGATTTAAATCAATACTCGCAGCGGAAAATATTAATTCATAGAAGAGTTACGTAGAGGATGAAATCTACTAATATCTATGAATTTAACAGTCCATCATCAATATTTTTATCCCTGTAGCATCAATCAATATATATCTGGAATCATATACTCATCCTTGCACTACAGGCCAAGGACATTCACCAGTTGGTCATGTTCATCTAAACACTGCTCATCTTTTTGACTACACTGGGCAAAGATATTCATCGAAATCATTCATCTTTTGCACTACTGTGCCAAAGATATTCATCATAAATCATTCATCTTTGCACTACAGCCAAAGATATTCAATAACATCATCATTTAAGATCGAGGATGATGAAAATATTTTAAAGAAGCGAATCCGATTGAAACAAAATGACAAGGATTAAGGATTAAGGATTCGTACTTTTGTTTTATCCATGTCCAAAAATACCTCAAAAATAATCATAGTGGTGTAAAATTCAAGAATGATCAAAACATGGATACAATCAAAGCTAGTATCCACAATAGATATTTTAGACTTAAAAGGAAAATTTTCATTTTTCGATGAATAAAGGTCAGATTCGTGAATAAGACCAAGATAACGTGAATAAGGCCAGTACACGTGAATAGTAACTCGACACCAAAAGTTTCAAATTTGATAAAAACTTCAGATCAATATTTTAGCATAATGATATTGAAGAAATAATATCATTACGAAAAAAAATAATATCCCTTACCTCGAAAGACAGTACTTTTAGTTGAAACACCGGATATAGGCTATGACTTGAACTTTCACCGTATAGCAATACTCAAAGTATACTCAAAATACTCACAAGAATAAACTCGATAATATAGAGAGAAAACTTCAGTTTCTGGTGTAATCTTCAATTCTAACCTAAGCACCTATTTATAGGAAATTGCTTAGAACACCAAAGCAGAAAATTTAATAAATTAATAATATATATTAAGTTTTCTACGCCAACCTTCCTAGATCTGAATTCAACAACATGACACATTTATAACATGTGGAACACTCACCAAAAACGTTTTTATTATTTAAAATAATTAAAACTTCCAAAAAACAATTATTTTGGAACTCCAAAACTTCAATAATTCATAATATATAGCCCTTTTATTAGAAAATTCGAATCATGAGTTTTATAGGAAATTCAATTCTCTACAACTTTGCAGAAGAAAGTTTTTCCAAATTCCAAACAAAAATCGAACCTAAATCTACAAGCGGGCGATTTTAGAGGCTATAATCAAATTTCAACCAATAAATGGGGTCCACCATTACATGTTTAACATGTTTTAAACATTTATTGCAACAAAATATACTCTTCCTCCTCGTATACTCATATATCCCACATTCGTTGTAAAAAAATATCACCATTATTATATTATTAAAATATAATAATATATATATTTAAATGAATTATTTTATCGAAAAAAGATAAAATTTTAATTTTCAACAATTGTCACATTAAAAATTTCTCCATCTATATCCACATAAAATTAATATTTTCCTCATCATATGAATCAATAATTAATTACTCACAAATAAATATTACGTAATCACAATATTGATAACTGTGTAGGTTCAGGAAAGAGGGGCTTTCAATAAGAATTTCTCCCTTCTTGGCGCTGCAATTAGGTGACCAAACCTCTCCTTAGCAGAACTTTCTAGACATTGCCAATAATGTTATCTAATAATATTATTCAGATAATATGAATTATTGCTTCGATAATGAAAAATCTTGTGTAATGACAATTATTGAAACAACAAAGAATATAAAATATCAACGCACAATTATTAAATCAATAAAATAAAATCTTTGAACAATACCATCGTAACCATTATTGAGTAGTGCCTTCTTACGTAAGAATCAATAATTGGTGCAATACTGGTGTGCTACTTGCTCAACAACACGTATTAGAGTGTTTTAACCAACCGGGTATTTCAACAAGATAATTGAGTAATAACTACTGGCGTTATTTATAAACAACTTATATTTGTCGTTTTCTTCATCCAATCGATTTACATTATGGGGCCACAAAAAATTCATACTTGGTCAGACGAATATTACTCGGATTTGCGAATATTCCACGACCAAACGAATATTCCCCGACAATAAAGAATATTTTATAACCACTTGCTTATTCAAAATATTTGCGTATTTTACCCATAACTATCCACATGAATCAAATCAACCCTTACTATTTCAAAATAATAAATAGAGGAAATTCTATTTTTATTTAAAAAAAATTCGGGGTTTTACAACCTCCCCTCCTTATAAAATTTCGTCCTCGAAATTGACGTACGTACCTGGTGTTTCGAAAAGATGAGAATACCTCGCTTTCATTTCCGTTTCCAACTCCCAGGTCATTTCCTCAATAGCATGGTTTCTCCACAAAACTTTAACTTGTGGTATAACCTCGGTACATAGGACATGTTCTTTCCTATACAAGATCTTGACAGGTACCTCCTCGTACGTTAAGTCTTCGGCTATCTCGTCCGGTTCTAACTCAATGACGTGGTTCGGTTCGTCCACATATTTACGTAACATCGATACATAAAAAATGTTATGAACACGCGTCATACTTGGCGGTAAAACGAGTCTATGGGCCATAGTTCCTATTCGATCGAGAATTTCAAATGGATTAATAAATCGAAGGTTTGAGCTTTCCTCACCTCACCGATTCTCGTTTTTGAAATAACAACTTCTTGCACCTTCTTCTTCAAATTCATCATTTCTCGATTGTGTAGCTTGAACAAACTTTAACTTTATCGATTAAAGTCGATTATACTCGTATATCATCACGTGGGTACCTAGAGTTTTCATCTCCATCTCTATTATTTATAAATTATACGAAATGAGTCTTTGACAATATCGTACTCGTACTTGTATACGATCTTCTACTCAACACGTCAGCTACCACGTTCGCTTTTTCAGGATGGCATGGTCAGAACATGTGCTGAAATGAGTCTCCTCTTGAGTTCTTCGAAGCTCTTCCCACATTCTTTGCTCCATTCGAATTTTGTATCTCTACGAGTCAGCTGCGTTAATGGAATAGCGATTCGAGAATATCCTTCAACGAATCTCCGATAATAATCAACTAAGCCTAGAAAGCTACGTATTTTGATTACCGACTTAGGTTGTTCTCAACTGTGACACATATCCCAACCTTGGATAGCACGTTACAATGACACCTATCAGTTTACTATCGCACGAATATGGTGTCCCCTACGAGAGAGTCCGATTGCATCCCCCATAAAGCGAAGTCACCAGCGAGAGGCTCGGGGCTCTTTACTTATAGCTCTGATACCAACTGTGACGCCCCCAAAATAGGTCCATTCCATCCAACCCATTCTGAGTCGCCAAATACATGGTACAGAAACAACTACAACTTTATTAATACATTTGTTGTGAAAAAAAATACGACAACATATATATTATGAGTTTAAATACAATTATTGTCTTCTAGACAATATCCATACCCAACTAAATCCTCATCACAATTATTGATACATTATTTTACAAAAATGGTGAGGACTACTAAGACAACTTTCTAGAACCATCATTCCACACCCGACTAGTACTCATTACATTCTCGCCTCCCGAGAAGAAAAATGGAACAACAAGGAAAAGGGTGAGCTCAACTAGCCCGATAGAAAGAATATTATGACTAAGATAATATACAACAAATTATCGTTAGTCTTCAACAGGAAAAAATCTAATAGAATACAATGATACAACAAGTTTTAAATCAATACTCATGACGGAAAATATTAATTCATAGAAGAGTTACGTAGAGGATGAAATCTACTAATATCTATGAATTTAATAAATCCATCATCAATATTTTTATCCTGTAGCATCAATCAATATATATCGGAATCATATACTCATCCTTGCACTACTGTGCCAAGGACATTCACGATTGGTCATGTTCATCTAAACACTGTTCATCTTGCACTACTTACGGCCAAAGATATTCATCGAAATCATTCATCTTTGCTCATGGGCCAAAGATATTCATCATAAATCATTCATCTTTGCACTACTGAAGCCAAAGATATTCAATAACATCATCATTTAAGACCGAGGATGATGAAAAATATTTTTAAAAAAAGCGAATCCAAATTGAAACAAAATGACAAAGATTAAGGATTAAGGATTCTTACTTTGTTTTATCCATGTCCAAAAATACCTCAAAAATAATCATAGTGGTGTAAAATTCAAGAATGATCAAAACATGGATACAATCAAAGCTAGTATCCACAATAGATATTTTAGACGAAAAAGGGAAAATTTTCATTTTTTGATGAATAAGGTCAGATATTCGAGAATAATACCGTAGTATCGTGAATAGTGCAGATATCGTGAATAGTGACTCAGACACCAAAAGTTTCAAATTTGATAAAACTTCAGATCAATATTTTAGCATAATGATATTGAAGAAATAATATCATTACGAAAAAAATAATATCCCTTACCTCGAAAAGACAAAGTACTTTTAGTCAAAAACAGGATATAAAGGCTATGACTTGAACTTTCATAGTATAGCAATACTCAAAGTATACTCAAAATACTCACAAGAATACGCCGATAATATAGAGAGAGAAAACTTGATTTACGGTGTAATCTTCAATTCTAACCTAAGCACCTATTTATAGGAAATTGCTTAGAACACCAAAAGCAGTAAAATTTAATAAATTAATAATATATATTAAGTTTTCTCGCCAACCTTCCTAGATCTGAATTCAACAACATGACACATTTATAACATGTGGAACACTCACCAAAAAACGTTTTATTATTTAAAATAATTAAAACTTCCAAAAACAATTATTTTGGAACTCCAAAACTTCAATAATTCATAATATATAGCCCTTTTATTAGAAAATTCGAATCTCATGAGTTTTTATAGGAAATTCAATTCTCTACAACTTTGCAGAAGAAAGTTTTCCAAATTCCAAACAAAAATCGACCGAAATCTACAAACGAAGGCGATTTTAGAGGCTATAATCAAATTTCGGATCAATAAATGGGGTCCACAGAGCATGTTTAACATGTTTTAAACATTTATTGCAAAAAAAATACTCTTCCTCCTCGTATACTCATATATCCCACATTCGTTGTAAAAAATATCACCATTATTATATTATTAAAATATAATAATATATATATTTAAATGAATTATTTTATCGAAAAAGATAAAATTTTAATTTTCAACAATTGTCACATTAAAAATTTCTCCATCTATATCCACATAAAATTAATATTTTCCTCATCATATGAATCAATAATTAATTACTCACAAATAATATTACGAATCACAATATTGATAACCAGCAGGTTCAAGGAAGAGGGGCTTTCAATAAGAATTTCTCCTCTTCATGCGCAATTAGGTGACCAAACCTCTCCTTAGACAGAACTTTCTAGACATTGCCAATAATGTTATCTAATAATATTATTCAGATAATATGAATTATTGCTTCGATAATGAAAAATACTGTGTAATGACAATTATTGAAACAACAGCAATATAAAATATCAACGCAGCAATTATTAAATCAATAAAATAAAATACTGAACAATAATTACTGTAACCATTATTGAGTAGTGCCTTCTTACGTAAGAATCAATAATTGGTGCAATACCGTGTGCTACTGTTCAACAACACGTATTAGAGTGTTTTAACCACCGGGTATTTCAACAGTATTAACGGTAACAACTACGCCGTTATTTATAAACAACTTATATTTGTCGTTTTCTTCATCCAATCGATTTACATTATGGGGCCCACAAAAAGATGCAAACGTCGTCACGAATATTACTCGAATGCATGCGAATATTCCACGACCAAACGAATATTCCCCGATAATAAAGAATATTTTATAACCACTTGCTTATTCAAAATATTTGCGTATTTTACCCATAACTATCCACATGAATCAAATCAACCCTTACTATTTCAAAATAATAAATAGAGGAAATTCTATTTTTATTTAAAAAAAATTCGGGGTTTTACAACCTCCCCTCCTTATAAAATTTCGTCCTCGAAATTGACGTACGATACTGTGTGTTTGAAAAAAGATGAGAATACCTCGCTTTCATTTCCGTTTCCAACTCCCAGGTCATTTCCTCAATAGCATGGTTTCTCCACAAAACTTTAACTTGTGGTATAACCTCGGTACATAGGACATGTTCTTTCCTATACAAGATCTTGACAGGTACCTCCTCGTGACGTTAAGTCTCATTATCTCGTGGGGTTCTAACTCAATGGCGTGGTTCGGTTCGTCCACATATTTACGTAACATCGATACATAAAAATGTTATGAACACGCGTCATACTTGGCGGTAAAAAGCGAAGTCTATGGGCCATAGTTCCTATTCGATCGAGAATTTCAAATGGATTAATAAATCGAAGGTTTGAGCTTTCCTCACCTCACCGATTCTCGTTTTGAAATAACAACTTCTTGCACCTTCTTCTTCAAATTCATCACTCCGGTGTGTAGCTTGAGCGACTTTAACTTTATCGATTAAAGTCAATTATACTCAGTATATCATCACGTGGGTACCTAGAGTTTTCATCTCCATCTCTATTATTTATAAATTATCTGAAATGAGTCTTTGACAATATCGTACTTCGTACTTGTATACGATCTTCTACTCAACACGCCGCCTACCACGTTCGCTTTTTTCGGGATGGCATGGTCGTAACATGTCTTTGAAATGAGTCTCCTCTTGAGTTCTTGAAGCTCTTCCCACATTCTTTGCTCCATTCGAATTTTGTATCTCTACGAGTCAAATTTGCGTTAATGGAATAGCGATTCGAGAATATCCTTCAACGAATCTCCGATAATAATCAACTAAGCCTAGAAAGCTACGTATTTTGATTACCGACTTAGGTTGTTCTCAACTGTGACACATATCCCAACCTTGGATAGCACGTTACAATGACACCTATCAGTTTACTATCGCACGAATATGGTGTCCCCTACGGAGAGTCTGGCTTCGGTGCATCCCCCATAAACAGGAAGTCACCAGCGAGAGGCTCGGGGCTCTTTACTTATAGCTCTGATACCAACTGTGACGCCCCCAAAATAGGTCCATTCCATCCAACCCATTCTGAGTCGCCAAATACATGGTACAGAAACAACTACAACTTTATTAATACATTTGTTGTGAAAAAAAATACGACAACATATATATTATGAGTTTAAATACAATTATTGTCTTCTAGACAATATCCATACCCAACTAAATCCTCATCACAATTATTGATACATTATTTTACAAAAATGGTGAGGACTACTAAGACAACTTTCTAGAACCATCATTCCACACCCCGACTAGTACTCGCTACATTCTCGCCTCCTGAGAAGAAAAATGGAACAACAAGGAAAAGGGTGAGCTCAACTAGCCCAGTAAAGAATATTATGACTAAGATAATATACAACAAATTATCGTTAGTCTTCAACAGGAAAAAATCTAATAGAATACAATAGACAACAAGTTTTAAATCAATACTCAAGAATGGAAAATATTAATTCATAGAAGAGTTACGTAGAGGATGAAATCTACTAATATCTATGAATTTAACAGATCCATCATCAATATTTTTATCCTCAGTAGCATCAATCAATATATATCGGAATCATATACTCATCCTTGCACTACTGGGCCAAGGACATTCACCGATTGGTCATGTTTATCTAAACACTGTTCATCTTTGCACTACTGGGCCAAAGATATTCATCGAAATCATTCATCTTTTGCACTACAGCCAAAGATATTCATCATAAATCATTCATCTTTGCACTCTGGGCCAAAGATATTCAATAACATCATCATTTAAGACCGAGGATGATGAAAAATATTTTTAAAGAAAGCGAATCCGGTGAAACAAAATGACAAAGATTAAGGATTAAGGATTCTTACTTTGTTTTATCCATGTCCAAAAATACCTCAAAAATAATCATAGTGGTGTAAAATTCAAGAATGATCAAAACATGGATACAATCAAAGCTAGTATCCACAATAGATATTTTAGACGAAAAAGGGAAAATTTTCATTTTTCGATGAATAGTCTCAGATTCGAGAATAATACCGATATCGTGAATAGTGCAGATATCGTGAATAGTGACTCTCTAACACCAAAAGTTTCAAATTTGATAAAAACTTCAGATCAATATTTCAGCATAATGATATTGAAGAAATAATATCATTACGAAAAAAAATAATATCCCTTACCTCGAAAGACAGTACTTTTAGTTGAAACACCGGATATAGGCTATGACTTGAACTTTCACCGTATAGCAATACTCAAAGTATACTCAAAATACTCACAAGAATACGCTCGATAATATAGAGAGAGAAAACTTCAGTTTCTGGTGTAATCTTCAATTCTAACCTAAGCACCTATTTATAGGAAATTGCTTAGAACACCAAAGCAGAAAATTTAATAAATTAATAATATATATTAAGTTTTCTACGCCAACCTTCCTAGATCTGAATTCAACAACATGACACATTTATAACATGTGGAACACTCACCAAAAACGTTTTTATTATTTAAAATAATTAAAACTTCCAAAAAACAATTATTTTGGAACTCCAAAACTTCAATAATTCATAATATATAGCCCTTTTATTAGAAAATTCGAATCTCGCGAGTTTTTATAGGAAATTCAATTCTCTACAACTTTGCAGAAGAAAGTTTTTCCAAATTCCAAACAAAAATCGACCGAAATCTACAAACGGGCGATTTTAGAGGCTATAATCAAATTTCAGTCAATAAATGGGGTCCACCGACATGTTTAACATGTTTTAAACATTTATTGCAACAAAAATACTCTTCCTCCTCGTATACTCATATATCCCACATTCGTTGTAAAAAAATATCACCATTATTATATTATTAAAATATAATAATATATATATTTAAATGAATTATTTTATCAGAAAAAGATAAAATTTTAATTTTCAACAATTGTCACATTAAAAAATTTCTCCATCTATATCCACATAAAATTAATATTTTCCTCATCATATGAATCAATAATTAATTACTCACAAATAATATTACGAGAATCACAATATTGACAACCATGCGGTTCAGGAAGAGGGGCTTTCAATAAGAATTTCTCTTCCTTCAAGCAATTAGGTGACCAAACCTCTCCTTAGATGAACTTTCTAGACATTGCCAATAATGTTATCTAATAATATTATTCATATAATATGAATTATTGCTTCGATAATGAAAAATATTGTGTAATGACAATTATGAAACAACAAAGAATATAAAATATCAACGCAAAGAATTATTAAATCAATAAAATAAAATATCGAACAAGTATTTCTGTAACCATTATTGAGTAGTGCCTTCTTACGTAAGAATCAATAATTGGTGCAATACTAGTATCTTCTTGTTCAACAACACGATTAATAGTGTGTTTTAACCCGGGTATTTCAACAAAGATAATTGTGAATAACTACGCCTGTTATTTATAAACAACTTATATTTGTCGTTTTCTTCATCCAATCGCTTTCCGTTATGGGGCCCACAAAAGATGCGCCATCGCATTTAATATTACTCGAAGACGAATATTCCACGACCAAACGAATATTCTCAAATAATAAAGAATATTTTATAACCACTTGCTTATTGAAATATTTATGTATTTTACCCATAACTATCCACATGAATCAAATCAACCCTTACTATTTCAAAATAATAAATAGAGAAAATTCCATTTTTATTTAAAAAAAATTTGGGGTCTTACAAACAGAGCCTAAAAATTTTTCTACAATTTCACATAAATTTGAAGAGAAAAAGATTTCGTAAATTATCATTTAAAAATGACACGATAATGAAAAGTTAAAGGGCTTAAAAAGCATCAAACTTTTTACAAATAAAGTAGTGGAAAGAGCATCTTCTATACAAACTTGATTGTATACATCTAACAACTACATTGATTTACTTATCAGGAAGATGTTAAGTTAACCGCTAAAGCAACCAACTATCCACTACCGCTAAAGTAAGCTGCAAAACAAAAATCCATCAGGATTCTAACAGTCTCACGTCAATTAAAGGGAGAATGACTACTAAAAAGAAAGGAATTATCTTAATAAGCACGCAAATATATCATTGTATTACCAAAATACAGACATATTTACAAATCTAAACACCTCTATTAAAATACATACATTTTTCGTACCATTAAAACCCAATTAAGTAAAACTAACCCATCAATTCTTAGCTAACTATGAAAGAGATCGCAAAATTTCAACCAACAGATCCAAAATCAAACAAATCATTGTCCACTTCAAATTTCCTTGTATTTCAAAGATCAGAGACAATTGCCCACATGAGTATAAACAAATCTGATGGGGAAAAAAAGAAGCATCAAGTTATGAGTGACTAATGATCGGAATAATAATTTCTTGGGGATTGAAATTATAGGTTTGCAAGAAAATTGTGGTTGGATCTAAGGAGAACTGAAGGGAATCAACTTTACCCTTGAACATTCCGGAGGGTCTGGTTGAATCTGGAATCGAGGCTTGAAGCAGGAGAATTGGGGTTTTCTTCTTCTTTTCTGTTGGTATTGTTCACGGTGCTCTTGTTGTTTCCTTGGCAAAAGCTTGCATGGTTTGTGCTCTCTCTTTCACCCTTTTACTTCTCTTTAGTATTTTTAAAGCGCCATTAACCCCAAAATGCCCAAGCTCAGAAAACTCAACTGGAAACTGAACCCCTTTTCAAGTCTTTTTTATTTTAGAAATCTACTTTGAGTTATCAATATAGATACATCTAAAATGATAAATCGAATTACACGCAATGTCAATATCAAAACTGCATTTTAAACCATAAAAAAATAGAAATGAAAAATGAAGAACAAAAGCAAAGTACCAAATTCAAATGTGAATGAATGGATTAAATAGATTAAATGTGTAGAAGAGATGTTTGGTTTAGAGATTAGATAGAGAATTAACCTGGGGTGTGATCTATGAAGCTGCACGACGTGAGTAGCTTAAAACCCTATCTCTAATTCCAACTCCTTTAGATTCCTTCTTCAATTTCTTACTTTCTCTCTGATGGGCAGATCTAATTCCAACAATCAAAACCAACGATTTATAAAGTTTGATCGATAGAGAAGAAGCAAGTGAAACCCTTGTTTTAAGTCTAAACCCCCCCTCCGTGTTTTGTCCCAAATTTTATCCCAACTTTAGATGGTTAGATTTATCCCAACTTTTGACGGTCCCGATCTTTTAATAGGCTTGAGCGGGAAATTAAGTTTTTTTAAAAACACTTATGTTTTGTATAGATAGATACTTAATTTATTTTTACTTTGGAAATGAAAATCTTGTGATAGAATCCGGAAAATGGTGTTTTTTTAAAATATTTAATAAGTTGTACGCCTCTTTTTATTATTTTCGTTTAGTGGGTAAGCACGCAGTACTCTTATTCGACAAACTAAACATTTAATTAAGAAAAGTGAAGGTAACTTCTACTAAAGCAAATGATTTCATAATTGTTTCACATCTTAATTATATAAACTTTAGCAAAATTTATTCTATTTTTTTTGGTAAAGAGGGCTTATTTAATGAAAGTGACTTGAAGTATCTTCGTGGGTTTATTTAATTCGAAATGATGAATAATTAATTTCATTTAAGTTAATTGGATATATTTCAAAGTACTCTTTTGTGTTAGCAGAAGGACACCAAGAATTATATCAAGAATAAAAATTCAAAATCTTTGGACTTGTGGCACATACCACCAGGGAGGTGATTGTAATATGCATATATTGAAACGCATAACTTGATAACATAAAAATAACTCACTCCTTTTCAGTTGCATAATTAAAACGATAACTTTTAAGTATAATTTTATGTTTCGAAATATTTCCTAATATTAGCTAAGAAGCTAATAGTGATAGTGTGCTGCCTAACTTGATAACATAAAAATAATGACAAAATAGGAATTAATATCATGTCATTTTATAAATTTTAAAATAAACTTTAATTAGTCCTGGTTGGAAAAAATTATTGAAAAAGTTGGGCTATGTTTCAAAAAATAAATATGCTAAAAAAATGAAAAGTCATTCAAAAAGGTGTACGTGTGTATTTATGTTGCATTCATATCCCCTGCTATTTTCAGGAGGTGTGTACTCGGTACAAAATTTAGAACAACACAACATTGGAAGGGCTTGTGGTGGATTTATGACAATTCTGCATTCACTTGCATAATGTGTGCAAGTCGATGTGATAAAACCTCAAAGTAGTACAATTCCTACATTGTATGTAGTACATCTTAAATGTTGGAATAGGTTATATACTTTCTTCGGAATTTGTTTAATACTTAAGAGTGTGGTTGCTAGGATGTGTTACATACACGTAGTTAAATGTTAAAATAAATTTCTTGAAATTTGAACAAATTGGACAAATTTAAATCTTCATTGTCATTACTTGCCTTTTAATCTTAGTTAACAGAGAGAATATCATGCCAAGAAACTTTAGAAATCCTCTCATAGGCTGGAGCAAATATGTGGCAACACTTGGCTCTTTGATTGGCATATTCAATTTCAAAACAAAGCTACATATTATAATCTCTTAATAAGTTTCTAAAGGTTCTGACATTAATCTGATCCCATATTATTTCCAAATTTGAGAAAATCTTGAAGAAATTCAACCACAATAATTCAAAAAATCCCTGATACCCAACAAAGCAGAAATACCTATTACCAAGAACCCAAATATCCATGAGGAAAAGTTTCAAGCAATTAATCCACAACTTCACAACAAACCATCACTTCAAAAAATTAAATCAAACAAAAAGTAACCCAATAAAAATCATACTGAATTAACAACCATAAATGCACATTAAAATCAAATTTTCCCATACCAGAATAACCCAAAAAAGATTAAGCGTGACTAAAACTTATCAATGTAGACAACAAAAAGAAACCCACACAACAAAAAGAGCTTAAATCAATGTAGACACTTATCTATTATATAAATGCAGTTTAAGAAAGAAACGGAGTAAGTAACTCAGGGTTTGGTACTTGGATCAACAATCGCAGGAGTAGCAGGAGATGGCCACGGAGGGAGCGAGAAGTCGGTGGACACAGAGGGAGGAAGAGAAGCACCCGTGTTGCAATAAGAGATTAAATGTTCTATAAGCACCTTCCAAAATTTGAGATTCCTTGTTTACTATATGTAGGATCCACTATGGGTAAAAATGGAATATATTTTATACTCTCCTCAAAAGGGATTATTTCTTAATGACATCAAAAGAAATTTCTTAATGAAGGGAGTATTTCTTAATGACATCAAAAGTAATTTGAGTATTTTATTTTCAGATGCAACATATTCATGAGTGATATCACAACTTTTGAATAGTGACCTTATAAAAGATTGGGTGGATTTACATCATTTTACTCCATATATTAACTAATGCCGGTATTATTAGGCTTCAGGACCCTAGAATCCAACAATGGGTGCTTCAATATAAAAATGTTTTAAAAGTATTAACCTAAGTTTTTTGTGGGTATGTGCCTATTGTTGATACTTTTCTTCTTCATCTAGTGATTGTTGTTTTTCTTCTCACAGCTTAGAGTTGATGGGGTGCTTATGCGATTAAGGGACACACGTATGCATTGCATTTTTGTTGACAGTAGAAAACCAATTATTCTAGAGAAAATTGCTGGAGAGAAGCCACATTTGAAGCCTTGTCTTCTGTAAGTTTACTGAGCAAATATTTTTCACTTTTTTGGTTTGACAACTATGTGTTTTTCGCTTAACATTAAGTTTATTTGTCAAAGATGAAATAGTATGTGCTCTCTGGTTGTCGCCTTCCTAAACATATATGAGTTGTCTTGATTGGTTTTGAAAGCAGAAGAGATGTGCAACTTAAAAAGCATTTGTAGCGGCCATCCAATTGTTCTTGCTACCTAATTTTTGATTTAATCCAGAAGTTCAAAAAGTTGAAAATTCAACTCTTTCACTTGAAACTTGTGGATAAGAACAGGATTGGATGTTCTGTTATTTTTGAAAGACTTCACATGCATGCCTCTCTTCCTTCTATTTTTAAAGTTCCATTTTTGGAATGTTAACCTTCTATTTTTAGCTTTTAAATGATTTTGTTCTGATATGTTTAAACCACTTGCCAACCTATTAAAAGAAAATTGTTTAAGCCATTTACCATATTTTATTTACCTTTAGCTCCTTATCTTATTTTGTAGTTTTGATTTCTTAATGTTATATAAACTTTTGAAGTGTTTCCATTTCACTTGCATTGTGTGATTAGAGTTAATGTTACAGAAAGGATATCCTTCTGACTCTGCTGCGTATATTGTTCCAAGCATCATCAACCAAAGGCTTCCCGTCATCTTGCATAAGACCCAAAAGCTTACATTCCCTGATTAACATGTAAGCTTTATGTAATCCTTGATATTATAGAAGGAATTGTACTCAATCTTTATGCAACAGACAATTTTATTTATATCATTGTGGTCATTTTCTTTCCAGTGCTTAAAATTTTTCCCTTCATTATGCAGCTCCATATTCGATCCTACATTGCCACATTTGCCAAATCTCATGTTTGATTAATTTGTAAAAAATACTATTTTAATGACAAAACTTTTGAGGAAAAGAAAATCCAAGGATCTCAGAATGATTGTGAATGACTGGATTTTTAAGATGAGGCATACTTAAGACCTTTCTTACTTGACTTTCACACTTAATAAAGTCTCTATATAGGTTTAATTTGATTCTAATCAGTATTGGTCAAATTTTTATAATTGTCTCACATTCTAAAGACTCTATTTTGCTGGAAAATGTAGTATTAGTAATTGGGCTACTTAGACTCCTTTCATGTTTTTCAATAATTTGATTGGGTCATTGGGTTTTTTTATGGGTTAATAAGTGAACCCAAAACAATACTATGATTTCAATGAAGATATTCATTATTATATGCAATCAGGCGTGGAAGCATGATAGTACGCAGTAATTTAAAACGGAATTAAGGACTAATTTTTTTACACAATTTGGCATCAATTTAAAACGGGATAATTTCAGTGACATTAATACTTGACAATAATTGACAGACATATATAAACTAATTAGATGGTACGTATATAAATTAAATATCTACAGATAAACCATGCGTAAAGAAGTGTATATAGTTTTATTATGAAAACAATTATAAATTGAATCTGAAACCCTAAACGCTTAGAAATAAGGGGTGGAAAGGTGCTTACCGGAGGGGAAGAGGATGATACGGATATCCTAGAAGTTCGATCTGTAAGCTTCAACAATTGAGAGAGATAGAGATATATACAAAGAGATGATGATGGTGTGACGGTCGAACCCAAACCAACCCGAAGCCCTTTACTTCTTAGGAGGCATATTGAAGAAATCGAAGGAGGGAGAAGGGAGGGAGAACTAAAATGAGGGGAATAGGAGAAATTGAAGAACTAAAAGGAAAGAGGGAAAGGAAATAAGGAAAGGAAATAGGGAAATTAGGAGGTATACTCGCCTCCAGCAAATAAGTTATGTAAGTGAAGCTGATCTGTTTTTTTTAAGGGTCAGATTTATCTCAACTTTTTGACTGTCCGAATCTTATAATAGTTGTGGGCGGGAAATTAATTTTTTCAAAAACATTTGTGTTTTGTATAGATAGGTATATCCAAAACTGATCAGGTCCGGACTCCCGTACGGGAGTAAAATCCGAATTTATTTTTTTTTGCTTTTTTTTTAAAACAACTAAAAAAAAGTTTAATATTTTATGGAACTTAAATTTTTTTTCATAATACAGTGTTTTGGGTGTGATTTGAATACACACAACAAAATATATATGTACAGTCTGTACAGACATGTTTTGTTATATGTATCCAAATCACACCCAAAATACTGTATTATGTAAAAATTTAAGTTCCATAATTTTTTTTTATTTTTTTAGTAAAATAAAAATAAAAAGAGGTCTGGATTTTGGTCCGGTCTGGGAGTCCGGACCTGATCCGGCATATATATATATATAGGGTCCGGTTCCTATCCGGACTCCCGCATTTTTTTAAAATGCGGATTTTTTTTTTTTAAAAAAAAGTTTATATTTTATGGAACTGAAATTTTTACATAATACAGTATTTTTGGTGTGATTTGGATACATATAATAAAATATGTATGTACAATTCGGAGGAGGTTGCTTCATTCAGAACTCCGGACTAGATCCTCTCAGTATATATATATATATATATATATATATATATATATATATATATATATATATATATATATATATATATACACACACACATAGAATGGATCAAGGACTTATTCCTTAATTCTACGTACATCTTGCATACCATCTTTATGACGTTCGTTAAGGCGATGGTTTCTCTCGTCGCTATATATGTTGTCCGTCGCTAAAAAGTAAGACTTATTAGCTTCGATATAGCGAATTTTGACCGAACCATCGCCCGATCTGTCACTACAGGGGGTGAGCCCTTGAAATGGACTATATATATATATATTAAGAATTATTATTTTCAGAAACAAAATTTAATATTTCCACAAGTCTTTACTTACATAATTGTGGATCATATTTACTTTTCATGTGAGAAGAGTCTTGTAAAACTATTAATTTCCCTTGTGAAAATATTAATTTCTTATATTTTTAATTAGAGTGATGTTAACCTGTTTGTATAACAGGTTGTATGTCGGCTCAGCTCGGCATACAAATTATTTTTCCTATAAAAATTACAAGGCTCAAACAATGGCAAATTGTATCTTAATTTTAAGTCGTTCAAAATAGGCAGTATATTTGAATAGTATACAAACAAGTTACTTTTTATATAACAGAGTTGAAATTGTAATATACTTGTATAACAAAGGTTAGTTGAAAATGTAATATACTTATATAACAAAGTTCATCTGAATTATACAACTCTACTATAAGACCCCAACTTTTATGAATAAAGATGAATTTTCTATAAACATCATTTTTGCTTATTAAGGAGTAAATTTGATATAATGTTATAGTTATGGGAAATATTTATAAATTTTGCAAAATAAGCAAGTGGTTATAAAATATTCATGTTGTCGGGGAATATTTGTTTGGTCGTGGAATATTCTTTCGCTTGGGAATATTAAATGCGGCACAAGTAGCCCACCATTTGTGGGCCCTATAATGTAATAAGCGCTTGGAAGAAAACGACAAATTTGAGTTTTTATAAATAATCACAGTAATCGTTCAAGCTAACACCGTTGGAATACTTGGTGGGTAAAGTAAAGTAATACGCATTGTTGCGTATAAGACATACGGTATTGCCGCAATATTTTTAATTATTGATTCTTACGTAGAAGGCACTACTCAATAATTGTTACGAAGAATTATCGTTCAATATTTTATTTTATTGATTCAATAATTGTTGCGTTGATATTTTATATTATTGTTGTTTCAATAATTATCACTGCACAGTATTTCCCATTATCAAATCAATAATTCATATTATTTGAATAATATTATTAGATAGCATTATTGGCAATGTCTAGAAATTTTTGTCAAGGAGAGGTTTGATCACCTAATTGCGCACCAGTAAGCAGAAATCTTTATCAAAAATCCCCCTCTTTCCTGGGAACGGCCTGGTTGTCATTATTGTGATTCTGTAATATTATTTGTGAATAATTAATTATTGATTTATATGATAAAAAAATATTTATTTTATGTAGACATAAATGATGGATAGGAATTTTTTTTTTATGTGGTTATAAATGAAGGAATTAATATTGAGGTGTTTTATTAGTATTTTTGTCGGAATGGGGGTATTAAAAATCTAATCAGTGTTCTTAAAGCTCTATTGCTTGAGTTATAATTTCAATTCGACCGTTGGATCGTTGTGATTTTTGGATATATTATACATATATAAGTTGAGTATATGTCCACAAATTTTGAACCGTTAAAAATTAACGTATGATTTGTTATGTATTTTATGAGGTATTGAAAATCATCCATTTGTAGATTTCAGATATTTTCTGTTTGGAATTTGGATAAACTTAAAGCTACAAAGTTTTAGAGAATTCGATTTCGTATGAAATGGACATAAAATTCGTATTTTTTTGATAAAAGGGCTATTTATTATGAATTGTTGAAGTTTCGGAAATTAAAATGTTTTTATTAAAATTATGGGTGAGACCCACTTTTGTTTTTTATGGAAAATCTTTGCTGGAGTTCAATTGTGATGTGCTGAGTTTTTTCAAAAGAAGTGTTCTTTCAGAGATGGCGTGCAAAAAAAAAATAATATTATTATTTTATTATTTAGTCTCCTATGTCGTTCTAGCATTTTTCTATAAATAGGCGCTTAAGTTATAATTGAAAATCACACCAGAATCAGAGAATTCTTCTTCTATAATCTTGAGCGTATTTCTTTCGAGTTTTAGAAAGCTTTGAGCGTAGAAAATAGTGAAAGTTTTCTTCAAGAATATCCCCGCAATACCAGTTGGAATACTCTTCTTTTCAAGGTAAGGGATGTTATTTTTGTTCAATATTCGCTTGAAATAATATTTTCTTCCATACTTTGTAGTATGTAAGTAATATTATTTCGTTTCAGATTTCGAATTCTATACTCGTTTTGTTAAATTTTTGGCTTCTAAACTCCATGAAATTAGTAGAATATCCTTGATATTTGCGCTTCATCCAGTATCTTTTCATGAAAATATTATTTTGAGCATTCTTGATAAGTTTTAACTTTTTCATGCCGGAGTACTATTCACAGGGTTACTATTCCTAAAGTACTATTCACGGGGTACTATTCACTCGAGCACTATTCACCCGGGGTACTATTCATGATAAAAATTGATTCTTTTTCTGTCCAAATTATTTTTGGTACAATATTATTCATGAATTTTATTCCACAAAGCAGTATCATGTTGACAATTTGGACGTTATTGATTTCTGGATAAATTAAATTATAAATCTATAAAAATTTATCCTTAAACTTGTTTTATTGAATTCTTATCATCCTCATGTTTATATTATGTTGAAAGTCATATGTGGCCTAGATGGACTTGGTATAATTATAATCAGGGATTATTCGGTATAATCATGACCGTAATGTTACAAATGATGTGGTAAAAGTCCTCATTGGCCCGTAGTGCATTGATGGACAATTGTTGGCATGATCATGACCATTGATGAATACAAGAATATCCTTGGCCCGTAGTGCATGGATAATTTGTGGTCGTGATACTAAAGAATATCATTGGTCGTAGTGCAGGGGTGATTCGATGATGTGGATTATTTATTAAGCTGAGTCTCAGCGATAAAATTGATGAAAAACCTTTTAAATCATTGAAGATAGTAGATTTTATGCTCTACTTGACTCTTCTAATGGATTACTTGTTCTACTGCAGTTAAACTTGATGTTTGTTATATTTTATCAGTTTAACACTGTTGAAGGCTAACGATAAATTATTCTGCATTATCTTAGTCATAATATTTCTTACTGTGCTAGTTGAGCTCACCCTTTTGCTTTCATTGTCCTCTTCAGGAAATGAGAACGTAGTCGGGACTAGTCGGGGAACGGAGTGACGGTCCAGATGATAGTATTAGTAGTCCTCACGATTCTATAAAATAGTGTGATAATAAATGTATTGAGGACTCCATTTGAGTTGAATACTTTCTAGAAGATAATATTCGAATTAAAACTCTCAGTTTATGTTTTGTCGTATTTTACACGACAGTTGTATTATTAAGTTGTATTTGAATTTTGTACCATATATTTGGCGAATCAAGATGGGTGATGTATACCTATTTTGGGGGCGTCACATCTACACTGTACAAAATGTAACTTATTTACATAATTTCTCATTTTTGACAACCTAAAATCAAGATACAAATATGCTAGACTAGACTCAAATAGATATATATGATGTAATTAACTATAATTGGCGTAATCAATGTTTTGAAAATCGAATTGGCCGATTATATCAAAAATGAGTCATATGTTTGGTTCAATTTGGATTTATTATATTAGTTTGGTCAAAAGTACTGTAAAATTTGTCAAATTGACCTAATAGATCAGTTTTTATTTGTTTTTATTTTTTTTGGTACCAATAATTTTTTATAATAAGATTAAACACTTTTTGTAATATTTGAGTACAATTTCATTATATCTAAGTTTATCAAAAAAAGAGATGTTCTAAAATTTTATTATTTATTCATTATATTTTTCTATATTTATGATGATGATTTCATTGGTTCTGAAACAACCCGGGTCAAATCCTAAGTCGTGACCCAATAATATCTTTTTGAATCATCTTAGTCCACCACCCAAAAGGTCATGACTTGAAGATACTACTATGGATCCGGTTATCATGAAGTTATTTTGTTGGTAAGTTGGTTAATTGACCAATAGAATACTGACACACATACAACCTCGCATGCGTGTTAGTATTTTATTGGTCAATTGACCAATTTACCTCAAAATAAATTTCATACTAACCACTTCCAGTAGGGTTATTTATTTCCTTTTTTGCAGATAAATTTTTTCTTATCTTTTGATATGGAATTGGGGTATTACACGTTCAATAATGATTCGAACACATGAGTAAGAATGATCCATCCATCTAATAATTTTTTTGGTTGGATGATAGATAGAACATTGGGTGTTATGTTTATATAGTAAAAGAAAAAAGAAAAAAAATTAAAAAACTAATCAGTAAATCCTACGTCATATCGAGCCAAATAAATAATTAGTATTAAGATCCTAATGATAAAAAGTTCAAAATGTAATAAAATAGTTCGAAATTATAAAACTGAAAAAAAAAACTCATTGAAGGAGTTCAAATTTGACCTAAATCAGAATTTGCCCAAATTTGACTTGCAATGATTTGACTTCTAGCGATCCAAGTGCTCCATATCTGGATCTGGTTAGCATGAAGTTTATTTTTTGGTAAGTTGGTCAATTGGCCAATAGAATGCTAACACACATAGAGCCTCGCGTGCGTGTCAGTACTTTATTGGCCAATTGACCAACTTATCCAAAAATAAACTTAATGTTAACCACTTCCTCCATATCTATAATGACAGTCGTGTAAAAATTAGTTGTATTCATATAACTAAAGAGTTGTATTGATATAGTTACATAGTTGCTTTCCGGTGGCCTTTGTTATTCATATTACATATATTATATAACTGTAAATCTTTATTCTTATAAATGCAACTTACACTTTTATAGAACTGCCTAATAAAAGGCTAAAAAGCAAAGAGTTTAACTCATGAATGAATGAATGATCATGGAGATTGTCTAATTCACGCATAATCGAAACACAAAGAGTTTACTAAAGTAAAATCTAAAATCATAAACTGAACTTTACGAGGAAAACAATATAATATCAATGGTAAAAGATAAAAATAATTAATAAAAAAATCCTTCAACTCACAAGTCGGGCTTTTACGGGTAAAGAATTTCTATACATATGAAAACAAACTCCTAATAAGTAACTAATTAATATAGCAAGAAAGTCCTTAACTAATAGGTAACAACTCAAATACGTAATATCATAAAAGATTTGTTTTCTACTAAAACAGTATTACCTTAAAGAACAAACCTATCTAAAAACAAGATTAATTAAAATAATTAATATTCAAGCCAATCCGACCTTCCCACAGTCATGACGCCATTTCTAAAGAACTTCCAATCTCTCGAAGACATGACACCATTTTTGAATTCGAAGACCTTTCCCGAAGTCGATTGAACTCCGCTCTTCAGGAATTATCTCAGCTCTTCAAGAATTATGGTCATTTCCTTGAACCAGTTCTCCCTCCTTGTTCCTATCTAACTCTACTTCAAAATCCAAAGCTAGTTGTCCTACATCAGTCCTTCCCACTTGAAAAGAACTCGACCTTGAGTTATAATCTGGATAAAGCAGAATATCTTCACAAAACTCATAAAGATCAAATACATTGAAAGTACGAGAGATGTTCAATTCGGCAGTCAACCACGTAGGCATTATCATTAATCTTCTTAACCACCTTGTACGAACCATACTTCCGTGGTTTCAACTTGTTATAAGATCCGACTAGAAACCTTTCCTTACGCATAAACACCATAACTTGATCACCCTCATCAAACAACTTCGGACGCCTCTTGACATCTGTTACAGCTTTATACTTTGCATTCTTCTCCTCCAACCTAGCTTTCACTTTAGCCTGAACATCTCGAACTTGCTCAGCAAAGTTTTCGGCAGCAACACTGGTTCCAACAACCTTAGGAAGATGTTCCAGGTCTAACGCATGTGTTAGGAGGCTGCCGATACACTAAAGTAAAAGAAGATTTACAAGTAGCAGTATGAGCTGCATTATTATATGCGAACTTAGCTTGAGCCAGTGCCACATCCCATTGTTTTGGCTTATCTCCACAAATTAATACTCTGAATCAAATTTCCTAGCGTTCGGTTCAGATTCTCAGTCTTTCCATCAGTCTGTGGATATGCAGTGCTACTGGACTTCAATGTAGTATCCATCTGCCCCCATAATGTGATCCAAAAATGGCTAAGGAACTTCGAATCCCTATCAGAAGTGATAGACTGAGGAACCCCATGTAAACGAACCACTTCTCAAAAAAATAACTGAGCTATATGAGATGCGTCAGATGTCTTTTGACAAGGAATGAAATGCCCCATCTTAGAGAATCAGTTAATCACAACAAACACAAAGTCCACCCCCCGCTAAGTCTGTAGAAGACCCAAATCAAAATATGTCGACAGATCCCCCCAAATAGCACTCGGTACTGGCAGATGCATGTAAAGACCTGTATTTTGAGCTTGACTCATAGCAGTTTGACAAACATAGCTCTTGCGAACCAAACTACCTAATTCGCATTTCAACTTAGTCCAATAATACCGTTTGGCTAATCCACTGATGGTCTTGTCACATCCCAAGTGACCACTTAACCCTTCTCTATGTAATTCTCGAATCAGTTTCTCTCTCAAAGAACCCCGAGGAATACATAACTTATTTCCATGAAACTCTCCCTCATTTTGTTTTTTAACACATTTCTCCCATACTTTAGCAAAATCTTCATCTTCTGAGTACAAATCTTTCAGAAACTCAAACCCAATAATCTCTTGTTGCATAATGACCAACAAACTTGCACGCCAGCTCAATGTGTCTGTTACCTTATTTAGAACACCAGATTTGTGCTTTCGAATAAAAGGAAATTTTTCCAAAAAGGTTGCCCACCGAGCATTCATATTACTCAAGCTCCTCTGACTATTCAGGTACTTCAACGCTTAATGATCAGTGTACAGAATAAATTCACGCTGAATCAGATACTGCTCCCAATGTTTTAGTGCTCGAATAATAGCATAAAACTCTTGGTCATACGTACTCCATTTTCGCCGCGCATCACTGAGTTTTTCACTAAAAATGCCATTGGTTTCTTCTCTTGGGACAAAACTTCTCTAACTCCAATTCCGCTAGCATCACACTCCACCTCGAACAGCTTCTCAAAATTGGGTAAAGAAAGAACAAGAGTAGTACACAACTTCTCTTCAATGACTGCAAAAGTTGTTTATGCTGCTTCTCCCCACCGAAATTTATCCTTCTTTAAATACTCGGTAATGGGTGCCATAATGCTACTAAAATCTCTAATAAATCAACGATAAAACGTTGCCAACCCATGAAAACTTCTCACCTTACATACTATTTTAGGAGTAGGCCAATCACGTAAGGCTCTCACCTTTTCTTCGTCAACCATGATACCCTCCGAACTGACCACATATCTAAGGAATAACAATCGTTCGGCCAGCCAGCTACACTTCTTAAAGTTAATGAAGAGCTTATTTTCGAACAACACCTCTAGCACAACCCAAAGGTGCTCCATATGGTCTTCCTCGTTCTAACTATAAATTAGTATGTCATCAGAATAAATGACAACATATCTTCCAATGAAAGGTTGTAATACCTGATTCATAAGTCACATAAAAGTACTAGGTGCATTGGACAATCCGAACGTCATGACCACCCACTCGTAGAGTCCATCCTTCGTTTTGAAAGTTTTTTTCCATTCATCTCCGAGTTTGATTCGAATCTTATGATATCCGCTTTTTAGATCTATTTTGGAGAACAACTTTAAACCCTCTAACATATTTAACATATCATCCAATCACGGAATTGGGAAGGATTATCTGAAAGTTATCTTGTTAATCGCTCGGTTATCAACTCACATTCTCTAACTGCCATCTTTCTTTGGGACCAATAACGCGGGAGCTGCGCATGGACTCATGCTCTCTCGAATAAATCCCTTCATTAGTAATTCTTCCACTTATTCCTATAAATTTTGGTTTTCCTTAGGACTCATCTGATAATGTGGCAAATTAGGCAAACTTGTTGTCAGAATTAAATCAATGTGATGTTGAATATCCCTTAGTGGTGGAACGTTATTTGCTAAATGGTCAAACACCAACTCACTGAAATCACCTAAAAGGGATTGCACCTTTTTAGGTAACACAATTTTCTGTTTTTCCTTCTCTTCTACCACTAGAGCTCGCACCACGACAACATGTACCTTTTGTGCCTCCTTAATCTTTGACTCCAAATCAGTTATCGAAGTGATTAAAGATAGAAAAAAATGCTCTTCTTTAGGGTGCTTAGTTGTGCTACCACCTGAATTTTGTTTTGGAACCATTGCGATCTTCCTGTCACCCCAATTGAAAATAAATACATTGTCGTGCCCTTTATAAGTGACATCCATATCAAACAGCCATGGTCGTCCCAATAACAGGTGACTAACATCCATGCCAACTACATTAAAGACTACCTCATCTAGGTAGTGTTGTCCGATCAAAATAAAGACTTAGCACACTTCAGTCACGTTCACCTTAGGTCCTTTCTGGATCCACCCAATTACATAGGGCTTCGAGTGTTTTTCTACATGCAGTTTCAGGTGTTCTACCAATTTTTTTGACACTAAATTCTCACAACTTCCACTGTCCACAATTAAATCACAAACCTTCCCTTGAACGCTGCAGCAAGCCTTAAAAATATTGTTTCTTTGCGATTAATCTTCTAACTTTGTTGAGCACATAACTCGCTGGATCACGCAATTTGCATGCTCTGCATGTTCTTCTGTTATTTCTGCACCAACCAAGAATTCATCCATATCTGTTCCTTCTTCGGCATCCTCATCATCCTCTCCAACTACCACGAAATTCACTAGTTTCCTCGTTGGACACTCATTTAAGTGATGGCCTGGTTGGCCGCACCAGTAGCACTTTAAACCACCTGATTTAGCATATGGGTTTGGCGCCCGTGGGGCTTCCCTTGTAGTTGATGTTGTCAGTCGCGTTTCAATTGGAATATTAGTTGGTCCCAAACCTCCTTGTAACTTATATGCGCTAGCTTTAGACTAATTCTTTCCTTCATTGGGTGAAAATCGGTTTCTGTTTAACCACATTATGTGACGCCCCAAAAATAGGTATACACAACCCATTCTGAGTCGCCAAATACATGATACATAATTTAAATACAACTTCATTTATACAACACTACAAAACGTAGCTGAGAGTTTTAACGCGAATATTGTCTCGTAGACAATATCCAAACTCAAATGGAGTCCTCATTACATTTATTATCACACTATTTCATAGAATAGTGAGGACTACTATAGCCACCATCTCAGACCATCACTCTGTTCCCCGACTAGTCCCAGCTATATTCTCATTTCCTGAAGAGAACAATGAATGCAAAGGGTGAGCTCAACTAGACTAGTAAAGAATATTATGACTAAAATAATGCATAATAAATTATCGTTAGCCTTCAAAAGTGTTAAACTGATAGAATACAATAGACAACAAGTTTAACTGCAGCAGAACAAACAATCCTTTAGAAGAGTCAAGTAGAAAATGATATCTACTATCTTCTATGATTTAAAAGTTTATCATCAATATTTTATTGTTGTAACACAGTTCAATAAATAATCCACATCATCGAATTATCCATGCACTACGGACCAAGGATATTTGTTAGTATCACATCCACGAATTATCCATGCACTACGGGCCAAGGATATTCGTTATAATCACCAATGGTCATTATCATGCCAACAACTGTCCATCAATACACTACGGGCCAATGAGGACTTTTACCACATCATTTATAACATTATAGGTCATGATTATACTGATACATAATTCATAGTCATAATCATACCAATCAACAGTCCATCTATGCACTATGGGCTAAAGATGACTTTTATCACAATATAAGCATGAGGATGATGACAATGATATAAGCATCAATCAAACGAAATCAAGGATAAATATTAAAGATTTTTAATTTATCTAGAGTTTAAAAATGTCCAAATTGTCAACATGGCAACTTCTTTGTGGAGTAAAATTCAAGAATAATATTCATGTATCAAAAATAATTTGGACAGAAAAGAAATTATTTTTTGTCGTGAATAGTAACCCGGGTGAATAATACCTGAGTGAATAGTACTTCATTAGTAGTACCCCGTGAATAGTACTTTATGAATAGTGTCGTACGTATAAATAGTGTCGTATGTATGAATAGTACCCATGAATAGTACTCCGGCATGAAAAGATTATAATTTAACAAGAATGTTCAGAAAAATATTTCAGTGGAACGAAACTAGATGAAACGCAAATTTCAAGGATATTCTACTAATTTCAAGGAGTATAGAAGCAATACTTATCAACATAAGTGTAGAATTAGGAATATGAAATGAAATAATATTACTTACATACTACAGAGTATGGAAGAAAATATTATTTCTTACGAATATTGAACAAAAATAATATCCCTTACGACTATTGAACGAAAATAATATTCCTTACGAATAATAAACGAAGATAATATTCCTTACTTAATATTGAGCGAAAATAATATTCCTTACTTAATATTGAAGCTAAAATAAAATTTCTTACTTACGATACGAAAAAAATAATATCGTAGTTTAATATGAAATAAATAATACCCCTTACCTTAAAAGAAGAGTATTTCTGACTGGTAGGGCAGAGATATTCTTGAAAAAAACTTATACTGTTTTCTACGCTCAAAGCTTCCTTACACTCAAAAGAAATACGCTCAATATTATAGAAGAAGAATTCTCTGATTCTGGTGTGATTTTCATTTCTAAACTAAACATCCTATTTATAGGAAAATGACATGATACTTGATAAATGGATTTTATATCCGCGAATCGATGTCCATTTTAAGCATAATCATTGTTATTTCGTTGCGTTCATGTTCATTCTTACTTGTTTCTTGTTATTTCGTGTGTAGGGTGGTTGGTGTGGTGAATGATGAGAAAAGGAGGCATTTGGAGCATAATTGGAGCAAATTAGGAAAATGGCCAAAGTCAGTTAATAGTAGCCATGCCCGCCGGGGCGGTCCTAATTGGCTTGTACACCCCCGCCGGGGCGGGGGGGGTCCCAATTTTTGGCAGTCTTGTTCTAAGCCGAACTCTGCTGGGACTTGGGAATTAGACTTTGCATGTCACATGGACTCTAATATACATGGGATTTCGGCCAAGACTTTATGTGGGATATAAATGGCTCAACAAACAACGAATTAATCATTATGCAAAGCAACTAACGAAGATTGATCACAAATTTTCATAGCGAGCAACGGAGTGGAGATTTTGAAGAACGGTCGTATTGATTGCGGATTGAGACTAAAGTGAAGGGTGTTCTGCATTATTCTTCTACTCTAGTTTATTTCTGAAATTGAGAAGATGTTATCTTTGATTTATTCAGTTTTTATTTCATTTATTATGAACTAATTACTTTTTAGGCTTAAGACGGATCTTTAAGTGGAATGATGGTTATGTAATTTTTGATTTCAGTTTAATAAGCTATTATCCGATTTATCTATATTAATTTGAGCGTCAATTTATGAATTGCCTGATCAACGATTCTTTGTGGACTTGTATGAATTTGAGAGATGAAATACAGTCTAGACTTAATTAATATAGCATGTGTTCTTGATTTATGTGAATAAACAGAATCTTGATGAATGTTAGGGTAGAGATATGCTTGACATCGCATGTAATCAAAAAAAGAACTTGAACTTCAACCTTCTTTAATTGTAATTCACATAGAGATATAGTGAGTTAGTTAATTAAGGTGCTTAACGTAATTCTATCTTAATTGTGGATTTGGGTTAATACGGTAGTAGTGCTTCGAGAGGTGGCTAGTTCTACATACGTGTTCTTGATTGATAAACTGAGATAGTGAATTAAAATGGAATAAAGGTGTAATAATCTGAGTGATGCTTAGAGTGAAGTCGAAAGCCTAATTCTCCATTATTTGTTTGAAAATTCAATTTTTAGCGTTTATTGATTGTGTGGTGATTTTAATAGTTTTAATAATGTTAGTTACAAACTGGAAATTGATTAGTTTAATAAAATTAGGATTAATAGGAAATTGGTAATTGTGAGGTTTAAATTCTTACTAAGTCTGTGAAGGAACGATACTCTACTTACTATTATATTACTTGTTGACCACGTATACTTGTGTGTTGTGCGTAACTAAATTTTACCCAACAATACTATTTAGAAAATAAAATCATGATCGCACAAAGAGAAGAAAAAAATCACTTAACGTTACTTTGAATTAAACTTTTAAAATTTTTGATTTTACTATGCAGCACTATGCAAATACTATGCAGTACTATGCAATAATAAAATATTCTAATAAAACGAAAACTTTAAATAAAATATAATATATATATATATATACCCTACCTTATATGGCATATATATATATATATATAAATAATAAAACAAAACTGAGATAACTTTCTCCCAACGATTTTGAAAAATGAGTAAGTGTGGGTCCATGTAATAAGCCAAATTTATAACAAATACTTCATAAAAACCCCTCTATTTATCTCAAATCACTTGGCTTCTCAAAACACATTTTTAATAACATTTATTCATCATTAATATTAAAACTCGCAATATTAACAACCAGATCATTCCCAGGAAAGAAGAGTCTTTCCAATAAGGATTTTTCCTTATTAGTGCGCAATTAGGTGACCAAACTCATTCTCTCGACAAAACTTTCTAGACATCGTCAATAATGCAAATAATAATATGAATAAATTTGTCGTCTCATTTATTGATTTAATAATATAAAATATTGTGCAGATGATACTGTGATAATAATTGAATAAAACTGAGTGACTTCTCACGTAAGCATCAATAATCAGAGATAATGTGCAATACCGTGTGCTACTATGCAACCACGACTATTACTTTACTTTTATCACCGGGTATTTCAATAGTTTAATGGTAAAACTTTTGCTATTATTTTTATAAAAAGTTATTTCTGTCATTTTTTAACTTCGACAGTAATTCCGTTGTGGGGTCCACCAATAATTGTGTCGTCGTACGAATATTCCCTGATAAAACGAATATTCCCCGACCAAATAAATATTTTATGACAACTTGCTTACTTTGCAAAATTTGTAAATATTACCCACAATTATAACATTATATCAAATCCACACCTTGATATTCAAAAAGATATTTGGAGAAAATTAAATCTTTATTCTTAAAAGTTGGGGTCTTATAACATCCCATTCTTATGAAATTTTGTCATGGAAATTGGTGTATATATCTGGTATGTCGAAGAGGAGAGGATACATTTGTGACGCCCCCAAAATAGGTATACATCACCCATTCTGAGTCGCCAAATACGTGGCACATAAATCAAATATAAACTTCTTTTATACAATACGACAACAGTGTAGCTTAGAGTTTTTACACGAATATTATCTCATAGGCAGTATTCAAACTCAAATGAAGTCCTCATTACATTTATTATCACACTATTTCATAAAATAGTGAGGACTACTATAGCCACCATCTCGAACCGTCACTCTGTTCCTCGACTAGTCCCTGCTAGATTCTCATTTCCTGAAGAGAACAATAAAAGTAAAAGGGTGAGCTCAACTAGCCCAGTAAGAAATATTATGACTAAGATAATGCAAAATAAATTATCGTTAGCCTTCAACAATGTTAAACTAATAAAATACAATAAACATCATGTGTAACTGCTGCGGAACAAGTAATCCATTAGAAGAGTCAAGTAGAACATGATATCTACAATCTTCTACGATTTAAAAAGGTTTTTCATCAACTTTATCACTGAGTGACTTCTCACGTAAGCATCAATAATCAATACCGTGTGCTACTGTGCAACTACGCATATTACTGTACTTTTAACACCGGGTGTTTCAACAGTTAACGGTAAAACTTCCGCCATTATTTTTATAAAGTATTTTTGTCGTTTTCTCAATCCGACAATAATTCCGTTGTGGGGACCACCAATGATTGTGTCGTTGTACGAATATTCCCTGTTAAAACAAATATTCCCCGACCAATCGAATATTATATAACAACTTGCGTACTTTGCAAAATTTATAAATATTACCCACAACTATAACATTATATCAAATTCATTCCATAATATTCAAAAAATGATATTTATAGAAAATTCATCTTTATTTATAAAAGTTGGGGTCTTACAACCTCCCCTTCTTATGAAATTTAAGCCCTCGAAATTAGGGGTACGATACTGTATATCGAAGAGGTAAGGATCCCTTGATTTCATTTCAGATTTTAACTCCTAAGTCATTTCCTCAACATCGTGGTTTCTCCACAAAACTTTGACTTGAGGTATAACCTTGGAGCGTAGAATATGTTCCTTCTTATCCAAGATTTGAACAGGAACCTCTTCATACATCAAATCTTCCGCTATTTCATCCAGTTCTAACTTAATAATGTGGTTCGGGTCTTTCACATATTTACGTAACATGGATATGTGAAAAATGTTATGAACACGAGACATACTTGGCGGTAAAACGAGTCTATAGGCCACAGTTCCTACTCGATCGAGGATTAAAAATGGGCCGATGAATCGAGGATTGAGCTTTCCTCTATTTCCAAATCTAGTAACTCCTTTCCATGGAGCAACTCGTAATAACACATGATCTCCTATATCAAATTCCACGTCCTTTCGATGAAGATCAGCATAACTCTTTTGTCGATCTTGTGAGGTTTTTATACGTTGCCGGATCGTTTGAATCTTTTTCGTAGTCATACGTATTCAACTCCGGTCCCAACAACGTTGCTTCACCCACCTCATCCTAGCATACTGGAGAACAACACTTTCTTCCATACAACGCCGCAAATGGAGCCATGCCAATACTTGCTTGATAACTGTTGGTGTAGGAAAACTCCACCAATGGTAAGAACTTATCCCAACTTCCCTTGAAGTCAAGGACACAGAGTCTTAATAGATCTTCAAGAGTTTGAATATTCCTCTCCGATCGTCCGTCCGTCCAAATCGAGGATGATATGCCGAGCTAAAACGCATTCGTGCTCCATAGCTTTCCGCAAACTCCCAAAATCGTGAAGTGAATCTTGGGTCTCGATCGAAACTATGGATCTTGGCATACCATGCGCGATCTTACAATCTTGTTTATGTACATACGAGCAAGACGTTCAAGTGTATAAGTTTCTCAGATCGGTAAGAAATGAGCAGACTTGGTCAATCTATCAACAATGACCCAAATCGCATCTATACCTTCGAGAAACCTTAGGAAGAATAGGTAATGAAATCCATGGTAATGTGCTCCCACTTCCATTCTGGAATTTCAAGTGGTTGCAATGGACCTTTTGGTACTTGATGCTCCGCTTTAACTCGTTGACAAGTTAGACACCTTGAGATAAATAGCGTTATCTCTCTCTTCATATTGCTCCACCAAAATGTATGGCGAAGATCATGATACATTTTGGTACTCCCACGATGGATTCTGTAAAACGTGTTGTGCGCCTCCATCATGATTTTATACTTTAAATCGTGGTCGTTAGGAACACAAAGTCCGGAGTTGACTTGAAGTATTCCTTCTTCATCGATTCTTGCTTCTAAGATAGCACCTTCTTGCACTTTTTTCCTCATACGCATCACCTCCAGTGTCAGTAGCTTGAGCGCTTTAACTTTATCGATTAAAGTTGGTTTCTACTCAGATATATTCGCCATCATCACATAGGTCCCCAGAGTCTTTAACTTTATCTCCATCCTTTACAAGTCACACAAAATGGGCCTTTGCGTTGACAATATCGACTTTCGTGCTTGTATATGATCTTTACTCAATGCGTTACCTACCACGTTTGCTTTTCCAGGATGGTATTGGATGGTATGATCATAATCTTTCAACAGTTCAAGCCAACGTCATTGTCGCATGTTGAGTTCCTTTTGAGTGAAGAAATATTTGAGGCCTTTATGATCCGTAAAGATCTCCACCTTCTCCCCATACAAGTAATGCCTCCAAATTTTAAGTGCGAAGACAACAGCTGTTAACTCTAGATCATGAGTAGGATAATTCCTCTCATATTCTTTGAGTTGTCTTGAGGCATAGGCTATGACTTTCCCATGTCGCATGAGAACACATCCCAACCCTTTGCCCGAAGCATCACTGTAGATGAAAAATCCTTCCGAGCCAGATGGTATTGTCAGAAATGGTGCTGAAATGAGTCTCCTCTTAAGTTCTTGAAAACTCTTCTCACATTCTTCGCTCCAACCGAACTTTGTATCTTTCCGAGTCAGCTGAGTTAATGGAGTAGCGATTCGAGAAAATCCTTCCACGAATCTTCGATAATAACCAGCTAAACCGAGAAAGCTACGTACCTCTTCATACGTTAAATCTTCCGCTATCTCATCTGGTTCTAAATCAATAATATGGTTCGGGTCTTCCACATATTTACGTAACATATATATGTGAAAAATATTATGAGCATGAGACATATTTGGCGGTAAAGCAAGTCTATAGGCCACAGTTCCTACCCGATCAAGGATTTCAAATGGGTCAATAAATCGAGGATTGAGCTTTTCTCTCTTTCCAAATCTTGTAACTCCCTTCCGTGGAGCAACACGTAATAACATATGATCTTCAACATTAAATTCCATGTACCTTCGATGAAGAACAACATAACTCTTTTGTCGATCTTGTGAGGTTTTTATACATTATCGGATCATTTGAATCTTTTCCGTAGTCATGAGTACCAATTCCGGTCCCAACAACGTTGCTTCCCCCACCTCATCCCAGCATACTATAGAATGACACTTTCGTCCATACATTGCCTCGAATGGAGTCATGCCGATACTTCTTTGATAACTATTGTTGTAGGAGAATTCCATTAATGGAAAGAACTTGTCCCAACTTCCATTGAAGTCAAGGACACATAGTCTTAATAGATCTTCAAGAGTTTGAATAGTTCTCTCTCGATCGCCTCATCTAATTCGAGGATGATATGCCGGCCCAGATAATCAAATTGTGCCCATAGCTTTTTGCAAACTAACCCAAAATCATGAAGTGAATCTTGGGTCTCAATTAGAAACTATGGATACTGGCATACTATGCAGTCTTACAATCTCATTTATGTATATACGAGCAAGACGTTCAAGTGAATAAGTTTCTCGTATAGGTAAGAAATGAGCAAACTTGGTTAATCTATCAACAATGACCCAAATTGCATCTATGCCTTGAGAAACCTTGGGAAGACTAGTAACGAAATCTATGGCAATGTGCTCCCACTTCCATTCTGGAATTTCAAGTGGTTGCAATGTACCTTTTGGCAATTGATTCTCCGCCTTGACACGTTGACAAGATAAAAACCTTGAGATAAACTTTGCTATCTCTCTCTCCATGTTGCTCCACCAAAATGTGTGTTGAAGATCAAGATACATTTTGGTACTCCCAAGATGGATTACGAACGGTGTGTTGTATGCCTCCATCATAATTTTATACTTCAAATCAGAGTCGTTAGGAACACAAAGTCTGGAGTTAACTTAAAGTATTCCTTCTTAATCGATTCTTGCTTCTGGAATAACACCTTCTTGTACTTTCTTCCTCATACGCATCAGTTTCAGGTCCGTAGTTGAGCAGCTTTAACTTATTGATTAAAGTCGGTTCTACTCGTATATTTGACATCATCACGTGGGTCCCTGGAGTCTTTAACTCTATCTCCATCCTTTGTAAGTCATACAAAATGGGCCTTTACGTTGACAATAAAGCACTCGTACCCGCATATGATCTTCTACTCAACGCGTCAACTACCACGTTTGTTTTTCCAAGATGGTATTGAATGGTATGATCGTAATCTTTCAACAGCTCGAGCCAACGTCGTTGCCGCATGTTGAGTTCCTTTTGAGTGAAGAAATATTTAAGGCTTTTATGATCTGTATAGATCTCCACCTTCTCCCTATACATGTAATGTCTCCAGATCTTTAGCGCAAAAACGACTGTTACCAACTCAGATCATGAGTAGGATAATTCCTCTCATATTTTTTAAGTTGTCGTGAGGCATAGACTATGACTTTCCCATGTTGCATGAGAATACATCCTAACCCTCTGCCTGAAGTATCGTTGTAGATGACAAATCCCTCCGAACTAGATGGTATTGTCAGAACAGGTGCTGAAATGAGTCTCCTCTTAAGTTCTTGAAAACTCTTCTCACATTCCTCGCTCCAACCAAATTTTGTATCTTTTTGAGTCAGCTGAGTTAATGGAGTAGCGATTCGAGAAAATCCTTCCACTAATCTTCGATAATAACCAGCTAAGCCCAGAAAGCTACGTACTTTAGTTACTAACTTAGGTTGCTCTCAGCTTTGAATTGCTTCAATCTTTGTCGGGTCAACAGATATTCCATGATTCGATATCATGTGCCCAAGCAATTCTAATTCCTCAAGCCAAAACTCACATTTCTTTAACTTGGCATATAACTTGTTTTCATGAAGCTTTTAGAGTATTAGCTGTAAGACCCCAACTTTTTATGAATACAGTTGAATTTCCTCTATTTATTATTTTAAAATATTAAGGGATTGATTTGATTAATGTGGTTAGTTATGGGTAAAATGTGCAAATATTTTAAATAAGCAAGTGGTTATAAAATACTCATTATTGTCGGGGAATATTCGTTTGGTTGTGGAAAATTCTTGTTGTCGGGGAATATTAAATGATGCTGCTAAACCCATTCAGTAGGCCCTCCGAAAGTGAGAAAATTGTCGGATGAAGAAAATGACAAGAATGAGTTTTCTAAAAATAATGACGTAGTTGTTACCGTTAACACTGTTGAAATACCCGGTGGTTAAAGTAAAGTAATATGCGTTGTTGTACAGTAGCACGCGTTATTGCATATTATTTTATATTATTATTATTTCAATTATTGTCACTGCACAGTATTTCCCATTATCAGATCAATAATTCATATTATTTGAATAATATTATTAGTTAGCATTATTGGCAATGTCTAAGGAAGTTCTGTCTAGGAAAGGGGTTTGGTCACCTAATTGCGCGCCAGTAAGGAGAAATCCTTATCGGAAAGTCCCCTCTTTCCCGGAACGACCTGATTGTCATTATTGTGATTCTGTAATACTATTTGTGAATAATTAATTATTGATAAAAATGATAAGAAAATATTTATTTAATGGAGAAATTTTTAAAGAGACAAATTATTAAGAGTTGATATTTTATTTTCTTCGATAAAATAATTCATTCAAATATATTATTGTAATATTACATTATAAGTGTATGATGTAATAATATAATAATATAATAACGTGGATATTTTTACAATGAATGCACGAGATATGAATAAATGAGGAGGAAGAGAGTAAATTGGGTCAGGAACATTTTTGTTACAAAAAACATGTTAAATATGTTGGTGGGCCCCATTTTGACTAAAATTTGATTATAGCCTGCAAGTTCGTCTGTGTGTAAATGTCAGTCATTTTTCGTTCGGAACTTGGAAAAACTTTCTTCTACAAAGTTGTAGAGAATTAAATCTCCTATGGAATGGACATAAAATTCATATTTTTCTGATTAAAGGCTATTTATTATGAATTATTGAAGTTCCAGAATATTGGGTCTGAATTGATTTTTGGGGTTATAAATATTTTTTAATAAAAAAAACATTTTTTGTGAGGTGGGCCCCACTTGTGTGGGCTGATGAAATGGTCAAGGAGGTGTGTTGAAGATTTTTTTTATAAATATAATATTTTATTAAATTTTCTGCTTTGGCGTTCTAAGTATTTTCTTATAAATATGGTGCTTAGGTTAGAATTGAAAATCACACCAGAATCAGAAGTTTCTCTCTATAATATCGAGTGTATTTTGTGAGTATTTAAATACTTTAAGTGTTACTATTCAGTGCAAGTTTCCTTCAGTATTATATCCAATATTCCAACCAGAAGTACTATTTTTTTGAGGTTACTATTCATGTATACGGCACTATTCACGTATACGACACTATTCACAACAAAATTAAATTTTCTTTTCTTTGTCCAAGTTGTCTATTATGGTTAGTATCCTTGATTGTATCCATGTTTTGATCTTCATTCTTGAATTTTGCTCCACAATTGATTATTATGGAGTATTTTTGAACTTGGATAAACTAAAGTACGAATCCCTAATCTTTGTCATTTTATCTCACTGGATTCGTTTTCTTTAAAATATGTTTCCTCATCTTCAGTCCTAAATGGTGATATAACTGAATATCTTTGTCCTGTAGTGCAAAGATGAATGATTACCTAATGAATATCTTTGGCCCGTAATACAAAGATGGACAGGTGTTGAGATGAACATGACCACTGGTGATACTAACAAATATCCTTGGCCCGTAGTGCATGGATAATTCATTGAATTGAAATTTTTATTGAATGATGTTATAGGGATAAAATATTGATGATGGACTTTTAAATCATAGAAGATAGTAGATTTCACCCGAGCTAATCGCAGAGGTAGCAGCTAAGAGTGAGGAAGAAGAGGAACCTGAGGAGGATTTATTAGGAGAACTTTATTATCAAAATGTAGAACTGCAAAATTGTATTCATCAGTTAGAAGAGCAGGCTGAAGAACGACAGGTGATCGTGGAACAAAGGGATCCAACAATTCAAGATTGTATTACCCAATATGTGATGCTTGAAGAGAAGCACTCTTTGGTAGAGTATAAGATATTAGAGCTAGAATCTGAGAATATTATGGTCAAAATTCTGATGAAAAAAGAAATAATTGAACGAATAAGAATTGATGATGCATGGGTAAAAGCCACACGACACATTGATATTGTAGAATAAGTCGTCCGATCCAAGAAGGCTAAAATAGATAAAATGGATTTCGCTTTTTGGACAGAAATTGGGAGAATCCAACATCAAGTTTGGAATTACCCTGTGCAGAGCGGACAATCCCGATTCGATATGGATCGGAGAGTAATGATTCAAATCATGGATCAAGAGTGCGACGAAGCAATTGAGGGTGGAATGTACTCTATAACGAAGTTAAGTCTAGTTGGGGCGATGACACCAAAGGCTATCCCAGACAAGTCAAAGTCAGCGGTTCAAGGGAAAGAATTTGCCGTGACTTCCCAATATACGAGGAACCCGAATGAAGTTATCACGGGTTAGTTAATCATAAACTCTTGTGAAGTCTATACCTTATTGATACCAGTTCTACCCATTCTTTTATTTCACCTGCTTGTGCTCAACGTTTGAACTTGACCCCTGAGAAATAAGACTTTGACTTATCTGTTGAAACTCCGTTAGGAGAAACCTTCATTACATCCATTGTTTATAAATCTTGCTTGATTCAAGTTGGCACCATCACATTACCTGTTGATCTTATCTCTTTAAAGATATTTTCATTTGATGTGATTTTAGGGATTGATTGGTTAACTACTCATTATGCCAAAATTGATTATTTTCGTAAGGTTGTTAGTTTTCATATCCCTAACCAACCTATTATGCGAATTCAAGCAACCAAACCACTAAAGTCAATCACTGTCATATCAAGCCATAAAGTCATTCATTTATTGAAAAAAGGATGTTAAGATTTCTTAGCCCATGTCTGGATTTAAACAAAAATACGTCAGATTTGAATTGTATTTCTGTTGTTAATGAATTTCCTGATGTATTTCCTGAAGAACTTCATGGCCTACCCCCAGAGCATGATATCGAATTTTATATTGACCTTGAACCTGGTACAAAACCCATTTCCAAAACCCCTTATTGAATGACTCCTATTGAACTTCAGGAGTTACAAACCCAACTACAGGAGTTATTGGATATTAGTTTTATTCGTCCTAGTACATCTCCTTGGGGTGCTCCTGTTTTATTCATAAAGAAGAAAGATGGGAGTATGCGACTTTTCATTGACTATCGGGAGTTGAACCATGTAATCATCAAAAATAGGTACCCACTACCTTACATTGATGACCTTTTTGACCAGTTGCAAGGTGTTAAATTCTTCTCAAAACTCGATCTTTATTCCGGATATCATCAATTAAAGATTAAAACTGATGACATTCCAAAGACTGCTTTCAGGACTCGGTACGGGCATTATGAATTCCTAGTCATGTCTTTTGGATTAACTAATGCTCCTGCGGCCTTCATGGATATGATGAACCGAGTATTCAAGTAATATTTGGATCATTTTGTGGTTGTCTTTATTGATGACATCCTCATCTATTCCAAAAGTCATGAAGATCATGAGCAACACTTGAGGCTGATTCTCCAAAAGCTTCGCGAATACAAGTTATATGCCAAGTTGAAGAAATGCGAGTTTTGGCTTGAGGAAGTAGCATTTCATGGGCACGTAATATCAAAGTATGGAATATTAATAGACCCGGCAAAAATTGAAGCAATACAAATCTGGGAACATCCTAAGTCAGTAATCAAAGTACGTAGCTTTCTGGGCTTAGCTGTTTATTATCGGAGATTCGTGGAAGGATTTTCTCGAATCGCTACTCCATTAACTCAGCTAACTCGTAAAGATACAAAATTTGGTTGGAACGAGGAATGTGAGAAGAGTTTTCAAGAACTCAAGAGGAGACACATTTCAGCACCTGTTCTGACAATGCCATCTGGTTCGGAGGGATTTGTCATCTACATCGATGCTTCAGCCAGAGGTTTAGGATGTGTTCTCATGCAACATGGGAAAGTCATAGCCTATGTCTCACGACAACTGAAAGAATATGAGAGGAATTATCCTACTCTTGATCTAGAGTTGGCAGCAGTCATTTTTGCGCTAAAGAGATCTGGAGACACTACCTGTATGGGGAGAAAGTAGAGATCTATACAGATCATAAAAGCCTCAAATATTTCTTCACCCAAAAGGAGCTCAACATGCGGCAATGACGTTGGCTTGAGCTGTTGAAAGATTACAACCATACCATTCAATACCATCCTGGAAAAGCGAACGTGGTAGCTGACGCGTTGAATAGAAGATTATTTGCGGGTACGAGTGCGATGTTGTAAACACAAAGGCCCATTTTGTATGACTTACAAAGGATGGAGATAGAGTTAAAGGCTCCAAGTACCCACGTGATGATATCAAATATACGAGTAGAACCGACTTTAATCGATAAAGTTAAAGTTGCTCAAGCTACAGACCTGGAGCTGATGGGTATGAAGAAGAAATTACAAGAAGGTGTTATTCCAGAAGCAAGAATTGACGAATAAAGAATACTTCGAGTCAACTCCAGACTTTGTGTTCCTAACGACTCTGATTTGAAGTACAAAATCATGATGGAGGCATATAACACACCGTTTGCAATCAATCCTGGAAGTACTAAAATGTATCTTGATCTTCGACATACATTTTAGTGGAGCAATATGAAGAGAGAGATCACAAAGTTTATCTCAAGGTGTTTATCTTGTCAACGTGTCAAGGCGGAGCATCAAGTACCAAAATGTTCATTACAACCACTTGAAATTCTAGAATGGAAGTGGGAGCACATCACCATGGATTTCATTACCGGTCTTCCCAAGGTTTCTCAAGGCATATATGCAATTTGGGTCATTGTCGATAGATTAACCAAGTCTGCTCATTTCTTGCTTATACGAGAAACTTATTCACGTGAACGCCTTGCTCGTATGTATATAAATGAGATTGTGAGATTACATGGTATGCCAGTATCCATAGTTTCTGATCGAGACCCAAGATTCACTTCACGATTTTGGTTTGGCTTGCAGAAAGCTATGGGCACGGATTTCTGATTCAGTTCGGCATACCATCCTCAAACGGACGGACAATCGGAAAGGACTATTCAAACTCTTGAAGATCTATTGAGACTTTGTGTTCTAGATTTCAAAAGGAGTTATGATAAGTACTTACCATTGCTGGAATTCTCCTACAACAACAGTTATCAAGCAAGTATAGGTGTGACTCCATTCGAAGCGTTGTATGGACGAAAGTGTCACTCTCCAGTATGTTGGGATTAGGTGGGAGAAGCAACATTGTTGGGACCATAGTTGGTAAGTATGACTAAAAAAAAGATCCAAATGATCCGACAACGTATACAAACGGCACAAGATCGACAAAAGAGTTATGCGGATCTTCATCGAAAGGACGTGGAATTTAATGTTGGGGATCATGTATTGTTACGTGTTGCTCCATGGAAGGGAGTTACAAGATTCGTGAAGAGAAGAAATCTTAATTCATGATTTGTTGGTCCATTTGAGATTCTTGACCGAGTAGGAAATGTGGCATATAGACTCGCATTACCTCCAAGCATGTCTCGTGATCATAATATTTTTCACATATCTGTGCTTCGTAAATATGCGAAAGACCCAAACCACATTATTGAGTTAGAACCAGACGAAATAGCCGAAAATTTAACGTACAAGGAGGTACCTGTTAAGATCTTGGATAGGAAGGAGCATGTCCTATGCACAAAGGTTATACCACAAGTCAAAGTTTAGTGGAAGAACAATGCTATTGAGAAAATGACCTGGGAGTTGGAATCGGAAATGAAAGCGAGGTATCCTCACCTTTTTGAAACACCAGGTACGTACGTCAATTTCGAGAACAAAATTTCAATTTTTATGAATACAATTGAATTTCCTCTATTTATTATTTTGAAATAGTAGGGGGTTGATTTTATTAATGTGGTTAGTTATGGGTAAAATGCGCAAATATTTTAAACAAGCAAGTGCTTATAAAATACTCATTGTTGTCGGAGAATATTCATTTTGTCGTGAAATATTCTTGCTATCGGAGAATATTTGTACGACGGCGCAGCCATTTATGGACCCCGTAACGGAAAATTGTCGGATGAAGAAAACGACAAGAATGAGTTTTCTAAAAATAACGGCGTAGTTGTTACCGTTAACACTTTTGAAATACCCGATGGTTAAAGTAAAGTAATACGCGTTGTTGCACAGTAGCACATGGTATTGCACATTATTTTATATTATTGTTGTTTCAATTATTGTCACTGCACAGTATTTCCCATTATCAGATCAATAATTCATATTATTTGAATAATATTATTAGATAGCATTATTGCCAATGTCTAAGGAAGTTTTATCTAGGAAAGGGGTTTGCGCGCCAATAAGGAGAAATCCTTATCGAAAAGCCCCCTCTTTCCCGGGAACGACCTGGTTGTCATTATTATGATTCTGTAATACTATTTGTGAATAATTAATTATTGATAAAAATGATAAGAAAATATTTATTTAATGGAGAAATTTTTAAAGAGACAAATTATTAAGAGTTGATATTTTATTTTCTTCGATAAAATAATTCATTCAAATATATTATTGTAATATTACATTATAAGTATATGATGTAATAATATAATAATATAATAACGTGGATATTTTTACAATGAATGCACGATATATGAATAAATGGGGAAGAAGAGAGTAAATTGGGTCCGGAGTATATTTGTTACAAAAAACATGTTAAATATGTTGGTGGGCCCCATTTTTGACTGAAATGTGATTATAGCCTGAAAGTTCGTCTGTATGTAAATGTCGGTCATTTTTCGTTCGGAATTTGGAAAAACTTTCTTCTACAAAGTTGTAGAGAATTAAATTTCCTATGGAATAGACATAAAATTCGTATTTTTCTGATAAAAGAGTTATTTATTATGAATTATTGAAGTTCCAGAATATTGTGTCTGAATTGATTTTTGGGGTTATAAATATTTTTTAATAAAAAACATTTTTTGTGAGGTGGGCCCCACTTATGTGGGCTGATGAAATTGTCAAGGAGGTGTGCGGAAGATGTTTTTATAAATATAATATTTTATTAAATTTTCTGCTTTGGCGTTCTAAGCATTTTCCTATAAATAGGATGCTTAGGTTAGAATTGAAAATCACACCAGAATCAGAAGTTTCTCTCTATATAATATGGAGCGTATTTTTGTGAGTATTTAAATACTTTGAGTGTTACTATTCTGTGCAAGTTTTCTTCAGTATTATATCCAATATTCCAGTCAAAAGTACTATTTTTTTGAGGTTACTATTCACGTATATGACACTATTCACGAATACGGCACAATTCACTGAAAAATTAACTTTTCTTTTCTTTGTCCAAGTTGTCTATTATGGTTACTATCCTTGATTGTATCCATTTTTGATCTTCATTCTTGAATTTTGCTCCACAATTGATTATAATGGAGTATTTTAGAACTTGGATAAACTAAAGTACGAATCCCAAATCTTTGTCCTTTTATCTCACTGGATTCGTTTTCTTTAAAATATTTTTTCTCATCCTCAATCCTAAATGGTGATATAACTGAATATCTTTGGGCTGTAGTGCAAAGATGAATGATTACCTAATGAATATCTTTGGCCCGTAATACAAAGATTGACAAGTGTTGAGATGAACATGACCACTGGTGATACTAACAAATATCCTTGGCCCGTAGTGCATGGATAATTCATTGAATTGAAATTTTTATTGAATGATGTTATAGGGATAAAATATTGATGATGGACTTTTAAATCATAGAAGATAGTAGATTTCATGTTCTACTTGACTCTTCTAATGGATTATTGTTTCCACTTCAGTTGTTGATCTAAAACTTGTTGTCTATTATATTCTATTAGATTTTTCAATGTTGAGGACTAAGGATAATTTGTTCTGCATTATCTTAGTCATAATATTCTTTACTAAGCTATTTGAGCTTACCCTTTTCCTTTTTGTTCCATTTTTCTTCTCAGGATGCGAGAATATAGCGGGGACTAGTCGGGTGTGAAGTGATGGTTCAAGACAGTTGTTCTAGCAGTCCTCACTATTTTGTAAAATAGTGTATCAATAATTGTAATGAGGACTTTTTTTGAGTTTGGATATTGTCTAGAAGACAATATTTGTATTAAAACTCACAGCATATGTATTGTTGTATTTTGCACGACAGTTGAATTAAGGAAGTTTGTATTTAGTTTCTGTACCATGTATTTGGCGACTCAGAATAGGTTGGGTGGATTGGACCTATTTCGGGGGCATCACATCAGCCTCAAGTGTTGCTCATAATCTTCACGACTTTTGTAGTAAATGAGGATGTCATCAATAAAGACAACCACAAAATGATCCAAATACTCCTTGAATACTTGTTTCATCATATCAATGAAGGTAGCAGGAGCATTAGTCAATCCAAAAGATATGACTAGGAATTCGTAATGCTCGTACCGAGTTCTGAAAGCAGTCTTTGGAATATCATCAATTTTAATCTTTAATTGATGATATCCGGAACGAAGATCGATCTTTGAAAAGAATTTGGCACCTTGCAACTGGTCAAACAAGTCATCAATGCGAGGTAACGGGTACCTATCAATACAAAGTCCCATACTCCCATCTTTCTTTTTTCTAACAATTCATGCAGTTGGGTTTTTAACTCCTGAAGTTCAATATGAGCCATTCGATATGGGGTTTTGGAAATGGTTTTCGTACCGGGTTCAAGGTCAATACAAAACTCGATTTCACGCTCTGGGGGTAGGCCAGGAAGTTCTTCAGGAAATACGTTAGGAAATTTATTAACAATAGAAATATCATTCAAATCTGACGTATTTTTTTTAAATCCGTGACATGGGCTAAGAAAGCTTGTCATCCGTTTTTCAATAAACGAATGGCTTTATGGCTTGATATGACAGTGATTGACTTTAGTGGTTTGGTTGCTTGAATTCGCATAATAGGTTGGTTAGGAATATGAAAGCTAAATCCTTACGTAAACAATCAATTTTAGCATGATGAATAGTTTACCAATCAATCCCTAAAATCACATCAAATGCAAGTATTTTCAAAGAGATAAGATCGACAGGTAACGTGATTGTGCCGATTTGAATCAAGCAAGATTTATAGACAGTGGATGTATTGAAGGTTTATCCCAACGGAGTTTCCACAGATAAGTCAAAGTCTAATTTCTCCGGAGTTAAATTTAAACGTTGAGCGCAAGTAGGAGAAATAAAAGAATGGGTAGAACCGGTATCAAATAAGTTATAGACTTCGCAAAAGTTTATGATTAGCTTACCCGTGATAACCTCGTTCGGGTTCCTCGCTTTTTTGGGAGGTCATGACAAATGCTCTCCCTTAAACTATCGGCTTTGACTTGTCTGGGACGGCCTTTGGTGTCTCCATCCCAGCTGGACTTGACTTCACTACACGACAAAATTGGGCTAGGTGACCTTCTCTTACGCAATTGTAACACGCTTTGGGTTGCTGTGTACAGTTTGGACTGATGTGTCCCTCCCCTCCGTATTTGTAACATACGACCGATTGTCGTTCTCCTTCCTTGAAAACAGGTGTTGGTGATGCTCTCTTTCCATCATTGTTGAATATCCTCTTTTTGAAATTTACACTTCTATTATGTTGGTCAAGATTACCACTGAATTGGTTACCATTTCTGGCATGTTGATTTCCTCCACATTTGTTATCACCGCTTCGATGACTTCTACCACCGGTATTATCGTTTTGCCGGATGCTATCTCTTGGTTGGGTTGACTCATTATCGTGCTCCAATAACTGAGCCTTATTCACAACATTTGAATACAAGCAAAGTTTATGAGAAATGAGGTATTGACGTATTTCAAGTTTCAAACCTCTTAGAAACATTCACGTCATACGCTCCTCATTATCTACTAAATGAGATGCAAACTGGAACAACTCGATAAACTTAGCCTCGTATTATGATACAGTCATATTGTTTTACTCTAGCTTGATGAATTCCACCTCCTTCATGTGACGAATACTTTCAGGAAAGTACTTATCGTTGAACAATTCTTGGAACTTCTCCCAAGACATCTTCAGTGCAGCAGGCTGAGTATGTTTTATAGATTCCCACCAATGATCTGCCTCTCCTCGCAACATGAAGGTGGCAAAGGGAAACTTTTACTCCTTGAAGCATCCTAAGACATATCAAATATCTTGGTGATCTGCTTAATCCACGTCTCTGCCTTAAGTGGTTCTGGCTTTCCCAAAAACTCTGGTGGTCCCAGCTCCTTGAATTGCTTAGCGGTGACCATCCGAGAGTTGCTATTGTTTCCACCTGCATTTTGAACAGGAGTCTCTCTAGCCTGATGTTGCATAAATTGCAGAAAGTTTCTAAACACCCCGTCGTTCATCATTTAGTCGGTGTTGTTGTTTACATGAGGATTATTTCCTTCCTGATGCACATTATCCAGGTTATTGATCATCGATGACTCAACGGTCTCATGTGCTCCATTGCTTATCTCAATATTTTTAGATGTTATTTTCAAACACTGCCACAAAACAAGGGTTAATTGACATGCCACATATTATCCCTATATTCTAACCGACCAATTAAATAACAAATAAGCTTAGGTAGGTCATACTAGCGAATGATTTACTCGTCTCTCCCCTCCGAGTTCTAGCCTCAAGTCTCAGCCATGGATCATATCCCTAAGCTCTGATACCAACTATGACGCCCCCAAAATAGGTATACACAACCCATTCTGAGTCGCCAAATACATGGTACATAATTTAAATACAACTTCATTTATACAACACTACAAAACGTAGCTGAGAGTTTTAACACGAATATTGTCTCATAGACAATATCCAAACTCAAATGGAGTGATGACTACTATAGCCACCATCTCGGACCATCACTCTGTTACCCGACTAGTCTCAGCTATATTCTCATTTCCTGAAGAGAACAATGAAAGTAAATAGTGAACTCAACTAGCCCAGTAAAGAATATTATGACTAAGATAATGCAGAATAAATTATCGTTAGCCTTCAACAATGTTAAACTGATAGAATACAATAGACAACAAGTTTAACTACAGCGGAACAAACAATCCATTATAAGAGTCAAGTAGAGCATGATATCTACTATGTTCTATGATTTAAAAGTTCATCATCAATATTTTAATGTTGTAACACAGCTCAATAAATAATTCACATCATCGAATTATCCATGCAATACGGGCCAAGGATACTCGTTAGTATCACATCCACGAATTATTCATGCACTACGAGCCAAGGATATTCGTTATAATCACCAATGGTCATGATCATGCCAACAATTGTCCACCAATGCACTACGGGCCAATGAGGCTTTTACCACATTATTTATAACATTATAGGTCATGATTATACCGATACATAATTAATTTTTGGTCAGAATCATATCAATCAACAATCCACATATGCACTATGGGCCAAAGATGACTTTTATCACAATATAAGCATGATGATGATGACAATGATATAAACATCAATCAAACGAAATCAAGGATAAATATTAAAAAAATTTAATTTATCCTAAGTTTAAAAATGTCCAAATTGTCAACATGACAACTACTTTGTGGAGTAAAATTCAAGAATAATATTCATGTATCAAAAATAATTTGGACAGAAAAGAAATCAATTTTTATGGTGAATAGTACCCCGAGTGAATAGTACCCCGTGAATAGTGTTTCGTGAATAGTGTCGTACGTATGAATAATGTCGTATGTATGAATATTACCCATGAATAGTACTCTGGCATGAAAAGATTACAATTTAACAAGAATGTTCAGAAAAATATTTCAGTGGAACGATACTAGATGAAATGCAAATTTCAAGGATATTCTACTAATTTCAAGGAGTATAGAAGCAATACTTATCAACATAAGTGTAGAATTAGGAATATGAAACGAAATAATATTACTTACATACTACAGAGTATGGAAGAAAATATTATTTCTTACGAATATTGAACAAAAATAATATCCCTTACAACTGTTGAACGAAAATAATATTCCTTACGAATATTGAATGAAGATAATATTCCTTAAGAATATTGAACGAAAATAATATTCCTTACGAATATTAAACGAAAATAAAATTCTTTACGAATACAAAAAATAATATCGTAAGCGAATATAAATAAATAATACCCCTTACCTTAAAATGAGAGTATTTATGACTGGTAGGGCGAGGATATTCTTGAGAGGATTTTCTACGCTCAAAGCTTCCTTAAACTCAAAAGAAATACGCTCAATATTATAGAAGAATAATTCTCTGATTCTGCTGTGATTTTCATTTCTAAACTAAGGATCCTATTTATAGGCAAATGGCAGGATACTATTTAGAAAATAAAATCACGGATTGCACAATAGAAAAACAAAATCACGGGCGAACGTTCACGGACGAAACTTTTAAAAATTTTGATTTTACTATGTTGCACTATGCAATACTATGCAAACACTATACAACACTATGTAGTACTATACAATAATAAAATATTCTAATAAAATGAAAACTTTAAATAAAATATAATATATATATATATATATATATATATATATATATATATATATATATAATTCGGATCACGAGCTTACCCTGATCGAGCTTACCCTTACCTATAAAAGGGGTCCTCTTATTAGTTTCTCTCTCCTCGCTCTCACATAACACGACTTATTTTGTCCCCTCTTATTTCTCTCATCCGAAGTCGAAAGGAACAAAAACCAGTCCTCCCTCATCGGAAAAAATCTACGAGCAACGAAGCCAATTCTGAAGTCGAAGCCCTGATCATGACCCTCTTCCCTCATCCGATTCTCTCTCATTTTCTTCCAAAAAAGCCCTAAACCTGGTATGTCTCCAAATTTAGGGCCATGTTCTTCTTCTGTGAAATATTTGTGATTTACAGTCATGTTCTTTTTCTTATTCCCTGCAAACTTCAATATCTGGTACTTGATTGCTTATCTCCTTTTATGGAAGTTGAATGACAAAGTATTACTTATTTCTCCAAATTTTGAAAGAACAAAAGTTGTTCAATAACTTTAGTATAGCTCTCTGATCCGGATTGATATACTTATATTTATGCTCTATTTGGTAGGTGAAGAGTATGAGACTGTCTATGGACTATAGGTTTGAAATTTGTTCCAAACAAAAGGGAGAGGAAATGAAAAGATAAGAATAAGGGTAAGATGTTATTCTACCGTAGCCATTCTTTTTTGGTTATAAATGGACAACAAATAGGAGCAGACACAACTGACATTGCTATTTGTTTTTATACTTTGATACTTGGATAAATGATGTGTGATAATGGTACTGGATATATACTACAAGTCTGTATTTTGTAAAAATGATCCAGACGTGCATCATTTTTATACTGTGTTCAGTGAGTAGGCATAAGCCAATTTTATACTATGTGTATTTTGACTTTGCTATTTGTTTAAAATTGATTTTGGTATTTGTTTAAATTTGACTTAATATTTGTTTACATGTAGAATTGGAGTATCAAATGATGATGTTACTCAGGATCTAAGTGTAGATAATGATGATATTGATTCACCCCCAAGTGCAATTGAGATTGCTATGTGAATCATTAAATCTAAATTCTGAGGTAATTCTGCATACTCATTTGTTAAAACTGGATATTTATCTTTTTTTATTGTTTGTCACTGCATACTCATTTGTTGGTGTAATTTCATGCCTCAGAAGTTCTCATGATGGTTAATATTTGAATTATCAGACTGAAGGCAAATCATTTTCAATCCCTTGTGGAGAAATAGTATTACAGATGAAGGCAGTACAGGAGGTGGACAACTACAGCAGTACACAAGTGTCAATTTTATCAGAGTATCCAGCTATAGTTTGTGTAATGACAACATGTTAGGCTGTTCTAATTGCTTTTGGACCTGTATGTGCTGGGAAAAACTTTGATTTTCTTTAACTTTCTATATTTATGTTTTTGTAATGACTACAAGCGTTAGTGGTAAATCGATTAATCTTTGTTTTTAGTACGGGAATATTTAGTAATTTTCTTGGTGGAAGTGTATATTTTATCACCCAAAAAAATCTATATTTATTTTGTTATCAACTGATAATGAAGGTAGGTTTTTTGTTGCTACTTTGCCTGGGGCTTTCAAATTTCTGGGAAAGAAAGTGGCTATTATTGGTACAGTGCATTGGAAAGGTTGGTTCATAATCTATCCATTTAAAATTTATGAATGTTAGACTTGAATGCCAGTGGTTAGGCTTAGGTCATGGTCATTGGCATGAAAGTATCATAGCATTCCAAAAAAATAGTAGTATTATATGGTAGTGTGCCGTATAGAGAAAATTACAAGTATAAATTAATCCCCAAATCATTCTAAACAAAAAAGGTTGATTCTTTAAAGATTGTAAATCAGTGTTGATATTTTCTCACCCCAAGTGCTACCCACTTATTCGCAAATCAAGACTGTATAAAAGACCTTGTTTATTTTCTTTCCCTAAGTGTTTATTTTTAGCACTTAGTCACATAAAGGACCTTGTTTATTTCAAGACTGTATAAAATAAAAGGTCCTTTCTTGGAAACAGTATGTATACAATTTGCAGGTCTAGCTATATTACTCTGGCCATTGTTATATTACATGTTAACAAAATACAACAACAAACTGAATGAACAATCCTTAAAGGAACATGACAATATTCAACACATTTTACAGTATGAACAATATTTATAGATTCTTACAGATCCTTAATGAACATGACAATATTCAACACAATATTACAATATTTAGTACATCTACAATAACATGATTAAAATCAATAACCAAGAACAAATAAGTGCAGTAATAAATTTGTTTCTTCGCATTTTGCCTATTGCACGCATTTTCTCCATCTCTTGCTCCATTCCGTTAATCTTTCTCATAAAAATCTTCACCATTGGAGGCTAACAAGTTGTTCCTTACAAACTCAGTATCCTCAAGCTTGGAAGGAGAAGTTCTACCTGAGTTACTATTTGATCCATCTTTTTCCCTCTGATGTCCTATAAGCTTCATCCTCAATTTACTTGGAGAAATCATACCAGTCTGCATTAAAACCCAAGCAAGGAAATGAAATTTATTAAGTGGATGACAAAATTATAAAGATTTCACTTTTTTAAATTGAAATCACTCAAACGGAACAAAACCCACTAATGATCCCGAATGAGTACCTCATTCCCACAAAAAAGTTTGCTAAAAACCCAAAATCTTTTCACAAGCTATAAACCAAATTTATAGCTAAAAGCCTAAAACCGATGATCTTCACTCACATTCAAATATTTTACACAACCCCATCTCAAAAATGGTAAGAGTACACTTTATATTTGCATTGGCTTCAAATCTAGAATAACAAACAAGTAGTAATCACTTGAATCTTTAATAGCCCACTAATTTGTAATCACGCAACAATCAACCCTAATCAATTTAAAGTTCACACAATTCAAAAATATCAATCCTTCAGTCAAATTAACCCAAAAATATCCTTCAACTTCTCAACACAAAAACCTAAACTAAACATTTTGAAACAACCAACTTTTCCCAAAAAAGGGAAGCCCAAATATTTCTTAAACATGTTAATATGTATACAGGAATCAAATGCACCAAAACAACTGAAACCCATAGCTTCAAATACCCTCATTTGACGAACCCACCAGCTAAAAAACTTAGTCCAAAACTCTAATCACCACTCATCTTCAATTTTCAATAGCTAAGCAAAAACATTCAATCACAACAAATAAATTTCTTTATTAAATATACAACAAATAGTGACTAAAACTCGAATTATGTAGAAATTAAAATGAAAACCTATAACCCAAACCTTAATAAATCAAAGTTTTAGTGTCCGAAATGAAAAAAGAAATCGCACCTTAAAAGCTTATCTAGGGTTGCTTGAACTGATTCGGGTCAGTAGCAGGGGAAGAAATCGAACACAGCTTCGTTCCTTTCGACCGAATCGGATTAGGGAAAGGGGTTTGTTTTGTCTGAAAATGAGAGAGAACACACAGGATTCCACACATGATGGTTATAGTTTTATATTTTTTAGAAACTAGAATACCCCAAAAAGAATTGATTCCACACAAAAGTTTAAAAATTGGAGACATACCAGGATTAGGGCTTGTTTTGGAAGCACATTAGAGAGAATCGGATGAGGGAAGGGGGAGACCGATCAGGGCTTCTCTTTGGTATTACTGATTCGTGTCATTTAGGCTTCAAATTTGGCTTCGTTGCTCGGTCGATTTTTCGGATGAAGGAGGAAAAAGGTTTGCGTTCCTTTCGATTTTCGGATGAGAGAAACAAGAGGGGACAAAATAAGCGTGTTATGTGAGATTGAGGATAGAGAAATTAATAAGAGGGCGCCTTTTATAGGTAAGTTAGGTAAGCTAGATCAGGGGTAAGCCCATGATCCGGATTATATATATATATATATTGATATTTTCACAAGCTCTTTTTCATATTATTAGTAAGTAGGGTCCACTTCATGTGAGAGAGAATCTTGTGAAATTATCAAATTTACTTGTGTAAATATCAATTCTCTATATATATTCATGTTCTAATAGCAATAATACATAAAATTTATATGAACTAATAAATCAAAAAAATTATATCCATATAATATATATGTAAAATTAAAAAAAAACATAATTGTTTTATACAAAGTGTAAGTATATGAACTAATTTTTGCGAGTCTAATCAGATTCAACGAAATCATCAAATTCTAACTGAATTATACTTGAAGTAATTTTACTCTTCCTCCGTATATACATCTAAGTCTAACTACTTGGAGTTATAGGATTCAAATTTAATTAATAATATATTTAAAATACTTTTTAGATAGTCGATATTAATATAGTAAATGCATTAAACTAAATCTTTTTATTAAAAACTATATATCAAATATGGTACTATCTAGATGACCCTCCTAATTAGAAGAAATTGTTAACCAAGTGTCGATGCCGATATTTTATTCAAAATACGAAGTTATTAGTTAGTAAATACGAAGTTATCTTATCCTCTCAGGCACAAAACGATAATATATTTTGACACTGACACATTTTTAAAAAATAACAAATTAAATACATAAAACAAATCCATATGAGGCTTGTGATTTAATAATTATTAAATTAAACAGTTAAAATTAAAATAATAAAAGAAAAGACATTTAATTTGCAGCTTAATCTAAAAATGATATAAAACTTTAATATTATTTTAATTTATTTACTTTTTTTTGAATAACAATTTTGTATTTAATTATTAGTGGATCAATTAATTCATATTTCAAAATTTTACTAAAAAATAATAAAATTTTACTCTTTTTTTAAAGAGTATATCAAAAGAAAATTAAACAAAATAAAAAATTTATAAGCTAATTAAATTAGTTCCCTATCCCATTCACAGAAAATCCCTCAATCCTCCCCATCTTCTCCAGACGGCAAACTAAAAAACTCTTCCCATCTTGGCATCTTCTCCATAGACGGCAACTAAAATCGTCTCTCTATCGTCTACCAAAGTTGTGATCCCAGTTAAGTTTTGTGATTTTGAAGGTATGTCCTCCCTTCTTTGGGTATTTATTGTCTCCCTCTTTACTTTCTATATTCCAATTTGGCCCCAATTCTTATTCTAGAATTTTGATTGCTTTCTCTGTTCGAATTTGGCCCCAATTCCTGTGTAGCATGTAAAAAAATCTAATATAAAACTAATTAGGAAAATTAATTAGCCATTTAATTTATTGTTTGATTTAATACCTTATAACCAATATTATCTTGAATTCTCCTTCTCTCTTTGGTCGACTTCAGGTAGTATATGTTGTATTCTTTAATTTTATGATGTGACCATATTAAGAACAATGTGCTAGCACATAAGTTGTAAAGTCAGTACAGTCTCTTTTTTTTCTATTTCATAAAAGGGTTATTACCATAAATGAATATTTTTTTAATTATTTGAATTACAAATGGCAGATGGATGATCGAAGTTGGATGTATAGGCATGTTGGGAAAAAGTCTAAATATATACATGAATTTATGAGTGGGGTCAATATGTTTCTTGATTTTGCATTTTTTAATCCCGAGTGGGTAGATGATGGCATGATTCGGTGTCCTTGTGCCAAGTGTGGTTTCATAAACTATAAATCGCGTGAAGATGTAGAAATGTGTCTTTATAAGCATGGATTTGTACCAAACTACACTACATGGACGGAGCATGGGGAGTCACTTGAGAAAGTAGGGAATTTTGAAGACGATATTGATGAAGGAAATCAAAATTTTGCCTAAAGACATGTTAAGGGATATTATAAGTTGCATTAACCCTGAATTTGATGAGGATCCTAATAGCGAATCAGAGGATTTTATGACCAACTAAAGGCTGCAGACGAGCCCTTGTGGGATGGTTGTCAAAATCACACCAAGTTATCAGCCGTAACTTTGTTGTTGCACCTAAAATCCAAGTATTGTTTGTCAAATACTGGATTTGATGCTTTTCTTTCAGCTTTCAAGGAAATGTTGCCTAAAAACAATAAATTACCCGAGTCATTTTATCACTGCAAGGCCTTAATGAAGGACCTTGGGCAACCTCTACAACAAATACATGTGTGTAATAATGATTTGTTTCGTGGAGAATATGCAGATTTAGATGCTTGCCCAATTTTTAACGAATCTAGATATAAAAAGCATGTCAATGTTAAAGGGAAAAAGAATAAACCAATAGCAAGGAAGGTCTTAAGTTTTTTACCAATTATACCAAGGCTTCAAAGGCTTCATTTGTCATCAAAAACGGTCGAGCCTATGAGGTGGCACAAAGAAAAATGATGTGATATTCTAGGTGAGCTGAGGCACCCTGCTGATAGCGAGGCTTGGAAAGATTTTGACCTTAATTACCCATCTTTTGCTAATGATGCTCGTAGTATAAGACTTGACTTAGCTACTGATGGATTTAATCATTTTGGGCATTCTAGCAAACCTTATTCAACATGGCCAATTTTTCTTGTTCCATACAATCTCCCCCCTTAGATGTGTATGAAAGAGGAGTACATGTTTATGTCATTGCTTATCCCAGGTCCACATGGACCTGGAAGAGAGATTGATGTGTATTTGCGACCTCTTATAGAAGAACTAAAGACTCTGTGGGATGTTGGAGTTGATACATATGATGCTTTCTCAAAGCAAAATTTTAATATGAAAGCAGTTGTAATATGGACCATCACATGTGGTTTTCTTTTCGTGATGGTCTTGGCTGTCACCAAAGATTATTTTGAACTTTTTTCTTTGTGATGGCTTAAAAGCAATCACGTTAAGGAGAAATATATAGGTGATGGTTACATGTCATCTCAAAAACTAAAAATTAATTTCGGACAATATTTGGTGATTGAAATAGCCGTCACACACACACACACACACACACACACACACACACACACACACACACACACACACACACATATATATATATATATATATATATATATATCCACGATGGCAAAATTAAACATCACTAGAGCCATCATATATATACTATTTTTTTTATGACTCAAATAATCCATCACGAAATATTATCAATTGTGATTGCTTTTGAAAATCGTCACCAGGATCCATCACGTATGCTTGATTTTCAATTATTTTGTGATTTCTTAAAAAGTCCATCACAAATTACTAACTTTTGTGATTGTTTTAAAAAAGTGTCACAAAGTTCCGTCACGTATTTTTGTTTTTCTAGTACTGATCTTAATCTATTTTATAATCTCATGACTAATAGTCCCAAGCTCAAATTTAAAAATAAACAAGACACTTGGGATTAATAGTCATATCTCAAATGTAATCCTTACAAACAAACATAGATAGGACTATTGATCTCAAGTGTCTTGATTGTTTTTAAAATTTGAGCTTAGGACTATTAGTCCTAGGATTATAAAATAACTTAAGATGATGGATTATTTAATACTATGTTCTACATGATATTATAATCCCTAGCATTTGGGATTAAAAATAGTAACTTCCGAGAAATTCGAATTTATTGTAAAATAAATTTATTTAATTAAATAATGAATAAAATTATATTATACGTTATTATTATGTGTTAGTAAGATAAAGGTTGTTCTATAACCTAATTGTGTCGGAATGTCGTAGTATTTTGGCTACGTGAATGAATTAAAGTGTTTGAATTTCCAAGACAAAAATAAAAGTTTTCCGAGAAATTTTCCGAAAAATACTATTAACTAATTTCTGCTCGGGAATTAATTTTGAACTTCCGAAAAATATGTAATGATAGAATAATAAGGGAGGATGGATAATGTAATAATAATTCAAGTATGGCTAACGCACTTTTTCGCCTGTGTACTAAAATTGAGAATGGTAAGGAACGTAAAGATTTGTTTAATGATGCTCGTATAATAGTAAGTATTATACGAGGCAATGAATACGAGTATGATACGAAGTATTATACGAGTATATATGAAAGTTAGTATAACATGTATGACGAAATATTATATGAACTAGTATACATAAAGGATACGAGGATTTTACGTTAAACATTTAAATCTTATTGCATTGGACTTGTAGGAATTGTGCAAGCCCAATTGGTATTATGTTAAGGCCCAATGAAATGAAATGCAAGCCCAACGTTAGGCCCAAGTAATTAAAATCTAAAGCCAAAACTAATAACCGGATCCGTGGATCAAACCAATGGGTAAACGGGAAAGAAAACCTATGAGGGCCCCATGAGTGAGTCATGGATGGCCTTGGTGGCCAAGCAGAGGATAAAAGTTGTGATGACCAAGTAATGAATAGTAAGGAGGTTAAAGAAAGGAGGTGGGATGGCCTAAAAGACCTTTATGCCCTCACTTTAGAAATCCTATAAATAGAGAGGGTGTTAGTTCATTTGTTACTTGTTAAATTCCATTAACATCCTAGAACTTATAATATTGAGAGAGAAGAAGAGCTAGTGTGACGACCCCAAAATAGGTCCATTCCATCCAACCCATTCTGAGTCGCCAAATACATGGTACAGAAAACAACTACAACTTTATTACAACAATTGTCGTGCAAAATACTACAACACATATCTTTGTGAGTTTGGATACAAATATATACCAAATGTGACACATGTCCCAGTAGTGGAATGACCTCTCAGATGACACCTTACATAAAGGTATAGTCAAAAGCTGTTTTAGAAACTAAAATCTTTGGGAAGTGCTCGAGGAAACCTTCGTATACATGGGAGGCCGTGCTTACAGGTTATGATAGATATCATATATGGCCACGCAGAATTATCCTTGGTTGACCAATAGACCCCAAAGAAAAGCGAGAAGATTACTATCATATTCTTCCTAATGGTGAGTCTTTCTTGATTTATCATTATCTCCTTTGTCTCAAATTGAGAATTATACTTCAAATAAACACCAAGATTATATAGGTAGTGCTTTCGTAAATATACTCAAAGCAAGTGGATGAGCACAACTCATCTTATGATGACACGAGGTTGTATGTCATTAGACATCTTGTATGATAGTGGCAAAACACCCTTCCAACGTTGGGTTCGCCTCTCCTATATGATTCACCAAATATAACTATTAAAAGATGTATACAACACACTTGTCTATACTATTTTAGGAGAACTCCATGACTAGAGACCATAGTTATATTCCCTTGTTACCCCCATTTCGACCAAATTTACACTTTTATTACACGAAAGGAATTGTGAAGCAAAAGGGTGAACCACAACTAACTTCGATAAAAGAATATCATGACTAAAGATAATTAAATTATCAATAGCCTTCATCGATAAGAAATCGGAGATTTAGAACATATGGTAGATGATAAAAATTTCAACCATAGTTGCGTGAACGAAGCAATCCATTAGAAGAGTCAAATAGACAATACGATCTATTATCTTCTCCATGTTAAAAGTCCACCAACAATGTTTTACTCCTGTAACATCAATCAACAGTTCCTTTCCACAATTATATGAATATCTCATAATCATAATTGTAATTCTAAATTCCTCTTCGTACCCAGGACGAATATAATTTTCATCACATGTCTTTACGAAACATCAAAGATCATGGTTATACCAAATCACGATTTACATTCATAATCATACTAATAAATTCATCTTTGCACTACTGACCAAAGATATTCATCCTGATTCATCTTCGCGCATCGCCAAAGATATTCAACAACGAGTCATCTTTGCACTACGGGCCAAAGATATTCATTAATGATTCATCTTTACACTACTGAGCCAAAGATATTCTTCAACAGTTCATATTTACACTAGGCCAAATATATTAATATCTCTCAAAGAAATATATAATCATTTGTAATTTATATAAACAATAATTATAACCATGTTGATCAATTATAAATTCAATGGTCATGATCATACCGATCCACAATTCAACTTTTCACTACTGGCCAAAGAGAACCCTAGTCATGATCATACCAATAATCTACCCATCTTTATACTCAAGTGAAAGAGAATTTCAACATTAGGGTTATAAAAATGTTATATATGATAATAAAATCAATATAATCAATATATAGTTTTAATCTCCAGAGTAATATTCATAAATCAACTATAATTTGGTTAGAAAAAGAAACCAATTTTGTAGTGAATAGTACCCGTGAATAGTAACTCATGAATAGTAACTCGTGAATAGTAACTCGTGAATAGTAACTCATGAATAGTAACCCTGACACAAAAAGGTAGAAATTCCATAATAAAATTCATACCAATATTTCGGTATAATGATATTGAAAGAATAACATTTCTTAAACTTATAAATAATTTATTTTAATTATTTACACTTTACTAAATAATGCATTTAATCATCATAAAATGCCAAACTTATAAGATTTCATCACCAATAACCAAAACCCTCATCAAAAATCTGTATATACCACATATATGATTCTCAAGCCATAAAATCATATTTTCTAATTTTCTTCCTTCACATAACATATTTAACTCATTTATTCATAACTAGTCCATTTTCATGAAAAATACCAAATCGGTTCAAAAATATTTCTTTTCTCGGGATTTAGAAGAATATAGTCCCATATTGAACGTATATTTTTCTTAGAATTTTTAAAATTCATTTACTATTTTCATATAGCCCCAAATCGTAGAATATTTAGACATTTATCATAAATTGTACTTTTATCCAAAAATTTTGAAATTCACAGAGTATTAGCGATATTATATAGATGTACTCCCAATAAAAATTTCATCAATTTTGGAGTTAACCACAAGGAATTATAAGCGGTTACTTTTAAAATAGTCTTTTTCTCATAAAATTCATAACTCTTAATCTATACATCCAAAAATCACCATTTTGGATACAATCAATAAAACTCATCAACATATCATTTCAAATTTTTCCGGAATTTTACGAAGGTCAGAAGAAATCTGAATGAAAAACATAATAACCCTTAAAATCCCTTATTATCCCTTACCTCAAAAGAGCAGTACTTCGGACTGGAATATCGGATGAAAAACTGAAGGAAACTTCTACTAAATAGCAACTCTCAAAGTATCTAAATACTCTCAAAAATATGCTTGATAATATAGAGAGAAAGAAAACTTGTTTCTAGTGTGATTTTCAATTCTAACTTAGCCCTCTATTTATAGGAAACTTTTAGCAGACTTGACCTGCAACCTGATGGCTTTACCTGCTACTATTCCCACCCACCACATTTGAAATAAAATTCAGCACATTTCTTCACCAACCACAAGTGGGGCCCACCAATTCTAGAATTTTCCACCAAAATCATTTATAAACCTAATTTTCGAATCAGTCACCTCTTAAAATTCATAACAAATCATACGTTCATTTTTAACGGTTCAAAATTTGTGGACATATACTTAACTTATATATGTATAACATACCCAAAAATTACAACGATCCAACGGTCGGATTAAAAATTATAACTCACACAATATATCTCAAAAACACTGGTTTAATTTTTAATACCTTCATTGAAACAAAAAATCTTGATAAAATACCTCAACATTAATTCCTTTATTTATAACCACATAAATAAATCCATCATTTATATCCACATCAAATAAATATTTCTTATCATATAAATCAATAATTAATTATTCACAAATAATATTACGAGAATCACAATTATGATGACCAATGGTTCCCGAGGAAAGAGGGGCTTTCAATAAGAATTTCTCCTTCTTGGCGCGCGCAATTAGGTGACCAAACCTCTCCTTGATGAACTTTCTAGACATTACCAATAATGCTATCTAATAATATTATTCAAATAATATGAATTATTGATCCGATAATGAGAAATATTGTGCGGTGATAATTATTGAAACAACAATAATATAAAATATCAACGCGACAATTATTGAATCAATAAAATAAAATATTGAGCGATAATTCTTTGTAACAATTATTGAGTAGTGCCTTCTTATGTAAAGATCAATAATTCAAAAATCATGTAAAAGCAGGTAATATCTTCTTTATGCGAAACAGCGTATTCTGTATTTTAACCATAGGGTATTCAACGATTGTTATGAGTAGCGATTACACATAATTATTTATAAAAACTTAATTTTGTCGATTTCTTCATCCGAGCATTTATTACATTATGGGGCCCATGAATGGGCTGCGTAGTAAATACGAATATTCCCCGACATAAAGAATATTCCACGACCAAACGAATATTCCCCGACAACAATGAATATTTTATAACCACTTGTGTATTTTGAAAAAAAATTCATATATCACCCTTAACTTTAACTTTTATCAATTTAACTTTACTGAATAGTAATTATAAGAAAAATTGAATACTTTTATTTCATAAAATTCGGGGTCTTATAGCTAGAGATTTCATAATTCAAGTAGAAAAGAAGAAGAAACAAGTTGATCATCAAGGGTAAGAATTCTTAACCATGATTCTCCATCTCTTCAATTGATTTTTGATAGAGAAGTGGATAGTGGTAGAGCATGTATATTATAAAGTGATAAGGATGGTTATTAGAGAACTTAAGCTTTAATAAACAATGTTGTAAGATAAGCATAATCATGAAAGTTATGAACTAATAAAGAATTTGACATGTATATGATTTGAATGAAATATGTTTGGTTAGACTGATGGAATGAATCCATTTTGAACGATGTAAAAATCTCAAGTAACGAAGTTATGGCGAAATTTGCGAGATTAGACGATAATCGTCGAAATCGTTAAATTCTCGGAATGAAAGTCAAAAGTTAGCATTAAGCTCGAAAAAGTTTGTTTTCGATGGAGATTAGTCTCAATTTGCATTTGAGAGTTGCGGACTCGAAAATGACCAAATTCTGACTTAGAACGAAGAAACGAGCTTTGAACATTCACAGACGTTTAACGTTTTCATAATAATGAACTAATCGGTGAATTCTGAGTTAAAATATTTGAAAATGAAATGTTTTCTAATGAAAACATAGATCATGTGATTTGTGAGCTAATGGCTTTTGAATGACTCAATTCGGACTTATAACGAATAAGTTATAGGTAGGAAAGTTCACACACAAGAAAAAAATTTCATCAATTTTTTTGTGGCTGAAGTAAGTCAGCAGTGGCTACCCAAAGCATTGTCTTTGTACTTATGATATCCACGACTGACCATCACCCACTAAGGTTAGGCGCCACAGTCTGGTGATTAGTGAAGGGACTCGCGCCGCATCGCCGAGTCCGGGTAAAGGTATTGTGAACTTGAAGCATTGTATGAGTTGTGTGAAGGAAGTTAGCGCATGGCTCAACACTAGAATAAAGGCGATGAAATGGAAATTTGAATAATGCATGTAAGGGTTTATTAAAGGTAAGTTATAACCTTAACTTAACTTGAAGTCACATCCTTAGGGATGATAATAACTGTAAGGATTACAACTAAAGGTTGACGAGCAATTACATAAACATAAGTACAATGTAATACGATAAATCGTAATGAATGTTAAACAATCTAAAGCATGATTAGATTGAGAAGAAGGGTAAGATATATTAGTGACCTTACTTGATTATATACGACCTAATGTGGTATGTTATGTGATCATGTATTGTAGAATCCTTAAAGACAAAAATGGAAAGTATAATTACTGTAGAAGACGCTAAAGGCAAGTGTTCTAACCCTTGTCTATGTTCATTCTGGACAAGCTTTGTAATTCATGTACCTTAAGCATGACTTGATGTATGATGAAGTCGAAGCCAATTCCTACGGCTAGACTTAAGATGTTTTGTGGATTTCTAGTTAATCTATCAAACCATTGTTAAAGTTGCTATGTTTTGCCAAACTGTTTTGGTATTGATTTCAAAGAAAGACTGAGTATGCATAAATAAATATGTTGTCGTCAAACGACATGCACGTGAGGTTGTCAAACCTTAAACGTACATACTTTTAAAAAAAGTAGTGTTGTATAACATGAAATCTTATAAATTTCGATCACTACAAGCGTGCTTTCGTAAGATATGTCGGACTTACGGACTTGGTGTCGGGATGTCTTTTTCAAAGAAAGAATGAAATGCTCAAGGTCTTGGACCGAATTTATGTTGAATGGATGTTGTTCATTGTGAAACGTTTTAAAGAAAAGAGAAGTGCTATTTTGAATTATCAATAGTACTTCATAACTATTGTTTCAGTTATTGAAGATATACGATTTATATGATTCAAGCCTGTTGTTTAAATGAAATTGTCATACTTGCTGAGCTAGTTATGTTCACTCTTGCTTGAACCATATAAATGTAGCTAAGACCGAACGGACTGAAGGATCTGGTGAAGATAAAGGGAAGGCTAAGGCGAACCAATATGTTGCCTTTATAATAGTATAGGTTGAATGTTGTCATTATTTGATATTATGACAAGAACACATGTAATGGTTATAAAGAACCTGGGTATGATAATATTGTTTTGGAATATATGAAAGACATTTTCACTCTTTAGAAAGATTTCAATTGAATGATTGTGTGAACTGTAGCACCGTGTAGCACTATCTGTCGGGTTAGAAGATACCCGGATTTGGGGGCGTCACAGGTTGGTATCAGAGCTATAGGATATAAAACTTAAGTGGGGGAAAGAACCTTAAGTCATAACCTTAAGAAAAGTTAAAGAATTAAAAGATGAAGTTAACCCTAAAAATGTATTAAATGTGATATGTGTTTTTATTATTTTACTGACATGTACTAATCAAACTAAATTATTTTGTTGATGTCAGGAGAAAATGAAATGTATAGGGATATACATGTAGTAAGTGAGGAATCGGTGAACCAAATAAAGATCTTACCGAACCCTATAGCAGAAGAGCCGGAAGTGGTGGTAATCGAGTCAGGAGACTCGGAAGACTTAGACCTCATGTCCATGTTTGATGGCATGTCAGAGGTGGAGGTGGAGGTGGTGTCTTTTAACACCGTAGCACATGCGGAATAGATGACTCTGGGGGAGTCATTGAAGGCATTGTTTATGGTATTATTGGATAGAAATATCCAGTGGGGAAAGGAGGTTAGAGAGTTGAAGGAGGAGGTCCAGGAAATCATGGAGGATAAGAAAAGCATGGAGTCGATGTGGGAGGAGGAGCATAATGAGCATGTTTTGGCAAAGGACAAGGTCAACGAGCTGAAACAGGAGACCTTTGAGCTCAGGAAGGAGCTAAAGGTCAAGAAGCAGAAGATTGGGAGGATGTCCTATATACATAAGAGTTCTCATGCAGATTTTCAGTAGCAAGTAGCTGGGTATCCGATAGAGGTAGGGCAGACTCAGCATACTATCAGCCGAGATATTATTATCGGTCTTGCCAACGCAGATTTTGAGAATGCCATAAGGCAGATATAAACTAGTAGTAGCTAGAGTAGAGTTAGATATGTAAATATGATGTATCTAGTAGTGACGTAAAACCCTCTTTTGTATATCAAATGGTAGTCTTTTGTAAATCCCAATTTTTGGAAAGCAATTGCGGGATAGTAATGTAATCAGCTAAGGTTGTGTAATGACGAATGTTGTAGTATTATACTATAAGAAGTAATCAATATAAGCCTTTTTATGGAACATATTGTGCAATGAGTTGAAGTTATTGTTTAAATAATGAATAATAACTAACTAACAAGAAGGAAGTAATAATGATGTGTTGTTTGTTTTAACAGAAAAATGTCGCCAAGAAGAAGACAACGAAATCAAGATGCTAATGTAAATCAACCGGCGGGAGGTTCGGTTAACCCGATGCAAGAGTTCGTTAACTTGTTAACGGCCGCTTTTAATAGGAATGGGGCGAATATTCCTGTAAATTCTAGGTAAGTACGGGCTATTACTTTTAAGGATTTTAAGAGTGTCGGTCCGCTGGAGTTCAAAGGAACTACGGACCCAATAGAAGCTCATACTTGGGTAAAAGAAATATAGAAGGCATTTGTTATTGCAAATGTCGAGGAGGGGCAAAAAAAGCTTTTTCCACCTATATGATGAAGAGAGAGGCCAATTTCTGGTGGGAGGCGAACCATGCTAGGGCTGGTATAGAAAACCTTACGTGGATGTGGTTCAAGAAGATTTTCTTTGAGAACTATTTTCCCAAAAGTATGCAGGGAAGGATGGAGATGCAGTTTCTAGAGTTGAAATAAGGGGAAATGACGGTTCCCCAATACGCTGCCAAGTTCAATGAATTGGCGAGGTTTGCTCCATATAAGGTGGACACTGAGGTGAGGAAGGCTAGGAGGTTTGAGCAGGGCTTGAAACCCTGGCTCTATAGCCGTATATCTGTGTTCCAAAGTACCTCTTTTGGGACCATCTTTGGAGAAGGCAATAATTGAAGAAGGTGGTAATGAGAGACTCAAGCTTGATACCACTGAGGAGAAAAGAATAAGGGAAAGGTAGACGGGGGAATGAAGATCGAAGGAGCCAGTGGTAGGGGCGATGTGCAGAAGAGGAAGGGATTTAACTATGGGAATACCAGAGCGAAGCAAGGAGATCCTAAGAGAAAGATGGAGGCGTGCAAGAACTGTGGGATGACTCACTTATAAGTTTGTCTCAAGGGGAAGGCCGTATGTTACAACTGTGGACAAGAGGGGCACATTTCGCCTAATTGTCCAAGTCAAAAGAAAAATCATGGATGCTTCATATGTGGATCGACTGATCACATAGCGAAGAACTGTCCGAAGAAGGGGACGGACGGGAATAAGGGCGCTAATAGAAATAAGTTAGCTATTGGTGGTCCAACACCGACGGGTAGGCCGATAGCCCATACCTTTAACATGACGGTCCAAGATGCAGTTGCATCCGGGGATGTAATTGCAGGTATTATCCCGATCAACGATATAAATGCTTACGTTTTGTTTGATTCGAGTGCTACGTGTTCTTTCATAGCATGTGATTTTGCTAGACGCTTATGATTACTTCCCGAAAGATTTCCTGAAACTTTGAATATCAAGTTAGCGAATGAAGAGATAATTCTTGTTGAAAATATTCATACGAGTTGTTGCGTAGAAATACGGGGTTATAAATTATCGGTAGATATGTTACTGATAAAGTTGGGAGAATTCGATGTAATTCTCGGGATGGATTGGTTGTTTAACCATGGTGCAATTATAGATTGCCAAAAGAAATGTGTAAATATTAGAACGTTGAGACAACCTCATGTAGTGTTTTACGGTAATAAATCGCCGCCGGGACGTTCGTGTTGTCTTACTATGACACAGACGAGGAAATTATTGAGGAAGGGATGTGTAGGTTATTTGTGCCATGTTATTGATACCCAGAGAGTGGGAGCAAAGATGGAACAAATACCTATAACAAAAGAATTCATGAATGTATTTCTAAGTGAATTGCCAGGTCTTTCGCCGGATAGGGAGACCGAATTTGTGATAGACATTGTGCCAGGAGTGACACAATTTTCAAGGGCACCGTATCGTATGGCGCCAGTGGAGATGAAGGAGTTAATGGTACAGTTACAAGAACTGTTGGACAGGAAGTACATTCAACCGAGTGTTTCGCCGTAGGGAGCACCGGTACTGTTTGTGAAAAAGAAGGACGAATCGTTAAGACTTTGTATCGACTACCGAAAGTTGAACAAGTTAACGATAAAGAATAAATACCCATTGCCTAGGATCGATGATCTCTTTGATCAGTTGAAAGGGGCACCATATTTTTCTAAGATAGATTTGCGATCGGGGTATCATCAGATGAAGGTTAGGAAGGAGGATGTACCTAAGACAACATTCAAGACTCGTTACGGTCATTACGAGTTTCTGGTGATATCATTTGGGTTGACAAATGCACCAGCTGCATTTATGGATATGATGAACAGAGTGTTCAAATAGTATTTGGACAAGTTCATTGTAGTGTTTATCAATGATATTCTAGTCTATTCTAAGACGTCAGAAGATCATGTTAAACACCTAAGGATAGTGTTGGAGACACTAAGGAAGGAGAAGTTGTATGCGAAATTCACTAAGTGTGAATTTTGGCTTGAAAGGGTACAGTTTTTGGGTCATGTTATCGACCGAGAAGGGATTTCAGTGGATCCAGCGAAGGTTGAAGCAGTGATGAGTTGGGAACAGTCGAAAACGCCGACTGAGGTGCGGAGTTTCCTAGGATTAGCGGGATACTATCGAAGATTTATCCAAGATTTTTTGAAGATAGCTACTCCGTTAACTAACTTGACAAGGAAGGCAATTGTGAAATGCGTGTGGACGGAGAAGTGTGAAAGGCGGTTTCCATGAAGCGAAGAAAATTTGAGTGAAGCACAGCACATGTTGTCTTTACCCGACGATATAGGAAATTTTGTTGTTTATAGCGATGTTTCTCATAGAGGACTTGGTTGCGTGCTCATGCAGCATGGCAAGGTCATTGCGTATGCATCATGGTAGTTGAAAGATTATGAGAAAGTTTATCCTACTCATGATCTGGAACTGGCCGCGGTAGTTTTTGCCTTGAAGATATGGAGGCATTACTTATACGGGGAGAAATGTGAGATATACACAGACCATAAGAGTCTAAAATATATCTTCACATAGGAGTTGAATATGAGACAAAGGAGATAGCTGAAGTTGATAAAGGATTACGACTGTGAAATCCTGTATCACCCAGGAAAAGCCAATGTAGTGGCTGATGCCTTAAGTAGGAAGGGTCGGGAAACGTTGTCTATGTTAGCGGCTGGCCCGGAGTTAATAATGAGAGATGGCTAGGATGGAGTTGGAGGTGAAAATTCTTGAGTGAGTTGGAGGCGGAGATTGTTTACATGAAATTCAATCTACCATTTTAGAGAGAGTCGATGAGGTACAACTTCAAGAAAGTGATGAGTGTGACCAGATGAAGAAGCGACTAACCTATGAAAAAGATTTAAAGTACAGTCTTGATAATGAGGGATTATTAAGATTTGAAGGAAGAATTTGGGTTCTGAATGAGACGAAATTAAAGGAGCAAGTGTTACAAAAAGCTCATAGTTCGAGGTACTCGATTCATCCTACTAGTACTAAGATGTATCAAGACCTTCGATGGAGTTTTTGGTGGCCGAATATAAAGAGGGAGATAGCAGAATATGTGAGTAGGTGCTTGACTTGTCAAAAGGTCAAGGCCAAACATCAGCGACCAAGTGGCTTGTTAGAGTCATTGGAGATTCCGGAGTGGACGTGGGAGTACATCACGATGAACTTTGTGGTGGGACTTCTAATTACTTAGAAGGGGTATGATGTGATTTGGGTAATAGTGGACCGGTTGACTAAGTCGGCTCACTTTTTGCCAATAAGGGTTACGTATAACTTAGATCAGTTAGCTAAACTTTATGTTAAGGAAGTCATTTCTAGACATGGAGTACCAGTTCGATAGTGTCAGATCGTGATCCACGATTCACGTCGAGCTTTTGGAGGAGTCTGCAAGAACAGATGGGAACACAACTGAAGTTGAGTACGACTTATCATCCATAAATTGATGGATAAAGTGAGAGAACAATTCATACGCTAGAAGATATGCTGAGATCTTGCATCATGGATTTCAAGGGTAGTTGGGATGATCATTTACCGTTAGTAGAGTTTGTGTATAACAATAGTTATCATGCAAGCATAGGAATGTCGTCGTACGAAGCTTTATACGGAAGGAAGTGCAGAACACCATTGTGTTGGGATGAAGTGGGAGAGCAGCAGAATCTTTGGGACCAAAATTGGTGTGCCGGAACCTTCGGATATAGTGAAAGTCGATACGGATCGTCTGGTAGCGACTCAAGGCAGAATGAAAGAAATATATGGATTCGCATCGAGTAAACAGAGAGTTTGAAGTAGGCTCGTACGTATTTCTAAAGGTATCTCCCTGGAAAGGAAAGATACACTTTGGAAAGAAAGGAAAGTTAAGTCCAAGGTTTATAGGACCTTTCGAAATATTAAAAAGGGTAGGAGAGGTAGCCTACGTGGTAGCATTACCTCCAGACCTAGAATGAATACATAATGTATTTTCATGTCTCTGTGTTACGTCCTTATAAGCCAGATTATAAGCACATTATAGAATATGAACCTATTCATATTGAGAAGGACTTGACGTATGAAGAGATGTCTATTCAAATCATTGATAGAAAAGAGAAAGTTTTGAGGAACAAAGTTATACCTTCGGTAAAGGTGTTATGGAAGAACCACGATGCCGAATAAGCAATGTGGGAACTTGAAGAAAAGATAACGAAGAATTACCCTCAGCTATTTGTTTAATTGTAAGACGAGATTCTGGGGACAGAATCCTTATAAGAGGGGAAGGATGTAACGACCGAGAAATTCAGATTTATTGTAAAATAATTTTATTTAATTAAATAATAAATAAAATTATATTATACGTTATTATTATGTGTTAGTAAGATGAAGGTTGTTCTATAACCTAATTGTGTCGGAATATCGTAGTATTTTAGCTGCATGAAGGAATTAAAGTGTTTGAATTTTTAAGACGAAAATAAAAGTTTTCTGACAACTTTTCCAAAAAATACTATTCACTAATTTCTGCTCGGGAATTATTTTTGAACTTACGAGAAAAATGTAATGATATAATAATAAGGGAGGATGGATAATGTAATAATAATTCAAGTATGGCTAACGCTGTTTTTTGCCTGCATACTAAAATTGAGAATGGTAAGAAATGTAAAGATTTGTTTAATGATGATCGTATAATAGTAAGTATTATACGAGGCAATGAATACGAGTATGATACGAAGTATTACACGAGTATATATGAAAGTTAGTATAACATGTATGACGAAAGATTATACGAACTAGTATACGTAAGGGATACGAGGATTTTACGTTAAACGTTTAAATCCTATTGCATTGGACTTGTAGGATTTGTGTAGGAATTGTGCAAGCCCAATTGGTATTATGTTAAGGCCCAATGAAATGAAATGTAAGCCCAACGTTAAGCCCAAGTAATTAAAATCTAAATCCAAAACTAAGAATCGGATATGTGGATCGAACCAATGGGTAAACGGGTAAAAAAACCCATGGGGCAACCCATGAGGGCCCCATGAGTGAGTCATGGCTGGCCTTGGTGGCCAAGCGAAGGATAAAATTTGTGATGCCCAATTAATGAATAGTAAGGAGGTTAAAGAAAGGAGGTGGGATGGTCTAAAAGACCTTTATGCCCTCACTTTAGAAATCCTATAAATAGAGAGGGTGTTAGTTCATTTGTTACTTGTTAAATTCCATCAACATCCTAGAACTTATAATATTAAGAGAGAAGAAGAGATAGAGCTTTCATAATTCAAGTAGAAAAGAAGAAGAAACAAGTTGATCATTAAGGGTAAGAATTCTTAACCATGATTCTCCATCTCTTTAATTGATTTTTGATAGAGAAGTGGATAGTGATAGAGCGTGTATGTTATAAAGTGATAAGGATGGTTATTGGAGAACTTAAGCTTTAATAAACCATGTTGTAAGATAAGCATAATCATGAAAGTTATGAACTAATGAAGAATTTGACATGTATATGATTTGAATGAAATATGTTTGGTTAGAATGATGGAATGAATCCATTTTGAACGATGTAAAAATCTCAAGTAACGAAGTTATGGCGAAATTTGCGAGATTAGATGATAATCGTCGAAATCGTTAAATTCTCGGAATGAAAGTCAAAAGTTAGCATTGAGCTCGAAAACGTTGGTTTTCGATGGAGATTAGTTTCAATTTTTATTTGAGAGTTGCGGACTCAAAAATGACCAAATTATGACTTAGAACGAAGAAACGAGCTTTGAACGTTCACAGACGTTTAACGTTTTCGTAATAATGAACTAATCGGTGAATTCCGAGTTAAAATATTCGAAAATGAAATGTTTTCTAATGAAATCATAGAGCATGTGTAATGACTTTTGAATGATACAATTCGAACTTATAACGAATAAGTTATGGGGCCAAAAAGTTCACACAAGAAAATTTTCTTTTTGGCTTTCATGAATTCTTTGCCGCACGCCAAAGCATTGTTTTCACAAGTTGAATGGCCAGCTGACCATCATCGATCGAGAGTGGCGTCGTGGCCTTGGCGATTAGTGAAGGGACTCGGGCCACAAATACCGAAGTCCGGTAAAGGTATTGTAAAGTTACCACAATGAGGTGTGTATGTAAAGAAAAAGAAGTGCAGTGCTGAGACTAGATTAGGGGAAGTAAGAAATGGAAATTTGTATAATGCATGTAAGGGTTGATTAAAGGTAAATTATAACCTTAACTTAACTTGAAGTCACATCCTTAGGGATGATAATAACTGTAAGGATTACAACTAAAGGTTAACGAGCAATTACATAAACATAAGTACAATGTAATACGATAAATCGTAACGAATGTTAAACAATCTAAAGCATGATAAGATTGAGAAGAAGAGTAAGATATATTAGTGACCTTGTTTGATTATATACAACCTAATGTGGTATGTTATGTGATCATGTATTGTAGAATCTTTAAAGACACAAAGGGAAAGTATAATTACTGTAGAAGACGCTAAAGGAAAGTGTTCTAACCCTTGTCTATGTTCATTCTAGGCAAGCTTTGTAATTCAGGTACCTTACGCATGACTTGATGTATGATGAAGTCGAAGCCAATTCCTTCGGCTATACTTAAGATGTTTTATGGATTTCCAGTTAATCTATCAAACCATTGTCAAAGTTGTTATCTTTTGCCAAGCTGTTTTGGTATTTATTTCAAAGAAAGACCGAGTATGCATAAATAAATGTTTTGTCGTTAAACGATATGCACGTGAGGTTGCCAAACCTTAAACATACATACGTTTAAAGAAAGTAGTGTTGTATAACATAGAGTACTATAGGTTGATTGTAAGACCCCAACTTTTTGAATAAAGATTAAATTTTCTCAAAATATATTTTTGAATATTATGGTGTGGAATTGATATAATTTTATAGTTTTAGGTAATATTTACAAATTTTGCAAAGTACGCAAGTTGTTATATAATATTCGATTGGTCGGGGAATATTCGTTTTAACAGGGAATATTCGATACAATGGCACAATCATTGGTGGACCCCCATAATGGAATTATCATCGGATCGAGAAAGCGACAAAAATACTTTATGAAAATAATTGGCGGAAGTTTTACCAGTTAATCTGTTGAACTACCGGTAGTAAAAGTAAAGTGTCACGCATTGGTTGCATAGTAGATACCACAGTATTGATAATTGATACTTACTTGAGAAGTCACTCGGTTATACTCAATTATTATTACGAGAATTCTTGCATCATATCTCTCATATTATTGATTCGATTATTGTCATAGTATCATTTGCATAAAATGTTATTTTATTAAATCAATAATTAAGACGACAAAGTTATTCATATTATTAAATTGCAATATTTACAATGTCTAGAAGTTACATCAGGAGAGGTTTGGTCACCTAATTGGCGCATGATAGGGAGAAATCCTTATCGAAAGCCCCTCTTCCTCGGAACGACACGGTTGATAAATATTGTGAGTTATAATATTAATGATGAATGTTATTAAAATTGAAATTTGTGTTAGGAGTTGAATTTGGAGACGCTTGGATGTGATATTTGAGTCAGGAACGATGAGATTAGTAAAAATAGTCTATAAACATAAAAATTTGAAATTCACTATTTGGTCAAAAGTCGTGATTGACTTTTTGGGAAAAGTCAAACTTCAAAATTTCAAAATTTATATTTTGATAAAATGGTTTCATTGTGTTGGAATTATTTGTGTTAGTGAAAATAAACAATTATTTCGATAATAATTGATGTCCGGAGGTTATCTTGATCAATCGAAGTATTTAACCAGGATAAATGAGCAATTGATTGCTATTATTTTACATAATTATAACTATTTGTTCACATGTGTATACTATTGTTTCACATTCTTGTTCTTATTAGGGGAGTTAGTGCAAGATTGATAATACTTGCATGACTAAGTTAAAATGGAGGTATAGATGGAGGTACTATACTGTGAATTCGTATTTTCACATGTCTAGAACTATTGATTCACATAATTTACTATTGAATCACATTATTTACTATTAGGGAGGTGGTGCAAGTTTGATAATACTTGCATGACTAAATTAAAAATAAAGGAAAAGTTGGAGGTATTGTCTTTGTAATTTTTCGAGCCCCAAAATGTGCAATTATCGAAACTATATTTTTCTATAAATAGAAACTCATTCTTCCTTCATTTCTCACCAATTCACAAAAGCTTTAGAAGCGATTATTATAGAGAGAAACTATAGAAAGAAGAAGAGAAGTGCGCTACCTCACTATTCCAAAGATCCGGTTTTCTAAAGGTAGGGAGTATTATTTCTTTCTTATCCATGAAGAGAACTTCGTTATTCCATTCTTTATTATTACATTTGGAATAACTTTGATACGCGACAAACCTATACTTGGTGAAATTCTTACATTATTCCATTCTTTATTATTACATTGGAACATCCCATCAATGCGTTCTCTACGTCGGACTGGTTTCGTCTTTATTATTCTCATTGATATATCATGTTCATGCGTTTTATGCCGGACCTAATTCCGTCTTTATTATTCATTGGAATATATCACATGCATGCGTTTCTTGGACGATTCCGTAAAATCTTTATTATTACATTGAATATATATCATCTACATGCGTTACTGTGGGACTGATTCAGATTATTTATTATTTCATTGGAATAACTTTCTTGTCTGATCTATCGCATGCTTGGTGATTTCTTTTGTTATTCCATTCTTTATTATACTCAGTTGGTTAAAGTTTTGACTTCTATAATCCATAAAATTATTGGAATATCCTTGATATTTGCGCTTCATCCAGTATCTTTTCATGTAAATATTCTTCCGAGCATACTTGAATTTTACTCTACAAAGCAGTATCATGTTGACAATTTGGACATTATTGGTTCTTGAACAAATTAATTCTTCAACTTGTTTTATTGAATTCTTATATCATTGTCATCATCCTCATGTTTATATTTTGTTGAAAGTCATCTGTGGCCTATAGTGCATAGATGGACTTGGTATGATTATGATTGTGGATTATTCGATTGTTATCATGACCGTAATGTTACAAATGATGTGGAAAAAGTCCTCATTAGTCGTAGAGCATTGATGGACGATTGTTGGCATGATCATGACCATTATTGAATACACAAATATTCTTCGCCCGTAGTGCATGGATAATTGTGGTCGTGATCTTAAAGAATATCCTTAGCCAGTAGTGCAGGGGTGATTCGATGATGTGGATTATTTATTAAAATTTGAGTCTCGTGATAAAACCTGATGAAAACCCTTTTAAATCATAAAAGATAGTAGATTTTATTCTATACTTGACTCTTTTAATGGATTGCTTGTTCAATTGCAGCTTAAACTAGATGGTTGTTATATTGTATCGTTTAACAATTGTTGAAGGCTAACGATAATATATTCGCATTATCTTAGTCATAATATTTCCTCTTGGGCTAGTTGAGCTCACCCCTTTTACTTTTATTATTCTCTTCAGAAATGAGAACGTAGCGAGGGGACTAGTCGAGGAATGGGTAGACAGAACTGGATGATAGCATTAATAGTCCTCACTATTCAATTGAAATAGTGGAAAATAAATGTAATAATATTGAATTTGAGTTTGAATATTGTCTAGGCGACAATATTTGTATTAAAACTCACGACTTATGTTTTGTCGTACTTTACACCGACGGTTGTATAATTAAGTTGTATTTGTATTACATACCATGTATTTGGCGACTCGAGAATAGGTGATGTATACCTATTTTGGGGCGTCGCGATTTGGTATCAAAGCTTAGGGATATGATCCTTGGCTAAGATATGAGACTAGAACTAGGAGGGAGGCAGGGAATTCTTCGCTACTTATGACCTACCTAAGTTTATTTGGTATTTAATTGGTCGTCAGAGTGTAGGGATAAAATGTTTCATGTCAATTAACCCTTGTTTTGTGGCGATTTGAAAATGGCATCCGAGAATGTTGAGAACATCAATGGAGCATGTGGAGACCGATTGAGTCTCCATGGATCAATAACCGGGACAATCTGCGCGTGAAGGCGCATAATCCTCATACAAACAAACAACAACATTGACCAAATGATGAACGATGGAATGTTCCGAGGCTTCATGCAATTCATGCAACATCGATGAGAGTGGCTCTCGCCCAAAATGCAGTGAAAAAACATCGCAACTCTCTGACGGCCACCGCTAAACAGCTTCAAGGAGTGGGACCACCGGAGTTTATTGGAGAGCCAAAACCACTTAAGGCGAAAGCATGGATAAAGTAGATAACCAAGATATTTGATGTCTTGGGATGCTCCGAGGAACAAAAGGTTCCCTTCGCCACCTTTATGTTGCGTGAAGAGGCAAATTCATGGTGGGAATCAGTAAAATGCACTTGACTGGACGCACTCAAGATGTCTTGGGAGAAGTTTCAAGAGTCATTCAATGACAAGTACTTTTCCGAAAGTATAAATCCATGAATGAAGGAGGTGGAGTTTATCAAGTTGGAACAAAATAATATGACCGTGTCGCAATACGAGGCTAAATTTGCGGAGTTATCCCGGTTTGCATCCCATTTGGTTGATAATGAGGAGCGAATGACCCGAATGTTTTTAAGAGGTTTAAAACCATAGATATGATAATATCTTATTTCTCATAAATTGTGATTGTATTCAGATGTTGTAAATAGGGCACAGTTGTTGGAGCGTGATAACGAGTCAACGCAACCAAGAGAAAGCAGCCGGCAGAATGAAAATACCAGTGGTAACAATCATCGAAGCGGTGACAACAAACGTGGAGGAATCAACGTGCCGAAATGGTAACCACTTGGTGGTAATCATAGCCAAGACAATAAAATGGACATTTCAAGAAAATGAGATTCAAAAATGATGGAAAGACATCAAAGACCAAAGACTCGTTGTTAAGGAAGGAGAACGACCACCTATCATATGCTTCAAATGCGGAGGGAGGACATATCACCAAACTACGCGATGTCAGCCCAAAGCATATTATAATTGTGGAAGAGAAGGTCACTTTAGCGATTTTTTGTCGTTCATCAAGATAAATTCACTAGGATGGAGGCACCAAAGGTCAATCCTAGAAAAGTCAAAGTCAGGTAGTCTGAGGAGAGCATTTGTTATGACCTACCAGAAAGCAAGGAACCCGAACGAGGTTATCACGGGTAAGCTTATCATAAACTCTAGTGAAGTCTATACCTTATTTGATACCGGTTTCACCCATTCATTTATTTCTCCTACTTGCGCTCAACGTTTAAATTTGACTCCGGAGAAATTAGACTTTGACTTATCTGTTGAAACTCCATTAGGAGAAACCTTCATTACATCCACTGTTTATAAGTCTTGTTTGATTCAAATCGGTAACCGCACGTTACCTGTCGATCTTATCTCTTTAAAAATACTTGCATTTGACGTGATTCTAGGGATTGATTGGTTAACTACTCATCATGCTAAAATTGATTGTTTTCGTAAGGTTGTTAGCTTTCATATTCCTAATAAACCTATTATGCGAATTCATGCGATCAAACCATTAAAATCAATCATGATCATCTCAAGCCATAAAGCTATTCGTTTATTGAAAAACGGATGTCAAGCTTTCTTAGCTCATGTCACGGATTTAAACAAAAATATGTCAGTTTTGAATGATATTTCTGTTGTTAATAAATTTCCTGATGTATTCCCTGAAGAACTTCCTGGCCTACCCCTAGAGCGTGAAATTGAATTTTGTATCGACCTTGAACCCGGTACAAACCCCATTTCCAAATCCCCATATCGAATGGCTCCTATTGAACTTCAGGAGTTAAAGACCCAATTGTAGGAATTGTTAGACATCTGGTTTCATTCGCCCCAAGACGTCTCTCGGGTGCCTCGTTACTATTCGTGAAGAAGAAAGATGGGAGTACGCGACTTTGTATTGATTATCGGGGAGTTGAATCATGTCACCATCAAAATTAGGTACCCATTGCCACGTATTGATGACTGTTTGACCCGACCAGCCAAGGCGCCAAATTCTTTTCAAAGATTGATCTTCGTTCAGGATATCATCAATTGAAGATTTAACCGGATGACATTCCAAAGGCGACTACAACTCGCAGACGGGCATTATGAATTCTAGTCATGTCCTTTGGATTGACTAATGCTCCCGGCCGCCTTCGTGGATATGATGAACCGAGTATTCAAGGAATATTTAGATCATTTTGTGGTCGTCTTTATAGATGACATCCTCATATATTCCAAAAAGCCGTGAAGATCATGAGCAACACTTGAGGCTGATACTCCAAAAGCTTCGTGAAAATAAGTTATATGCCAAGTTGAAGAAATGCGAGTTCTGGCTTGAGGAAGTTGCATTCCTTGGGCACGTGATATCAAATCATGGGATATCTGTTGACCCGGCAAAAATTGAAGCAATTCAAAGCTGGGAGCAACCTAAATCAAATGGATCAAGCACGTAGGTTTTCGCTTAGTTGGTTATTATCTGAGATTAAGTAAAAGGGTTTTCTCGAATCGCTACTCCATTAACTCGGTGACTCAAAAAAGATACAAAATTCGGTTAGAGCGTGGAATGTGAGAAGAGTTTTCAAGAACTCAAGAGGAGACTTATTTCAGCACCTGTTGTGACAATACCATCTGGCTCGGAGGGATTTGTCATCTACAGTGATGCTTCGGGCAAAGGGTTAGGATGTGTTCTCATGCAACATGGGAAAGTCATAGCATATGCCTCACGGCAACTCAAAGAATATGAGAGGAATTATCCTACTCATGATCTAGAGTTGGCAACTGTCGTTTTTGTGCTTAAAATTAGGAGGCATTACCTTTATGGGGAGAAAGTGGAGATCTATACGGATCATAAAAGCCTCAAATATTTCTTCACTCAAAAGGAACTCAACATGCGACAACGACGTTGGCTTGAAATGTTGAAAGATTATGATCATACCATCCAATACCATCTACGAAAAAGCGACGTGGTAGGTGACGCATTGAGTAGTAAGATCATACGCGCGAATGCGAGTGCAATATTCACAACACAAAAGCCCATTTTGTGTGACTTGCAAAGGATGGATATAGAGTTAAAGACTCTAGGGACCCATGTGATGATGGCGAATATACGAGTAGAACCGACTTTAATTGATAAAGTTAAAGTTGCTTTCTGATTCTGATCAAGAGCTAATGCGTATATGAGGAAGAAAGTGCAAGAAGGTGTTATGCCAGAAGCAAGAATCGATGAAGAAGGAATACTTCGAGTCAACTCCAGACTTTGTGTTCCTAACGACCCTAATTTAAAGTATAAAATCATGATGGAGGCGCACAACAAACCATTTGCAATCCATCCTGGGAGTACCAAAATGTATCATGATCTTCGTCCTACATTTTGGTGAAGCAATATGAAGAGAGAGATAACGCTATTTATCTCAAGGTGTCTAATTTTTCAACGAGTTAAAGTGGAGCATCAAGTACCAAAAGGGCCATTGCAACCACTTGAAATTCCAGAATGGAAGTGGGAGCACGTTACTATGGATTTCATTACCGGTCTTCCCAAAGTTTCTCAAGGCATAGATGCAATTTGGGTCATTGTTGATAGATTGACCAAGTCTGCTCATTTCTTACTGATATGAGAAACTTATACACTTGAACCTCTTGCTCGTATGTACATAAACGAGGTTGTAAGAATGCATGGTATGCCAGTATCCATAGTTTCTGATCGAGACCTAAGATTCACTTCAAGATTTTGGGTTAGTTTGTAAAAAGCTATGGGCACGGATTTACGATTTAGCTTCGGATATCATCCTCGATTTGACGAGACGGGCAAAAAATGGATATGACGATTCAAACTCTTGAAAATCTATTAAGACTCGTGTCCTCGACTTCAGAGGAAGTTGGGACAAGTTCTTACCATTGGTGGAGTTTTCCCACAACAACAGTTATCGCAAGTATTGGCATGGCTCTATTCAAGGCGTTGTATGGAAGAAAGTGTCGATTCTCCAAAGATCTTTGGGATGAGGTGGGTGAAGCAACGTTGTTGGGACCAAAGTTGGTACGTATGACTACGTAAAAGATTCAAATGATCCAATAACGTATAAAAAACCTCACAAGATCGATAAAAGAGTTATGCCGATCTTCATCGAAAGGACGTAGAATTGATATTCGAGATCATGTGTTGTTACGTGTTGCTCCATGGAAAGGAGTTACAAGATTTGGAAGAGAGGAAAGCTCAATCCTCGATTTATTGGCCAATTTTAATCCTCGATCGAGTAGAATCGTGGGCTATAGACTTGCGTTATCGCCAAGTATGTCTTGTGTTCATAACGTTTTTCACATATCCATGTTACGTAAATATGTGAAAGACCCGAACCACATTATTGAGTTAGAACCGGACGAAATAGAGGAAGATTTAACGTATGAAGAGGTTCCTAATAAAATCTTGGATAAGAAGGAACATATTCTACGCTCCAAGGTTATACCTCAAGTCAAAGTTTTATGGAGAAATCACGATGTTGAGGAAATGACCTGGGAGTTAGAATCTGAAATAAAATCAAAGTATCCTCACCTCTTCGACATACCAGGTACGCACCCTAATTTTGAGGACGAAATTTCATAAGAAAGGGAGGTTGTAAGACCCCAACTTTTTGAATAAAAATTAAATTTTCTTGAAATATATTTTTGAATATTATGGTGTGGATTTGATATAATGTTATAGTTGTGGGTAATATTTATAAATTTTGCAAGTACGCAAGTTGTTATATAATATTCGATTGGTCGAGGAATATTCATTTTAACAGGGAATATTAGTACAAACCAAGACAATCATTGGTGGACCCCCCTACAACTAATTATCATCGGATTGAGAAAACGACAAAAATATTTTTATGAAAATAACGGCGTAAAGTTTTACCGTTAATCGTTGAACTACCCGGTAGTAAAAGTACCGTGAATACGCTGGCGTGGTCGCATAAGAGCATACGGTATTGATTATTGATGCTTACGTAAGAAGTCACTCGCTTATACTCAATTATTGCTACAATAATTTAAGATCATATCTCTCATATTATTGATTCGATTATCATCATATAAGATCATCTCGTGATAATATGTTATTTTATTAAATCAATAATTGAGACGACAAAGTTATTCATATTATTAAATTGCAATATTTACAATGTCTAGAAGTTACATCAAGGAGAGATTTAGTCACCTAATCATGCTACCAATAGGGAGAAATCCTTATCGAAGCCCCTCTTTCACGGGAACGACACGGTTGATAAATATTGTGAGTTATAATATTAATGATGAATGTTATTAAAATTGAAGTTGTGTTCGGAGTTGAATTTGGAGACGCGGACATGATATTTGAGTCCGGAACGATGAGATTAGTTAAAATAGTCTATAAACACAACATTTTTCGGAATTCACTATTTGGTCAAAAAGTCAACAGTTGACTTTTTGGGAAAAGTCAAACTTCAAAATTTCAAATTTTATATTTTTGATAAAAATGGTTTCATTGTGTTGGAATTATTTTGTGTTAGTGAAAATCGACAATTATTTCGATAATAATTGATGTCTGGAGGTTATACTGACCAATCGAGTATTTAACCGGATAAATGAGCAATTGATTGCTATTATTTCACATGATTATAACTATTTATTCACATGTGTATACTATTGTTTCACATTCTTGTTACTATTAGGGGAGTTGGTGCAAGATTGATAATACTTGCATGACTAAGTTAAAAATGGAGGTATAGATGGAGGTACTATACTGTAATTCGTATTTTTACATGTCTAGAACTATTGATTCACATAATTTACTATTGAATCACATTATTTACTATTAAGGGAGGTGATGCAAGTTTGATAATACTTCCATGACTAAATTAAAAATAAAGAAAAAGTTGGAGGTATTGTACTATAATTTTTCGAGCCCCAAAACGTGCAATTATCGAAACTATATTTTTCTATAAATAGAAGCTCATTCTTCCTTCATTTCTCACCAATTCACAAAAGCTTTAGAGCGATTATTATAGAGAGAAACTATAGAAAGAAGAAGAGAAGTATGCTACTTCACTATTCCAGTATCCAGTTTTTCTAAAGGTAGGGAGTATTATTTCTTTCTTATCCATGAAGAGAACTTCTGTTATTCCATTCTTTATTATTCTGTTGGAATAACCTGTATACGCGGGCAACCCTATACTTGGTGAAATTCTTCTGTTATTCCATTCTTTATTATTCATTGGAACATCTCATGCTCGTGCGCGTTTCACGCTGGACCTAGTTCCGCCTTTTTATTATTCGTGGAATATCCTGCTCGTGCGTTTTACGCCGGACCGATTCCGTCTTTATTATTCTCTGTTGGAATATCTCGTCTGCAATGCGTTTTTATTTGGACCGATTCCGTTATTTATTATTCCATTGGAAACCGCCGCGCAATGCTGATCTATCGAATGCTTGGTGATTTCTTTTGTTATTCCATTCTTTATTATACTCAGTTGGTTAAAGTTTTGACTTCTATAATCCATGAAATTAGTGGAATATCCTTGATATTTGCGCCCCATCCGTATCTTTTCATGTAAATATTCTTCCGAGCATTCTTGAATTTTACTCTACAAAGTAGTATCATGTTGACAATTTGGACATTATTGGTTCTTGGACAAATTAATTCTTGAACTTGCTTTTATTGAATTCTTATATCATTGTCATCATCCTCATGTTTATATTTTTTTGAAAGTCATCTGTGGCCTATAGTGCATAGATGAACTTGGTATGATTATGACCAGGGATTATTCGGTGTAATCATGACCGTAATGTTACAAATGATGTTGAAAAAGTCCTCATTGGCCCGTAGAGCATTGATGGACAGTTGTTGGCATGATCATGACCATTATTGAATACACAAATATTCTCGCCCGTAAAGGCATGGATAATTGTGGTCGTGATACTAAAGAATATCCTGGCCAGAAAGTGCGGGGTGATTCGATGATGTGGATTATTTATTGTCGAGTCCCAAATGATAAAAGTGATGAAAACCTTTTAAATCATAAAAGATAGTATATTTTATTCTTTACTTGACTCTTTTAATGGATCGCTTGTTCCGGCCGCAGCTTAAACTTGATGGTTGTTATATTGTATTAGTTTAACATTGTTGAAGGCTAACGATAATATATTCTACATTATCTTAGTCATAATATTTCCCTCTTGGGCTAGTTGAGCTCACCTTTTACTTTTTTATTGTTCTTCGTGAAATGAGAACGTAAGAGAACTAATCGGAGAACGGAGTGACGGATAATTGATGATAGCATTAGTAGTCCTCACTATTCAAAGGAAATAGTGGAAAATAAATGTAATAATATTGAATTTGAGTTTGAATATTGTCTGCAGATGCGACAATATTTGTATTAAAACTCACGACTTATGTTTTGTCGTATTTTACACGACAGTTGTATAATTAAGTTGTATTTCAGATACGTACCATGTATTTGGCGACTCATAATAGGTGATGTATACCTATTTTGGGGCGCCACAGTTAGTATCAAAGCTTAGGGATATGATCCCTGGCTAAGATGTGAGACTAGAACTAGGAGGGGAGAGACGGAGAATTCCTTCGCTACTATGACCTACCTAACTATTGTTTCAGTTGAATTATCAATAGTACTTCATAATTATTGTTTCAGTTATTGAAGATATACGATTTATATGATTCAAGCCTGTTGTTTAGATGAAATTGTCATACTTGTTGAGCTAGTTATGCTCACTCTTGCTTGAACCATATAAATGCAACTAAGATCGAACGGATTGAAGGATCCGATAAAGATAAAGGGAAGGCTAAGGCGAACCAATTGGTTGCCTTTGTAATAGTATAGGTTGAATGTTGTTATTATTTGATATTATGACAAGAACAAATGTAATGGTTATAAAGAACCTGGGTTATTATAGATCTGGCAATATAGTTGGTTAACTGTCGGGTTAACCCATATTAACTGGAACCAAATGGGTTGGTTAACTGTTTTTATTTATTTGGGTTGGTTAAAGTTTGGAACCATATTTTTAAAATGAAATATAGTTCCAACTCGCTTAACCATTTTTCGACCCATATTTTATTCCAAATCCAAATCAAAAGTTCTTTCCACCCATGTTTACATATTCAAGAAGCTCAACCACCCACCCCCACCCCACCCCACCCCACCCCACCCCCACCACCACCAAAAAAATATTATGTGATTATGTATACACCCCTTACCCCCCACCCCCACCCCACCCCCACCAAAAAAATATATTATGTGATTATGTATACACCCCTTATCCCCCACCCCACCCCAACCTCCCACCCCACAAAAAAAAAAAATATTATGTGATTATGTATACACCTTACCCCACCCACCCCACCAAAAAAAAAATATTATGTGATTATGTATACACCCCTCCCACCCCCCACCCCACCTCCACCACCAAAAAAAAATAATATTATATGATTATGTATACACTCACCCCCACCCACCCCTTACCCCCCCTACCCCCACCCCCCACCATTCCCTAAATTTTTTAATATTAAGTTTATTATGTATACACCACCCACCCTCTACTCCTACCCACCCCACCTACCCACCCCTTATATTCGCTCTCTATCTATATAGTATATATTAATTTTATTTTTTAAAATTTTTGTTTAAAAGTCAAAACATCTTAAAATGATTAATATGGTTTATATGGTTTTTAACCATAACCATATGGTTTCAACCCACGTAACCCATATTAAAAATGGTTAATATGATTTTAGTTCTTAAATGGAACCATAACCATATTTTAAAAACCAAAACCAACACATAATTATATTTTGTCAGGTAAGGTAATATTATTTTGGAATATATGAAAGACATTTTCACTCTTTTGAGGTATTTCAATTGAATGATTGTGTGAACTGTAGCACCGTGTAGCACCATCTGTCGGGTTGAAAGATATCCGAATTTGGGGGAGTCACAAAAATTGCTAGACAAAATTAACCTCAATCTTTTTCTAAAATGACCATTATATCATGCAATCATGTGAGAGAAAAGACTAAATTATATCTGTTATTATTAATGACAACTTAAAAATTAATAGTACAAAGACTAAATATTTTTTTGGGGGAGGGGGTAGTACAATCAGAATTATAATCCTTGCAAACAAATAAATTTAATAGTTTAACAGGTTTATATCCTCACATGAATGGTAAGTGGGACTCAACTCATGTGAGAGAAAAGACCACATTCTAACATTAATTTTAAAATTTTAATAGTACCCTAGACAAACATAAAAAAAATTATTATTTACATTGTTTTTTAAATCAAACAAGAACCATATAAAAAACAACTTGTTTTCCTTTATTTTATTTCATACTTACCAAAAAAGTATAAATTTCTTTCTTAAATTACAAAACAAACAAAGGAAAATTATTTATTTTATTCTTAGTACCTCAGACAAACATAAAAATATTATTTACATATGTGTTTTTAAACCAAACAAGATCAAGATCGGACTAAAAAATAATAATCTTATTTTCCTTTATTTTATTTCATACTTACCAAAAAAAAAATTAATTTCTTTTTTAAATTACAACACTCAAGAAGGAAAATTATTTATTTTATTTTTAGTATCTCACACAAATATAAAATATTATTTACATGTGTTTTAAAATCAAGCAAGAACGGAAAAAAAAAATAATCTTATTTTCCTTTATTTTATTGCATACTTACCAAAAAATATTAAATTTCTTTCTTTACAACACTCAACTTATTTATTTTATTCTTAGTACACCTGAGACAAACATAAAAATATTATATATATATATATATATATTTAAATCAAACAACAAAGGAATAAAAAATAAAACTTATTTTCTTTTATTTCATACTTACCAAAAAAGTTTAATTTCTTTCTTAAATTACAACATAAAAAGAGAAAATTGTTTATTTTATTCTTTTTTTAATTGAAATCACAAACCGTCAAATACCGTATAAATGTTTAAATTTTGAATGCGTGTGAATGTGTCTGATCAATTCATCTAAAAAATTATAGCTCAATCAGTAAGAAGTAGTGCTGAATAATAATTTTACTTATCTACCTTCATAGACAATTAAAAATTATATTTAATATCCATCTATTTTTTACAATTGTAAACAAAATTTGTTGTTTACAATTTATTTTTTAATTTTTTCTTTAATAAATTGGTCAATAATCAATTTAATAAATATTATTGTAGTATTTTATTTTGGTTTTATGGATTAAAAGAATGTTATTAAAAAAAATTAGTGTTTATTTCTAAAATTATATTACTAAAAATATACTCCATGAAAAATTACTATTAACAAGTTTATATTTAATTTTTTTAAAATAACATTATTTATTTATAATTATATAATAAATTTATTCACGACAAGTTTAAAATAGAGATACGCGTGACACGTCATTTCATCACTTCATCCACACACACAGATTCTTCTCATTCGGTTTTATTAAACAAACACCTGATTCCCGCTACAATCAAGCACATAATAATCCTGAATTGGCCGTAAGGTTTCAGATTCTACTAAGGTCCATGAATTCCGGCGCAGAAAAGGAACAATTTCTGAAGGAATTCGGTGATAATTATGGCTATCCGAATTCTCCCAAGAATATCGATGAGATTCGAGCTACCGAATTCAAGAGATTGGATGGTCAGTATCTTTATCGTCCTATGTTTTATAATCGGAGATTTCTGTATTGGGGGTTTGATAGTTTATCTCTCCTTGGTGAAATTAATTAAAATAGAGATAGGATAGTTTGAGAGATGGGAGATTTTCTGTATTGACTGATATTTGTAGTTATTTATGTTCTTGAGTTAAATTGGGAATCGGAATTTGCAGGTTCGGTGTACTTGGATCATGCTGGTGCAACTTTATACTCTGAGTCACAAATGGAAGAAATATTCAAATCTCTTACGTCTACTGTTTATGGGAATCCCCGTATCCTCCCCCTAACACTTTAATTTTGCAAAAATTCTTCCATGAATACTCTGTATGCAAGCCCTATTCACGTGTGAGGAGTTTTTTTTTTTTTTTTTTTACTATGTGGACGTTTGTATGTGATTTTATTTCTAACTTATAATTGACGTATAAGTTGTTTTTATGCGGCAATTTTTTCCTACTCATAAGTCATGCTAAATAAGTTGGTTTGACTAAATGTAGTGATTATTTTATCTTTCATCCTTTTGACAAATTACATCTAACCTCTCTCTGTATCTTCCTCCCTCTCTTTGGCACTCTCCCTATTTATCACTCTTTCGCTCTCCCTTGATATATTAGCAATTGTGTGAGAAGTCAAAATGATCTCCCAGTGCAGTTGGTAACATTATGCATCAAAAACAATTTTTGCTAGTGTACTTGCTCCAAATTATTGTTTCAAGTGTTGTAAGCTCTATTTGTAATTGATTGAAGATTTAATATTTGGTGTGTAGACTTTTTATATGTTCATATGTCTTGGACCTGCCTCAGTATTTTAATGATTCATTTTAATGTTTTATTAATGTTGGAATGAATGATGATTCTTATGATGGAATATTGAATCAACGTGTTTTTTTATTAATGTTCTTTTTAGTAATTTTTACAATTTATTTTAACTTATAAGTCATTATCAACAAAACACCTTCACATCTTGTTTTAAATTTTAAATTATAAGTTTGATATCATGCCATGGTATAAAAGTTACTAGACAAAGAGAATCCATTACTTTCCACAACATGTGTAACTTGGATTCAATGTCTTCAGGTTGGCAAGTTATTTTAAGTAATAGTTTGAAAGAAAAAAAATGGAAAGAGTCAGTAAGACACTTGGACATTGTAGAAACAAAAAAGAAGGTAACTCAATCCGTGAAATAAAGAGCAAAAGGGAAAGAAGACTGAAGATGTACCAGTGACCGGGAGGAAAGAATCGAGATATGTAGTAGCGCAAACTTTTTAATATCAGGTTTTCAAAACTTTAATGTGACATAACATAGGGATTGGACTAAAAGTTGGGAAACAGGTAGTCACTGGAAGAGGTAGTTCTTAATCGATTGCATCAACTAAGAGCTCTGCCGGGACCGCGGATGTTAGATCCGTGAACAACTAGGGCATTTGACGCGTTTAAGTGTTGATTTTAACTCCTTAATTTGCAAACGAAACAAATTGCCCCTACTGTATCTCACGTACAAATCCATCAGTGATTCCTTACCTGGCTCATAAAAACTAAGTTTTTTTTTTGTCAAGATTCGCCAATTTGTCATTGACCATTGACTAATCTAGAAGAATCTTCATGCATCTAAATCCCCGTCGAATCTTTCCAATTCACTGAGCATATTTGTTTTATTTTGGATGATCTTGTGAGGTACAAGATGATCCACGTGCTCTTGGGACAGTGGATTGGGCTCAGGTAATTACAGAAGGTAACAGGGCAAAGCATGGTTCAAAGTATTGGGCGATACCGTTACACAATATTGGTAAATATAAAACGACCATAGAAGCAAGTCCAAGCGTTATGTATCACATGATTTTTATAATGTTATTAAATAGCAGCTTTGTATGTATTTAATTTCATTATTTTACTTATTCTTATCTTTTAGTATATATTTATAATTTTTAAATTTTTATGCAATATATAGACTGGGATATCGATTTCCGATATCGCATGAAGAATTGATTGCCCAATATGTCTTCTGATACTTTGACTTTGAGGAACTAAGTGCTATAAGGTATGGGCGGTAGGAACCACCTCTAGAATCCTGCTTGAGTTTCGCCGCCCCTCTGAGAAATATTAACTTTCTTTTTTTTTGGCCTGGTATTCGTGTATTGCTTGTTGGCCTTGTGAGGGAGTCCAGGTTCTCTAGTTTGATACAAATAACTGATGGGACTGACTGATCCTGGATGCAGACATTAGGAATTTAATTTGAGGAGATCATAATACTCCAATCCTACATTGAAACATGCGGGGTGAACTGAACTGTATATATTCTATTAACTTGTGGTAGTACACCAAGATGACCCAGAAGTTGTTGGGACAGTGGGTTGAGCTTTTAATCCAGGCTTGGTTTGGTGGCGCTGGTCGTTATATTAGCTCTTTTTGGAGCTTCACTCTAGGTTAATTATTTGTATAAATTAGAGGTTTCACGGTGTTTTGGGGTTTTTTACTCTGTTTGGGTGTTAACTTGTTATTGCAACTTTAGTTGGTTATGATTCTTGTCATTCTTGTGGAGTTGATTATTTTACTAGTGGACCTAGTACCCTAAGGCTATGTTTGTTTGCAAAAATGATGGGTGAGATATGATTATTTGTACTAATTTATTACCCCACTCAATTATTTTATCCCATGATTAATCCGTTATTTAATCCCATAAACTTTGTTTTATCATTTCTAAGGCTATTTGATGATAGAATATAATCTCAAGTGAAAATATGGTATTATATAATCCCCCTATTGAGGTATCAAATGACTGTAGAAGTGATCAAAAATAGTTCATGGATTAAATAACGGACTAATAATGGGATAAAATAATCCAAAATGATAATAAATTAGTAATTTAGTACAAATAGTCCTATCTCATTTATCATTTTTGCAAACAAACATAGCGTATAGGCAATTTTGTCTTGTACCTTCAAATTGAAAATTTCGTAAAGCACACTGCTTACTATGGTATACATATGATTTTGTGATGAAACTTGGAATGTAAACAAACATTCTCTGTACATACTGATGCGCCTACAATGAAAATTCTTGAGATCCAATAGTTGCAATAATTCTAGAAAGCCTTTTTCTCTATTTCGAGCTAGTACTTTGGCCTGCACTTTCTACACTTTATTTAACGTTTGCAGATGATTCTAATGCAACCTAATAATTTCAATGTTGTTTGAGACAGAGATGACTTGTTCAAATGTTATTTTCATGGGATAACAGCGAAGTCATTTAAGCTCAAAAAATATTTTTTTATTTTCTTTCCAAATTATGTGTGAATGAATAAATTGTTTTCTTACTCCCCTTTTCCCCCTCACTCTTTATGTTTGCAGAAGCAGTCAAGTTATTGAAGAAAACGTACTTCAGTGGAGGTTTGTGGTCAGACCTCTTTTACCAATAAAATTAAGAGGTGCTACTTTCATTCACTGTTGACTTTTTTGCAGGCACAGTGGATGCATCCATTGCTGATATTGACTTTGTCAGAAGAAGAAAAGGTGCTGAGGAGTCTTTTGAAGATGGTACCATATCATTCTTGAGCATTGCATCCATTCACCATGGGTTCAATATTCTCAATACTTTAACGATGTCTGCTATCTCGCGGTATGTCTGTTAAGCTTTTGCATAAACAAACACAATCTTTGTAGTCATCTTGGTTATGCTTTAGATGAATTTGGGTTACCAATTCCACTAGCTACTCGTAGTAATTTTAGTGGATTATATGTAATTCTTCTTTCCAGAGTACATCTTTTTTTTAAAAATTTATTTTAACAGAAAAATATTATATTCACTTTAAAGTCAACAAATTATGCTTCGGTTTTTATTGCCATCAGCTTATCTTTACGACATGTGGTATGATGATTGTAAAATCTACAATCCCCCTTCCATGGGATGGTCATCAAAGATAAAAGATTTACAGCATAGTGGCATAGTACCAACCCCCACAGTGGAAATTTGGGTGCAAATCTCTTCCCTCCATAATGTTGATGATTTCAGTGATACCAAAATGACGACATGAGGAGTTTCTTATTGGCTTAATGGTCTTTTTAATATGGAGCAGTCCTGATGAATTTATTAAGTTCCATGAGCCCAGAAGTTAATTAAAAAAGGATAATATCGTTGCATAATATTTATATTTTCATTTTCAAATTGACAAAATTCTTTCTGCTTTCATGGAAAGATGAGGGAACGATAAAATTAGTTCCCTTCTCTCTCATTGGAGCAAGTTCACATCCTAGGTTTTTTTTTCTCAGTAAATTCATTTTTGAGTTAGCATTCTCATCTTGAATTGCTATCAAGTTCAAGAATATTGGTGTGTTTTCCATGTTTTCTTACTTTTTCTTGATTGGTATGCGAATACATAACCTCGTGTCTTCCTTGCGTATTAGTTCACCTGAAAATTCCGTGTTTTGATATGACCTATTACCTATATCTTGTTATTTTCAAGGCATACAACATCACTTGCCACATATGTGAGGAATAAGCTTTTGACCTTGAGGCATGATAATGGAGGCAATGTCTGCACAATTTACGGAGTTAATTCTAAGGTCAGATATCAAAATTTAAGTTATTATTCATAGAAGTTGGCAAGACAAGCTACTGCACCTTACCCAATTATTCAGACACCGTTTTTTCAATAATAAATATGCAAGACTTCAATGGTTCTTGGAACTAAATTAAAGTCTGGAGTTACTAACCCAAATCCGATCCTGTCAAAAGGAAACTCGATTGTTGGAACAAACATAACACTTGTGGAGTTGAGGCTTTTTCTCAAATTCTTCCTAAATTAGTAGTGGAACAAAAGATAAATTAAAAGTTCTCATAATTGTTCAAGTACAAAGACTGATGTTACAAATTGTTAGTGTTGCTATTCAAGAAAACAGAACGATGCAAGAGCTTGCATCAGTCCTTCTAAACTACTAATTTTATACAAATCAAAGCATAAATGAAATGATTTGTTGATTCAGTTGACATCCTAATGGTTTTCATTTTTTGTTGGGATGGAAGAGAAATGAAAAATGGAGAGGTTTTAAGACTTTTCTGCTTGCTCTTCATACTAAACAAACAAATACAATTCCCCTTCATTTTTCTCCACTTTCAATGTTCTTTCACTTTCCATTTTCTTCTCTAATTTTCCCTACCCCATCCCTTCTTCTAATGAGTCAAAACCCGGAAACACTATGCATATAGAAATCACTTTTTACCTCTTAATTTCAGCTTTGAGAAGTCAAAGCACATTAGACAGATCTGATCACTTTGAATCTTCTTCCTCTTTCTGTAGTTTCTTATAATTTTCGTATATCAATTAATGAATATAGTATCATTATAACTATGTTACTGTGGTGCTGGATGTGACCTGCATTTTCTGTCAATTTTATATTTTTACCTGGAATTTTGAAAGACTTGTGATATTAGTTTGAATTTACATTTTTAGGTGCCATGTAATCATCTGGGTCCAACTGTCTCATTCAATTTGAAGAGGTCAGATGGGTCTTGGTTTGGCTACCATGAGGTGGAAAAATTGGCTTCCCTATCTGGAATCCATATACGGGTAAGATTCGAGGAACAATTGTCTCCTTATATATATATATATATTCTTATATATTCCCCATTGGACAAGTAAAGCTTTGCAGTCCTATATATGAACCCTGTTGGCTAATTAAATTACCAGAACTTTTTTTGGACTGAATTCATCGACATGGTATTAGAGTAGGCAATGTCATTCATGTGAATGCCTCAGTGGGCAATTAATGTACGGGTTACTTCTCGTCTGCTATGAATTGTTTGTGTTCTTGGCTCATGGAACGCCATGTGTGAGGGGGCATGTTAAGAAACAAGTTATGTTTTGCGGTCCTACTCATACAATATAGGTTTGTTCGTGTACTAGCTTATGGTGCATTTGGAGGTCCAAACGCACTTGAGAATCTTGTTCGTTTAAAAGTAGCTTATTCCTAATGCAATTTATTTAACTCACAAACACAACGTTCTACGCAAAATTCATTCTTAATCGTGTTTTTTGCTCGTCTATTTCAATATGTGTGATCCACTCGTGCTCCCTCATGTTAATGTATAATCTTTTTGCTGCCTACTATTTCTATGAATTCTTTTTGTTTCATTCACCTAGTCCACTCCTTAAAGTATTCAATTGAGGTATCATTATAATATATTTGATACTCACCTATGACTGACATATATTCTTTCTTGATCTTCCTCCTCCATCCTCTCTCCTCCCGCAGTGGAGAAATGAGTTCTTTTAAGGACTAACCATGCTATTGAAGTTTAATTATATAAATTATGTGAGGGACATTAAGAGAAATGCCCTTGCAACCCCCTCAATCCATTAAAGATTATTCACGTTGTCTTTTTGGGTTTTTTTCCACGTTGACAAATTATTGGTCCAGAGTTCCTGTTAGGGTTTTCCTAACCTAAGTTGGAGAGATGAAAGATTTGCAGGGAAAATAGATTATTGGATTAAACATTGAAAAGCAGAAGAAAACAGATGAGAATGACTTGAGCAGTTACAGTTCTCCTATATTGGGAAGAATCGGACAATAATCGATCTTGTACTGGAAAAGGTTACCCCACCATGTCATTAACCAGGGTATTTTTAGAGGTCAATGGTCCTTGGTCACGTGCTGTTATTTGCCCCCATACACTGCTATGATGAAGCTAAGTGCTTATAATTTCCCTCTCGACAACCCATGTCTTTCTCTCAATCAATCCAATCCCTTAATCAATAATTCCAAGCACTTTGTGCCTCAATGAGTCTTCTGCCAATAGCCAAAGTGGCCTAAAGACTGGTTTTATTATGTGGCTTGTCATGAATAATCCAAGAGCTTGTTTGAGATCCAAGTACCCAGGTCTCCAATATGTCATCATGACATTTGCTGCACTCCGAGAGGTCCACATGTCACTCTTCATTGCAGTTGTGCACATGTCATTACTTAATAGATTGACTACCTGTTGTACACGTGTCATTATCCTTCGAGTGGCTCACGCACTTCCTTCACTAACACGCGCTGATTGACTATTCTGACTCATGTGCTCCAAATTCCATATGTGGCCCATACAAATCAAGCAATTATTTATGTTGATTTTGTAGTTATTAACGCTGTGAAAAGGCTAATTAAAGGTTTAAATAATTTATTACATTTAATGCCGGTCATTAATATGTGGGTAAAAATGGAGACTGGAAGATATATTATCAATATCACTGCACTCAGTTAGTTTCAAGTCTCAAATTTATTGCCCTAAGAGTACCATAGAGTCGTCTCAAACCATCACACAGGTCTACCCAAAAGATCATGGTAGTAACCTTTAAGTCTGTTAGGAAAGGGCAAGGAAAGGGCAAACTGGGAAGAGGGGAATAGTTAGTATATTTTGGAGTTAAATATTTTATGCACATGTAAGCACATGGAGGTTATTAGCGTATGAGTGAAGGATAAGAGAGTGGCGTAGGTTAGTAGTATTTACAATGTTCAGCATGTGATAACTATATATATGTGCAGAGGGAATAGTAATCTTCAAGTTTTGATATTATGCATTTTATGAATGAAATGAGGAGTAAAGCTTTCAGCTACTTCATTTCTATCTCTTTGCAACTCACGAACTAAATGAGAAATTCACCGAATTCTTCTACTTCTTCCTCCCTTTCTCTTTGTTTTCTCTAATTCTATCTATCTATCTATATCTCTGTTTCTCTCTTAAATTCTAGTTAGGCCACAACTAGGGCCTAACAAATTGGTATCAGAGCTCAAATTCTATCTAAACTCACCATCTTCTTCCTCTATTCATTGTCAAGATTAGGATAATTAATTTCTGTTTCTAATAAATTCAAAAAAAGATTTGAGTTTTTTAAGTTTGTTAGGATAGTTAGTCTGTTAGTTCATTTTTTTTGCATTTCATTTTTTTATGTAATGTGGTAGATTAGGATAGACTTCTATCCTATTTTTTGCATCTCCTATTTTTTATTTAATCTGGTAGATTAGGATAGACTTCTACCAGAACTACTTTGGATATAAATAGTTCTCTGTAACATCTATTAATTTAAGCAAAAAAAAAATAAAGATAAAGTTTTATTTTAATAAATTCTAAAAAACTTTCATGGTATCAGAGCATTTCTATTTTTATGTAACTAGACTTTTAATGTTTAAGCTTTAATGGCAAAACTGCCATGACCGAGGCTAAGCAAATAAAGAAGACTTCATCTTCCTCACAAGTGCTACAGAGAATGTGCAATATGAAACTACTATAGTAAACAGTGGTACAGTAGTAAACAGTTGTACAAGTTTTTTTCAACATCACATTCTTCCTTTCAACTTACCATTCACAAATTGAATGGAAAAAATTACCTAGAGTGGGCCCAATCCATGAAGCTAGCAATAGATGGCAAAGGCAAGCTCAGTCATTTAAATGGAGAAGTGAGCAAACCAACAGCAAATGACCCTAATCTGAAAACATGGAGGTCAGAGAACTCATTGGTAATTGCTTGGCTTATTAACTCAATGGAGCCAGCTATTGGAAAACCACTTCTCTTTTTACCAACTGCCAAAGATGTTTGATGTTTGGGAGGCAGTACCTGACATGAATTCATATTGGAGAATTCGACAAATTTTCGATTTAAAATCTAAGTTGTGACGAACAAGGCAAGGAGATCAGGAAGTCACGACATACTACAACCAGATGGTGACGTTATGGCAAGAGCTAAATCTGTGCTATGAAGATGAATGGGACTGCCCAAATGATAGTGTGAGGTACAGAAAAAGAAAGGAAAATGACCGAGTTTATGTGTTTCTTGCAGGACTCAATCATAATTTGGATGAGGTAAGAGGTCGGATCCTGGGCAGAAAACCTCTACCATCCATCAAAGAAGTTTTTTCAGAAGTTAGGAGGGACGAGGCTAGGCAAAAAGTGATGTTGACAGATCCAGAACCTAAGTCCAACTCAGAAATAGAAAGCTCGGCTCTTGTTTCTAGAGGATCTAATTCAGATGGAGATAGAAGGAAGAAATCATGGTGTGACCATTGCAAAAAATCATGGCATACGAAAGAGACGAGCTGGAAAATCCACGGCAAGCCCCATAATTTTAAGAAGAAGAACGAAAGTGACGGCAAAGCATTTCAGACCCTGAGTAAAGATTCTAAAGGACCAAAAATCAATTCAGAGATGCCTAATTTTACAAAGGAACAATTAGACCACCTGTACAAACTCTTTCAATCTCCACAATTCTCAAATCCTTTTTGCTCATTAGCTCAACAAGGTAATTATCTCATTGCAGCTCTCTTTAGTATAAAATCAAATGTTTATTGTCTTTGGATCATTGACTCTGGAGCCACTGATCACATGACTGGTTCTTCAAAAATATTCTCGTCTTATAAACCGTACAGGAAACAAAAAGATTAAAATTGCAGACGGTTCTCTTTCAACTATAGCTGGAAAGCATCAGTGTTCATTTCTCCTTTTCTTACACTTCATAATGTTCTCCATGTTCCAAATTTATCCTGCAATTTATTATCCATAAGTAAAATAACCCATGATCATTAGTGTCAAGCTAACTTTTATCCTTATTGTGAGTTTCAGGAACTAACTTCGGGGAGTACAATTGGCATTGCTAGAAAGATCGGTGGACTTTATTTCTTTTAAGATGGAACCGAATCGAGAAAACCTATACAAAGTAATTGTAATGAATCTATTTATGTTGCTAGTAGGGATGAAATAATGATGTGGCATTATAGATTAGGCCACCCAAGTTTTTTAATATTTAAAGCACTTGTTTCCAAGTTAGTTTAGAAATAAAAATCCATATTCATTTCACTGTGAATTTTGTGCTAAACATCATCACACCTCATTTCCATTACAACCATACAGAATTTCAAAACCTTTTTCATTAATACATAGTGATGTATGGCGGTCTTCAAGAATCTCAACACTTTCTGCTAAAAAATATTGTCACCTGTATAGATGACCACACACAATGGTAAGCTAGGTTTATTTACTTCGAGAAAAATCAGAAGAGGAGAAAGTTTGTAAAAAAAATTACACCATGGTGCTAACACAACTTCAAACAAAAATTCCAAGTTTTCCGTAGCGGCAATGAAAGAGTATTTCAACAAAGCTTTAGGGAAATTCTTCTTAGAAAAAGGTATAGTTCACCAAAGTTCTTGTAATGACACTCCCCAACAAAATGGAATAGCTGAACGAAAAAATAAACTCCTTTTGAAAGTGGCTAGAGCTTTATGTTTCACAAATAAAGTGCCCAAATACCTTTGGGGTGAAGCTATTATTCACAGCTACCTATCTCATAAATAGGATGCCTACTAGAATCTTAAATTTCAAAACACCTTTATAGGTGTTCACATATAGTCATCCTATATTTAGGCTATCATCTACACTTTCTAAAAAAGATGGGTGAACTGCCTTTGTCCATATTCATGACCATAATAGGGGAAATCTTGATCCTAGGGCTAGAAAATGTGTTTTTGTAGGATATGCACCTACTCAGAAAGGATATATATGCTTTGATCTGATTTCAAAAAAATTGTTTGTCACCATGGATGTAACCTTTTTTGAATCCAAACCTTTTTTTGCAACTCATCCTTGGGGGAAGAGCACAAGTGAAGATTCGGATGTATTTAAAATAGAAAGAACACCAACACCAAACCCAAACAATTTACTTTTACCATCAAATTCAAATCAATTTATTCACCCAAATGTTGAAATTTAAAGGATTGGATATAACCACCGCTGATGTCCTTTGAAAAAACTGCTGAAATTTTGGGCCAAAAAATCGATGTTTTGAATATTGAAAGTTTGAATGACTCATCTTCTCTGCCATCTCACAATCACGGTAATACTGACAACGGGAATAAAACAAGTACTAAAAGTTTAGAACTCTTGACCTACTTAAGGAGGAAGGATAACTCGAAGGAATGCAATCCCGATCCTCTACAAGGCCATGAATCTGAACCGAGGGAAGAACTAAACTCATCCGACTGTCCAGGTAAAAACTGATTCTTGTCAACCTTTCCAATTTATTTCTAACTCTAGTTTCGAGTCCTTTGATGATCTTAATATTCCCATTGCTATCCGTAAGGGTGTACGATCTTGATCTAGTGCCAAACATCCCTATAAAATTTAACAAGTATAATTCAGATGGATCTCTCGAAAGAATAAAACACGATTGGTTACCAAAGGTTTTACTCAAACCTATGGTATTGATTATCTCGAGACCTTCGCTCCAGTGGCAAAGTTGAATACTTCGAGAGTGCTTCTTTCAATTGCAGCAAATCTTGACTGGCCTCTTCAACAGTTAGATGTGAATAATGCGTTTCTAAATGGTAATTTGGAGAAGAAAGTTTATATGGATCCACCGAATGAATTTGATAAACACTTTGGATCTAAGGTATGTAAGCTGAAGAAGTCATTATACGGGCTCAAGCAATCTCCAAGAGCTTGGTTTGAACGATTCACATTGCAATTTTGATAGTATAATGTGGATGATATATTTCTTAATGGGGATAATGTCATTGAAATGGATCGATTGAAGTAAAGTCTAGCTTTGGAATTTGAAAGTAAAGATTTGGGGTTTATAAGATACTTTCTTGGAATGGAAGTTACTCGTTCAAAAGGGGTATTGTTGTCTCACAAAGAAAATACATTTTTGATCTCCTTAAAGAAACGGGAATGAGTGGATGTAGACCTGCCGATGCTCCAATCGATCCTAACAGAAACTAGGAGATACCAAGGATGGAAATCCTGTGAATACAACTCGGTACTAGAAGTTGGTGGGAAAACTGATCTATTTATCTCACACCCGACCAGATAATTTGCAGTTAGCATAGTAAGTCGGTTTATGCACTCACCCTATAAAGTACATCTTGAGACAATATACCGTATCCTAAGATATTTGAAAAATACTCTCTAGGAAAGGGATTGTTGTTCAAGAAGAGTGAGCATAAGACTATCAAGCATATGACGTGATGCGAATTCAAGGTGTTCATTCATCGACAAAAGATCCAAATCAGGTTACTGCACCTATATATATGGGGAAATTTAGTCACTTGGAGGAGCAAAAAACAAAGTGTAGTAGCACGAAGTAGTGCAGAAGCTGAGTATTGGGCCATGGCACATGGAGTATGTGAGATATTGTGGCTAAAAAAGATTCTTGAATATTAAAAAGACCACTAGAGATGCTTATAAAACTATATCGTGACAACAAAGCTGCGATTAACATTGCTCATAACCTTGTGCAACATGATAGAACCAAATATGTTGAGATTGACAAACACTTCATAAAAGAGAAATTGGAGGCTGGTATTATTTGTATGCCGTTTGTAAGGCTGTAAACGAGCCAAATTGTTCGGGCTCGACTCGAATCGAAAAAATATGAGTGAGACTCGGATTCATTAATAATATGATCCAAATCTGAGCATTAAAAATAGTTCGAATAAAAATATGAGTAGAATCTGAGCAAGGTTATACTCTACTCGTTTAATATTCAAACTACTCGAATTCTTGATTGTGATTCGATACATACTCGGTTGATACAGATTCGATTAGATGTTCGATACATACTCTGTTGATATATACAAATTTAAATCAAATTAGTATAATTGATTATTATTAAAAAAAATTAATTTTAATTGTAATTTTATATTTGTAAAGTGTAATAGTAAATATATTTTCTCATTTCTAAGTAAAATAACAATTCAATTTATAATTATATTTATTATAAAACTAGTTATTATGTGGAAACTCGAATTCGAGCTTGAATTTGAAGCTCACGAGTAGTTTGAATAAATATTCGAGTCAAGTCGGATCGAATTCGAGTAATAAATATTCGAGTCGAGTCGAATCTGAGTAGAATTTTTCAAATACAATTCGAATTCGAGTCGAATTCGATTACGAATTTATCATTTCGAGTCGAATTCGAGTAGCTCTCTGTTCGCTTCGGTTCGACTTGTTTACATCCTTAGCCGTTTGTTCCGACGACACAACAAATAGCTGACATTCTTACAAAAGGATTGTTCAGATCAAGCTTTGGGTTTCTCAACATCAAGTTAGGCATGATAGATATCTATGCACCAACTTGTGGGGGAGTGTCGAAGATTAGGATAATTAGTTTTTATTTCTAATAAATTCAAATTAAGATTTGAATTAGTCTGTTAGGGGAGTTAGTCTGTTAGTTGTTCCTATTTTTTTACATTTCCTATTTTTATGTAATCTGGAAGATTAGGATAGCCTTTTATCCTATGTTTTGAATCTTCTATTTTTATGTAATTTGGTAGATTAGGATAGACTTCTACCAGAACTACCTTGGTTATAAATATCCCCTGTAACATCTATTAATTTAAAGCAAATAAAGACAAGTTCTCTTCCTTCTCAAAAACTTTCAAAATCAAATCCCAGTTGATTTAAATTCCCAAAAACTTAACAATTTCAACTATAATCACGGTGTTTACACTTGTTACTGCAGTGGTAATTAGTGTTCATGTTATATTTTGATCCTTGGTGCTATAGCTTGTTTTGTGTGCCCATTTACTCAACTAAAATTCAACTAATAAGCAATTAAACTTGTTCTATTTCGGATACTCAGTTGTTTCACTGAGGATATCCATCTCCTGCTTATAAAACCACTCAAGCTCACTTACTCTCACTAAAGTAGTGTTGTTACTGCTTAGGATTAATTTTCAATCTCAGAATCACAATTGTTTTGTGATTCATTCCTTTCTATTCCCTGTAATCATGGCTGGTCCTTCACAATTGCTGCAAAGTTACAGGGAGTACACCAATGGAAACTGCAACTCATTGATGAGAAGATGGATTACTTTATGGGTGGGATGAATGAGTTGTTGAAGCAAAGAGGCTCGCTCAGATAATGAAGATGGGTTTGAGAATCTTTTTGGGAACAAGGAAAGGGGCAAGAGGCCTGTTTATATGGGGCAAAGGAGAGATAAAGGCTTCTTTAGAGACCCTAGGCATGCTAAGAAAGAAAGAGCAAGGGGAGATGAAGAAGATGATGCTCAATGGAGGAGAAGGAACCAAAATGAAGATGTTGATGAAAAGAGGAGAGAACTTAAACATCTTAAATTGGTGTTTCCATCATTTACCAAGGGTGATAATTCTAAGAGTCAGATTTAAGACTGAGGAGTACTTTAGCATCTATGGAATCTACTCCCAGAGGAGGATTGCCATATATGGGATGCATTTATATGGCTTTCCAAAATATTGGTACAAGTCCTATGTTAATGGCAAGGATGGGCTTACATAGAGGGAGTTTGTAAGAGACTTCACTGTGAGGTTCACCGTTCACTGAGGCAGGTTTGGAAAACATATTTATTGAAGCAAGTAGGAACTGTGAATGCATACTATGATGAGTTTGAAAGCCATTAAGGGGAAGTTGCCTCACTTTACTGAGGACTTCTTTGTGGGGAATTTCATTGATGCTCAAGGAAGACTCTAAGAAAATGGTAAAGTTGCTTGACCCAGATACTCTATCCCAAGCCTTCAAACAAGCCAAGTTCTATGAGAGTCCTATTCCTAAACTTGCCAACGATATCCTAAATCACAACCCAACTCCACCAACACTCAGCCCAACTACAAAAAGGACCTTCCTGCACCACCTGCAACCAAAACACCACTACTCACTTATCCCAAAAAGGAATTTATTAAGGCGAAACCTATTACTGAAGTCCAAAGAGATGAGAGGATGGCCAAGGGCCTATGTTTTTATTGTGACGAGAAATATACCATGGGACACCAATGTAAGGCTCCCCATAATATCATGATCACTTGTGAGGATTTCCTGTACTGTAAGGACTCTCAAGAATGTGAGAAATATTCTAGACCTCCCAATATGATGAAGAGCCCAAGAACAGCATCCCACATGATTCACCAACATAGGAAAGCCTAGAAGTATCTCTTAATGCCCTTGAAGGATAATCCGACCCACAAACTATGAAGATGACTAGGTATATAGGAAAGAGGCTCATTTCCATACTTACTGACGGTGGGAGTTCTCACAACTTCCTAGACCCTAAAATAGCTCAAAGGCTTAAGTGTGCTTTGGCACCTACTCAACCCATGCTTGTCTTTGTAGCAAATGGGAGCCAACTCACAAGCGAACAACAGTGCACAAAGTTCCATGGAAGATGGGTGACTTTTTTGTTTAAGGACACAGTTAGGTTGCTACCCCTAGGGGGCTGTGATATGGTGCTGGAGTACAATGACTTAAAAAATTGGGACCAATTACTTTTGACTATGAGAACCTAACCATAAAATTCAGTTATGGTGGGAAACCAGTTGAGTTGCAAGGTATGGTAAGAAGCTCTTTACCAGAGCTTAAGATGATAACCTTGGAAGGACTAGTAGAGCACATCAGAAACCAGGAGCATGGTCTTCTAGTGGTAGTCCATTCAATCCCTGATCCAACCAGAGCACCTAAAACACAAAGTTATCAACCGAGCTGCAATTCTATAACCATCCCTAACCCAAACACAGAACCAGAATTACAAACTCTGCTTAAAGAATACTCAGATATATTCCAAGACCCCCAAGGTATGCCACCAAAAAGGTCTCTAGACCACAACATTCCTCTTGAGGCTAATTCATTACCCTTCTCTATTAGGTCTTACAAATGCTCCTATGACCAAAAGAATGAAATAGAGAGGCAGTCTTGGAAATGTTGCACTCTGGAATCACAAGGCGTAGCCAGAGTCCATATGCATCTCCTTTACTCTTAGTCAAGAAGAAAGATGGTAGTTGGAGGTTCTGTGTAGACTACAGACATCTCAACTCCCTCACCATAAAAAAACAAGTATCCTATTCCACTCAAAGTTTTAAACTAGATGAACTGCAAGGAGCTAAAGTCTTCACTAAGCTAGTACCACCAAGTTAGAATGAAAGAAGAAGACGTTGAGAAAACAACTTTTAGAGCCAAGGATTGTTTGAATTCACAGTCATGCCCTTTGGGCTTACCAATGCACCTGCTACAACAAAATTTGATGAACCAATTAGTTCAACTCTCCTTAGAAAGCATGTACTGGTATTCTTTGATGACATCCTAGTATATTCTAAGGATATGAAAGAGCATTTCAAACATCTTAAAGAAGTGTTTCAAGTCATGAGAGAGAATCAGTTGTTTGCTAAAATGAGTAAGTTTGGTTTCGCCAAATCTCAAATTGACTACTTGGGGCATGTCATTTCAAGTACAGGAGTAGCAGTTGATCCTTCTAAAGTCCAAGATGTGCTAGATTGGCCTGCCCCTAAAACCATCAAATAGCTAAGAGGTTTCCTTTGTCTCACTGGATATTACAGAAAATTCATAAAGGGATATGAAACTATTGCTAAACCCCTTACCATATTATTTCATAAAGGAAAATTTGGGTGGAACTTAGAAGTTGAACAGTCCTTCATACCTATTAAAAAAACCCTCACAACCTCTTCAGTTCTAGCATTGCCAGACTTTACCAAAACCTTTGAAGTGGAGACTGATGCATCAAGCTCTGGAATAGGTGCCATCCTAATACAAGAAGGTAGACCTTTGGAATACTTTAGCAAGGCATTAGGACCCAAGGCTCAGTCTTATTCAACCTATGAGAAGGAGCTCATGGTTGTGGCAGCTATAAAGAGATGGTCTTCTTACCTTGGACAAAGACAGTTCATCATTAGAACAAACCATCAATCCTCAAGTATTTCCTTGAACAAATAGTAACTTGTCTGCAACAAAGGTGGATGAGCAAACTTTTGGGATATGACTACATCATTACTTACAAGAAAGGGAAGGATAACACATCTGCAGACAAGAACACTTTCATGAGGACATGAAAAATTTCAAGGGGGAGGGAATGTCAGGAAAGGCCAGAGGGAATAGTTAGTAACTTAGTATATTCTAGAGTTAGATATTTTATGCACATGTAAGCACATGGCAGGTTAGGAGTATTTACAATTTTCAGCATGTGATAGCTATATATATTTGTAGAGGGAAGAGTAATCCCCAAGTTTTGATATTATGCATTGTATGAATAAAATGAGGAGTAAAGCTTTCAACTACTCCCTTTCTATCTCTCTATCTCTTTGCAACTCATGAACTCAGTGAGAAATTCACCGAGTTCTTCTACTTCATCCCTTTCTCTCTATTTTCTCTAATTCTATCTATCTATATCTTTATTTCTCTCTTAAATTCAAGTTAGGCCAGGGCCTCACAAAGTCTTATGTACATTGTATATCCACATTTTTCGATGAGGAATTGGGGTATCACACAGAGGGTAACAAGTTTTTTGGATGGAGGGAGTGTATTGTAGTTAATTGATAAAATTTGCAACTCAATAGAAAGAAAAAGGAAGGAACAAAAAGAAGGTTTTAATTTAGTTGGGGAAAATTAAATAATTATCCTTCTACGAACAAAAAGAAAAATACGATGGGATGGAATACCTTGAGTCTTTTTTTTCACGGGCTTGTATCTCTTAATAGTAAGCTGTGGGTAGAGTCTTAACATATAAGTATTCAGTTTGCACTAAAAAGAAAGTTGAGTTTTACCTTAGTATATTATGACATCTACCCAAAACTTCTGAATTTAAAGCAGAAACAACTTATATTGCTCTAATATTCGAGAAACATTAATTGATAGGTGGTCCTACATTTCCGAAGTATCTCAAAATTGTCTGTCAATATGCTTAATCGCATTCTGCAAGAGACTCATGTTACCCAGCTCCTTCTGAAGCACATATGTATTGCTTCTACTTGTTTTTAGCGGTATACATTTTGACTATGCTTTATGCTCACTGCAAGTTGTAGATGACATGCATTGGCACTCCTACTAGCTATTTACTAATGGACATGCTGCACTTGAATCCAATCATGATAGATATGTTGTCTATTATCAGAAGCAAAGCATCATGAGGCATTTCAATTTGCTTATGCTATTAATTTGATATATTTAGCAAGCTTGTTTTAATGTTCAGGAGCAAATTAACTTAATTTACTGACAATCCTTTGTGGGATACTGACATTTGTTAACCTCCCCCCCTCCGGGGGAAACACCCCAAACCACCTTTCTTGTAAAGACAGGATCCTTTTGCAATCCTGGTGCATGTGCAAAGTATCTTGGTTTGTCTCACTCAGATCTTCTTTCCAATATCGAGGTAGTTCTTATTCTTTGGCTGAAATCTCCCATCTCTATGCTGTAGTTTGTTTTCAAGGAAAGCATCAAAATGCATCATTTAACAGTCTTATCTTCTGTTTATGTAGGCCGGGCATGTTTGTTGGGATGATCATGATATATTGCATGGGAAGCCTACTGGAGCTGTTAGAGTTTCCTTTGGTTATATGTCAACGTTTGAAGATGCCAGGGTAATTGCTTTCATCTTAAAAGGACAACGTGTCAGTTATTAATATACAAATTTGCGATTCTAGATGCTATATGCTTTGTGAGGATATATGCATATAACAAGATAATTGTTCTCCCGCCTGGAAACAAGAGTCCTATATTTTCCCTTGAATATTAAAGCTTTCATGTAAAACATTTGTTCATACATTTTTTTCCCAAATAATAAATTTTAGCATTAAAATTTAATGTTGAAGACGAATCATTCTAAAAAAATTATGGGTAACTGTTTAATACAAACCTTAGTATTTAGAACGGTGATTTATCTCTCTCTTTTTTTTATTACTAACATGCTACTTGAACAATTTTTATTTTGGTGAGATAAAATAAAATGTAATTCATGTAAAGTAATTGTTCGTTTTTATCAACATAATAGTTCATATCGATCTGAAGTTTTTCTGATGTTTTTCCTCCTTTCCAATTCTTGTGCAGAAATTTATGAGCTTCATACTGATTTCCTTTGTCTCATTGCCTTTTCAGTCTGGTCATTCAATTTTGCTGAGACCAAAGTCCATCAGTCCTCCAACTGAAGGTCACTTTTCCACATCCAATTTACGCTGTTGCATTCGAAAGTTTAACTTGCCTATGTACATTTTTCTTGCTATTTGAAAATAATGATTACTTCCTTGCTCTAATTATATGACGATGTCATCACGTGTTGTTATATTTTACAGTTCTGCTTACATATGTACCTTATTTGAACTTCAGGCCTTGAAGGAGCAATCTCCAGATACTATCTGCGGTCAATAACTATATATCCAATAAAGTCATGTGGCGGGTTCAGAGTGGACAGTTGGCCCTTAAGCAGTACTGGTAGCTATTTGTAAGCTGCATATTATATTAGCCCTCTCTTTTGAATGTAGTGTAGTTAATTTTAGTTAATTTCTCAATAATACTCCAAGTCTGATCTGAACAACCAAAAAATATGGTGTTGGAAACAGATATGGTGAAAGAGGAAAAAAAACTCTTAACAGAAGACATATTCTTTTAGAGTTTTATGGTAAATGGCAATGAAGACTATTACAGAAAGATTGAGTATGGTAATGCAGAGCCAGAATAGTATTTTAAGAGCGTTTGAGTCGGTGAAACTTCTAATTGGTGACACTTTTGATCCAGTTGGAGTTATGGGGTTCATAATACATCAAAACGAAGCTAACGACGGACTCGACAAGACACGTCGTCTTTGGCCATGAATTATGCTGTTTTAAGTCCAAAAACTTGTTTTAAGTAGGATTATGGATGTTCAAAGTTTTGGTCGAACTTGAAATTTGTTAATTAATTTTTATAAGTTTGTTGTCCCTTTTCCTATTTGGTGTTGGAAAGTTGGGTAAGACTATAAGTATGCCTTCTTAGGGTTTTTTCATTATGACTTTGATAGTTTTATACAAGATCATTTTCTTAGAGAATATTATCTTTCTTCCTTGTGGATTCAAGCAAGGGTTTATCTACATCCGTGTTAGGGCGCAAATTCTAACCATTTCTTCTAGCTGTATATATATATATATATATATGTGTGTGTGTGTGTGTGTGTGTGTGTGTGCGCGCGCGTATGTGTATATATATATATACACACTGTATTCTTATCTGACATATACTTGGTCAAATTTTGGCTATTTTTGACAATTGTTTGAAAGTTCAATGGTTTCTATGCAAAAAATTATTTTTGATATCTTGACAAGAGCTCAATGATTTTCCTGGTCATTAACTCATCTGTATAATACACTACTTGCTCTCTTTTTTTTCTCTGTTGCAAATTTTACTTAGTTTTGAGAAAAGACATTTCGTTGTAAAACATAGTGTTATTGCGGTGTATATATTCTAATTGCTGTTTATTGTTAAGTTGTTACAAAAGACAAGGCTGTGAAATATTTAGTTGAAAACAATTTTTTGGGATGTGTTATACATTATTGCTCTGTTATCTGTTGCAAAATTTTGCAGGATTGCTACATGATCGAGAATGGATTATCAAAAGCACAAGTGGTGAAATTCTTACCCAAAAGAAGGTTTAACTGTTTTACAGAGTGTTGCATTATACATCAGTTCATTTATATGCATAATTTTTTTTTGCACTGACTATGCATTTGTATACAATATTTTGGTTCATCTATATGCATAAATTTCTGATATGATGCTGTCAAATGAGAGATGAGGAGAGATATATTATTAGTTATCATTATCTAGAAGTAGCAAGTTTCATTTGATGGGAGTTAGTTATATGGGTGTAGTATAAGAAAGTTTATGTTAGCATATTTCCTATTGTGATAATATCTAGTTTAAAACTTTAAATGGCTAAGAAGAGTTATGTAATTGTCATGTAGACTCTGTTTTTGAGTTTTGGACGGAAAAGAAAAGAATAGAAAACTTAAATTAGAGCAGAAAAGAAAGAATAGAAAAGTTGAAGTTTTTCTTTTTGTTGTTTCTGAGTTTTTAATAGAAAAGAATAGAAAATTTTTAAAAAAATATTCTTGCGTTTGAGTTCCAATGAAAAAAAAAGAAAAGAAAAATATCACTTTTACAAATTTAACCTTCTATTAGTTATAACATTGAACCATGAATAAAAATATGCAAGATAAATTTAATCAAAGAAAAAATTTCATAATCAAATACAAATATCCAAATAAATGTTTAACAAAAATTACTTCTACAAAGTCATTGTCATACTATACCCAAAAGTCATCAAACATAATTTGAATTCGAGTTAAAGTATGTTTTAGAAACTAAAATTCATTGTTTGGCTTAATCACAAAGTCTTATACTCACCTTGTGATATATTGTGATAATACAACCACCACTACTACCAATAATAATAATAATAACAAAACCGGATAGGAGTTGGAGGTAGCAACAAAATAATGAGTGGTGACGTGCAAATTATAATTAACACATTAAAAAAAATAACAATAAAATAATTTTAAATTTATTTTTAGTGGTCTTATAAAATAATATAAAATGATAAGTACACATTAAAAAAAATAAAAATAAAATAGTTTTAAATTTATTTTAAAATTAAAATAACTGTACTTTTAATCTTCTTTTTTTGACACGGAGGGTGTAACGGGATGAATTTATTGAGTCGTGATTCTGGGGACAAAATCCTTTTAAGGGGGGAAAGTTGTGACGAACGAGATTTTGTAATTTAATTTGAATATTTATTGAATTAAATAAATATTTTCGATGATTTAATTATTAGATTAAATAATTAATTGATGAAATTGTGGTAGATTAATTTAATTATATGTGTTATATTAATTAAATTAATGGGGAGAATTTTTATTATTCAAATTATGTATTTATGTGAGCTTATTGAATTAAATGAAATATTTAATAAGCATAATGTTATTTTAATTAATTTAATGATTAATTAGAGATTTAATAATTTGACATAATTAATAAATGAGAAATTATTATATGTTATTTACAATAAATTAAATAAGATACATGATTTATTGTGTAATTGGGCATGATTAAAACTATATTATAAGGATTAATTAAATTAAATTGGAATGAGTTTGTTAAGAATAGTCAAACAAGGCCCTATGGAAAGTTGGGAGCAGTTAACCCATGATTGGATTAACTGACCACACAGCGTCAGTTCTTATAATGTACGCTTCCTTTATTTTCTAAGTCTGGCAAAACAAGTCACAGAGAGAAATTGAGAATCAGTAAGATTAAAGGAGAAGAATTGTGAAAAAAATTAGAAGTTGTGATCATCATTGTGTAATCCAAGCAGAGTAATCAAGGGTAAACCCTTAATTTCAAGTTTTATTTACGTTTTTCAAGTTTTCATGAAAAATGGCTTTCAAGTCTATGTTCAAGTCTCTGTAATTGTTAAGAGCAATAATTGTGTATATATATATATGTTAATATGCTATCATAACATGTTATCTACCATCTTTGTATGTTTTCAAAGCATTAAATCCATACAAATATATAGTAATTGGATTATTTTAAAAGTGACAGAGTATAAAAGTGTATATATGGCCATATGGCCCTTGCGTACAAATTTAATGCTTTAATCATATGTTGTATCAAAAATTTACACTTGTGTATCCTTATGTATGTTAAAACGAAGAAATTAAACTTCGAATGGACAGATTTGGGGTTATAATGAACTCGTAGTATCAATTTTATGTTTTATCTTCAAAAAACTTTCACAATCACCAAGAACATGAAATTACATGATTTGATTCTGGAAATTGTATGTTTTAACTTGTTAAAATCATGCTAGAAGGGTTGGGTAGTAGTTATATGTGTATTACAGTGTCTGGGTATGCTTGTGAATGAATTAATTGGGTGTTTTAGCCATGTTCTGCAATTTTTCGCGAATTGCAGATTCGTTCTCGTATGCCGCTACCAGTAGCGCCGATCGCAGAGCTTAAGAAGACCGCTGCACAATACGGCCATGAGCTTAAAGACTGTACAGCAATACATGACCACACCGCATCGCTTATTGTCAGCTGCAATAATAATATCACGTTGATGGTGGCAATGCATACCTCCGCAGATAATGTCCAAAAATGAGAATTTAACTGTTTAAATAACGAGATGTTAAAATAGGTTCTTAACATGTCAATAAGGCATTTACATGTTGATTGAATTGTTGAATACGTAGTTAGCTTGTTGTTCGTGTAGTGTAATATTATGTGAAAACAAGTATGGTAAGTTGATAAAGTCATAATCAGAGTTGGACAAAAAGAATGAACTTGTGATGACTAGTTACGTTATAATTGACTGGTATTATGAATGTAAATGGTATGTAGGATTAAATCAAGGAACGTGTATAATTAATGTGTAATCTACGCACGAGGCAAGTTTCCTAACCCTACTTGTTATCGCGTTGCAAGTTTCTAAAGTTTACTTCTTTTTAATGAGCAAGTTCTAGAACTTTATTCTATATCCAATTAGTTCTTGCTATTTATTGATCAAGTTCAAAATGTCATAATAAATGTTATTAATCTTTTCCAAGTATGATTCATGTTGTACAATGCTTATTCCATTGTATACCTCTTAAGCTTATTATATCATTTATTGTTAAACCTTGTAAGACTAGCAAACCCTTATTGATTCGATTAGTCCATAGTTGATGAATGTTCTAAATTTCAGAACCTTCGTTGAATTTATCCAAACCAAACTTCCTTTGGTGCGGACTCTAATGTCAAACTGAGATGAACAACCCTGTATAGGGAATTACTTGTGCTTTAGTGTTAAGATATGTGCACAAGATGGTACTAAGGTGAATTTCCCAAGTCACGAGAAGAGTCCATAGTCTTATGACTGTTAAAGGTTTCAAGTTTAACCCTTGATAACCTAGGACATAGTTCATGATCTTATGACCCTCAGAAGTCCTTTTGTTTCTTGTTATTCATTCTTGATTCAAAATTTGAGTTTCTTATTCCAGAAGTCTTTGATTCACTCGCATGTTATTATATTGTTGTTTCATTATTATACTTATGGGCAATTGTGCTAACTCTTGCGTAATAATAATATTGTAGTTAAGAACGAAAGGTCCGACGAACCTTCTTCTAGCAAAGACTAGGGCAAGATTAACAAGTGATGAAGACTTGTTGTTTATGTGATTACGTATTTATGTTTTATACTTATGTTAATGTTGCGTAAGACTATTAATTGTTTATGTTTCCGCATTTGAGATTTAAGGTTAATATGTCCTGGGATTGATGTACTTATTTCAGATGATGTAACTCCTTAAGGAGAGGATTTATTTCTATATATTTATGCTTTCAATTATTATGGGTAGATAGACATGATGTTTGGATAGTGAACACCAAATCATGTGGGAATTTAAGTACCCGGATTTGGGGGTGTCACAGGTTGGTATCAAAGCTGTAGGTTATGAACCTTAGGTGGGGGAACAACCTTAGGTAGTAGTCTCTTATAGGAGATCAAGAACATAGTAGTGGTAAACTCTTATCGAGTTCTAAGAAATTAATTTCTTAATTCATTAAAGTTAATAAAAGACTTTACGTGCTTATGTGTTAATTATGTGCTCGTTGGTACAACTTAGTAACTAAAACTTAAAACCGTGTTGTCAGGATGTCGAATATTGGAGGAGCTAGTCGAGCTGGGGAGGAGGAACCCCGAGTACCTACAGAGGAGGAGGCCCGAGATATTCATGTTGTCAGGTAGCAGTTGGTACATAGAGAGTCATCTCCATTGATCACTGTTGTTGGTCAGGAGCATGAGCCTGAGCCTGAGCCTGAGCCTGAGCCTGAGCCTGAGACTGATCCAGAGGAGGATCCTGAGGAAGAAGATGAGTTCCCACCGAACTCTATCAGTGTTGAGATGTATGACGAGCTATATGACCGTAACGTAGAGTTACGTGACACTGCTCAGAACTCAAATGAAAGCTTGGACGATTATTCAACAAATTAGCATCGAAAGTGTAGGGATGGAGGGAGGTTGTGATCTACACACACGCCTAGTGAAACGTAGAGTGGGATTTCGTTCATAGAGGGGACAAATCAAGAGAAGTCCGAGGAAATAGAGAAGTCAAGAATGAATCAAGGGAGAGCTTCAAAGTAAAGGCCGATTATCATAAAGCAGGAGGCCTGGGTAAGGGAATCACGTCAGGCCGATCTTCGGCAAGTAAGAGGATTGTCGATGCTAAGAAGGCTAAGCTTGGGGGAGACGATTTTACACTTCAAAAATGCAATGGATGAGGCTCGTGGATCGAAAGGCGAGATACTCAATTCTGGGCCAAGGATTACTATAGCTGGTGACGATGTCCGCATTATCAAGAAGAATGTAACAAGGCTATTCAACGCCTTAGCAGGCAATGATTGGAATAGTTTAATTGTGTGCAAACTTATCTGGTATTTAAATGTAAATTCCGATGTGTTTATAAACAAAGGAATTTTTAAATGTTTTAAATCCCGTAGATTCTTTATCTCAAGATAGTTGATGTAAATAGCAGTGATGCAATCGTAGTTTGTTAAAAACTTTTGATTAAATAAATATATCATGTTGTTTGAGAAAGTGTGTTAAGTGATTATGTTAAATTGTTTGAATTAAGCATTAAATATTTAGAGAATTGGATAAAGATCTAATAATCATATATTTTAACAGAAATATGCCACCGAGAAGAAGACAAACCACAACCAAATTTCAAGAAGAATCGATTTAACAACAAATAACAAAGAATCGCGTAACTTATTAATGCTAACCCTAAGCTCGTTCCACCACGCTATTCCCGCTCAAGAATTGAACAGTAAGTTTCGCACTGGTTATGGAGAGTTTTTGATGTTCATAATCAACCCCAAGCTCCACCCAATAATAAGGTTACATTCAGAGGACTTCGAGAAGTTTGGGACCGCCAGAGTTTAAAGGTCCCATGAACCCGATTCAATGCGTAAGCTCGCCATATCAAGTTACGGAGATGGAGAAAGTTTTGATGTCGCCAGAGTAGTAAAGTCGATGATCAAAATCGCCCACGCAACGTTCACATACTGCTCGGAAAGGGCAAGGCAAATAAGGTCCGGAGGAGAGAGTGATTACCCGGAGAGGTTCAAGATGTTTTCGAGATGAAGAGGATTTTCCACCACCGCAAAAACTCGTAACCAAACGGAGGTCCAGCTTTCGGAGTCAGAATGATCCGGAGGGCGTGAATAGAAATAATGCAAGTGGTATCCGCATATCAACCGATCAATAAGTTAAATGCAAGTTGCAGCTTCATGTTATTCATCATTCATGAAAGATATTTGTTGCTATTTATATCCGGATGACTTTGCTAAGAACTTAGAATTGCTTAAGGATTGAGTTAGAATACCCCATGAACATAGAAATTGCTAATAGAGAAATAACTTGTAAAGTACGACATAAGAATCGTAGAGTGGATATTAAGGGTATAATATCCGTGTTAACAGAGTCAGGATCTTGGAAAAGTCTTCAATGGATCTTCAGAATACCCCGCCTAATCCAAGAAAACTTCAGACCACCGACGACGCCTCCTACCGATCCCAATTGATCACGGGCCGACTTTGGATGGATCTACCGAAGTCAATTGATTTCGCACCAAACGCCGCCTCTCTATCGTTTTATGACGATTTAACAGAATTATTTCTATTCGCAATTTTTATGTTCACGGGTATTCTAACTCATCCTTAGGCAATTCTAAGTTCTTAGCAAAGTCATCTGATATAAATGAACAAGTAGCACCCGAATCAAATAATACATGAGCATTAACTTTATCGATCGAATGATACCGACACCACATCACGAGATCGCACTGCATCCCGTGACCGTCATGTCGAATGTCCTGCTATCTGGGCTTTTGGGGTCATGGGTTGGTCCCGCGATAGTCGATCACTTCCACCGTTGTTTCCCTATTTCCTCCTAATCCCCGCCTCCAGATCCCTTCTAGACACCCCTCGCAAGATGATCCTTCGAGCCACAAGTGAAGGTGCACCTTCTTCGTTAGATATTAGGTGTTATGTGGCCTTCCCGACCACAATTATAGACACTCTGCTTTTCCTTCATGCAAACTCCTGCATGAGCTTTTCCGTAGGTCAGTATGCTTCAATCCTCTTATTTCGACCTCCTCACGATTTCCAAATACGAGTTGTTGCACCACCTTCTCTCTCGATTATTACTACCTCCCGTGTTACTTCCACTAGCCTTATTAATTCCCTCAATTTAACCTCTCCTCTTCTCGATCCTCGATTATACTTGGTTATCGATCGCTCCACCTTCAACGAGTATGGCTTTCTCCAAAGATCCCAAATAACGCCTTCAATCAAACATCGACACTTTACTATACAAACTGTGGCTTCAAATTGCTCAAACCTTCTTACTTTTCTCTCATCCGTGTGCACTTGATATGTGGCGAACCTAGCCAACTCATTGAACCTCCATTTGGTTCTGCGAGCTGGTCGGAAAATACATCTCGAAAAACATCTCCTTGAACCTCTCCCAGGTAATCACTCCTCCTCCACGGACCTTATTTGCTTGCCACCAATAAGTGGCTTCGAATTTCAGCATGAACGTTGCGTAGGCGGTTTTCTGGTCCTCTCCAACTCTGGCGACATCAAAAACTTTCTCCATCTCCATAACCCAAGTGTGAGCTTCTATCGGGTTCATGGAGCCTTTAAACTCTGGCGATCCCACTGCCTTGAAGTCCTTGAATGTCGTATTGGGTGTAGCTTGGGTTTGATTATGAATCGCTTCCAATTTATTAAGTTCACCAATCACGAACGGGTTAGTATCAAGCGCTGTTGTTCGTCGATTCTTCTTGAAATGGGTCGACGGTTTTGTCTTCTTCTAAGTGGCATATTTCTCTAAAATATATGCTTATTAGATCTTTATCCAATTCTCTAAATATTTAAGGCTTAATTCAAACAATTTAACATAATCACTTAACACACTTTCTCAAACAACATGATATATTTATTTAATCAAAAGTTTTTAACAAACTACAATAGCATCACTGCTATTTACATCAACTATCCCGAGATAAAGAATCTACAGGATTTAAAACATTAAAATATTCCTTTGTTTATAAAGACATCGGAATTTACATTTAAATACCAGATAAGTTTGCACACAATTAAACTATTCCTATCACTGCATGCTAAGGCGTTGAATAGCCTTGCTACGTTCTTCTTTCATAACGCGGGACATCGTCTTGCGATCTAGCATGTACGATGGTAGTCCTTCGAACTGAATTGGGTATCTCATAACTCGATCCTGAGCCTCATCCATCAGATTTTGAAGTGTAGAGTACGCCCCCCAAGCTTAGCCTTCTTCGCACGCATAATCCTCTTTCGCAAGATCAAGACGACGTGATTCCTTACCCAAAGCCTCTCGCTATAGTCACCTTTACGAGCTCTCCTTCGCCCATTCTTCAACTTCTATTTCTGACTTTCTTCATTGTCCTTCTCGTGAACCAAATCCCACTATACGCTTTTCAGACGTGTGAAGAGTCACAACCTCCCTATCCTCCGCCGATGGTAATTTGTTGAATAATCGTCCGCTCATTGGGCCTTCCTAAACAAAGGTCACGAATCTCTATGTTACTACTATATAGCTCGTCATACATCTCAAAGACCGATAGAGTTTGGTGGGAACTCATCTTCTTCCTCGTGATCCTCCTCCGGATCGGCCTCGTGCTCATGCTCCTTACCAACAATAAAGGATCAATGGAGACGACTCTCTCTCAGACTAACCGCTTCCCCGACAACATGAATGTCTCTCGGCTCTTCCTCCTCAGGTACTCTGGTTCCTCCTCCTCGTAGGTACTAGGGTTCCTCCTCCCCACTCAACTATCTCCTCCAACATCCGGACATCCCGACAACACGCTTTTAAGTTTTAGTTACTAAGCTGTACCAACGAGCACATAATTAACACATAAGCACATAAAGTCTTTTATTATCTTTAATGAATTAAGAAATTCATTTCTTAGAACTCGATAAGAGTTTACCACTACTATGTTCTCGATCTCCTATAAGGCTACTACCTAAGGTTGTTCCCCACCTAAGGTTCATAACCCCATGCCTTTGATACCAACCCGTGACACCCCAAACCGCATTTAAATTCCCACATGATTTGGTGTTCACTATCCAAACATCATGTCTATCTACCCATAATAATTGAAAGCATAAATATATAGAAATAACATCATCTGAAATAAGTACATCAATCCCAGGTCATACTAACCTTAAATCTCAAATGCGGAAACATAAACAATTAATATTCTTACACAACATTAACACAAGTATAAAACATAAATACGTAATCACATAAACAAGTCTTCTTCACTTGTTAATCTTCGCCTCGCTTTTTTTAGAAAGAAAGCTCGCTTTGACCTTTCGTTTTAACTGCAATGTTATTATTACGCAAGAGTGAGCACAATTGCCCACAAGTATAATAATGAAACAACAATATAATAACATGCGAGTGAATCAAAGACTTCTGGAATAAGAAACTCAAATTTTGAATAACAAGAATCAAAATGACTTCTGAGGGTCATAAGACCTTGAACTATGTCCTAGGTTATCAAGGGTTAAACTTGAAACCTTTAACAGTCATGAAACTATGGACTCTTCTACTGCATTTAGGGGATCAGCCCTTAGTTACATTGCGACAATGCAGACAATATATTAACGCTAAAGCACAAGTAATTCCCTATACAGGGTTGTTCATCTCAGTTTGACATTAGAGTCCGTACCAAAGGAAGTTTGGTTTGGATAAATTTAACGAGGGTTCTGAAATTTAGAACGTTCATCAACTATGGACTAGTCGAATCAATAAGGGTTCACTAGTCTTACAAGGTTTAACAATAAATGATATAATAAACTTAAGAGGTATACAATAAAATAAGCATTGTACAACATGAATCATCTTGGAAAAGATTAATAACATTTAATATGACATTTTGAACTTGATCAATAAATAGCAAGAACTAATTGGATATAGAATATAGTTCTAGAATTTGCTCATTAAAAAGAAGTAAACTTTAGAAACTTGCAACGCGATAACAAGTAGGTTGGTGAAACTTGCCTCGCAAGCGTGATATTACACTTTAATTATACACGCTCCTCGATTTAATCCTACATACCATTTACATTCATAATACCAGTCAATTATAACGTAACTAGTCATCACAAGTTCATTCTTTTTGTCCAACTCTGATTATGACTTTACTTAGTCAACTTAACATACTAGTTTTCACATAATATTACACTACACGAACAACAAGCTAACTACGTATTCAATCAACATGTAAATGCCTGATTGACATGTTAAGAACCTATTTTAACATCTCGTTATATGTCTAACACATTTTTATATTCAATAGATTAGGTTACTACTACACTCACTGAATTTAAACAGTTAAATTCTCATTTTTGGACATTATCAAGATAATGGCGCTACGCGCGCCACCATCAAATATGATATCAGGCCTAAATGATAATGGCGTATGACGCCGGTCTTAAGCTTCAAAAATTGACGCCAAGATACCGTAACGCAATTCATGAAAAATTGCAGAATATGGCCAAAACACCCAATTAATTCATTCACAAGCATACCCAGACACTGTAATACACATATAACTACTACCCAACCCTTCTAGCATGGTTTTAACAAGTGAAAACATACAATTTCCAGAATCAAATCATGTAATTTCATGTTCTTGGTGATTTTGAAAGTTTTTTGAAGATAAAACATAAAATTGATACTACGGGTTCGTTATAACCCCAAATCTGTCCATTCGAAGTTTAATTTCTTTGTTTTAACATACATAAGGATACACAAGTGTAAATTTTTGATACAACATATGATTAAAGCATTAAATTTGTACGTAAGGGCCATATGGCCATATATACACTTTTATACTCTGTAACTTTTAAAATAATCCAATTACTATATATTTGTATGGATTTAATGCTTTGAAAACATACAAAGATGGTAGATAACATGTTATGATAGCATATTAACATATATATATATATACACAATTATTGCTCTTAACAATTACAGAGACTTGAACATAGACTTGAAAGCCATTTTTCATGAAAACTTTAATAACGTAAATAAAACTTGAAATTAAGGGTTTACCCTTGATTACTCTGCTTGGATTACACAATGATGATCACAACTTCTAGTTTTTTCACAATTCTTCTCCTTTAATCTTACTGATTCTCAATTTCTCTCTGTGACTTGTTTTGCTGTGGATTTAGAAAATAAAGGAAGTTAAGACATTATAAGAACTGACGCTGTGTGGTCAGTTAATCCGATCATGGGTTAACTGCACCCAACTTCCCATAGGGCCATGTTTGGCTATTCTTAACAAACTCATTCCTATTTAATTTAATTAATCCTTATAATATAGTTTTAATCATGTCATGCCCAATTACACAATAAATCAAGTATCTTATTTAATTTATTGTAAATAACATATAATAAGTTCTCATTTATTAATTATGTCAAATTATTAAATCTCTAATTAATTAAAATATGCTTATTAAATATTTCATTTAATTCAATAAGCTCACATAAACACATAATTTGAATAATAAAAGTTCTCCACATTAATTTAATAAATATAACACATATAATTAAATTAATCTACCACAATTTCATCAATTAATTATTTAATCTAATAATTAAATCATCGAAAAATATTTATTTAATTCAATAAATATTCAAATTAAATTAAAAAATCTCGTTCGTCACAGAGGGAGTATATACGTAGTATCATAAAAGGACACTCGAATTTATAAATTTTTTGGGTTAAATTCAGTGCCCCTCTTCTTCCTCTTATGTCGAGTTCTGAGGAAGGAAGGACAGCTTGAAGGTCTCTCTAATTAATTGATATAATATACATGGGTCTTTCTAGAAAAAAAGGTATGTATGATTCTGTTTTGCCAAATTCTCAAGTCACCTTTTTTTGGAAAGAAAACTTAATTTGATTAGGAATCTTATCTTTTTGTTTCGTTGATCTGATAATGGTTTTTATTAATGGGCTTGCTTAGGCTGTATTTGGGGACATGGGTTGTAATTTAAAATTTATTATATTGAAAGTTGAGGATAATATGAGAATTATAAAAATATTACTTATTCCAATTTCTATTTCGTCTAAATCAGGCCAATTTTGGATGGAAAACTTTGGCAGGAAAAGTGGCTAAATTTTCTATCCATTTCTTTTCTTTCTCGTTTATTAAAGAACTCAGAAACATAGAAATTGGAAAGAAAATTTGAATTTTCGGTCCATTTCTTTTATTTTCTGTCCATTTTAAAACTCAGAAACAGAGTAGTAATGAATAAAAACTAAGAAAATGAGTTAATGTTTGTGGCTCCATATCCTCTCTTATTCTGTATTCTATTCTTCTCCTATCTAAATTCTTTCTAAATTCTTCCTCTTATCCTCTGAATTCTCTTCTCAATTTCTTTTTAGTTTCTATTCTTAGTTGGGATCATCACAGGGCCTAACGGATACAATCTAATTCTTTGGGGTTGAGAGTCATAGGAAATTTTAGATGAAATTCCTGTTCGTCATCCCTTCGTCATCCTTACTTTCTTATTATGCATTCAGACTATTCTTTTCATTTTAAACTTGGTGTAAGCTTAAAAATGAAAATAATAGTTTAAATTTTGTTTGTTTATATTTCCGCTTGTGAGCATATTTAGTTTAAATGGCTAAGAAGAGTTATGTAATTGTCATGTGATGAATGAAAAATAAGAAAATGAGTTAATGTCTGTGGTTTCATATCCTCTCTTATTCTGTCATTCTATTCTTCTTCTATCTAAATTCTTCCTCTTATCCTCTGAATTCTCTTTCATTTTCTGTTTATTTTCTATTCTTAGTCGGGATCATCACATGGTCCTGACAGGTACAGTCTTATTCTTTGGGGCTGAGAGTCGTAAAAAAATTCGAGTAAATTCCTGTTTGTATCCCTTCATCATCCTATCACTTTCTTATTATGCGTTTAAATTATACTTCTCATTTTTAAGCTTCTTCTTGTTGCATCGCTAATGAAGCTAGCTACTTGTTTAAAACATCACTCTGTATCTGCAGTATACTACTGTAAGGTTACAAACACCATAAGGGTGTCAATTTTGACATATCACTGGGAACCACAGAACTAAGGCTCATTAGCGTATCCATGATCAAATTCTTCATTTGCATGTATTAGTGTTTACTCATAGCTCCACGTAAGTAAATTCTAATTAGAAGATTTCTATTACTGATTTAATTTGTTGCATAAAGTTCTAAGTCCTCTGCATTTGCTTTGCAGGTTCCGGACATGTGCTATATCAGTACATTTATTGACCTCAACTTGGGAATATTAATCGTAGAGTCACCTCGTTTCAAAGAAAAACTGCAGATTGAACTTAGATCAGATTCTTCTTTTTCTGGAAGAGATGAAATGGATATACATAATCAGAGGTGGGTGATTAAATACTCTGTCTTCTTAACTTCCATAGGAATATTATATACATGAAATTCTCCTACATCTTGGTGTCTATTATTTTACCCTGTGTGCACCACAATTTCTTTTGTTGGCAGACATAAGTAATGTGTTGAGGGACGCACAAAATTAATGGTTTGTTTAACCTGTTAACATAAGGGTAAGGGCTAGTTCAATGTACTATCACAAACATAATTAAAACCTTGAATCCACAATGAAGATCCACAAGGAAGATAAAGAAATCTCAAAGAGAAATTGATAATAATTGTCAAAGACTAGATATTATAGTTGTTTATATATTATATTTGTTGGTATGAAACTTAAGTAGATAGTTACAAGTGGCATAATCAATTTATCTTGAAGAGGCTGTAATCTGGTAACCTTACAATTATTTTATTTAAGCAAATAAACAATTTATTGAGGATTACTTTGTTACAAGTTTGATGTTTATATGAAACGTCTTTTAGCAAGACCTCAAAACTAAGCTCCAGTTTAATCAGGCTATCAAATATTTCTAAGCATAGCAGTGTTACTTTGATTCTTATTTCTTAGTTTTCACATTTTGCAGGCAACCAAAATCTTACGAAGTTTTGATGCTATATTTTTGAAAATTACTGTGCAAGTGGTGCACATTATTCGTTGCAAGAGTCAAATAAAAATGTGATAGTTATCATTTTTCAGTGTATCAAGCCCAGGGTTTTGATACTGAAGAATTCATTTATTTTTTTCTAATAGGTATGAAGTCCAGGTTTTTGGTGATGAGATTGACAATTGGTTTAGAAATGCCGTTGGCCGACCTTGTACTTTATTAAGAAGTTCTGCCTCAAAGAGTTACGCCTGTTCAAAAAGGAGCAGAAGCGTAGGGGCATGCGGGGATGATAAGAGCAGATTAAATTTTGTGAATGAAGCTCAGTTTTTGCTGATATCTGAGGAAAGTGTATCTGATCTCAACAACAGGTTAAGTTCAAGTATGTTCTGATTTCTGATATACTCCAATCTCGTCACACTGGCTATTTATTACCATTTAGCTCAAAGATTCCTCTAGCTTTCTTTCTTGTAGACTTGCTACTAAATGAGTTTATTGATTACTCTATGTTAGCAGATGTCATGTTAGTTGTTAGTAGAGTATATCAGTTGATATAGTTGTTAGTAGAGTATGGCAACACCTAATGGAGCATGGGCTCCTTGTACTTGTTGAAAGTTTTTTCGCTTCATGTAATCTAAGAAATATAAGATAATACATTTCTACAATTTTTTCTCCCTCTGTTCGCGGCTGATCTTAAATCATCTTAGAAAATCAGTCGAATCAATCCATTTGGAGAAAATAAGAACATAAGTGGTTTACCTATTGTCAGTCGATCAACACAGAAGTGTCAGACTCACCACCCGCCGCCGCACGCGCCTCCGCGTGCTTCCCCACTCGCCGGTCGCTGACGCCACGCGCCATTCTTTGTCAGCGCTTGAGACAGTTTTTGACGACCTTTTCCGGTGCGGATTGTTTTAGTGCAGTCGGTTCTCTCTCCTCTTGCCATCTACAGTAGTCGACTAGCGTGCAATTCAGGTTTGCTTGTATTGAGCATTCGTTTGGCCTATTTGTTCACTGTTAGTTTTCTAAACCTCTATACCGAGCATTCGTTTGGCCCTATTTGGTCTGTACTGGGCTTATTTGTTCACTATCTATTGTAATGTACTTGTTAGCTTTATTGCACTAAATTGATCTAACTGCTTCAGAAAACCCAATTTCTCCCTTATTGTTCACTCATTGCCATTTGTTTACTGTTATCCGTTGCATTTTTTGGAATAACCCTGCCATTTTTGTTGAGCATTTAGATTATCCTTGTTGATATTTCCTTAGATAATTCTTGCGACTCCTATTACCATGGCCGAATCTGGTTCCATTCATAATGACACTACAGAAACAAATAAAGGGCAGTTAATTAGAAACAATCATCTCATTTCTGCATTGGCTCTCAGTCCTTTTAAATTAGATGGATCCAATTACCTGGCATGGTCTCAAGCATGTCGTATGTCAATTGAGGCCAATCGTATGCAACATTTCATCAATGGGACAACTACTATGCCTGTACAACCGGGGATGACTCAAGAAGAATGGAAGTTTGATAATTCCATGGTCAAAACATGGATTTTTAATTCTATGGAATCAACTATTTGGAGTAGTTACATGTTTCTAGGCATTGCCTATGAACTTTGGGAGGCTATTTCCCATACTTTCTCTATTTCTGGTGATATGTCCAAGGCTTATGACATTCGTAAGCAAATCCGTGAGCTGGGTCAAGGGGAGAAGCCTGTTGCACAGTACTTTGCAAAGATTAATGCCCTTTGGCAGGAGCTTGATCATTACCGGGGTTTTTCTCCAAATGTATTGAGGATACCGCAACTTATCAGAAGTTTGTTAGCGAGGATCGAGTTGTTGATTTCTTGGCTAGTTTAAACATTGAGTTTGATCAAGTTCGAGCCCAACTGATTGGTCAGACACCTTTTCCATCATTGCGAGAGGCTCATGCTCGGGTCCAGCAAGAGAAAAGTAGACGTCGGGTGATGGTTCTAAATCTCCATCCAAATCAGCCTTGGTTGCTTTGAATCCTAAGCCGAGCATTCACATTCCATCTCCTATTGAGAAGTAGTCCCGCGACTGTGACTACTGTGGGCGAAAAATCATACCAGGGATCACTGCTATAAGCTTCATGGGTGTCCTAAAAGATGTGGAGGACGTTCTGGCCATGGCCGTGGCCGTGGATCCCAGGCCTACATATCTATTCCACCCCTTCCTGTTGACACACCCAGTACTTCTAAAACTACTACTGCCCTCACCCCTGTGGAGATCTCAGTTTTTTGGAAATTCTATTCACAATCTACTCCTTCTCTTTATGCTCCGTCAGGTATACATTCTTGTGTTTTACATGTTTCTTCCATTTGTCCTAGTTGGATTATAGACACAGGTGCCACCGAGCATATGACTTGGTCATCCAACCTCTTTACTTCATACACGCCTTGTTCTGGAAAAGACAATGTTCGGATTGCTGATGGCTCCCTGTCCTCTATCTCCGGGCGTGGTTCTGTCGTTTGTACTTCTTCATTAACATTATCATCCGTTCTTCACATCCCTTCATTTATTGCAAATTTATTATCTGTCCAACACTTTGTAAATCTCTACAATGTTTCGTAACATTTTTTCCAACTCATTGTGTTTTTCAGGACTTGGTGACGGGACAGCAGATTGGCAGTGGTAGTGCAGTTAATGGTATCTACTATTTAGATGTTCCCTCGTCAAAAGTGTGCTCTATTCGGGCTCTACACTCTACTCTTGACTCTCATCTGACCTTTCTCCATCAATGACATCGACGTTTGGGACATCCTTCATTTTTTGTATTGGAGTTAGTTAAACAATGTAACAAAACTCAGTTTTTGTGTAAAACATGTGAATTAGATAAACACAAACGGTCTACTTATTTTGTCATTCATAGTAGACACTCTGAGCCTTTTGCTATTATCTATTCTGATGTAAGGGGACCCTCTTGGGTTTTTTCCCGTTCTGGTTTTTAGATGGTTTGTTAGCTTCATTGATTGTCATTCTCGTGTCACTTGGATCTATCTTCTACGATCAAAAAATGAGGTGTTTGATTGTTTTCAGGATTTTCACAAAATGATTCAAACTCAATTTGACGCTAAAGTCAGGATTCTTCATAGTGATAATGGTCGTGAATATAGTAATAATACTGTGTTTGCATCTTACCTCTCTCAACATGACATCATCCTTCAAACCTTTTGTGTCAAAACTCCAGAACAAAATGGTGTGGCGGAAAGAAAAAACCGACACTTACTAGAGGTTGCACGATCTCTTATGTTTACCATGAACACCCCTAAATTTCTATGGAGAGATGCAGTTCTGACTGTTGCATTTCTTATAAACCGTCTTCCTTCTAGGGTTCTTGGGAACAGAAGCCCCATCTCTTTTATCAAACACCCGACCAATCCTTCTCCTTCGCTTTCGAAGTTTTTGGTTGTAAGAAGCTTTATGTTCATGATAAATCTCCCACTCGAAGAAAATTAGATCCCAAAGCCCTTCGGTGTGTGTTCATTGGATATTCTCCAACACAAAAAGGTTATAAATGTTATCATTCTGCTTCTCACAAAGTCTCTGTCACCAGGGATGTAACTTTTTGGGAATTAGAACCTTTTTATTCTTCTACCCCTTCTCGTCTCAGGGGGAGAATATTGTTGATGAGGAGAAGCTTCCCTCTGAGGTTGGTATTCCAAGCCCTATTTTTCCTGTTCCTATTGTTGTTCCTGATAATTCTACACAGGGGGAGTTACAGAGTGCTAAACAGAATGAGCCTGAGCCTGAGCCTAAGCCTGAGTTGAGGACTTATGCTCGAAAAGGCAAGCATAAGGTAATCATTTCTGCACCACTACACCAACCTTGCTCTAAACCTAGTCAAAATAATGTTAATGGTGAGAATCCTAATCCTACTTGTTCTTCTGATAATATTGATATTCCTATTGCTCTTATTATCTCATCTGATGATACCGATATTCCTATTGCTCTTAGAAAAGGGGTTAGAGCCTGTACTCAATATCTTATTTCTAATTTCTTAGCCTATAATAAATTATCTGCATCTTACCTCTCCTTTGTTTCCTCATTGTCTTCAATATCTGTTCTTCAGGGGTGGAAAGAAGCAATGAGCAATGAGAATTGGAAACAGACTATGATTGAGGAGATGAATGCCCTAAAGAAGAATGATATATAGGAACTAGTTACTCTTATGGGAAAAAACTAGTTGGATGCAAGTAGGTATATACAGTTAAACAAAATTCTGATGGGACAACTGAGAGACTCAAGCCAGACTAGTTGCAAAAGGGTACACTCAAACCCGGATTGATACATTTGCTCCTGTAGCAAAGATGAACTCTGTTCGTACCATAATCTCATGTGCAACAAACTTCGGCTGGGATCTTCAGCAATTAGACGTGAAAAATACATTCCTTCACGGTAACTTGGAGGAGGAAGTGTACATGAACATACCTCCTGGTTTTGCTTCATCTGTCATTGTGGGCAAGGTTTGTAAGCTACGAAAGGCTTTGTATGGTCTGAAGCAATCTCCTAGAGCCTGGTTTGGTAAACTCCACAGAGCAATGATAAGGTTTGGGTATAAGCAAAGTCTAGCAGATCATACTCTTTTTGTCAAACAAATAAAGGGTAAGATTACCATTCTTATTGTTTACGTTGACGGCATTGTGGTGACAGGGGATAATAAAGAAGAGATAACTAATCTCAAAGTGAGTCTGGCCAAAGAATTTGAGATCAAAAATCTTGGTCCTTTGAAATATTTCCTTGGTATTGAAGTTGCAAGATCTTCCAGTGAGATTTTTCTATCTCAATGGAAGTATGTCATTGATCTTTTAACAGAAACTGGCATGTTAGAATGTAAGCCCGGTGGTTCTCCTATTGAAGTTAATCATCATCTAGAAGGAGGCACGGGACCTACGGTTGATATAGAAAGGTATCAACGTTTGGTGGGACGATTGATATACCTCTCTCATACTAGACATGACATGTCTTATGTTATGGGAATAGTGAGTCAATATATGCATGATCCTAGACATTGTCACATGGAAACTGTTTATAGAATTCTGAGATATCTCAAGTCTGCTCCAGGAAAAGGATTATTGTTTGCACCACATGACCATATGAGAGTTGAAACTTTTTTCGACTCAAATTGGGTTGGCTCTATTGAGGATTGTCGTTCTACATCAGGGTATTGTTCATTTGTTGGAGGTAACCTTGTTACTTGGCGTATTAAGAAACAGTCTGTGGTGGCAAGATCTACTGTTGAGACTGAATATCGAGCTATCGCCTTGGGTATATGTGAACTAATATGGCTTCGAACTTTGCTAGAAGATTTGGGTGTTACAACTAAAGGGCCTATGCAATTATTTTGTGATAATAAGGCAACCATTAGTATTGCAAACGACCCAGTACAACACGATAGAATGAAACACATTGAGATTAATAGACACTTCATCAAAGAAAAGTTAACCAGTGGTCTTATTTGCTTACTTTTTGTAAAAACAGATCATCAACTAGCTGATATTCTGACTAAAGGTCTTAGTAGTAAGATGTTTCATCTATTGTGTTTCAAGTTGGGTATGCGAGATATCTATACATCAACATGAGGGGGAGTGTTAGCAGATGTCATGCTAGTTGTTAGTAGAGCATATCAGTTGATATAGTTGTTAGTAGAGTATGGCAACACCTAATGGAGCATGGGCTCCTTGTACTTGTTGAAAGTTTTTTCTTGTATAAATAAGTTTCATGTAATCTAAGAAATATAAGAGAGATAATACATTTCTACACTATGCTTATGCTCCCTGTTGAAAATTGAATGCGTAAATACTTTGTAAACTTGGAACTTAATCAATTTACAATTAGGGTAGTAGATCTAATGGGAACTAATTACTCCCTCCATTCCACTTTCAATGTCATGGCCATAATCATGTTAGTGGCCATGTTTGTGGCATGGAGTTAAAGCTGTGCCATGGAAACATTATATAATTTAGAAAAAGTATAGTATCACAAAATTATTTTTAATTTGTTTTTTGAATGTTTTATAATCCATGTCACAACATGGTTCTTCTGAATCATGAATTTGAAAGTGGAGTAGATGGAGTAGTTAATAGATAAACAAAATGGCCAAGAGTATCATATTTCTAGATTTGCAAAGGCAGAAAAGAGTAATCTCTGTCCGTATGCAATTATATTTATTCTCCGTCATTTTATTTCATTCAGAAGAAGTTTAATATGCAAGTGCTAATTTTGTTTTTTGACATAATCTTAGTTTTCTATTTTAAATTGGTATTAAGAGTCTTCCAGGGTTGTATAGAAAAACTTGCTTACTAATATGTTCTAAAGACCAACCTACATGGTTATTTATTGGTAGGAGGATCACCTATCCAAGTCAATCCAATGAGATTTCGTCCGAACCTTGTGATAGCTGGTGGTGAGCCATATGCTGAAGATGGATGGAGAAGTATTAAAATTGGAAATAAATACTTTACAGTAAGTTCTTGTCTTTTAATAATATTGAATATCAAATATTAAATGGATTTTGAATTACACGAGTTTGCTCTCTAATGAAATTTATGGAGGTGCTGATATTCTCTTTGAAACTTCCTACTTTGTTTCATGATTTTCCTGTTCTTTCAAGTCCCATATGTGCTTGTGTTAAATTAGATGACTCTATTTCCTCAAACAGAGAACTGTAAAGAGAGCATATTTCAAGAAGGTAGTCTTACTGCCATAATATCTTTTATAGCTTTATTAGTGAATTTTGTGATCTTAATATTGGTTAGGAATTGTCAACTGCAGGGTTTATTTTATTTTTTAACTGTAGTTAGGAAGATGTTTAACTCCCTTAATGAAGAAAAGTAAATTTTCTGTCCCAAGATGAAAATCCGTCAAAAGTTTAAAGTGAATGTTGAATGTGACAAATTTTCGGTCAAAAGTAAAATTATCTCAAGCGTAATGAGGTTTGACATATTGATTTTGAGTGTTGTTTTGAGATTCCCTGAAAAGGTAAGTTGGACCTCCCCATTGTGGATGAAGGAGGGATTAAATTGCTAGGTACTAGGAGGAAATAATCTGTTTCTTACTCTGTTAGTTTGTGTTGATATGTATCTGTGTGAGAGAGTTCTTTTCGGACACTCTTCGATTTATGCTCCCAATTTTATGCAGTCATTGGGTGGTTGTAATCGTTGCCAGATGATCAATTTGATATTCCAAGCGGGAGAGGTTCAGCGGATACATGAACCTTTAGCTACCTTAGCAGCTTACAGGAGAGTGAAGGTGAGACGGAAAATTACTCTTAAGTTTATGCTTTTTTGGGCACTCTTTATTTTGAACAGTGTGAAATTATTATCTGTGTCTGAATAGGGGAAGATATTATTTGGGATTCTGCTGAGGTATGAGGATAGCAATAAAGTTGGGCAGGAAACAGATTTGTTGCTTCAAGTGGGAGAAGAAATATACCCGGACGAACATTTACTTCTTCATAATTAATAATGTCACTTGATCCTGTCTGATACAACTCTTGTAAAATTATGTGGACCTTTAATTAGTCTTATTTCAAGGTGGACTATGCTTGCATTTGCATAACTGAACTTATGATGGATGGATAATGAATGGGTATGCTCTCTCATTTACAGCGTTTGCAACAGTTTAATCCATTTGGAGATTCGAACGGGTATGTGGAGACAAGAATTCGAGTATGAATTTAACGTTTCGAGTCGAATTCGAGCATTTATCTGTTCGTTTCGGTTCGACTCGTTTTCACCCTTAATCATAAGATAAAAACATTATCAGTTTCTCTTAAGCTTGATTTTTCTTCCTTTGCGGAACCGTGTCATTTTGAGCCCAAACGCCGTGTTTGTGTGCTAAATAAGTTGTGTTTGAAATAAGTTATTGTCGAATAATTATTCGATCATTTTTCTTATTTGTATCATAATTCAATCAAAAAATTTCGAATTATTTTAATATGTAATCGGAATATTTTTTTTTGTTGGTGTATTACTATATTAAGATAAAATCAAATTGGGTTTTAATATTTCTTTATTTTTTATCGATTCCAGTTAAAAAATAATAATTTAAATAGACGAACAAAATTTTCAAATGTTTTTAGATTTCTAAACATACTGCATATTATATGCTGGTAAAGGAACAAACATAATAGGCAAAAAACACTTTTTGACCACTATAGTTATAGTGTTTTAAGCAATTAGTCACTGTGCTTTTAAAATATTCAATTAGCTCGCTGTGTTTTTTAAAAATATTCAATCAGGCCATTCCGTCCATTTTTGTAGACGGACGTTAACAAATCTGCTCTTATTTCCTACATGGCTTTTTTTAAAAAAATAAACAATTACGTGGTATATCTTATGTGGCAACAAAATAATTTTTTAATGAATTTTTTTTATAATATGTATAATATGAATAAAATTTAACCATCTTTATTTATATTTATAATATGTATAATCTTTATTAATATTTATAAATGTTCCATCGTCTCCATCAATGTTTAGGTAAAGATTATACATGTTCCGCCCCATCGTCTCCATCAATGTTCCATCTTGTTCGGTAACAGAGTCTCATCCGCCTCATTGTCTCCATCCTCTACTGTTCGTATGACCTTTAATCTCAACAGATCCAATCGTATGGCCTTTAATCTCAACAGATCCGTTCGGTAACGATCGTAAATCCTCTCCTGTTCAAAAATTCTAGGTTGTTCTGGCCGGGTTCTGGCCGGATTTTATGACTTTGGGTAGGCGACTGAGGCAGTGATTGAGGTAAAGAATACTGAGGCAGTGATTGAGGCAGTGGTTCGGCCGTCGGTTCTGCGGTGGTGAGGTTGAGCTTTGTTCGGTGGGAAAAAAAATACTTCAATCTTGAATTTTCGATCGAAATAAGAGATATTTATCAGCGCAAAACTCCTTTGCCGTATAATTTTCGGGGAAATTTTTGAAAAGAATGAAATGGGTAGAGAGATTAATTGAAGTATCCCAAGCACCCACGTTAGAGGGATCTTCGATTATCTGATTCAGAGCAAAGGCGTCCTGGTGCTATTAGCAGAATTAGTTAAGCATTTGTTTATTTGGGTTGGTTAATTACACTTTCATCTCACGTTATGTGTTTTCTGCATATTTCTTAATGTCTTGATTTGGATGTTTTCAATTTTGATGAGGAAGAAGATGAACAGTAGGTTTATCTTTCTATCTGGAAGAAGATGAACAGTAAGATAAATAATGTTTTATTTATTTATGTTTGTAATTTGCATTATTTCTTTTTTGTTTTGAAGATGAACAGTAGCATATTTTAATGTCTTGATTTGGATATTTCTTTATTTATCGGGAAGAAGATGAACAGTAGCATATTTCTTAATTAATGATTTTTTTATTTTTATTTTTGTAGGAATTAATATAATGTTGTAATAGATCGATTGATTTAAAAATTTTGATATATTATTTGTATTATTTGGAATTAATTGTTAAAAAAAAAATAATTATTAAAAGAAAGGAAAAGAAAAATTATAAAAAAATAAATTAAAATATTTATTTTAATTTTATTATTATTTTAATTATTATTTTTTTTCCACATAATGATTTTATTATTTTATTTTTTTCCATAAAAAATGAATTAAAACATTTATTTTAATTTTATTATTTTAATTATTTTTTTGCCACGTAATTAATAATTTTTAATTTTTAATTTTAATTTTTGTAAAAATTAATGTAATGTTGTAAAAAAATGAATTAAAATATTTATTTTAATTTTATTATTATTTTAATTATTATTTTTTACCACATAATGATTTTATTATTTTGTTTTTTTGTTTGAGAAGACAAAATTATAAAAAAAATTCATTAAAAAATTATTTTGTTGCCACATAAGATATACCACGTAATTGTTTATTTTTTAAAAAAAAAGCCACGTAGGAAATAAGAGCAGATTTGTTAACGTCCGTCTATAAAAATGGACGGAATGGTCTGATTGAATATTTTTAAAAAATACAGTGGGTTAATTGAATATTTTAAAAGTACAGTGGTTAATTGCTTAAAACACTATAACTACAGTGGCCAAAAAATACTTTTTACCAAACATAATGTCTTGGATTACGTGGAATCTTTTTTAAAATATTAGTTATAAGCAAATTTTGTGAATCTTTATTTAGTATTATGTATACTTTAAATTTAACTGACCTTAAATAAATTATCTCATGTCAATTTTAAAAACATTTTGCTTGTATTAAAATATATTTTATAGACGATTGACCAAGTTTTATTGAATTCTTTTTTTTATTATTATTATCTTTTTGTCGTATTTTTTTAATATTCCTTTTGTTCAACCAATATACTTGCATTTGTTAATTATTTTCCTTTTTTTATAATCATTGATAGGACTTGATGACCAAAAGTAATGTTAGGAGGTAGAATTGCTATTAACCATCTTCTGTGAATGGAAATAGAATCCAGATATAAGGTAAATAAAATAATTTATTTGTAATAATTTATTAGAAAATAAAATAATTTGTTATATATAATAATATTTTTGGTACAAAATAAAATAAATAATTTGTTTGTTTTATAATGCCTTTACAATTATTATATAATTTTTTAGATCATTAAATCTTGATAGTAATATTTTATTAATATTTTTATTATTATGCTACCATTTACTAAACTAGCAATTCATCGTTAATGATAGCAATGAATCGCTAGTTTAGTAATGGTAGCAATTCAAGCTATGATATTAAATATATATAAAGCTTTCAGGGTTATATTTAATATCATGTTTCTTGACTCAAGACTTTGACAGTTTGACCTAGCCATTAATTTTTCTCTTTTTGTCACCATCATCTCTCGATTGTCTTGCCCCCTTGATCTTCTCTTCTTGAATTAATTGACTACTTGGTTCCAAATCCAGATACAAAAGTCTTGGCACGTGGTCTCATTTACAATATAAAATCAATTTTTAAAATTTATTTATAGAATATTTAAATTTAAAATTAACGTTACTCGTTTTAAATTAGTTATATGATTAATAATAATAATTTTTGTATAATTTACAATAGTAATAATTGTACATGAATAGGTAGTCATTTCAAACTCAAAAAAATCTTAAATTTATCTTAAATAGTCAAAATAATCTTCCATCTTGAGACGGAGTTTTTATTATGAAAACTTCTCTTCTGTAACATTTATATAAATTTAAAATTAACATTTTATAATTTGTCCATCGAGTTGTAATAGTAATATCTTTCTTCAATTTCTATAATTGTCAAACACACTTGCTTTGAAAAAGAAAATCATTTATGTTTGCAAGTCATGCTTGAGATGTATTTGATAAAAACTGAATGAATCTGAATCTCAATGTGAATGCGCTGAATCTGAATGAAAAAAATTGTTTGATAATTAACATGTCTAAAATATCTGAACGATAAAATTTTATTATTTTACCCCTCTGAAAAATTATTTAATATTACTTAATATAATAGTTAATATTTTTTTTAAATTTTTTTACTTTATTCAGCTGCTCATTCAGCCAAAAAAATCTGATTGACTTAGGCATTCAGCTCAATCATATGACCGATTCAGCCATTTAAACGATTTTTTTCTAAAACAAACGCACTTATTAGCTGACCGATTCATTTATTCAGTCATTCAGATGTATTCAGTCCTAAACAAACAGCCCTTAAGTCTTGGAGATAGAAATCAATGCCAAAGTAATTTTAATTTAATTCTAACTAGACCGATAACCTGTGCAAGACACGAGTTAATACCGATAATACAATTTAAAATTGTGGTGTATAATATTTAATATTATAATTCAAGTATAAATAATATAGTATAAATGGTAATAATATATTAAACATGAAATTGAAGAGTTGTATGTATATCAAAATCATTGTATATGTTTTTTAATACATGTATGTACATTGTTGAAATAATAATACAACAAAAGATACGAAAAAAAATTAATATAATTATGAACATGACATACATTGTATCAATACAAATAAATTTGGGACTAACTCGGTGATCGACCAACCAAAATAACTCAGTTAATATGAAAAAGATCTCTAATTGTCTTTTTCAATTGTCTTGTTATATATAGTAATAGATTCTATAAAACTAAAAAAATGTGATTTTAGTTCTAAATATTGAGTTAACAAACATAACATTAGTTATTTAAAGTAAATTTAAATATTTATAATATCATCACAAAACAACAAATGAAGGTGTAAATTTTAATTTAATATATAATCTATATAATATGATATACAGAACTTCTTTGCATGCACGTATCTCCTCCTTGCAGGCATATTGTTTTGTCTTCCATACAAGGACAAAACTATACTTTAAAGTCTTTATGAAAATTTTACTTATTCACATTCTTAAGATCTACCAATGGTAAATTAATTTTTTAAAATTAATAATAATATTATATTTTAAAATGGGAAATATAATTTAATTCTAATAATATATTTCATTTTAAAAATTAAATGAAAACTTAAGAAAATAGTTGAGAGAGCAATTAGAACTGTACGTAAATGGAGAGACGTCCATTGATGGTAGTAATAAACGATAGTAATAGACGTCCATTAATACTAACTTGATATTATAAACAAACTTAATATATATGTACCAGGTCTTTCATACATCTCCCTTAACACGTAATATAAAATAATACTATGTTCTTAAATTTACCGTCATAAAGAAATTCGTTCAATTAAATTGTCATTTATAATTTTTTTTTCTTATATTATTTTTTGATAAATTGTCTTTTTTGTATGGATATAGTTTTTAAATTTTAATAAAAAAAAATAAACTTTAATCGTTAAATAATTTTTTTATTTCATGTGCATAAATCTAAAATAATTTTTGTTATGAAAAATCTTTTAGACTTGTTTAAAATAATAATAATAATAATAAACCTTTTAAACCTAATAAAGTCAATCCACCCAATGAATTCTCAACTCTTTCCTACTTTTCTGACCTAGCTTGTACTTCATGGCAGCTTCTTAATTATATTAATTTCTAGTTTCTTCTCCTCAATTGTGTCGACTTATGAATCCTACACTACACGTATCCAGTCGCTTTAATCACTAGTCCACTTAACCTGTCACCACATGAGTGTAATAATAAACAAATTAGTAGTATAAAATAATCTACGTACTTATGCTTATTGTCTTGAAATTTCTAGAAGTAAATCAAGTAAATTATATAGTAGGTTTTTTGTTTTACTCTGTAATTTATTTGAACCAAGTCATAAAGCAATATAAGTTTGGTGTTGGGATATGGTATTACTAAAGTTGTGCCTAATAAGCAAAACCCAAATGTCACACAGCAGCTCAAAAGGATTCTACCTTGACCTCAAGTAAAGCCCAATTAACTTGAAATATGACTTGGGTGAACTCTCTCCACACACACACAGAGGGCCGGTCCTGAGTTTTTCATGGCCTAAAGCGAAAAAAAAAAATTGGGCCTTTGCGAATTGCTATTAAGATAGGTATAAAAAAAATGAAGAACTTTTTCTAAACAAAAGAGCATAAATACAAAAGAATACCAAATATAATAACCGACTATTTCAATATTTTCAAAACATCATTCAAATATCACATTATCACTAATTCAAAAAAGTAATCAGTTCAAAGACATAATATCATCAATAGAGGGGTGGATGATATCAACAGCTCCTCTTGAATAACACTCACTTATAATGGGCAAATTATAAATAAAGAAACATAAAATTTTATAGTTCAGGTACTGGAATGTAACCTTACTAAATTTCAAATAGTTTCACAGAGATCAATCAGGGGTGACATATCCGAGCTATGACAAGAGTTAACCTGTTTGGTTATTCTTCAAATAGTACTCATGGTAGATAGTGTAAAACTCAAAATCTTCCCAGCAAGAGTTTACCTATTTTCTTTTGTATTATATTGGTTATATTATAACCTCAGTCTTTAACTGTCAAATTTTAATACCAATAAGTAAAGTACGCATGACCCATAGTCTATTAATAGAGATAATCGTAAAGTCTGCACTAGCCAGATTAAGAGAAAAAATGGGATTATACATATTTGCAAAGAAACACAAGAATGAGTAAAGACATAATTATGATGGACAAATGCATAGACTAACAAAGATTGAAATTAATTGAAACATATTGAAGTAATTGTTTTTTAATTTATGTGAACTGGTTGCTATTTTTTTTAAATGTACATATTAGAATTTTTAATAGTGTTGGATCTAGTTTTACTTGTGTAATAATTTTATTTGTTAAAATTTTAAATATTTTAGAGAATGATTCTATATAATCAATTATACTCATCCATTAGAATAAAAATAGCCATGCACTAATTGTATGATATAAGAAAAAGGGGTCCTAAAAAATTTTGGGCCTAAAGTCCCAAAGCACCTTGGACTTTAGGCAGTATTTCCGTCTTGCACACACACACATATATATATATATATATATATATATATATATAATCATACATAAAGATAAAGTTAATCTCACTACTACAAAATAGTAAATACACAACGCGAAAAAAACGTTATGATTTTAGTCAGAGAAACGTCGTTGTTAAGGGTGTCATCTATTTGACACCCTTACACAACGTTTTAAAAACGTTGTAGTTAAGCACAATATAAGACGTTTTTTATGAAAAAAAAAAAGTTGTAGATTTGTTTTTCAAAAATTAGCAGATGCTTAAAAACGTTGTAGAAGGTATAATTCCACAACGTTTTTTGGATAAAAATATTGTTTAATATATTAGACAACGTTTAGACATATTTACACAACGTTTTTAAAATGTTGTAGATTAAAAAAAAAAGAAAAAAAAAAGATTGTTCACCTACATTATCAATACACCTACAATATGCTAATGCATGAAAGATTAGCATAAAATATCAAATTACATATATGGTGTCTTAAACAAACAAAATCAATAGCAAAAAGAATCCTTCTGGTAGAACCCTGCCAACCTAAACAAGTAGCATGCACCTAAACAGTAGCATTGCAACTTGCAATCCTTGGCCACAGATCACACTAATTTTAATAGTCTTGTCTCCCAAAGACGCAACAGCCAATAACAAGAATCCTTCTGGTCAGTCAACTGCTGTAAATCAGTACCTATTAGCTTCAGCTGCAACATCTAAGCATACAATAGCCTCTCCAAACTGTGAAAAGACAAATGAAACAATAAGAAGATCCGCAATGGCTAATATAGTGACACATTGAAAACTAATGTCTCACCATGTATCCTGGAACAGGAAGAGAACAAACGGCTGAAAAAAATCCTTTGTGCAAGTGCCTCAGCAGATTTGAGCTCCGAGTACCTTACAAAAAACCAAGTTAATCAAAACTAGAAGAAATTGACAAACAAAACAAGCTAATCAGAAGCATCAGACAAAATTGACAGATAACATTCAGCTCACCACACCAAAGTAGAACTTTGTTGGGGAGTTTCTTGATCTCATCATACGAAGGGCAAGCACTCACTTCAAGAGAAAATATGTTATCAATCGATACAGAGTAACTCTGAAACAGAGGTATTGAGTGTCAACAAAATAGAAAGTAATCTATTTAAAGACTAATAATATTAGAGCACAAAAATGGTTCCTACAATCTCTCCAACTTTGACAGGTTCATAGGTTTTCTCTAGATAGTTCACGATCATCTTGAAGTCGTCTGAATCCTTCTCCATAGGAGAAATAAAGCAACCCAATTTTTTGTAGCAATCAAAGGGAGGATCATCAATTGTATCACCACTCATGTCTCCAATAAGGTGCGAGGCTACAGTAATGTCTCTAATAGTCTCCAATGCAGTGGCAGCCTACATATTCCATGAAAATTGAGCATTTTTGTATTCACTAATTAAAGTAGTTCGACGTTTTTAGCTAAATATCCCCAAATTAAAGTTTTAGACAACTTCATGCCTACTTGAATATTCGCTACCATTACAGTGTGGGGGGGTGATATAGGAGGGTTCAACTGATAGACATTGGCTTATAAAGTAGCATTATTCAATTGAAATGGATCCAAAAGGTAACTTAACAGTAAGTATATTGACATGAACCATTAAGTGGAATATTAAAGATTTATGACAAGTTAGTTCTTACAGGAGGAGCGCCATCACAGAACTCAATGACCCCTCGTCCAACCAAGTTACCCTGTGAAATGCAAGGGCATAGTAAACTTCACCAATGTGTTCATCTAAACAAAAAGAATGAAGTGACATAATGAAATGAGTAAAAAAATGCAGTTCAAAAGAAACCACAGAGCACTAGATTTATAATGGTATTTTCTCATAATCTCATTCCAAAGTAAAATAAATATAATTGTCTAGATGAAACGTTTTTCTTCAAAGTTCAACGAAATCAACCTATCCGTGGATTTTGCAGAATATAAGCATAGAGAACAAGTAATCTTCATAACATTGGTTCAATGTCTAAAATGTTTCATTCGGAACCACTGAAATACCAATATAAACAATACAGCTTCTTCGTAAAGTAATATTCTAATAAATTTTAATAATAAACTGGAACCAAATGATAGAATTGGTTTATGAAATGAAACAGAATAAGCTTTGGAACAACAATAGAAACAAAATGGTGCATAATAAAGAGCACAACAAAAACATTTGATATCTCACCTGGGAAAGTCCAACTATGTTGTAACCCTCACTCAGTTCACTCATTTTCTTCACCTGCTAGATGAAGAAAGTACAAACTAATATAAAAGGTCAAACTTCAAAGGCCTTGATCCTGAGCCAAAAACACTGCCAACAATTTTACCCACCTTCTCACAAGCAATGTTTGTCTACAAAATGCAACAAAAATATGTCAATTATCTAGGATAAATCGTTATAATGCATCCTAAGCAAGAAGTCCTTATACAAGACGAAAAAATCACCTGTTCAAGAAAGGGCATGAACAAGGAATCTCGTGCTCCATTTCCAATTTCGCTACATTTGAATAGAAGAAAATCGTAGGAAAATTTCAGTGTCTGAGCAATTCAGGCATAACAAACTCATCTCACATACAAAAGAAATTCAGAAAAGGAGTCCTACTTTCTTTGTAGTGGTACTCTTAAATTCTGGACAAGGGGAGTATATAAGAAACACAGAGAAATTCAACTCAAAAAAAGAATTATGTTCTTCAATGACACAATGCAATTGGAACATACATGCAATACCTTTGAGCACCGGACCGATTGCTTAAAATCTCAACGAAATTTGTAACTCCTTTATTCTTGCATTTGTCTGCAATGCCTATCACAATATAATAAAAGGAAAAATAGGTGAGAATATCTCAACAAGACCTGATAACTGATTCGACCTCAAGTTTTTTTAAACTATTAATTAATGCTGATAATACATACGAAAACTATGGCATACATTGCAGCCAATTGCAGGAGCGTATGGAATAAATAATTTAGATTTCTCAAATAATCAAAACATTCATGAGAAGAAAATTGAGAAACATGGTTAATTTTATTGAGCAGTTGGAATGAAGCACTGAAAATGGTAAAAAATAACCCAAACCGAGTTGGAATGAAGCGAGTTAAGGAAGATTTATATGTATCAATACCGAGTGCATAAGGAGAGAAATACCTCATCAATAGAAATTTTCTCTTTCTTAAACACCGATGTCTCAAAATCGAGAATAGTCTGATGCTTAATCGTCGGTGCAGACACCATGCGAGCCTGGAGGAGCTGATCCTGAACCACCAAACCCAAAAAAAGTCAATAGATCTAAACTAATTCAATCAAATCTAAAATTAATACCTAGCGAGGAGGAGCAGTATCAAGGCGAATTCATGGATCTGGTATATTGTGAAGGGAGGATCTGGTATATCCGCTTCGGCTCCTCCTCCCCTGAGACCTCGCCTCCCCCTTCCACAAGCATGGACCATAAGAACACAACCAAAGAGCAGGTCTGAGAAGGAAACTTGGAGATAAGAGAGGGAAAACGGGAGTGAGAAGGAAAAAGAGTCGGTTTTCTAATTTTAAGTTTTAACTTACGTATTTTTGCTCCGTGTTTTTCTTTATAGACAACGTTTTAAAAAAAACGTTATCTAATTAAAATTTAAAAATTACCCTTTTAAATAGATAACATTTTTATATATATATCTACAACGTTTTTTTAAAAAATATTGTGAAAAAAAATACCACAACATTTTTATAAAAAACGTTGTAATTTAAGCGTTGTCTATTTATTATTTTATAATAGTGTGCCTCTCTCTAGACTAATAAACTTTCATATACATGTGAATGTCTAAAATAATATGTACTAATTTTCACAACGAAAGAATTTTTCGACGGCTTTGGCCGTCGATCACGGTGTGCTCTCTTACTTGCATGTCCAATTAAATCTGGCAAAATCTTACTTAACAGAAAATACAACATCAACATTTAAAAAAAAACAGAGAGAAAATGACTTATATAGAAGACCAGAAACTAGATATTTGTCAATTTTATTGACTATTCCTATTAAAATTTAATAATAAATAATACACAAAATTAGATGAAGAACGAAAAAATAAGAACACACTATATATTCAAGTTCATTAACTTGGTTAGTAATGCTTGTCTAACATATTCATTAGATGCATCACACATACTCTATAATGAATTAATGATTCACACACCAAACAAAATTTATATAACAACTAGAAAATTCTAACTACTTTATCTTGGACTCAAACCTCTGAGACCTAATACATTAATAAACCTAATACATTAATAAAACTTAAGGTCAAACCACTAAAAAATTCCCAAGCCCAAATACAATCAGACCCACAGAATTCCCAACAATTCCTATGGGGAGGTAAGATAAAAGTCACTTTAAAGAAATAGTCCATTTTATGAGCTTTATAAAAAGTACTCCCTCCGTCCCAAAATAAAAGTTCTAGCTGATTTTTTACGCATATTAAGAAAGAGGATAAAATGACAAAATTGTCCATATTTAAATTCTCATTTAGTTGCATAGTTTTTTGCACATGATTAGTGATATTCTATAAATATGCATAAAGAATGTAAATATGACAATTAATACTAAGGCTATGTTTGTTTGCAAGTATTATAATCCCGGAATTATAATTATAATCTCAAGACTATTAAGTCATTTTATAATCTTAGACTAATAGTCCCAAGTTTAAATTTGAAAACAAACAAGACACTTGGGATTAATAGTCATATCCCAAGTATAATTCTTGCAAACAAACATAGCCTAAGGGTATTATAGGCAAATTATTGTAAAAATAGATTATTTAAGGTAAGTAAACATTTAACTTGGGACTATTTAAAATAGTAATAAAGACTTTTATCTTGTAAGAGAGAAAGTACTACTTAATTAAATTGTTTACAAGATTATTGAATTAATTAATCACATTAAAAAACTTTGCAAGAAATCAATATATACGGGCTTAAATACACTTTAAATATTTAAGTTTTTCACATTTTTACAACATAAATTTTAATGTTTTAACTTTAAGATATTGAAACTTAATGTCTATAGATTTATATATATGAATTGAATATCTTTTGGTCACTAAAATGAAATAATTGATCCGAATGAGAGTATTGTTTTGAATAATTTTATTTCTAAATATATTTGAAAACACATAATTGTAAGCACATGTGTGGTTAGTGTGTGATAAAGTAAACTAATAGAAAATTTTGGAGCTACCCGTACGCTCTGTTTCTGAGTTTTAAAATGGACAGAAAAGAAAAGAAATGGACGAAAAATTTAAGTTTTCTTTCCAATTTTTATGTTTTTGAGTTTTTTAATAAACGAAAAAGAAAAGAAATGGATAAAAAACTTGGCCACTTTTCCTGCCAAAATTTTTCGTCCAAAATTGGTCTGATTTGGACGGAAAACAAATTGGAATAAGTAATATTTTTATAATTCCCATATTATCCTCAACTTTTAATATAATAAATTTTAAATTATAACTCATGTCCTCAACTTTAAATTTTCTATTCTTTTCTATTAAAAACTCAGAAACAACACAGAAGAAAACTTCATGTTTTCTATTCTTTTCTTTTCTGTTCTAATTTAAGTTTTCTATTCTTTTCTTTTCTGTTCAAAACTCAGAAACAGAGGGTTAAAGACTTAATTTCTCACATTGATAGAAATCTTAAATATCTTTGAAAGTACATTTAACTTGCAATCACATTGAAAAGTCGTCTTTGCACTGGAGATATCAAGTGTGGTTTTGACATGATGTACGACCCACCGGGCATTCGACATTCTACGATGATCCGAGCCTGACGCGATTTCGTTGGGACGACCTTTGAAAAAATGGGACGAAAAGAGGAAAACTTGGTTTGAAACACCAAACCCTCATTTTTATTTGGAGCATCCATAAGGATACTTCTTATTTCCTACTCGCGATACGACGTCGTGTAAAAATCTACTCCGTGATCATTTACTGTTGAGATTTTTTTAAGAATAAAGTGGACTACGTACTGTCGAATCCACGACTACGACATTTTTTACAACAACGTTTTGCTGCAGACCAAAATGTTCACGTTTTGGGTTAAGATACCGGCGGTTCGGGCTTCCATGGTGGCTCACCCTGAAGCGGACCGGATTTGGTGTGTCGACTCCGAAGTTGAATGTGATGCAGTTGGTAGTCAAACCTTTATGTAGTGGGTAACCAATTCAGTTTTATTAAGTTACCAATTTATTTTGAATGTGATGCAGTTGGTAGCCAAACCTTTATGCAGTGGGTAACCAATTCAGTTTTATTAAGTTACCAATTTATTTTTGAATGTGATGTAGTTGGTAGCCAATCCTTCATGCAATTGGTTGCCAAACTTTCAGACCAAGGTAACCAGCAGGTGTGGAGGTAGATTGGTTACCTTAGTATAAAGGTTTAGTTACCTTGGTATAAAAGTTTGGTTACCTTTTTAAGAATGCTTGATTATTAATATTACATTACACATCACTCTCTTATCCCTCTCTTTCCTATGCAGTGTTCTTATTTTCTTTTGGACATGAAATTGGGTCTCACCGGCGAAGGGGAGGAGGAAGATGATGTTGCCAAACTCTGAATATTTGAATTTAAATTATTATTTTTGAATTTGTTTTTATTGTTAGATCTAAGATATTTGAATTATTAATTATGGCAGTTATTTTCCCTTGATTTTAGGTTTTCTTATTATTATGAATTGAATCATATACTAATTCCCTAAATTAAGGAATCCTAATTGCACTAATATTGTAAATAAATATGGAAAGTGTATTAATTGTGTAACTATTTTATGAGTGCACTATTTTTGTAATTACTTACTAAATGTTGTATATTATTGTAAAGGACCCAAAAAACAACTAGTGTTATATAACAGGACGGCTAGGTTTGGCGTAGGCTTTGGCAGTTGACCAGGTCAGGGCAAACCATAATTATACCACCAAATTATGATCTAATAAGGCCTGTAGGACAGTCCTTGGGCCAGACTGATCCGGTCTGGTCCTACAATTAATTTTTTTTAAAAAATTATACATGTGGGCCTATGACTTAGGGCCTGGCCGACTGGACCGATGGGGCAGTGGCTTGGGGGCGGGAGCCTGGGGCCTATGGAAGTAGGCTAGTGGCAGGGGCTTGGGGGCGGGGGCTTGGCTGCTTAGGGATTGGGGCTTGGGCCTGGGGCAGTGGCTAGGGGTTGGGGCACAGGCGGTGGGTCTTGGCGCCTCTGGTCCCGCCACCAGTGCGGAAGTAGGCGGCAAGGCGGTGGTCGGGTGGTGCTCATCGCTTAGCTCTTGGCGATTAGCTTAGGCGATAAGCCATTAAGCCTTAACAGTTAGCCACTTAACAGATAATAATTGCTACATTTTTTTGTCTTTTGGTATAATCGAAATTTCAATCCATCAAGTCCTCATCCATCCAAATTCTAATTTTCGTTCCAAAGTCCAACGTTCAAAGTCCAATTACTATGTTAATATTAAATTTTAATTAACCAACTTATGAATATTAAATAAACTATGTAGTATATTAATATTTAAATTTAATCAACTAACTTATTAATATTAATAAACTAACTAGTATATTAATATTGAAATTTAATCAACTAACTTATTAATATTAAGTAAACTAACTAATATATTAATTAAATGTACTTACAAGAAATCAAGAATGAATAATTAAAACTTTAAACTTGATTGATATATTAATTAAAAGTAATGTATTACAACTTACAAATTACAATAATAAATAAGTAATAATTTATTGAATCAAGAATATGATGAATAATTATAAGTTTATAATTTTAAAGTATAACTTAAACAATAATCCAGAATGAGTCGGTTACAAATATTTGTCTTCAAAATTTTTAAAAATATGTCTTCAAATCTTTAAAAAATATTTGTGTTTGAATCTTCATAAAATGTATCTTGAAATCTTCAAAAAATATATCTTTAAATCTTTAAAAAATATATCTTTAATCTACATGGATTTGAACTTTCGACAGTTTCTGCTCCAACTTCGAGATCTTCCGAGCTATCTTGATCGTCTATTGTGTCTTGTACTCTTCTTTGTGAGACAAGATAATGTCTATAGCAAATGCATATTTCCAACAATTCTAGACCAAGTCTGCTTCTTTTTTCATCCAATACCTTGCCAGATAAAGAAAAACAAGATTCTGAAGCTACGTTACTAGCTTGGATAGTTAGTATATCTTGGGTCATCGCCGCTAAAGTAAGAAATTTTTGTTTATGTTTTTCCCAGAAAGCGAGTATATTAAAGTTTTCAAATTCTTGGTCGGTCATAAAACCTTTAAAATCTGTACTACAATAGAAATCAAGTTCGTTTAAACTACTTGTGTGTGTTGAAGTTTTTGGTTTCTTGGATAGTGATTTTAATAATGATGCAAATTTAGAAGATGAAGGGTTGGTGAACATATAGATGTAAACTATATAATTCATATTGTTCGTAAAATTTAGTAAATGTATTATTAAAATTTATTCTAATGTAATCAATATTAGTACTATATATATTTTCTACTATATCTTTTAAAACACTTTCTACACCTTGTAATTTTATAACTGGGTTTAATGCAGCTACACAAGTAATAAGAGTTCGCGTGTCTTCAAAGTATTTTTTAAAATTTTCTTCCATTGACAAAATAATGTAGTACAAAAAGTATCATATTTAAAATCTTGAAACATATTTGGTATTTCTAAACATGTAAACAGAACATGATGAATTGTAGGATAATAAACACCACTTAATATTTTTGTGTGTTTTTAAAAAAAAATTAAGAATATTTAATAGTTGATCAAGTAGATCTCAATCTTGGTTTGTTAATTCATGAACAACTTGTGTATTATAAAACTTCATAAGTATATTTTTACGTTTATAGACATCTTTAAACAAATCATATGAACTATCCCACCTAGTGTTATTATCAAATTTTACTCTTTAAAATTTTTCTCCTCTTGCATGATAAAAATTTCTAAATTCTTGAATCCTTGAATTCTTCTATTTGAACCATAAACATAACTAATCATAGCACAAATTTTATATATTGTCATTTCTAAGCAACTGAATCCGGATTGAACAATTAAATTTATTATATGACATACACATCTAACATGAAAAAATGCACCATTATCTACATGCTTTAATTTATTTTTTAACATGTTAGCATAACTAGTGTTATTGCTTGCATTATCTAAACTAATACTCACTATTTTATCTTTAATTTTAAAAGTAATAATAGACATAATTTGAGCATATATTATTTGACCAGTATGAAATAATTCAAATCATATAATTCTTTTCTGCATAAGCATTTCAGAATTTATCCAATAAGTTATAATACAAATATAGCCAAGTACTCCAGGTTGATAATTAGCAGACCAAATATCACTAGTTAAACAAATTTTGATGTCAAAATATTCAATTAGTTCATTTTTAGCTTTATTATATAATTTAATTGAACGACGTTTAGTAGTTATTCTACTTACTCGTTTATATTTCGGTTGCAATGTGCCTTGAATATAATCGGTACATCGCACATCGTCAAAAAAAATTGAACGGGGCTCATTCTCGATCATTAACCTGGCTTGACATTCTTCTATAATATTTGATCATAACTTCAATTGGTACCGAATCGATCAATTTGTGCTTGAGATCTTTTATCGGCTAGTTTATGCTTTTGCAAACACAAACTGTAGTGCAACTGTAATGTGTTATTGCCTTTAGTACCAAATAAAGCATTATATATTTTGTATTGGGCTTTTTTTAACACCTTCGACAGCCCACACTTCGATGAAATGTTCAAAAACAGCCGTTGTACGTTTACTTTGGTCACCGACAGGATGTGGAAATAACGTAATCGAACCCGGAATGACACTTTCAGGTATAATGATATTTGGGTCATTTAGTTTCTTTTTAAGAGGAAGGATTACAACATACACAAAAAAAAAGATCGAAAAGAAAATTTTGAAAGATTTGAGAAAATTACAAGAGCACTGGTTAAAAGGTAGGTGTAAGACCCCAACTTATTATAAATAAAATTGAATTTTCTCTATTTATTATTGTGAATAATAAGGTGCTAAATTTATATAATGTTTTGGTTATGGGTGAAATGTGTAAATTTTGCAAAATAAGCAAGTGGTTATAAAATATTCATTGTTGTCGGGGAATTATATTCGTTTGGTCGTGGAATATTCTTGCTGTCGGGGAATATTCGTACTACGGCGTAGCCATTTATGGGCCCCATAAAGGAAAACGGTTGGATGAAGAAAATGATAAGTTTGAATTTTTATAAATAACGGCGTAGTTGTTACCAATTAACTTCGTTGGAATACCCATTAGTTAAAATACTGAGAATCGCTGTGGTCGCACAAGAAATACACGGTATTGCATGTATTTTGAATTATTGATTCTTACGTAAGAATGCTCTACTCAATAATTGTTACAATAATTACTGTTCAATATTTTATTTTATTGATTCAATAATTGCTACGTTGATATTTTATATTATTGTTGTTTCAATAATTGTCACTGCATAATATTTCCCATTATCAGATCGATAATTCATATTATTTGAATAATATTATTAGATAGCATTATTGGAAATGTCTACGGAAGTTCTGTCTAGGAAAGGGGTTTGGTCACCTAATTGCGCACCAGTAAGGAGAAATCCTTATCGGAAAGCTCCCTCTTTCCTGGGAACGACCTGGTTGTCATAATTGTGATTCTGTGATATTATTTGTGAATAATTAATTATTGATTTATATGATAAGGAAATATTTATTTTATGTGGATATAAATGATGAATATATTTATTGTGGTTATAAATGAAGGAATTAATGCTGAGGTGTTTTATCTGTATTTTGTCGGAATGGAAGTTTTGAAAATCGTCTATATGTGGATTTCAGTCATTTTTCATTTGGAATTTGGAAAAACTTAAACTTACAAAGTTGTAGAGAATTTAATTTCCTATGAAATAGACATTAGATTCGAATTTTTCTGATAAAAAGGGCTATTTATTATGAATTATTGAAGTTTCAGAAATAAATATTTTTATTAAAAATATAGTGGGCCCCACTTTTTTGGTTGGTGAGAAATGAAATGTGCTAGAATTTATTTTCAAAAGTGGTGGGCTTGAATAGTAGCATGAGTAAAGCCATCGTGTGGTGAGTTAGTATCTTTATGGCGTTCTAAGCATTTTCCTATAAATAGGTGCTTAGTTAGAATTGAAAATCACACAAGAAACAAGTTTTCTCTCTTTCTCTCTCTATATTATCGAGCGTATTTTGTGAGTATTTAGATACTTTGTGAGTTGTTATTCATCACTGCAAGTTTCCTTCAGCCTTATACTGATATTTCGATCAGAAGTACTATTATTTTGAGGTAAGGGATGTTATTTTCTTCATAATGATGTTATTTTTTCAATATCATTATACCGAAATATTGGTATAGATTTTATTGTGGAATTTCTACCTTTTTGTGTCAGGGTTACTATTCACGTATACGACACTATTTACGTATACGACACTATTCACGAATACGGCACTATTCACAGAAAAAATAAAATTTTCTTTTCTTTGTCCAAGTTGTCTATTATGGTTACTATCTTTGATTGTATCCATATTTTGATCTTTATTCTTAAATTTTGCTCCACAATTGATTATTATAAGGTATTTTCGAACTTGGATAAACTAAAGTACGAATCCCTAATCTTTGATCTTTTATCTCACTGAATTCGTTTTCTTTAAGATATTTTTCATCATCCTCAGTCCTAAATGATGATATTACTGAATATCTTTGGCCTGTAGTGCAAAGATGAATGATTAACTGATGAATATCTTTGGTCTGTAGTGCAAAGATGGATGATTACCTAATGAATATCTTTGGCCCGTAGTGCAAAGATGAACAGGTGTTGAGATGAACATGACTAACTGGTGATACAAATGAATATCTTTGGCCTGTAGTGCAAAGATGAATATTTGATTCAAGATGTATATTGATTGATGTTACAGGGATAAAATATTGATGATGGACTTTTAAATCTTAGAAGATAGTAGAATTCTTTCTCTACTTGACTCTTCTAATGGATTCTTTATTCAATCGCAGGTTGTTGATCTAAAACGTGTTGTCTATTATATTTTATCGATTTTCCTCGTTGAAGACTAATGATAAATTATTGTATATTATCTTAGTCATAATATTCTTTACTGGGCTAGTTGAGCTCACCCTTTTCCTTTTTGTTCCATTTTTCTTCTCAGGAGGTGAGAACATAGCAGGAACTAGCCGGGGTATGGAGTGATGGTTCAGGATAGTTGTATTAGTAGTCCTCACTATTTTGTAAAATAGTGTATCAATAATTATAATGAGGACTCCTTTTGAGTTTGTATACTCTCTATTAGACAATAGTTGTATTCAAACTCACAGTATATGTGTTGTCGTATTTTGTATGACAATTGTGTTACTGAAGTTGTATTTGTTTCTGTACCATGTATTTGGCGACTCAGAATGGGTGATGTATACCTATTTTAGGGACGTCACAGTTGGTATCAAAGCTTAGGGATATGATTCCTGGTTGAGATGTGAGAAAAAACTAGGAGGGGAGAGACGAAGAATTCCTTCGCTAGTATGACCAAACTAAGTTTATTTGTTATTTGGTTGGTCAGTCAGAACATATGGTTAATATGTGATATGTTAATTTGTTAATTAACCCTTGTTTTATGGTAGTATTTAAGAATGGCAGCGAGAAATATTAACAATAGAGTGAATGAGACAGTGGAGACACCTTTAATCACCATCCAGGGGAACGTCCAACAGGAAGGAAATATTCCTCCTGTAAACAACACTACCGAACATGAAACAACCCGGGTCAAATCCCGAGTCTGGAACAAATCTCGGGTCAAATCCCAAGTTCGAATCGAATCAAATTCATCACCTCAAACTACTAGCCCAATAGTATCTTCTTGGGTCATCTTAGCCCACCACAGGCTCCCAAAAGGTCATGACTTAAAGGTACTATTGGTAGTAACTTATTTCCTTATATCGCGCATAAATTTTTCCCTATCTTTCGATGTGGGGACCTGGGGTGTTACAAACTCCCCACTTAAATTTTCGACGCGTCACGTAACCGATCACACACAAATCCAAAGATCTTTGTCTCTCTAGCCATTGTCAGGATAATACCTACCGGCTTCGTGTCCCCACCTCCGGACCTTCATCTCTATTGTGGGATAATACCACCACCTTCGTGTCCCCACCTCCGCCTAACTCGATCGGATGACCCACCCAGAGCCGAGAGTCGGCTCGATACCATATGAAATAACCCGGTCAAATCCCGAAGTTAGGAACAAATCTCGGGTCAAATCCCAAGTCCGAATCAAATCTATCAAAATAAGGCCTCAAACTACTAGCCCAATAATATCTTCTTGGGTCATCTTAGTCCACCACAGGCTCCCAAAAGGTCATGACTTGAAGGTACTATTGGTAGTAACTTATTTCCTTATATGCAGACAAATTTTTCCCTATCTTTCGATGTGGGATTGGGGTGTTACAAACTCCCCCACTTAAATTTCTGACGTCCCCGTCAGAACCGATCACACACAGTCCAAAGATCTTTGCCTCTCTAGCCATTGTGGGATAATACCGGCTGGCTTCGTGTCCCCACCTCCGGACCTTCATCTCTCCATTGTGGGATAATATGAAACAACCCGGGTCTAATCCCGAGTCCGGAACAAATCTCGGGTCAAATCCAAAGTCCGAATCAAATCAAATCCATCAAAATAAGGCCTCAAACCACTGGCCCAATAGTATCTTCTTGGGTCATCTAGCCCACCACAGACTCACCCAAAAGGTCATGACTTAAAGGTACTATTGGTAGTAAATTATTTCCTTATATGCGGACAAATTTTTTCCCTATCTTTCGATATAGGACTGGGGTGTTACAAACTCCCCCACTTAAATTTCTGACGACCCCATCAGAACCGATCACACACACGGCCCAAAGATCGTTGCCTCTCTAGCCATTGTGGGATAATACCTACGGGCAACCGTGTCCCCACCTCAGGACCTCCATCTCTCCATTGTGGGATAATACCACCGACCTTTGTGTCCCAACCTCCCAAGAACCTGGACGGATGACCCAACCCGAAGCTTTCGAGAGTCGGCTTTGATACCATATGAAACAACCCGGGTCAAATCCCGAGTCCGGAACAAATCTTGGGTCAAATCCAAAGTCCGAATCAAATCAAATCCATCAAAATAAGGCCTCAAACCACTGGCCCAATAGTATCTTCTGGGGTCATCTAGCCCACCACAGACTCACCTAAAAGGTCATGACTTAAAGGTACTATTGGTAGTAACTTATTTCCTTATATGCGGATAAATTTTTTCCCTATCTTTTGATGTAGGACTGGGGTGTTACAGAATAAATGATGAATGATGGAATGTTTAGAAGCTTTTTGTAGTTCATGCAAAATCAGACGAGGGAGACTCATGCACAAAATACGGGTGTAAATGATAGCAATGCGCGGCTTGTCACAACCAAGAAGTTCAAGGAGTTGGGACCACCAGAATTTGCGAGAAAACCGGATCCGATTAAGGCAGAAATATGGGTCAAGAAAATTACCAAGATATTTGATGTCTTGGGATGCACGGAGAAACAGAAGGTTCCTTTCGCCACTTTTATGTTTCGTGGTGAGGCAGACTACTGGTGGGAGTCTGTGAAGCGTACCCAGCCTGCCGCACTCAACATGTCTTGAGAAATATTTTAGAAATAAAACAACATGATGGTGTCCCAGTGCGAGGCGAAGTTCGCAGAGTTATCAAGGTTTGCACCTCATTTGGTAGAGAATGAAGAACGAATGACATAGATGTTTCTGAGAGGTCTAAAACCCGAGATTCGGCAATATCTTATCTCTCAGAAATTTTATTTATATTCAGATGTTGTCAACATAGCTCAATTATTAGAGCGAGATAATGAGTATGCTCAACAATAGGGGACCACAATCGAGGTCATACCGGTGGATGGTGATCATCGGAGCGATGATAACCAATGAGGAGGAAAGAATACAGAAAAGCGATAACCACTCGGGTGGTAATCGTGACCATGATAATAGGAGAGGTGAGTCAAGTGGAAATTTCAGAAAGAGGAGATTCAATAATGACGGAGGACATCAAGCACCCCCAGGACCAATAACAAATTCTAGGGGAGGAGAGCGGCCCGCCCGGTTAGATGCTTCTGAGATGCGAGAGGAGGACACATAAGTCTAAACTGTTCACAGCCTTCCAGTATGTTTCAGTTGTGGGAAAGATGGTCATATAACCTGGTTTTGTCCGATAGTGAAGTCAAGTCCAGCTGGGATGGCGACACCAAAGGCGACTACGGACAAAACAAAGTTGGTGGTTCAAGGGAGGGTGTTTGTCGTGACTGGCTAACACGCGAGAAACCCGAACGAGGTGATCACGGGTAAGCTAAACATAAACTCTTCCGAAGTTTATACCTTATTAGATACCGGTTCTACCCATTCTTTTATCTCTCTTGCTTGTGCTCAACATTTGAACTTGACTCCGGAGAAATTAGACCTAGACCTATCTGTTGAGACTCCGTTAGGAGAAACTTTCATTACATCTACTGTTTATAAATCTTGCTTGATTCAAGTTGGAACCATAACTAACGTTGTTGTCTTTATTGATGACATCCTCATCTATTCCAAAAGTCGTGAAGATCATGAGCACCATTTAAAGTTGGTACTGCAAAGGCTTCATGATAACAAGCTATATGCCAAGCTGAAGAAATGCGAGTTCTAGCTTAAGGAAGTAGTATTTCTTGGGCACGTGGTGTCAAAACATGGAGTATCTGTTGACCCGACGAATATTGAAGCAATATAAAGTTGGGAGCAACCAAAGTCGGTGACCGAAGTACATAGCTTTCTGGGCTTAGCTGGTTACTATCGGAGGTTCGTGGAAGAATTTTCTCGAATCGCTACTCCGTTAACTCAGCTGACTCGTAAAGATACAAAATTCGGTTGGAGCGAGGATTGTGAGAAAAGTTTTCAAGAACCCAAGAGGAGACTCATTTCGGCACCTATTCTGATAATACCATCTGGTTCAGATGGATTTGTTATCTACAACGATGCTTCAGGCAAAGGGTTAGGATGTGTTCTCATGCAATATGGGAAAGTCATAGCCTATGCCTCACAACAACTCAAAGAATATGAGAGCAATTATCCTACTCATGATTTGGAGTTGGCAGCAGTCGTTTTCGCATTAAAGATCTGGAGACACTACCTGTATGGGGAGAAAGTGGAGATCGATACAGATCATAAAATCCTCAAATATTTCTTCACCCAAAAGGAACTCAACATGCGGCAATGACATTGGCTCGAGTTGTTGAAAGATTATGACCATACTCTCCAATATCATCTTGGAAAAGCAAACGTGGTAGCTGATGCATTGAGTAGAAGATCATATGCGGGTACGAGTGCAATGTTGTTGACACAAAGGTCTATTTTGTAAGACTTGCAAAGGATGGAGATAGAGGTAAAGGCTCCAAGTACCCACGTAATGATATCTAGCATACAAGTATAACCGACTTTAATCGATAAAGTTAAAGCTGCTCAAGCTATAGACATGGAGCTGATGCGTATGAAGAAGAAAGTATAAGAAGGTGCTATTCCAGAAGCAAGAATCGATGAAGAACGAATACTTCGAGTCAACTCCAGACTTTGTGTTCCTAACGATTCTGACTTGAAGCATAGAATCATGATGGAGGCACACAACACACCGTTTTCAATCCATCCTGGTAGTACTAAATGTATCATGATCTTCTACATACATTTTGGTGGAATAATATGAAGAGAGAGATCGCGGAGTTTATCTCAAGGTGTTTAACTTGTCAACGTGTAAAGGCGGAGCATCAATATAAGACCCCAACTTTTTAATAAAGACAATTTTTCTATAAATATCATTTTTGAATATTATGAAATGAATTTGATATAATGTTATAGTTGTGGGTAATATTTATAAATTTTGCAAAATACGCAAGTTGTTATATTATATTCGATTGGTCTGGGGAATATTCATTTTAACAGGGGAATATTCGCATAACCAAGACAATCATTGGTGGACCCCTAATGTAATTATTGTCGGATTGAAAGCGACAAAAATACTTTTTATGAAAATAACGGCGGAAGTTTTACCGTTAACTATTGAAACACCTGGTGTTAAAAGTATTGTAATACGCGTGGTTGCATAGTAGCACAAGGTATTGATTATTGATGCTTACGTGAGAAGTCACTCAGTTTTGTTCAATTATTGCTATAGTAATTGCTGCATAGTATCTCATGTTATTTGATTCAATTATTGTCGATATTTTATATATTATTAAATCAATAATTAGACGACAAAGTTATTAATATTATTATTTGCAATATTAACGATGTCTAGAAGTTCTGTTAACGAGAGGTTTGGTCACCTAATTGCGCGCCAATAGGGAGAAATCCTTATTGGAAAGCCCACTCTTTCTTGGGAACGACCTGGTCAATTAATATTGTGAATTATAATAAAGGTGATAAATGTTGTTAAAATTATTAAGGTGATTTTTATGAAGTTTTGCTTATTTTATGGACCTCCATTTACCCATTTTTTTCAAATAATCGGTAGGAAGTTATTCAATATATATAGTGGTACCCACCTGTGATTATGAGATGTTGATGGGAGGGGAACACGTGGGGCCCACAGGTGTTGAAAATTTAATTGGTGGGAGGTTTTTCAAAAGTTGGTTCATGGGTGGGAGCAAAATTCAATCAAGCATGTGTTTATATATATATATATATATTATTTTAGTTTTTGTTTGTATTAGATAATTTCATTGCAATTCAATCAACTAAAGGTTGCGTATGATGCCCGTGAGTTCATGAATTATTTCGTCCGTGAGAAAAATCCTTACACAGTGCCTTTCCATTCTCCTATAAATAGAAGCTCATTCCTTCATTATTTCTTACGAATTCACTAAAACTCTAGAGAGAGAAAATTATAGAGAGAAAGAAGAAGAGAAGTCTGCTACCTCTCTTTTCCTATATCCAGTTTCTTCTAAGGTAAGGGGTATTTTTTTTTTGTATTCATGAAGAGAACTTCTGTTATTCCATTCTTTATTATTCTCATTGGAATAACTCAGATACGAGACTACCCTATACTTGGTGAAATTCTTCTGTTATTCCATTCTTTAATGTTATGTTGGAATAACCTGTCTATGCGAAGTACCGCATACATGGTAAAATTCTTTTGTTATTCCATTCTTTATTATTCTGTTGGAACATCCTGTCTGTGTGTTTACGCATGACCTGGTTCCGTTATTTATTATTTTGTTGGAATATCCTGTTTGTACGTTTACGCATGACCTGGTTCCGTTATTTATTATTCTGCTGGAATAACCTGTCTGTGTGGTCTATCGCATGCCTGGTGATTTCTTTTATTATTCCATTCTTATTATACTCAGTTGGTTAAAGTTTTGGCTTCTATACTCCATGAAATTAGTGGAATATCTTTGATATTTGCGCTTCATCCAGTATTTTTCTTTGAAATATTCTTCTGAGCATTCTTGAATTTTACTCTACAAAGAAGTATCATGTTGAAAATTTGGACGTTATTAGTTCCTGGATAAATTAATTCTTGAACTTGTTTTATTGAATTCTTATATCATTTTCATCATCCTCATGTTTATATTATGTTGAAAGTCATTTGTGGCATGTAGTGCATAGATGGACTTGGTATGATTATGACCAGGGATTAATCGGTATAATCATGACTGTAATGTTATAAATGATGTGGTAAAAGTCCTCATTAGCCCGTAGTGCATTGATGGACAGTTGTTGGCATGATCATGACCATTGATGAATACACGAATATCATTGGCCCGTAGTGCATGGATAATTTGTGGTTGTGATACTAATAAATATCCTTGGCCGTAGTGCAGGGATGATGTGGATTATTTATTAAGCTGAGTCCCAGCGATAAAAGTGATGAAAAATATTTTAAATCATAAAAATAGTAGATTTTATTTTCTACTTGACTCTTTAATGGATTGCTTGTTCCGCTGTAGTTAAACTTGATGTTTGTTATATTGTATCAGTTTAACACTATTGAAGGTTAACGATAATTTATTCTGCATTATCTTAGTCATAATATTTCTTACTGGGCTAGTTGAGCTCACCCTTTTACTTTTATTGTTCTCTTCAGGAAATGAGAACGTAGCAGGGACTAGTCGGGGAACGGAGTGACGGTCCAGATGATAGCATTAGTAGTCCTCACTATTCTATGAAATAGTGTGATAATAAATGTATTGAGGACTTATTTTGAGTTTGAATACTGTCTAGAAGACAATATTTGTATTAAAAATCACAGCTCATGTTGTATATTTAAGATTATATTTGTATTCTGTACTATGTATTTGGCGACTCAGAATAGGTGATGTATACCTATTTTGGGGGCGTCACAATCAAGTGCCAAAGGGTCCATTGCAACCACTTGAGATTCTGAAATGGAAGTGGGAACACATTACTATGGATTTCGTTACGGGTCTTCCCATGGTTTCTCAAGGCATAGATGCGATTTGGGTCATTGTTGATAGATTAACCAAGTCTGCCCATTTGTTGCCATTACGGAAGACTTATTCCCTTGAACGTCTTGCTCGTATTACGTAGATGAGATTGTGAGATTGCATGGCATGCCAGTATCCATAGTTTTGGATCGTGACCCAAGATTCACTTCATAATTTTGGGTTAGCTTGTAGAAAGCTATGGGCATGGATTTACGATTCAGTTCGGTATACCATCCTCAAACGGATGGACAATCAGAGAGGACTATTCAAACTCTTGAAGATCTATTAAGACTCTGTGTCCTAGATTTCAAAGGGAGTTGGGATAAGTACCTACCATTGGTGGAATTCTCGTCCAACAACAGTTATTAAGCAAGTATAGGCATGGCTCCATTTGAAGCATTATATGGACGAAAATGTCGTTCTCCAGTATGCTGGGACGAGGTGGATGAAGCAACGTTGTTGGGACCAGAATTGGTACGTATAACTACAGAAAAGTTCCAAACGATTCGATAATGTATACAAACGGCATAGGATCGACAAAAGAGTTATGCGGATCTTCATCGAAAGGACGTGGAATTTAATATTGGAGATCATGTATTGTTATGTATCTCTCCATGGAAGGGAGTTACAAGATTTGGGAAGAGAGGAAAGCTCAATCCATGATTTGTTGGTCCATTTGAGATTCTTGACCGAATAAGAAATGTGGCTTATATACTCGCATTACCTCCAAGCATGTCTCGTGTTCATAATATTTTTCACATTTTTATGCTTCGTAAATATGTGAAAGACCCGAGCCACATTATTGATTTAGAACCAGACGAGATAGCCGAAGATTTAACGTACGGGGAGGTACCTGTTAAGATCTTGGATAGGAAAGAGCATATCCTACGCACGAAGGTTATACCATAAGTTAAAATTTTGTGGAGAAACCATGCTATTGAAGAAATGACCTGGGAGTTGGAATCAGAAATGAAAGTGAGGTATCCTCACCTTTTCGAAACACCAAGTACGTACGTCAATTTCGAGGATGAAATTTCATAAGGAGGGGAGGTTGTAGGACCCCAACTTATTATAAATAAAATTGAATTTCCTCTATTTAGTATTGTGAATAATAAGGTATTAATTTGATATAATGTTTTGGTTATGGGTGAAATGTGCAAATTTTGCAAAATAAGCAAGTGGTTATAAAATATTCATTGTTGTCAGGGAATATTCGTTTGGTTGTGAAATATTCTTGCTGTCGGGGAATATTCGTAATACTTGCAAAGTGACCCATTTTTGGGCCATATAACGAAAAGCTACGGATGAAGAAAAACGACAAGTTTGAGTTTTTATAAATCTTGGCGTAGTTGTTACTGAATTAACACTCGTTGGAATACCGTTGGTTAAAATACTGATGAATACACGCGTCGTTAAAGATGTACACGATATTGCACAATATTTTTGAATTATTGATTCTTACGTAACAAGGCACTACTCAATAATTGTTACGATAATTCTTGTTCAATATTTTATTTTATTGATTCAATAATTGCTACGTTGATATTTTATATTATTGTTGTTTCAATAATTTTCACTGGACAGTATTTTCCATTATCAGATCAATAATTCATATTATTTGAATAATATTATTTGTGACGCCCCCAAAATAGGTACACATCACCTATTCTGAGTAGCCAAATATATGGTACAGAATACAAATACAACCTTAAATATACAACATGAGCTCTGAGTTTTAATACAAATATTGTCTTCTAGACAGTATTCAAACTCTAAATAAGTCCTCAATACATTTATTATCACACTATTTTATAGAATAGTTATGACTACTAATGCTATCATCTGGACCGTCACTCCGTTCCCCGACTAGTCCCTGCTACGTTCTATTTTCCTGAAGAGAACAATGAAAGCAAAAGGGTGAGCTCAACTAGCCCAATAAGAAATATTATGACTAAGATAATGCAGAATAAATTATCATTAGCCTTCAATAGTGTTACACTGATAAAATATAACAAACATCAAGTTTAATCGCAATGAACAAGCAATCCATTGTAAGAAGTCAAGTAGAGAATAAAATCTACTATTTTCTATGATTTAAAAGGTTTTTCATTACTTTTATCGATGAGACTCAGCTTAATAAATAATCCACATCATCCCTGCACTACGGCCAATGATATTCATTAGTATCACGACCACAAATCATCGATGCACTACGGGCCAATGATATTCGTGTATTCATCAATGGTCATGATCATGCCAACAACTGTCCATCAATGCACTACGACCAATGAGGATTTTTACCACATCATTTGTAACATTACGGTCATGATTATACCGAATAATCCCTGGTCATAATCATACCAAGTCCATCTATGCACTACAGGCCACAGATGACTTTCAACATATTATAAACATGAGGATGATGACAATTCAATAAAACAAGTTCAAGAATAAATTTTAAAGATTTATAAGTTAATTTATCCTGAACTCAATAACGTCCAAATTGTGAACATGATACTGCTTTGTGGAGTAAAATTCAAGAATGCTCAGAAGAATATGTCCATAAAAAGATACTAGATGAAGCACAAATATCAAGGATATTCCACTAATTTCATGGAGTATAGAAGTCAATGCTTTAATCAATTGAGTATAAAAGAATATATGAAACTGCAAATGAATTTTCGTTCGCCATGCGGTAATCCACTTAGACAGATCATTTCCATAATTTAATAAGAAATGAATACAAAGGATCATTCACCATGCATGTGATAATCCACATAGACAGGTTATTCCAATAGAATAATAGAATGGAATAACAAAAGAAATCACCATGAATGCGATAGATCGCATGCATATGAGTTATTCCAGCGAGAATAATAAAGAATGGAACCGAGTAAATGCGTAATCCGCACAGACATGATGTTCCAACAGAATAATAAAGAACGAAACCATGTCATGCGTAAACCGCACAGATAGAATGTTCCAACAGAATAATAAAGGATGGAACCAGGACATGCGTAAACGCACAGACAGGATGTTCTAACAAAATAATAAAGAATGGAATAACAGAAGAATTTCACCATGTATGCGGTACTCAGATGTACAAAGTTATTCAACATAATGATAAAGAATGGAATAATGAAGTTCTCTTCATGAAGACGAAATAAATAATACCCCTTACAAGTACAACAAATAATATCCCTTACCGTAAAAGAAGAGTATTCCAATTTGGTAGGCGAGGATATTCTTGAAGAAAACTACCACTACGCTCAAAGTTTCTTAAAACTCTAAAGAAATACGCCAAGATTATGAAGAATTCTACGAACTTACGGTGTGGTTTTCAATTCTAACTAAACATCCTATTTATAGGAAAATAGAAAAGATACTATCTTCAAGACTATGCAATAAAATATAATATATTCAGAATATATATATATATATATTTATATTTTATTTAAAATCTAATAAAATAAATAACTTTATAAAAGTATTTTATTTTATATAAAAAGATTTTACTATTCAAAAACACTATGCATGCACTATATAAATACTATGTATAATAAAATATAATATATTCTAATTATTGTCTAATAAAACAAATAACTTTATAAAAGTATTACATTTTATATAAAAAGATTTTATTATGCAAAAACACTATGCATAATAGAATATTATATATTCTATTTATAGTCTAATAAAACGAATAACTTTATAAAAGTATTCTGTTTTATATAAAAAGTTTTTCTGTTTTATTACATTTATAATACTAATAAAACAAACTTTATCACCATTATTATAATTCACAATATTAATCGACCAGGTCGTTCCCAGGAAAGAGGGTATTTTCCAATAAGGATTTCTACCTATTGGCGCGCAATTAGGTGACCAAACCTCTCCTTGACAGAACTTCTAGACATCGTTAATATTGCAAATAATAATATTAATAACCTTTTCGTCTCAATTATTAATTTAATAATATATAAAATATTGAAAATAATTGAATCAAATAACGTGAGACACTATGCAGCAATTACTGTAGCAATAATTTAACAAAACTGAGTGACTTTTCACATAAGCATCAATAATCAATATTGTGTGCTACTATGCAACCACGCCAGACATATTCTTGTACTTTTAACTTATAAGGTGTTTCAACAGTTAACGGTAAAAACTTCCGCCGTTATTTTCATAAAATATTTTTGTCGTTTTCTCATTTCGACAATAATTCCGTTGTGGAGTCCACCAATGATTGTGCCGTTGTACAAATATTTCCTGTTAAAACGAATATTCCCCGACCAATTGAATATTATATAACAACTTGCGTACTTTGCAAAATTTATAAATATTACCCACAACTATAACATTATATCAAATTTCTCCATAATATTCAAAAATGATATTTATAGAAAATTCATCTTTATTTATAAAAGTTGGGGTCTTACAACCTCCCATTCTTATGAAATTTCGCCCTCGAAATTAGGGTACATACCTGGTATGTCGAAGAGGTAAGGATACCTTAATTTCATCTTAGATTCTAACTCCCAGGTCATTTCCTCAACATCGTGGTTCCTCCACAAAACTTTGACTTGAGGTATAACCTTGGAGCGTAGAACATGTTCCTTCTTATCCAAGATTTTAACAGGAACTTCTTCATACGTTAAATCTTCCGCTATTTCGTCCGGTTCTAACTCAATAATGTGGTGCGGGTCTTTCACATAGTTACGTAACATAGATATGTGAAAAACCTTATGAACACGAGACATACATGGCGGTAAAGCGAGTCTATAGGCCATAATTTCTACTCGATCGAGGATTAAAAATGGGCCAATGAATCGAGGATTGAGCTTTCTTTTCTTTCTAAATCTCGTAATTCCTTTCCATGGAGCAACATGTAACAACACATGGTCTCCAATATCGAATTCCACGTCCTTTTGATGAAGATCATCATAACTCTTTTGTCGATCTTGTGAGGTTTTTTTACGTTGCCGGATCGTTTGAATATTTTCTGTAGTCATACGCACCAACTCCGGTCCCAACAACGTTGCTTCACCCACCTCATCCCAGCATACTGGAGAACGACACTTTCTTCCATACAACGCCTCAAATGGAGCCATGCCAATACTTTCTTGATAACTGTTATTGTAGGAGAATTCCACTAATGGTAAGAACTTGTCCCAACTTCCCTTGAAGTCAAGGAACCAGAGTCTTAATAGATCTTCAAGAGTTTGAATAGTCCTCTCTGACTGTCCGTCCATTTGAGGATGATACACCGAACTAAATCGTTAATTCGTGCCCATACCTTTTTGCAAACTAACCCAAAATCTTAAAGTGAATCTTGGGTCTCCATCAAAAACTATGGATACTGGAATACCATGCAGTCTTACAATCTCGTTTATGTACATACGAGAAAGACGTTCAAGTGTATAAGTTTCTCGTACTGGTAAGAAATGAGCAGACTTGGTCAATCTAACAACAATGACCCAAATTGCATCTATGCCTTGAGAAACCTTGGGAAGACCAGTAACGAAATCTATGGTAATGTGCTCCCACTTCCATTCTGGAATTTCAAGTGGTTGCAATGGAACTTTTGGTACTTGATGCTCCGCCTTAACTCGTTGACAAGTTAGACACCTTGAGATAAATAGCGCTATCTCTCTCTTCATATTGCTCCACCAAATTATATGACGAAGATCATGATACATTTTGGTACTCCCAGGATGGATTGCAAATGGTGTGTTGTGCGCCTCCATCATGATTTTATACTTTAAATCAGGGTCGTTAGGAACACAAAGTCCGGAGTTGACTCGAAGTATTCCTTTTTCATCGATTCTTCCTTCCGGCATATCACCTTTTTGCACTTTCTTCCTCATACGCATCAGTTCCAGGTCTGTAACTTGAGCATCTTTAACTTTATTGATTAAAGTCGGTTTTACTCGTATATTCACCATCATCACATGGGTCTCTGGAGTCTTTAACTCTATCTCCATCCTTTCCAAGTCACACAAAATGGGCCTTTGTGTTGACAATATCGTATTCGTACCCGCATATGATCTTCTACTCAATGCGTTAGTTACCACGTTCGCTTTTCCAGGATGGTATTGGATGGTATGATCATAATCTTTCAACAGTTCAAGCCAACGTCGTTGTCGCATGTTGAGTTCCTTTTGGGTGAAGATATATTTGAGGCTTTTATGATCCGTAAAGATCTCCACTTTCTCCCCATACAAGTAATGCCTCCAAATTTTAAGTGCGAAGACAACATCTGTCAACTCTAGATCATGAGTAGGGTAATTCCTCTCATATTCTTTGAGTTGCCGAGAGGCATAGACTATGACTTTCCCATGTTGTATGAGAACACATCCTAACCCTTTGCCCGATGCATCACTGTAGATGATAAATCCCTCCGAGCCAGATGGTATTGTCATAACAGGTGCTGAAATGAGTCTCCTCTTGAGTTCTTGAAAACTCTTCTCACATTCCATGCTCCAACTGAATTTTATATCTTTTTGAGTCAGCTGAGTTAATAGAGTAGCTATTCGAGAAAACCCTTCCACGAATCTCCGATAATAACCAATTTAATCCAGAAAGCTACGATTTTGATCCAGCGATTTAGGTTGCTCGACTTTGAATAGCTTCAATCTTTGCCGGGTCAACAGATATTCCATGACTTGATACTACGTGCCTAAGGAATGCTACTTCCTTAAGCCAGAACTCACATTTTTTTAATTTGACATAAAGCTTATTTTCACGAAGCTTTTGGAGTATCAACCTCAAGTGTTGCTCATAATCTTCACGGTTTTTGGAATATATGAGGATGTCATCAATAAAGACGACCACAAAGTGATCCAAATATTCTTTGAATACTCGGTTCATCATATCCATGAAGGCAGCAGGAGCATTAGTCAATCCAAAAGACATGACTAAAAATTCATAGTGTCCGTACCGAGTTCTGAAGGTAGTCTTTGGAATATCCTCAGTTTTAACCTTCAGCTGATGATATCCAGAATGAAGATCGATCTTTGAAAAGAATTTGGCGCCTACTAATCTGGTCGAACAGTCATCAATACGTGGCAATGGGTACCTATTTTGATGATGACATGATTCAACTCCCGATAATCAATACAAAGTCGCATACTTCCATCTTTCTTCTTCATGAATAGAGCAGGAGCACCCCAAGGAGCGTCTTAGGACGAATGAAACCGATGTCTAACAATTCCTGCGATTGGGTCTTTAACTCACGAAGTTCAATAGAGCCATTCGACATGGGGCTTTGGAAATGGGTTTTGTGCAGGGTTCAAGGTCGATACAAAATTCAATTTCACGCCTGGGGGTAAGCCATGAAGTTCTTCAGGAATACGTTAGGAAATTTATTAACAATAGAAATATCATTCAAATCGGCGTATTTTTGTTTAAATCATGACATAAGCTAAGAAAGCTTGACATTGCGTTTTCAATAAGCGAATAGCTTTATGGCTCGACGAGATAGCGATGATTGATTTTAATGGTTTTGTTGCTTGAATTCGCATAATAGGTTGGTTAGGAATATGAAAGCTAAGAACCTTACAGAAATAATCAATTTTTGAATGATGAGTAGTTAACCAATCAATCCCTAGAATCACATCAAATACAAGTATTTTTAATGAAATAAGATCGACAGGTAATGCGAGGGTACCAATTTGAACCAAACAAGACTTATAAACAGTGGATATAATGAAGGTTTCTCCCAACGGAGTTTCCACAGATAAGTCAAAGTCTAATTTCTCCGAAGTCAAATTTAATCGTTGAGCACAAGTAGGAGAAATAAAGAATGGGTAGAACCGGTATCAAATAAGGTATAGACTTTGCTAGAGTTTATGATAAACTTACCCGTGATGACCTCGTTCGGGTTCCTTGGTTTCTGGGAGGTCACAACAAAAGCTCTCCCTTGAACTACTGGTTTTGACTTATCTGGGACGGTATTTTGTGTCACCGTTCCAACTGGACTTATCTTTGGTGCACGACAAAATCGGGCTAGGTGACCTTCTCTTCCACAATTATAACACGCCTTGGATGGCATCATGCTAGCTTTGGATCGATATGTCCCTCCCTCCGCATTTGAAGCATATGATAGGTGGTCGTTCTCTTTCCTTAACAACGTGGTCTTTGGTCGACGCGTCTTTCCATAATTGTTGAATCTCCTCTTCTTGAAATGTCCATTCTTATTGTCTTGGCCATGATTACCACCAAAGTGGTTACCATTTCTGGCATGTTGATTCCCTCCACGTTTGTTGTCACCGCTTCGATGACTGCTACCACTGGTATTATCATTTTGTCGGCTGCTTTCTCTTGGTTACGTTGGCTCGTTATCGCCCTCCAATAACTGAGCCCTATTTACAACATCTTAATACAAACACAGTTTATGAAAAATTAGATATTGACGTATCTCGGGTTTCAAACCTCTTAGAAACATCCGCATCATTCTCTCCTCATTGTCAACCAAGTGAGACGCAAATCGGGACAACTCGGCAAACTTAGCTTCGTACTGCGACACGGTCATATTGTTCTGCTCCAACTTGATGAACTTTACCTCTTTCATGTGACGAATACTTTCAGGAAAGTACTTGTTGTTGAATAGTTCTTGGAACTTCTCCCAATATATCTTCAGTGTGGAAGGTTGAGTATGCTTTACCGATTTCCCACCAGTAATCTGCCTTTCCTCGCAACATAAAGGTGGCAAAGGGAACCTTTTGCTCCTTGGAGCATCCCAAGACATCAAATATCTTGGTGATACGCTTTATCCACGTCTCTCCGCCTTAAGTGGTTTTGGTTCTCCAATAAACTACGGTGGTCCCAGCTCTTGAACTGTTTAGCGGTGACCGTCCGAGAGTAGCCAGTGTTTCCACCTGCATTTTGGACAGGAGTCTATCTTTTTCGATGTTTATGCAATTGCGGAGAAAGCTCATAAATATTCCGTCGTTCGCCATTTGGTCGATGTTGTTGTTCACCTGAGGATTATTGCCTTCCTGATGCACATTATCGTAGGTGTTTATTTGTGGTGACTCAATGGTCTCCTGTGCTCCATTGATATTCACAATATTCTCGGATATCATTTTCAGATACTGCCACAAAACAAGGGTTAATTGACATGTAATATATTATCACTATACTCGATGTAGGCCAATTAAATATCAAATAAACTTAGGTAGGTCATACTAAGCGAAGGAATTCCCCGTCTCTCCCTCCTAGTTCTAGTCTCACATCTTAGCGAGGATCATATCCCTAAGCTTTGATATTAATGTGGCGCCCCAAAATAGGTACACATCACCTATTACAGTCGCCAAATACATGGTATGAATACAAATACAACCTTAAATATACAACATGAGCTGTGAGTTTTAATACAAATATTGTCTTCTAGACAGTATTCAAACTCAAAATAAGTCCTTAATACATTTATTATCACATTGTTTTATAGAATAGTGAGGACTACTAATGTTATCATCTGGACTGTCACTCCGTTCCCCGACTAGTCCCTGCTACGTTCTCATTTCCTGAAGAGAAAAATGAAAGCAAAAGAGTGAGCTCAATAACGTCCAAATTGTTAACATGATACTGCTTTATGGAGTAAAATTCAAGAATGCTCAAAAGAATATGTCCATGAAAAAGTACTGGATGAAGTGCAAATATCAAGGATATTCCACTAATTTCATGGAATATAGAAGTCAAAGCTTTAACCAATTGAGTATAAGACAATATATGAAACTGCAAATGGATTTTCGGTCGCCATGCGGTAATCCACTTAGACAGATCATTTCCACAATTTAATAAGAAATGAATACAAAGGATCATTCACCATGCATGTGATAATCCACATAGACATGTTATTCCAACAGAATAATAAAGAATAGAATAACAGAAGAAATCACCATGCATGCGATAGACCGCACAAACAGGTTATTCTATAGGATAATAAAGAATGGAACTGGTAAATGCGTAATCCGCATAGGCGAGGATGTTCCAATGTAATAATAAAGAATGTAACCATGTCATGTGTAAAAACTTGCATGATAGGATGTTCCAACGAGAATAATAAAGGATGGAATCAGACATGCGTAAGCGCACATAAACAGGATGTTCCAATGGAATAATAAAGAATGGAATAATGGAAGAATTTTACCATGTATGCAGATTACTTGGCATGTATAAAGTTATTCCAACATAATGCTAAAGAATGGAATAATGTAAGTTCTCTTCATGAAGACGAAAGAAATAATACCCCTTACAAGTACAACAAATAATATCCCTTACTAGTAAAAGAAGAGTATTAAAATGGTAGGGCGAGAATATTCCTGAAGAAAACTTGCACTACGCTCAAAGTTTCTTAAAACTCTAAAGAAATACGCTCAAGATTATAGAAGAATTCTCTGAACTTCTGGTGTGGTTTTCAATTCTAACTAAGCATCCTTTTTATAGGAAAATAGAAAGGATACTATGCTGCACAATGCAATAAAATATAATATATTCTGAATATATATATAAATATATATTTATATATTTTATTTAAAATCTAATAAAACAAATAACTTTATAAAAGTATTCTATTTTATATAAAAAGCTTTTACTATGCAAAATACTATGCAAGCACTATGCAACACTATGCATAATAAAATATAATATATTCTAATTAATGTCTAATAAAATAAATAACTTTATAAAAGTATTCTATTTTATATAAAAAGATTTAATATGAAAAATACTATGCATAATAGAATATTATATATTCTATTTATAGTCTAATAAAACGAATAACTTTATAAAAGTATCCTGTTTTTATATAAAAAGTTTTTTTGTTTTATTACATTAATAATACTAATAAAACAAACTTTATCACCATTATTATAATTCACAAAATTAATCGATTGTGTCGCTTCCAGAAAGAGGTGCTTTCAATAAGGATTTCTCTCTTATTGGTAGCATTCAATTAGGTAACCAAACCTCTCCTTGACAGAACTTCTATACATCGTTAATATTGTAAATAATATTATTAATAATCTTGTCGTCTCAATTATTGATTTAATAATATATAAAATATTGACAATAATTGAATCAAATAACGTGAGATACTTGCAAAGAATTCTTCGTAGCAATAATTGAACAAAACTGAGTGACTTCTCACGTAAACATCAATAATTAATACCGTGTGCTACTATGCAACCACGCGTATTACTGTAGTTTTAACACCGGGTGTTTCAACCGTTAATAGTAAAAACTTCCGCCGTTATTTTCATAAAATATTTTTGTCGTTTTCTCAATCCGACAATAATTCCGTTGTGGGGTCCACCAATGATTATGCCGTTGTACGAATATTCTCTGTTAAAACGAATATTCCCCGACCAATTAAATATTATATAACAACTTGCGTACTTTGCAAAATTTATAAATATTACCCACAACTATAATATTATATCAAATTTACTCCATAATATTCAAAAATGATATTTATAGAAAATTCATCTTTATTTATAAAAGTTGGGGTCTTACATTATTAGATAGCATTATTGGCAATGTCTAAGGAAGTTATGTCTAGAAAAGGGGTTTGGTCACCTAATTGCGCGTCAGTTAGGAGAAATTCTTATCGGAAAGCCCCATCTTTCCTGGGAACGACCTGGTTGTCATAATTGTGATTCTGTGATATTATTTGTGAATAATTAATTATTGATTTATATGATAAAGAAATATTTATTTTATGTGAATATAAATGATGGATATATTTATTGTGGTTATAAATGAATGAATTAATACTGGGGTGTTTTATCAGTATTTTGTCGGAATGGAAGTTTTGAAAATCGTCCGTATGTGAATTTCGGTCATTTTTAGTTTAGAATTTGGAAAAACTTAAACTTACAAAGTTGTAGAGAATTTAATTTCCTATGGAATAGACATGAGATTCGAATTTTTCTGATAAAAGGGCTATTTATTATGAATTATTGAAGTTTCAGAAATAAATATTTTTATAAAATATATGGCGGGCCCCACTTTTGGTTGGTGAGAAATGAAATGTGCTAGAATTTATTTTCAAAAGTGGTGGGCTTGAATAGTAGCAGGTAAAACCATCAGGTAGCAGGTTAGTCTACTATGGCGTTATAAGCATTTTAATATAAATATGGTGCTTAGTTAGAATTGAAAATCACACCAGAAACAAGTTTTCTCTCTTTCTCTCTCTATATTATCGAGCGTATTTTGTGAGTATTTAGATACTTTGTGAGTTCTTTATTCATCAATGCAAGTTTCCTTGAATTTATAAACCGATATTCCGATCGTAAGTACTATTATTTTGAGGTAAGGGATGTTATTTTCTTCATACTGATGTTATTCTTTCAATATCATTATACCGAAATATTGGTATGGATTTTATTATGGAATTTCTACCTTTTTGTGTCGGGGTTACTATTCACGTATACGACACTATTCACGAATACGATACTATTCACAGAAAAAATAAAATTTTCTTTTCTTTGTCCAAGTTGTTTATTATGGTTACTATCTTTGATTGTATCCATGTTTTGATCTTTATTCTTAAATTTTGCTCCACAATTGATTATTATAAGGTATTTTTGAACTTGGATAAACTAAAGTACTGAATCCCTAATCTTTGATCTTTTATCTCCTTTGAATTCATTTTCTTTAAGATATTTTCATCATCCTGGGGTCTAAATGATGATAATAATTGAATATCTTTGGGCTTTGTAGTGCAAAGATGAATGATTAATCGATGAATATCTTTGGCTGTAGTGCAAAAGATGAATGATTACCTAATGAATATCTTTGGCCCGTAGTGCAGAAGATGAGCAGTGTTGAGATGAACATGACCAATTTGGTGATACAAATAAATATCTTTGGCTGTAGTGCAAAGATGAATATTTGATTCAAGATGTATATTGATTGATGTTCTACAGGATAAAATATTGATGATGGACTTTTAAATCTTAGAAGAGAGTAGAATTTTTCTCTACTTGACTCTTCTAATGGATTGTTGTTCATTGCGATTGTTGATCTAAAACTTGTTGTCTACATTATATTTTATCGATTTTTTTCCTCGTTAAAGACTAATGATAAAGCTGTTGTATATTATATTAGTCATAATATTCTTTCTTTGGGCTAAATTGAGCTCACCCTTTTCCTTTTTGTTCCATTTTTCTTCTCAGGAGGTGAGAACATAGCAGGAACTAGTCGGGGTATGGAGTGATGGTTCATGATAGTTGTATTAGTAGTACTCACTATTTTGTAAAATAGTGTATCAATAATTGTAACGAGGACTCCTTTTGAGTTTGTATACTCTCTATTAGATAATAGTTATATTCAAACTCACAGTATATGTGTTGTCGTATTTTGTACGACAATTGTATTACTGAAGTTGTATTTGTTTCTATACCATGTATTTGACGACTCAGAATGGGTGATGTATACCTATTTTGGGGATGTCACAGTAGGTGTTTATGACATAAAGGGTTTGCCGACGAACAAGCCAGTGTCAAATGCTACCCCATACCTTCGAATTCATCTTCCTCCCTCTTTCTTCAAAATTCATCATTTTCGCTTGAATCTTGGTGAAATCCGTTTCTGAGAAATTAATCTGCGGCGAATCAAACTCCGGCGATTTCTTGGCGCCCCATTCCTTTCAATCCTCGATTTTAAGCGGCGATTAGGAGGATGAGGGGGAGAAAAGTAGGACGACTTTCTGATTTGGGAGAAGAAGCCATTTAGAGAGAGAGAGAATCAATTTCTGATTTGGAAGAAAGAGGCCTAATTTGGTTTGGGAGGAGAGAACGCATAAATCTTCCAAAACGACACCGTTTTGGAATACTATGTAAAAAACAAAAAACACGGCTGTGTACAACCATTTTCCCCATATATATATATATATAAAACTTATGTAGCACAATTGATTTTTTTTTGCTAAATCAATTGATTTACACATGGGAAGGATTTTTTTTTGTTTGGAGATCGAAATTTGGAGGGAGTATAAGTGTTAAAGTGTATAATAACACATGAAAAAACTATATTTTGATGAAAAAATTGATGATGGGACTGATTAGTGATCATTGATGGAGCCATCAACCATGGAGGCGACAACAAAAAGTATTGTTAATTTGTTAATACACCTGCAAAGGCACTAGCCACTAGGCGTAGCAGTTCGCCTGACATTGTAGGATTTATAGCCGTTGGGAGTGGGGCTATAGGTAGGGGTGTAAGTCGAGCCAAGTAGTTCGATACTCGACTCGAGATCGGTTCAAAAATATGATCCAAAGCTCGAATTCGAAGTTGATCTGAGTCAAATCTGATCCATACTCGTTTTCTGTTTAATGATACACGAGTCGAATTCGAGCATACCAGTGTTCGCTCAGATTAGGATTCGAGTATTTCATTTTTTTTCGAACCATGCTCGATACCTACTCGATGGATCATTTTCGAATATTGGTGTGATCCATGCTAGTAAGTTAAATATGTGATATTTGTATCAATATTTATAATTTATAAAGTGTAGTATGAAATTGTGTAAACTTGTACTTGAATAAATCAATGAATTGAATGTCAATTTTTATTACATTATTTATAATTTCAATACATATATAAAAATTAAAAAGTTTTATATATAAATATTAGTTAAGTAACCAATTTAGTATGTAGTGGTTCAATTTTAAGTGAAATGGTTCATATTCGAAACTCGATTTGAAGGCTCATGAGTAACTCGCTTTGTAAACGAGTCGCATACTTACGAGCCGAGTAGGTCCGAGTAATGATTTGAGTTGAATCTGGAGCAAAAATATAAATCCCTTATCGAATTCGAGCTCAATTTTTTCGAGTCGAGCCAAATCTGAGCATGAAGGTGTTCGCTGAAATTCGACTCGTTTACACCCCTATCTATGGGGGTGGGGTTGGAGCCTGGAGGGTTGGCGCCGAGGCTGTGGAGATGAGGCCTGTGGGGTCGGGGACTGGAGCCTGCCTAGGAGGGACTGTGAATAACCGCTCGGTTGGGCCAGTGGGGATTGGGCAACAAGCAAGTGGAATGACTCGGGGTATTTTTGGAAATTCCTTGAGGACATGTGTTTGATACGTGACCACTTTCCAGGAAACTCTATAAATACTCTTTCCATTCTATGAAGGAAGGGACTTTTGGACCTTTGGAAGATTAGAGGACTTGAAGACTCTCTCTCAACCCCAGACACTCAAGATGGCTCTCTGGATCCTTGATACCCTAATAAGGTTCTCGGATCCTAAGAGTTCTGCCACGTCTCATTAGAGTAATTGCTCACCTGTTCTTGTAATGATCGTAACGATCTTACAATCTTTGTAAATGATATTATATGAATAAACTGAGATTTTATATTAAATTATTGAATAAAATGAGATTTTATTGATAATTTGAGTTTTATAAGACCTACAATCATTATTTGACGGCGCTACAATTTTTGTGCGCGAAAAATAGTGTTTAGAAGGTAAAAGTGGAAAAATACTTTTTTTCACTAAAAGACGAAAATAAAAACACTATTCTAAAAACGTAGAAAATGTAAGACCCCAACTTTTATAAATAAAGATGAATTTTCTATAAATATCATTTTTGAATATTAAGGAGTGAATTTGATATAATATTATAGTTGTGGGTAATATTTATAAATTTGCAAAGCACGCAAGTTGTTATATTATATTCGATTGGTCGAAAAATATTCGTTTTAACAGAGAATATTCGTACGACGGCACAATCATTGGTGGACTCCACTGTGGAATTATTGTCAGATTGAGAAAATGACAGAAATATCTTTTTATAAATTAACGGCAGAAGTTTTACCGTTAACTATTGAAATATCCGGTGTTAAAAGTACAGTAATACGCGTGGTTACATAGTAGCACACGGTTTTGATTATTGATGCTTACGTGAGAAGTCACTCAATTTTACTCAATTATTGCCACAGTAATTGTTGCATAGTATCTCACGTTATTTGATTCAATTATTGTCAATATTTTATATATTATTAAATTAATAATTCAGATGACAAGTTATTCTAATTATTATATGCATAATTAACAATGTCTAGAAAGTTCTATCGAGGAAAGAGGTTTGGTCACCTAATTGCGCGCCAATAGGGAGAAATCTTTATTAGAAAGCCCCCTTTTTCCTGGGAACGATCTGGTTGTTAATATTGCGAGTTATAATAATATGAATAATGGTTGTTAAAAATATTGAAGGGATTTTATGAAATATTTGTTGTAAAATTTTCTTATTTTATGGACCCCCATTTACCCATTTTTCAAAATAATTGGTAGAAATTTATTCTTTACAATAAAGGTGGGGCCCACATGTGGGGGCCACGTGTGGGGCCCATATGTGGGAGAAATGATTTTGGAAATGGGGGGGGGGGGAAAGAGTATACGTAAAGAGAGGGAATATATATATATATATAATATATGTGATGGTGGGAAGAAAAAAAGAGATGAGTGTGTGATGTGTGTATATATATATAATATGTGATGCTGGGAAAAAAAAAGAGATGAGTGTGTGATGTGTGTGTGTATATATATATAATATGTGATGGTGGGAAGAAAAAAAGATGAGAAAATGATGTGTGTGTGTGTGTGGTGGTGGTGGGAAAGTAAAAGTGATAGTGATGTGTGTATATATATATATTTTGTTTTTTAGTTTGAAAGTTGGGCGTATGAATTGCAGATCTGTCCCGTGATTTTATTTCAACTGTTGGTCCGTGAAGTTTCTTAAACAGTACCTCTTCCATTCTCCTATAAATAGGATGCTTAGTTAGAATTGAAATTCAAACTAGAATCAGAGAATTCTTCTTCTATAATCTTAAGTGTATTTCTTTGGAGTTTAAGAAAGCTTTGAGCGTAGAAAATAGTGCAAGTTTTCTTCAAAGTAAGGGATCTTAATTTTGTTTAATATTCGCTTAAAATACTATTTTCTTCCATACTCTATAGTATGTAAGTAATATTATTTCGTTTCAGATTTCGAATTCTATACTCATTTGGTTAAAGTTTTGGCTTCTATATTCCATGAAATTAGTAGAATATCCTTGATATTTGCGCTTCATCCAGTATCTTTTTATGGAAATATTATTCTGAGCCTTCTTGATAAGTTTTAACCTTTTCATGCCGGTGTCTATTCAGGGTCTTTATTCAGAAATTACTATTCACAAGATACTATTCACTCGATTACTATTCACCGAGTCTTATTCATGACAAAATTGATTTCTTTTTTGGTCCAAATCATTTTGATACAATATTATTCTTGAATTTTACTCCTGCAAGCGATATCATGTTGACAATTTGGGCGTTATTGATTTGGATAAATTAAATTATAAATCTTTAAAAATTTATCTTTGAACTTGTTTTATGGAATTCTTATATCATTGTCATCATCCTCATGTTTATATTATGTTGAAAGTCATCGTGGCACATGTAGTGCATAGATGGACTTGGTATGATTATGACGAGGATTATTTAGGTATAATCATGGTAGTAATGTTACAAATGATGTGGTAAAAATCCTCATTGGCCGTAGTGCATTGATGGACAGTTGTTGGCATGATCATGACCATTGATGAATACACGAATATCCTTGGCCCGTAGTGCATCGATGATTTGTGGTCGTGATACTAATGAATATCCTTGGCCGTAGTGCAGGGATGATGTGGATTATTTATTAAGCTGAATCTCATCGATAAAAGTGATGAAAAACCTTTTAAATCATAGAAAATAGTAGATTTTATTCTCTACTTGACTCTTCTAATGGATTGCTTGTTCCGCTGCAGTTAAACTTGATGTTTGTTATATTTTTATCAGTTTAACACTGTTGAAGGCTAACGATAAATTATTCTGCATTATCTTAGTCATAATATTTCTTACTGGGCTAGTTGAGCGCACCCTTTTACTTTCATTGTTCTCTTCAGGAAATGAGAACATAGCCGGGAGTAGTCAGGGAACGGAGTGATGGTCCAGATGATAGCATTAGTAGTCCTTACTATTCTATGAAATAGTTTGATAATAAATGTATTGAGGACTTCATTTCAGTTGAATCATCAGAAGACAATATTCGTATTAAAACTTTCGATTTATGTTTTTGTCATATTTTACCTGCGGTTGTATTATTAAGTTGTATTTGAATTTTGTACCATGTATTTGGCGACTCAAGATGGGTGATGTATACGTATTTTGGGGGCGTCACGGAAAACACTAATAAAACGCCAATAAACGTTCTATTTGAGAATTTTGAAGTTCGTTATAGTGTTTAGTTGAGAAGGGGAGGTGAAATCTCCAATAAAAGTTTTTCTCAAGAGAAAGCCGTAAAAACACTATTCATGCTAAAAATGCAAAACTCATTTTTTGAAATTTTGAATTACGGCATAACGTTTATTCGGAAAAGGGATCGGTGGTGAAATCAGATTTTCAAAACTCGAAAGTCTATTTTTTAACAAACCAAGCATTTTTACGAAAAATAACTGAAAAAGTTAGGAAACCTAACTAAATGATAAATGTCTAATTGGAATTTAGTTGGAATAACTAAGATTAATTATTCAAGGGTTTGGTTAGAGAATTTTAAGGCTTGGCTAATTTTGAGGCAAGGGGATAAGACGAAAGCCAAGCTATGGATAATTCTTCGCCATAAAATATTATAGTCTTTCTTTGAGAATATCTGGAGAAAAAAAGAGTCAAAATCCTTGTTAAGGTGAGATGGCCTGAAAAAGAAAGACTACTGTTACTTGAAAAGAGAAATGGATGAAGGAATTCAAGAAAAATCCAAAAGAAAGCATTCAAATAAACAAAAAATGGAAAGAAAGTAAAGACAAGAAGAAGGGATCGATGGAACCCAACCCTTATGGTTCGGGTACCCCCTAGGGTTCGACCCTATAGTTTAACTCCTAGGGTTCGACCCTATAGAGAGGAGTCTGTTTGCTTCACCTTTTGGTTGCCCGGATTGAAGAATGTTTGCTTGTTGCCTTCTTGATGACTTTCCAATTTGTAGGAGGAAAGAAAATCCAAGACGAAACAAGACAAAAAGTGAGGCATAAGTAACTTGGGAGATATACATATATTCCCAAGTATGCTTGCATCAGGAAAGGAAACAACCATCCGATGATATATTAAGGGAATGATTTAATTTAGTTTCCAAAATAGAAGTATATTTGATTTTGATTCTAAATAGAAATATAAAAGATATCATTTTCTAAACATGGAAAATGTATTATTTTATTTCCAAAATAAAATAATATTTGATTTGATTCCTAAATAAAAAAAGAAAGATTTGATGATTTCCAAAAGAAAGATTTTATTTTCAAAAATAAAATAAGATTTGATTTAGTTCACAAGAACGGATTTTATTTAGTAATATTTAATGATCTATCTTGTTTAAATTTCCAGAAAAAAATTCAGGAAACAAAGATTTAGCAAGATTTGGAGAGATTTTCAAAAGATTTCCTAAGATGTCCAAGGAAGAGCCCTTCTAGGTCTTGCCACCCTAGGGTTTAACCCTTAGGATTCGGCCCTCCTAGGGATTCTGTGACGCCCCCAAAATAGGTATATATCACCCCTCTTGAGTCACCAAATACATGGTACAAAATTCAAACACAACTTAATTATATAACAGTCGTGTAAAATACGACAAAATATAGGCTGTGAGTTTTAATACAAATATTGTCATCTAGACAATATCCACACTCAATGGAGTCCTCATTACATTTATTATCACACTATTTCACAGAATAGTGAGGACTGCTAATGCACCATCTAGGATCATCACTATGTTCCCCGACTAGTCCCAACTACGTTCTCATTTCCTAAAGAGAACAGTGAAAGAAAGGGTGAGCTCAACTAGCCCAGTAAGAAATATTATGACTAAGATAATGCGGAATAAATTATCATTAGGCTTCAACGGTGTTAAACTGATAAAATATAATAAACATCAAGTTTAGCTGCGGTGAACAAGCAATCCATTAGAAGAGTCAAGTAGAGAATAAAATCTACTATCTTCTATGATTTAAAAGGTTTTCATCATTTTATATTTGAGACTCGACTTAATAAATAAAATCGAATCATCTACGCTCCACGGCCAAGGATATTTACGTAATCATCAATGGTCATGACTATCTCGAATAATCCATGGTCATAATCATACCAACAAAGCGTCCACCGATGAACTATAGGCCAATGAGGACTTTTACCACATCATTCATCACATTACGGTCATGATTATACAAAGAATAATCCACGGTCATAATCATACCAAGTCCATCTATGCATGTAAGCCAAATATGACTTTCAACATAATATAAGCATGAGGATGATGACAATTCAATAAAAACAAGTTCAAGAATAAATTTTAAAGATTTATAAGTGAATTTATCCTCGAACTCGATAACGCCCAAATTGTCGACATGATCTTTGCTTTGTGCAGTAAAATTCAAGAATGCTCAGAAGAATAATTCTATGAAAAGATACTGGATGAAGTGCAAATATTAAGGATATTCTACTAATTTTATGGAGTATAGAAGCCAAAGCTTTAACTAACTGAGTATAATAGAATATATGAAACTGCAAATGGATTTTTGCCCACCATGCGGTAATCCACGTGAGCAGATCATTTCCACAATTTAATAAGGAATGAATACGAAGGATCATTCACCATGCATGTGGTAATCCACGAGACGAGTTATTCCAATGACGAATAATAAAGAATGGAATAATGAAGGATTCACCATCGCGATGCGATAGCTGCAGATGAGTTATTCCCAGCAGAATAATAAATAATGGAACCGGTCCGGCGTAAGCGCATGACATGGATATCCCGACGAGAATAATAAATAATGGAACCGGTCCGGCAGAGCGTCTGAGATAGGATATTCAACGAGAATAATAAATAATGGAACCGGTTAAGATAAACGCATGATGCAGGATATTAAACGAGAATAATAAGAAACGAAATATTAAAAGAATTTCACCATGTATGCGGTACTTGCATAAATAGGTTATTCAACGAGAATAATAAGAATGGAATAATGGAAGAATTTCACCATGTATGCAATACTTTGCATGAAGCGAGTTATTCAACATAATAATAAAGAATGGAATAATGAAGAATTTCACCAAGTATAGGGTATCCAGCGTATACGAGTTATTCAACAATGAATAATAAAGAATGGAATAATGAAGTTCTCTTCATGAATAAGAAAGAAAGAATACCCCTTACAGTACAACAAATAATATCCCTACCTTAGAAGAAGCTGGATATTGGAGTAGTGAAGTAGCAAAATACTTTTCTTCTTTCTCTCTATAGTTTCTCTCTCTAGAGTTTTAGTGAATTCGTAAGAAATAATGAAGGAATGAGCTTCTATTTATAGGAGAATGGAATGAATAGTAACTAATTCATGAGCGATCTGCCAGAATGATTTACTTTTAAGCAGTACCGGTCCATATTGGTTTACTATTAAAACTTAAAAGCAACGGTCCATACTGATTTACTATTAAAACTTTAAACCAGCGATTCATATTGATTTACTATTATATCTTCAACCAACGGTCTGAAAAATTAACACATCTCCTCATGGAATAATATTGTAACCAAAAATGATTTGGACCGAAAAGAAATATATCTTACGGGTGAATAGTACCACGTGAATAGTAACTTATGAATAGTAACTCGTGAATAGTAACTCGTGAATAGTACTCTGACACGAAAAGTGCCCTAAATACCCGATTGAACAATATAACCTCCAGACATCAATTATTATCGAAACAAATGTCAATTTCCACTAACACAAATAATTTTAACACAATGGAACTATAAAATTCATCTTTAATCAACACGAACTTATTCATCATTAATATTATAATTTATAATATTTAACAACCAGTCGTTCGAGGAAGAGGGGCTTTCAGATAAGGATTTCTCCTTATTGGGCGCCATGATTAGGTGACCAAACCTCTCCTTGTGAACTTCTAGACATTGTCGATATTGCAAATAATAATATGAATAACTTTGTCGTCTCAATTATTGATTTAATAATATAACATATAATGCGGATGATCTTATAACAATAATTGAATCAATAATATGAGAGATATGATGACAATTCTTTGTGAGCAATAGTTGAGTATAAGCGAGTGACTTCTCACGTAAGCATCAATAATCAATCTGGTGTCTACTTATGCAACCATGCGTATTCTTGTACTTTTACTACTACGGGGTAGTTCAACAGTTTTAACGGTAATACCTCCGCCATTATTTTTATAGAAAGATAATTTTGTCGTTTTCTAACTACGACAATACTTCCGTTGTGGGGTCCACCAATGATTGTGTCGTCGTACAATATTTCCTGTTAAAACGAATATTCCCCAACCAATCGAATATTATATAACCACTTGCTTACTTTGCAAAATTTATAAATACTATCCACAACTATAACATTATATCAAATCCACACCATAATATTAAAAAAATTATTTTGAGAAAATTAAATATTTATTCATAAAATCTGGGGTCTCACAGGTTCCCTTTTCTAGGACCCTGTTTTCAAGACTTGTAAAGTTGAGCCCCAAAGACCTTTCGGAAGCTCGAAGTATTCTTGCACGATCGTCTCTTCAGAATCGCGACTCTCGCGCAGAGGGAAAATGTGAGTCCAATTGCATATTAGGGCTCACATGACCTAATTGAGTTAAATGCAGAGATTAGGGTTCACATTATGATGAAATGAATGACGAAAAAGACGAAAAATGAATGAACAAGACCGCAATCAATGAACAAAGCATTAAATGAGCAAAAAGGGAAAAACCTAAGGTTTGGTGCCCTAGGGTTCAACCACTCCAAAATGACTCCTCCTTAAAGAAAAGATAAATTAATATCTTCCCCAACTGGATTTGGTTGGAACTATCGGAACGAAACAAGGAAAACGGACAAAAGATAAAACAAAAGAAAACCAAATCTCCCCTAGGGTTCGCCCCCTAAGGCGCGCGCTACCTCATTTTTTCAATTGATGTTCTAGAAGGATTTTGATCGATGTAGAGCAATGAGCCCTGACTATAGAAAGAAATTAAAATATTGTGAACTCCAAGAAATGATTAGTCTTATAATCTCCATGACAAGAAAAACATCTTACAAGACCAAGAATCATGAGAAAAGGATGAAAATCGACCAAGAAAGGCTGAAACTAATGAAATGAACCGAAGGAGGCCTCTCTAGGGTTCGCCCCCTAGGGCGCGACCTCTCGTTTCATGTGCTGAGTTCTTCTGAGATTTCCCGACGACGAGATTCTCGAATGAAAAAGAAAGAGCATGAAAACATGGTTTGAGTAGCGAGAGCTTTGAAGCATGAGATCAGAGAGGAGCCTCCATGAGTGCCAAGGTAGAAGACTTATGGAGGCAACTCATTTTGGAAATAGATTAAGGGATTAGATTGGTGGCTAGAATGACATGACTATCTGGGCATTATTCTGATGACTAAGGGTATTTTTGGAAATTTCCTGACGACATGTGCCTGATAGGTGACCACTTTCCAGGAAACTCTATATATAAATACTCTTTACATTCTATGAAGGAAGTGACTTTTGGACCTTTGGAAGATTGGAAGACTTGAAGATTCTCTCTTAACCCCAAACACTCAAGAAGACTCTCTGAATCCTTGATACACTAACAAGGTTATCGGATCCTAAGAGTTCTGTCACGTCTCAGTGGAGTAATTGTTTACCTGTTCTTTTCCCCTCTTCAGTTCATCAATCCATTATGTACTCTTCGTGGATTTCTCTCCTCCTCAGCCAACACGAAACCCTAAACCTAGTAAGGTACGATTTCCTTGTCCACAGATTGCTAATTATAAGCTACGCCACGTACATATATAAACCACATAAAATACTTAAAAGGATCAGGTCCGGACTCCCAGACCTAATCAAATCTGGACCCAAATTTATTTATTTTTTTGCTTTTTTTTAAAACAACTAAATTTTTTTTTAATATTTTATGGAACTGAAATTTTTCCATAATACAATGTTTTGGACGTGTTTTGGATACCTATACCAAAAAATATATGTACAATGCATCTGCACAGACTGTACATACATGTTTTGTTATATGTATCCAAATCACACTCAAAACACTGTATTATGTAAAAATTCAAGTTCCATAATTATTTATTTATTTTTTTTAGTTATTTTAAAAAAAGTCAGGATTTTGGTTAAGGTCAGAGTCCGGTTTGATCGGCCTCATATATATATATATATATATATATATATATATATATATATATCCGTCTCTCCAGCGAATCATAGACTAAAAACGAACAGGATATAACGACGGTTTTTTCCGTCGCTATAACATAGAAAGCCGATTTTTTATGTTGTGATGACGAAAAAAATTATCGCTATAGCCGGTTCGTTTTTAGTTCGCTCCCTATTATTCGCTTGAGAATCTGACCGTATGTATATATCAAGTCCAACTTGGTTTGGAAAATAATCGAGCCTGCAAATTAAAATTCGAATCACTTTTGGAAGTGATTCACCTTCCTTTTTCAATTAGACTTGCTCATATAAGCTTTATGGGTTTGAACCAATATGCCCAACAAAGAGTTATGTATACAGTATACTTGTCAAAAGTTTTGTTCCGCAAAAAAAGTTATAAATATTAGGTCAAGACATTATCAACTACAAAACAACTCATTAATTATGACTTTTAATGAATCTAGATAGTATATGTAAAGTAGGAATATTATTATTTCGGAAGTAGTTAGCATAAAGTTTTTGAATAAATTGGTCAATTGATCACCAGAAGATCTTGACACGCATGTGAGGCTACATATGTATCGATCAAGATTCTTGTTAATTAACCAACTTTCCAAAAAATAAACTTCATGCATGCTAACCGGATCCATTTATTTCATTTGTCCATAAAAGTCCTAACAAGGTCTTTAGAGTATGTAATAAAATAAATTAAACCACAATTAATTAAACTTAGAAAGTCCTTCACATATAATGATTATGTTTGAATTTATGTTTTTTGTCAATGGGTGTAACACGAGCACTTCTCCAAGAGGTCAGTATTACTCTCGTTCAAACATACTTAATTTCGGAGTTCTGATGAGATTTGACTAAGTATGATTGCACCCTATTATATTTGAATTTAAAGCTAGGTGAGAAGAAAAAATAAAATAAAAAACAAATCACCTAATAGATTATTAGCTGGAGCTTGATTAACTGCCAACCACTAAAGATTACTTTTAACTAAGTTTACTTAACAAAATGACATAATTTTATCTCTTAGGTTAAATTTTTTATTTTTAGGTTTTTTAAAAAATTCTTTAATTTTAAATTTTATACAAAATTACATTGTTTTATTAAGAAGCTTTAGCCAATTAAGCTTGGCTACGGGTGCCTTAGATTGTTTTATATAAAAAAATAAAATTTATATAAAAAAATTTAATCTTGATAAGTTTCTTTACTTGTGTTTATCATTTAGCTCATACATTATTTAAATCACATCATCCCCCCCCCCCCACCCCAAAAAAAAATAAAAAAATAAAAAAAATTCAAAACAATCTTGTTAGATCTTTCCTCTATTTCAAGCAGTAGCTTCCGGGTTCAGTATTCATGTCCTTTCTAGAAAAAACCCTTTAATTTATCTTCTTCTTATTTAATAACAGTCAAAAGACAATGGAGACTCATTCTTCTTATTCCATTATATTGATAAAAATACAAATTAGAATTTTGGTTTTGACAATTCAGGAAATCCGACTGCATAATTGTGGTTGTACTTAATTAGGATGCAACACTCCTGTCTTACATCTTACCATATGAAATATTTGAATGTTTATATAAAAATTTAAATTACTATCATTAATATTTTTAAATATAGATTTGATTTAGACCCTGAATTTGACTCTGGTTGGGAATTTGAGATTTTGTGTTGTAAACACAGAAATCTAAATATTACAAAAGATGAAAAATAAAATAAAAAAACTGTACATGGGTTCAATTAAAAAGGTAAAATCTTAATTTATAAATTGGATTCCTGTATTTTTTTTCTTTGTTTATTAGTGCATAATTAATAAATACTATACTATAGATATAGATAAATCAATGGCAATAGTCTAGTTTAGTGGTACCCCTCCTGACCCCTTCTCTGAGTTTCAAAGTCATAAATTTACTTGAGATGAAGAATATTATAGCCCTAGTCATCAAGTATACTTTGAAATATTCATATGAACTGACATGTTTTTTGTATCCAAAAGACTTGATCAATATAAGATTAACAAGAAAGATAAAACACCAACTTCAGGTCTACATCTTACATATCTACATCAGGAAATACAAACTCTAAACATCAAAAAACAAGATCACAAGCTTAGAACTTCACCAAACTACAAACAAAGCCATGGTTTTCCTGCGCCCATTTGTGATTGTTAGCATCATCTGATAAACACTACCCCTCAAGTATGAAAATTTAGACAAATTAGTTCATTAAGTTTGAAGTGAGACAATTTAGACCATTAAGTTTAACTAAGACAATTAGTCCATTAACTTAATTAATCTAATTTACGAACTAAATTTACCAGGTTTGTTCATTTCCTTGGCGACAATTGGTACGTAATTAATTTACTCTATTTTTTTTTGACAAAATCTTGAAATAAGTATGGGAAATAATTTTTACGGATAAATGAATCGAATTATAAAAATATTTGAGTCGAGCTTATACCTTTTTCCGTCCTAAATTGAAAATCGAAACTCGAAAACATATATATTTTTCAAAAATAGACAAAAATTAACAGATTTGTAGATAATTTTTCAACACGAGCAATGAAAAAAAGAGATGACGTCGTGATAAACCGGCCCACATCCAAATCTTAATAGTTCTATCTTCACCGAACCCATATCAACTATTCTCCATGGAGAAATCATAAAAAAAAGCTTCTTAGAATAAGAAAATCTCAAACTAGGAGAAGAAATACTCGATAGATTAAAAAACATAACTCAAACTTTAAGGGGGTATTTGATAAAAACTGAATGAATCTGAATTTGAATCTGAATGAGCTGAATCTGAATCTGAATGAGTTGAATCTGAATCTGAATAAAAAAAGTTGTTTGATAATTGACATGTCTGAAACATCTAAATGACAAAACTTTATTATTTTACCCATCTGAAAAAAATTCAAAATTGTTGTAAATTTATTTAATATTACTTAATATAATAGTTAATATTTTTTTAAATTTTTTAATATTTTTTTTATTCCATTCAGCTGTTCATTCAGCTAAAAAAATCTGACTTAGCCATTCAGCTCGTACATCTTACCGATTAAGTCCTTCAGACCAAAATAAACGACCGATTAATTGATTCAACCCATTCAAGGTCCTTGTACCATTCAAATTTCTAAACAAACCTTCCAAAAGAACTAAAACCCCATAAAAAGAAAAAATAAAAACAACTAAATTGAAAAATGTAAGAAAAAAAACTTAGGTGAGAGTCTATTTAGTGTAAATAAGACCCTCCCCATATATGAAAGTATGGAGGCTAGGATATTTTTGTAGAGAGATAATTAAAGAGAGAAATTTCTTATTAGTACTCTTCTTAACTTTTCATATAGTCTATAATATATTTATATTTGTCATAACTAAAATTAAATGACTTCATACAAATTTTAAATTTAAAATATCTCTAGTCGATTTCAAAATATCAAGAACTGATCTTATATCTCATTTGAAAAAAATACATTTTATCCAATAATATTGGACAAAATATATTTTTTATAATATAAATTGACACAATATATCCTTAAATTTGTCATCAGAATTTTATCATCATTGTACTGACACCGTTTAAGTAACAACGTATTATTTAGAGGAACAAACATATATAGAACAAAAACATTAATATTTGTAAATTTTATATATTCAACACTTTTTGATGAACAAATATAGTATCATTATTTATTTTTTGATATACTCCCTAATTTATTCCTAAAGTCTCCAATGAATGATAACTTGTCAAGCGTTGATAAAAGACTGAAGACTTCTTCAAGTCCACGAAAATATAAAGACATATATATCTGTCTACTGTCTAGCCATATTAATCAAGTCTTTAGGTCTTTGAAAACGACAAGCCATAATTTTAACTTGACCAAAAACATAAAGCTAAACTAGCACCACCATTTTGAATACATATTCACACTATATATACAACAAGAGTAAGCACAAACTATTCACATATATATAAAGTTATATATGTAGAGTTTTAGTAAATACTAGAATTAAGGATATAGAAAAAAAATGGATAATTTTATTAAGTTGGACGACGATGAAGATGATCAAGCACTTCCCGGTTTCCGGTTTCATCCGACGGACGAAGAGCTAGTAGGGTTTTATCTTCGCCGGAAGGTTGACAAGAGACCTATAAGTCTTGAGCTCATCAAACATATTGATATCTACAAATATGATCCTTGGGATCTTCCAAGTATGTGACATATATATGTAGCCCTATATATATTAATTAACTAAGCTTAATTTATTCTCTTTAGAATTGTTACCAGTATTTGTATGATTCGAATGTTTAAGGAGAGTATAAGTAATTATAAATTGCAACAAAACCAGTCAATTCTGAAGTTTAAAGTCTTATAGCTTGTAGTTTATACTTGAACTAAGTTGTAGTAGTATATATTTTTTTTCAGCTTTTAGATTCAAATGAAAACCGTACATTTGGAGGATCCTGATGCCAGGGTTTCAACACACACACACACACACACACACACACACACACACACACATATATATATATATATATATATATATATTATCTTCTTTTTACAGAAAGAGCTAGTTAATTTCATTTACAAAATTTATAAACTTTAATGATATATTTTTATTTATTCATGTTTAGACCAAGTATATTATTAAATTTTCGAACAGAGGAGTATATACTTAGGATAATATAGTAATGATATGATAATGAAATTAGATGATAAATTTATAGACCTAGTATTATTTTATGTTATAAAATAATATATTTTTGAAATAAAAAGATTGACAAATGAACTCTTATCGTGGAATGAAGAAAATACTTTCCTTTTATGTAATTACAAATATATTATTTTCAAGCTTTTGACACCTTTATCAGTTTAATATATACAACGCAATATCATCTTCTTCTTTTTCACCAGTACTATTTGTAATCAAAATAATACCAAATCACTTGTATATATTTTTCTCTTTTTTTTTTTTTGGAATCAAATGATATTGAAATTAGAGTCCAACTTTGACCTTAATTAAGTTAAAATGAACAAATGAAAAGGATGATGGCTTATAGTAGAGTTTTATCAAGATAAACTTGACAACTTTTGTAGTTCTGTCTAATTACCTAATTAATGGACTATTATTTTTGTTGACCTTGCAGAAGGCAGTAATATGGGAGAGAAAGAGTGGTACTTCTTTTGCAGAAGGGGAAGAAAGTACAGGAATAGCATAAGACCTAACAGAGTCACTGGCTCTGGATTCTGGAAAGCCACCGGCATTGACAAACCAATATACTCCGAAGGTCACCGCGATTGCTGCATTGGGTTGAAGAAATCATTGGTTTACTATCGCGGAAGTGCTGGCAAAGGCACCAAAACTGATTGGATGATGCATGAATTTCGACTTCCTCCGCCTGATTATCATCACAACACCACCACCAAAAACAATATCCACTTTAATGATGAGTTTCAAGAAGCTGTAAGAAACTAAACCCTTTCGCATCAATTTCTAGCTATAATTAAGTTCTTATGGATTTTTTGCATAACAAAATTAACTCCATTTCATCACTAAAGTACTAAAATATGAAGTACTAATCTAACATCCATGCTTAATTTAATTCTGCAGGAAGTATGGACACTATGTCGAATTCTGAAGCGAAACAGTACATCACAAAGAAAATGCATGGCGAAGTGTAGAGAAATTTCAACTAGCAAAAGAAATAATCCAACACTTGATGCCAACTCCAAAACATGCAGTGCAGAATCTGTTGACCTACAAGATTACAATATTAGTTTCACAAGTAGCCCAGTTCAAATTAAGCAGAATAATGAGCATAAGCCAGCTGCAATATACTTTTCAAATCATGTGAATGAACTCAACCAGTTGGCCATGACCTCAATATCTCAAGCTCCATCAAGTACTGTTATATCATCGTACTCTAATTTTGTGAGTCCAGAAGTGAGCCAATTCGGGCAGTATGGGGAGTGGGATGAACTCAGATCTATAATGGAGTTTGTTAATGATCCATTTTTATTCTGAAAAAGTTACTACTAGATAGTACTGATTGTAAAATTTATAAATACTGAAGTTGAAGGTTAGGGTTATTTTTTTTGCTTGTGGCATATGCGTACATATTCCTTTTTCCTTATATGTACATATTCTTTTTTTCCCTATATATATATATATATAGCGCGATGATACTGTACTGGAGGAGATGATTCGTTTCGGCCAACCCCTTTATTAAGACTGGAACGATTAGCTAGCTATTTTAGATAGTTTATGTAGAATTGTTTTGTTGATCTTATGTTAATTATTTTAGATAATTTGTAGGATCGCGCAGGCAGAAAATCGTTCAAGGCTAAACTAATGACCAGAGCCGGCCTTGGTAAAGGGCAACCAGGGCAACTGCCCGGGGCTCACATGCATTTGGGAGGGGCCAAAATTTTTTTATAAGTTTATGTGTATATATGTGTATAAAAAAAATAAAAAATGTCAATCAATTCAATCAGTCTTTATATACTTCATCTCAAGAAGAAACGTACTAAGTAAGAAAGTCCCATATTAATTATAAAGTATAATATAAAACAAATCAATAAATATGGGGGTAACTTCTTTAAATGTTTTGTGATTCAAATTGCATTGCTATTTTTATTTTGTAGGTACATGTGATGATTCTTTGCTTCGATTAATTGTGGAAGATGAAAAGAATATTTATCAAATCAAGAAATGCTTATGGAGATTCGGTAGAAAGCATGTAGACTCAAATATGTAGTTTTCATTTTTTAATGCAATATTTACTATGGGGTACTCTTTTTCTTTCGTTTGGGGTTTTGTCCCATTAGATTTTCCTCGATCAAGGTTTTAATGAAGCCCCAAAGTGTTCTTTCTTATTTTTTGTAAATTCTTAGAATTTTAATAAAATTAATTAGTTGATAATTTATTTATTTAATTTGTATAAAAGAACACACTTGAGAAAATTTGTACTGAATCTTAAAAAACCTAGAACCGACTCTACTAATGACTAATTTATTGTTTTAACCAAAAGAAAGAAAGAGTTGAAACAGATTGTGTATTAATTAATAATTACGATTCTTAAAGCATTCTTTTCAATTTAATACTTTTGTATATTTTTTTCCTAAATTTCAGTAGGTCTGCCCGTATTTGCATTTGTACAAGTTTAACAATAATACCTTGATAACAAAAGATCAGATACAAAAAGAGTATACAAAATAATATGTATATTAATTTATGCATACTTTTATATTCTTTGAAATGCAAAATAAGGATAACTAAAAGGAAACTGATAAATTCATAACAGAAAATGATATTTTCATATAAAAGTTGTTGTTATAGATCCTATAGCAACGGTGAAAATTAGCGACGGTTTTCACCATCGCTATACATCTATAGCAACACTTTTCATGTGAAAATATCAAAAAATATTATAAAATTATTAATTTTCAAAGAACCTTCTAGTTTAACTTTTTGAATTCTATTTACAACCACAGCATCCTGATGACAATCCAATAGATATAAGATATAGGAATACAATAAGAACAAACAATCAAACATGTGTTTGCCAACATTAAGCTTGTATTTGGCTACTGAAAACGATCTTGTGAAGAGTTCTATGTTTAAAATCCAAAAATTAAATAATATGTGGATAACATTAAATTATTAAAACAGATAAAAATAGAAAGTTGGAAGAAATTATAGATTTTTTAAAATTAATTTATGATATTTTAAAATTTAAATTGATGTTACTCATTTAAAATAAAGAAGTATGATAATTAGTAATAATTTGTAAGTAATTTATAATATTACTAATTGTGTGTATACAAAGCAATTTTAAGTTTTAAAATATCCTAAATTAATTTTTAGAAGTCAAATTAATCTTGTATTTTGAGTGAAGCTGGCAATATTTATTTTGAAAACTTAAATTGAGCTTTTATAATTTGTCGCCTTCGAGGCCTTGTAATATTATCTTCTTTCAATCAAACACTAAATTTGAAAAAAATAATATTATATTCGACAATTCATTTCCAAGTCTTGATCTAATCAGCGCCAAATAAATATTTATTTGATATTAATTCCATAAAATTAAAATGTGATTTTGGTTCCAAATTTAAATCTTAGAATTGAGTTAACAAGCATAACATTAATTATTCAAAATAAATTTAACACTTTATAAACTAAAAACATAATTCTTAAATTAAAAAATGAGGAAGAGTAAATTGAAAATAACTTCCTATGGTTTACTCAAAATTATTTGTAGCCACCTATAATTTAAAAGTGAATTTTCTACTACTCGTGATTTCATAAACATAACATAGTAACATACTCTCACTCTATCAGTAATAGTGTTAACGCCAAGTTTTGTCGACGCGTCCAATTATAAAATTCATGCGCTTGAACCTGCACAATAACAGATCACACACGAAGCTTGACGGCTTGTGCCGTCGGGGGATAGCTCCGGTGTGAGAATGAGTACATGCCGTTCACAAGGTTTAACAATGGAGGCTTAAGTGTTTAGTGCTCAAAGATGTATTACCTGTTAATTGTAGTCAAGCCTTGTATTTATAGCCATTCTCACTCCCCTAGGATCCCTCTCTCGAGTTGGACTAGGACTCCTAAATATGGTGGTTACCTATATTTGGATCCAACACAATCTCCTTAAAAAGTGTAAGTAGAATCTAATTCCAATACTACCTTTGGAGTTACCTTATTCAAACGTGATTAGGACTAGAGTCCTTAACCATGTAGACCCCTTATTACTCCAGACTCTACCCATGGGCTCCCCCCCTCCCGTACAAGCCCAATCCAACCGAGCCCATCAATCCCGGTATATGGGCTTCGGCCCAAGGGACTTGAAGGCCCAACCCCGAGCTCTATGATCCAAACCGGTCTCCGGTCTGAAGGGCTAGGATATTCGAACCCGAACACATTCATCATTCTGTATGGCTTCGGCCCAATGGGCCCAAATCTCATCAGTTCTAGGCCAGGCTTTCAGCTCACATGAGGATCGGTAAAACACTCCCGAACATTGCCCCCCAGTCTCTTATTATAACATGCTTATAACCTGAGACTTGAAAGGACACGAACTTGAAGAGTCACGCCCTGTAATGATGAGCTTTCTTGGGAACCCAAGCGGTTCCTTCTCATTTTTTGAACTGGCGCACGTCTCCCCAGGACCGAGCCCCACACGCCATAAATAGCCGCCCTAGAGATCCGTGTCAACCACGCTATATAAACCCCTCTCCATCCATCATTGTCACTTTTTCGAGCCTTTCATCATTTCAAATTCCTCTTTCAAATATTCCAGCAAGGACGATTTTCGGCGAGCACTTTACTTCACCAAATTTCTCATTTTTCCATAACTTCAAGCTCATTTTCGCTAGCGTTTGCTTCAATGGCTGATTCTAGTCATCCTCCTCCCTCCGAGACTATTACCTTGATTGGTACCGCTACCCTCGCCTCCGGTGATCTAATTCCGGTGGAGTTACCATCGGTCCCTACCGGCCTCCCTACCGAGAGTGCCGAATTCAAGATTCGCCGACTCTATGCATCCGAAACCGACTTCGCCGTGGTCAACACCAGATCGTCCATTACTCCATCCCAACTGCCTGACATCTGAGTCGTGTTCAACATCCCAAAAGAGTACAAGCTTTGGGTTTCGGAGCCAAACGAGAGGATGTTCTGGTGCCCCAAAGGTGACTGGATGGTCGTTCCCCTCTATGCTTTGAAGTATGGGGTTCGGTTTCCCCTTCATGAATTCATCTCTTATATCCTCTGTTTTGTTGGGATCGGGTTCGCGTAGCTAGTGCCGAACTCCTATATCCAACTTATCAGCTTCATCGCCTTATGCCAGGAGGCTGGCATCACTTCGGGGCTTGATTTCTTCTTCGTCTTGTTCTATGTTGGCTGATCGAAGGAACCGGGCCTTCGACATCTGAACCAGGTACCTGGTCGAGCTACCTTCATAAAGACCCCTTCTAGCAACAAGGGTTGGCATCCACAGTGGTTCTTTATGAAGGGAACCGACCTTAAACTCCTACCGAATTGGGCCGGTCCTGAAGATCCCATTGTGAAGATTACCAAATTTCTGAAGGATCGAGCCGACTCTTTCAAAAAGTTTTACAAGCTTTTACAAAAGACTAGATGGGGTCTGGAGGTCGTGTCCAAGGAAGCCTGGCTCTATGAGCATGGTCGTAAGTTATAAACTTCGAACCCTCTTGTTTATCATTCTGATCTTCTACTGAAATTTTTCATTGACTATCTTATCTACTTTTGCAGTGACCATCTTCAAGCCCGAGGGGCTGATGCGTCTTTAACGTCGTTACCGGTTGCTACCGAACCCATTCGTCCCCCGGCTGCAAATGATTCCCCCGAGGGTGAAGCCATTCCCCTCGCCGAACTTTTCGTCGGTTCTTTATCGGGTCCCATTCTTCCTACTTCTGAAGCTGAACCTTCTACAAAGAATGCTCTGAAGATGGGTCGGGCTGAGAAGATGGCTCTGCTAAAGGAGAAGAAAAAGAAGATTTCTTTCATAACTTAGAAGGTGTCGTTACTCTCGACCCTTGAAATCTGCTCCACCCCCACCCCCACCCCCAGAGGTTATGGCGGACTCAGAGGAAGCCGAAGAGGTTCCTCTGGAACCCTGACCCAAGAAACCCCGATTGACAGAGGATACCGATCTGGAGATCATGGAGGTCGACCCTCTGCCCACCTCAACCCCTATCTCCAAGCCAAACACCGATTCGAGTTCTTCTCTAGGAACGCCGAAGACGTTTTGGCCGAGAATCCCTTCAGAGGTATTCCCCTTTAACCAGCTCGAACACTTTAAACTGTCCAGAGATGATGAGCGGTTTAAGGGGTATTCCTCCGAGGAGTTCTTGGTATCTTATATCAAGGCTCAATGTCATGTAAATTTTGATAAACTGCCATACTTCCTTTGTTGATCTCTTCTTCCTTCTAACTGACATACTCGTGTATCTGATTATAGGCCAACACTATTTTGGCTAGAGTCGTTCCTCCTCTGGCCCGAGCCACTAAGAAGGAGTTTCAGTTGAGGAATGACGTGGCCCTGCTCGAAGTTGATGTTCGAGTTTTGAACTCGGATCTGCTGAAAGAAAAGGACCTCCATGTCGCGACTCGTAATAGAGCGACCAAGGCCGAACGTGAGACCGCTGAGCTTAAAGAGCAATATGCCCTTCTGCAGCAGGAGTTCGTCGGTATTGAGGTTCACGTCAAGAAGATAATCCAAGAGAAGGATGTCTTATTCGAAGAAGTCAAGAGTCGGGAGAAGGCCATTGATGCTATCACCGAGAAGTTTTCCGAAGCGACTGCCAGGATGTGGGATGCGATTCGGGAAAGCAACTCTATGAAAGATGAATGTGCCGAAGTCAAGCAGCGTACTATCAAAGTAAGAAGAATCTCCAACTTTAACCGAGAAGATCATGGCTCAGTTTGCTGACGGCTATGAAGCTTATCAAGAAAAAGCTCGAGCTAAGATGGAAGCTGCTGGACTTGATGCTTCCGTCCTTGATTCTTCTGATGAAGAGTCCGAAGCTGGAGATGAGGGCCTTAATGAATAGTTTTAGTTAAGTTGCACACTTTGTAAATTTTGTAACTGTTTTCCATTTCTTAGTTTTGTAACCTGCCCGGTCAGTTATGCTTGTGATATTTGTATCCGAAGCCTGTCTGATCGGAGTTGTAAAACGTTCAGATATGAATGAAATACTGGAAATTTCTTGGTTGTTTTTTCGATTAGTCGTGCTTGTGCCTTTAACCGATCAGTAGGGTCATTTCTGACTTTTTGAACAGTTTATGCCCGAAGCTTATCTGATCGGATTTTCTCAATCAGTTATACCTAGGACTTTTACCAATCAGTTAGGTTATTTCTGACTTTCTGATCAATTTATGTCTGAAGCTTATCTGATCGGATTTTCTCGATCAGTTATACCTAGGACTTTTACCGATCAGTTAGGTCATTTCTGACTTTCTGATCAGTTTATGTCCGAAGCTTATCTGATCGGATTTGTAAGAGCTTTATGAATTTAAATGAAGTATAAAATTTTCCCGAAAAAGATTATCATTGATAAATTGCATAGATTACATAAATAAAAGAAAGAATGGCATAACTTTTACTGGTAATATCTTCTAAGCCTTCCAGCATGCCATGCATTCTTTACCTCAGAGCCATTCATCGCTCGAAGCCGGTAAGTCTTGGACTTCAGCACCTCCACTACTTCATAAGGCCCCTCCCAGTTAGGCATTAGCTTGTCGGTGTTCTGGGGGGTCTATGCCTCTGATTCCTGAAGCACCAAATCTCCAGCCTCGAACCTTCTTTGCTTAACTTTTTGATTGTAGTGTCGGGAAGTGCGCTTCTGATAAATAGCTAGTCACACCAGTGCTGACTCCCGAAATTCTTCCAAGAGGTCCAAGTTGAGGCGTAGGCCGTCCTCATTGTACAGGTCTTTATACTGACTAACCTGAAGTGTAGGGGATCTGATCTCAATATGTATGAGTGCATCGGTCCCGAAGGCTAATCTGAATGGTGAGTCTCCTTTTGTTGTTCTTGGTGTAGTTCGATAGGCCCATAAAACACTAAGTAACTCTTCTGGCCAGCGACCTTTCAACTCATCCAACCTCCTTTTGATCCCGTTAAGTAAGGTTCGGTTGGTGACTTCTACCTGCCCGTTCGACTGAGGGTGCGTTACCGAAGTCTTTCTATGTTGAATTCCCAATTCTTTCAGAAAACTTTCGAACTTCGATCCCACAAACTGTCTGCCGTTGTCCGAGACCAATGCCATCGGGATACCGAATCGATAGATAACCCTTTCTTTGAAAAATTTCAAACATTCTTGTTCGGTGATCTTTTGTAGAGGTTTGGCTTCGACCCATTTGGTCATGTAGTCGATGGCTACGATCACGAAACTCACTTGCCCCTTGGCCTTCGGTAAAGGCCCCAAGATGTCGATTCCCTATATAGCAAACAAAATTGGGGATAAGACTGAATACAACTCCTCGGGAGATTAATGTGGAATAGCACTGTTCACCTGACACTTGGTACATTTTTTGACGAAGTCCTTTGCTTCCTGATAAATGGTTGGCCAGTAATATCCCTGCCTCAGAATCTTATGTGCCAGTGACTTCGCTCCCATATGATCTCCATAAATACCTTCATGCACTTCCCGAAGTGTGTAGTTTGCCTCTGACAGTGTCAAGCATTTGAGCAGTGGAGAACTAAAAGCCCTTCGATATAGATCTCCGTCAATAAGAATGAAGTTTGAGCTCCGGTGCTTGGTCTTTCTTGCTAGGATACGATCCGAAGGTAGAACCCCATCGGCTAGGTAGTAGATGTATGGCGTAAGCCAGCAGTTGAGTTGATCCAAACATAATACCTCCACCTTCGGAACACTTGGTTGTTCCAACACTTCTAAATATATCGACCCGCTGAATGAGCTGGCTTCGGTGGTTGCCAATCGAGCCAAAGCGTCTGCCACTGTATTGTCGGACCGATCAACCCCCTGACAGTTGAATGAAGTGAAGTATGCCAGTTTATCCTTTACCTCGGCTAAGTATCTCGTCATTCTTGCCCCTCGAGCCTCATACTCCCCCGATATCTTTTTGACGACCAACTGGGAATCGCTATAGATGACTAATTTTTGTACCTCCAGGCTTCGGGCCAATCGTAGTCCTGCTAGAATGGCCTCGTACTCGGCTTTGTTATTGGTGGCTTTGAACTGGAACCGGATGGCCTGCTGGACTTTGAACCCTTCGGGACTCGTTAATATGACCCTTGCACCGCTGACATCCGACGTTGATGAGCCATGGACATAGAGTATCCATGAAGTCCGCAGTTTTTGTGTTTCAGTGACCGAACCCACATCCGGTTCTGTGAACGAACATTCCACAACAAAATTTGCCAATGTTTATCCTTTAATTGCTGTTCGGGGTAGATACTCTAGTGCAAACTGTGTCAATTCCATTGCCCATGCGGCAAGTCGTCCCGAGACCTCTTGTTGGTTCAATACTTTCTTCAACGACTGATCCGTGTATACCACCACCATCCGACCCTGGAAATAATGCCGAAGTTTCATGCTTGCAATGATCAAGGCGTAGGCAAATTTTTCCAGGTTCGGGTATCGGATTTCTGCATCTCGAAGTACGTGGCTGACGTAATATACCAGGAACTAAATTCCCCCTTTATCCCGAACTAATGCTGCCCCCACTGCCATTGAACTCGCAGCCAAGTATAAGTACAAATTTTCCGAAGGGATCGATTTCATCAACAACGGCGCCGAGGATAAGTATTTTTTGATCCCTTGGAATGCATCTTCGCACTCCGAAGTCCAATGAAAGCTCTTCTTATTTTTAGGCCCTTTCAAGGTGTCAAAGAACAATGGCATCTCTCTGCCGATTTTGAGACAAACCTTCGAAGGGCCGGGATCTAACATGTCAATCTCTTAACATCCTTGTACGATTTTGGGGATTTCATATCCAGGACCGCCTGAATCTTCTCCGGGTTCATTTTGATTCCCCTTTTGCTGACCAAATATCCTAAGAATTTTCCCGATCCCAATCCGAATGTGCACTTGGTCGAGTTCAATCTTAATTTACGTCTTCTGACTATTTCGAAGCAGTTTTCCAGATCCTCAAGATGCTCGAGGACTGACATGCTTTCGAAGATCATGTTGTCCACGTAGACTTCCATGCTTCTCCTTAACGGCTTCGTGAACACGAAGTTCATCATTCGCTGATACGTTGCCCCGACATTAAGCAGCCCGAAGGTCATCTTCCGATACGCATAGATTGCCCGATGCATGATGAAACTGGTCTTTGGGATATCTTCCTTACTCATTGAAATTTGATGGTACCCTGAAAAGGCGTCCATGAAGATCAGCATGCCGTATCTCGAAGTGGCGTCAATAAATTGATCTATGTTGGGCAAAGGATAAAAGTCTTCCGGGCATGCATGCCATGTTCAAGTCCGTGTAGTCGATGCATAACCTCCATTTCGTTCTGCTTCTGGACCAAGACTACGTTAGCTAACCACTCCGGGTAGTCGATTTCGAAGATGAATTCTACCTCCAGGAGTTTAGCAATCTCCTCATCGATGATCTTCTTTCTCTCAGGGGTGAAAACTCTTTCAGCCATGATTTGGTTTTTGTTCGGGTCCACATATAATGCATGTAGGCCACCGACTATTTCACCCAGGCATATCACTAGGCTCCCACGCAAAGATATCGGCGTATATTCGAAGCAGATCTATCAAACCTGTCCGGAATGGTTCTGTCAGCCATGACCCGATCTTGATCATTTTTTCTGTATTTCCTGGTACCAATTCTACATCCTCTGTTTCCTCGGTAGGTAGAGCCAGCGGTTCTGTGCTACTCTCAGTGAATGGCTCTATTTCGATAGCCATTGTCTGTTTCTGCTTACTGACCCCGACCCTTGAAGAAATTAAATTGTTCCGATAGCACCTTCGGGCAATATCTAAATCACCTTTTACCTCCCCGAGCCCGTTCGATGTCAGAAATTTGATTTTGAAATGGGGTATGGAAGTTACTACTTTTAGGGCTGCCAGGGTCGGTTGCCCGAGAATCGCGTTGTATACCGAATCCACCTGGACCACGAAAAATATGACCACTATCTCGACCTGATTGGGTGTTGTGTCGAACTTGACTAGCAACTCAATGGTACCAGACACATATACCGGGTCTCCACTGAACCCGTACAAGGGTCCTTCGCCACCTAGTTCCATCTTCTTCCCCTCTAGGTCCATCCTCTGATAGGCGTAAGTGTACAATATGTCGACCGAGGATCCGTTGTCCATCATCATCCATTTCATGTCTACCGTCCCGACCTGAGCGATTATCACCAACGCTCCGTCATGTGGTTCTATTAGATCCGTAGGATATTTCTCGTCAGAAAAAGAGACGGGTGTTCCCGGATAGGCTCAATCCTTTCTTGTCGTAGACCCCGTAACCGACAACACTGCATCGAGATGCCCACTTCTCTTCTTCCTGGTTACTCGTCCCATCGAACCGCCTGAGATCACATCAATTACGCCTCAGGCTGGCGGGTTCGGTTGAGGCTGAGTATCCCGATCTGGTACTCTGCTTTCTTCTCGTGGGGCCACCGCATTATCCCGCCTGACTACATACTGAACCAACTGACCGCTTTGTACGTTCCTCTCGATCATGTCCATCAAATCATTGCATGCTTCCGTGGTAATCACAGAACTTGTCTCGACCCCTCTTCCCGGGTTTCGTTCATTTTGAGCACGGTTCATAGAAGGATTTATTCCTTATCTCTTCCAATATCTTTACTTGATCCATAGTGAGAGGGGTGTATACTTTACTGACACTTTTGTTTGGAAGGGGAGGTCGGTTACTTCCAGATCCCCCACCATTGTAGCTTTTCTTTCCGGGATTGTCTGCCCTCCATTGGTTATTGTCCGAACGTATATAATTTTGTTTGTCCCAATCCTTAGACTTCTCGTACGACTGGGAGTATGGCTTGAAATTACCCATGGCTTCTTCTATCGCAATAAACCCTTCGTCCCGATGGAAGGCTTCGGTCAAATCTGCAGGAGGGTTGATCACCAAATCTTTCATCAGCTTTTTCGACCTCTCGATGTCCAAACCCGTTGTGAAAAATTCCAGGGCTTGTGGGAAGTTCAACTCTGCTACGGAGCCCACAGCCTCCCAAAATCTTTTTACATACTGACCTAGGGTTTCATCCAACTTCTGTCTGACCTGCATGAGGGAAGCCGTGATCTTTCCTCGTCTCCTGTTACTCCCAAACCGAGCATGAAACTTTTCCCGAAGGTCATTCCACGAACCGATCTGTCCGGCTGCCAAAGTTCCCATCCATTCTCGTGGAGTTCTTTTTCAATGTCGTGGCAAACATATGGCATTTGGCAGCATCTGAATGCCCGTAGTAAGATATCAGACGGTCATACCCATCCGAATAATCGTAAGGATCCCCTAGCCCGTCATACGTATCCATTGGGGGCATCTTCTTCTTTGGATCGGTCGTGACTTGATTGATTTTTGGTGAGAAGGGTGATCCTAGACAACTTGAAGAGGTCCCCATCAGACTCTTATCCGCTAATAACTTTTCCAGTTCCGTAGGGGATCGACCTCCTCTTTACAGGGGGAAGACCTGTGCCTATCCCTCTCGTATTCGGGCGACGCGATCCTCCTTTTTTGCCCCGACCTTACTTGGTACCCAGATTTTCTGTCATCCGATCGACTCCTCCTTCGGCTTCTTCCTTCTCGGGAGCGACTCATGGGTCGGCTCCTTTCCTTTTCTAGCCTCATCCCGTCGGGGTGATCGGGATCGACTATGATTTTTATGCCTCTTCGAGGAGGCTTCCTATTCTCCAGCCATTTTGGCCATCTGCACTTCGAGCTCCTCCTGTTGTAGCTGTAATGCCATCATGGCATCTTTATTTTGCTCCATCTTCTTCTGCAAAATAAATTCTCGCTGATCTCGGTTGCCTTCCCCTCGGTCTCTTTCTTTCCCCTCGTGTGCCCGAGAGTGGTTTTCATCAGCGTGACTACCGTTTGACGTGTGTTGGCTATCATGGAAGAGTTTACGTCGGAGGGAAGAGGTCGGCTCCTCCTGACCCTCTTGAATCTTGGACCTTAATCTTTCTTTCATTGACCCCCTCACCTGGGTGGTCTGGTGTGTCTGGTGGGTCTTCGCCTTTTCCTGGGCAGAGGCACTATTCTCTTTACTCACCATAGCCTGCTACCGGAAAAGATTACAGTGATTGCAAAAAGCACTAGGCCCTCCATCTAGCGCCAATGTTAACGCCAAGTTTCGTTGGCGCGTCCAATCACAAAATCCATGCGCTTGAACCTACACAATAACAGATCACACACGAAGCTTGACGACTTGTGCCGTCGGGGGATAGCTCCGGTGTGAGAATGAGTACAGGCCGTTCACAAGGTTTAACAATGGAGTCTTAAGTGTTTAGTGCTCAAAGATGTATTACCTGTTAATTGTAGTCAATCCTTGTATTTATAGTCATTCAGATCCCAAATAATTAATAAATGAAATTTAATTTCCTCTAATTATTATTTTGAAATAGTAAGGGTTGATGTGATTAATGTGGATAATTACGGGTAAAAATCATAAATATTTCAAAATAAGCAAGTGGTTATAAAATATTCATTGTTGGGGGAATATTCGTTTGGTCGTGGAATATTAAATCTTTGTCGGGGAATATTAAATGCGGAATGACGGTATGACCATGTGTGGGCCCATAAAAGCGATTGGAGGAAGAAAATGACAAATATAAGTTGTTTAAAAATAACTTGGCGTAGTTATTTACATTCTGATTTACCTTTGTTGGAATACAAATTGGTTAAAACACGATGTCTGGCGTTGTTGAGCGGTAGCACGGTATTGCACCAATTATTGACTCTTACGTGAAAGGCACTACTTTCGATAATGGTTCTGATAATTCTTTATTCGGTGTTTTATTTTATTGATTCAATAATTCTTTGCGTTGATATTTTATATTCTTTGTTGTTTTAATAATTGTCATTACGGTATTTTTTCATTGTCGAAACAATAATTCATATTATCTGAATAATATTATTAGATAACATTATTGGCAATGTCTAGAAAGTTACATCTAAGGAGAGGTTTGGTCACCTAATTGCTTGGCATGATGAGGAGAAATTCTTATTGGAAAGCCCCCTGCTCACAGGAGCTGCTGGTTGTCGATATTGTGATTACGTAATATTATTTGTGAATAATTAATTATTGATTCATATGATGAGGAAAATATTGATTTTATGTGGATATAGATGGAGAAAATTTTTAATGTGACAATTGTTGAAAATTGAAATTTTATCTTTTACGATAAAATAATTCATTTAAATATATATTATTATATTTTAATAATATAATAATGGTGATATTTTACAGCGAATGTGGGATATATGAGTATCTGAGGAGGAAGAGTATTTTTGTTGCAATAAAAATGTTTAAAACATGTTAAACATGTCGGTGGACCCCATTTATTATTTGAAATTTGATTATAGCCTCTAAAATCACCCGTTTATGGATTTCGGTCAATTTACATTGGGAATTTAGAAAAACTTTCTTACGCAAAGTTGTAGAGAATTGGATTTCCTATAAAAACTCATGAGATTCGAATTTTCTGATAAAGGGCTATTTATTGTGAATTATTGAAGTTAGAAGCTCAAAATAATTAATTTTGGAAGTTTAAATTATTTTAAATTAGAAAAACGTTTTTTTTTATTTTCTTCTAGAAGGTTGGCATGTGTGAATTCTTTGAGATTCAGATTTCAAAGAATCGTATAATATTTTTATAAATATTAATATTTTATTAAATTTTTAACTTTTGGTGTTTAGCGATTTCTATAAATAGGTCTTGGGTTAGAATTGAAAATCACACGAAGCTGAAGTTTTTCTCTCTATATTATCGGCGTATTCTTGTGAGTATTTTGAGTATACTTTGAGTATTGCTATACGGTGAAAGTTCAAGATATAGTCTATATCCGATTATTAGGTTAAATCTTGATCTTTCGAGGTAAGGGATATTATTTTTTTTTTTCGTAATGATATTATTTCTTCAATATCATTATCTTTGAAATATTGATCTGAAGTTTTTATCAAATTTGGAACTTTTGGTGTCGGAGTTCTTATTCACGTATCTGACCTTTATTCACGTATCTGATCTTATTCACGAATCGCCTTTATTCATCGAAAAATAAAAATTTTTCTTTTAAGTCCAAAATATCTATTGTGGATACTAGCTTTGATTGTATCCATGTTTTGATCATTCTTGAATTTTACGCCACTATGATTATTTTTGAGGTATTTTTGGATGGATGGATAAAACAAAATACGAATCCTTAATCCTTAATCCTTGTCATTTTGATTCCTTTGGATTCGTTTTTTTAAAAAATATTTTTCATCATCCTCGGTCTTAAATGATGATATTATTGAATATATCTTTGGCTGTAGTGCAAAGATGAATGATTTATGATGAATATCTTTGGCGATGGTGCAAAGATGAATGATTTCGATGAATATCTTTGGCGTAGTGCAAAGATGAATGATTTTGATGAATATCTTTGGCGTAGTGCTGAAGATGAGCAGTGTTTAGATGAACATGACCCATTTGGTGAATGTCCTTGGCTTTTGTAGTGCGAGGATGAATATTTGATCGGATATATATTGATTGATGTTACGGGGATAAAAATAGGCGATGAACTTTAAAATTCATACATAGAAGATAGTAGTTTGCATTCTCTCTTAACTCTTCTTAATGAATTATTATTTCATTGCGAATATTGATTTAAAACTTGTTGTCTATTGTATTCTATTATATTTTTCCTGTTGAAGACTAACGATAATTTTGTTGTATATTATCTTAGTCGTAATATTCTTTCTTGGGCTAGTCGAGCTCACCCTTTTTCTTTTTGTTCCATTTTTTCTTCTCGGGAGGCGAGAATATAGCAAATGCAGTCGGGGTATGGAATGAAAGTTCTAGGGAGAGTTGTTTAGTAGTCCTCACCATTGTTGTAAAATAATGTATCAATAATTATGATGAGGATTTATTTGTATGTGGATATTATGCAGATGGCAATATACGTATTTAAACTCACAGTTTTCTTATTGTAATAATAAAGTTGTAGTTGTTTACATGCATGGTGTATTATTGACTCGGAATGGGGATGTAGACCTATTTTGGGGGTGTCACGGTTGGTATCGAGAGCTTAGGGATATGATCTCTGGCGGAGATCGGGGAATAGAACTAGGAGGGAGGCGAGTAAATCCTTGTTAGTGTGTCTACTAAAGCTTATTTGATAGTTGGTCGATATATAGGGATATTATGTGATATATTGATTTCCTTAATTAACCCTTGTTTTATGGCGGTATTTGAGAATGTCGTGAGAATATTAACAATGGAAATGAGGCCAGTGGAGGCGCTTTGTACTCTCCAGCGAGGAGAGCGTCTACAGCAGTGGCAATGTTCCTCTGTGAACAACACCTGCTTGGCGAGATGATGAGCGAGGGGATATTTAGAAGCTTTTTGCGAGTTCATGCAAAATCGGCGAGGAGACTTCGTGTTCAAAACATAGGAGGAAATGATAGCAATTCACGGGTTGTCACGACCCAGCGAGTTGAAAAAGTTGGGACCACGAATTTAAGGAAAGCGGATCCGATCATGGCGAAACATGGGTCAAGCAAATTACCAAGATATTCGATGTCTTGGGATGCGAAGAGAGACGACGAAGGTTCCATTCGCCACCTTTATGTGTTAGTGGCGAAGGCGAGATCTCTTGGTGGGAATGCGTGAAGCGTACCATCGGGCGCTTTCGGCATGTCTTGGGAGAGCGTTTGAAACTATTTAATGACAAATACTTTCACGAAAGTGTTCGTCGTATGAAGGAAGTGGAGTTTATTAGGTGGAGGCGAGAACAACATGGCGGTGTCTCGATCTGAGGCGAAATTTGCGAGTTATCGGTTTGCACCTCATTTGGTGGAGAATGAGGAGCGTATATGGCGGATGTTTACGAGAGGTTTGAAACCGGCATCGTCGATATCTCATCTCTCATAAATTTTCTCTCTATTAGGATGTTGTTAACGAGGGCTCAATTGTAGAAGCGAGATACTTGATGCGGTCGGTAGGGTACCCTGATCGAGGATCATCTAGGAGATAGCGATCAACAAAACAATGATAATCGGTGGAGAAAGAAAAAGCGGACAAAAATGGTAACCACTCTGGTGGTAATCATAGCCATGAAAATAGAAGAAAGCGAGTCGGGAGGAGATTTTAAAAAGGAGATTCAACAACGACCATGTGAAGGCAGCGGTGCCGTGACAAGCTGGTTCGAGGAGGAGAAGCGACCACCGGTCGTATCTTATAAATCACGGAAAAAGAGGACATATCGGTCCAAGCGCCTGGCAGTTCGGTATGCTATAATTGTGGAAAGGAAGGACATATATCGCTCGAGATTTGCAGTAGCGAAACCTAGTTAGTGAGGACGGTGACTCAAAAAGTATCCCGAGAAAAGTCAAAGTCAGCGGTTCTGGAAGGCGTTTGTTGTGGTGGTCAAAATCACGAGAACCCAAGCGAGGTGATCACGGGTAAGCTATTTATAAATTCTTGTGAAGTTTATACTTTACTGAATCTGGGTGCTACCCATTCATTTATCTCTCTCTGCTTGTGCTCAGCGTTTAAACTTGACTCAGGAGAAATTAGACTTTGACTATCTGTGGAAACTCAGTTAGGAGAAACTTTCATCACATCCTTTGTTTATAAATCTTGTCTAATCCATGTTGGCACCCTTATCTTACATTGACCTTATCTCTTTAAAGATACTTGCTTTTGATGTGATTTTAGGGATTGATTGGTTAACTACTCATCATACCAAAATTGATTGTTTTCGTAAGGTTGTTAGCTTTCATATTCCTAAACAACTTTGTTGTTGAATTCAAGCAACTAAACCATTAAAATCAATCTTTGTCATATCTAATCATAAAGCTATTCGTTTATTAAAAAGCGGATGTCAAGCTTTCTTAGCCCATGTTATGGATTTGAATAAAGACACGTCAAAATTGAATAATATTCTGTTGTTATTAACTTTCTGGCGTATTTCTGAAGAACTTCCGGTCTACCCCGAGCGTGAAGTTGAATTCTTTATTGACCTTGAACACAGTACAAAGCCCATTTCTAAAACCCCATATCGAATGGCTCTATTGAACTTGAGGAGTTAAAGGTCCAACTACGAGGAGTTGTTGGACATTGGTTTCATTAAATCTAGTACATCTCCTTGGGGTGCTCTGTTTTTATTTGTAAAGAAAAAAGGCGGGAGTATGCGACTTTGTATTGACTATCGGGAATTGAACCATGTCACTTATCAAGAATAGGTATCCTCTACCTCGTATTGATGACTTGTTTGACCCGATTCTGAGAGCACAATTCTTTTCAAAAATCGATCTTAGATTACGGATATCATCGGTGAAGATTAGGCGAGGATATTCAAAAAGGCGCCTTTAGAACTTCGATGCGGGCATTATGAATTCTTAGTTATGTCTTTCGGATTGACTAATGCTCCTGCGGCTTTCATGGATATGATGAGCCGAGTATTCAAAGAGTATTTGGATCGATTCGTTGTTGTCTTTATTGATGACATCCTCATATATTCAAAAATAGTGAAGATCATGAGCACCATTTGAAATTTGGTACTCCAAACCCGTGAAAACAAGCTTTATGCCAAGTTAAAGAAATCGAGTTACGGCGAGGAAGTAGCATTTCTTGGGCATGTGGTGTCAAAACATGGAGTATCATTGACGTGAAGATTGAAGCAATACAAAGTTAGGGAACAGCGAAGTCGGTGGTTGAAATCGTAGCTTTTGGGCTTAAATTTGGTTATTATCGGAGATTAAGTGGAAGGGTTTTCTCGAATCGCATTTACTCAGATTAACTCATCTAACTCGGAAGGATACAAAATTCGTTTGGGCGAAGAGTGCGAGAAGAGTTTCAAGAGCTTAAAGGAGACTTATTTATTTTTGTTCTAACAATACCATCTGGTTCGGATGATTTGTTATCTCTGACGATGCTTGGGCAAAGGGTTAGGATGTGTTCTCATGCAGCGTGGGAAAGTCATAGCCTATGCCTCGCATGACAACAAAAAGAATATGAGAGGAATTATCCTACTCATGATCTAGAGTTAGCGGTGATCGTTTTCAGCGCTAAAGATCGGAGGCACTATCTATATGGAGAAAGTGGAGATATATTAGGACCATAAAAGCCTTAAATATTTCTTCACTCAAAAAGAACTTAACATCTGGCGGTGACGTTGGCTCGAGCTATTGAAGACTACGACCACCACTATTGATACCATCTGGAAAAGCGAGCGTGGTGGTGGTGGCGTTGAGTAGAAGATCATATCACGAGGAGCGAGTGCGATGATGTCAAATATCGCGTAGAGCCGACTTTAATAGAAAAAGTTAAGGTTGCTCGAGCCCAGGCCGGGGTGATGCATATGAAGAAGAAAGTACAAGAAGGAGCTATTAGGGCGAGAATTGATGAAGAAGGAATACTTGAGTCCTCTCGGACTTTGTGTTCTAACGATTACGATTTGAAGTACAAGATTATGATGGAGGCACACAATACACCATTTGCGATCCATCAGGAAGTACTAAAATGTATCGTGATCTTGACATACATTTTGGTGGAACAATATGAGAGAGAGATTGCAAAGTTTATCTCAACATGTTTAACTTGTCAGCGTGTAAAAGCGAGCATCAAGTGCCTAAGGGACCATTGCAACCACTTGAGATTCCGAAATGGAAGTGGGAACACATTACCATGGATTTCGTTACGGGACTTCCACGGTTTCTCAAGGCATAAATGCTATTTGGGTTATTGTTGATAGATTAACCAAATACGCTCATTTCTTGCCAATACGGGAGACTTATTCCTTGAGCGTCTTGCTCGAATATGCGTAAATGAGATTGTGAGATTGCATGGCATGCCGGTATCCATAGTTTTGGATCGTGACCCAAGATTCACTTCAAGATTTTGGGTTAGCTTGCAAAAAGCTATAGAGTGCGGTTTAAGATTGATTCGGCATACCATCCTCAAGCAGACGGACAATCGGAGAGGACTATTCAAACTCTTGAAGATTTATTAAGACTACTGTGTCCTAGACTTCAAAGGCGGTTGGGATAAGTATTTACCATTGGTGGAATTCTCCTACAACAATGAGTTATCGAGCAGAGTATAGGTGTGGCCCCATTGAAGCATTATATGGGCCGAAAGTGTCGCTCTCGATATGTTGGGATGAGGTGGGTGAAGCAACATTGTTGGGACTAGAGTTTAAATGCGTATGACTCTAGAAAAGATCAAATGATTCGACAAGCGTATACAAAGCGGCACAAGATCGACAAAAGAGTTATGCGGATCTTCATCGAAAGGATGTGGAATTTAGTATAGGGGATCATGTATTGTTGCGTGTTGCCCCATGGAAGGAGTTACAAGATTGGGGGAGAGAGGAAAGCTCGATCCACGATTTATTGGTCCATTTCAAATTCTTGTAGAGAGTAGGAAATGTAGCCTATAGACTCGCGTTACCTCAGTATGTCTCGTGTTCATAATGTGTTTCACATGCTCATACTGCCGTAAATATGTGAAAGACCGAATCACGTTATTGAGTTAAGCAGGACGAGATAGTAGAAGACTTAGCGTATGAGGAAGTACTGTCAAGATCTTGGATAGGAAGGAGCATGTCCTACATACGAAGGTCGTACCACAAGTTAAAGTCTTGTGGAGAAACCATCTTATAGAGGAAATGACACGGGAGTTGGAAGCGGAAATGAAAGCGAGGTATCCTCATCTTTTTGAAACACCAGTGCGTCGTCAATTTCGAGGGCGAAATTTCATAAGGAGGGAGGTTGTAAGATCCCAAATAATTAATAAATGAAATTTAATTTCCTCTAATTATTATTTTGAAATAGTAGTAAGGGTTGATGTGATTAATGTGGATAATTCACGGGTAAAATCATAAATATTTCAAAATAAGCAAGTGGTTATAAAATATTCATTGTTGTGGGGAATATTAGTTTGGTCGTGGAATATTAATCTTTGTCGGGGAATATTAAATGCTGATGCAGTAGTATGACCATGTGTGGGCCCATAAAAGCGATTGGAGGAAGAAAATGACAAATATAAGTTGTTTAAAAATAACTTGGCGTAGTTATTCACAGATTTACCTTTGTTGGAATACCGTTGGTTAAAACACGATGTCTGGCGTTGTTGAGCGGTAGCTGCGGTATTGCACCAATTATTGACTCTTACGTGAAGGCACTACTCGATAATGGTTCGATAATTCTTTATTCGGTGTTTTATTTTATTGATTCAATAATTCTTTGCGTTGATATTTTATATTCTTTGTTGTTTTAATAATTGTCATTTACGGTATTTTTCATTGTCGAAACAATAATTCATATTATCCTGAATAATATTATTAGATAACATTATTGGCAATGTCTAGAAAGTTACATCTAAGGAGAGGTTTGGTCACCTAATTGCGGCGGCCGATAAGGAGAAATTCTTATTGAAAGCCCCCTGCTCACAGGGAGCTGCACGGTTGTCGATATTGTGATTACGTAATATTATTTGTGAATAATTAATTATTGATTCATATGATGAGGAAAATATTGATTTTATGTGGATATAGATGGAAAATTTTTAATGTGACAATTGTTGAAAATTGAAATTTTATCTTTTACGATAAAATAATTCATTTAAATATATATTATTATATTTTAATAATATAATAATGGTGATATTTTACAACGAATGTGGGATATATGAGTATCTGAGGAGGAAGAGTATTTTTGTTGCAATAAATGTTTAAAACATGTTAAACATGTAAATTGGACCCCATTTATTATTTGAAATTTGATTATAGCCTCTAAAATCACCCGTTTATGGATTTCGGTCAATTTACATTGGGAATTTAGAAAAACTTTCTTACGCAAAGTTGTAGAAATTGGATTTCCTATAAAAACTCATGAGATTGAATTTTCTGATAAAAGGGCTATTTATTGTGAATTATTGAAGTTAGAAGCTCAAAATAATTAATTTTGGAAGTTTAAATTATTTTAAATTAGAAAAACGTTTTTTTTTTTTCTTCTAGAAGGTTGGCATGTGTGAATTCTTTGAGATTCAGATTTCAAAGAATCGTATAATATTTTTATAAATATTAATATTTTATTAAATTTTTAACTTTTGGTGTTACAGCGATTTTCTATAAATAGGTCTTGGGTTAGAATTGAAAATCACACGAAGCTGAAGTTTTCTCTCTCTATATTATCGGCGTATTCTTGTGAGTATTTTGAGTATACTTTGAGTAGTATTGCTATCGGTGAAAGTTCAAGATATAGTCTATATCCGATTATTCGAGGTTAAATCTTGATCTTTCGAGGTAAGGATATATTTTTTTTTCGTAATGATATTATTTCTTCAATATCATTATCTTTGAAATATTGATCTGAAGTTTTTATCAAATTTGGAACTTTTGGTGTCGGAGTTCTTATTCACGTATCTGGCCTTATTATTCACATATATCTGACCTTATTCACGAATCTGACCTTTATTCATCGAAAAATAAAAAATTTTTCTTTTAAGTCAAAATATCTATTGTGGATACTAGCTTTGATTGTATCCATGTTTTGATCATTCTTGAATTTTACGCCACTATGATTATTTTTGAGGTATTTTTGGGCGTGGATAAAACAAAATACGAATCCTTAATCCTTAATCCTTGTCATTTTGATTCCTTTGGATTCGTTTTTTTAAAAAAATATTTTCATCATCCTCGGTCTTAAATGATGATATTATTGAATATCTTTGGCTGTAGTGCAAAGATGAATGATTTATGATGAATATCTTTGGCGATGGTGCAAAGATGAATGATTTCGATGAATATCTTTGGGCGTAGTGTGAAGATGAATGATTTTGATGAATATCTTTGGCGCGTAGTGCAAAGATGAGCAGTGTTTAGATGAACATGACCCATTTGGTGAATGTCCTTGGCTTTTGTAGTGCGAGGATGAATATTTGATCGGATATATATTGATTGATGTTACGGGGATAAAAATAGGCGATGAACTTTAAAATTCATACATAGAAGATAGTAGTTTGCATTCTCTCTTAACTCTTCTAATGAATTATTATTTCATTGCGAATATTGATTTAAAACTTGTTGTCTATTGTATTCTATTATATTTTTCCTGTTGAAGACTAACGATAATTTTGTTGTATATTATCTTAGTCATAATAATATTCTTCTTTGGGCTAGTCGAGCTCACCCTTTTCCTTTTTGTTCCATTTTTCTTCTCGGAGGCGAGAATATAGCAGAAATGCAGTCGGGGTATGGAATGAAAGTTCTAGGGAGAGTTGTTTAGTAGTCCTCACCATTGTTGTAAAATAATGTATCAATAATTATGATGAGGATTTATTTGTATGTGGATATTTATGCAGATGGCAATATCGTATTTAAACTCAGTTTTCTTATTGTAATAATAAAGTTGTAGTTGTTTACATGCAGTGTATTGACAACTCGGAATGGGGATGTAGACCTATTTTGGGGTGTCCGCCAATTGCTCCTTCTCCTCCTTACATATAGCATTTATTTGTTTCTTTCATCTTCACCCATCTCCACCCAACTGGTTCTTCTTCCTCCTCAGAGCCGATACAGGCAAGGACACCACGACAACCGCCCAGAGCCCATAGTTGAGGGGGGGCCCAAATTTTTTTATAAACTTATGTATTTATATGTATAAAAAAAATAAAATAATAAAAAGATTAACGATATTATGCATTAAAAATGATATGTTAGAAAACATTAAATATGATAGTATAATTGATGATTTTGCATCTAAAAGTGCAACAAGAAGACATTTTAAATGATATTTTGTGGTTTAGATTTTATTGGGCAAAACTAAAGAAATATTCACTGTAGTTGGTAGGTTTTATTGATTATACCATTGAACTTTTAATTTTTCAAATTACACCATTAAACTAATTATTATTTTGAAATTGGGTTATTTCGTTACAAAAAATAAACGGACATTATTTTTTTATCTACAAAACTAATGAATTGCCCACTGTAGTTGACACATTTTACTGATTACACCATTGAACTTTTAATTTTTCAAATTATCCCATCAAACTAATTAAAAATAATTATTTTAAATATTTTTAAAAAGGGTTAAGTTCAGATGACCACCTAGGGTTTGGACGGTTTCCCACTTAACCACCTGTAGTCAGTAAAGCTACATTTAAACTCCCGACCTTTTGAGTTAAAGTGAAAAAGTGCTTTCCGTCTTAACTCCGTTACTTTATTTGGCTAAAGACTTAATTACCCTTCATATATATATTAAAAATGACAGTTGAGAACCATGTTTAGCAAAGCTTCTCTCTATTTCCTGCAAGTACAAGAGGCAATTACCACATCTAGAGCAGCTCCAAGATGGGATAGTATGTTGCCAATTACTTCAACAGTAGGAACTCCATAACGAAGAAAAGACCCACCGATCATCGTAAACCAGGTCCCCAAGAAACAAAAATAAAAAATTGAACTCCACTAAGATCCCAACAATAAGAATTATAAGTTTGAATCGATATCACAAATTTAATCCAAAAGATTCGATCTTTATTATTGCATCAACAAAAGGTAAAATCAATCAAACATAAAGCCAGTTCCCACATTGCAGAGTGAATTGTTTTACACAAATTCATTAATACATTTACACCAAATCAAACATTTCATTAAAGAACATATCTTTCAACTAAACCCAAAAGAGATATGCACAGAACAACAAGAAAACTGGGGTAAGACTATTAATTATGGTAAATATCATACATACCTATTAGCCCACTTGCTAAAATTGATGCCATTGGTACAAAAATACAGTGAATTAAGATGTCCCAGTTGAAAAAATTACAAACCCAAAAATAGTGGAGAAACTCTATAACAGCCCTGATAATTGTAGTTTACCTTTCATTATAGAGAAAATGAGTTGAACAGCCCTAACTTTATCAATCAAATTCTTCCACATTACTAATTGGCCTTTTTCACCGGAATTATCAATATCGGATTGGGGCAATATACCTCTCTCAGCAGCAATAGCCTTTGTGACCAACAACAGAGTCCCACTATCAATGTTCTTGGTTGCAAATAAACCACGCCCACTAATATTGGATTTCTTGATTTCCATCGCACCAATGTACTCGCTAGTTACATCTTTGAAAAAGACTCCATTTTCTTGCATACTGTAAGAACCCGTGAAGGGTTTGAGTTCACATCGCCTCACGGATCAAGAATTGCAGACTTGGAGCAACGCAAAGCCATACTATACTGTTGATATTAAGCAAGATCTTACCTTTACTGAAAGCAGAGTCTTGATTGGGTATCTCGATTTTCGTGGCTTTGTCACAATCTTTAAGAGCTTGGGCAAAATCCTCATCCCAAAAGCAAGAACCAACCCCATTTTCCTCCTCCTCCTCTTCCTCCAATCAACCCCTAAATTAATCGACTCACTACACCCCATTTTCCTCCTCTTCTCTTCCTCTTCCTCCAATCCCCACCTCCCTCTCCTTCTTCAACCTCCATCTTCACCACCACGGATTTCACCGTCAAATCATCGAAAATAGGCGGCTTTTGGGGCGAATACCGATTAAATGACGGAGTAAACGTGGGTTGGCCAAATTGAAATGATAGAGAAGAATTTTAGGGTTTTAATGGGTGAATTTGAGGGAGATCAGATTACCCAAAATAATCTGTTTCCCGCCGTATGCAAAACCAAGATTGGAGAAAAGATTGGACGGTGTATATGAGAGAGAGAGAAATGACGGATCGGAGGAAGAAGAAAGGGAAGCCTTTATCGGCGAAGGAGGGGTAGTGCGATTAAGAGAGCGAAAATGGGGAAGCCTTTATCTATGAAGGAGGACGAGGGTGAGTCACTTTAATAACTTTGTTAATAACAAAGAGGAAGAAGAAAGGCTATTTTAGACATTTACCAGTTGTTTTTCTTTGTTAGAGCTCCTTCACGCGTGATTTGGCGCCCCGACATACACGCATAGTTAAATTGGATGGAAAAGGTGACTTTTTCACTTTAACTCAAAAGGTCGGGAGTTTAAATGTAACTTTACTGACTACAGGTGGTTAAGTGAGAAACCGCCCAAACCCCAGGTGGTCATCTGAACTTAACCCTTTTAAAAATTATTATTATTTTAAGTAAAAAATATGAGAAACTTTTTTTTCTTCATAAAATGAGTAGAGTTTCATAAAATATAGATTCAAACAAATTAAAGTGATTTTAAATTAAATTAATGTTTACTTAATTTTTTAACAGAATGACCCATTCTTAATTTTAGAAATTTTAAAAAAACTAAAATAGAAATTAAAATAAAAAAAATAGTAAATGATAAATAAAAAATTGATTCAATTTTTTCAAAATAGAAAATAATAATTTTTATAAATAAATATTATTTTCAAGAAAAATAGGAAAATTCTTTATATTTTAAAAAATGAGTAAAATTTTATAAAATATAGATTCAAAAATAAATTTTATTTTCCAATAGGAAAAAGAGATTTTTTTAAAATCAATAACGTTCCATAAAACTTTACTTTTTTTAAATCTATATTTTATGAAACTTTACTCATTTTATGGGGAAAAATTTAAAGTTTCTAATATTTTTTACTGAAAATAATAATTATTTTTTAAAATACTTAAAATAATCATTTTTTAATTAGTTTAATGGGATAATTTAAAAAATTAAAAGTTCAATGGTGTAATCAGTAAAACGTGCCAACTACAGTGGGTAATTCATTAGATTTGTAGATAAAAAATGAACGTCCGATTATTTTTTTTAACGGAATAACCCAATTTAAAAATAATAATTAGTTTAGTGAGGTAATTTAAAAAATTAAAAGTTCAATTGTGTAATCAGTAAAACTTGCCAGCTACAGTGGATATTTCATTAGTTTTACCGATTTTATTGCTATTTTTATTTTGTAGGTACATGTGATGATTCTTTGTTTCGATGACATTTTAAAGTGTTTTTCCTTATCTTTTGTATATTCTTATAATTTTAATAAAAAAATAAAATTAGTTGATAATTTATTTATTTTTTTAATTTAATTTGTATAAAGGGGCACACTTGAAATTTTTTGCCCTGGGCCTTAGAAAACTCAAGACCGGCTCTGTTCCTCCTCCTTACATATAGCATTTATCTGTTTCTTTCATCTTCACCCATCTCCACCCAACTGGTTCTTCTTCTTACTAATAGCATACTGCTTCAATATGTCTCAACAACCTAGTTTTAATCAAAGTTATTCCACCTCTAATTGTACATTACACTCAACTCAACGTACGCAAGATGCATGTTCCACCCAATTCAGTGCTTTCGATCATGCCAAATACTGCTATTGTGGAAAAATGGCTCAATTGAAGACCGCTTGGACTGTACGAAATTTGGGCCGTCAATTTTATCGATGTGCTTATTGGAGCCCGTTATTTGTAAGATTTTTTTTTATTCTTTTATGAATACTTGATACGTATTTATAATCTATTTATTAGTAAATAAAAATTTGATTTTGTTGATTTTGTAGATGGGACTTGCTTGTGGGTTTTTGAGTGGATTGATCCTTCTTTATGTAAGAAGGGGAAAGAAATTATTCCTAGGATTTGGAACAAACTCAATTAATGAAACAGAGACTGAAAATAAGAACCTTATTATTGATTTGAAAGCTTGTCGTGCAAATGAAAAATATCTGGCAGAAAGCAAATTTCACAGAAGTTGTTCAATATGAAGGTGATTTACAAAGTCGACTTATCGACATTTCAAATTATTATCCAAATTATAAGAAAGAGAGACATATGCTCTATGGGTTGCTTGGAGCTTTGTTTTTGCTTGCGGTTGTCCTTATTGTCTCTACATGAAGATGGTTGTTGGTGCCTATTTTTTGGGTTATTGTCGCTGCATGAAGATGGTTGTTGGTGGCTGATTTTTTGTGTTATTGTCGCTGCATTAATGATTTTTTATTTATAATTTTTGTAAAAATTAATATAATATTGTAATAGATCTCATTGATACAAAAATATTGATATATTATTTGTATTATTTGGAAATGAGATAAAAGAAAAAGAAAAAAAAGTCACGTAGGATAACCAAGCTTCCTCCCGCCTAGTCAGCAAATACATGTAATATTTATTTTTTTTTAAAAAGCCACGTAAGATATTTTTAGACGCATCTGTTAGTCAAATTGGACGAAATGACTTGATTGTACATTTTTAAAAATCACAGTGGGTCAATTGAATATTTATAAAGTACAATGACTAATTACTTAAAACACGACGATCACAATGGAGTAAATGTGTTTTTTCCCTTACATAACATTGTTAAACTTTATTACTTGTAGGTAGGTATACATCAAGCAAAACTAAAAAAATCATATATTTCCTTCACAACCTATGCTTGATGAAAATATGGTGATGTAATAAACCACCACTTAACTAAACATAAAAATAATGTTTTTCTAATCTTAATGAAGATTACTCCTGCCATATATTGTTAAAAACGATCCACTTAAATCTTAGACTTCATTTGTTTTTCCTTCGTTTTTCAAGTTGTAAATATAGTGTTTAGTACCCATATATATTTTATTAATTTATTGATAAAATATATAAATACAAGAGGAAAGACTAAAATATCCTTTATATAGCTAAAGCCTGCAAGCATTTATTAAGTGTATTAAGGACCTTATTTCAGAACCAATATGATAGCGTCACGTGTCAAATAAGAATGAAGCGGCTGATCATAAACTGAATTGCAGTTAATCGCTTTTCAGGAAGTTATAGAATCACGGGTACATGAGTTAGGGCAGTTACCAGGAGATGGAAAATTATAAAGTGGCCATGTCCAAATCAAAAAGACAAAAACAACAACACGAAGTCAACAGATTAACAAGTCAAATCAACTCTATTCAGATTCTTTATCATAGCGTTTGGATTAGCTACTCGCCAGGTAATCGCCAGGTCAGTTTAGGAGGTAGGATTTAGGTTGTGTTTGATAAATCTGGGAATTAAGATCTGAATGATTATGATATCTTAATAAATTTGATCATCTGAATAGTTATGAGATTTAAATCTAAAAAATTATTTAATAACTAAATAATAAGTTGTCTCTTAATGACACTTTTACCATTTTAAAGGGTAAAATTTTATTTAATAATTTTAAATATTCAATTTAATAAAAATGAGTGCATAATATTGTTGAATATATTTATATAAAAAAAATTATCAAAAAGATTTTATTAAGAGGTACCTCTTAATTATTAAAATTTTATTTTCTGTCTTACCGATTAAGAGGCATTCAGAGGTAACAAAAAATAGATAAACAACATCATGCCTCTTAGCGAATAAGAGACAGTCCATTAAGAGACAATCAGATGTAAACAAACATCACCTAGTATAATTGTAATCACTAACTCTACTATTACATAAAATCGTTCACATACCGTGTCAAAATATATATGTAAATTTATGTGAACGATTTTATATGATAATAAATTTATTTAATTGTAATTTTGTAACAATTCTCAGTCCCGTCCTGTGTTACTGGAATTATATTGTTGTAGTTGAATAACAATTTTTAGTCGTCCAGTGTTACTAAAATTGTATTAGTGTTTTTGTTTAATTTGCACCAAAATTCTCTGCATTCTGAGAACTCCATGAGTCTAAGTCATATAATATTTTGTTTAATTTTGTGGGGGTGGGGGTGGAGTGTATATATAATCACATAATATTTTTTTTTTTTTGCGTGGGGGGTATACATAATCACATAATATTATTTTTTTTATGCGTTGGGGGGATGGGGGTAAGAGGTGTATACATAATCACATAATATTATTTTTTTTGGTGGGGTGGGTTGGGGTGGGGTGGGAGGGTGGGGGTGTGTGGGTAGGGGTGGGATGGGGTGGGGGATAAGAGGTGTATACATAATCATATAATATTATTTTTTTGGGGTGGGGTGGGGTGGGGTGGGTGGTGGGTAAGAGGTGTATACATAATCACATAATATTATTTTTTTTGGGTGGGGTGGGTGGGGGTAAGAGGTGTATACATAATCACATAATATTATTATTTTTTAGGGGTGGGGTGGGATGGGGTGGGGTGGGGGGTGGGGGTGGGGTGGGGTGGGGTGGAGCTAGTGTATACATAATCACATAATATTATTTTTTGGGTCTAGGGTGGGTGTGGGTTGGGGTGTGGAGTGGGGGGGTGTGGGGGTGGGGGTGGGTGGGTGTGTGGGTGTGTGGGTGTGTGGGTGGGTGGGGGTGGCTCATCTCCTCTTTTCGCCGCCTCCTCCCTCTTCGCAGATCGATAGATTGATTGAATGAAAGAACATGGAACCCTATTTTATTTTTATGGGGCATATTTGTCAATTACTTAAAATAATAGATGAAATAAGTTATTCGAATTCTCCTTCCAGAATAAAAATTATAATTTTAAGTTAACACATATTCCACTAGGAATACATTATTCCGTTGGAATAAACAAACCATACAACATTTTTATCATTCCAATAGAATGATTCATTCCATTCTCCCTCCTATTCCATCGATCCAAACGTAGCATCAGACCCGAACCCTCGACCACATACCGGACATTCAAACACATTATCTAAAGAAAACCCATTCTTGTTTCTCTTCCCGGTAGTGATCAATGAGTCAAATGGATGAAATCCATCAGTTGGTTTTGAATCCGACTCCGATTTACTCTGAATATCGGACTGACTTTGAGCTTGAATGTCAGAATCATTGATTCTTTGAGGCAACGACTTAACATTATCTAAGTTAGACCCATTTGATGACTTAGCATTTGGCTCCAAAAATTACTACGGTTAATCTGAGCTCGATTATCAGAATCATACCTTGTTTGAGGCAAAGCTTTGGGATTTTCCGAATTAGGCAGTGGGAGATTCCGATCCCAATTCCCTAACCCATATTTTTTTGTTGATAGGGTTTTGATTTTTTTGTTTTTATTTTTCATGTCATTTTCTTTCTTCTTTTTTTCTTTTCTTTTTAGGTCCACGTCAGCGCCAAATAGATAAAAAATTAAAGTCTATTAACTTTTTTTAACGGAATGACCCAATTTGAAAATAAAAATTAGTTTAGTGAGTTAATTTAAAAAATTAAAAGTTCAATCATGTATTCAATAAAACGTGTCAACTTCGATGGCTAAATTATTAGTTTTGCCAAAAAAAAATTTATTGATGCTTGAAGTGTTTCTTTCGATTGAACTCCACACGTGAATTTTTTATACCACCACTTGCTTCGGAACTTGGTAATTGATTATCAAAAGATCAATCAATAGTTCTTGGCTGCTTAATCAAATATTTATCCATAATCTAGAATAAATAAAAACATCAATTGCTAATCAATAAATATACCATCATTATATCATCAATATACCGTCAGTATACTGTATACCATAAATATATATACCATTTCTCAAATTTATATTCAAATTCATTTTGCCCAATTATAATATTTCACAATAATTTCATTAATTAAACAATTCATAATAATTTCATCAATTCAAACATTTCATCATAATTCATGTGATTACCCGGGATTTCGAATAATCAAAATTTTACGAATAATTTTTTTTTAATTAATATTAATAATGATTATTAATTTTGTGTCAAGTTTTTGTGATACGAGTCTCAAGAAGGTCAATTTGTGTATTGACTAATAATATAGAGTAGAGTTGTGCTTAACAAGGTTAGAAACCCTAACCCTAGTTACGGGTAGAGATTCGATAGAAAATATAATTAAAATAATTATATTAATATGTATGTGTTCGTACCGTATAGAATTTTTGATCAATGATAGATCGGATAAGGTTTAAAATTTATAAACCCTAATAAGAGATTAGAAATCCTAATCTCAAGATTAGAAACCCTAACGTACCGTTAGAAACCCTAATCGAAAGCCGAGAAACCCTAATTTTAAATTCGGAAATCTTAAAACCCTAATTAGGAAACCCTAATCCTAATTAGTAAGCTGAATGTGTTTATTAAACTTAAATATGATTAGAAAACCCTAATTATATTTTAGTTATCTTAAAATCTATTTTACAAACCCTAATTGTAATTTAGAATTTTTATTTTTCTAATTAAAACCCTAATTAGGAAACCTTAATCCTAATTAGCAAGCCTAAGGTGATTATTATGTGTTAATATAATTAGGAAACCCTAATTATACTTTAGAAATATTAATTTCTATTTAAAACCATAATTACATTTTCGAAATTCTTAATTTTCTATTTTAAACCCTAATTAAAAAATTCAAGAATTGGAGTATTTAAAACCTAAGGGTTAGGACCTTAAGGTTAAACCTTAAGGGTTAAACCCTAAGGGTTTGTACAAATTCCAAGTATGCCATTAAATTTATTTTGTAAATGACCAAAATGCCCTTTTAGTTTATTTTAATATGTAACTTGCAAAATGTGCTAGCAACTTTAGTTGGTAAGCAACCACATTGACTTGTGACATATAAATCCAACAAAATTCGGCCAACACATCAGATCTAGCAACATGTCAAGCATTATATAAGAGATTTGAGAGAGAGAAAGTCTAGTATTTGGCTTAGTTTGTGTTCAAGCTCTCACTAACTCACGTTCTCTCAAAACCTCCAAATTCTTAAAGTGTTTCAGTCACATAAACAGCCCATTAATAACCCAAGATCAGATTAGAGAGCAAAGATCAAAATCTAGAACATAAAGGTATAAACCCTAAAACCTATTTTGATCTTGTATATGCTAAGACAACTTTTGTGTTTATGTGTTTAGATCTTTGCTAGAGGATGTTATATGATGATCTATGATGATCTATCATAGATCCATAACATCAAAGTTGGTAAAAATCGAAGTTTTTCAAAACTGTCCAAGAACAAATTTTGTGGTCTAACAAGCTAATGTCAGGTGCCACAAATTTTTGTTCGTTTATGCTTTTTCTTGTTTTATGTTTTTTATTGGTAGCCTGGTATGTTGTCTTTATTCTGCAAGTGGCAGTACAACCATCAGATGTCTAGATCGCGAGTTATAATCGGTCAAACACCGCTGGACCGAAGCTTCGACCCACCGAATTGTAACCCGTAACGTGTACAACCTGGTCTCGACAAGATGTTCTAAGCTATAGATCCGCTGTGTGTAATGAAGTTATGTTAATTTTGTTGTAACTAGCTTATAGTATGTTATATGTACTCACGAATACATGCCATAAGATTCCATAAAACGTTAATGATCGATTAAAGAAAGTGGTCAAAGTAGGCTATTCTACCATAACTTGAAATTCGAAAATTCCGTAAATAGCTTTTGTATTTAGCTGCCCCGACAAGGTTTGACCGTGTCATAACCTGTGGATCTGTTGTTGTTGGACTGAGATATTGATATCTCGTTGTTCAATTGTCATGTATAATACAATTATAAAACAAGAAATCACTTAAATAACGTACTCGTAACCTAGATTAATGTAACGTAGGTGGAAAGGGGCACCACGAGCTGCCTGGGTTTCGGGTAACCCAGAAAAATCCAGGAGCACTCTGACAAGGACTTTGAGAGTCCAGATCACTTTGTTGTGTTGATGTTTGACCGAGATATGAATTGATAACTGTAGTACTATATACATACTACAAGATCAACGTTTTAACATGACCCAGAAACATTTCGAGATGAGATTAAAATTCGGTCAAACAGGGCACCTCGAACACGAAGCTGTCAGTGTTCTTGAGCTCAAGAACACCAACATCGACGCTTTGTGTCGCTAAAGCCCTATAGCGACGGTTTAAATAATTTTTATTTTCTGATTTTTCTGAAATTATTTGAAAATAAAAATAAATTCTAAAAATTATTAAAATGGTTTTAAAATTATTTTAAATTATGAAAATACTTTTGACCAATTGGAATATTTTTCTTTAATATTTATAATTATTTAAATATTAAAGTATTTAATTTATTTAATTAGTGTATTAAATAAATTAGAGAAAAATGATTTAATATTATGAAAAATCATTTCAAATAAGAATAATGTATTTAAAAATATTTTGAGTTATAAAATGTAACTTATAATATTTTTGGAGAATTTTCATTAATAAATTAATATTAATGATATTAGATTTATTTAATTATTAAATTAAATAAATAAGTTAAAATGATTTTATTGATTTAAAAATCATTTTAAATAAGAATAAAGTGTTAGAAAATATTTTGAATTATAAAATATATATTTCAATATTTTTGGAGAATTCTCATTAATAAATTAATATTAATGATATTAGATTTATTTACTTATTATATTAAATAAGTGAATTAAAATGATTTTATTGATTTAAAATTATTTAAAAATGAGAAAAATATTTTAAAAATATTTTAAGTTATAATTAATGACTTTTAATATTTGATAATAATTTCATTAATATTTAAATATTAATGGTCATGATTTAAAATGATTTTAATTAATTTAAAATTATTTAAGTAGAATATTGATGGTTTAAAAATATTTTAAGTTATTAATAATAACTTTAATATTTTGACAAGTATAACATTAATATTTTTATATTATTAAATATTAATAATGATAAGATTATTTGATAATTAAATCATTTAAAAATGATTTACACTACACCAAAAATGGCCTCTAGCAAAGGAAATTTTGTGAATGAATTTATTCCTTCACATGAGGAGTTGTTTAGCGAAGAAACAGTGAAGGAAAAAAGTATAGTGACAATATAGTTATTAGTGAAAGAAACATTCTTCACAATTTATATTTTTTCCTCACAAAATTGGGGCAATAGAATGATTTTTGGAGCCAATTTATGATAAAAATTTGCGAGGAAAAAATCTATTTAGTGAAGGAATTATTACTCATTATATATCATTATTCAAAAGTTTTTTGCGAGGGATAAAATCAGTCGTTGTTTTGTTCTAAATAATTTTTTAAAATTAATTGTAGTGAATATAAATTATAATATAAATACATTAAATTTTTTACAGTATTAAATTAGGAATCTGATTATACTAAAAATAGTAAAGTCTGATTATAGGACGTCATTCAAGGAAGATTTCGTTGCCACTGATAAAGCTTCCTCTGTGAACGAACGAGTTATGAACAGTGATATTTTGCTAAACTAAGAATCTGATCGGAAAAAATTGGTAGGAAGATTGAGCCATGTTGCTTTTCGAATTTCGACCTTTCCGACTGCTAGTTCAACTCCACGTGTAAGAGCTAAGGCCTTATCTTATCTTATTTTGTTTTTAGATTAGTTAATTTTATTAATCAGACATGTTTGGAATAGGTTTTAGCATATCCCAATATGAAAGGATCGCTTGTTCTTGGTTTTCCTACTTTTAACATTTATAACCTCATATGAGATTGCGAACAAATCGATAGAACAGAAAGTTAGGGGATCATCGTTCTACGCTCTCTTTCTCTCCACATATATTCATACAATATACTTTTTGATTTCAGAAGACCTAAAGGAAAAAAACAGAAGTCACAAATTCGTTACTCAACAGACAGGTGATTGAATCTTCTTCTATTTGGCCTTTAATTTTAATTTCATTTGTGGTTTGTGCTTCTAGGGTTCATTTACAAACACACCCAGATGTATATTTATATGCAATCATAACCTTTTTATGGGGTTCTTAATTGTTCTCTTTTTATCCGATTTTTCTTTTATTTTCTTTTTTGTGATTTTGTTTCTGAGACATAATTTAGGTGATTTTGTTAGTCTTCCACTTCTTTTGTATTGCATGATTGGATTGCCTGAAAAGCTGTGTAACTTTTTATATGCTATAATTGAACATAATATTACTGCAGAATGGTCAAGGGAGTATGTTGAAATAAGTGTGGGCTGAAATGAGCACATATATTGATGACTAAAATGTGTTGTTGAATTGCTATTGATGGGCATCTGATTGATTTATTAAATTAATCAGTGGTTTTGACATTTATTTTCTTCATTTGAAATTGTAGATTCAACCTATCGGTTTTTGCATCTTGACCAGCTACCTCAGTATCACCTTATAGTTCAACAGAAGATCTTAATCACAAATCCCAGAAGCTAAGGAAATGGATTGGGTTTGTGAAGAATTGGATGAAGTTAGAGCAGAGCTGGAAGAGTTCAAGGAGGAATGCCGAGCCAAAAAAGAGTTGTCTGATAGTTTGAGAAAGGCTTATAATGAACAAGTAATCAAGTTTCAAGAAGCAAAGGTGCAAATTGAGAAACAGGCCCAAGAACTGAATATGAAGTCTGAGGAGATATCTCAACTAAAGCAACTCTATGAGGACCTCAAATCCAGTTTCAATGAGAAAGACTCGCTGCTCAAGCATCTCAATTTTGCAAGTGAAAAACTTCTAGCTGATTATGGCGGGAGATTTCAGAAATTGGAAGGCGAAAACAAAGAGTTGGCAATGGCTTTAGATGAAGCAACAACAAGAATCCAAGCTTTGGAATCAAAGATCTGTTCTGGCAATGAGGAAGTAGAAGGTCTAAAGAGACTTTTATCGAATAAACAAAAAAAGTGCTTTGAAGCAGATCAGAAAGCCATTGTGTCTAAAGAATTGAAACAGAGGTTGGATACAATACTTAAACAAGAGGAGGAAAATAGGCATATTCAAGAACAACTGAAATGGAAGAATGAACAGTTTGTACATCTTGAGGAAGCTCACAGAAGGCTTCAAGACCAATTCGGATCATGTAAGGCGAATTGGGAGAGGGAGAGATCAACACTTGTTGAAGAAATTTCTTCGCTGCAAACAAATTTGGATTCTCAAACTAGAACTTCAGAAACGCTTCAGACCCAGTTGAAGATGTGCAACCAAGCCTTAGCTCATGAAGAAAGCCGAAGAAAATTTTTAGAAGTTGAGGTGTCTGAGCTCAAATTGCATTTTGAAAATGTTTTTGAAAATTCTCATGAAAAAAACTCAAAGATTGAGCACTTGACCCTGACAAGGGATGAAGAAATTGGAAATCTAAGAAATTTGCTGGGAACAAAAGAGACCCTCTCCAAAGAAATGGAACACATAATTGCACATCTTGAGCAAGAGAAACAAGGACTGAATGTATCTCTCAAGGAGTCTCAAATCACTAATGCTGGAATGACCTCTTCATTGAAGAAACTCAAAAAAAGATTCAGAATTTACAGCAGTTACATAAGAACTGTTTGTTAGATCTCCAGAAGAAGAAAGTTGAATGGAGTTCTTAGATAGAAAAATTGATAGCAGTTGTAGATGGCTACATATTGAAATTGAAGGGTAAAAACGAACAAATACAGGAACTCTGCAAGGATTTGGAAGTTTACAATTGTTTGTTGGAGGTTCAGAATGAAGAGACTTCTATAGTAATGATGATCTTGAAGTCAGAATTTGCTGCAGCTTACTCAAAGCTGTTTAGTACAAAATCTGAAATGGAGTTGTGCAACAAAGAGAGGGAAGAGAAGATATTACTTTTAACAGAGGAACTGGAGATAAAGGACAATGCTTTACATAGATTTCAAGGTAAGTTTGAGCAGAAATATGAGGAAGTAGCATCACTTATGGAGACGGTTGAGTCTTTTGAATGCATACTTGTTTATCCTATTTATAGTTTTTGGAAATTGAACTCTCTTTTGTTATATTAGTCTTTTACCACATAAAAGAATGTGCTGCAATTTCTTATTTATCTGTACCATTATTACAAAACCAAAAATCGTGACCAGTGCTTGCATTTTTACTAAACTAAAAGAGGTGCTGTTTTTGAATATTTCAGAGCCACACAGGGTATTTTACATTTTAGCCTAAATCGAGAATTTTTTGGTGTTTGTTTTTACAGGATAAAGGGTGATCAACAACATTTTGTTCGCAGAGATGAGTTGAAGGTACAAACATAACGAATATGAGATGCATATATGAACATTGAAGTTGTGCCAACTTTAATATTAATTTTTATTTTCAATTTATCAGGCAGCCTGGGAGATTTTCACACCTCTTCTGCACATAATAGATAATGGCGAGTTCAAATCAATTCTATACAAGCCAGGCAGCCGAGGCCCAGAGGAAGCATATAAGTTGCTGGAAAAAGCTGGTTATGTTCAAACACATGGGTATATATGGATCCCTCCCACCTTATAGTAATCTTAATCACCATAACGCGCCTGCATGGAGGATTTTCACCATCGATGGATGCATATATAAGTATAAACGTATAAGTGTTATGATACGTGTGATAGTTTTACCACTGCCACTGCCTGCCCTTTTGTAGTGTGCAATAAGTATTGCTCTAACCCTGTAACCTTGATGGCTGTTCGTGCATTGAGGTATGTATCTGTCATGTTTTCTTTTTCTTTTTCTTTTTCTTGTTTTAATGTCTTTCTCCTGTGCAATAACTTACTCTATTATGTAAACTGATTATGGGGATTAAAGTAAATCTTGAATTCTAATTGGATATAAACAATGAAATTGCTATATGGGGTAATCATATGAAAGTATAGTACAAGTTATGTTAAAAACATAAGTCATGATTGGGAAGTAAGCTATGTAACCTTATATGTATTGATTATTCATATATGTGGCTGATATGAGACTGTTCTTGTGTGGAATAGAGTAAAGGAGATAAGCTGGGCTGTGAGGAGTAATAAGGTGGAAAAAGGAGGTTAGAACTCAAATCAATTAAACCTCATGAAATCTGAGTTTTAAAAGAATGCATGCTACTTGTTCGATAAAAGTCCTAAATGGACTATTTTGAATAAAAATCAAATATTAGGCAAAACTAAAGCTTGGAGGTAATACTATAATAATCTGAGTCTTAATTCATGTGCATGAAGCTAAAATTACTATTAATATGAAATGTAGGTAATACTATAAAACAGGTCTATTCAAAACCGGTTAAAAAGTTTTGCTAGCTTTTCGATAAACCATATGATTTCAAGTGAAAAGTAGTGTGATTGTCTTAAGGAGGTCAAGACTCTTAGAAGAGGTTCAAAGGCCTCAAAATCTAAACCACGATTTCAAGTGAGAAGCAGTATGATTGTCTAAGGAAGGAAAGACTCTCAGAAGAGGTTCAAAGGCCTCAAAATTTTGAATGCCTATAATTTGGATAACATACACTCACGACCCCCCCTCCCCCCCAACACACAGTATTAATTATTTAATACAACAAACTGAACATTCAAGTTATGCCCTATACTAGGAAAATAAAGTAACACAAATATGACCCCCCCTCCCCCCCAACATGCAAGATTAATTATTTAATACAACAAACTGAACATTCAAGTTATGCCCTATACTAGGAAAAAAAAGTAACACAAATATGAATAAGATAAACACAGACACCAAATTATCATTCTTTCATCACAAAGACAACATTTCACCTCCTTCCCAATTGCATTACAAGGATATTATCAACATTACTCTTTGTCGTGTTCACCTACGGTTGTGGTTTCCTTTGGTTCTGCGGGCCACTTTCTCGATGGAGCATCTTCTTCAGAGGCTTAGCATCACTATCAAGAGAGCTTCATGAGGGTTCAACAGCCCACCGGGTTGTCGATTTGTTTCGGTCACCGGTAATTGTCTGCTTCGATAGCCCCAACCTTAACATATTTGCTCATAAACTTGTATTCCCAATCTTGTAAGGCATCGATCTCGAATACGCCAAGACCAGAGAGATCCCCGTTGAGATCTTTGTCCTCAAATGACATCTTTGAAAGAGCTCTGCGTATGGTATTTGACATCTTTACACGCACACACTTAATAGCTAGCCTAGCCTGGACCATAAAGAATACAATAGTAGTAATTGGCAAATGGAGTAGTACACCACTACTCACGGTGATAATGGTGTTGTTATTGCGACAACTGCTACCGTTTAATCTTGAGGAGTTTAATCATTTAGGTTGAGTTTGTTTCCGCAAAATCTTTTTTACTTCTGAGATATTTATCATACATGCTCTCATGAATTAATATTTACTTGTTTTTTAGGGAAAAAGATTGAAGTATTAGAAAATGCTGCAGAAAACTATTATGATGTCCTAGCTAAAAATCGAAAGCTGCATAATGAGGTCCAAGCTAGATCTAAAAGGTGCCACTGCTTATTTTAGCTTTTTTCATGCTTGTATATGAGTAAGTTTTTATGTCTTGTTTGAATTTTGTTGAATAGGAAATATTAGATTGTATTGTCGGATAAGGCCATTTCTTCGTGGACAAAAAGGAAAACAGTCGATTGTAGAACATGTAGGTGAAAATGGGGAGCTAATAGTTACAAATCTATCCAAACAAGGAAAAGAAAATTAGCCCTCGTTCAAGTTCAATAAGGTCTATGATCTGGCTGTAACTCAAGGTTTTTAATCTTTACATTTGTGGTTTGTTTATGCTTCTATTACGCTTAGTGCAAAACTGATTATGATGCTTGCTATCGATTTAGATTTATTAAAATATGTGTCATCGCTACAATCATTATTTTGAATGTCGACAAATAATGTATATTCAGTATACCCCACCCTTGATTCAAATTTCAGATTGGATGGATACAATGTATGTATATTTTATATGGCCAAACCGGTTCAAGGAAGACCTACACAATGGTATTAACACTTTCAATTTTATAATTTCAAACTTATAAAGGTCGATGTTGTTTAGCATTTCTTATATGAACTTATGTGTTTCAGCAGATGGGCCCCGATGAAGCAAATCAAGATGATTGGGGGTTAATATATATTGATGTTGTTTAGCATTTCTTATATGAACTTGTTTTCCTTGACGGCGCACACTTGGGATCAGATGTGATGACCTCACAATCGAATGGATTAGTTGTCCTCGATGCTGGCAAGATGCGATCGTCCAATCAACCTCTGATGTGTTGGACTCAAGGAAATTGGATTTAAAAATAGAGCTAAAGGTTCGATCGCCATGAATGAAAGAAGTAGCCGATCACACGGTGTTCTTTACTATGAATAATAATATATTGTCTCTGAATTATTTGTCTCATCTGCTTCTCATCAGTAGTTATGTGAATGCACGCATGCAAAGGTTCTAACAATTCATGCTCGTGGGGACGGATCCAAGATCTGGTTCTTTCATGCGGGCGATGATGCAGATTTGGTAGATCTTCAGCGGGAAGTGAAAGAATAGAACGTTATGAGGCAACCGGAGATGATTTTAAGGAAGCATAACATATAAACAAATCTTTATCCGCCTTGGAGATTTCATCTTGCGTTGGACCTAACATGATGTACACTTCATTCTATTTAGTTCGTTGTTATTTTATCGCTTTTTGTGTTAGTTATTAAATATTGTAAGTACTATGATCTTTGGGAGATCAAGACATAATAACAAATTTTGTACTTATCGTGATTTGAGCATTATCTATTTATATATGGAGTATTAGTTTTAATTATTGGCTCTTTTATGCATTAGTTTATCAATTAGTTTGAAATAGGTATGATATTTATATTAACTTGAAATATTAAATTTAATATATATTATAGCAATTACTAAAAATAATAGTAATAATAATAAATATGAAATCATTGATTTGAAAATTAATTATAATTTTCAATGAATTTTGATTATTTAGCAATTAATTTTTTATTTACAAATTTATAATTTGTGAATGAATTTTTCTCTCACTAATTTGAAAGAAGATTCTCAATTTATAATTAGTGAAGGAAAATATTATCTCGTTAAATAAATTTGATCTTCACAATATATTATTTGTGAGAGAATCAAGTGATTCACTAATTTCAAATAGTCCTTCTTAAAATATTATTTATGAAGGAAACCAATCTTTCACTAAATAACAATATTACATGACTAAATACAATTTGTGAAGGAATAAGTTATTCACAATATATCCTTCACAAAAAATATTTAGTTACTACTTAGCGAAGGATACCCAATTACGAGGAGGTCTAATGCGAGCACTCGTGTGAAGGAAATATTTCTTCGCAATAAATCACTTGCAAGAGATATAAGGCCTTTAGTGAAGGATTTGTTCTTCACTAGAGGCCATTTTTGGTGTAGTGTTAAGTGTTTGAAAAAATTTATTATAAATTATAATAATTGTTTAAATATTATTAAAAGCTTCCGAAAAATATTATAAACGATATTTGACTTATCTAAAATAATATTGAAGCTTAGAGACCAAGTTTAATTGGCAATCAATGTGTTAATTGTCGGATAGGGTGACCAGAACATCTAGAATGGACCGAAATCCAACCAGGCGAAAATAGTTAAACTTGATAAGTGTTTATATAGGTTATAAACACCGATGTGGCTATGTAGTAATGTGCCTAAGAGAAGTTTGACTGTAAATTACAGTGTTACGTGGTATGAAATATTGTACTAATTGTGAGACCAATATTATTGGTTATAGGTTTTTCGAAAACAGATAAGTATATTGTGTAGCTGTAATCAGCGAAAGAGGCAAGTTTCCGAACTCAACCTTGAGTTATATTCATTTAATTATTATAATGGTTAATTATTGCTAATTATTCCATGTCTAGGGAATTTATTGTTGATTATTCGCAGTTAGTGCATGATTAATAATTCAAATTGAATTACTGATTCGAAAAATATACATTCGTAGAATAACTTTTGTTGGATATTCATATTTGTAGAAGCTAGTATTGACAGTACAGATAATTTCTGTTTATTGTCAAATTATGTTGAGAAATGTCTTAGCTAATTGTTTTGGCTAGACAAACATTTGTTAGAACTTGATAGGTTCAAGAAGATAAGAGAAGAGAATTCAATTATTATTGATAGATCAATGCCATTGTTTTTGCTTAGATCAAAAAAAAGAAAACTTGATGGGTTTGAGAAATAAGAGAAGTGATTAGATATTGAAATCATTGCATTTCGTTATTAAATCAAAATCTTGCTTCGAGGATCGAGAAAACAACCTTTTTATATAAAGGAACATTTTAGGTCGATATTCTACCTATCATGCATATTAAGTATTATGCATAATATAGGTATAATAAAGCTGATCACTTGTTATACTTGCAGAGGGGTATGATTTAATCTTTATGGTTATCTGATACTCCTGCGTATGTATCAAAGTAAATCTTTGATAGATACCCGAGAAGATAGAAGTTCTAGATCCAATGGATCGCTCATCATAAATCTGAAAAACATTCCACTTTGTTATTGCGTAGAATTGATTCTTGTTTATTCAATAAAATATCGTAGAAACTTTGAAAGCGTTGTACTCTTTCATTATCAGATTATTGTGTTGCCTAGAATACGAGAAGACTTGTTATTGATTAACGATTTGTTAAGCTATTTCAAAGTTCCCTGAACTTTGGTTTCATTTTATCAAAATAGATAGTCTGTTCTTATTGATTCGTATACATTTATTGTATGTTTTAACTTGCGGGGCAAACTAGTTGCTCACCCTTGCTAAATAAAACTTTTCAGCTAGGGACGAAGTTGCAGAAGGTGTTGCGAAGAAGAACAAGGGAAAAGACATAGTTATAAATTAGTTATGATGAACAATATTATTATGTTGTATTGTATTGTAAACCTTTTTTGTATATCTAAGGGGTATTTTTGAAATGTTAAAGTTAGTGGACCTGAAACTTATGTATTAACAACATATGTTAATGACTTATGTATTCCTATTTATATATGAATGGGTAGTTAAATGGTATTATATTGTGGATCGTGAACACCAAACTCGGGGGTCAGGTAACCCGGATTTGGGGGTGTCACAATTCATCAACTAACCTAATTCAATAATTTCAATTATTTTACAAACAATATATCATAAATATACAATAGCAAATTATCAATTCAAATATTCAATGATAATAACACATAATCTCTAATTTATGGCATAACAAACTCTAAATCTCTAATTTAATGGCAAAATTAAGCACAAAATTCCTTACTTGTAGTTGTAGACACATCTAGAGTAACAGAGATTAACATAATAACATTAACATATATGAAAAAGAAACATAAAAGGGCTGAAGGGGTGACCTGGTGATCACTAGAGAGAGAAAGGGAGAAGCAAAAGCAGGAGGAAGAGAGAGAGAACGAGCGAGCGGCTATGAGCTGTCGACAGAGACTGAGACTTGAGAGGCAGAAGGGGGAAAAAGGGTTGTTGCGAATTGGGATTTTGAAGAAGAAAAGAAAAGGGATTTAGGATTTTTTTAAACTTACTAAATGAAACGACGTCGTTTCATTTAGTAAGTTTTTTTAAGAAAAACCCTAAAACCCAACTGCTGCAACTCATCAACAATCGCAGGCGTAGGCTGAGGCGGCAGGCCGGAACTCGGAAGCATCATGCAAAATAAGAATGGCAGGGTCATGAACGGTTCCGGAATAGGGAGGTCATATATATGACCCCCCGCCTCTTGGTTCAGAGGCTCTGTGGGACCAATAATTAGAATCGCTACAGAAAATGGTAAGTTTCAACAATGATGCTAACATCCGAAGGAAAATGAGGTTCCGGTACAAAACTTGGAAAACCAAGCAAGTGGTCCACCTGAAACTACTATGTATGATCGAAGACAAGAAATGCGTGACTAAAGAAAGGAATGCATGAATGACATTAATAAGAAAATTGATGAAATTTTAAACATTTTACAAGGACGAATGAATATCCAACCAGTGTCATCAACAAATAACATAAATAAATAATATTACAGACACAAACTGTTCTATAAATATATTATAAACTGTTGATATAGCATACTCCACCTTATCTTTTTATGTGGGATCAAAGACTACATTGAAGCAAGTTGTTGATCAATATGTTGATGCAGAGTATGTTACATCAACAGTTTGTAAAATGTTTATAAATTAATTTATGTCCGTAGCATTACTCTAACAGAAATGCATATGTGCAACCTAATAGAGTAGTTCCTAACCACTACCAGATTTTTGGACAGCCCCATATATAGGTGTATGTGAGCCAGCCATACGTGGCTACATAGCCACTTCAACCTGATATTCTCAGGTCAACGTATGGACCTGGAAAATTCAGTAGCTGTAGAACGAAGCCAAAAGTTATAGGAAAAACTAGATTTCTGGATTGGAATGTGTCCTTGTGAAAAATGAACTTCTCATAGTTATAGAGTTGCCGGAAGGCTGTTGCACCAACTTAACTGTTCACTTAGCTATGTCCCCCTTAAATTCGGTTCACTAACCCACTTACTGTTAGTGCATCAATTGCTTGAATGAGGCCTACCCATTTGAATGTCATCAGTTAACTCTAATTCTCCATTCATGTCTAGTTATCTGATGCAAACAATTAGCCAAAAATTACTTAATCCAAAACAAAAATTTTGGGATTTAAGCGTATATTTTTACATGCTCTTTACATCTTATGTTTAGATTATTAAGTGAATATCTAAATTACTTTGCATTTGAGCGACCTTAAATAAATTATCTCATGTCAATTTTAGAAACCTTTACTTATATTAAGATATAATTTAAAGATGACTAACAAATTTTATTAAATTCTTAATATTTTTTGATATCTTTTTGTATCGTATTTTTTCATAAATTCTTAATTATTTTTTGTTGCGCAAAAAGAGACATTTTTCTTCTTCTTTTTTTAAATCATAATGATGACATTTTCATAATCTGCGTCAATACAAATAGTACTATTTTCATGTTTCTTGACTCAAGACTTTGACAGTTTGACCTAGCCATTAATTTTTCTAAATATGTCACCATCATCTCTTCATTGTCTTGCCCCATTGATCTTCTCTTCTTGAAATAATTGACTTGGTTCCGAATCCAGATACAAAAATGTCTTAGCACGTGTTCTCATATATCTTCCCCCATTTTACTACTTGTCATTTATATTTATGTTTTTCAATATAAAATAATTTTTTTATTTTAAAAAAATAATTTATAGTATATTTAAATTTAAAATTAATGTTACTCATTTAAAAATTAATTAATATGGTAATTAATACTATTTTTTGTGTAATTTATAATAGTACTATTTGTATTGACGCAGATTACATGAATATGTAGTAATTTTTAAGTTAAAAAATCTTAAATTTATTTTAAATAGTCAAAATAATCCTATATTTTGAGACGGGAAGTATTTATTGTAATTCTATAAATAAGCATACCTAGGGTGAATAGGTGTACAAACCCACAAGTGATCTATAGTGGACAATTTTTAAAGTTTATTGCTACAGACTATAATCGGACAGGTTAACCCTCTCTATTTTAGTATATGTTTTTCGTCTGTTATAATCGGACAACTAATATATGTCTGTTTTAGTGTATCTTTGATCACGAACTTAAACAGAATATGTCGAATACTAAAGCAGATAAACGAAAAAAACGCAGAACAGAAATCACACCAAAATTTATATGTGGTTCATCCCTTAAACCTCTAGTCTAACGGCCTACATCCACGTCCAATACCAAAAGGTATTGAAGACTCACTTTATTAAATTAATATTCAAAGGATTACACAGAAAACTCTCCCTGTGCAACGAATATCGATTCTGACTTGGACATCTCTACCCCTTGCACCTCTGCAACTTTTGTCACTGAAATCTTGATGTTTCCGTTGTACAACGGAATATTACAAAGACCCACAAGCCAACTTAGACTTGTACTCAGTTACAAAACACTTGTACTCGGTTACAAAAGATATTATATGAGGATTACAAAGACTTTCCAGTTTAATAAGGATTCAAGAGTAATACAATAACTGGAATCAAACTTAGATAGCTTTCTAAATATGCTCAATAATGATTTTCAGTTACAAATCTCCTGTCTTCTTTTGCCGATCAGATTACATATATATATAGAATAGAATGACAACGACTATATATATCTAACGGATATAATATATTTAGCATGATAAGGATATATAAGATATCCTATATTAAAGGAATCAAAAAGGTATTAGAGATAAGATGAAAGAGTCCATACCAATATAATACTTTGTTTTTTTAAAAAAGTGCAATATCAATTTCAGATTCCTTAGCAAATCAAACTCCTTAAAACACTCCAATTTGAATTTGAATTAGTTGCATATCTAAATAGCTTATAATGATATATCAATATAGCAAGTGTTTAAACATGTATTAAAAAGATACTTTCAAGCTATAAAAGGAAGGAACAATTACATATTATAGTACATTTATGAAAGTAATTACAAAAATCATACACTCATAAAATAATTAAAAAAATATGACATTTCATCATATATATTTACAATACTAATATAATTAGAGTCCCTTATGACATGGCAAAAGGTTATTTTTTGAAACGCGTGATAACCGCCTATCATTTGTCCTGCAGGACTCTACTTGCTACTAAACCCTTATGCATGTCGAAACCCTTGTTTCTCTCCTCCGTCATCGCCACTAAACTCAGAATTGGAGTTAAAAAGCTTGTTTTCGGTGATTGTTCTTCATCTCTGCTCATGCGTCGTTCTTCATCTCTATCATATTTGTTTAGTTATTCGCCATATTCGTTTAGTTGTTGTTCGTTGTTGTTATTATTGTTATTATCATTATCGATGTTGCGATCTGGTTTCGATTCTTATCGTTGTTACTCGTTATATTTTATTGCGTTATCGCTATTGTAAATTCAGTTCATTGTCCTTTTTACTCGTTATTCTTCTCCATTGATCGACTCTGGTGTTTATTATTGCTTCAAGTGAGTATTTTTTTAATAGTTTAATGTATTATATATTAAAGTAGTTTACTAACAGAATGGAGTATTCATTGTTTTGGTTTGTGTTGTTTTTATGTTTTGTATAGAATGGTTGATACAAGGAATGATACAAGTAAGAAGGATGGAAAGAGGAAAATGAACGTGGAGGGTGATTCTGTTAAGAACTTAAAAAAGTTTATTGTGGAGAGCAAGGGGAAGGGAAAGGGGAAGGGAAAGGGAAATGATGTAGGTAATAAATCGAGTAAGAATGAGAGTAGTTTGGTGATACATAGTGATATCAAACATTCCGAAGTGCAATTAGATTCTGATTTTGATGTCCCTGTTAAGAATGAAGCTCAAGTGCCTATCCAGAAGATAATTCCAACTCAAAGAATTTTAAAAGTGTGTTAATTTAAATGTTGTTATTGTTACGATCATATAATGTTTGGTGTTAGATTTTTGTATGTTATATTGGTTATTGGGCAACATTATTATGTCTAATGCTATTTTTATTACTGTCTAATGATGTTTGGGTAACCGTCTAATGCTGTGTTGGTTACTGTCGAAGAATATATTGGTTACTGTGTAACATTTTATTGGTTACTGTACAATGCTTAATTGGTTACTGACTAATTACTGTTTTGGTTACTGCATAATATTAATGATTAATGCTTGGTAACCACATGATTGGTAACTGATGCATTAGACAAGAATCACCATGTTAGTATGAAGGTAACCAAAACAAAGATAAATCATAAATAATTTATATTGGTTACCTTTAATGCAACATACCGTTACCGATCGCCATCGCATGTCTATGATGTCTTGGTTACCGCTCAATGAATGATGTCTTGGTTCTTGCTTATGATGTCTTCGTTATTGTCTAATGATGTCTTTCGTTACCGTCTTATGATGTCTTGTTATCGCTCTAACCAATATATTGTCTAAAATTCAGATTGTTTATCGTATGCAACATTGTATTGGTTATCAGATAATGCTAAATGGTTATTGACTAATGCTTGTTTTGGTTATCGTGATAATATTTTTCGACTAATGATTGGTAACCAAATGGTTGGTAACCAATGTATTAGACAGTAACCAACATGTTGCATGAAGGTAACCAAGACAGCATGGTTAGTAACCAATGTATTAGACATTGTATTGGTTATTGTATAATGCTATATTGGTTACTTGTCTATGTTGTTTTGGTTACTATCATATGACTGGTTGGTTAACTTTGTAAATCTGATTTTGTTTACTTGCAGTTATGGGATCTTTACTATGAGGAATGCAACAGAAAATTCACGGAAAAAGTTATATATTGGTGCTACATGGAAGTCCCCAGCATTATTGCAAATAAATTGAATCAGAGTCAGCTGGATAAGTTTAAGGCAACATGTTTTGGGAATTTTCTGGAGTTTGGTGAGCACCAAATGTATTCCCAGATTATTCACCACGCTCTTGTGAGGGAGGTGCACCAGAGGGATGACGGTGAAATGTGGTTTTTGTTCGGGGAAAAAAGGGTCAGGTTCGGTTTGCCTGAGTTTTGTCTGATATCTGGGTTGAGATGAAAAGGTGAGGATGATATAACTCCATATAAAGGTATGGAGAATATGCTTATTGGTAAGTTTTTTGGTGACGAAGCTGTGACACGTAGTAGTATAGGTAGGGTATATAGGAAGGTAGTTTTTGATGATGATGACGAGGCTGTTAAGATGTCATTGATTTTTTTGGTCTTTAATTTCATTATGTGCACAGTTTCTGAAAATTACGTTGATGGGGAAATGGTTAATTTTTTGTGTTATGGTGATGTTAGTAGTTTTCCTTGGGGGAAAATCGCTTTTGAGATGACAAAGTACTCATTGTCTAATGCTTTGAAGGGGCGTTATAGGAAAGGAAAGAATGGTGTTTTAACATACAATTTTTACATGGATCATTACACCAAATTGTACAAGTTGAATGGGCTTCCTTACGTATTCCAAGTTTTTATGTTTGAAACTATTCCGACATTCAAAAATTGGGGTGTATGCAATGACGAGCATCTGTCGAATGTCCGTTTATTCAGATGGAAGGAGTTAATGAAGCCGCTTTCAAATGACAAGTTGAATGAATTAGTTTTTTGTTCCGGACAGGTATGTTGTTTTTCCTTTAGTTATATACTTGATAAATAAAAATATTATGTGAAGTTTACTATCAACAAAGTAGTTAGTTACCTTTATATACACGTTTGGTTACTGATTATTTTATATGCATGTTAATAATAAAAATGTTTTTGATTACTTGAATATTCACATACGGTTACTGATTAGATTACATTCAGGTTACTAATAACAATGTTGTTGGTTACCCGAATATACACATTTGGTTACCTTTATACATTTAGTTGGTTACTACTTATTATACTTTTGGTTACCTATATTTATGTATTTGGTTACTGATTATGTTTTATGATTCTTTATTTACTGTTTATTTCACTGCAATTATACATTGTTTGTTAGATGATATACTAAAGTATACTTATTATTTTCAAATTTGAGGATAAACAGGTTTGATTCCACAAGCGAGGAGAGAAGGATCGACTTGATTTGGGCGGTTTTTACTTTTTTAATGGGAAGGATGGTGACAAGAAAGTAGAAAAAAAAGTGAAGGCTGACAACATTGGTGTTGATATATCTGTTGTGAAAGAGGCAATTGATGCACGGTCTAAGCCGTTGGAGAAGAAAGTGTCTGAATTGAAGAAAGAATTTGGAAAGTTGCGAACTGATATTAAAGATGAAATGCAACTTTTACATGTCCAGTTATGCAGGGACCTTAGGTCCATTATTATAGATGAGTTACGCACGATCAAAGACGTGGGGGACAAAAAGGTTGATGGTGATTCTGATGATGATGATTCTGACAATGCTGGTGATGATAATGATGATGATAATTATGATGATGATGACGATGAAGGTGATGAAAGTGGTGAAGGTGATGAAGCTGCTGATGAGGCTGCTGATGAGGATGCTGATGTCATGGTGGAGGAGTTCCATGTTGATGAGGATGTTGATTATGGTTCAAAAGTGTATAAGAATAATGATGGTGATGATGTGTTGAATGAAGTTGAGAAGAAGGGTGGGAATGAAATTGAATTTGGTAATGAAGTTGAACGTGTTGATGAAGATGTTGATGATGATTCAAATCTGATTAACAATAATGATGGTGATGATATGTCAATATTCGTTGAGAAGAATGATGTGAATGTAATTGAAATTGCTAATGAAGTTGAACGTGATGTTATGGTTGAAGAACCTGATGAAATAAAAAATAATGATGATGAAGAAAATGTCAAGGTTAGACATATTTGTTTGTTTTGTTATGTGATATTTGTCTTTTGTTTTAATGATTAAATGGTTCTTTATTTTGCACATATTGACAATAATAATGACATGCCGTCTTTTGACATATTAAGCCAATGTACTGGGAAAGAGATTGTTGTGTATGATGCTGATAAGGTTAGTGTTATAATTATGTGCCATCATTTATTTAAATGTTATATATGTTTTGGTTACCCTTATATTGAGACTTGGTTACTATTATATTGTGTTTTGGTTACCATTATATTGTGATTTGGCTACTATTATATTATGATTTGGTTACTAGTTTATGTTATTTAGGTTACTAATATAACATGTTCATTTTAGTTTATTACTTTTTATATTTAAAAAAGGGAAGAAGGTCGGTTTGGTTACTAGTTTATGTTATTGGAGAAGAGTTATTAAAAATGTTATATATTACCTTTTTATGTCAATTAAAAAAAGGGAAGAAAGGTGAAGCGCACTACAAGCATGTATGCTCTTAATTTTATGGTTCTCACCTTTGCATTTGTTTTGAATTTTGACATAGCTAAGTGTGATGAGTTGGGAGAAGAGTGTCCACAACGTGTTGTGTCGATGGTATGTTGTTGACGTGAAACCGCAAAGAGTGCCATTTTACTTGTCTCCATATACGTGCAGGAAATTGCAAAGAGTGTTTACGGTTCGGATCGGATTTTGGTTCATCATCTCATTGTAGTGGGTGTCGCTAGTCAAACACTTGACGTTTAAGTGCATTCCCAAATCATGCATGGATATGCCCTCAAAATTTGAAGAGTCATTGTTTGAAGAATGATTCAAAATTGGAATAAACAACAGAAAAAGGTTTGTTTTTTGTTGTTAACAATGCTATAGTTTTTTATGAAACAAATAAATTTGTATTATTGTAGTAACATATGGTTAATATTAAATAAATGTTTATGGTTACTATTATTTTATATTCTGGTTACTATTAGATTATGTTTTGGTTACCTAGTAGTTATGTTTGATTCATTATTTGATTATGATTTGGTTACCAAAGTTAATGTTTAAAATTAAGTTGTTGATTAGTTTACTGATTTTGGTATGCTGTATTGGTTACTGGGCAACATTATACTGTATAATGTTGTTTTGGTTACTACCTAATGATGTATTGTTTAATGTCTAATTCCATATTGGTTATTGTGTAACATTACATTGGTTACTGTATAATGCTTAATTGGTTATTGACCAATGCTGTTTTGGTTACTGCATAGTATTAAATATTAAATAAATGTTAATATTAAATAAATGGTGTGGTTACTATTAAATAAATGTTATGGTTACTATTAATTTATATTCTGGTTACTATTAGTTTATGTTTTGGTTACCTATTAGTTACTATTTGATTATGGTTATGATTTTAATATTTGTTGGTTAGTAGGGTACTGTTTAAAATTAAGTTTGTTGATTAGTATGTTAATTATAGAATGTGCAAGTTTGATTTGTAGTAGTGTGTATACTAATACGGTAATTGTTAATGTTAGCGTGTATACTAATATTATGCTCTTATACTGAAGGACGAACTAATTTCCCGGAAAGAACGATATTATCATGCCTTCTTTTATATTTGGATCCATCGAAATATCATCAAAAACGTGGTTCTATAAATTAAAGACGCCTGGGCAGTGGTTAGACGACGATGTGAGTATTTTTTAAAAAATTAAGTTTTTGTAGTTATGTTTACATTATTTAGTTACATTCATAACATACTTGCATTTTCCAACAACTATTAATATCCTATTTTTTTTGGTTCAGCCCATTAATGTTGCGTTGTATTATTTCCGTAAACTGGCAAGACATTTCGAAAGTGTTCCTATAAGGGTAATGACCACGTATTGTTGGTTTCATAGCAAGATAACCGCTCTTTACGAGGAGTATACAAAAAAAAATTATGACCAAATTGTTCTGTCTGGGGAGGGTGATGTTGCTGAATACATACATGGGCTGTTTATGGATGTCAACACACCATGGAGGAACGTTAAGTATGTGTTGTTCCCAATTCATATGTCATCACTGGACCATTGGTTGTTGTTGACTTTTAATGTGCATCGTAGGTGTCTAACTGTTTACAATTCTCTACAACCAAAAAGGAAATCCATGCAAACTAAAATATCAGATGTTTGTGAGCCGTACATCTTCATTCTTCCTACTTTATTGCGCAAATCTGGTTTTTAGAAGGATAGGTCTGACATTGACTTCAGCAGTGAACCATATCGCAACAAGGACGAAGACGATATAATTGAGTTGGAATTTGCAGGGGCGGTTCCTGAACAAGTCGAGGGGTAAGGGTTAGATTGTGTACATTTTTTTTAATTATTACATATAGGTTGATTTTATTTTTGATTTTTGTTATATTTTGTTTGTTGTTACAGTGATTGCGGGATGTTCACAATTTGTTTCGCTGAGCATGTCATTTATCAGAAGTTTGATCAGATTCCTATTCCTTTCCCATTCTTGTAAAGATCTAGGAAGAAATTATGCACAAACCTATATATGCATGCAAGGAAGAAACAGTTGGAGGGTTATGATATTGATAGAGAATTTCCAAGAAGATTTGTTTTTGATTAGTTCGGATTTTGTTGTTTTGTCTTTATTAATTGTGTTGTGTATTTTTTTTTTAGTTTTGGGGTTATACACAATATTTGTATATGGTTTATGATTTTGTGATGTTCATTGGATCTTATGTAGATGGGATTATATATTTGATTATATTAGCATTAATGAAGATATTGTTTGTTGGTTGGTATTTTGTTTCTTTTTAAGTTGTGTTTGTTCAATTTTATTGAAATATACAGTTGGTAACCAATTATGTACAAAGGGGTAACCAGATAATGATTTGATAGTAACCAAAGAGTTATAAGATTGTATCAGGACATATATCATCTGTTAAGTGTACATGTGTGAGTATACATGGGTTTGATAAACTTCAATACCCTTTGCATTACAGGTTGCTGGATATACAGGTTGTTTATGTTGTGGTTACCATTAAAAACTGGTATGGTTACTATTATGAAATTAGGTGGTTACTGTGATGGTTACTGTTATGTAATTATTTGGGTACCATTAAACATTGTCATGGTTACTATTATGTAATTATTTGGTTTTCATTAAAAACTGTTATGGTTAATGTTATGTTATTTGGTGGTTAATGTGATGATTACTGTTATGTAATTATGTGGTTACTATTATAAACTGTTATGGTTACTGTTATGTAATTATTTGTTTACTATAAATTCTTGTCTGAGATGGATGCTTATTATACATGCTTACAATTAAACTGTTGGAGGGATATAAAAATGATAGTAACCAGATAATGTTTTGATAGTTATAAGCTTGTATGGTTACCATTAAAAACTGTTATGGTTACTGTTATGTATTTTGCACAGATGGGGATTCAACTGTATTCAACTGTATACACTGATATTGAAAATTTTGCACAGATGGGGATTCAACTGTATACATATATCATATGTTAAGTGTACATGTATGAGTATACATGGGTTTCATAAACTTAAATACCCTTTTCATTACAGGTTTTCGGACATACAGGTTGTTTATGTTGTGGTTACCATTAAAAACTGGTATGGTTCTTTGTTATGAAATTAGGGTGGTTCTTTGTGATGGTTACTGTTATGTAATTATTTGGGTACCATTAAACATTGTTATGGTTACTGTTACGTAATTATTTGGTTTATATTAAAAACTGGTATGGTTAATGTTATGGTTACTGTTATGTAATTATGTGGTTACCATTATAAACTGTTATGGTTACTGTTATGTAATTATTTGTTTACTATAAATTCTTGTCTGAGATGGATGCTTATTATACATGCTTACAATTAAAAACTGTGTATGGTTACCATTAAAAACTGATATGGTTACTATTATGTATTTATTTGGTTACTGTTATGGTTAATGTTATATTGAAATCAGAAATCAATATATAAATGAATAACAAATTTGGTTACTATACACAATCAAAAATGTTACCAACCAAATGGTTAATGGTTACTCAAAGTAAACAATAATACATTCATGTATTTACACTCTTAATTTAACTGCACTATATCAGACCCTTTTTAGTGGTCTTAAAATCGGGGGATTACTGCATGTTTTCCTGTTGTGTCCTTTTTCTTGGCACCTGCTACATTTGTTTTGAATTTTGATTTCAGATCCGTGTTTGTACCTCCCTTTTTTTGGTCTTCCTGCTGGTTTTCTTGTGTTGGGTGGTTTTATACATATGTTTCTTACTTCTTCTGATACATCCCAGTTTTCTTTGTCATCTAATGGCATGATGGAAGCTGAATATGTCTCGACCAAAGTTGCTTTAGTGTAATTTCTTGAGCAAAAATTATAACAGCTCAAATTTCTCTTGCTCATAACAGCAGCAGCGTGCGGACAAGGCATCTCATGGTACTGAAATTTACGGCATGTGCATGACTTTTGTTCGATGTCCACAATATACTGTTTAGAGACATCGTAAATAGTGAAAATCACTAATTTTGATGTATTAACCTACAACACCCAATGTTTACAATCAGATTAACAGTTGTATGCCAAATATACAGTAACCAATTAACTAGCACACAATGTTAGTCAACAAGTAACCTCCAATATAAAAGAAACAATTATAAATCTCAGTAACATTATAATGTTACATAGTAACTAAGTCAGTATTGATAAGTAACCAGTATAATGTTACACAGTAACCAAATAAGCATTATACAGTAACCATTATATAATTACACAGTAAGCAATTAAGTAGTAGTCAGTAACCAATATAATGTTGCACATTAAGTAAGTTAGCATTAGTATGTAACCAAGTCAATATTAGTCAGTAATATTATGCAATAAAGATTATAATTTTATCCAAGAACCAAGTTCTTTGTTAGTCAAAGATAATGTTACACAAGAACTAACTCAAAGAATAGCCAAAGAACCATTATATGGTTACACAAGAACCAAGTCAATAATAGTCAAGAACCATTATATGATTAAGAGTTGCATGCCAAATATACAAAGAACCAATTAACTAGTACACAATATTAGTCAATAAGTAACCACCAATATAAAAGAAACAATTATAAATCTCAAGTAACATTATAATGTTACATAGTAACTAAGTCGAGATTGATCAAGAATCAATATATTGATCAAGAACCAAATATAATGTAACCATTATATAATTACAAATAAGCATTATATAGTAACCATTATATAATTACATAGTAACCAATTCATTATTAAGTAAGTAATAACAATAAAGATATAATGTTGCACATTAAGTAAGTAAGCAATAGTTAGCCAACAATATAATGTTGCCACAAGAAGAATAGTAACAATATAATATTTAACTAATTAGCATTAGTAAGTAAGCAAGTTAGTAATAGTCAATAAATTGCAAATGCAAATTAGGATGAAATAATTTAAATCGAGTATTAATTACCTTAAGTATCTTTGATTTAAAGATATTAGATTGCAACTTTCTCTCAATTGTTGTGGAAAGTGTTGTGAATGTTGATATGGTCGCTTGTTTGTTTGTGAAATACCATTTTGAACCGCATAACGTAGGCATTCAATCATTGTCGCGAATCGAAAGATCCCCGATAAACTTGATTGCATTGTTAATAGATTTCTGGTGTTTGAAGTCATTGTTGAGTACCTGCTTACAGTCCCATGGAGCCTGGTGCACCTATCCAACTTGACCTCTTCCTCCAGATATGTCCTTATTCGAGGATCAATGGCATCAAGTTCAGCCATGTGTTTGTTGAATTGTTCAACAGTGTAAGCTCTACAAACCCCGTTGTAAGCCTGTTTAACTTATTCTCCTTTCGTTTTGAATATGTTTTTTATATTTTTCAGTATATGATATGTGCAGGAACCATGCATGATATCCAGAAACACACAATTCAGTCCTTGTATAATGGCTTCATGTCTGTCTAAAACAATACATTGACCTTCCCTAACTCCACAAGCAATTCTCAAATTTACGAAAAACCATTTCCAAGACAATTCATTTTCGCTATTAACAACTGAAAAAGCAATCGGAATAATGTTTCGGTTTGCATCTTGTGTGCTTGCTATTAATAATGTCCCCCCGTAAGTTGATTATATGAACGTGCCATCGATTACAATGATTGGAAAACAATGGTGCCATGCTTGAATGGATGCTCCAATGGCAAAGAATAGATACTTGAAACGACCATTTGTTTCCAACTCAAGGGCTGTGACGGAACTTGATATGAAACATCAACACTATCATTAGAATTATAAGTAGTATACAGTATCTAAATCACTAGTAATCAGTAATCGTTCATGTGGTTAATGGTATACAACTTGTATATTACATTTAGTAACTAAACATGCGTATTAAGGTAACCAAACATGTATAATAACCGCATACAAATGGTCTAAAGATTTAATAACTAAACATGCATACTGTCTAAAGGTGTATTGGTTACTGTGTAATATTTTATTATTTTATTGTATAATGCTTAATTGGTTCTTGACTAATGCTATTTTGTTATTGAATAATATTATCGACTAATGCTTGGTAACCACATGTTTGGTAACCAATACATTTATACAAGAATTCAAAGATGTTGCATGAAGGTAACCAATATAATATTAATCAGTAAACAATTTACATTGGTAACATTCTACCGTGTAATGATATTTTGGTTACTGTGGAACATCATATTGGTTCTTGTCTAATCTTTGTAAAACCAATAAAATGTTTTAAAGTGTTACTGATTTGTTTTTCTTGGCGTGATGTAACCATGATGGGATGAGTGAGTAGTCGTGTGGATTTCCTCTCACCTTTTCCAACGCTTTCTCCTTCGATCTCCATGCTTTTTGGTAAGAGATAGACACATTATATTCTGACATCTTGTCTTCCACAATATCGATTGGTGTGTATATTTTCTTCAAATCTGTTATTTTTTGCATTATGCATTCACTAACCAACTCACTATTTGCCTGTCTGTGGTCTCCCAACAATACATTGACCGAACAAGTGTGGATATCATTGAATTCTCTCACCTTGAACATACTGGTTTTTCTGAAACTTGATGCTCTCATCTTTCATTTGCAATTTTCATCGCATACGCACACTAGCACAAAGTCTCTATAACTTGTTCGTTGGACTTTGTGTTGTCTATTTTTTCTGATTGAATGCAGCTTCATAGCTTGTGAGAGGATTTTTTTTGTCTGTGTAGGTTTGATGTAATTTTACTTCATGTTCATTCGGATCCGATATTACATCATCATATCGTTCTTTCCGCGTATGATTTGTCATGTTGTTCATCTCGTTGTTGTTCAATAATTTCCATTGCAAGTCGATAAACATATTGCGCTCCAAATTGGCATGATTGGCTTCTTTAGTGGAACTAGTCTTTGAATTCCCTTGTGTTGATCTCGATTGGCATTACATCGTGAATTGTAGATTCTTCTACATTTGTCAAGTTATGCAAGATTGTTGTGTGTCCCATTCTGTGTTCAATATCCACAATCAGTGGAAATTTACCTTGTTCATCAGATTTTCTACTCATTTCCAGAAAGAATTGTAAGGTTGCTTCATCTGATATACTGATCGGTGGAATGTCGCTTCTAATCTGAAATTTGATTGACAATGTTGTTGCATTTGTATCTAGCCGTAATGCATTGCATATTTTGGTTAGCATTTCTTTGAACAAAATAGTTGATGGAACTAATATGCCGGTAACTTCAAATTTGGTGTATTGGTTACTATCAGCCCATGTGCCGTTGAAATAAAGTACAACTGGAATCATCTCCATTGTCTGTCAACAGAATAAGTATTGGTAAGTAACAAAATCAATGTTAGCCGGTAACCAATATAATGTTAAACAGTAACCAAGTCAGCATTAGTCAGTAACCAAGTCTTCATCAGTAACCATTATAATGTTACACAGTAATAAAGTCATTATTAGTCAGTAACCAATGCAATGGTACACAGTAACCAAATCATTATTAGTCAGTAACATAGACATAGTCAGACAGTAACCAATGTAATGTTAAGCAGTAATTAAGTCAGCATTAGTCAGTAACCAAGTCTTCATTAGTAACCATTATAATGTTACACAGTAACAAAGTCATTATTAGTCAGTAACCAATGCAATGGTACACAGTAGCCAATTCATTATTAGTCAATAACCAATGTAATGGTACACAATAACCAAATCATTATTAGTCAGTAACCAATGCAACATTAGTTAGTACCATTATGCATTAACCAATCCAAAGATTAAAAAATTAACATAGACACATAGTCGACAAGAACCAATGTAATGTTAAGCAGTAACCAATTACATTTTTACATGTAATTGCAATCAAAACATTCATATTGCAATCAAAACATTCATTATTCTTACCGTGTGACCATTTTAAGTGCAAAAAACTTAAGAAAGGTAACCAATATAGTAATTCGTAGTAACAATAGGTAACTATATGATTATAAATTTTAAACTCACATACCTCAGTATTTTTTAATCGAAGTTGATGTTGATCTTGTATTCAACAATCACTGCAGTATTTGGTTACTGAACTTGAAGGCGTTGATTTTGTATGCTATTTTCAATCTTAGAGATGCGTCGCGACAACCAGATTCATCTTCTCCGATTATGAGTTTAGTCGCAACAGGAGGCTTCGGCTTCGTATTTTTGTCTTCTCCGTCATTGATCTGTTGTTCCGATTTCAAAGTTGCATGATTTTAGGGACAGTTAATTTCAAATATGAAATTCGGTAACTAACGAGTTAATGACACGTGATTTTAGGCAGGTTATATTGTGTATGTTTTATTTTTGTAATTATGTTGTGTATATTTTATTTTTGTAATTACTTTCTAAATGTTGTATATTAGTGTAAAGGACCCTAAAAGGAAACCAACTTGCTGAAAAATTCTTTGGACTAAAAGGCAATTATCCAAATTGGACCAAACTAACTATACATTATTCAATTAGCCCAAAATATATTCACTGCAGCCCATAAAATAACCAACATATTTAACCATCACTTAACCAAACTGACTATATATTATTTTTCAACAAACCATTACAAAGTCAATTCAACACATTTAATAATACATATTGTCATCATTAAAATTATAAAATATAAAAACTACTCCCTCACATATTAAAGAATATAATTAATACCTAGCGAAAATACTATACTACCCTTATTAATTGTCTCAACCAATTATTCTCTTCTTCTTATTGATCAATTCAACCAATTACTTCTTATTCAACCAATTACTACTTGGATTATAACATTGAAATGAATAAGAATCAATGGGAAGGGAAGAAATCTTTAAATATGAGAAAGTTTTAAATAAGGGTAAAGTAGAAAAAAATAGATAATGTGTATAGATAAACTCAAAACGACAATCTTTTTGGAACAAAAATTACTCCCTCCGTCCCAAATTAACTGCTCAGTTTTAACTTTTTTAAGTCAAATTGACTATTTTTAGAATTAATAATTAAGCATATATAAATATATTTCTAAAATTATAAAAATTAAGATTAGTAATAAATTGTATATACTTTCTTTTGGTTATAATCTTTTCATCTATATTTTAGTAAAAATAGTAAAAAGATTAGTTTTAAAAATGGTTAATTTGACTTTAAAAAGTCAAAACTGAGCAATTAATTTGGAACGAAAGGAATACTTCTTAAAACGATAATCTTTTAGGAACGGGAGTAATATTTATTATGAAAACTTCTCTACTTTGTTTTGGTAATATTTATATAACTATAATGTAAATTTGACATTTTATAATTTGTCCATCGAGTTGTAATAATATCTTCCTTCAGTTTGTATAATTGTCAAACACTTGCTTTGAAAAAAGTCATTTATGTTTGCAAGTCATGCTTACATCTTGGAGTTAGAAACATGTAACACCCCAATTTTACGTCAAAAATATGAGAAATTTTATCTGTATATAAAAAATTAAGTTATTAATAATAATACCTTTAGTCATGACTTTTTGGATTAGCATGTGGTCTTCTAAGATAACCCCAAAAGATACAGTTGTGATAGTGGTTTGAGGCTTTATTTGAATGGATTTGATTTGACCTAAATTTGTTTTAATTGGGACTCAAGATTTGACTCTGAGTTGTTTTAAAACTAGTGCCAAAATAATTTTAATTTAATTCTAATTAGACTCATAACCCGTGCAAGATAAGATACGAGTTAGTATTGATAATACAATTTAAAATTATTGTGTGTGATATTTGATATTATAATTTGAGTATAAATAGTATAGTATAAATGGTAGTAATATATTGAACATGAAATTGAAGACTTATATGCATATTAAAATCATTGGTTATATGTTTTTTAATACATGAATTTACATCCTTGGATTAATACAACACAAAAGATATAATTTTTTTGAAACTAACTTGATATTAATTCAAGTCTAATTAACTCATTATTAACTCGGGACTAATTTAATACTGACCAATCAAAATAACTCGGTTAATTTGGATAAGTTAGGCCTCCAATTATCTTGTTATATATAGTAATAAATTCTATAAAATTGAAAATGTGATTTTAGTTCTAAATATTGTGTTAACAAACACAACATTAGTTTTTCAAAGTAAATTTAAATTTTTATAAATTAAAGACTTTATTCTTAATTATAAAAATTTAGGAATGATATATCATCACAAAACAACAAATGAAGTTCTATATAATATATCTTTATATAATGTGATATAGAGAACTTCTTTGCATGCACGAATCTTCTCCTTGCACGCATATAATATTGTTCTGTCTTCCATACAAGGACAAAGCTATACTTTAAGTCTATGAAAATTTTGTTTGTTCACATTATTAATTGTTGGGATGTGATTATTTGGGTATGACCATGGTGTAGTTCAATTTATTTAATAGTCCAAATTTGGTGATGACTCATATGTATTTATTATGACAGTGAGAGAGTCCTTATTAAAATTGGATTGTGTTTCCTTACTTGGAAGAATAAGGATCCTTCTCCTAATTGGATGCGGGTGGAGGTGACTTTTATTTATACGGCTACAAACTAGGGTTGAAAGGGGAACATAATAGAAGACAATATGATAGGGCACAAGAGATACAACACAAATACATAACTTGTACTCTCAATATTATTATAGTGGATTACTCTTTTTTCCCGTCATTTTTTTTCAATTGGGTTTTCATGTAAATTCTTGTGTTCATACTTTATATTTCTTTATTTATGTTTGTGTGAGTGTATTTCGTGAGTTTGATTTCACAACAATACAATCAACCGTTGGCGTGATTTTGGCCTGTCCTTTTGGGTGATTTCGTCAAGCGTACAAAATCAGGCGTTAACATTGGCGCCGTCTGTGGGAACCAAAACACTTGTTTTAGTGTCGATTTAAAATCACCGATTCACCAAAAGAGATAAGTGATTTTTTTTTTATTAAATTAAATATATACTTGTACGTGTGTATATATGTATTATGCCAATAGCAATTGAAACATGATCGTAATTGATTATTGATATAACTTTACATATTCTGTCACTTATATTATGCATGTAGTGGTAGTATTCACATGATGCATGTAAAATCTAAACATTAACACTTTGGTCCAGGTGATGATAAATTGGTCTTTGAGTCACCTCACGATCAAGAATTTAATTGACCAATATGAGAGATAAAAATTTAAGTTTTTATATCATTGAAGTGCTTGAAGGCGGCTTCAGTTTCATCATCAACCACAGACTGAAGGAAATTCGGAGGATATAAATTCGGAGGATAAAAATTCCGAGAAAAAAAAATCCCGAGGAAAAAAATCCCGAGGATAAAAATCCCGAGGATATAAATCCCGAGAATAATAATCCCGAGGATAAAAATCTCACGGAGACTTTTTGAATACTCTCTTATTTATAAGTTCTTATAAATAAGAGACTGGGGGGCTATGTTGGGATGTGATTATTTGGGTTTGGCTGTAAGACATCCTCTACTTATTATTGTGAATAATAAGGTGTTAATTTGATATAATGCTTTGGTTATGGGTGAAATGTGCAAATTTTGCAAAATAAGCAAGGGGTTATAAAATATTCATTGTTGTCGTGGAATATTCGTTTGGTCATGGAATGTTCTTTCTGTCGGGGAATAATACGACGGCAACATGACCATTTTGTGGCCCCATGCTTATTCTGGTTTGGATAAAAAAAATGACAAATTTGAGTTTTTACAAATAACGTCGTAGTTATTACAATTAACACTTCATTTGGAATACGGTTGGTTAAAATATCGATGAATCTGGCGTGGTCGGTTAAAGAAGCTTTACCGGTTTTTGCACAGTATTTTGAATTATTGATTCTTACGTAAGAATGCACTACTCAATAATTGTTACAATAATTAACTTTTAATATTTTATTTTATTGGTTCAATAATTCTTTGTGTTGATATTTTATATTATTGTTGTTTCAATAATTGTCTTTGCGCTGATATTTCCCATTATCGGATCAATAATTCATATTATTTGAATAATATTATGAGATAACATTATTGGCAATGTCTAGAAAGTTTTGTCAAGGAGAGGTTTGATCATCTAATTACGCGCTAGTAAGGAGAAATTCTTATCGGAAAGCCCCCTCTTTCTTGGGAACGGCCTAGTTGTCATAATTGTGATTCTGTAATATTATTTGTGAATAATTAATTATTGATTTATATGATAAGGAAATATTTATTTTATGCAGTTATAAATGATGGATATATTTATTTTATGTGGTTATAAATGAAGGAATAAAAGCTGATGTGTTTTATTAGTATTTTGTCGGAATAAAGGTGTTGAAAATCGTCCGTTTGTGGATTTCAGATATTTTCTGTTTGGAATTTGGAAAAACATAAACTTACAAAGTTGTAGAGAATTAAATTTCCTATGGAAAGCACATGAGATTCGAATTTTTTTGATAAAAGGGCCATTTATTATGAATTGTTAAAGTTTCAGAAAATAAAATATTTTTATTAAAAATATGGTGGGCCCCACTTTTGGTTGGTGAGTAATGAAATGTGCTAGAATTTATTTTCAAAAGTGGTGGGCTTGAATAGTAGCAGGTAAAGCCATCAGGTAGCAGGTTAGTCTGCTATGACGTTCTAAGTATTTTCCTATAAATAGGGTGCTTAGTTAGAATTGAAAATCACACCAGAAATAAGTTTTCTCTCTTTTTCTCTCTATATTATCGAGCATATTTTGTGAGTATTTAGATACTTTGTGAGTTGCTATTCATCAGTGCAAGTTTTTTTCAGCCTTATACCGATATTCCGATCAGAAGTACTGATATTTTGAGGTAAGGGATGTTATTTTCTTCCTAATGATGTTATTCTTTCAATATCATTATACTAAAATATTGGTATGGATTTTATTGTGGAATTTCTACCTTTTTGTGTCGGGGTTACTATTCACGTATACGACACTATTCACGAATACGACACTATTCACCGAAAAATGAAATTTTCTTCTTTTTGTCCAAGATGTCTATTATGGTTACTATCTTTGATTGTATCCATGTTTTGATCTTTATTTTGAATTACGCTTCAAAATTGGTTATTATGGAGTATTATTGAACTTGGATAAAGTAATGTCTGAATCCCTAATATTTGTTCTTTTGTTTCTTTGGATTCATTTTCTTTAAGATATTTTTCATCATCCTCAGTCCTAAATGATGATATTATTGAATATCTTTGGCCTGTAGTGCAAAGATGAATGATTACCTAATGAATATCTTTGGCCCGTAGTGAAAAGATGAACATGTATTGAGATGAACATGACCAACTGGTGATACAAATGAATATCTTTGGCTTGTAGTGCAAAGATGAATATTTGATTCAAGATGTATATTGATTGATGTTACAGGGATAAAATATTGATGATGAACTTTTAAATCTTAGAAGATAGTAGAATTCTTTTCTCTACTTGACTCTTCTAATGGATTGTTGTTTCTGCTGCAGTTGTTGATCTAAAACTTGTTGTCTATTATATTTTATCAGATTTTTTCCTGTTGAAGACTAATGATAATTTGTTGTATATTATCTTAGTCATAATATTCTTTACTGGGCTAGTTGAGCTCACCCTTTTCCTTTTTGTTCCATTGTTCTTCTCAGGATGAGAGAATTTAGCAGGAACTAGCTGGGGTATGGAGTGATGATTCAAGATAGTTGTTTTAGTAGTCCTCACTATTTTGTAAAATAGTGTATCAATAATTATAATGAGGACTCCTTTTGAGTTTGTATACTGTTTATTAGACAATATTGGTATTCAAACTCATAGTATATATGTTGTCGTATTTTGCACGACAATTGTATTACTGAAGTTGTATTTGTTTATGTACCATGTATATGGCGACTCAGAATGGGTGATGTATACCTATTTTGGGGGCGTCACAGTTGATATCAAAGCTTAGGGATATGATCCCTAGGTGAGATGTGAGACAAAAACTAGGAGGGGAGAGACGGAGAATTCCTTCGCTAGTATGACCTGACTAAGTTTATTTAGTTTTTATTTGGTCGGTCAGAGTATAGGGATAATATGTGACATGTCAATTAACCCTTGTTTTGTGGCAGTATTTGAGAATGGCAACAGAGAACGTTAACAATGGAGTGAGTAAGACCGTGGAGACACCTTTAATCACCACCCAGGGGAATGTGCAATAGGAAGGCAATATTTCTCCTGTAAACAACACTACTGAACAAATGATGAATGATAGGATGTTTCAAAGGTTTTTGCAGTTCATGCAAAATCAGACAAGGGAGACTTGTGCACATAATATGGGTGGAAATGATAGGAACGCGCGGCTTGCCATAGCCAAGCAGTTCAAAGAGTTGGGACCACCAGAATTTATTGGAAAGCCGGATTCGATCAAGGCAAAAACATGGGTCAAGCAAATTACCAAGATATTCGATGTCTTGGGATGCACGGAGGAACAGAAGGTTCCATTCGCCACCTTTATGTTCCGCGGTGAGGCAGATTACTGGTGGGAATCTGTGAAGCGTACCCAACTTGCCGCACTCAATATGTCTTGGGAAACGTTTCAAAAACTGTTTAATGACAAGTACTTTCCTGAAAGTATTTGTCATATGAAGGAGGTGGCGTTTATCAGACTGGAACAAAACAACATGACAGTGTCCCAGTATGAGGCGAAGTTTGTAGAGTTATCCAAGTTTGCACCTCATTTGGTCGAGAATGAAGAACGAATGACGAGAATGTTTCTGAGAGGTCTAAAACCCGAGATTCGGCAATATCTTATCTCTCATAAATTTTCTTTATATTCAGATGTTGTAATCATGGCTCAATTATTAGAGCGAGATAATGAGTATATTCAACTAAGGGACCACAACCAGGGTCATACCGGTGGCAGCGGTCATAGGAGCAATGACAACTAGCGGGGAGGAAAGCATTCAGACAAAAGCGGTAACCACTCTGGTGGTAATTGTGGCCATGAAAATAGAAGAAGCGAGTCGGGAGGAGATTTCAAGAGGAGAAGGTACAACAATGATAACGTGAAGACGTCACCACAAACATCAACTGTTTCTAGGGGAGGAGAACGAGCACCGGTCGTTTGTTACAAATACGGGAAAGAGGGACACATTAGCCCAAATTGCCCACAACAATCCAAGGTGTGTTATAACTGTGGAAAGGAAGGTCATATAGCTAGAGATTGTCTAGTTACGAAACCAAGTTCAATGGGGATGGTGACTCCAAAGGCTATCCTAGACAAGTCAAAGTCGGTGGTTCCTGGAATGGCGTTTGTCGTGACTGCCCAAAATGCGAGGACCCCAAATGAGGTGATCACGGGTAAGCTAATCATAAACTCTTGCGAAGTTTATACCTTATTGAATCTGGGTTCTACCCATTCTTTTATCTCTCCTAGCTTGTGCTCAACGTTTAAACTTGTCTAGGAGAAATTAGGCGTTGACTTATCTCGGCTGAGACTCAGATTAGGAGAAACTTTCATTACATCTACTGTTTATAAATCTTGTTTGATTCAAGTTGGTACCATCACATTACCTGCCGATCTTATTTCGTTGAAAATTCTTACATTTGATGTGATTTTAGGGATTGATTGGTTAACCACGCATCATGCTAAAATTGATTGTTTTCATAAGGTTGTTAGTTTTCATATTCCTAACCAACCTATTATGCGAATTTAAATAACAAACCATTAAAGTCAATCACTATCATATCAAGCCATAAAGCTATTCGTTTATTGAAAAACGGATGTCAAGCTTTCTTAGCTCATGTCACGGACTTGAACAAAAATATGTCAGATTTGAATAATATTTCTGTTGTTAGTGAATTTCCTGAAGAACTTCCCAGTCTACCCCCAGAACGTGAAGTTGAATTCTTTATTGACCTTGAACCTGGTACAAAGCCCATTTCTAAAACCCCATATCTTCGATTCGGATATCATCAATTTGAAGATTAAAAGCGAGGATATTCAAGAGGCGCCTTGAGAACTTCGATAGCGGGCATTATGAATTCTTAGTCATGTCTTTTGGATTGACTAATGCTCCTACTGCTTTCATGGATATGATGAACCGTGTTTTCAAAGAATATTTGGATTAGTTCGTTGTTGTCTTTATTGATGACATCCTCCTCTATTCCAAAAGCCGTGAAGATCATGAGCACTATTTGAATTCGGTAATCGAAAGGCTTTCGTGATAACAAGTTGTATGCCAAGCTGAAGAAATGCGAGTTCTGGCTTGAGGAAGTAGCATTCCTTGGGCACGTGGTGTCAAAACATGGAGTATCTGTCGACCTGGTGAAATTGTAAGCCATACAAAGTTGGGAGCAACCAAAGTCGGTGACCGAAGTACGTAGCTTTCTGTGGCTTATTTGGTTACTTATCGGAGATTCGTGGAAGGATTTTCTCGAAATTCTCTCAGATCTTCGGTGACTCGTAAAGATATAAAATTCGGTTAGAGCGAGGATTGTGAGAAGAGTTTTCAAGAACTCAAGAGAAGACTCATTTCGGCACCTGTTCTGACAATACCATCTGGTTCGGATGGATTTGTTATCTACAGCGATGCTTCAGGCAAAGAGTTAGGATGTGTTCTCATGCAACATGGGAAAGTCATAGCCTATGCCTCCCGACAACTCAAAGAATATGAGAGGAATTATCCTACCATTGATTTGGAGTTGGCAGCAGTCGTTTTCGCGTTGAAGATCTGGAGACATTACCTGTATGGGGAGAAAGTGGAGATCTATACAGATCATAAAAGCCTCAAATATTTCTTCACCCAAAAGGAACTCAATATGAGGCAACGACGTTGGCTCGAGTTGTTGAAAGATTACGACCATACCATCCAATATCATCCTGGAAAAGCAAACGTGGTAGCTGACGCATTGAGTAGAAGATCATATGCGGGTACGAGTGCAATGTTGTTAACACAAAGGTCCATTTTGTATGACTTGCAAAAGATGGAGATAGAGGTAAAGGCTTCAAGTACCCACGTGATGGTATCAAATATACGAGTAGAACTAACTTTAATCGATAAAGTTAAAGCTGCTCAAGCTACAAACATAGAGCTGATGCGTATGAAGAAGAAAGTGCAAAAAGGTGCTATTCCAGAAGCGAGAATCGATGAAGAAGGAATACTTAGAGTCAACTCCAGACTTTGTGTTCCTAACGATTCTGACTTGAAGCATAGAATCATGATGGAGGCACACAACACACCGTTTGCAATCCATCCTGGGAGTACCAAAATGTATCATGATCTTCGACATACATTTTGGTGGAGCAATATGAAAAGAGAGATCGCAGAGTTTATCTCGAGGTGTTTAACTTGTCAACGTGTAAAAGCGGAGCTTCAAGTACCAAAGGGTCCATTGCAACCACTTGAGATTCTGAAATGGAAATGGGAACACATTACTATGAATTTCGTTATGGGTCTTCCCAAGGTTTCGCAAGGCATAGATGAGATTTGGGTCATTGTTAATAGATTAACCAAGTCTGCCCATTTCTTGCCTATACGTGAGACTTATTCCCTTGAACGTCTTGCTAGTATGTACGTAAATGAGATTGTAAGATTTCATGGCATGCCAGTATCCATAGTTTAGGATCGTGACCCAAGATTCACTTCACGATTTTGGGTTAGCTTGCAGAAAGCTATAGGCACGGATTTACGATTCAGTTCGGCATACCATCCTCAAATAGACGGGCAATCAGAGAGGACTATTCAAACTCCTGAAGATCTATTAAGACTTTGTGTCCTAGATTTCATAGGGAGTTGGGATAAGTACCTACCATTGGTGGAATTCTCCTACAACAACAGTTATCAAGCAAGTATAGGCATGGCTCCATTTGAAGCATTGTATGGATGAAAGTGTCGCTCTCCAGTATGTTGGGATGAGGTGGGAGAAGCAACATTTTTGGGACCAAAATTGGTACGCATGACTACAGAAAAGATCCAAACGATTCGACAACACATACAAACGGCACAAGATCGACAAAAGAGTTATGCGGATCTTCATCGAAAAGACGTGGAATTTTATATTGGGGATCATGTATTGTTACGTGTTGCACCATGGAAGGGAGTTACACGATTTGGGAAGAGAGGAAAGCTCAATCCACGATTTATTGGTCCATTTGAGATTCTTGACCGAATAGGAAATGTGGCCTATAGACTCGCATTACCTCCAAGCATGTCTCGTGTTCATAATGTTTTTCACATATCTATGCTTCGTAAATATGTGAAAGACCCGAACCACATTATTGAGTTAAAACCAGATGAGATAGCCGGCGATTTAACGTACGAGGAGGTACCTGTTAAGATCTTGGATATGAAAGAGCATGTCTTACGCACGAAGGTTATACCACAAGTTAAGGTTTTATGGAGAAACCATGCTATTGAAGAAATGACTTGGGAGTTGAAATCAGAAATGAAAGCGAGGTATCCTCACCTTTTCGAAACACCAGGTACGTACGTCAATTTCGAGGACGAAATTTCATAAGGAGGGGAGGTTGTAAGACCCCAACTTATTATAAATAAAATCGAATTTCCTCTAATTATTATTGTGAATAAAAAGGTGTTAATTTGATATAATGCTTTGGTTATGGGTGAAATGTGCAAATTTTGCAAAATAAGCAAGTGGTTATAAAATATTCATTGTTGTCGAGGAATATTCGTTTGGTCGTGGAATATTCTTTACGCTTGGGAATATTAAATGCAATGTACCGCCATTCATGGGCCCCATAACGGATAATGATCGGATGAAGAAAAGCGACAAATTTGAGTTTTTTACAAATAACGCGTAGTTATTACGAATTAACACTTGTTGGAATACCGGTGGTTAAAATACAATAATATGCGTGGTTGGTTTGACGAAGAAGCTTACGGTTTTTTGCATATTTTGAATTATTGATTCTTACGTAAGAATGCACTACTCAATAATTGTTACAATAATTACTGTTTAATATTTTATTTTATTGGTTCAATAATTGCTGTGTTGATATTTTATATTATTGTTGTTTCAATAATTGTCACTGCACAATATTTCCCATTATCGGATCAATAATTCATATTATTTGAATAATATTATGAGATAACATTATTGGCAATGTCTAGAAAGTTTTGTCAAGGAGAGGTTTGATCATCTAATTACGCGCCAGTAAGGAGAAATTCTTATCGGAAAGCCCTCTTTCTTGGGAGCTACTAGTTGTCATAATTGTGATTACGTAATATTATTTGTGAATAATTAATTATTGATTTATATGATAAGGAAATATTTATTTTATCACGATTATAAATGATGGATATATTTATTTTATGTGGTTATAAATGAAGGAATAAAAGGCGATGTGTTTTATTAGTATTTTGTCGGAATAAAGGTGTTGAAAATCGTCCAGTTTGTGGATTTGAGGATATTTTCTACATTTGGAATTTGGAAAAACATAAACTTACAAAGTTGTAGAAATTAAATTTCCTATGGAAAGCACATGAGATTCAATTTTTTTGATAAAAGGCCATTTATTATGAATTGTTAAAGTTTGAGAAAATAAAATATTTTTATTAAAAATATGGTGGGCCCCACTTTTGGTTGGTGAGTAATGAAATGTGCTAGAATTTATTTTCAAAAGTGGTGGGCTTGAATAGTAGCGATTAAAGCCATCGGTAGCGAGTTAAGTCTGCTTTATGGCGTTCTAAGCATTTTCTATAAATATGGTCTTAGTTAGAATTGAAAATCACACGAAACAAGTTTTTCTCTCTTTTCTCTATATATTATCGAGCTTATTTTGTGAGTATTTAGATACTTTGTGAGTTGCTATTCATCAGTGAAAATTTTCTTGACCTTATATCTAGATATTCCGATCGAAATCTTGATATTTTGAGGTAAGGGATGTTATTTTCTTCCTAATGATGTTATTCTTTCAATATCATTATACCGAAATATTGGTATGGATTTTATTGTGGAATTTCTACCTTTTTGTGTCGGGGTTACTATTAACGTATACGGCACTATTCACGAATACAACACTATTCATCAAAAAATGAAAATTTCTTCTTTTTGTCCAAGATGTCTATTATGGTTACTATCTTTGATTGTATCCATGTTTTGATCTTTATTTTTGGATTCTGCTTCAAAATTGGTTATTATGGAGTATTATTGAACTTGAATAAACTGTAATACGAATCCCTAATATTTGTTCTTTTGTTTCACTGGATTCATTTTCTTTAAGATATTTTTCATCATCCTCAGTCCTAAATGATGATATTAATGAATATCTTTGGCCTTTAGTGCAAAGATGAATGATTACCTAATGAATATCTTTGGCCCATAGTGCAAAGATGAACAGGTGTTGAGATGAACATGACCAACTGGTGATACAAATGAATATCTTTGGCCTGTAGTGCAAAGATGAATATTTGATTCAAGATGTATATTGATTGATGTTACAGGGATAAAATATTGATGATGGACTTTTAAATCTTAGAAGATAGTAGAATTCTTTTCTCTACTTGACTCTTCTAATGGATTGTTGTTTCTGCTGCAGTTGTTGATCTAAAACTTGTTGTCTATTATATTTTATCAGATTTTTCCCTGTTGAAGACTAATGATAATTTGTTGTATATTATCTTAGTCATAATATTCTTTACTGGGCTAGTTGAGCTCACCCTTTCCCTTTTTGTTTTGTTCTTCTCAGGAGGAGAGAATTTATTAGGAACTAGTCGGGGTATGGAGTGATGATTCAAGATAGTTGTTTTAGTAGTCCTCACTATTTTGTAAAATAGTGTATCAATAATTGTAATGAGGGCTCCTTTTGAGTTTGTATACTGTTTATTAGACAATATTTGTATTCAAACTCACACTATATGTGTTGTCGTATTTCGCACGACAATTGTATTAATGAAGTTGTATTTGTTTCTGTACCATGTATTTGGCGACTCAGAATGGGTGATGTATACCTATTTTGGGGGTGTCACACTGGCCATGGTGCAGCCCAGTCTATTTAATGGTTCGGATCTGGTGATGTCCCATATGTATTTATTATGACAATGGGAGTGTCCTTATTAAAATAAGATTGTGTTTCCTTACTTGGAAGGATAAGGATCCTTCTCCTAGTTGGATGCGGGTGGAGGTGACTTCTATATATACGGCTACAAGCTAGGGTTGAATGGGGAACATAATAGAAGACAATATGATAGGGCACAAGAGATACAACACAAATACACAACTTGTACTCTCAATATTATTATAGTGGATTACTCTTTCTCCCTGTGGTTTTTTCCCAATTGAGTTTTCATGTAAATTCTTGTGTTCATACTTTATATTTCTTTATTTATGTTTGTGTGAGTGTATTTCGTGAGTTTGATTTCACAACAATACAATCAACCATTGGCGCGATTTTGGCCTATCCTTTTGGGTGCTTTCGTCAGGCGTACAAAATCAGACGTTAACATTAATTATGAATATAAAATCTTTTTTTATTAAAGTATACTATATATTATAGCTACTGACAGATGATGTTTACTATTACTAAAATTTCAATGTTACAATCTAAGCAACTAAGTCAGTGTTCAAAAGTTGACATTACTAACTTTACGGAAAGTTTTGGTCTTCTACCAGTTAATTCCAAAAAATTTAAATATAGCTCAATCTATAGCCTAGAATGTATCAGTTCATAGTTCAACAATTAACAATGATATAGAAACAAAAAAAAAATTGCCAATTAACATTTGAACTGTTACAGCAATCGGTAACTTAACAGTTACAACAATCAAAACTTAGTTGGTAACAAATTTGTATCTCTCAAAACACAAAAACAACAATGATCGTTACTGTATTCTATTTCTTTTAACAACTAACACTAATATATACTAAATATCCCATAGTGAACTGACTACAACAAGATATATTTTAAATCAATGAAGATAGCAGGTTCCAAGTTGTTTCTTAGAAAAAATGGCTCAGAAATGTAAAGATGAAGTCTGCTAATTATTTCACGAAGTCTAATCAACTGCTTCCACGGATCCTATTGAATTCTATATCACTACGAATTTAAGAAGCAAAAGAAGGTTAGCACCAAAAGAAAGAACTGAAAGCCAGGAAAAACATATAATTTGACAAGACAAGCATCCAAACAGTCACACTGCACAACCAAAAGCTTTTAACAAAATTGATTCAAAACATTCCAAGCAGATGATAATTCTCAGTGTGGTTGCTACAACATTGTTAAACTTAGAATGCCTATCCTGGCCTTCTTAATTACTATCATAACTATTGTAGAAACTAATAGAAACTAGAGAAAAGAGAAAAACCAATAGTTGCCAACCTGATAGGAGTATAGAAAAATAAGCCCCACATTAAATAGAAAGGAATTCATGAGAGTTGCTCCCCCACCTTTCTTCGCTAAAGGGAGATAGAAATAGAAGAATGCAAAATCAAAGAATACCGGAGACACTGGTGAAGCAACAAAGTACATTTCCCACTAATCATTATTCATCAAGCAAAATAAGTAGTGGGCAGAAACATAATAATTAAAAATCAATCAATGTGGATTACCTTGAGAGGAAGCTTGGAGTAAAGTAAAACATTCAAAAAAATAGGAAGATTTTAGAATAAAAGCCTCCTATCAAGTAGCCCCAAGCTGCAAAAATAACATCAAACAAACAAGGAGATCTGTATCAAACCAATTGTTGGAAATGAGTTTGAAAAAATAAATATTAAAGCATTTTGAGGCTTTTAATTTAATGTGGGATCCACACTTCGGAAATGTCGGGTCCATGCACCAATGCGTTCTCCTCCGCGAAGAGTATAACGTGGTATATTTATGTGTTCAAATCCATTAAGAATTAAATGAGAAAATTGATTCCAAAGTCACCTACTTGAAATGTTGTAAATTGCAAAAGTCCCACATAGGGCATTAGAAGGAAAAATGAAGAACATATATATGTGATGTTTTCTCAATGGGAAAAGGGCACCCACTTTGTGGAAGGAGAGTACCTAGGCAAGGCTTGGGTCAAACCCACTTGTGCATGCCATTTCGGTAGGCGGGCTCAGGTCATGATATATAATTCCTTTCCTTCTCCCGTTGCAGTATACTCCGTTCCCGTTCTGCATAGTAAATTTTCCGTTCCCGTTGCAGCAATATTTTCCCATTCCGTCTTTGTAAAAAGTTTTCCCCAGTTTTTCTTCATGTATGCATCATTACTATTCATATAAGTTCAGTACATAACATGTAATTTGGTTCGAAGTGTTCTTAATTTTGAAGTGCTTCTAATTAAGAACTGGAAATCCGTTTTATCTTGGGAAGTAATTATTCAATTAATCCTTGGCACATGTGAGGGAATAAATTTACTTTAAGGAGACTTTGTGAATTCAAAGGACTCAAATTTACATATTACATATTTCCAGAATCTGATTTTTGTTTTCTTATTCTGTTTAGTTTAATTTTGTCATTATTTATATATAGATTAAATATTACTAATATTATCTTTAACAATCTTAAAGCACATTTAATTTTTTTTGTAATTGTAGTATTATTTAATCTGCTTATTTATGTAAACTAGAAAATCATTTTTAAAAAAAAATTTCTGTACAAATGTTGGGAGAATGCATATGTTGATTTGATGTTTAAATATAAATGCTCATGATTATTTGTAAAATGCTTCAAGGAATATATGTACAAGGACATAGTGATAGATCAAATTTGTTAGGTTGATCTAAGCTCTTAATGTGTATTATTCTGGAAATGAATGTATAGATAGAAAGATCAAAGTTGTTAGGTTGATCTTGAGATGTAATTGATAGGCTTCGAAGAATTCGTAGTGCATTAATCTTATCAAGATTGCAGAAGTCAAGGCAAAAATGTGGAGCTTCAAGAATCGTAGTGTGCCTGCCTTGAAGGGCCTCTTCGAAAATCATAGAGTGGTCCCAACGTTTGCCGAGCCAACTCAGAGATCGTAGTGTGCTCTCGAAAACATAGAGTTTACAACTCAAGCAAGCGAAGATCGTAGTATGCAAGTATTTAAGAGAAATCATAGTGCTCTCGGCTGATAGCATCAGACCAAGCATCGAGGCGACGTCATCCACAATGCAGATAGGTGACAAGTCACCACGATCAATCGTAGAGTATCATTTGTCTTGTGTCGAGAAGCATCAAGCCTCACGCTTTATGTGGAGACAAACTCCAACATATGAGGAATGGATTCTAAGCGTTGTAGTACTCACGGTCCCAAAGATATAAGAGATATCCTTAGTATGCAACAAAAAGCGTATTGAAGAAGCTAAGGAAAAAAGTACCATTGGTAAAGGGAAAACACCTTTTCGGTGTTAGGTGAAAGCGATCTGTTTGTGTCGGTGGGCGAATGCAATTGAGGAAGATGTGCGAGAAAAGTCTCCATCAAAAGAACGAAAGGTCAAAACGCATTTAATGCTTGACGGATGGATCAACGGATAGTTTTCAAGATCACATATATGCAAATCAAGCGAGATGAGAGAAGTAAGCAAGCATTGAAAAAAAGCGTACAAGAACTCTCAACGCTCAACTCTACGATCGAGAAAAGAAAAGCTTGCTTTCATTACTTAGTTCTTTCGAACAAGTGCTTAAACAACAATGAGTAGCAACCATCAAGAACTCAACATCTACCAATCAATGAAGAAAAAAGTTCCAAGTCGGAAGGACTTGAAGAGTTCTAAGTGAGCGTAAAAGAGCCAAGTCTGCTTTGGACTTGAAGAGTTCAAGAGTGAACTAAGAAGTTCCTGGCTCTTTGGTGCAGAAGGAATCTAAGTGATTAGGAGAAAGTGTAAAAGACATCCTTAGTGGATTTTCTACTCGAGGAGTAGAAGAGTGGACTAGGAGCTTTAAGTGCTACGAACCACTTAAAAGCGATTGTGTCTCTTACATTCTTACTATAAGCTGCTATATCTGCTATAAGCTGCTATATCTCGCCTCACTCTCATAAACTCACTATCTTAAGGAGATTAAAACTAATATTAATTAAGCTAAAAGTTTTAATCATTATCTACTAACAAGTTAAAAGCGAAAAGATTTTTAAATATCTATTCAACCCCCCTTTAGATAACTATTGTGCCTCAAGGAACTAACAATTGGTATCAAGCGAGTTCTATTATCTGACCTACAAAGCTTTAGTAGATCAATGGCACACTTACCAAGTGAATCAAAAGCTGGAGGAGGCGTGAGCCACCGATGTGCAATAAAGATAAATTTGCTAGCTGGAAAGTTAGGATGCAAGCATACATGGACTCAATAGATGAAGATCTATTTGAGACCAGATTCAAAATGGGCCCTATATTCCAACAAAGCTTGCACCAACTATAGGCGATCCAAGCAGAATACAAATCAAAGTCGAAGAAGAAGAATGGGTGATGACGAGAAGAGAGTTGTCAACTTGACAAGAAGGCCAAGAACATTTTGTTTCAATCCTTAGAAGGCGATCTATTAGAAAGCGTTGTCAACAACAAAATAACGAAGGAGGTTTGGGAAGCCTTTGCTCATCATGCGAAGGAATGGAAGAAGTAAAGAAAACAAATAATCACTCGACGACTGCGGATATGAAATGTTTGCTCATGTTCGAGGAAAAAGCGTAAGCGCCACCTATGAGAGATTCAACGTTACGCGCTCGACTCTCTACGAGCATATGGGAAGATCTATCAAACAAAGATCGATCATAAAGTTCATGAGAGCCCTACCAAGTAGGTGGGATGCCAAAACCACCGCTATTAGAAGTCGAAAGAATCTTCATGAGATGACGGTTCAATAACTATATGGCAATCTCGACATCTGAACTGGAGGTGACTCAGCGAGCTGAAACCCTATCGGAAGGAAGAAAGAAGGATAAAGGGTGTTGCTCTCAAAAGCAGCTAAAAAAGTGCATCAAAGGTCAACACGAGAGATTGACTCGACTATGATGAAGGCGATGATGAAGACTTTGCTATCTTTGGTAAAAAGACTAAGAAGGTTCATGCGTCGAGGCAAAACCCGGCCAAGCCAAAGAAGATCGACAACTTCTGATGACGGGAGCAAATGAATGATCTATGCTACAAGCTGCAAGAAGCTTTGGCCACTTCATTGCCAAGCTGCAACAAACCTCTCGGAGAGAAGAACTAAAGAAGAAATCACATGCAAAGAAGGAATACAAAGGCAACAAAAGGCCTCAGAAGAGAGACAAAGGCCTGGTAGCTGGAGGACCGTGGAGTGATAAAGATAATGACTCCAATCCTTATTCTGGAGATGATGAAGAACCACAAATGGCTAATCTGTGCCTAATGGCCAAACGTGAAAAGGACAAACAAAATTCCAACATACATGAAGTAAGTCTCGATGAGGTATTTGACTTCAACTCTCCTGATGTAGACATTAATGATTTGAGAACTGCATTACATGGCATAACAACTGATCTACATCAATACATGAAGTGGTTAGGAGTTACATCTAAGGATCATTCACTTCTTGAGAGGAGAAAAAGAAAGTTCAAGAAGAGCTTGAAACGACTCTTCTAAGTACTAACCTTCTCTCAAGCTTGAAATTTGAGAATGAGATCTTAAAAGCAGACAAATGAACTCAATGCACAAAGAGAGTCTAATCTAACCTCTAAAATTGAGGAACTAGAAAAAGACTATCTCTACATGGAACAAATCCTCATCATCCATGGACTCCACTGCTCTCTAGTCGGGAGAAATGCATTTGTGAGAACAGGGCTAGGCTTTGGGGAATCCACTTGAGCCATGTGTGGAAAAGACAAAGGAAACTAGCACTAGTAATGCCTCAAGTTTTAGTAGAAGCATTACCTTTGTGAAATCCTCACGAGAAGGAAGAACCATTGACAACCTTGTTCTCTGTTTCCATCCATACTCCAAGGAGTAAAGGATCTCATCTTTGGCACTGGGCTTGAAAAAGAAGAAAGTAACCCATCCTCTACTCACCAACCTCTAAGGATCGTGAGTTAAATAAAACCAACTCTACTGAACCAAGCTGGGAAAATACTGAGTGAGAGGTAAGATACCCTCCTCACATTTCATGAGACCCGAGGACATGTGGAAGAAGGAAAATCGGTTTAACGGAAGAATGACTAAAGAACCACAAAAGTCCAAATGGAGAATGAACTCTCACACACACACAGGCATGTATCACACTAAGTGTTTTGTGTGCAATAGAAATGAGTCACCAAGGCTACAAGATGCTATTATAATTCCATGCATGTGAGACCCAAGATCAGACAGATTTGGGTCCCCAAAGTACTAACAAAATAGGACCCATGCAAATATGGGTACCAAAATGAAGGTTCAATGTTATGACGGAAAAGAGCTCCACGATCACAACTTTGGTATCACGGACGGTGGATGCTCTCAAGACACATATTTGGGAACAAAGCCCTTATATCTAATTACATAGAGAAGGAGGGTCCCTCAGCCATCTTTGGAGACAACGACTCGGGCAAGACAAGAGGATATGGCTCTGCTGGTAATGGTGCAATATCTTTCAGCAAAGTAGCATATGTGGAAGGTCTCTAACACAACCTTCTAAGCATCAGCCAACTCTGCGACAAGGGTCATCAAGTAACATTCCTCAACAACCAGTGCCAAGTCAGAGATTTGAAGACATCTGCTGTAAAGTTAATCGGGATAAGAGAAGGAAATGTCTACACGTGAATCTTGGTCAACTAAGCTCAGACGAGATAATATGCTTTCTGGCAAAAGCATCTCGAAGAAATGAAATTTGGCTATGGCATGAGCGGTTGTCAACTTAAACTTCAAAAGCATGTCAAGCTGGCATCAAAAGATCTCATTGCGAGGCCTACCTAAGTTAAACCGTAAAAGAAAGGCCATGCACGATGCACACATCGACTTGGAAAGCAAACCAGAAGCTCATTCAAGAGCAAAAGCGCCAACTCTATCGACAAGCCCTGCGGTTGCTCCACATGGATCTATTTGGGCCAATTCCAACAACAAGTCTTGGAGGAAAAAGATACTCTCTAGTTATAATCGACGTGACTACTACAGATTCACATGGGTATTCTTCCTAACCTCAAAGGATGAAATGAGCTCCCAATTGATCAAGATGTTGAAGGTGGTGATGAAGCGAGAAAGGAGAGAAAATCAAGGCTATAAGGGTGATCATGGAAGAGAATTTGACTTCTCGAGAAATGGACCCGATTACTGCACAAACAATGGCATCGGTCATAACTTCTACCGACTCCACGAACTCCTCAACAAAATGGAGTAAGTGAAAGAAAGAATAGAACTTTGATAGAGGTGGAAGAACTCTACTAGCAATGACTCATCTCATCTACGACGAATACTACAGGCGAAGCCGCCATCGACCTTTGCATGTTACACTTGAGAATAGATCAACGATACACTCTCGATCAAAGAAGACACCTACTGAACTGTGGAAAGGAAGAAAGCCAAATGTCAGCTACTTTCATGTATTTGGCTGTGCATGCTACATTCTCAACAATGGGAAGCAGTACTTGACAAAATTTCAACCCAAGTCAGACAAAGGAATCTTTGTTGGATATGCCACAAACAGTAAGGCCTACCGAGTGTTCAACAAGAAGACACTGAGTGTTGAAGTCTCAATTCACATCATCTTTGATGAAATAGACTTAGACAAAATAGTGCTTTAAGACACTACGACCGATAGTGCAGACACTACGAATGAAGTCATCGAGCTCAACACTACGATCATAGTGCCAGATAGTGAAATCGTTGAGCAAGAAAATGAGATCATAGAGAGGTCTATACAAGACAACGAACCTCCACACCAAGAAGAAGAAATAGATCTTGAAGATTTAAGACAAGAAGGAATTAGGACATATGTTCCAACTGGAAACAGATGGGCAAGAGATCACACTCAAGATCTAATCATTGGAGATCCGAGTGCAAGAGTCAAAATAAGAGCTGCCACCCAAAATGAATGCTTTTATCTAAGCTTTCTGTCACAAATGGGACCAAAAAAGATAGATAATGCTATGGAAGACTCCAGTTGGATAAAAGCCATGCAGGAAGAACTCAACCAATTTGAAAGAAGCAAAGTATGGAGATTGGTACAAAGACAAAAGAGTCATCCTCATTGGAACCAAATGGGTCTTGAAACAAGATGGATGAAGATGGAGTAATAACCAGGAACAAGGAAAGATTAGTGGCCAAAGGCTACTCTCAGGAAGAAGGCATTGACTACAATGAGACATTTGCACCTGTTGCCAGACTAGAATCCATTAGAATCTTTCTTGCCTTTTCTGCTCATATAAAGTTCAAGGTCTTCCAGATGGATGTCAAAAGTGCATTCCTGAATGGAGAACTTCAAGAAGAAGTCTATGTAGAGCAACCTCCAGGATTCATCAATCCATCTCTTTTAAATTATGTTTATAGATTAGACAAAGCCTTATATGGTCTTAAACAAGCACCTAGAGCATGGTATGAAACACTAACTAACTTCATGATTGAAAATGGGTTCACTAGAGGTAGAGTAGATACCATATTATTTCTTAGAAAGTATAAAGACAAAGTCTTATTGGTTCAAATATATGTTGATGATATTATTTTTGGTTCTCTAACGAAAAGTTATGCAAGAGATTCTCAAGCTAATGCGAGAGCAAGTTTGAAATGAGCATGATGGGTGGTGAATTTCTTCCTTAGTCTTTGTAAGTAAAAAGCGGTGATGAAGGAATCTTCATAAACCAAGCCAAGTACATCAAAGATTTACTTAAGAAGTATGGCATGGAATCGACCTCTCCATGAAAACCCCAATTGCTCCTGCAACCAAACTTGACAAAGATGAAAAAGGTAAAAGTATTGATATAACTTCAAACGAGAGGTATGATAGGCTCTCTTTTATATCTAAGCGCGATGAACCGGACATAATATTTGCAACATGCATATGTGCTAGATTTCGAGCTAACCCTAAAGAATCACATTTATCTCTCTTTGTAAAGAGGATTTTCGGTATCTCAAGGTACACCTTACTTGGGGCTTTGGTACCCTAAAGGAATCCTCATTTGAACTAACGAGGATACCACAGAGATCTTTGATTTTGCGAAATTTGCAAAATAGATAGAAAGAGTACTAGTGGCTTTTGTCAATTGCTAGAAGCAGACTTGTGTCTTGGTTTAGCAAAAAGCAAAACTCAGTATATCTCGTCAATGCAGAAAATTTGAATACATTCTTTGTTGGCATTTCTTTGTACTCGAGATCTATGGATGAAAAATCAGCTAGGTGATTATGGGTTTGATTTCAAATCCATTCCCATTCTTTGTGATAACATAAGTGCCATAGCAATAACTCATAATCTGTTATGCATTCTAGGACTAAGCATATAGAAATAAGGTATCACTTCATTAGGGATCATGTGCAAAATGGAACTATATCTTTACAATATATCCTACTGAAAATCAACTTAGCGATGTTTTTACAAAACCTCTAGATGAATCCGGGTTTAACAAGTTAATAAGTGAGCTAGGAATGCTTAATTTACAACCATGAAATATATGCTCTAGTATGTGCTAACTATCTGAGATACAAAGGCTATGGTTGAAATTGTATACATGATCGAGCGAAGTCCACGATCGTGAAAATTTGAAGTGACATGAAAGAAAACGATCGTAGCATAGACTCAACCATCGTAGTGCAGACTCAACGATAGCAGAACCCCACCATCAAGAGGACCATCCTGTGATGATAAGTTTCAAAATAAAGCAATCTCTCTGATAAGCGCCTCAGGAACAAACCTAACCCTTGACTCACTCCAAGAGGTTGGCCTTTACGAGCTACCTTAAAAAGAATGCTAAGTCAAAACTCATCACAAGGATCCGATCAGACTCGATGATCGTATTTCAGACACGACAATTGCTGGAACAGACTCGATGATCGTAGCTCAGACACGAAGAATACTGGACAGACTCAATGATCGTAGCTCAGATACGACGATTGCTGGATAGAATCAATGATCGTAGTTCAGACTCAACAAATGCAAAGCAGACTCAACGATCACAAAAGCTACCTCAACGATCGTAGTCCTCCCTAAGGACACATCATCTCTACAGGAGCTAAGGGCAAATCAGTACAATCCTTCTCAGTCAAATTCGTAGAGCCAAGCAGAATTCGACACCTGTCCCACTAATCAAAATGGAGAGAGGGAAGTTACATGTACTATTTGAAAGCGCCTTTTTGAAATCAGAAGTTCAAAATATTATCTCTCTCAAAATAGAAACCCTAAATCAGAAGAAAGCTCAGTCAATCACACTTCTTGCAAGAAAATCAATGGCGGCATCCAGTGTTATCTCCGGCTACAGACTCTGCTTTGACGATTTCAAAATAGCTGAACCCAAGTTTCACAAAACTCTGTCGTTACTGAAGAAAGTGGGTCTCGAAGAATCTTTGGGTACAAACACATTGATCTACCCGAAGCTGGTAAAATAATTCTACAATAATGGTGTATTTGAAAACAACACCATCACTGCGAAAGTCAAGAACGTAGAAATCTGACTAAAGGCTGAGGACATCAATCTAGCCCTAGGTCTCAAACCTGAAGGGTATCCGTCCATAAATGGCATAGACTTCCATAAGGGACTCAAAAAGATGCATCACAAGAAATCACCCTCTGTCAAAGGATACAAGAAGAAGGAGTTTCCACAGAGGTATGCATTTCTAGTTGATATTGTTGGAAAATGTATATATTGCAAGAGCTCTGGTCATGACTCTGTAAATTAGGTGCAACTCAAGCTAATGATTGCCATATGTTATGAAATACAACTTAACTATGGGGCTCTACTGCTTGAATGGATTGGGAAGTGGTTAATCTGCTCAAAGAAGACAAAGAGCTCTCAAAAGATGCTCTACGGGCGATTCATAAGCATCATCCTACAAGCTGCTTTGGGTGACAAGATTAAAGACGACGAAGGAGAAGCCATTAATCCAAACAGGCGAATGACCCAACAACTATTCAAAAACTAGAAAAGGAATCCAGCTGAAAATGTGCGGATGATGTCTGAATCTAGTGGAAGAACTGGTGAAATAAGGGAATCAAGAGTGCCAGGAAATATGTCAGTTGTCAGAAAAATTGAAGGAGAAGAAGAAGAAGAAGAAACAAACAAGGGAGAACCCTCTGCCCTTATCAGAAAAAGCAAGGGCAAGTGGAAGCTTAAGGCTAGGATGGAAGAAGAACCCCGAGGATCCTGGCTGATAAACCAAAGAGAGTCCTCGACATTGAGACTCTAAGGATCCTGAGAAAGAAGTAACAGCAGGCTGAGGCAGAAGAAGATAGAGCTACCATATCTCAGCTGCTGAAGAAGAATAAGATCAGCCACAAACCCAAAAGGCCATCTCTCTCTTCAATTGTAGAGTCTCTACTGATCGTAGAGACCAGACCAAACACCTCGAGCAAAGAAGCTGCCACACCTGATATTCTAGGTGATCAACATAACAAAACTGAAGTTCAAGAAAGTCCTGAGGCTGTGGCTCAGCCTAGAAAATCAAGAAGAAAACTGGTCAAGAAATATATCCTTGAAAATTAAAAAGTGCTCAAGGAGGAAGACAAAGTATGGGCGCCAAAAAAAAGGCATCTAAAGCAAGCCGAGAGGACAATGCTCGGTGAGGGGAGATCCTGAAGTTCTTATGATAGAGAATACACCACTAAGGGGTGATTCACTGAAGCTCCCATCTAGAAGATGCTCCGGTTGAGGGGGGAGCTATTGATCGTCACAAGAAGATGATCAAGTTGAGGGGGAGGCTCATGACATCTCCATGGCAAAAGAAGAGGTCCCTGCAAGAAATGAAGAAGAACCAGTGTAAGAACATCATGAGGCCATTTAGATAATGGAATCCTCCAACGAAAATAGAGAAGAGGAAAGAAGATGATGAGGTCGAGATCACAATTTGTGGGCATAAATGGAGTGCGTGAAGAGCTAACTATGAGCAACTATTTTCATATCTACCCATGATGCCTTTCCATCAAGCTCAAATTCTAAATTCCTGGAATCACATGTTTTGGAGCTTCAAAGAGTATCTGGCCATCTCAGTACTAGCCAATGGATTCCCAGGAAGATTTAACTTTGCCAAGAAGTTACTCACAAACAACTCTTCCTCAAAGTATAAACCTGAGGTACTGTCTATCCCAACCCTCTTTAGAGTTAATCACTTGCCATCATCCTCATTTAATCAATTTTATGAATTCCCACGATGGTTGGAAGTAATTCTTCATCAACTAAATCAATTTCCAGTTGCAGAATCCCAAAATTCTATAACTGAGGAATCAAATGTGATCAACTTCATAATTCTCCCACAACCCATCATCTCTACGATCACTGACTCTAGCCTCATTGCAGAGTCTCCACCTCAAATCGTAGAGTCACCAAACCCAAACATCCAAACCCAGGCCCCTCCATCAGATATTCCCTCCTCATTCAGCAATGAATACTTCAATCTTGATCTTGCCCTCTACTCACTACAAGATCAATAGCAGAGACAAACCCCTTCCTCACAAACTCCTCAACTGAATGAAATTCTTTTAGAGTTGTCCACAAAAGCTGACTTGGAAGAAATGTCTAAGAAAGTGATCAAGGAACTCGATGAGAGTCTTGAAAAACACTTAAGGAGTTTGTCAAGAAACTCTACAGTCTACACTTAAGGAGTTTTCCAAGAAACACTTAAGGAGTTTGTCAAGGAACTCGATGAGAGTCTTGAAAAACACTTAAGGAGTTTGCCAATAAACTCCCACAATCCCTAAGCTCTACGCTCTCTAAGACACTTAATGAGTTTGTCAAGAAAATGATTCAAATCATAAAGGACCGGGTTGACATTCACTTTCTAGCAGCTAAGAAACACAGAGAAGCTATCCTTGCCCTACAGATAACTCAAGAAAATCAGAATAAAAACATGTTGGAAAACTTCCTCAATCTTCAAACTGCCGTCAAAGAATTCCAAAAATTCTACGTCAGCAGTGGCAAGCAAACTGATAACATTCTATCAGTTCTCCAACAAAGGGAAGCTCGATCTAAAGCTTTAATTGAAGAAAATTGAGAGGACATTGCTCAGACTAAAAGTCAGCTCAACGAGCTTGTGCAAGGAATGAATCGCCTCTCAGTAGACATTTGAACCCTTGATGCTGACATAAAGGGGGAGAATAAAGGGAAAGGAGAAGGAGCCCAGGGCGGAGGCAGAAGAGGTCAAGGAGGCAGAGGAGGTCCAGGAAGCCAGGGAAGTGGCAGATGACAATTCCACACTCAAGCTTCAAGAAGCCATCAACAGACTCCACGATCAAATAATCAGACTCAACGATCTGATCAGCAGGAAGTCTTAATGGCTCAGCCAATAAGGAGTCAAGGGCCAACTACCAGCTCATAAAATGTGACCACTACATGCCTAAGAATGCCAATTGGAGATCCTGCATTCATGAATAGGCATGATCACAACCCAAGGTTAAACCCAAGTGAGCTGGAAGAGATAGCGGAAGGGATGAAATGAAGCGAGAAAAGAAGAAGGGTGAGAGTATGCCAATCCTCCCATAAAAAGACCAAAGAAATAGAGATAAGTGAAAGTTTAAATTCTTATTGATGTAAAAGCTAAATTGTAATACTCTTCAATCATCAATAAATTCATGCTTATTCTTTAGAAATTCAATTTGCTCCTTTGAAATACCAAAATACTAAGTCATGTTTAAATTTCACGCAATTGCATCTAGATACTAATAATCATGAAAACAAATCTCCTTGGTTATGTCAACATCAAATAGGGGGAGATTGTTGGGAGAATGCATATGTTGATTTGATGTTTAAATATAAATGCTCACGATTATTTGTAAAGTCCTTCAAGGAATATATGTACAAGGACTTAGTGATAGATCAAATTTGTTAAGTTGATCTAAGCTCTTAATGTGTATCATTCTAGAAATGAATGTATAGATAGAAAGATCAAAGCTGTTAGGTTAATCTTGAGATGTAATAGATAGGCTTCAAAGAATTCGTAGTGCATCAATCTTATCAAGATTGCAGAAGTCAAGGCAAATACGTGGAGCTTCAAGAATCGTAGTGTGTCTGTCTTGAAGGGCCTCTTCGAAAATCGTAGAGTGGTCCCAACATTTGCCGAGCCAACTCAGAGATCGTAGTGTGCTCTCAGAAACATAGAGTTTACAACTTAAGCAAGCGAAGATCATAGTATGCAAGTATTTAAGAGAAATCGTAGTGCTCTCGGCTGATAGCATCAGACCAAACACCAAGGCGACAAGTCACCACGATCTGAATCATAGAGTATCATCTGTCTTGTGTCAGAAGCATCAAGCCTCATGCTTTATGTGGAGACAAACTCCAACATATGAGGAATGGATTCTAAACGTTGTAGTACTCACCAGTCCCAAAGACATAAGAGATATCCTTAGTATGCAACAAAGAAGCGTATTGAAGAAGCTAAGGAAAGTACCATTGGTAAGGGGGAAAACAACTTTTCAGGTATTAGGTGAGAAAGCAGTCTACTGCGTCAGTGGGCCAGAATGCAATTCAGAAGATGTGCAGAAAAGTCTCCATCAAAGAACAGAAAGGTCAAACGTATTTAATGCTTCAATGGATGGATCCAACGGATAGTTTTCAATATCACATATATGCAAATCAAGCAGATAAGAGAAGTAAACAAGCATTGAACAAAAACGTACAAGAACTCTAAACGCTCAACTCTACGATCTGAGAAAAAGAAAAGCTTGCCCAGCTACTCAGTTCTTTCGAACAAGTGCTTAAACAGCAACTGAGTAGCAACCATCAAGAACTCAACATCTACTAATCAACTGAAGAAAAAGTTCCAAGTCAGAAGGACTTGAAGAGTTCTAAGTGAACTGTAAAAGAGCCAAGTCTGTTGGACTTAAAGGGTTCAAGAGTGAACTTAGAAGTTCCTAGACTGCTGGTCTAGAAAGAATCTAAGTGATTCAGAAAGTGTAAAAGACATCCTTAGTGGATTTCCTTCTCGAGGAGTAGAAGAGTGGACTAGGAGCTTTAAGTGCTCTGAACCACTTAAAACGACTGTGTCTCTTACATTCTTACTATAACTGCTAGATCTGCCTCACTCTCATAAACTCACTATCTTAAGGGAGATTAAAACTAATATTAATTCCGCTAAAGTTTTAATCATTATCTACTAACAAGTTAAAACGAAAAGATTTTTAAATATCTATTCAACCCCCCTTCTAAATAACTATTGTGCCACCTGGAACTAACATATTATTATGTGGTTAAAGTAATTAAACATAATAGAATTACATAGTATTATGTATTCTGGAAATTAATTGCATACTATTATGTTATTATATGTATTTCAGGAATATTATATATGTTAAATTTTGTTATTGCTAATAACAATTCTGCATTATTATTAGCAATATACACAAAACAATTTTGTTATTATATGAATTTCATGTTAATTGATTGCATGTTAATAGTATGTTATTTGGTTATAGTTTAAATTTATACCGTTATTGTTTAAATTTGTATGAGTAATATATATATATAGTATTCATTTATTTGTTTAAATTTATTCATTTTGTTTAATACATAGTATTGAATGTTAAAGATAGTAATATATATACATTGTATTAAACTTTAACAAAACCTGTCAAATTATTGTATACAAATTTGTTAAAACAGAAATTTGTAAACTAAAGTTGTTAATAGAATTTGTAAACAGAAATTCTGTTAATTAAATTTGGTGTTTGAATTCTGCAAACAAAATTTATTGTTTTAATTCTGTTAATTTTTTTGTACAACAAAAATTTGTTACTGTTTATTAATAATTATCTTCTTGTATAACAAAAATGGCATCTACTAGCACCATTCTTGCCGTGAGTATGTCTCATGGAGAGAAACCTAAAAAGTTCAATGGAACTGATTTCAAGCGTTGTCAACAAAAGATGCTCTTCTATCTCATAACACTGAACTTGGCAAGGTTTCTACAAGAGGACTGTCCTACTCTTGTTGAAGGAGAAACTGACAAGGAAAAAGTGGCTGCTGTTGACGCATGGAAACATGCGAATTTCCTTTGCAGAAACTATGTGATGAATGGTTTTGATAATACATTATATAATGTGTATTGTGCTATTCATACTGCAAAAGAACTTTGGGAATCGTTAGACAAGAAATATAAAACTGATTATGCTGGCATGAAGAAATTCATAGTCGGTAGATTTCTTGACTATAAAATGGTAGATTCTAAAGCAGTCATCACTCAAGTGCAAGAATTACAAGTAATTCTACATGATATTCATTCTGAAGGAATGTCATTAAGTGACTCATTCCAAGTTGCTGCAATGATTGAGAAACTTCCACCATTATGGAAAGACTTCAAGAATTATTTGAAGCATAAACGCAAAGAAATGAATCTTAAAGAACTGATTGTGCGACTTAGGATTGAAGAGGACAATTGAGGATCTGAGAAGAAGATTGGGAAAAAATTCATTGAAGCAAAGGCAAATGTGGTAGAACAAAGGCCAAACAACAATAAAAGGAAGCGTGAAGGCAAATATACTTTCAAGGCCAAGAAGAAATTCAAAGTTAAATGCTTCAACTGTGGCATTCCAGGACATAAATCAAATAAATGTCGCAAGCCAAAGAAATTCAAGAAAGAACAAAAGGCTCAAGCAAATGTGACAGAACTGGAAAAGCTTTTTGAAAATGTTTCAGACATTAATCTTTGTACAGTTATATCTGAATGTAACTTGGTAGGAAACCCTAAAGAATGGTGGGTGGACACTGGGGCTACTCGCCACATTTTTTCCAACAAATGGATGTTTTCTACTTACAAACCAGTAGAAAATGATGATCAACTCTTAATGGGAAACTCCTCAAGTTCAAAGGTTCAAGGACATGGAAAGATTGTACTGAAAATGACATCTGGCAAAGAACTGACTCTGAATGAAGTGCTTCATGTGCCAAATATCAGCAAAAATCTAGTTTCTAGGTCACTGCTTAGCAAGAATGGCTTCAAGTTGGTGTTTGTGTCTAACAAATTTGTACTTACCAAAAATGATATGTTTGTAGGAAAGGGCTATATGTCTGATGGGCTCTTTAAGATGAATGTTATGACTGTTGTACCGAAGTATATTGATAATAATAAAAATAATTCTTCTGTTTACTTGTTAGAATCTTCAAATATATGGCATGCTAGATTAGGACATGTTAATTATAATACTTTGCGAAGATTAATTAATTTAGAATTCTTGCCTAAATTTGATATTAATCAAAAACATAAATGTGAAATATGTGTGGAATCAAAAATGATAAGATTACCTTTTCATTCTGTTGAAAGAAAAATTGAACCTCTAGATTTAATTCACACTGATATATGTGACTTAAAATTTGTGCAAACAAGAGGTGGGAAAAATATTTTATTACCTTTATTGATGATTGCACAAGATATTGTTATGTATATTTTCTAAGAAGCAAAGATGAGGCTATAGAAATGTTTCAACTTTATAAAAATGAAGTTGAAATCAACTTAGCAAAAAGATTAAAGTAATAAGAAGCGATAGAGGTGGTGAATATGAATCACTATTTGAAAAGATATGCTCTGCTCATGGTATTATTCACCAAACTACCGCTCCTTATTCACCTCAATCTAATGGTATTGCTGAACGCAAGAACCGAACATTGAAAGAAATGTTGAATGATATGTTAAACAACTCTAGAACACCCCAGAATTTGTGGGGAGAAGCTTAACTTTCTGCAAATTATATTCTTAACAAAGTGCCTCATAAGAAAACTCACAAAACACCTTATGAATTATGGAAAGGTCATAGACCTTGCTATAAATACTTAAGAGTGTGGGGGTGTCTAAAGAAAAGTGATGGTTCCTAAACCTAAAAAGGTTAAGATAGGACCAAAAACAATCGATTTGTGTATTCATTGGTTATGCAAAAATACTTGATTGTAGATATCGCTTTCTTGTTCATAAATCTGAAAATTCTGATATTCATGTTAATACTTTTATTGAATCAAAGGATGCATCATTCTTTGAAAATATGTTTCCATATAATTTAAATAATGATTCAAATTCAAATAAAAGACCTTTGGATGCTACTAGTAATAATCCTGAAAATATAGACAAAGAGTCTGTATTGGATGAACCTAGACGTAACAAAAGAGCAAGGACTTCAAAGTCTTTTGGTCCGGTTTTTCTAACATTTTTGTTAGAAAACGATCCTCAAACGTACAAGGAAGCAATATCCTCTCCAGATGCTTCTCATTGGAAAGAAGCAATTAATAGTGAAATTGAGTCCATTATGCAAAATCATACATGGGAATTGGTGGATCTTCCACCTGGTTCCAAACCCTTAGGGTATAAATGGATCTTTAAAAAGAAGATGAAAGCTGATGTTTTAATTGATAAATATAAAGCAAGGCTTGTTGTTAAAGGCTATAGGCAAAAGGAAGGATTGGATTATTTTGACACTTATTCACCAGTTACAAGAATTACATCTATTCGTATGCTAATAGCAATAACATCATTAAATAGACTTGAAATACATAAAATGGATGTAAAAGCTGCATTCTTAAATGGTGAATTAGATGAAGAAATATATATGGAACAACCTGAAGGTTTCATAGCTCCTGGACAAGAGAGGAAAGTATGCAAACTTGTTAAATCCTTGTATGGATTAAAACAAGCACCAAAACAATGGTATGATAAATTTGATAATATTATGTTATCAAATGGATTTAAAATTAATTAGTGTGACAAATGTGTTTATGTCAAAAGCACTCAAAAAGAATATGTCATTGTTTGTCTTTATGTTGATGATATGTTAATCATGGGTAGTAACAATGAAGTTATCAATTCTACCAAATGTATGTTGGCAAATAGGTTTGATATGAAAGACTTTGGGGTTGCTGATATAATATTAGGAATCAAGATTTCCAGAACATCTGATGGAATTATATTATCTCAAACTCATTACATTGAGAAAATACTTGAAAAATTTAAGAAGTATAATATAATTCTAAATAAGACCCCAGTTGATATAAATCTTCATTTAGCCAAAAATACAGGTAATAACATATCTCAACTAGAATATTCTCGTATAATATGCAGTTTAATGTATGTTATGAACTGTACTAGACCAGATATAGCTTATTCAGTAAGTAAGCTAAGTCGGTATACGAGTAATTCAGGTAAAGATCACTGGAAATCTATTTTGAGAGTTTTGGGATATTTAAAATATACTCAAAATTATGGATTGCACTATACAAGATATCCAGCAGTATTGGAAGGATATACTGATGCTAATTGGATATCTGATAATAAAGATTGAAAATCCACAAGTGGATATGTTTTTACACTTGATAGTGAAGTGGTATCTTCAAAATCCTCAAAATAAACATGTATTGCAAGGTCAACAATGGAATCAGAATTCATTGCTTTAGACAAAGCTGGAGAAGAAGCATAGTGGCTTCGTAATTTCTTAGAGGATATTCCAAATTGGTCAAAACACCGTGCGGTATATATATGTATATATTTGTGATAGCCAATCAGCAATTGGAAGAGCACATAATCATCTATATAACGGTAAGTCACGCCATATACGACAAAGAAATAATACCGTTAGACAATTGCTCTCAAATAGAATTATCTCAATTGATTATGTAAGGTCAAAAGATAATATTGTGGATTCGCTTACGAAAGGTTTAACAAGAGAGCAAGTGGAAAGTTCATCGAAGGGAATGGGTTTAAAGCCTATTGTTTAATTAAGAGTCGTCATAGTGGAAACCCAACCTAGTTGACTGGAGATCCCAAGATCTAGGTTCAATGGGCAAACCGAACTATGTAGTACTTAGTAAAGCACTGAGGAGATATTTACTCCTAACCATTCCTATGATGAGACAGTGCACATCTGCCGTAAGAATCAGGATAAGTTAAGCTTTTAATGACTTCTATATCTTGTAATACTTTCAAGTGGAGTATTGCAGGATACTCTTTATAGAAGTCACCTACGTGAGTAAGAAGGGGGCCACTTCTATGAGAATTTAAAGGCTGAATTCTCTAATATACTCACAAAACCAAGAGGTGTTTCAAGGCCAAAATGAACACAAACGTGAGAACCAACTATGTCTGAAGAAATATTTTGTGAATTCTATTATCTTGGTTTACACGAAAAAGCTGACAGTTCAAAGACATCAAGTCTACTGATTAGCAAAGTAAATCCGATAGATTTTGCTATGGTAAGTTCAAAGCCACTAGGCTACTTAATTAACCTGATTAAACATATTTTCACATGTACTGAACTAGAGTCTGCATATTCATAACATTTTTATTTTAATTTCCATGTTGTAAAGTTAATTTTACATTCATGTGGGGGATTGTTGGAAATGGGTTTGACAAAATAAATATTACAACATTTTGAGGCTTAATTTAATGTGGGATCCAAACTTTGGAAATGTCGGGTCCATGCACCAATGCGTTCTCCTCCGCGAGGAGTATAACGTGGTATATTTATGTGTTCAAATCCATTAAGAATTGAATGAGAAAATTGATTCCAAAGTCACCTACTTGAAATGTTGTAAATTACAAAAGTCCCACATAGGGCATTAGATGGAAAAATGAAGAACATATATATGGGATGTTTGCTCAATGGGAAGGGCCCCAATAGGCACTCCACTTTTGTGGAAGGGAGAGGACCTAGCCAAGGCTTGGGTCAAACCCACAAAGCCATTGCCTTGGCCGTCTGTCCGTCCGATCGGTCGGTAGTTGCCGTTCGAGTTCGAGTTGAGTTCAAATTCATGGTCATGATATATAATTTTTTGGACAAAATTTGTTTAATATATTAACAGATTTTGTTTTAAGTTATTATCAATACTACGTAGTTTTGACGCGCCAACAGTAATAAACTGCCTACTCATTCTATAAATTAATCTATCTGGGCGCGCTAAAACAGTAAGAAGTTTTCCCGTTTCTGTTCCTTTCCTTCTCCCGTTGCAATATACTCTCTGTTCAGATCGCATGATAGAATTTTCCTTTCCCGATTCAAAGAATATTTTCCTATTCCGTCTCTGTAAAAAGTTTTGCAGTAATTTTTCCCCAGTTTTTCTTCATGCATGCATCATTACTATTCATATAAGTTCAATACATAACATATAATTTGGTTTGAAGTGCTTAATTTTGAAGTTCTTCTAATTAAGAACTGGAAATTCGATTTATCTTGGGAAGCAATTATTCAATTAATCCTTAGCACCTGTGAGGGAATAAATTTTCTTTAAGGAGACTTTGTGAATTCAAAGGACTCGGATTTACATATTACATATTTCTAGAATTTGATTTTTGTTTTCTTATTCTGTTAAGTTTAATTTTTTCATTATTTATATATAGATTAAATATTACTAATATTACAGATAACACCAATTGTTAAGTTATCGATTGTTGTAACAGTTCAAAAGTATTGAAGAGTAGCTCTGTCATGAATCAAAAAAACCATCTAACCAATTATCTTTTCCTTACGCCCAGCATTGTCAACTCAACAAAACTTCATAAAACTAATCATTCTGCTTAACTAAAGGCATTAATCTACCCTCAAGTTGGAAACACAAATTCAACCAAATACAAAACAATGGAATTGAATTTTAAGACTCAAAATAGCATCGGCCGCTAAAAGCAGCTATCTAATCCACCATAAAGAACAAAACCTATTTAGCTAGTCATGCTAAACCATTAACATGTACTAATAACAACACATTTATCTTGTAAGAAATATACATACTTACTGTGACAACCCGAGAAATTGGAATTTTTTTTAAATTTTAATTAATTGATTTAAGGTTCAAAATTAGAACCTAGAGAGAAAATTAGTGTATGCGTTTAATATTTTTAAGAAGGAGTTTTGAGCATTTCAAAATTCTGTGAAGGATTTAAGTGAATTATTCAGGATTAAGTGAATAAACGTTTATGTTCTGTGTATATGTGTGCATGATGTGGTTAAAGGTCAAGGGTTGACCAGATAAACGATATCTGTAACAAACCCTAAGTATATATTAAGAATGTCAATGTTCGGTTAGAAAACCCTAACGATTAACAAGAAACCCTAGAAACCGGTTCTGGAAACCCTAATTTCAGTTCCGGGAATCCGAAACCCTAATTCGGGAATTTAAAACCCAGATCTTCAAGAACCGATTCCTGATCCCTACTTTGACCGGACTTAAATTCTTTAATGTTTTGTTGTTATACTGACTTGATGATATAGTATTGTACACTGACATGAGGTTTACAAGATTAAACCATTATATTACACAAAGCAAGTACCGAACCCAAGATATAAGGATTCAAATCAGCTAACTCTAAGCATTTCTTCATTTCGGAAAACCGTAAATGAAGAACGATTTTCCGACAATGATTTCTGGAGCCCAGATCTAGCTAATATGTTGTTGAAAGATCATGAACTTAGTATGTACTTGTAGTATTGCACTTATACTACAACTTTAACACTTCTTCAAGCCTAGAAAACACTTAGATCATAGTTTAAATACTGGTCAAACTAGGGACCTTGTCCACTGACATGTTTTCTGGGCAAGGCTCAAGAACACACGAAGAACACCAACAACGACGGATTCGTCGCCAGAAACCCCTTTAGCGACACTTATTTTTGAAAAATAATTATTTTAATTAAATAAATCGAATTAAATAGTTTTTAATTATTAAAAATACTAAATAAATTCCGAAAAATTATTTTAAAGTCTGAAAAATAGTTTTTAATTATTTTGAGTATATTTCATAAATATTTAATATTTTTGGAATATAAATGGTATTTAATTTATTTAATTATAATATTAAATAAATGATTTAAAAATAATTTTAATACATGAAAAATCATGAAAAATAGTATTATGATATAAGAAAATATTTTAAGTGACTTTTAATATTTTTTGATGAATTTCATTAATTAATCAATATTAATGATAATTAGTTTATTTAATAAATATATTAAATAAATTAAGGAAAAATAGAATTAATGATTTATAAATCATATAAAAATGATTTAAGTATTATAAAAATATTTGAAGTTATAAACTATAACTTTTGATATTTTGTCATGAAAATCTTAATATTTTAATATTAATAGCAATTATCGGATAATGAATTTAATTGTTTAAAAATCATATAAATATGATTTTAAGGTATTAAAAATACTTTGATATATTATAAATATATTATAATATTATGTGATGATTTTCATTAATATTTGATAATAAATAAATATTAATGATAAAAGAATTATGTGGTATTTAATTTATTTAAATACGATATTAATGATCAAAAATTTATGATAAATAGTAATTGTTAAGTGTTAGGCATAGTTCAATTGAACTTAAACTCGAAGAATTGTCTGACTAGACCGTCGAGACGTTAGAACTTTGTCGAACTCAAGTCAGACTAAAATTGTTTGACTTGATACCGAGTCTTATGTGTGTTATAGACTGATAGGGTTATGTGTTATGTATTTAGGTTATTCTATGTATATCTATATATATAATAGTATTATATTGTGATGATATTTTTCTAATATTGAAGATATATATTACTAATATTAGGTCTTCGGATAAAGCGTTATAAATTGCATTGCGGTAATCAACGGTTCAGGCAAGTTTGTTTTACTTAACTCTATTAAGAGTGTTTCATTCAGATAAACTTATGGTTAATCATTACTGGTTGCCATGAATTGTACTCTGTACATATTGCATGTATAAGTCAGGTATGAAAGGCTGATCACCTTCATTACCAGTTGGTTCAGATATATTTGTTCATGTATAATACTTGTTCAGTCATAAATTTGTTCCTGCTAGTTCACAATTATATTGTTGAATTATAGCCAGCTTATTATTCAGATTCTTTCAATCATGATATATCGTTATATTATTGAACTTAAACTTCTTTGGGCAATCCTCATGCTCACCTTGCTATATCATGATAAAACATTCTGATTAAAAGCGAATAATCGGATACAATGAAAGGTCCCAAGATGCGGTTCCGACTTTAGTAGGCGCGTGCGATTAGATTTGTATTGTATGATATTAATGTTGTTATATGTTAAAAAGTTATGAATTATGTATAAGTTAAGGTTACTCGGCCTTGGAAAATAGTGTGTAATGTATTGTATAAACAATTAATGTTTATATTTTCTGCAAATAGTAATAGTGGTATAGAATGATCGAACCGGATCCGCAGTGATTCGGGATCTCGGATTCGGGGTCGTCACACTTACCACATATATCATACACACTAATACACGCATATATAGACAGAAAGAGAAATAACTCCATTAATAAGATCACGAACTAGGTATTCAAAATTCTGACCTATTGTTGTACGATTTAGATCGGAGAACACACGATGGCCTACTACCGAAGGACCTCTTGTCGGCGGCGCCAATCGATCGAGTGAGAAATGGAGAGATAAAGGGTTAGAGATAAGAGAGAAATGGTTGATCGACTGAGTGAGTTTAGGGAAAATGTTTTACTGATTTGGGGGGAAAATAGGAGGGATTTGTATGTGCCCAAATTAGCTAGAGCCTATTATCTACGCCCGCTAATGACCCTCAGCCCAAAAAACCTCCCTACACCGACGACCAGTTAGTGACCGTCGTTATATTTGACCTATAGCGACGCTTCCGCCTCGACCGTCGTTGTAGTCCGTCGCTATATGTTGAATTTTTAGTAGTGTAACTTTTAAAATTTAATAATAATATTACATTTTAAAACGAAAAATATAGTTCAATTACGGATACTTGAGGAAGGAATTATGAGAGGAACTTAAACTGTAAAAGGAGAGACATTATACTACTTAGACTATTAATTTTGATCTATTGAATCTACTTCTTAGATAACATAAAAGAAAAACAAGAGGTGAAGGACTTAGTACGTACTATAAATCCCTCAAAATATTTTAGTGGGATGATAAAATGACATCAAAAAATTTGATGGATGAGTTGTTATAGATAATGTCAAAATATATAATAATTATGCTGTGAGAATATTTAGTGTCATTTAAAGTTCGTAGTGTAATTAAAACAAGCATAAAAATATCATTTTGACCTATTCGTTATGTCAATATAAATATTGATTTGGTATTATAAAACCACCTTAATATGTACCAAGTCTCTCACCCCCCTTAACCCTCAGTATAAATTAATATTATGTTCTTAAATTTACCGTCATAAAAAAATTAGTTGCAATTCAATTTTCATTTATAATTTTTTTCTTTTATTATTTTAGATTTTTTTTTTTGATAAATTATCTTTTTTGTATAGATAGTTTTTAAATTTTCATAAAAAAAACTAAAAAACTAACTGTTGGGCCATAATACTTTAGATATGTTGGGTAGTTCTTGAAAGTAGTGGGCCGGTTCATTGGGCCGACCTAGTGGGTGGATAATATCTTTATTTGGGGCCTATGGAGTTTGAAGTAGGACGATTAGGCGAACTATTGGATAAGTATGGTTCCACTTGGTTTTATTGGGGTGATGATTATGGGATAGAACTTTGTTGTCATCTCAGATTGTATTTAATGAGGATTGGACATGGCTTAAATTTAGAGAGGTCGTGGGCGGGGAAGTCGGATTGCATCTGAGGACAAAACCAAACTTTGGAGTATATGTGAGTAAGGATCACTCAATCTAAAGGTAACAACAAACAAATCACTTAACTGATACTTTTATCTCTCTAGACACTAGATAGATCTTTCAGATCTTGACTCACGCCGGAGTTATCCTCACTGGTCGGTAGTCAAGCTTTTGGTGTTGATCGTGTTTACTGTGCAGGATATCGGACGCGTCTTACGTGATTGGGACGTGAGGAAAGATCTTGGCGTTAACATTGGCGTTAGAAGGAGGGCTGTGTTCTAGTGTTCTTGAAGTTTCAATCATAAATTGTAGCTGCTCTACGTCAGAATCCATGGTGAAGAGTAGAACAGTTACTTCTAAAGGATAGCTGATGGCTATGACTTCGTCTACACAATGAGTATCCGTCAAGGATTGATTGGGTCCTTCAAAGAGTGCTCATGCTGGTACTGCTTCCAAGCAGGTTTCTGAGGGTTCTCGTTTGAGAGCCCAAGGTAATGCTAGAAGAAGATTGATTTTTGCTGCCAAGAGAAGACCTGACCATGGTCGAAAAAGGGTAGAAGGCATACTGGTTAGAATCCTATACCGAAGTGGTCAGACTGATAGACCGATTAAGTTGGAAAGAAGTTTACACTTTAAATACATGTCTTGAGGCCATCCTCAGGATTGAAGCAGACCCAACAACCATTTTCCCGATTGACTGAGGAGGGTACTCCGCCCTCTTGGTTTTTGGGATTATGGTCGAAGCAGAGTAGATGAAGACCCATCAGCCATTTTCCTGATTGACCGAAGAGGGTACTCCGCCCTATTGGTTTTCGGGATCATGGTCGAAGTAGATCTAGAAGCCGCACTCCTGAGAATTCATTGAGGGTACAACGCCCTATGGAGACTCGTCTTCGGAAATGCTCGTCTAAAGCTGTAGGTTCGAATGGAAAACACCAGACTGTTCAGAAAAAACTTTGATGAGGTTTAAAGTCCAAATCGATAGAAAGATGTTTGCCAATCTTTGGTACGTGGAAAGGGTAGAAGAATGCTAAAGGCGTTCAGTGGACTTGATTGCCTTTGTTGGTGAAGCCCGCTCCTGCTGTGTTATTGTATTTATATCTGGCATCTAGTTCGTTGGCAGTGGGAGCAATTTTGGTGTGTGAAGATGGGGGTAAGCAACACCTGGTTTACTATGTAAGCCATGTCCTTCGGGATGATTAAATAAGCTAAAGATAGGTAGGCGAGAAAGGTGAAAAGTCAAGAACCACATGATCGATGCGGTACTTCTAAGAACGAGGATATTCTTCTCTGGATAATCATTGCAACAAATTTATCGAGTTTGATTCAGAGTAGTCGATCACAATCATGACTCCATTACTAATGCCTTGTCAAAATTGGTTATTTCCGAAGTGAACACCTTTGCTGGTTTGATGGCTATCTTCCTTCGGGGTTTGACTCCATCCTAAGCTGATTATGATCTTCGGGAGATTCACAAAGACATCTGTGGCGACCATATGGCTGCGAAGTCATTAGCCTACAAAGTACTTCGAAGTACGTGAAGAAGTGTCAGAAGTGTCAGCTCAACAGTCCGATCCCACATCAGACACCAGAAGAGCTATATTCGAATCTATCTCCTATACCTTTTGTTGTCTGGGGGGTAGATATACTGGGTCCATTGCCTAAGAGTATGCTAGACGCCAGTTTGTGGGATCGAAGTTTGAAGCATTCTTGAAGGATCTGGGGATTCAGCACACAAACGTCATCGGTATTAGGAGGTTTGGGTGGACTCGCTGGCCATTCGATGGTAGCCTTATCGGCAAGTGGTCCTTTAGACTTTGTCAGGCCCTTCGTGGTAGGCAAATGTCATCGGTGTTAGGAGGTTCGGGTGGACTCGCTGGCCATTCGATGGTAGCCTTATCGGCAGGTGGTCCTTTAGGCTTTGTCAGGCCCTTCGTGGTAGGCAAATGTCATCCTATAAGTTTGTCAGGCCCTTCGTGGTAGGCAAACGTCATCGGTGTTAGGAGGTTTAGGTGGACTCGCTGGCCATTCGATGGTAGCCTTATCGGCAGGTGGTCCTTTAGACTTTGTTAGGCCCTTCGTTGTAGGAAAATGTCATCCTATGAGTTTGTCAAGCCCTTCGTGGTAGGCAAACGTCATCGGTGTTAGGAGGTTCGGGTGGACTCGCTGGCCATTCGATGGTAGCCTTATCGGCAGGTGGTCCTTTAGACTTTGTTAGGCCCTTCGTGGTAGGCAAATGTCATCCTTTAGACTTTGTCAGGCCCTTCGTGGTAGGCAAATGTCATCCGTTAGACTTTGTCAGACCCTTCGTGGTAAACAAATTCCCTATGAAGCAGATCTACCTCACACTTTGGTAACGAATAAGTATTCCTTTACTTTATTACCTAAATTTGTCTAAGTGTTGAGTTCGGATTGCTTCGTAAATTAACTTGGTCTTATCTATTATATGACTTACTTAATTGTTCACTAACAGTTTAAGTTAAGTTTAAGAAAGAGCTTGTATATTTTTCAAGTTGATTGAACTTGTTAATCATTTCATTGATATCTAACTATTTACAAAGGAGATATGAGTCTTTACAGGGAGTCCTAAAGCTACGAATGCAACGGTATCTTTAAGCTTCCTTATCTTCTTCGTTGTCTGGAGAGTCGAGGAGAGTCGGATTTACTTCGGCCACTAAAAGTTTGGCTTTGTATTTACTTCGGTAGACCTCGTACCCTCCAGAGTACATATGGACAATTTCATCGTTCAGCTCGATAGATTTTCTATACTTTGCTTCAATCTCCTTGCGGAGCTGATCAGTTAGTGGTGGGCGCAAGTCCTTGAAAGCCCAGAGTTCTCGAAGTTCCTCTTCAAACTTGTGATGATATGCCAGATGCGTTGCTTCTTTAGCTTGGATATCATTATTTTGCTTCGCCAGGCTTGAGTTGGATTGGGCCAGATCTTCAATCTTCTTCATTAAAATTTCATTTTTCTGAAGCAGATCGACATTTATATCAGTGATAACTTGATGAGTGGCCCTAGACGTCTTCAAATCTTCTTTGGTTTGAGCAAGATCTTTTCGAAGGCTCTCATTGTTGAGGAGAGCAATTTTAAGATTGCTTCTCTCTTTCGCCGAAACAGAATTAAATGTGGCATTCTCTCTTCGAGCGATTTTCTCTTCGGCTTCGGCCTCGTCATCGGTATCACGGACGAAGAAGTTGTAGAGCTGAAAAGGGAAATTCTCATTGAATTTTGGCCAAAGAGTGGGGGATCCCATGGCTTCGGGCCTAGATTCTAAAAAGTTTTGTTTTCTTTTGTGATCATGTTTGGGTGTTTGCTTTCTTTGTTCTTCGGGCTCTTCGTCAGAAATAATAATTTCAGCCGGAATGACTGGCAGAAGATCGGCTTCTGCAGGAGGTATTTGTGGTTCTTCGGCGGCTGGAGGAGTTATTTGGATTTTCCTCTTTTTGGCACGAAGGACACGGGTCGGTTCATCAAGGGGCATGTCGAGGAGGCACTCGTTGTAAGTCTGTGTGAGGGGGTGTTTGGGTTTTCGGTCAGCTTGCTTTCTTCGGCAAGGTTGGCATGTCCCTTCGTTGGGAGTTGATTCGGTGGTTTGAGCTTCAGTAGTTGAAGTCACTTCAGTTGATACTTCTGTAGAGGTCGGCGATGATGAACCCGAAAAGAAATCTATCTAGATCCCTTCGGTTATTCGACGTCAATTGGACCGAGGACCTTTATACTCTTTCATTAAACATGCTGTTTAATAAAAGACTGGGGGGCAATGTTGGGCCATAATACTTTAGATATGTTGGGTAGGTCTTGAAAGTAGTGGGCCATTTCATTGGGCCGACCTAGTGGGTGGATAATATCTTTATTTAGGGCCTATGGAGTATGGGGCCGGACAGTGGGCCGAACTATTGGATAAGTATGGTTCCACTTGGGCTTTGACCGGTGATGATTATGGGATAGAACTTTGACTGTCATCTCTGCATTATATTTAATGAGGATTGGACATGGCTTAGTCGGCTAGAGGCTGTGGGCCAGGGGAAGTCAGTTGCATACAGGAAAAACCAAACTTTGGAGTATATGTGAGTAAGGATCACTCAATCTAAAGGTAACAACAAACAAATCACTTAACTAATACTTTTATCTCTCTAGACACTAGATAGAACGCCTGTACTGACTCTCACGCCGGAGCTATCCCTCGACAGTCAGGCCGTCAAGCTTTTGGTGTTGATCGTGTTTACTGTGCAAGATATCAGACGCGTCTTACGTGATTGGGACGTGAGAAAAGATCTTGGCGTTAACACTAACTTTAGTCAGTAAGTGATAACATTAAGTGATTTTTTTACTTCACTTGCATAAAACTAAAAGGATTATTGTTACAAAAAAATCTTTTAGACTTGTCTTAAAAAATAATAAGAAAACCTTTTAGACTTAATAAAGTGCATAAATCTAAAATGATTTTTGTTACGAAAAATATTTTAGACTTTTTAAAAATAATTATAATAATAATAAACCTTTTAGACCTAATAAAGTGAAAATATTTCCAAGAAAGTCAATCCACCCAATCAATTCTCAACTCTTTCCTACTTATGCGATCGACTCTACTACATTGGCAAATTCTTATATTAATTTCTAGTTTCTTCTTTTCATGTGTGTCGACTTATGAACCCTACACTACACGTATCCGATTAACGCTTTAATTACTAGTCCACTTAACCTGTCACCACATGAGTGCAATAATAAACAAATTAGTAGTATAAAATAATCTACCTACTTATGCTTATTGTCTTGAAATTTCTAGAAGTAAATCAAGTAAATTATATAGTAGGTGTGGGCCCAGGTGAAAAATTAGGGTTCACATGACCTAATTAAATTAAATGCACAATTAGGGTTCCACGACCTCATTAAATGTGCAAATTAGGGTTCGCATAACCTAATAGAATGAAGATGAAAAAGTTAGAAATAAATGTGTTAGACCCGGGAGAAGCCTCCACGTGTCCTGAGGCAAAAGACTCGTGGAGGCGACTCGTTTTGGAAATTGATTGAGAGATTGGATTGGTGGCTAGAAGGACAGGGCAATATGGACATTATTCTAATGACTAAATGGTATTTCTGGAATTTCTGTGAAAGCATGTGCCTTGCACATGACTACTTTCCAGAGAACCCTATAAATACCCCTTCCATGCAATCCATTGGGAAGGGGACTTCTCTTCAGACTCAAGACTTGGACTCTTGGAAGATCAAAGGACCCTTTTGGTGACTTGAAGGCTTGGAGATTCCACCTAAAATTACTAAAGGGGTTTGAACATTCTCTCAACTCGAAGGACTCAAAAAGGCTCTTGAAATCCTTGCTACCCTAACACGATTCCCGAATTCTAGGAGTTCTGCCACGCGTCGTTGGAGTAATCGTCCACCTGTCGTTCTCCCCTCTTCAATCAACCAATCAATTTTGTGCTCTTCGTGGATTTCTCTCCTCCTCAGCCAACATGAAACCCTAACTGGAAAGGCACGATTTCCTTGCCCACATTTATTTGGCGACTCTGCTGGGGAGGTGTAGAATTCGTGAAGGGTATGCCCACAACTCGAAGTGGGAGAACTACATGAAGAGCTACTTCACCAACAAATAGTATTACCTCACCGGATCCAGTTCCAAGACAAGCAACTCAAGCTTTCCAAGGCGTAAATCTGGATTTTGACCAACCAATTATTGAAGACGCTTCAGAAGGAAGTTCAACATCACCATACATGGCAAATCAACAATAAACCAACACAGGAAGGCAAGGCGATGATGCAAGCGGGGAACAGACGAATGCTGTGCAACTGGAGATGCTCAAGGCATTGAAGGAAGCATGAGAAGGGCAAGGGATGATGATGGCCATAATGCTGGAAATACAAAGGAAACAAGAAGGAATGGGGAATTTTTGCCAGCAGTTGATGTATATTCCCACCTTCAAGGCCATGTTCCCAGGTAGTTCGCAGGGGGAACAAGCATGAGTGGAAGACAACAACAATGGCAACAACAACAAAGAGAACCCAATTGTACCTCCATCGACGGAGAATCAGTCGGTTCCAATCATCAACTTGGAGCCCCAGAACAGAGGTGACGTGCCACAAGCCAGGTTGGAAGCAAGCCAACCTCAGACACATATCATCCCAACCGCTCTTCTAGCATTTTCACAAGTGCAGATGCCAACCATTCCAAGCCAGGTCCAGCGAGTGAGCCAGCAGCTGCCACAAGAGCCAGCTTTACACGATGCAAGTGTGCATCAACCAATTTCTCTACCATACACACCACCGATACAGCAGTATATCACAACACGCCAGAGAGGTCACGCCACGAGCCAGTATGTGACGAAGGATGATATGATCGATGTGATTAACCAACTTCGCAGGCAGACATCCTGACCCTCGGAGTTAGACTTTACTCCTCCTTACCCGGCACACATTCGGAGGCAACCTTACCCGATAGGCTATATTGAGCATCTCCCGCAGTTTCCAAAATACAACGGGGAGAAAGGAAACGCCAAGGAACATATTGCCAGGTTCATAGAGTCGATGTCTCCGTGGCTGGGATTGATGAAGTGAACAACCATAACTTATTGATGTGGGAATTTAACAAAACTTTGACGGATAGTGCCTTCAGTTGGTACTACAATTTAGAGAAGGGGCCAGTCCATGATTGGGATGACCTAAAATTACAATTTTTTAAGAAATTTTTCTATGTGGAAAAATAGGTAACCATTGTAGAACTCATGCGGTTCAAATAGAATCCGAACGAGGAGCTATCAGATTACATTGACAGGTTCAAGGCCCAGGCACAGAAGTACGCAGAGCTGATTGAAGAAAAGAACCTGTTCAACATTTGCAACAATGGTGCCTTAGATTCCTTCAAGCCCCACCTTATTACCAAGGCTTGTGATTCCTTCGCGACCCTATCATCTTTTGCACAAGACTTGGGAGGAATAATGACACTGCACATTAGCCATGCCACGGTTACATGGAAGGGCAAGAGGACAACAACTGTGGCTTTGACTGACTCTCAGTCAAAACCACAAGGGGGCAAGGGGGAGAAGCATGAGAAAAATTTCGATCGAAGCAAAGGAAGGCTTGGAGACAAATATGCAAGAAAGTCAGTCCCGAAGGCTATCACATGCAGTGAAAAAACATTCAGGGGTCTATATGAGCAATGGATTGAATATTGGGTGGTGAAACCCCCAAAGGCCTAGATTTGTAGTGACAGAAGAAATGAAGAGAAGACCGGACTTCTGTGTATATCACCAGTACGCAGGACATTCCACTATGGAATGTTACAGCCTAAGGAGGATATACCATGAGAAGTTGGCAAATGGAGAGATTGAACTTGGAAAGGAAAGCAACGTTCATGAAAAACCACTGCCAAATCACAAGGGAAAGAAACATGCAACACTGTCACCCACATCACAATCCTCGAAGTGGAGCTGATGATGGTAGAAAAGGAGGAGTGTGACCTAGGCCTGCAGGTGACGGCGTTAATAAATGGGGCCAAGTTCAGAAATTTCTTCGATCATATAGGATTGGCCAAGGAAGCAAGGATTGAGGCAACCAAGGCAATCATTAAGGCTGCCGATACACAGGATACTTGCATGGCCATAAGCAAGGGTTTTGTGAAGACGATGAAGGAAGAAGAAAATAAGATATCTTTCTCTAAAGCTGATAGAGAGATAAGATACCCGGACAATAGGCCACTGTATGTGACAGTAGTAATCAACGACATAGAGGTGCGGAGGGCGTTCATTGACAATGGAACGTCTGTGAATATTATGCCCTACACCGTGTTCAAACGGTTAGGCCTGCCAGAGAAGAAGATTATGAAGGAACAAACGAATATTATAGGATTTGCCAACCAGAGCACAAGAACCTTGGGACACATCAAGGTAGATATGCAAGTTGGGAAGATTCGAGGGCCTATAATGTTCCATGTTGTAGAGGTGGATGAATCATATCATGTCTTTCTGGGAAGGGCTTGGCAAAATGACTATGGGGTGGTACCCTCAGTCTTTCATCAGTGCCTAAAAGCTATCTGGAAAGGGAGAGAAGCGAAGGTACCTGCAACTCGGAATCCCTTTGGACCAAAGGATTCACACATCATCGAAGCAACTTTCTTCGATGATGTCGCTGAAGAGGGAGAGAACTAGATCGCAAGGCCTGATTCCCTAAGACTAGCAAGCTGGGAGGAAGTGCAGGAAGATAAGTTTGTACCTACAAAAAAAGTGAAGAAGAAGACCTCGGAACATGGAGAATGTTCCAAAAATATGAAGCCAGTAGTAGTATACTTGGAGAAGGAAGGAAGAGAAGAAAAGAAAAGGCCAGCAGATCCTAAAGATGCCAGAAATATAATAAATGCCAAGTGGATAGCACAGTCTGAGGATGGCCAAAAGGGAAAATGGGAGAGGGTTGTTAAACCCGATGGAAAGGTGGTGTTTCGATTGTGACGGTGCAAGGGGGAAGAGCCCAAGGAACCATGCAAACCCAATGGCTCAGGAGGTGTCCCCCACTCCAGCAATAATGAAGAAGGAGAAGTTGTACAGCAGAAGGTAGAACCAGCTCCATAATTCTTCGAGGATAGGCCTAAACCTCAACAAAATGTATTAGAAAAAGTTGATTTGGCAACAGAGGGAGGAACGCCAAGACCAACTTATGTCAACAAGGAGTTGGATGCTAACCAGAAGGAGGAGCTTGTACAATTATTGTGAGAGTATATGGATGTCTTTTCTTGGAATTACGATGAGATGCCCGGAATTGACAAAGATCTTGTAGAGCACAATCTAAATATAAGCCCGGGAATAAAGCCAGTGAAACAAGCACCTCGCAACTATGCACCCGAAGTCGAAACTCAAATAAAGAAAGAGATCAAAAAGTTGCTGGAAGTAAGGTTCATCAAGCCAATTCAACATCCAACATGGCTATCCAGCATTGTACCGGTAAAGAAATCAAATGGAAAACTGCGAATATGTGTGGATTTCAGAGACTTGAATAAGGCATGCTCGAAGGACATGTACCCATTACCCAACATAAACACTTTGGTAGATGTAACGGCTAATCACGAGATGATGTCATTCATGGATGGGTTTGTGGGTTATAATTAGATAAAAATGTCCGTAGAAGATGCAGAGTTGACGGCCTTTCGTACCCCATTTGGGAATTTCTACTATATAGTAATGCCATTTAGATTGAAGAATACGGGGGAAACTTATCAGAGGGAAATGCATGCTATATTTCATGACATGATTCATGATATAGTGGAGGACTATGTGGATGACATAGTAGTGAAATCCAAGAAGGTGACAACTCTTGTGGAGGACCTGAGGAAAGTATTTGAGCGATGCCGAAGGTACAAGTTGAGGATGAATCCAAAGAAGTGAGCCTTTGGAATGACGACTGGAAAATTCTTGGGCTTCCTGGTGCACAGCAGAGGTTTAGAGGTGGATCCAAGCAAGGCAAAAGCAGTTACTGAGATGCCCACACCAAATACGCAAAAGAAGTTGAAGAGCTTTCTAGGGAAAGTCTCGTAATGAGAAGATTCATACCAGCATTAGTCGAAGTCACAGAACCTTTCGGCAAATTGCTAAAAGGAAAGGCACAATGAGACTGGGGTAAAGACCAACAACAGGCCTTTGAGAAGGTGAAAAGAATCTTAGCTTCAGCACAAACGATGGTAGTGCCACAAAGAGGAATGCCGTTGCAGTTGTACATCACATCTACCAAGAAGTCTATAGGTGGATTGATCACACAAGAGGTGGATGGAGAAGAGAAACCTGTGTATTACATTAGTCGGATAATCAGAGGACCAGAAACCAGGTATTCACATGTGGAGAGGCATTGCCTAGCATTGATGTTCATTGCACAGAAAATGCGGGTTTATTTTCTATCGCATGAAGTAAATATTGCAACAAAAACTGATCTGATGATCAGATATCTATTGACCAGGCCAACATTAGTAGGAAGACCTGCCAGATGGATGATGATTCTTTCAGAATACGACATCAAGTGTGTAACACCGAAGGCAATCCGATGTCAAGCCTTAGCGGCACCTGTAGCTCAATTTCAAATGGAGAATATGAACCCCTTCCGAGGATCTTAGGGTGGAGAAATAGAATCAATCGACTTGATGCATGAGGACCCAGAGTGGTGGAGTTTGGCTTTTGATGGATCATCTGCAGAAGGTAAAGGCGGAGCAGGGGTGGTGTTAACCACCAAAGAAGGTAATGAAGTGGCCTTGTCATAAAAATTGGAGTTCCTTTGCACAAACAATGAAACAGAATATGAGGCGTTCATACTAGGATTGTTGGCGGCTCAATAATTGGGAGCCAAATATCTTAAAGTAAAGGGAGATTCAAACCTCATAGTGCAGCAAATAAGAGGTCATTTTGGAGTGAAGGAACCTATCTTAGTGCCATATCGAACTGTAGCACAAAAGGTGATGGAAGCTTTCAAGAAGGTGGTGATTGAATATGTGTCAAGAGGATAAAATAAACAACCTGATGCACTAGCAACAGTAGCATCTCGAGTCTATGTCCAAGGAGAAGACTTGGATGTGAAGGTAATGAAGAGAACCCTCCCAACCACGGTGCTAGACTTGTTCCCCAAAGACATGATAGATGATTGGAGATATGACATCTCCCATCAATTACAAACAAAGGAAGGAACAAAACCAATCGTGGAGCTACAGAAGTACAACATCATCAAAGGTGTCTTGTATCACAAAGAAGCAGATGGTGTATTGACACGATGCTTGGGGAGGAAAGAAGCAAGTAGAGTCTTGCATCAGGTGCATGAAGAGAATTGCAGGTTTGCAGACATAGGCCTTTATCGTAGGCTACAACGCCAAGGGTATTATTGGCCTGAAATGAAGAAGGAAGTAGATGCCCTACAACGCCACTGTGTTTCATGCCAAGAATACCCTGGGGAGGATGAATGCGCCTTCATTGATGACATAGCGGATTGGCGAATCCCTTATGTGGAGTTCTTACAAAGCGGGACTCTTCCGACCGAAAAGAAGGATGCAATTATAATAAATAAAAAGTCGCAACGATTCTTCTTACAAAATAGAGATTTGTTCAGAAGAGGTTTCAATGGCAAGCCCCTACGGTGTCTAGAACTAGGCGAAGCCAAAGATATAGTTTGTCAAATGCACAAGGATGAACATCAAGGGGGAGCCAAGTTGTACAAATAACTTATCTATCATGGTTACTATTGGCCAAAGATGGAAGGAGATTGTCTAGAATTTGTTAAACAGTGCCACATTTGTCAAATACATGGAAACTTGATCCATGCTCCCACCGTGGATTTGCGAACCTTAGCAACACCATGACCCTTTCATACATGGGGAATGGATCTTATAGGTCCTGTTTACCCTAATTCCAAGGGTAATATATGGATTTTAACTTCCACCAAGATGTACACAAAGTGGGTGGAAGCAGTACCCTTGAAGAAGGCCACAGGACCAGCAGTGGCAAATTTTATCAAGGAGCACATCATTTGCCGTTTTGGGATCCCGAAGATCATTTTGTCGGATAATGGAACTCCATTCATCAATAGGGACATCAAAAATTTGATAGAAATATATAGGGTGAAACATTACAAATCATCACCCTACTACCCGAAAAGCAACGGACAAACAGAAGCGATAAATAAAACTTTGATAAAAATCTTATCAAAAACCCTAGACAATCAATTGAAGAAATGGGTAGAACAACTACCAATAGCATTATGGGCATATCGAACTTCAAAAAGAAATCTTACACGCGAAACCCCATACACTTTGGTTTATGGTGAGAAGTTATTTTGCCCGCTGAAATAGAAATACCTTCAGCTCGAATGAGAATTCGAAGCTTAGTCAAGGAAGAGAACCGACCAGCCGCCCTAGAGGCCTTAGTTGACTTCTAAGATAAGGCTAAAGAAAAGGTTGAACGGTACCATAAAAGACTACGATGACAATACAATACCGCGATGGTACCACGACAAATTTTGGTGGGAGACATGGTGCTCAAAACGGCAACTCAAGTCATGAGGGGGACCCCAACCACCAAATTTTTCCCCAAATGGGAAGGCCCGTATAGGGTATGAGAGATCTCCGAAAGCGGGTATTGCAAGATATCTCATGTGGGATCAGATGCTGTCTTAGGCCCATTAAACTTGAAGTGGGTAAAGAAATATTATACATAAGAAGAGCATCACAAAAAGTTATACTTTCAACTTCAAAAGTAATCGAGGCACCTGACTAACAGCCCTCGGAAGTTACACTTTCAACTTCAAAAGTGAGCGAGGCACCTGACTAACAGCCCTCAGAAGTTACACTTTCAACTTCAAAAGTGACTGAGGCACCTGAGTATAAGCCCTCAAACCCGAAAGTTACACTATCTTTAAAAGTGGAGAACATTATGCTTTATTCGACAAAAGCAAGAAAGTTACACTTTATCTCTAAAAGTGGCAATCGTTATGCTTTCTTCGATAAAAGCAAGATTTATTATATGAAACATTATGCTTTTCGTTAAAAGCAATTTTTATTATCAATAAATTGACAAACTTTCACTTATACTTGAATGTTTTTTTTAATTTTCTTTAAAAAAAAGAGAGAATAAATTCAAGTGGTGGTTTGTGAAAATTATATATGTTTTTGACAAAATTCATGTTTTCTTATAATACCTATTGTTGTCTTGGAATATTAATTTGAATAACTTGAGATTCAATGATAAATATTGAGTTTTAAGGAATCATTCAAATTAAAGGCAATCAACACGGTTAAAGAAACCACGTTCTGATAAATGAAATATGTGTAAATGAGTTTCTGAAACAGGAAATCGAAAAAAAAACTACTACAACAAGTCATGATCTAAAGGCCAAGACATATCAAACTGAAGCGGAGGCATAACTAAAGCTTCCAAATCAGCAATGGCTGCGTCTCGAATCTTAAGATTTGCAACTTTCAACTCCCTAACCTATTGGGTAGTTGACTCTAAGTCCCTACGCTGGCTCTCTACATCCCGAAGCTGATTCTCTAAATCTTGAGACTGAATCTTCAATTTGTTCACAGCTTCGTCAAGATTAGAAAGCTGCACTGAAAAGGATTCATCTTCACACTTACGTACAACAACCTCCGAACGTAGCGCAACAAGATTAAAACTCGACTTGAGAAAATCCAACCTATTACGAAAAGGAGACATGTCAACACCCATGGATGCAAGGTCGTCTACATCATCACTAACTGCTTCAGGTCCTCGACTCATAATGAATATAAGGAAAGAGTGTGCAACCCAAGAACAAGGCCTACGAGCTGATCTAGGAAGAAGGTTTGGGAGGAAGCCGCTTTAACAATCAGTCGGTCAAGCATCCGCGGGAACCGATCTAGGAGACGCTCCAGACTTTCCCGACTAGAAGCTGATATCTGAAAACCGCTCAATGAAACAAGATCCCTGCTTGGATTGAAGGAAGCTCTGACAGGAACAACTTTAGAAGCCACCATAGAATCTGTCGAGACCAGGGATGGAAGAGCAGAAAGATGTGGTACAGATGATGATTCCTCGAAGCCTTGGTCACCTGGAGGATAACCAAGGTCACTATATTGCGAGTGGGAAATATCCGGATGGAGAGAATCAAATAACGCGAGTGCCTCAACAGGCAAAGGCAAATCTTTCATCTTCTCACTCTAAAAAACAAAATGTCAAAGCACAATATATTATAAAGAAAAAGAGGAAAGAATATTGAAGAAGAATCATATGTTGAATAAAGAAAGATACTCACAATATAGTCAATAGAAAAAGAATCGGGAGATACCGTAGAAAGAGGAATGTCATTCAAACCTCCCAACGTAGTATCAACAATGCCCTCCTGAATAATCACCACCTCGGTAGAATCCTTCTGGGGAGGATGAACATCACCAATAGTTTCAGAATGATTCCCCCTCGAGGAAGTAAGAGTCTCATCAACATCTTCAAACCCATCATGTGGAGAAGTTATGGGAAGGTTTGAAGAAATTGTTTTATCACCTACAATAAGACTTCAGCTCACATCGGATAAAGTATCCTTAGCATCAAGGCTAACACAATCATCGCGAGGAGTAGATGACTCAATATCAACAAGGATAGGTTGCTGAGGCTCATGACTAGTGGAAGCCGCCGTGGAAGCCTCATTTGAAGTACCATACATAAACCCAAGAGGAACGTCATCATCATCTTCATCGACTACGGTAACCTGAAAAAAATAAAGGAAACAATTACTTAATGATATGTGAAAGCAGTAATACAAGGGGTGAAAGGAAAATGAGAACAGTACGACAAAATTACCAAATTTCTACGGCGCTTCTTGATTGGATCCTCGGCTGCCGGGATACTAGGATCAACATTATCAAGGGGGCGTTTTGCTAATGGCTTTATGATAAGTATGATAGGAGGACGACTGGTTGGAACCACGATAGAAGCAATAAGAGGAGCTATCCCAAAATCAGTAGTAGTAGTTGCTCTCGTTTTAGAACGAGTAAATCTCATCTCCTCGGCATCAGAGGATCCCTGGGGAGGAGCTAGAGAAGACACCCGAAACGGAGCCCGTGGCGGAAGACTCCTGGAAGTAATGGGAGCCTGTGAGGGAAAAGTATCTAGATCACCTCAAAGAGGAATATCTACTAACTGAGGGAGAGACGACTTAGGCATCAAAATGTCATGCTCAGCCAACCGGCTACTGGCTGGCCAAAGTGCTGAGCGAACATTGGGCTTGGGAGAGCATAGCAGTCGGCCCCATTGGAGACGTTTCAGAATAGAGACTGGCAATGAACAAATCAAGGTATCATCCTCCCATCTTTTAAGATTGACCTGCTAGTAATAACCTTCGCCAGTAGCATATCGCTCGCTCCGGGAGTCATTTGGTATGACAAAAGGAAGGGATCTATAAGGATCACTTGATAGCCTCAGAAATGCCTATGTAAAAGAGGGGGAGGTAGAGACGAAATTGAGAAGAACAGCCTCATAATTCCCCCGACAGATCTGATCGAAAGGGCGTTCCTGGTCATATCCGAATTGTCTCATGACCTTGTCAGGAGAATACAGTACAGTGCCAAAACTATTATTCTCAAGAAAATAGGGAAGCTTTGTAGACTGAAGGAAAATGAACCAAGACAGTGCAGAACCACTCAAGCTGTTTCTATTGAGGCTTGAGTAGGTACGAAATTTATGCTTGTAAAAATGAGGTAGATGACCGCAACCCCCTAAAATAATGGTATAGGGTCGAGCAGTGAAGCATGAATAATCATCAAGGAAAGGTCGCAAATTCGTACTGTTAGGACTAGATTGGTGATAAATCCAACGTGACATACGAGGAATGATGTTGCATGATGGGAAAGAAGGAGACTTCTTCTTCTTCTTAGAAAGATGCTCAAGATCGGAATAGCCCGAAAAATGCTCAAAAAGAAAGATCTGAAGGAAGGAGTATGGAATGAAGCAATTGGCATCATACCTGAGTAAATAAAAAATATATAATAAGAAAAAGGTTAAAGGAAAAGAAGCGCAGTTTGAAAGACAATTAATAAAAAAAAATAATATGAAGGTGATTACCTCCCAACAGACTCTTTCATGGAAAGGGCTATTTCGTCTAGGCGACGATATAAGGTCCCTAGGAAGAGAGAAACAAGGGGATTCTCCGAGCCCCGGGATAACAACGCTTCCAAGCTGAACATACAAGTAGAATGACCGTCTATGGGAGACCCAGGAAAGAGGAAGCAGGACAACCACATAACCAGATAAGCCGCCAGAGGAAAGGGACAAGTTTCTTCACGGAAGGCAATAATAGACTTGTCATGAACAGAGCTGTCCCACTGGTTGGTCTTGTAGTCACAGAAGAAGTAGCGCACCCAGGATAACCAAGAATTTTTCTGTAGACTTGAGGTCTCGATTTCCGAAAGGAGCATATCGCCCTTGAAGCGGGAGATTAAGTGGGAAGATTGCTTGAAGGCCTCCGTCAAGTAGGTAACACAGTCGTCATCCCTAGTGGACATGCTAGAAGGACCGCAGGAGTTTAAAACAACAATAGGAAGGCTACAAGATGAAATTCAAAATAAATATATATTTCAAAAAAAAATGAGAATGAATGAGAGGAATAAAAGAAGAGAACTTACTGATAGAGGGCATAGACATCCTCCAGAGTAGGGGTGAATTCCCCCCAGACAGTGATGAATGTGCAAGTATAGGAACACCATCGTGAGATCAACACAGTAAGAACGTTATGATCCTGATGGATACGTAGGTCTCTACACAGTTGAACATAATGAAAGATGCTCGCATTCTTGAGTATTTCCATATATTCAGCGTTTCCAAGGATCTCGTCGGTCCAGGCTTGCCATCCTTGAATACGACCAGATAAATTTGACAGGAAGCGAAGGGGATTGAAGGGGTACTTTTGCTTCTCTATGCATAGGCGGGGAATGCAATCGACATGAGGGAAGTCATCCCAACCTTCAGAAGCTGGAGCATACAGAAACAAGCCTTCTTTCTCTGGTGGAAGAAAATCTGTACGATCATAGTCTTTAACTTTGTCCCAAAAGATGTCAGAAGGACCAAAGAAGCTCTCCCCCAATCGGTGATGAATGAAGACTCCTTGGTAGTTCTTGGTTCTGCAGAGCATTCAGGTGAAAGGGCCTACAAGCAAGGGGAAGTTCATTATAACAATTCTAAAGAAAGCAAAGAAAGGATGTCAAGTAAAGTATATGAGCTTGAAGTACTCACCATGGCAAAGAGGAATTTCCGAGAGTTAAGCTTCAAAACACTTGAAAAGAAGAAGAAACAATGTCAGAAAGAGTTAGGGAGTACATTTATGCAAGAAAGAATTCCCGAAAATTTTCGAAAAAACTTCGGACATCCAAAAGGCATCCTTCAAAGACTTTTAGGACTTATAAAACATATGTCATGGCCAAAGGTGATGACTTTTGTAGGGCTCGTCGTTACGGTCATTTTGATATATTACGGGACCCAAAACTCCAAACGGATCAAAAGTTACGCTCCAAATAGTAACGGCTCCTCCCAAACTTCATTTTTTTCACCTAAAACATTGATAAACCCCTAGGGTTTGGCCTCCTAGGGCTCGGTTAAATGGGGTGGTTTCGCCGCATGCAAGCAGATCATTTTTTCTCCTTTCGCGTTTTCGTCGAAAAATGTCAAATCTTCTTTATTATCCGAGGGAAAAACAAAGATGTAATCAAGGTAATTGGGCTTGGAAGACAAAAGAAAGATTGGAGAGTTCAAAAAAAAAATCTAAGGTTCGGCCCCCTAGGGTTCGGCGCCCTATAAGGTTCGGCTCCTATAGGGTTCGGCCACCACCTAGGTGTGAGATCCCGAAATTATGAAATAAAAGTATTCAATTTTTTTATAATTATTATTTTATTTAGTAAATGGTTAAATTGAGAAAGGGTTAAAGTTAAGGGTCATATGTGAAAATTTTGCAAAGTATGCAAGTTGTTATAAAATATTTGTTTGGTCGAGGAATATCCGTACGACGACACAATCATTGGTGGACCCCACAATGGAAGTATTGTCGTAGTTAGAAAATGACAAAATTATCTTTTTATAAAAATAACGGCGGAAGTTTTACCGTTAACCGTTGAAACACCTGGTGTTAAAAGTACAGTAATATGCGTGGTTGTATAGTAGCACACGGTATTTACTATTGATGCTTACGTGAGAAGTTACCCAGTTTTGTTCAATTATTGCTACAGTAATTGTTGCATAGATCTCACGTTATTTGATTCAATTATTGTAGATATTTTATATATTATTAAATCAATAATTGAGATGACAAAGTTATTAATATTATTATTTGCAATATTAACGATGTCTAGAAGTTACATCGAGAGAGAGGTTTGGTCACCTAATTGCGCGCATAATAGGAGAAATTCTTATTGGAAAGCCCCCTCTTTCCTAGGAACGACCTGGTCGATTAATATTGTGAATTATAATAATGGTGATAAATTTTGTTGTATTATTATTATAAATGTAATAAAATAGAAAACTTTTTATATAAAACAGAATACTTTTTATAAAGTTTTGTTTTATTTGATTATAAATAGAATATATTATATTTTATTATTCATAGTGTTTGCATAGTAAAATTTTTTTATATAAAACATAATACTTTTATAAAATTATTTGTTTTATTTGATTTTAAATAAAATATATTATATTTTATTATGCATAGTATTTGCATAGTGCTTGCATAGTAATTTTTTTTATATAAAACAAAATACTTTTTATAAAGTTTTATTTTATTTGATTATAAATAGAATATATTATATTTTATTTCATAGTGCATCATAGTATCCTTTCCATACTCCTATAAATAGGATGCTTAGTTAGAATTAAAAATCACACCAGAAATTCAAAGAATTCTTCTTCTAAAATCTTGAACGTATTTCTTTAGAGATTTAAGAAGCTTTGAGCGTAGAAAACAGTATACATTTTCTTCAAGAATATCCTCGCCCTACCAGTCAGAATACTCTTCTTTTTAAGGTAAGGGGTATTAATCTTTCGTATTCACGAGGAGAGTTATTTTCTTTCAATACTCGTAAAGGTTGTTATTCCATTCTTTATTATTCTGTTGGAATATCCTATCTGTACGGATTACGCATGACCTGGTTCTATTCTTTATTATTCTGTTGGAATATCCTGTCTGTGCGTATTATGCATGACCTGATTCTATTATTTATTATTCTGTTGAAATAACATGTCTGTGCGGTCTATCGCATGCCTAGTGAATTCTGTTGTTATTCCATTCTTTATTATTCTATTAGAATATCCTATCTGTGCGGATTACGCATGACCTAGTTCTATTATTTATTATTCTGTTAGAATAACCTATCTATGTGGATTACCGCATGCATGGTGAATGATCCTTTGTATTCATTCTTTATTAAATTATGGAAATGATCCGCATTCACGTGGATTCTGCTTTGTGGTGAAAATCCATCTGCAGATTCTTATATTCTATTATACTCATATGAGATATCATTTCTTTTCTACTCGTCATGAAATATCATTTTATTTGGTATTTTATTCACGAGTTACTATTCACCTGGTTACTATTCACACTAGTATTATTCACTCGGGTATTCGACGCACTTTTTGTGTCGGAGTACTATTCACAAGTTACTATTTACCCAAATTACTATTCACCCGAATATTATTCACTCGGGTAATTGGGGTACTTTTCATATCGGGGTACTATTCACGGGGTACTATTTACCCGAAAAATATATTTCTTTTCTGTCCAAATTATTTTTTTGGTACATGAATATTATTCTTGAATTTTACTCCACAAAGCAGTATCATGTTGACAATTTGGACGTTATTGATTTCAGGATAAATTAACTTATAAATCTTTAAAATTTATTCTTGAACTTGTTTTATTGAATTATTATGTCATTGTCATCATCATCATGCTTATATTGTGATGAAAGTCATCTTTGGTCGTAGTGCATAGATGGACTTGGTGTGATTATGACCAGAGAGTATTCGGTATAATCATGAACGTAATGTTACGAATGATGTGGTAAAAGTCCTCATTGGCCTGTAGTGCATTGATGGACAGTTTTTGGTATGATTGTGACCATGGATTATCTTCGGCCAAGGGTGCAAAGATGAATTGTTTTATGGCATGATCATGACCGTTGATGAAAACACGATTATCTTTGGCTCGTAGTGCATGGATAATTCGTGGTCGTGATACTAAAGAATATCCTTGGCCTGTAGTGTAGGGATGATTCGATGATGTGGATTAATTATTGAGCTGATTCTCAGCGATGAAATATTAATTCATGGATGTGATACTAACGAATATCCTTGGCCGTAGTGCATGGATAATTCGGTGATGTGGATTATTTATTAAGCTGAGTCTCAGCGATAAAATATTGATGATAAAGTTCTAAATTCGTAGAAGATAGTAGATATCATGCTCTACTTGACTCTTTTAAAATACGATTTGCATATCTTTGTCTGTCAGAGTGCAAGGATGAATCTGTTAATGAATATCTTTGGCCGTAGAGTGCAAAGATGAATTTATTAGTATGATTATGAACAAGAACTTTGATTTGGTATAACCATGACCTTTGATGTTTCAGGTAAAGATATGTGATGAAAATTATCTTCGTCCTGAGTACGAAGAGGAATTTAGAACCACAATTATGATTATGAGTTATTCACCTGATTGTGGACAGGAATTGTTGACTGATGTTACAGTGATAAAATATTGTTGGTGGATTTTTAACGTGGAGAAGATAATAGACTTTATGATCTATTTGACTCTTCTAATGGATTGTTCGTTCCGCTGTAACTATGGTTGAAAAGTTTTATCATCTACCATATGTTCTAAATCTCTGATTTATTATTGACGAAGGCTATTGATAATTCAATTATCTTTAGTCACGATATTCTTTACTGGGCTATTTGTGCTCACCCTTTTGCTTCATAATTCCTTTTAGGTAATAAGAGTGTAATGGGGTTGCGGGGATAACGAGGGAATAGAAGCGGTGGTCTATAGTCATTGAGGTTCTCCTAAATAGTATAGAAATAATTTTGTTGAGAACTTTAGATAAGTGTGTCGTATTGTATACATCATTTGATATTTAATTTTGGTGAACCGAATAGGGGTGAACCCAACTTTGGAAGGTTGTTTTGCCACTATCATACAAGATGTCTAATAACATACAACCTCGTGTTATCATAAGACATGGTTGTGCACATCCACTTGCTGAGTATATCTACGAGCACTACCTATATGATCTTGGAGGTTATTTGAAATATAATTTTCACTTGGAGACAACGAAGATAATTATATGTCAAGAGAAGACTCACCATTGGAAAGAAGATGATAGTAATCTTCTTATTTTTCTTTGGGGACTTTTGGGTCAACCAAGGATAATTCTGTGTACATATGATATCTATCATAACCTAGACGCATGGCCTCCCATGTTCGAAGGTTTCCTTGAGTATTTTCTAAAGATTTTAATTTCTAAAATAATTATTGACTGTACCTTTATATAAGGTACCATTGTAAGGTCTTGTGGTCAAGGCCCCACGAGAGTTATATATATTTGTATTAAAACTCACAGCTTATCTGTTGTCGTACTCTGCAAGACAGTTCAACAATTGTATAAATGAAGTTTATATTTGATTTTTATAGTGCGATATCTGGCGACTCAGAATAGGTCGTGTGGATCTATTTTGGGGGCGTCACAAATGATATCAAAGCTTAGGGATATGGTCGCTGGCGGAGATATTAGTCTAGAACTAGGAGGGGAGAGACGAGTAATATACTTCGCTAGTGTGTGACATCCCTAAGCCGAAATTTTTACTTGATAAGTTGACAATTTGTGATATGTCAATTGACCTTTATTTTGAAAATATATTCTAGAATGATATCTGAAATACAGGAGATGAGCAATGGAAAAATCTTAATACAGAGGATATAACCGGGAAGGTACAATCCGAAAAGAAAGCAAGGTATTCTCATCTCTTCAAATAACAGGTTTGTACGTAAATTTCGAGGGCGAAATTTCATAAGGAGGGGAGATTGTGAGATCCCGAAATTATGAAATAAAAGTATTCAATTTTTTTTATAATTATTATTTTATTTAGTAAATGGTTAAATTGAAAAAGGGTTAAAGTTAAGGGTGATATGTGAAAATTTTGCAAAGTATGCAAGTTGTTATAAAATATTTGTTTGGTCGGGGAATATCTGTACGACGGCACAATCATTGGTGGACCCCATAATAGAAGTATTGTCGTAGTTAGAAAATAACAAAATTATCTTTTTATAAAAATAACGGCGGAAGTTTTACCGTTAACTGTTGAAACACCCGGTGTTAGAAGTACAGTAATACGCGTGGTTGCATAGTAGTACACAGTATTGATTATTGATGCTTACGTGAGAAGTCACTCAGTTTTGTTCAATTATTGCTGCAGTTATTCCATTTTATTATTCATTTGGAACATCCCATTTTATACGCTTACGCATGACACGGTTCCGTTATTTAATATTCATTGGAACATCCCCGATACGTGCGTTACGCATGACTGGTTCCGTTATTTATTATTCATTGGAATATATCTTATCGCAATGCGTTACGCATGACCTGGTTCCGTTATTTATTATTCTGTTCGAATAACCTGTATGCCATGAAATTAGTAGAATATCCTTGATATTTGCGCTTCATCTAGTATGTTTTCATAGAAATATTCTTCTGAGCATTCTTGAGTTTTATCCCACAAAGCAGTATCATGTTGACAATTTGGACGTTATTGGTTCCTGGACAAATTAATTCTTGAACTTGTTTTATTGAATTCTTATAGCATTGTCATCATCCTCATGTTTATAATATGTTGAAAGTCATATGTGGCCTGTAGTGCATAGATGGACTTGGTATGATTATGACCAGGGATTATTTGGTATAATCATGATCGTAATGTTACAAATGATGTGGTAAAAGTCCTCCTTGGCCGTAGTACATTGATGGATAGTTGTTGGCATGATCATTACCATTGATGAATACCCTAATATCCTTGGCCCGTAGTGCATGGATTATTTGTGGTTGTGATACTAATGAATATCCTTGGCCGTAGTGCAGGGATGATGTGGTTTATTTATTAAGCTGAGTCTCAGCGATAAAAGTAATGAAAAACCTTTTAAATCATAGAAGATAGTACACTTTATTCTCTACTTGACTCTTCTAATGGATTGTTTGTTCCGCTGCAGTTAAACTTGATGTTTACTATATTTTATCAGTTTAACACTGTTGTAGGCTAATGATAATTTATTTTGCATTATGTTATTCATAATATTTCTTACTGGGCTAGTTGAGCTCACCCTTTCTTTCACTGTTCTCTTCAGGAAACGAGAATATAGCCGGGACTAGTCGGGGAACGGAGTGACGGTCTAGATAATAGCATTAGTAGTCCCCACTATTCTGTTAAATAGTGTGACAATAAATGTAATGAGGACTCTATTGAGTGTGAATATTTTTTAGATGACAATATTCTTATTAAAACTCTTAGATTATATTTTGTCGTATTTTACACGACTGTTGTATAATTAAGTTGTATTTGAATTTTATACCATGTATTTGGTGACTCAAGATGGGTGATGTATACCTGTTTTGGGGGCGTCACATTTTATATAAAACAAAATACTTTTTATAAAGTTTTGTTTTATTTGATTATAAATAGAATATATTATATTTTATTGCATAGTGCAACATAATATCCTTTCCATTCTCCTATAAATAGGATGCTTAGTTAGAATTGAAAATCACACCATAAATTCAGAGAATTCTTCTTCTAAAATCTTGAACGTATTTCTTTAGAGTTTTAAGAAGCTTTGAGCGTAGAGAACAGTATACGTTTTCTTCAAGAATATCCACGCCCTACCAGTCGGAATACTATTCTTTTTAAGGTAAGGGGTATTATTCTTTCGTATTCATGAAGAGAGTTATTTTCTTTCAATACTCGTAAGGGTTGTTATTCCATTTTTTATTATTCTGTTGGAATATCCTGTCTGTGCAGATTACGCATGACCTGGTCCATTCTTTATTATTCTGTTGGAATATCCTGTCTGTGCGTATAACGCATGACTTGGTTCCATTATTTATTATTCTGTTGGAATAACATGTCTGTGCGGTCTATCACATGCCTGGTGAATTCTGTTGTTATTCCATTCTTTATTATTCTGTTGGAATATCCTATCTATGCGGATTACGCATGTCCTTGTTCCATTATTTATTATTTTGTTGGAATAACCTGTCTATGTGGATTATCGCATGCATGGTGAATGATCCTTTGTATTCATTCTTTATTAAATTGTGGAAATGATCTGTCTACGTGGATTACCGCATGGCGGGTGAAAATCCATTTGCAAATTCTTATATTCTATTATACTCGTATGAGATATCATTTCTTTTGTACTCGTCATGAAATATCATTTTATTTGGTATTTTATTTATGAGTTTCTATTCACGGGTTACTATTCACCCGATTACTATTCACTCTAGTATTATTCACTCGGGTATTCGAGGCACTTTTCGTGTCGGAGTACTATTCATGAGTTACTATTCACGGGTTATTATTCACCCAAATTACTAGTCACCCGAATATTATTCACTCGGGTAATTGGGGTACTTTTCATGTCGGGGTACTATATACCTGAAAAATATTTTTCTTTTCTGTCCAAATTATTTTTGGTTCATGAATATTATTCTTGAATTTTACTCCACAAAGCAGTATCATGTTAACAATTTGGACGTTATTGATTTCAGGATAAATTAACTTATAAATCTTTAAAATTTATTCTTGAACATGTTTTATTGAATTATTATGTCATTGTCATCATCCTCATGCTTATATTATGATGAAAGTCATCTTTGGCCGTAGTGCATAGATGGACTTGGTATGATTATGACTAGAGATTATTCGGTATAATCATGACCGTAATGTTACAAATGATGTAGTAAAAGTCCTAATTAGCCTGTAGTGCATTGATGGAAAGTTTTTGGTATGATTGTGGCCATGGATTCTCTTCGGCCAAGGGTGCAAAGATGAATTGTTTTATGGAATGATCATGATCGTTGATGAAAACACGATTATCTTTGGCTCGTAGTGCATGGATAATTCGTGGTCGTGATACTAAAGAATATCCTTGGCCTGTAGTGTAGGGATGATTCGATGATGTGGATTAATTATTGAGCTGAGTCTCAGCGGTGAAATATTAATTCATGGATGTGATACTAATGAATATCCTTGGCCGTAGTGCATAGATAATTCGGTGATGTGGATTATTTATTAAGCTGAGTCTCAGCAATAAAATATTGATGATAAAGTTCTAAATTCGTAGAAGATAGTAGATATCATGCTCTACTCGACTCTTTTAAAATACAGTTGCATATCTTTGGCCTGTAATGCAAGGATGAACTGTTAATGAATATCTTTGGCCCGTAGTGCAAAGATGAATTTATTAGTATGATTATGAACAAGAACTTTGATTTGGTATAACCATGACCTTTGATGTTTCAGGTAAAGATATGTGATGAAAATTATCTTCGTCCTGAGTGCGAAGAGGAATTTAGAACCACAATTATGATTATGAGTTATTCACCTGATTGTGGACAGGAATTGTTGACTGATGTTACAGTGATAAAATATTGTTGGTGGATTTTTAACGTGGAGAAGATAATAGACTTTATGATCTATTTGACTCTTCTAATGGATTGCTCGTTCCGCTGCAACTATGGTTGAAAAGTTTTATCATCTACCATATGTTCTAAATCTCTGATTTATTATTGACGAAGGCTATTGATAATTCAATTATCTTTAGTCACGATATTCTTTCTTGGGCTATTTGTGCTCACCCTTTTGCTTCATAATTCCTTTCGTGTAATAAGAGTATAGTGGGTCGTGAAAGGGGATAACGGGGAATAGAGCAGTAGTCTATAGTCATTGAGGTTCTCCCTAAATAGTATAGAAATAATTTTGTTGAGAACTTTAGATAAGTGTGTCGTATTGTATACATCATTTGATATTTAATTTTGGTGAACCGAATAGGGGTGAACCCAACTTTGGAAGGGTGTTTTGCCACTATCATACAAGATGTCTAATAACATACAACCTCGTGTTATCATAAGACATGGTTGTGCACATCCACTTGCTGAGTATATCTACGAGCACTACCTATATGATCTTGGAGTTTATTTGAAATATAATTTTCACTTGGAGACAACGAAGTTAATTATATGTCAAGAAAAGACTCACCATTGGAAAGAAGATGATAGTAATCTTCTTATTTTTCTTTGGGGACTTTTGGGTCAACCAAGGATAATTCTGTGGACATATGATATCTATCATAACCTAGACGCATGGCCTCCCATGTACGAAGGTTTTCTTGAGTATTTTTCAAAGATTTTAATTTCTAAAACAATTATTGACTGTACCTTTATGTAAGGTACCATTGTAAGGTCTTGTGGTCAAGGCACCACAAGAGTTATATATATTTGTATTAAAACTCACAGCTTATTTGTTGTCGTACTCTGCACGACAGTTCAACAGTTGTATAAATGAAGTTTATATTTGATTTTTATAGTGCTATATCTGGTGACTCAGAATGGGTCGTGTGGACCTATTTTGGGGGCGTCACACTAGGGGCTGTCCTCCTTCATAAAAAAAATTGATGGTAATATTTGGCCCCCTAGGGTTCGGCGCCCTATATGGTTCTACTCCTATAGGGTTCGGCCACCACCTAGGGGCTGTTTCCTTCAAAAAAAATGAAAAATGATGCTTCGGTTCGGCCCCCTTGGGTTCAGCCCCCTATAGGGTTCGACTTTTATAGGGTTCAGCCACTACCTAGGGGCTGTCTCTTTCAAAAGAAAAGGGAGGAGAGAGTTATAGGGTTCGGACACCTAGGGGTGATTCCTTCATACCTTTGAGGTCCTATTGCTCTACCAATCAACTATTTGGGATGAATTTTCCTTCACCGCGAAAATTATAGCCTTTTTCTGAGAAATTTCGAGGGAAAAAACCAAGATATGATCGTGGGTGATGGGGCTCGGAAAAGCGAAAAAAAGTCTACAATTACGAAGAAGAAAAAAATATATATATATATATATATATATATATATATATATATATATATATATATATATATATATAGATGAAACAATTATGAGAAATTGGCTAACGAAGACTCCAATAAAGGTTGCACCCCTAATGGTCTATAATTACCTGGTGTCAGATACCGCAAGGATGTTCTTGATGGTGAGACTTGCTAATGTGGTTGCAACTGTGATGAATGAACGTGTGTTCGTGGCTCCTAGTGATTATGAGACAATCCGAATTGAAGTTAAAAATCTCAATTATTGGACATATGCACTCAAGTAGCACCTACCTAATCAGAAGCAAGACATGCATCAATGGATTATGAATAGCGACTCCTTACTTCTCCAAAATAAGATAAGTAAAAAGTTTATTTTTAGAAAAGAATAAAATTAAAGTTTGATTTTATTCCCAAGAAAGGGTAATTTTCAAAAATGGCTTATATATATATATATATATATATATATATATATATCTAATAAAGAAAGATTTGATTTTATTTCCAAAATAAAATTAAGATGTGATTTTATTTCCAAAATAAAATTAAGATGTGATTTTATTTCCAACATAAAATTATGATTGGATTTTATTTCCAAAAGAAAATTATGATTTTATTTGGTTTGATGAAAATGAATAATTTTGTGTACCAAAATAAAAGATTTCTTTTTTTTTAATTTTTATTTATTTGGTGATATTTGATGATATTTCTTATTTCAATTTCCAGAAAAAAAAAATGAGGAAACAAATATTGGGGGCAAAATATGGAAAGATCTTTGGAGGATTTCCCAACATGTCCAAAGAAGAGCCCTACTAGGTTTTGCCTCCCTAGGGTTTAACCCTAAGGGTTTGGCTCCCTAGGGTTTCTCTCTACTAGGAACATTGTCTTCAAGATCCTATAAAGTGAAGTTCCGCAAGATCGTTCAAAAGCTTGAAGTATTCTTGCCCGATCGTCTATTTGAAAATGCGACTCTCGCGTAGGGGGTAAATGTGGGCCCATGTGCAAAATTAGGGTTCACACGACCTAATTGAATTAAATGCACAATTAGGGTTCCACGACCTCATTAAATATAAAAATTAGGGCTCACATAACCTAATGGAATGAAGATGAAAAAGTCAGAAATAAATGTGCTAGACCCGGAAGAAGCCTCCACGTGTCCCGAGGCAAAAAACTCGTGGATGCGGCTCGTTTTGGAAATTTATTGAGGGATTGGATTGGTGGCTAGAAGGAAAGGGCAATATGGACATTATTCTAATGACTAAATGGTATTTCTGGAATTTCTGCGAAAGCATGTGCATTGCACATGAGTACTTTCCAGAGAACCCTATAAATACCCCTTCCATGCATTCCATTGGGAAGGGGACTTCTCTTCAGACTCAAGACTTGGACTCTTGGAAGATCAAAGGACCCTTTTGGTGACTTGAAGGCTTGGAGATTCCACCTAAAAGTACTAAAGGGGTTTGAACATTCTCTCATCTCGAAGGACTCAAGAAGGCTCTTGAAATCCTTGATACGGTTCCCGAATTCTAGGAGTTCTGCCACGCGTCATTGGAGTAATCGTCCACTTGTCATTCTCCCCTCTTCAATCAACCAATCAATTCCGTGCTCTTCGTGGATTTCTCTCTTCCTCAACCAACACGAAACCCTAACTGCCAAGACACGATTTCCTTGCCCACAGTAGGTTTTTTGTTTTACTCTGTAATTTATTTGAACCAAGTCATAAAGCAATATAAGTTTGGTGTTGGGATATGGTATTAATACTAAAGTTGTGCCTAATAAGCAAAACCTAAATGTCACACAGTAGCTCAAAGGGATTCTACCTTGACCTCAAGTAAAGCCCAATTAACATACAATATGACTTACGTTAACTCTCTCCATATATCCACACACACACACACACACACACACACACACACACACACACACATATATATATATATATATATATATATATATATATATATATATATATATATATAGAGAGAGAGAGAGAGAGAGAGAAGTTTTTCAACGTGATCGATCCGTATATGTATAATTATACATAAAGGTAAAGTTAATCTCTATCTGGACTAATAAATTGTATATATAGTTGAATGAATAAAATTAATAATACGTAGTAATTCTCACACCGGAAGGATTTTTCGACGGCTTCTGTCGTACGTCGATCATGGTGTGCTCTCTTGTTTGCATGTCCAAATCTGGCGACATCTTACTTAACAGAAAATACAACATCAACATTTGAAAAACAAACATAGAGTAAATGACTTAAATAGAAGACTAGAAACTAAATATTTGTCAATTTTATTGACTATCCCTATTAGAATTTAAGAATAAATAATACACAAAAATTAGATGAAGAACGAAAAAATAAGAACACACGATATATTCAAGTTTATTAATTTGGTTAGTGCTGTTTGTCTAACGTATTCATTAGATGCATTACACATACTCTATAATGATCCACGCACTAAACAAAATTTATAAAACAACTAGAAAACCCTAGTTACTTTATCTCAAATTCAAACCCTGAGACCCAATACATCAGTAAAAAATTCCCAAACCTAAATACAATCAGAGCCACAGAATTCCCAACAATTCCTATGGGGAGGAAAGATAAAAGTCACTTTGAAGAAAGAGTCCATTTTAGGAGCTTTATAAAAAGTACTACTTCAAATTGTTTATAAGATTATTGAATTAATCACATTAAAAAAGTTTGCAAGAAATCAATATACATGGGCTTAAATACACTTTAAATATTTAAGTTTTTCACTTTTTTACAACATAAATTTAATGTTTTAATTTTAAGATATTGAACCTTAATGTCTATAGATTAATATATATAAATTGAATCTTTTGGTCTTCGAAATGTAATAATTGATCCGAATGAGAGTACTGTTTTGAATAATTTTATTTCTAAATATATTTGAAAACACATATAATTGTAAGCACATGTGTGGTTAGTGTGTGATAAAGTAAACTAATAGAAAATTTTGGAGCTACCCTTAAAGACTTAATTTTTCACATTGATAGAAATCTTAAATATCTTTGAAAGTACATAAAATTCTAGTCACGTGACTATAATGTAATAAACGAGAAAATGAAAAAAAATTGGGTCAATATAAACTATACATACCTTTAGAAGATATAATTGCCCATATTAATATAAAATGTTAAATATATTTGAAAGCACATAAAATTGTATGTGTGTGATTAGTGTGTGATGAACAAGAAAAAATACCAAAAATTAAAGTAAAAATTAACAATATATACCTTGTGGGCCCAAGTGCAAAATTAGGGTTCACATGACTTAATTAAATTAAATGCACAATTAGGGTTCTACGACCTCATTAAATGTGCAAATTAGGGTTCACATAACCTAATTAAATAAAGACGGAAAAGTCATAAATAAATGTGCTAGACCCGGGAGAAGCCTCCACGTGTCCCGAGGCAGAAGGCTCGTGGAGGCGTCTCGTTTTGGGAATTGATTGAGGGATTAGGTTGGTGGCTAGAAGGACAGGGCAATATGGGCATTATTCTTATGAGTAAAGTGTATTTCTGGAATTTTTCTAAAAATACGTGTCTGACATGTGACTACTTAATTCCAAGAAACTCTATAAATACCCCTTCCATTCTAGGAAGGAAGGGGACGCTTTTTGGTGACTTAAGACTTGGATATTCCATCTAAAAGCACTAAAAAGCTTGGACATTCTCTCTCGAAGCACTCAGGACTTTGACATTCTCTCAACTCGAAGCAGTCGAGAAGGGTCTTGGAATCCCTGCTACCCTAACACGGTTCTCGAATTCTAGGAGTTCTGCCACGTGTCATTTGAGTAATCGCTCACTTGTTCTTCTCCCCTCTTCAATCAATCAACCAATTTCGTGCTCTTCGTGGATTTATCTCTTCCTCAGCCAACACGAAACCCTAACTAGTAAGGCACGATTTCCTTGCCCACATTTCTTTTGGCGACTCTGTTGGGGAGGTTTAGATTCATGAAGGGTATGCCCACAACTCGAAGTGGGAGAACAACACGAAGAGCTTCACCAACAAATAGCATTACCTCACCGAATAGAGTTCCAAGGCAAGCAAGTCAATCTTTCCAAGGCGTGAATCGAAATCTCGATCAACCCATCCTTGAAGACGCCTCGAAAGGAAGTTCAACATCACCATACATGGCTGATCAACAACTAGCGGATATCAGGCAGACAAGCGCGGGAAAGTAAAACGAGGAAAAAAGTGGAGAGCATGCAAATGCTATGCAACTGAAGATGCTCAAGGCATTAAAGGAAGCATGGGAAGGACAAGGGATAATGATGGCTATGATGCTGGAGTTGCAGAGGAAGAAAGAGGAAATGGAAAATTTCTGCCAGCAGTTGATATAGATTCTAGCTTTCAAGGCCATGTTCCTAGACAATTCATAGGGAGAACATATATGTGTGGAGGATAACAACAACAATAACAATAATAACAACAATAAGGAGAATCAGACTGCACCCCCATTGACGGAGAATCAGTCTGTTCCAATCATCCACTTGGAACCTCAGAACAGTGGTGATGTGCCACAACCTAGACTGGAAGTCAGCCAACCTCAAATAAATATCATTCCGACCACTATCCTCGCATTTTCACAAGTGTAGATACCAACTATCCCAAGCCTCGTCCAACAAACTAACCCACAAGCATAACCGATACAGAATTTACATAATGTCAGTGTACATCAACTAATTTCTGTACCATACACATGACCAATGCCGCCATACATCACAACACCACAGAGAGTCCATACTGCGAGCCAATATGTTACAAAGGATGATATGATCGATGCGATCAATCAACTTCACAAGCAGACATCCCGACCTTCATAGTTAAACTTTACTCCACCTTACCCGACACATATTCGAAGATAACCTTACCCGGTAGGGTATATCGACCATCCCCCGTGATTTCCAAAATACAAAGGGGAGAAAGGAAATGCCAGGGAACACATTGCCAGGTTCGTGGAGTTGATGTCTCCATGGTTAGGATATGATAAAAGGAACAATCACAATTTGTTGATGAGGGAATTCAACAAGACTTTGACGGATAATGCCATCAGTTGGTACTACAACTTAGAGAAGGGATTAGTCCATGATTGGGATGATCTAAAATTGTAAATTTTTAAGAAATTTTTCTATGTGTAGAAACATGTCACCATCGTAGACCTCATGCGATTCAAGCAGAAGCCAAATGAGGAGCTGTCAAATTGCGTGGATAAGTTCAGGGCCCAAACATAGAAGTTTGCAGAGTCAATTGAAGAAAAGAACTTGGTTAGCATATGTAGCAATGGTGCTTTAGACGCCTTCAAGCCCCACCTCATTACTAAGGCTTGTGATTCATTTGCGACCCTCTCATCTTTTGCACAAGACTTGGGGGGGGGGGGAATCATGACATTTCCCACCAGCCATGCGATGGTTACATGGAAGTGCAAGAGGATAACAAATGTGGCTTTAGCGATTCTCAGTCAAAACCACAAGTGGGCAAGAGGGAGAAGAATGAGAAATTTGAGCGAAACAGAGAAAAACATGGGGACAAGTATACCAGAATGCCAGTTCTAGAGGCTATCACATGCAACGAGAAGGTTCAAGAGCCTGTACGAATAATGGGTTGAGTACGGAGTGGTGAAACCTCCAAGGCCCCGGTTGGTTGTGACGAAAGAGATGAAAAGAAAACCAGATTTCTGTGTATACCACCAATACGCATGGGCATTCCACTATGGACTATTACAGTCTGCGGAGGATATACCATGAGAAGCTGGTGGTTGGGGAGATTGAACTAGGAGAAGAAACGTGTAACAATATTACTCATGGTGCAGTCTCGAAAGTCAAGAACCCAAATATTGGCTCTACCATCGAAAGAACTTTGAACTACAGATAAATTAAAAATCCACCCAAGATGGTGGTCCACTAAAAATGGTGGTTTAAGTCATTAGGATTATCCCTTACCAAATAATTGGATGACCAAGGGAGGAGGCACAAGAATTGATGAAAGTAAAAAAAATCCACCCAAGATGGTGGTCCATTCTAAATGGTGGCCAAGTCCTCGTAAAATACACTTGCCAATAATTTGGACGACTCAAGTGATGAGGCACCTGATGTCAAGTCCTCGTAGACTGAACTTGCCAAAAAATTGGACGACCCAAGTGACGAGGCACCCGATTTCAAGTCCTCGTAGACTGCACTTGCCAAGAAATTGGACGACCCAAGTGACGAGGCAACTGATTGTTACACTTTATCATCAAAAATGAATGAGGCACCTGACTATAAGTCCTCGTAAGTTGTACTTTCAACTTTAAAAGAAATTGAGGCACCTGAGTATAAGCCCTCAACCTTGAAAAAGAAAGTTACACTTTATCTCTAAAAGTGGCGAACGTTATGCTTTCTTCAACAAAAGCAAGATTTATTATATGAAACGTTATGCTTTTCGTTAAAAGCAATTTGATTATCAATGAATTGACAAACTTTCACTTATACTTGAATGTTTTTTTTTATTTCTTAAAAAAATGAAAAAAAGTATGAATTATAGTGTTGGTTTGTGGAAAATATATATACATGTTTTTGACAAAATTTATGTTTGTTTGTTTATAACACCTATTGTTGCCTTGGAGTATTAATTTGAATAACTTGAGATTCAATGATAAATATTGAGTTTTAAGGAATCATTCAAATTAAAAGTAATCAACAAGGTTAAAGAAACTACAATTTCATGAATAAAATATATGTAAATGAATTTTTTGATACAGGAAATTGAAAAAACTATGAAAGTTCATGATCTAAAGGCCATGACCTGTCGAAATGAAGAGAGGGGAATAGCTAAAGCTTGGTCTTCAAGGCTATCAGGCCTTCAAGGTTATCAGGCCTTCAAGGCTATCAGGTCTTCAATGCTATCAGGCCTTCGAGGCTATCAGGTCTTCAAGGCTATCAGACCTTCGATGCTATCAGGCCTTCGAGGCTATTAGGCCTTCGAGGCTATCATGCCTTCAATGCAATCAGGACTTCGAGGCTATTAGGCCTTCAAAGTATTAGGCATCTAACTTAATTTCCTAAAAGCTTGGTCTTCAATTTATCCACGGGATCTTGAAGCTCCTAAAGCTCTACATAAAGTAAGTCATTCTCATGGTGACGTGAAGTGACTTCTGAACGAAGTGCAACAACGTGATGATTGAAAATAAAGAGATCCAAGGGAGATATGTCCAAGGAGAGTTAGGAGATGTCACGGGAGATGTAAGGTCATTCAACCCACCCAAAGTGCTATCCACAATACTCTCCCGAGCAATCACCAACTAGGAAGAATCCTCATTGGGAGGATGAACATCAACAATAGTCTTAGAAGGATTTCTGCCTCAAAGAAGCAGTAGTCTCATCGGCACCCTCAAAACTGTTATGTGGAGAAGTTATAGAAAGACATCATGTGGTGAAGAAGACTCGATACTCACAAAGATCCCAATTGGAACATCATCATCCTCTTCATCAGCATTGGTCTTCTCAATGACTTCTTGATTCTAAAGAAAAGAGAAATTTCAAGAGAGGGTAAGAAGGAATAGATCGAAGATTTTCTAAGATATCCCAGGAGAACTCCTTTAAGGCTCGCCCTGCTAAGGTTTACTCCTCTAGAGGTTCCCTCTACTAGGGCTTTCATTTTCAAGGCTTGTAAAACATCAAGCCCCACGAAATGTTTAGAAACTAGAATTAAGACTTCAACACTTAAAATATTTTGTGCGATCATCTCACCAAAGGTGTTATTCACGTGCAGGGGGAAAATGCTTACCGGTAGATGGCATAGACATCCTCTAGAGTAGAGGTGAATTCACCCCAAGTAGTGACAAATGTGCATATAGAGGAGCACCATGGTACTATTGGATACGAATTTCCTATATAGTTGGATGCAAGAAGAATGTCAGCTATCTATATAATCAGCATTCCCAAGTATCTCGTCGATCCAATGTTGTTATTCCTGAAGGTGGCTATATGAATCAGACAATAAGTCATCCCAACCTCCACAAGCTGCTGCATATAGAAACAAGCCTTCCTTCTCTAGTGGAGGAAAAGTTATACGGTCATAAGTCCGAACTTACTCCCAAATGACATCAAAAAGACCAAAGAGGGGAGCCCTTCCCCAATTATTGAGAAACGGGGCCTCCTGGGTGGTTCCCAGGTCGGCATAATATCTAATCGAGAGGGCCTGAAAGTGAAAAGAATTCAACATAAGAGGTCTAGAGAGCAAAGAAAGGATGACAAGGAAAGCATTTGAGCTCAAAGTGCTTACCATGACAAAGAGGAAAGTCTGATATTTAACCTTAAAGATACCTAAAAAGAAGAAAAAACAATGTTAGAAGAAGTTAGGAATCATAATTATGCAAGAAACAATTTCCTAAAATTTTCGATAAAACTTTGGACAGCCCAAAAGCATCCTTCGAAGCCTCTTTTGGACTTATAACGACATATATCATGGCCAAAGATCATGGTTTTTGTAGAGCTAGTTGCTAGCTTCGTTTTGATATATTATGGGCCCTAAAACTCCCAACGAGTCAAAAGTTATGATCAAAATAGTAACTGCTCTGAACTTCATTTTTTCCCATCTAAACGTGGATTCCCCCTAGGGTTCGGCTTCCTTGGGTTCGCCCCGTAGGAGTTCGGCCATCTGGAGTGGTTTCGCTGCATGTAGAACATTTGTTTCTTCCTTCGTGTTCTTCGTTGACAAAATGCCAAGTCTTTCTTTATTATCCGAGGGAAAAACCAAGATGTAATCAAGGTAATGGGGCTCGGTAGAAAAAAGAAAGATTATGGGTCCTAGAAAAAAAATTGCCCCCTAGGGTTCGGCCACTTAGGGGTTCTTCCCTCTATTCCTTTGAGGTTCTGTTGCTCCACATATCAACCGCTTGGAATGAGTGCTCCTTCCCCGCAAAAATTATATCCTTCTTTGATGAATTTTGATGGGAAAAAAACCAAGATACGATCAAGGTGATGGGGCTCAAAAACAAAGAAAGACTACAATTGCCTAAAGTAGAAAAGAGAAATAGAGGGAGAAAGTCAAGAGAAATTCAAAAGAAAACATGCAAATAAGCAAATTGAAAAGCGAAAGCGAGAAGAAGGAATGGAGCCCCAAGGGTTTGGGTCCCCTATAGGGTTCAACCCCTAAGGTTTGTCCCTATAGGGAGGAATCCTCTTTGTTACCTCTTGCTCGGATTAAGGAATGTCTTCTTACTGCTCCCTTGAGGATCTTCCTGGCTCGTAGGAAGAGAGAAAATCCAAAATGAAGCAAGATAAGCAAGGAGACATGAATGGCTTGGGAGATGCATACATATGAACACTACAAGAAAAATGGCTATCTGCGACCAAAGCTTTCAACGACCGTACTTTGCGATCGCTGATATTAGTAATAGCGACCGCCATCTATGACAGGTACTGGTTCTAGTCGCTAGTCTATATCAGCGACCGCATGCAGTCGCTGAGTGGTCGCTGATATAAAATTCCTTCCTAAAAATTTTGTGCGAAACCCTGGCGCGGTTTTTTTTACGACTAATCTCTATCAGCGATTGCCTGGCGGTCGCTGACATGTCCATATCATTAAAAATTAGCGACCGCATGCGGTCGATGATGGCGGTCGCTGATTCTCTTAAACATATTGAGACTCAGGCGTTCACTCGATCAGCAAAAGAAAAAAAAGAAAAGGGAGACAGAAGAAGGAGAAGAGGGAGAAGGGGGAGAAGAGAAGAGGGAGGCACAGTGGTTCGTTCATGGTGTGTTCGTTCTTCTCCAAATCAGGGACCAATTCTAGAAGTTAGAAATACTTTTCAACTTCTTCTTCTTCTTTTTTTGGTTGTTTGTTGTTTTGTTTTTTGTTATGTTTGTTCTTTTTTTGGTTGTATGTTGTTTGTTATGTAGGCTACAAATTTTTGTTTTAAGGGTAAATTTGTTGCAAAGAGTTGAATGAATGAAAATAATTTTAGGATTATTGAATTTGGGATTACTGAAATTTATAGCTTGTTACTAAAATTGGGAATATACTGAAATTATTGCAAAGAGATTTATGAGATTACTGAAATTTTTAGGTTAAATTATTGTTAGGGTTAATATGTGTTTTAATATGAGATTATCTGAAGTTGGATAATTTTTTATTGTATATATGAAAATGCTTTCTTTATTAAATACTGATTTTGTTGGCCTCTGTTAATTGATATAAACTGCAATTTGTTATTTCTTAGTGCTTTTGATAAAAGAAAATAAGATCCATCCAAATTTATGAAATTTGGATTATAAGGCGTTTTATCTCACCTTGGGAAAAAGCTCAGCAACAGTTAAATTTCCTTTTTGAATAGAAGAAATAAATTTTGTTAGATAAAAAAAGAAAAATCCGGGCAGCTCTCTAATCTTTGTAAGATACATAAATTGTGAGGCCCCCAAAATAGATCCACACGACTCATTCTGAGTCGCCATATATCACACTATAAAAATCAAATACAACTTCATTTATACACCTGTTGAACTTTCATGCAGAGTACGACAACACATAAGCTGTGAGTTTTAATACAAATATATATAACTCTCATGGTGCCTCTACCACAACACCTTACAATGGTACTTTATATAAAAGTACAGTCAATAACTGTTTTAGAAATTAAAATCTTAGGAAAATACTCAAGAAAACCTTCGTACATGGGAGGCCATGTATATAAGTTATGATATATATCATATGACTCAAGAATTATCCTTGGTTAACCCAATAGATCCCAAAGAAAAACGAGAAGATTACTGTCATGTTCTTTCCAATGGTGAGTCTTCTCTTGCCATATAATTATCTCCATTGTCTCCAATTGATAATTATAATTCAAACAAACTCCAAGATTATATAGGTAGTGCTCATAGATATAATCAGCAAGTGCATCTGTACAACCCTGTCTGATGATAACACGAAGTTGTCTATCATTAGACATCTTGTATGATAGTGTCAAAACACTCTTCCAAAGTTGGGTTCACCTCACCTGTTTTAGGGGAAACCTCAACAGCTATAGACCACCGTTCTAATCCCCTGTTACCCCCGCTCGACCCAGCTACACTCTTATTACATGAAAGGAATTTTGAAGCAAAAAGGGTGAGCACAATTAGCCCAGTAAAGAATATCATGACTAAAGATAATTAAATTATCAATAGCCTTCATTAGTAATAAATCAGAAATTTAGAACATACGGTAGATGATAAAACTTTTCAACCATAGTTGCAGCGGAACGAGCAATCCATTAGAAGAGTCAAATAGACCATAAGGTCTATTATCTTCTCTATGTTAAAAGTCCACCAATAATGTTTTATCTCTGTAACATCAATCAACAATTCCTGTCCACAATCATGTGAATAACTCATAATCATAATTGTGATTCTAAATTCCTCTTCGCACCTAGGACGAAGATAATTTTTATCACCTGTCTTTACCTGAAACATCAAAAATCATGGTTATACCAAATCACAATTCTTTTTCATAATCATACTAATAAATTCATCTTTGCACTACGGCCAAAGATATTCATTAACAATTCATCTTTGCATTACAGGCCAAAGACTTACAACTGTATTTTAGAAGAGTCAAGTAGAGCATGATATCTACTATCTTCTACGAATTAAAAGTGTATAATCAATATTTTATCTCTGAGACTCAGCTTAATAAATAATTCACATCATCGAATCATCCCTGCATTATGGTCAAGGATATTCATTAGGATATAGATGGTGTATGCAATATGAATATACATAATGTAAGACCCCAATTTTCATAAATAAAGATTAATTTTTCTCGAAATATATTTTTGAATATTATGGTATGAATTTGATATAATGTTATAGTTGTGGGGAGTATTTATAAATTTTGCAAAGTATGCAAGTGGTAATAAAATATTCGTTTGGTCGAGAAATATTCGTTTTAACAGGAAATATTCGTACGACGACACAATCATTGGTGGATCCCACAACGGAATTATTGTCGAAGTTAGAAAATGACAGAAATATATTTTATAAAAATAAAGGCAAAAGCTTTACCGTGTAAGACCCCAACTTTAATGAATAAAGATTAATTTTTCTTAAAATATATTTTTGAAGATTATGGTGTGGATTTGATATAATGTTATAGTTGTGTGTCATATTTATAAATTTTGCAAAGTAAGCAAGTTGTTATAAAATATTCGTTTAGTCGGGGAATATTCTTTTTGTCGGGGAATATCCGTACGACGACACAATCATTGGTGGACCCCACAACAGAATTGTTGTCGGAGTTAGAAAATGACAGAAATAACTTTTTATAAAAATAACGGCGAAAGTTTTACCGTTAACAATTGAAATACCCGGCGATAAAAGTACAGTAATACGCATGGTTGCATAGTAGCACACGGTATTGATTGTTGATACTTACGTGAGAAGTCACTCAATTATTGCTACAGTAATTACTGTTCAATATTTTATTTTATTGATTTAATAATTGCTACGTTGATATTTTATATTATTGATTCAATAATTGTCATTGCACAACATTTCAAATTATCAAATAAATAATTTATATTATTTGAATAATATTATTAGATAACATTATTGACAATGTCTAAAAAGTTCTGTCGAGGAAAGAGGTTTGGTCACCTAATTACGTGCCAATAGGGAAAAATCCTTATCGGAAAGCCCCTTCTTTCCTGAGAATGACCTGGTTGTCAATATTGTAGTTCTGTAATATTATTTGTGAATAATAAGTTGTATATATATATGATAAGGAAATATTTATTTAATGTGGATTTAAACGGAGGAATTTTTAGCATGTAACATTTGTTGAAAGTTGGTATTTTATCTTTTTTGATAAAATAATTCATTCAAATATATTATTATAATATTACATTATAGTAGTATGATGTGATTATATAATAGTATGATTTTTTTTGAATGGTAGCATTATTATAGTAAATTCATTGTATAACAGTAAAATGATGTGGAAGAGAACAAATTGAATTTGAATTCTGATGATGTAAGCAATGATGTCATCAGAACGATGAGGTAAGCAATGATGTCATCGGAACGATGATATAAGCGATGATGTCAAAAATTATGGCAAAAAGACTATTTTACCCTTACTAGGAATTCAGAATGCCCGTACCGAGTTTTGAAAGAAGTCTTTGGGATGTCAATTGTTTTAATCTTTAATTGATGATATCCAGAATGAAGATCGATCTTTAAAAAGAATTTGGTGCTTTGCAGCTGGTCAAAAAGGTCATCAATGCGAGGTAACAGGTACCTATTTTTTATGGTGACATGATTCAACTCCCGATAGTCAATACAAAGTCGCATACTTCCATCTTTCTTCTTCATAAATAGAACAGAAACACCCTGAAGTTCAATAGGAGCCATTCGATATGGGGCTTTGGAAATAGGTTTTGTACCGGGTTTAAGGTCAATACCAAACTCGATTTCACGCTCTGGGGTAGGCCAGGAAGTTCTTCAAGGAATACATCAGGAAATTTATTAACAATAGAAATATCATTCAAATCTAACATATTTTTTTTTAAATCTGTGACATGGGCTAAGAAAGCATGACATCCATTTTTCAATAAACGAATATGTTTATGGCTTGATATGACAGTGATTGACTTTAGTGGTTTGGTTGCTTAAATTCGCATAATAGGTTGGTTAGGAATATGAAAACTAACAACCTTATGAACACAATCAATTTTTGTATGATGAGTAGTTAACCAATCAATCCCTAAAATCACATCTAACATAAGTGTTTTCAAAGAGATAAGGTCGACAGGTAATGTGCAAGTGCTGATTTGGATCAAACAAGACTTATAAATAGTGGATGTAATGAAGGTTTCTCCCAGCGGAGTTTCAACAGATAAGTCAAAGTCTAATTTCTCCGGAGAAAAATTTAACCGTTGAGCTAGGAGAAATAAAAGAATGGGTAGAACCGGTATCAAATAAGGTATAGACTTCGATAGAGTTTATGATTAGTTTACCTGTGATCACCTCATTTGGATTCCTCACTTTTTGGGAGGTCATGACAAACGTTCTCCCTTGAACTACCGACTTTGACTTGTCTGGGATGGCCTTTGGTGCCTCCATCCCGGCTGGACTTGACTTCAGTACACGACAAAATCGGGCTAGGTGACCTTCTCTTCCGCAATTATAACACGCTTTGGATTGATGCGTACAGTTCGGACTGATGTGTCCCTCCCCTCCGCATTTGTAGTATACGATCGGTGATCGTTCTCCTTCTTTAACAACGGGTGCTGGTGCTGACGTCTTTCCATCATTATTGAATCTCCTCTTCTTGAAATTTCCACTTCTATTTTCTTGGCCATGATTACCACCGAAGTGGTTACCATTTCTGGCATGTTGATTCCCTTCACGTTTGTTGTCACCGCTTTGATGACTGCTACAACTGGTATTATCGTTTTGTCGGCTGCTTTCACTTGGTTATGTTGACTCATTATCGCGCTCCAATAACTGAGCCCTATCTATAACATCATAATACAAACACAGTTTGTGAGAAATGAGGTATTGACGTATTTCAGGTTTCAAACCTCTTAGAAACATCCGCGTCATTCTCTCCTCATTATCAACCAAATGAGATGCAAACCGGGACAACTCGGCAAACTTAGTTTCATACTGCAACACGGTCATATTGTTTTACTCTAGCTTGATGAACTCAACCTCCTTCATGTGACGAATACTTTTGGGAAAGCACATGTCGTTGAACATTTCTTGGAACTTCTCCCAAGACATCTTGAGTGCGGCAGGCTGAGTATGTTTTATAGATTCTCACCAGTAATCAGCCTCTCCTCTCAACATGAAGGTGGAAAAGGGAACCTTTTGCTCCTCGGAGCATCCCAAGACATCAAATATCTTGGTGATCTACTTTATCCACGTCTCTGCCTTAAGTGGTTCTAGCTTTCCCACAAACTCCGGTGTTCCCATCTCCTTGAACGTCTTAGCAGTGACCATCCAAGAGTGTCCAGTGTTTCCACCTGTATTTTGAACAAGAGTCTCTCTCGCCTGATGTTGCATGAATTGCATAAAGCCTCTGAATATCCCATCGTTCATCATCTGGTCGGTGTTGTTGTTTACCTGAGAATTATTGCCTTCTTGATGCACATTATCCCGGGTATTGATCATTGGTGACTCAACGGTCTTATGTGTTTCATTTCTTATCTCAACATTTTTAGATGCCATTTTCAAACACTGCCAAAAAACAAGGGTTAATTGACATGCCGCATATTATCCCTATACTCTGACCGACCAATAACAAATAAACTTAGGTAGGTCATACTAGCGAAGAAATTACCCGACTCTCCCCTCCTAGTTCTAGTCTCACATCTCTGTCAAGGATTATATCCCTAAGCTTTGATACCAACTATGACGTCCCCAAAATAAGTATACATCACCTATTCTGAGTCGCCAAATATATGGTACATAAATCAAATACAAACTTCTTTTATACAATACAACAATAGCGTAGTTTAGAATTTTTACACGAATATTGTCTCATAGAAAGTATTCAAACTCAAATGAAGTCCTCATTACATTTATTATCACACTATTTCATAAAATAGTGAGGACTACTATAGCCACCATCTCGGACCATCACTCTATTCCCCGACTAGTCCTGGCCATGTTCTCATTTCCTGAAGAGAACAATGAAAGCAAAAGGGTGAGCTCAACTAGCCCAGTAACAAATATTATGACTAAGATAATGCAGAACAAATTATCGTTAGCCTTCAACAGTGTTAAACTAATAAAATACAATAAACATCAAGTTTAACTGCAGCAGAACAAACAATCCATTAGAAGAGTCAAGTAGAGCATGATATCTACTATCTTCTCTGATCTAAAAAGTTTTTCATCAACTTTATCACTGAGACTCAGCTTAATAAATAAACCACATCATCGAATCATCCCTGCACTACGGGCCAAAGATATTCATGTAATCATCAATGGTCATGATCATACTAACAACGGTCCATCAATGCACTACAAGCCAATGAGGACTTTTATCACATCATCTGTAACATTACGGGTTACGATTATACTGCATGATCCCAGGTCATAATCATACGAATCAACAGTCCATCTATGCACTACGACCAAAGATGACTTTCATCACAATATAAGCATGAGGATTATGATAATGATATAAGAATTCAATTAAATGAATTAAATGATAAATTTTAAAGATTTATAATTTAATTTATCCAGAATTCAATAGTGTCCAAATTGTCAACATGATACTGCTTTGTGGAGTAAAATTCAAGAATAATATTGTATAAAAAATGATTTGGACCGAAAAGAAATCAATTTTTGTCATGAATAGTACTCTGGGTGAATAGTACCCTATGAATAGTACTTTGTGAATAGTACTCGTGAATAGTACTTCGTGAATAGTACTTCATGAATAGTACCCATAAATAGTACTTTATGAATAGTACCTCGTGAATTGTACTTTGTGAATAGTACCGTATAAATGAATAGTACTCATGGACAGTACTCCGACATGAAAAGCTTAAAATTTAACAAGAATGTGCAGAAAATATCCTTGTGAAACGATACTAGATGAAGCACAAATTTCAAGGATATTCTACTAATTTTAAATAGTATAGAAGTAATACTTTAACAAAATGAGGGTATAATAAGGAATATGAGACGAAATAATATTACTCACATACTACAGAGTATGGAAGAAAATATTATTCCTTATGAATACTGAACAAAAATAATATCCCTTACCTTAGAAGAAGACTGGATACTGGAATAGTGAAGTAGTAGACTTATCTTCTTCTTTCTCTCTATAGCTTCTCTCTCTATAATTACTCTTGTGAGTCTTAGTGAATTGGTGAGAATTAAAGAAGAATGTGCTTCTATTTATAGGAAAAAATAGTTTCAATAATTGCACGTTTTGGGGCTCGAAATATTACAGTATAATACCTTCATCCTTTCCTTCATTTTTAATTTAGTCCTGTAAGTATTATCAAACTAGCACCACCTCCCCTAATAGTACATGAATGTGAATCAATAGTACATTCATGTGAATCAATAGTTCTATACATGTAAATAAAATAGTTACGGTATAGTACCTTCATCTATACCTCTATTTTTAATTTAGTCATGCAAGTATTATCAATCTTGCACCACCTCCCCTAATAGTACATGCATATGAATCAATAGTACATACATGTGAATAAATAGTTATAAGCATGTGAATTAATAGCAATTAATTGCTCATTTATCCGAATAATTACTCGATTGGTAAATATAACCTCCAGAAATCAATTATTATCGGAAGAAATGTCGATTTCCACTAACACTAATAATCCCAACACAATGGAAATTTTAATATCATCTTTAATCAACATGAACTTATTCATCATTAATATTATAACTCACAATATTTAACAACCAGATCATTCCCAAGAAAGTGGGGGCTTTCTGATAAGGATTTCTCCCTACTGGCGTGCTATTAAGTGACCAAACCTCTTATTGACACAACTTTCTAGACATTGTCAATATTGCAAATAATAATATGAATAACTTTGTCGTCTTAATTATTGATTTAATAATATAAAATATTATGCAGATGATACTGTGACAATAATTGAATCAATAATATGAGAGATATTATGCAACAATTACTGTAGCAATAACTGAGTATAACTGAGTGACTTCTCACGTAAGCATCAATAATCAATATCGTGTGCTACTATGCAACCACGCGTATTACTATTCTTTTACCACCGGGTATTTCAACAGGTTAACGGTAAAACTTTCGCCGTTATTTTTATAGAAAGATAATTCTGTCATTTTCTAACTCCGACAATCATTTCATTTATGGGGTCCACCAATGATTGTGTCGTCGTACGAATATTCCCCAACCAATCGAATATTTTATAACCACTTGCTTACTTTGCAAAATTTGTAAATATTACCCACAACTATAACATTATATCAAATCCACACCATAATATTCAAAAATATATATTTCGAGAAAAGTTAATCTTTATTCATAAAAGTTGGGGTCTTACAACCTCCCCTTCTTATGAAATTTCGTCCTCAAAATTAGGGTGCGTACCTGGTTTGTTGAAGAGGTGAGGATACATTGACTTCATTTTAGATTCTAACTCCCAGGTCATTTCTTCAACATTGTGGTTTCTCCACAAACTTTGACTTGAGGTATAACCTTAGAGCGTAGAATATGATCCTTCTTATCCAATATTTTAATAGGTTCCTCTTCATACGTTAAATCTTCTGCTATTTCATCCGGTTCTAATTCAATAATGTGGTTCGGGTCTTTCACATATTTACGTAACATAGATATGTAAAAAACGTTATGAACACGAGACATACTTGGCGGTAAGGCGAGTCTATAGGCCACAGTTCCTACTCGATAGAGGATTTTGAATGGCCCAATGAATCGAGGATTGAGCTTTCCTTTCTTTCCAAATCTTGTAACTCCTTTCCATGGAGCAACACGTACATTCGAAATCCTCCTTTTCAACAGCTCGAGCTAACCCGCACGTTACATGTCGATCTTATTTCTTTGAAAATACTTGTATTCGATGTGATTTTAGGAATTGATTACGTTCATACCATTCAATACCATCCTTGAAAAGCGAACGTGGTAGCTGACGCATTGAGTAGAAGATCATATGCGGGTAGGAGTGCGATATTGTCAACGCAAAGGCCCATTTGATATGACTTACAAAGGATGGAGATAGAGATAAAGACTACAGGGACCCACATGATGATGTCAAATATATATACGAGTGGAACTGACTTTAATCGATAAAGTTAAAGTTGCTCAAACCACGGACCTGGAGCTGATGCATATGAAGAAGAAAATGCAAGAAGGTGTTATTCTAGAAGCAAGAATTGATGAAGAAGGAATACTTCGAGTCAACTCCAGACTTTGTGTTCCTAACGACCCTGATTTAAAGTATAAAATCATGATGGAGGCAGACAACACACCATTTGTAATCCATCCCGAGAGTACCAAAATGTATCGTGATCTTCGACATACATTTTGGTGGAGCAATATGAAAAGAGAGATCGCTGAGTTCATCTTAAGGTGTTTAACGTGTCAACGAGTTAAAGCGGAGCATCAAGTGCCAAAAGGTCCATTATAACCACTTCAAATTCCAGAATGGAAGTGGGATCACATTACCATGGATTTCGTTAGTGGTCTTCCTAAGGTTTCTCAAGGCATAGATGCAATTTGGGTCATTATTGATAGATTGACCAAGTTTGCTCATTTCTTACCTATATGAGAAAATTATTCCCTTGAACGTCTTGCTCGTATATACATAAATGAGATTATAAGACTGCATGGTATGCCAGTATCCATAGTTTTTGATCGAGACCCAAGATTCACTTCACGATTTTGGGTTAGTTTGCAAAAAGCTATGGGCACAAATTTACAATTCAGTTCAATATATCATCCTCAGACGGACGGGCAGTCAGAGAGGACTATTAAAACTCTTGAAGATCTATTAAGACTCTGTGTCCTTGACTTCAAAGGAAGTTGGGATAAGTTCTTGATATTGGTGGAATTCTCCTACAACAATAGTTATCAAGCAAGTATTGGCATGGCTCCATTTTAGGTGTTGTATGGACGAAAGTGTCGTTCTCCAGTATACTGGGATGAGGTGGGTGAAACAACGTTATTGGGACCGAAATTGGTACGCATGACAACGGAAAAGATTCAAATGATCCAGCAACGTATAAAGACCTCACAAGATCGACAAAAGAGTTATGCTGATCTTCATCGAAAGGACGTGGAATTCAATGTTGGAGATCATGTGTTGTTACGTGTTGCTCCATGGAAAGGAGTTACAAGATTTGGAAGAGGAAAGCTTAATCCTCGATTCATTGGCCCATTTGAAATCCTCGATCGAGTAAGAACTGTGGCCTATAGACTCGCCTTACCGCCAAGTATGTCTCATGTTCATAACGTTTATATATATATATATATATATATATATATATATATATATATATATATATATATGTTATGTAAATATGTGGAAGACCCGAACCACATTATTGAATTAGAACCAGACGAGATAACGGGATATTTAGCGTATGAAGAGGTACCTGTTAAAATCTTGGATAAGAAAAAACATATTCTACACTCCAAGGTTATACCTCAAGTCAAAGTTTTGTGGAGAAACCACGATGTTAAAGAAATGACCTGGGAGTTAAAATTTGAAATGAAATCAAGGTATCCTCACCTCTTTGACATACCAGGTACGTACACTAATTTCGAGGAAGAAATTTCATAAGAAGGGGAGGTTGTAAGACCCCAACTTTTATGAATAAAGATTAATTTTTTTCAAAATATATTTTTTGAAGATTATGGTGTATATTTGATATAATGTTATACTTGCGGATAATATTTATAAATTTTGCAAAGTAAGCAAGTTGTTATAAAATATTCCTTTGGTCGGGAAATATTCATTTTGTCGGGGAATATCCGTACGACGGCACAATTATTAGTGGACCCCACAATGGAATTGCTGTCAGAGTTAGAAACCGACAGAAATAACTTTTTATAAAAATAACGACGAAAATTTTACCGTTAATTATTGAAATACTCTGTGATAAAAGTACAGTAATACGCGTGGTTGCATAGTAGCACACGATATTAATATTGATGCTTACGTGAGAAGTCACTTAGTTATACTCAATTATTGCTACAGTAATTACTGTTCAATATTTTATTTTATTAATTCAATAATTGCTACGTTAATATTTTATATTATTGATTCAATAATTGTCATTGCACAATATTTCAAATTATCAAATCAATAATTCATATTATTTGAATAATATTATTAGATAGCATTATTGACAATGTCTAGAAAGTTCTGTCGAGGAAAGGAGTTTGATCACCTAATTGCGCGCCAATAGGGAGAAATCCTTATCGGAAAGCCCCCTCTTTCCTAGGAACGACCTGATTGTCAATATTGTAGTTCTGTAATATTATTTGTAAATAATAAGTTGTTGATATATATGATAAGGAAATATTTATTTAATGTGGATTTAAAAGGAAGAATTTTTAGCATGTGACATTTATTTAAAGTTGGTATTTTATCTTTTCCGATAAAATAATCTATTCAAATATATTATTATAATATTACATTATAGTAGTATGATGTGATTATATAATAGCATGATTTTTTTTTGAATGGTAGCATTATTATATTAAATTTATGGTATAACAGTAAAATGAGGTGGAAGAAAACAAATTGAATTTGAATTCTGATGATGTCATCGGAATGATGAGGTAAGCAATGATGTCATCAGAACGATGAGGTAAGCAATGATGTCATATGATCGACGATGTAAGCGATGATGTCATAAATTATGGTGAAAAGACTATTTTACCCTTACTTTGCCAAGCCTATAAATAGAAGCTCATTTCTTCATTATTTTTTACCAATTCATTCAAGCTATAGAGAGAGAAAGTATAGAGAGAATAAGAGAGAAAGAAGAAGAGTATTTTGTTACTACATTATTGTAGTATCCAATCTCCTACTAAGGTAAGGGGTATTATTTCTTTCGTATTCGTAAGTGATATTATTCTTATTCAATATTCATAAGAAATAATATTTTTTTCCATACTCTGAAGTATGTAAGTAATATTATTTCATTTCATATTCCTAATTCTACACTTATGTTGATAAGTATTGCTTCTATACTCCATGAAATTAGTAGAATATCCTTGATATTTGCACTTCATCCAGTATCTTTTCATGGAAATATTATTCTGAGCATTCTTGATAATTTTTAATCTTTTCATGTTGGGATACTATTCACGCGTTACTATTCCTGAAGTACTATTCACGGGGTACTATTTACTCTGGTACTATTCACTTGGGTACTATTCATGACAAAAATTAATTTTTTCGGTCCAAATCATTTTTGATACAATATTATTCTTGAATTTTACTCCACAAAGCAGTATCATGTTGACAATTTGGACATTATTGAATTATGGATAAATTGAATTATAAATCTTTAAAATTTATCATTTGCTTTCATTTAATTGAATTCTTATATCATTGTCATCATCCTCATGCTTATATTGTGATGAAAGTCATCTTTGACCCGTAGTGCATAGATGGACTGTTACTTTGTATGATTATAACCAGGGATTATTTAGTATAATCATGACCTGTAATGTTACAAATGATGTGGTAAAAATCCTCATTGACCCGCAGTGCATTAATGGACAGTTGTTGGCATGATCATGACCATTGATGATAACACGAATATCTTTTGGCCCGTAGTGCTTCGATAATTCGTGGACGTGATACTAATGAATATCCTTGGCCCGTAGTGCATGGATAATTCAGTGATATGGATTATTTATTAAGCTGAGTCTCAGCGATAAAATTGATGATAAACTCTTAAATCATAGAAGATAATAGATCTCATGTTCTACTTAACTCTTCTAATGGGCTGCTTGTTCCGCTGCAGTTAAACTTGATGTTTATTATATTTTATCAATTTAACACCATTGAAGGCTAAGGATAATTTATTTTGCATTATCTTAGTCATAATATTTCTTACTGGGCTATTTGAGCTTATCCTTTTGTTTTCATTGTTCTCTTCAGGAAATGAGAACATAGCCGGGACTAGTCGGGGAACAGAGTGATGATCCGAGATGGTGGCTATAGTAGTCCTCACTATTCTATGAAATAGTGTGATAATAAATATAATTAGGACTCCATTTGAGTTTAAATACTGTCTAGAAGACAATATTCGTGTAAAAACTCTCAGCTATGCTTTTGTCGTATTGTATAAAAGAAGTTTGTATTTGATTTCTGTATAATATATATGACGACTCAGAATGGGTGATGTATACCTATTTTGGGGGCGTCACACGTTAACTATTGAATTATCCGGTGATTAAAGTACAGTAATACAGTATAGATTATTGATGCTTACGTGAGAAGTCACTCAGTTTTATTCAATTATTCACCGATAATTCACGTGATAGTATCTCACGTTATTTGATTCAATTATTGTTACAATATTTTATATTATTAAATCAATAATTGAGATGACAAGTTAGTCATATTATTATTTGCATAATTAACAATGTCTAGAAAGTTCTGTCGAGGAAAGGGATTTGGTCACCTAATTGCGCGCCAATAGGGATAAATCCTTATCAGAAAGCCTCATCTTTCCTGGGAATGATCTGGTTGTTAATATTGTGAGTTATAATAATGATGAATAAATGTTGTTAAAAATATTGAGGGGATTTTTATGAAATATTTGTTATAAATTTTGATTGTTATTTGGACCCCCGTTTACCCATGTTTCAAAATAATCAGTAGAAAGTTATTCAGAGTATATATTTATATATTATAAAAGGTGGGGCCCACATGTAATGATGACATATGGTGGGGTCCACGTGTGGAGGATTTTTTATTTGTGGAGGAAGTGTCAGGAATGGAATGGTCATGGGAGTATATATGATATATATATATATATATATATATATATATATATATATTGTAACAAGTTTTGTTTTTTTTATGAAAAATAGAATATATTATATTTTATTTTGCATAGTGTCTGCATAGTATTTACATAGTGACTGCATAATGAATTTCAGAAAAATCAGATGGTTTTGTTCGGCGCCCGTGAAAAGAAAAAAAAATATACTGTGCAGTTCGTGATTTTTATTTTCAAATAGTATCCTTCCATTCTCCTATAAATATTATGCTTAGTTTAAAATTAAAAATCACACAAGAATCAGAGAATTCTTCTTCTATAATATTGAGCGTATTTCTTTAGAGTTTTAAGAAGCTTTGAGCGTAGAAAATAGTGAAAATTTTCTTCAAAAATATCCCCGCTATACTAGCTGGAATACTCTCCTTTTTAAGGTAAGGGATATTATTTTTGTTCAATACTCATAAGAAATAATATTTTCTTCAATACTATGTAGTATGTAAGTAATATTATTTCGTTTCAGATTTCGAATTCTACACTCATTTTTTAAGTTTTGGCTTCTATACTCCATGAAATTTGTAGAATATCCTTGAAATTTGCACTTCATCCAGTATTTTTTCCATGGAAATATTATTCTGAGCATTCTTGATAAGTTTTAACTTTTTCATACCGGAGTACTATTCACGTGGTACTATTCACTTAGGTACTATCCACCCGGGGTACCATTCATGACAAAAATTGATTTCTTTTCGGTCCAAATTATTTTTGATACAATATTATTCTTGAATTTTATTCCACAAAGAAGTTTCATGTTGACAATTTGGACGTTTTTTAATTCTGGATAAATTAAATTATAAATCTTTAAAAATTTATCCTTTGCTTTCATTTAATTGAATTTGTATATCATTGTTATCATCCTCATGCTTATATTGTGATGAAATTCATCTTTGGCCAGTAGTGCATAGATGGACTGTTGATTGGTATGATTATGACCAGGGATTATTCGGTATAATCATGACCATAATGTTATAAATGATGTGGTAAAAGTCTTCATTGGCCCGTAGTGCATTGATGGACAGTTGTTGGCATGATTATGACCATTGATGATTACACGAATATCCTTCCCCCGTAGTGCATGGATAATTCGTGGACTTGATACTAATGAATATCCTTGGACCGTAGTGCAGGGATGATTCGATGATGTGGATTATTTATTAAGCTGAGTCTCAACAATAAAAATTATGATAAACTTTTTAAATCATAGATGATAGTAGATATCATGCTCTACTTGACTCTTCTAATGGATTGCTTATTCTACTATAGTTAAACTTGATGTTTATTATAATTTATCAGTTTAACACCATTGAAGGCTAACGATAATTTATTCTGCATTATCTTAGTCATAATATTTCTTTTACTGGGCTAGTTGAGCTCACCCTTTCACTTTCATTGTTCTCTTAAGGAAATAAGAACATAGCCGGGACTAGTCGGGAAATGGAGTGACGGTCCGAGATGGTTGTTTTAGTAGTCCTCACTATTTAGTGTGGTAATAAATGTAATGAGGGTTGAATTTGAGTTTGGATATTGTCTATGAGACAATATTCGTGTAAAAACTCTTAGCTCATGTTGTATAATTAAGTTTGTATTTGTATTATGTACCATGTATTTGGTGATTCAAGATGGGTGATGTATACCTTTTTTGGGGGGCATCATAGTTGGTATCAAGGCTTAGGGATATGATCCCTGAATAAGATGTGAGACTAGAACTAGGAGGGGAGAGATGGGTAATTCCTTCGCTAGTATGACATACTTAAGTTTATTTGTTATTTAATTGGTCGGTCAGAATAAAGGGATAATATTTGGCATGTCAATTAACCCTTGTTTTGTGGTAGTGTTTGAAAATGGCATATAAAAATGTTGAGATAAGCAATGGAGCACAGGAGACCGTTGAGTCACCACAGATCAATACCCAGGATAATGTGAATCAGGAAGGCAATAATCCTCAGGTAAACAACAACACCGACCAAATGATGAACGATAGAATGTTTAGGAGCTTTTTGCAATACGTGCAACATTAGGCAAGAGAGCCACTTGTGCAAAATGCAGGTAGAAACACTGACAACTCTCGAATGGTCACCGCTAAGCAGTTCAAGGAGCTGGGACCACCGGAGTCTTTTAGAAAGTCAGAACCACTTAAGGCATAGACGTGGATAAAGCATATCACCAAGATATTTGATGTCTTAGGATGCTTCGAGGAGCAAAAGGTTCCCTTTGCCACTTTATATTGTGAAGAGAGGTAGATTACCGGTGGGAATCTATAAAGCGTACTCAACCTGCCGCACTGAAGGTGTCTTGGGAGAAGTTCCAAGAACTGTTCAACCACAAGTACTTTCCCGAAAGTATTCATCACATGAAGGAGGTGGAGTTTATCAAACTAGAGCAAAACAATATGACCGTGTCGCAGTACGAAGCTAAGTTTGCCGAGTTGTCCCAATTTGCGACCCACTTGGTTTATAATGAGGAGGGAATGACGCGAATGTTGCTGCGAGATTTGAAACCTGAAATAAGTCAATACCTCATTTCTCAAAAACTGTGTTTATATTCAGATGTTGTAAATAGGGCTCAATTATTGGAACGTGATAATGAGTCAGCCCAACCAAGAGATTGCAGCTGACAAAGCGATACTACCAGTGGTAACAGTCATCGAAGTGGTGACAACAAACGTGGAGGAAATCAACATGCCAGGAATGATAACCACTTCGTTGGTAATCATGGATAAGCCAATAAAAGTTGAAATTTCAAGAAGAGGAGATTCAATAATGATGGAAAGACATCATCACTAGCACCCATTGTTAAAGAAGGAGAACGATCACCGATCGTGTGCTACAAATGCGGAGGGAAGGGACGCATCTGTCAAAATTGTACTCAGCAATCCAAAATATGTTACAATTGTGGAAGAGAAGGTCACCTAGCCCAATTTTGTCGTGCAGTGAAGCCAATTCCAGCTGGGATGGAGGCACCAAAGGCCGTCCCAGAGAAGTCAAAGTCGGTAGTTCAAGGAAAAGCGTTTGTCGTGACCTCCCAAAAAGCGAGGAATCCAAACGAGGTTTTCACGGGTAAGCTAATCATAAACTCTAGCAAAGTCTATACCTTATTTGATACCGGTTCTACCCATTCTTTTATTTCTCCTACTTGCGCTCAACGTTTAAATTAACTTCGGAGAAATTAGACTTTGACTTATCTGTTGAAACTCCGTTGGGAGAAACCTTCATTACAACCACTGGTGGACCTCACAACGGAATATTCGATTGGTATAAAATATTTGATTGGTCGGGAAATATTCGTTTGAACAGGGAATATTCGTACGACGGCACAATCATTGGTGGACCTCACAATTAATTTCATTTCGGAGTTAGAAAACGCATGTAAATATCTTTTTTATAAAAATAACGCATTTAAAGTTTTAGCGTTAACTGTTGAATTACCCGGTGATAAAAGTATAGTAATACGCGTGGTTTAATAGTCACTCAGTTATATTCAATTATTACTACAGTAATTGCTGCATAGTATCTCACGTTATTGATTTAATTATTGTCACAATATTTTATATTATTAAATCAATAATTGAGACGACAAAGTTATTCATATTATTATTTGCATTATTGACAATGTCTAGAAATTTCTGTCGAGGAAAGGGGTTTGGTCACCTAATTGCACGCCAATAGGGAGAAATCCTTATCGGGAAGCCCCTCTTTCTTGGAAATGATCTGGTTGTTAATATTGCAAGTTATATTATTGATGAATAAATGTTGTTAAAAATATTGAGGGGATTTTTATGAAGTATTTGTTGTAAGTTTTTGCGTATTATTTGGACCCCCATTTACTCATTTTTTAAAATTGTCGGTAGAAAGTTATCTCAGTTTTGTTTTATTACTTATATATATATAAGTTAATGTCGAATATATATATATATATATATATATATATATATATATATATATATATATATATATATATATATAAGTAAGTTGTTTTTATGAAAAATAGAATATATTATATTATATTATGCAAGTGTTTGCATAGTGACTGCATAGTAAAATAAAAAAAAAATAGACGAATTTGATTTTGTCCTTGAATTCTAAACTGTTGCATCTGTGATTTTTCTTAATAGTACCCCTTCCATTCTCCTATAAATAGAATGCTTAGTTTAGAAATGAAAATCACACCAGAATCAGAAAATTCTTCTTCTATAATATTGAGCATATTTCTTTAGAGTTTAAGGAAGCTTTAAGCGTAGAAAATAGTATAAGTTTTCTTCAAGAATATCCCCGCCCTACCAGTCAGAAGTACTTTCTTTTTAAGGTAAGGGATATTATTTTTGTTCAATATTCGTATGAAATAATATTTTCTTCCATACTTTGTAGTATGTAAGTAATATTATTTCATTTTAGATCTGAATTCTACACTCATTTTGTTAAGTATTTCTTCTATACTCCTTCAAATTAGTAGAATATCCTTGAAATTTACGCTTCATCTAGTATCTTTTTATAGAAATATTATTCTAAGCATTCTTGATATTTTTTAATCTTTTCATGTCGGGGTACTATTCACGAAGTACTATTCCCCCGAGGTAATATTCATGATAAAATTTCATTCCTTTTCGGTCCAAATTATTTTTGATACAATATTATTCTTGAATTTTATTCCACAAAACGGTATCATTTTGACAATTTGGACATTATTAAATTCTGGATAAATTAAATAATAAATCTTTAAAATTTTTCCTTGCTCTCATTTAATTGAATTCTTATATCATTGTCATCATCCTCATGCTTATATTGTGATGAAAGTCATCTTTGGCCCGTAGTGCATAGATGGACTGTTGATTGGTATGACTATGACCAGGGATTATTCGGTATAATCATGATCAACCTGTAATGTTACAAATTATGTGGTAAAAGTCCTCATTGTCCCGTAGTGCATTGATGGACAGTTGTTGGCATTATCATGACCATTGGTGATAACATGATTATCCTTGGCCCGTAGTGCATAGATAATTCGTGGGTGTGATATAAATGAATATCTTTGGCCGTTGTGCATGGATAATTTAGTGATGTGAATTATTTATTGAGACGAGTCTCAACGATAAAATTGATGATAAACTTTTTAAATCATAGAAGATAGTAGATATTATGCTATACTTGACTCTTTTAATGGATTGCTTGTTCCGCTGCAGTTAAACTTGTTGTTTATTGTATTCTATCAGTTTAACACTGTTAAAGGCTAACGATAATTTATTCTGCATTATCTTAATCATAATATTTCTTACTAGGCTAGTTGAGCTCACCCTTTTGCTTTCATTGTTCTCTTCAAGAAATGAGAACGTAGCAGGGACTTGTCGGGGAATGGAGTGACGGTCTGAGATGGTGGCTGTAGTAGTCCTCACTATTTTATAAAATAGTGTGTTAATAATTGTAATGAGGACTCCATTTGAGTTTGGATATTGACTAGAAGACAAATTCGTATCAAAACTCTCAGCTCATGTTGTATAATTAAGTTTGTTTTTGTATTATGTACCATGTATTTGGCGATCCAAGATGGGTGATGTATACCTATTTTGGGGGCGTCACATTCAGATTGAAAGTGTCCAAGATTGTGGCACTTAAAGCATTCCAATGTTACTTTATTGTAGGGTTGGCGTTTCCCTCTTCCTCTTCCTCTGCCTCTGTACGCACCTCGACCCCGTCCTCTTGCACCAAATTTGTCTTCATAACTGATCTTGAGTGCTTGTTCTTATCCCATATGTCACTGGAATTTTTGTTCACGAAAAATCAGAGAACTCTGCAGCTCATCAATGGAAAGTTAATCGATGTCTTTGGACTCCTCAATCTAGCAAACAACATAATTAAACTTCTCACTCAGCGATCTGAGAATTTTCTCCACCACTGTGACATCTTGCATCTGTTCCCCATATATTCTCATCTTGTTGGCCACTGACAACACTCTTGAAAAATACTCAGAGACTCCTTCTCCAATCTTCATTTCTAGGATTTTAAAGTCTTTGCGAAGAGCTTATAAATGTGACTTGTTGACCCTAGCACTCCCTTCAAACTTCATCTTTATAGACTCCCAAATTTGTTTGGAAGTTTTCTTCACAAGAATGGTCTCCAATATCGTCCGATCTATAGCCTGAAAAAGAAAGTTTTTCACTTTCAGATCTTTCAGTTTCAATTCTTCTAGCCTCTTCCACTGTGCTTCTTGTCTACATCGATCCACTTGCTGGCTCCTCGTAGCCAGTCTCCACTGGCCCCCATAATTCATAAGATCGCATAAAATTCTCCATCAACATGCTCCAATGGTCATAGTGACCATCAAAGCGAGGAATGGATGGCTGCACAAAATTCCCTTCGGTAGTCATCTTTTTGTTCTTTTGCAAGAACGCCAAAAGCGGCTTTGCTTTGATTTTTTTCAGCCCAATGGGAGCTCCGATACGAGAATATTAAGAATAGAAATACAAAATAAATAGTACTTATAGCTCGAAATGACTTACCTTTTATTTAACAATCTTAGGCTTATAAATATACTTTTACAAACTTAACAGAATGAGATGAAATAGCTCACATTCTCAACTACTCAACGTGATGACTGCAACTAGAAAAATCAGGAAACACTAACCAAGTACCCTAAAGACTAGGACTTATCTAGGACATATTCAAATAGAAAACAACAACTTTCTCTTCATATTATTAATTATTTAAAACTTAAAGTTATTTACATGATTTATTGGCTTGAAGATTTAATTAATTGGATTAATTACATTAAAAAACTTTGCAAGAAATCAATATATAGGTGCTTAAACTTTTTTACTTTTTACAACATATAACATAATGTTTTAACTAAGACATTGACTTTAATGTCTTTAATTTTTTATAAATTAAATCTTTTGACCAGTAAAATATAATAATTGATCCGAATGAGAGTCTTTTGAATAATCTTATTTTTAAATACCTTTGAAAGTACAGATTTGACCCATATAAATACCTCTAAAATATGTCCCTCCAAGTTACCCACCACTTCTTATTTTTAAATCCTTTAAATGCTTCGGTTTATTCAGCCAATTCATTCTTATCTGGCATGTGGAACTATCATATTGTCCTGGGTTAAATGTGGCACTACCGAATTTTGTACATGGGTTAAATACCCTACAGATTTCAGAGGTATTTACATGGGTCAAATCTGACCCAGCACATATTTCACCCACTTTTAAAAATCCTTCAAATTCTACAAATGCTTGATCTTTAGTTTTCAAGAATAAGACCCATGTAAATTTTGAGAAGTCATCAACAATAACAAATTCATAAAAATTATTCCCTAGACTAGTCTGTGTGATGTAACAACCCCTTTCCAAAATTGAAAGAAAATAAAGGTTACACATAAAACATAACAAAACGAAATGAAAACTCTATGCCACATAAAAATGGTCTCATAGCCCAAAAATGTCACAAGATAAATCATAAAAATGCCACACTGGCTCAAACCACAATCTAAGGTAATTATTAAAAATTCCAATAAACTGATATATCAAGCCAAAATAAAATATTTTTAACCCATTGGAATGAAGGGTGCCCTTGATCCCCCTGATTACCTGCCGGGAGAAAAACACAGCATGAGCCAAATTGTAAGACTCTAAATTTTATGAAATGAAAGTATTCAATTTTCTTATAATTATTATTTTATTTAGTAAATGGTTAAATTGATAAATGTTAAAGTTAAGGGTGACATTTGAAAATTTTGCAAAGTAAGCAAGCTGATATAAAATATTCGTTGTGACGGGGAATATTTGATTGGTCGGGGAATATTCGTTTTAACAGGGAATATTCGTACGACATCACAATCATTGGTGGACCCCAAAACGGAGGTACTGTCGTAATTAGAAAATGACTGAAATATTTTTAAAAATAACGGCGAAAGTTTTACCATTAAACTGTTGAACTACCCGGTAGTAAAAGTATAGTAATACGCGTGGTGGCATAGTAGCACGCGGTATTGATTATTGATGCTTATATGAGAAGTCACTCAGTTATACTCAATTATTGCTACAGTAATTGGTGCAAAATATCTCTCATATTATTGATTCAATTATTGTCACAGTATCAATATTTTTAAATCAATAATTGACACGAAAAAGTTATTCATATTATTATTTGCAATATTGATAATGTCTAGAAAGTTCTGTCGAGGAGAGGTTTGGTCACCTAATTGCGCGCCAATAGGGAGAAATCCTTATCGGAAAGCCCCCTCTTTCCTGGGAATGATCTGGTTGTTAAATATTATGAGTTATAATATTAATGATGAATAAGTTCGTATTGATTAAAGATGAAATTGATATTTCCATTGTGTTGGGATTATTAGTGTTAGTAGAAATCGACATCTATTTCGATAATAATTGATGTCTGGAGGTTATATTGACCAATTGGGTAATTAATTGGATAAATGACCAATTAATTGCTATTAATTCACATGTTTATAACTATTTATTCACATATGTGTACTATTGATTCACATGCATATACTATTAGGGGAGGTGGTGCAAGATTGATAATACGTGCATGACTAAATTAAAAATGGAGGTATAGATGAAGGTACTATACTGTAACTATTTTTTCACATGTATAGAACTATTGATTCACATGAATGTACTATTGATTCAAATGATGTACTATTAGGAGAGGTGGTGCAAGTTTGATAATACTTGCAGGACTAAATTAAAAATGAAGGAAAAGATGAAGGTATTATACTGTAATATTTTGAGCCTCAAAACGTGCAATTATCGAAACTATATTTTCCTATAAATAGAAGCGCATTCTTCTTTCATTCTCACCAATTCACTAAGATTCACAAGAGAAATTATAGAGAGAGAAGCTGTAGAGAGAAAGAAGAAGAGAAGTCTGCTACCTCACTATTCCAGTATCTAGTCTTCTTCTGAGGTAAGGGGTATTATTTCTTTCATATTCGTAAGGGATATTATTATGTTCAGTATTCATATGAATTATATTTTCTTCCATACTCTGTACTATATGAGTAATATTATTTCGTCTCGTATTCCGGATTATACCCTCATTTTGTTAAAGTATTGCTTCTATACCCCGTGAAATTAGTAGAATATCCTTGAAATTTTTGCTTCATCTAGTATCATTTCACAAGGATATTCTCTACACATTTTTGTTAAATTTTAAGTTTTTCATGCCGGAGTACTGTCCATGAGTACTATTAATTTATACGGTACTATTCACAAAAGTACTATTCACGGGTAATATTCACAAAGTACTATTCATAAAGTGCTATTTATGAAGTACTATTCACGAGTTCTATTCATAAAATACTATTCATTGGGTACTATTCACGAGGTATTGTTCACCGGAGTACTATTCATGATAAAAATTAATTTCTTTTCGGTCCAAATCATTTTTGATACAATATCATTCTTGAATTTTACTCCACAAAGCAGTATCATGTTGGTAATTTAAACATTATTGAATTATGGATAAATTAAATTATAAATCTTTAAAAATTTATCCTTTTCTTTCTTTTAATTGAATTCTTATATCATTGTCATCGTCATCATGCTTATATTGTGATGAAAGTCATCTTTGGCTTACGTGCATAGATGGACTGTTGATTGGTATGATTATGACTAGGGATTATTCGGTATAATCATGACACGTAATTGTGACGCCCCCAAAATAGGTATACATCACCCATCTTGAGTCGCCAGATATCACACTATAAAAATCAAATACAAACTTCATTTATACAACTATTGAACTGTCATGCAGAGTACGACAACAGATAAGTTGTGAGTTTTAATACAAATATATGTAACTCTCATGGTGCCTCGACCACAACCTTACAATGATATTTTACATAAAAGTACAGTCAAAAACTGTTTTAGAAATTAAAATCTTTGGGAAGTACTCAAGGAAACCTTCGTACATGGGAGGCCATGCGTCTGATAGATATCATATGTCCACATAATTATCTTTGGTTGACCCAAAAATTCCCAAAGAAAAACAAGAAGATTACTATCATCTTCTTTCCAATGGTGAGTCTTCTCCTGACATATAACTATCTCCGTTGTCTCCAAGTGAAAATTATATTTCAAATAAACTCCAAGATCATATAGGTAGTGCTCGTAGATATACTCAGCAAGTGGATGTGCACAACCATGTCTTATGATAACCCGAGGTTGTATGTCATTAGACATCTTGTATAATAGTGGCAAAACACCCTTCCAAAGTTGGGTTCACCTCACCCTATTCGGTTCATCAAAATTAAATATCAAATGACGATACAATACGACAAACTTATCTAAAGTTCTCAACAAAATTATTTCCATACTATTTAGGGAGAACCTCAATGACTATAGACCACCGTTCTAATCCTCTTAATACCGCTCGACCCAACCTACACTTTTTTATTACCTAAAAGGAATTGTGAAGCAAAAAGGATGAGCACAACTAGCCCAAGAAAGAATATCATGACTAAAGATAATTAAATTATCAATAGCTTTAATCAATAATAAATCAGATATTTAGAACATATGGTAGATGATAAAACTTTTCAACCATAGTTGCAGCGGAACGAGCAATCCATTAGAAGAGTCAAATAGACCATCAGGTCTATTATATTCTCCATGTTAAAAGTCCACCAATAATATTTTATCCGTGTAACATCAATCAACAATTCATGTCCACAATCATATGAATAACTCATAATCATAATTGTGATTCTAAATTCCTCTTCGCACCCAGGACAAAGATAATTTTCATCACTTATCTTCACCTGAAACATCAAAAATCATGGTTATACCAAATCATAATTCTTGTTCATAATCATACTAATAAATTCATCTTTGCACTACAGCCAAAGATATTCATTAATAATTCATCTTTGCACTACAGGCCAAAGACATACAACTGTATTTTAGAAGAGTCAAGTAGAGTATGATATCTACTATCTTTTATTTACGAATTAAAAGTGTATAATCAATATTTTATCATTTGAGACTCAAATTTTAATAAATAATCCACATCATCGAATCATCCCTGCACTACGGCCAAGGATATTCATGTAATCATCAATGGTCATGATTATACTAAAAAATCCCTGGTTATAATCATACCAATAACTGTCCATCAATGCACTACAGGCCAATAAGGACTTTTATCACATCATTCGTCACATTACGGTCATGATTTTACCGAATAATTCCTGGTCATAATCATACCAAGTCCATTCATGCACGTAAGCCACAGATGACTTTCATCACAATATAAATATGAGAATGATGACAATGATATAAGCATTAATCAAACAAAAATAAGGATAAATATTAAAGACTTTAATTTATCCAAATATTAATAATCACGTAATAAACTCATAATCTAATATTGTTAATATTATAATAATATTTTAATCACTTCTTAAACTTATAAACAATTTATTTTAATTGTTTACACATTACCAAATAATGCATTTAATCATTCATAAATGTCATACTCATAAGATTTCATCACCAATGATCAAATCCCTTATCAAAAATCTATATATACCCTATATAGGATTCTCAAGCCATAAAATCCTATTTTCCAATCTTGTTACTTCACATAACATATTTAACTCATTTACTCATAACTAGATTATTTTCATGAAAAATACCAAATCAGTCCCAAAAATATTTCTTTTCTGGGATTTAGCAGAATATAGTCTCATATTGAACATATATGTTTCTCGGAATTTTTAAAATTCATTTACTATTTTTCAAAAATTAATTTCTAATTAATTCCTTAATAAATTAGTTACCTCAAGTTTAACTCCAGAAATTCCCAAATCTTGGCAGGATCTTACACATGTTAACTTGAGCTTCCAGTTTAAATTTCATGGTCATCGGAGTTATAGAACTCCGATTATAGCGTTTTGTCAAAAAAACCTAAATATTGAAATAGTCATAACTTGTTCATTTTAAGTCGGAATGAACTCATTTTTGGACAGAAGATACTTTATACCATATATTTTCATGTCCCAAAAGGCCGGAATTTATTTCACAAGCTAAGTAGCCAAAAATTCCCTTTTAAACTTCTGGGCAGTAGCCTTTTTGTAATTTACAATTTTTGACTCCTTTACTAAAATCAGTCCACACGAAAATCTACAACACCTTTTCCAGTGATTCCACTTGAATAAGTTAGAAAACTCATAGATCTAACTCTAGAACTCGACCACACTCAAAAATTTGAAATATAATAGGAGATATGGTCAATTGAATTTCATGTTCTATTTTCACCAAAATCTGATTTTCAACCCTTTGTGATTTCTAAGAAACTTTCATGTTTTCACATAATAACCAACATAAATCATCATAACACTTACTAATACTACATATACCAATGATTTTCATCTGTCCAATGCTTTTATTATGACTTTTATCATAATCCACGTAAACAGATCATTTCCACAATTTAATAAGGAATGAATACAAAGGATCATTCACCATGCATGTGATAATCCACATAGACATGTTATTCCAATAGAATAATAAAGAATGGAATAACAGAAGAATTCACCATGCATGCGATAGACCGCACAGACATGTTATTCTCAACAGAATAATAAATAATGGAACCAATGGAACGCACGCATGTGATATTCCTGCGTAATAATAAATAATGGAACTAAGTCCCACAGAACGCATGCATATGATATTAGATGTAATAATAAATAATGATATAATAGAAGAATTTCACCATGTATGCAGATTACATAAACAAAGTTATTCCAATAAAATAATAAGAATGAAATAACAAAGAATTCACCGGGCATGCGATATAATCACGCATGCATAAAGTTATTCCAATGTAATAATAAAGAATGGAATAATGTAAGTTCTCTTCATGAATATGAAAGAAATAATACCCTTTACGAGTAGTACAACAAATAATATCCCCTACCTTAGAAGAAACTGGATATAGTGAAGTAGCAGAATATTTTTCTTCTTTCTCTCTAGAGTTTCAGTGAATTCGTAATAAATAATGAAGGAATGAGCTTCTATTTATAGGAGAATGGACTGAATAGTAATTAATTCATGAACGGTCCAGATTAATTTACTTTTAAACGAACGGTCCATATTGGTTTACTATTAAAACTTAAAGCAACGGTCCATACAGATTTACTGTTAAAACTTTAACCCAGCGATCCATATTGATTTATTATTATAACTTTCCACCAGCAATCCATATTGATTTACTATTATATCTTCAACCAACTATTCAAAAATTAGCACATCTCCTCATGGAATAATATTGTACCCAAAATGATTTGGTCCAAAAAGAAATATATTTCTTGGTGAATAGTAACCCGTGAATAGTAAATTGTGAATAGTAACTCGTAATAGTACTCGAGCATGAAAAGTACAGAATAATTCGATTTAACAATATAACCTCCAGACATCAATTATTATCGAAATAAATGTCGATTTCCACTAACACAAATAATTCCAACACAATGGAACTATAAAATTCATCTTTAATCAACACGAAGTTATTCATCATTAATATTATAATTCACAATATTTAACAATCGAAGTCGTTCCTGTGAAAGAGGGCTTTCGATAAGAATTTCTCCTTATTGGCGCACAATTAGGTGACCAAACCTCTCCTTGACATAACTTCTAGACATTGTCAATATTGCAAATAATAATATGAATAATTTTGTTATCTCAATTATTGATTTAATAATATATCATATTATGCAGATGATACTGTAACAATAATTGAATCAATAATATGAGAGATATGATGCAGCAATTACTGTAGCAATAATTGAGTATAAATGAGTGACTTCTCACGTAAGCATCAATAATCAATACCGTAGTGCTCTATGCAACCACGCCAGTATCGCATACTTTTTACTACCGGGTAGTTCAACAGCTTTTTAACTGTAACACCTCCGTAGTTATATTTTATAGAAAGATAATTTTGTCGTTTTCTAACTACGACAATACTTCCGTTGTGGGGTACACTAATGATTGTGTCGTCGTACGAATATTCCCTGTTAAAACGAATATTCACCGACCAATCGAATATTATATAACCACTTGCTTACTTTGTAAAATTTATAAATATCACCATTAACTTTAATCATTTTATCAGTTTAACCATTTACTAAATAACATAATAATTATAAGAAATTTAAATACTTTTATTTCATAAAATTTGGGGTCTCACAGTAATGTTACAAATGATGTGGTAAAAGTCCTCATTTGCCTGTAGTGCATTGATGGACAATTGTTGGTATGATTATGACCAGGGATTATTCGGTATAATCATGACTATTGATGATTACATGAATATCCTTGGCTCGTAGTGCAGGGATGATTCGATGATGTGGTTTATTTATTAAGCTGAGTCTCGACGATAAAGTTGATAAAAAAAACTTTTTAAATCATAGAAGATAGTAGATATCATGCTCTACTTGACTCTTCTAATGGATTGCTTGTTCCGCTGCAGTTAAACTTGATGTTAATTGTATTTTATCAATTTAACAATGTTGAAAACTAACGATAATTTATTTTGCATTATCTTAGTCATAATATTTCTTACTGGCTAGTTGAACTCACCCTTTTTGCTTTCATTGTTCTCTTCAGGAAATAAGAACGAAGCCGGGACTAGTCTGGAAACGGAGTGATGGTCCGAGATGGTGTTATGGTAGTCTTCACTATTCTATAAAATAGTGTGATAATAAATGTAATGAGGACTTCATTTGAGTTTGAATACTGTCTGTGAGACAATATTCGTGTAAAAACTCTAAGCTACGCTGTTGTCGTATTGTATAAAAGAAGTTTGTATTTGATTTATGTACCATGTATTTGGCTTCTCAGAATGGGTGATGTATACCTATTTTGGGGGTGGCACACAAATTCCCAATACGGATATAGAATACAAGAATGATGAACTGAAATAACTAACTCAATTTAATGAACTGAACTGAAATGAACAAAACTAACACAACGAAATAATAGGCTGAATCAAATGGCTAGGTGTTATTTCATATCGAACTCAGAACAAAACAAAAATATACCTTGCTATTAGAGAATTAAATACAAAAGATTGTTATATCCTTGTATTTATGTGTAATCCCATAATTCTTGCAATTAGTATCCTTGTAATTAATTGTAATCCAGTAATTCTAGCAATTAGTATCCTTGTAATTAATTGTAATCCTATATATATATATGATAGTTTCCTATTTAGGTACTTGGGAAACACTCAATCTTGTATATATATACTCTGTAAGACCCCAACTTTTATGAATAAAGATTTAATTTTCTCGAAATATCTTTTTGAATAATAAGGTGTGAATTTGTTATAATGTTATAGTTATGGGTAATATTTACAAATTTCACAAAGTAAGAAAGTTGTTATAAAATATTCAATTGATCGGGGAATATTCGTTTTAACAGGGAATATTCGTACAACGGAACAATCATTGGTGGACCCCACAACGGAATTACTGTCGGAGTTAGAAAACAACAGAAATATTTTTTATAAAAATAACGGCGAAAGTTTTACCGTTAACTGTTGAAATACCCGATGATAAAAGTACAGTTTTACGCGTGGTTGCATAGTAGCACACAGTATTGATTATTGATGCTTACGTGAGAAGTCACTCAGTTATACTTAATTATTGCTACAGTAATTTTTGCATAGTATCTCACGTTATTGATTTAATTATTGTCACAAAATTTTATATTATTAAATCAATAATTGAGATGATAAGTTATTTATATTATTATTTGTATTATTGACAATGTCTAGAAAGTTCTGTCGAGGAAAGGGGTTTGGTCACCTAATTGCGCACCAATAGAGATAAATCTTATCGAAAAACCCCCTCTTTCCTAGGAATAATATGGTTCTTAATAATGCAAGTTATATTATTGATGAATAATTATTGTTTAAAAATATGTTTTGTGAAGCCAAGTGAATTGAGATAAATATAGGGGATTTTGATTAAGTATTTGTTGTAAATTTTATTTATTATATGGACCCCCTCTTACCCAATTTTCAAAATTGTCGGTAGAAGTTATCTCAGTTTTGTTATATATATATATATATATATATATATATATATATATATATATATATATATATATATAGTCAGGTTCTATCTCGGACTCAGGACTTTCTTAAAATGAGAGATTTTTTTTTTGCTTTTTTTTTAAAACAACTAATTTTTTTTTAATATTTTATAGGCTGGAATTTTTATATAATACAGTTGTTTTGGATGTGATTTGGATACACGTATAACAAAAGCAGTGCATGCAGTCTTTACAAACCTGCATACATATATATTTTTGGTATAGGTATCCAAATCATGCCCAAAACATTGTATTATGAAAAAATTTCAGTTTCATAAAATATTAAAAAAAAAATTAGTTGTTTTAATAAAAAGCAAAAAAAAATAAAAAAAAATAATAGGGTCCGGATTTGATCAAGTCCGGGAGTCCGGACCTGATCCGTGGTGTGTGTATATATATATATATATATATATATTTATATATATATATATAATAAGTGTTTTTAATGAAAAATAGAATATATTTTATTTTATTATGCATAATATTTCCATAGTGCTTGCATAGTAAAATCAAAATTATTTCAGATGAATTCGTTGCGTCCGTGAATCCTTGACACTGTGCGTCCATGATTATTTTCTAAATAGTATCATTCCATTTTCCTATAAATAGAATGTTTAGTTTAGAATTGAAAATCACACCAGAATCATAGAATTCTTCTTCTATAATATTAAGCGTATTTCTTTAGAGTTTAAGGAAGCTTTTAGCGTAGAAAATAGTATAAGTTTTCTTCAAGAATATCCCCGCTATACCAGTCAGAAGTACTCTCTTTTTAAGGTAAGGGATATTATTTTTGTTCAATATTTGTAAGAAATAATATTTTCTTCCATACTCTGTAGTATGTAAGTAATATTATTTCGTTTCAGATTCTGAATTCTACACTCATTTTGTTAAGTATTGCTTCTATACTCCTTTAAATTAGTAGAATATCCTTGAAATTTGCCCTTCATCTAGTATCTTTTCACAATGATATTTTTCTGAACATTCTTGTTAAAGTTTAATTTTTTTTCATGCTGGAGTACTATTCACAGGGTACTATTCACATGGGTATTATTCACCCGGGGTACTATTCATGACAAAAATTGATTTCTTTCTGTCTAAATTATTTTTGATACAATATTATTCTTGAATTTTACTCCACAAAGCAGTATCATGTTGACAATTTGGACAATTATTGAATTCTGGATAAATTAAATTATAAATCTTTAAAATTTATCCTTGCTCTCATTTAATTGAATTCATATATCAATTTTATCATCCTCAGGTTTATATTGTGATGAAAGTCATCTGTGGTCCGTAGTGCATAGATAGACTGTTGATTGATATGATTATGACCAGGGATTATTCGGTATAATCATGACCTGTAATGTTACAAATGATGTGGTAAAAGTCATCATTGGCCCGCAGTGCATTGATGGACAGTTGTTGACATGATCATGACCATTGGCGATAACACGAATATCCTTGGCCCGTAGTGCATAGATAATTCGTGGATGTGATACTAATGAATATCCTTGGCCAGTAGTGCATGAATAATTCAGTGATGTGGATTATTTATTGAGCTGAGTCTCAGTGATAAAATTGATGATAAACTTTTTAAATCATAGAAGATAGTAGATATCATGCTCTACTTGACTCTTCTAATGGATTGCTTGTTCCGCTGCAGTTAAACTTGTTGTTTATTAGTCTAACACTGTTGAAGGCTAAAAATAATTTATTTTGCATTATCTTAGTCATAATATTTCTTACTGGGCTAGTTAAGCTCACCATTTACTTTCATTGTTCTCTTCAGGAAATGAGAATATAGCAGAAACTAGTCGGGAAATGAAGTGATGGTTATAGATGATGGCTATAGTAGTCCTCACTATTCTAAAAAATAGTGTGATAATAATTGTAATGACGACTTTATTTGAGTTTGGATACTGTCTAAGAGATAATATCCGTGTTAAAACTCTCAGCTATGTTTTGTCGTATTGTATAAATGAAGTTTGTATTTAAGTTCTGTTTCATGTATTTGGCGACTCAGAATGGGTGATGTATACCTATTTTGGGGGCGTCACACTGTCGATTACTCACTCAACTCACTTGCTTCCCCGTGATGAGTCCATACGAAGTACCCATCCACAAAGCCACGGGAAAATAAGTCAAATTTAATCTCGTCGGCTTTCTTCTAGATCAGGTTTTTACACTTGACACACTTAATCTCATCAGCATGTTCTATTGCTTTGTTCAAGAAATTAGACACCCCATCACGATAAACTGAGACTAATCCCCTCCCATCACTGGGTATCTTATGGTACATCCAACTCCGGTCAGTTAACATTTTTAACTACACAAAAGACACATTCAGTACTGGGATATTCATTCAAGAATTAGATTTACCTAGTATCTCCACTCTACAGGACAGGGATAAGGCTTCTATCCCGTTCTTGGATGCGTCTCGTCACTAGTGCCAACACGTTGAGTACGTTTCATGAGTTTCAAGAAAATTTCGGCAGCACCTCCCCATGGTCTCCAAGTATATGAAATAGACTAAGATAACTTAATCTAATTATGCACTCAAAGAACATGTAGAGATAATAGACGAAAAATCCTCAAAACAACAAAAACATACCGTTTCTTATTGGCACCGGCCTAAGTGAGAGACATAACATCTAGTAACAGTCCCAAACTGTGGACTATTCAACATTCACTCCTACTGAGTAAATGTCAAACGAGTTTCTAAGTTCCAAAGTATGATTGAACATAGAGTATTATTAAGTTTATTGAAGATTGTTGCAAACTAAGCAAATGATACCTAGTTTCTTTTACCAATGGAAAACTAAGCAAATGCTACTTAGTTTTTTATTTAATTTATTAAATTTAATGTAATTTTAATTTATTCTAAATTATTATTATTATTATTTTATTTATTTATTAGATATGATTTAACTTATTTCATGTTGTTTTATTTTCTTTCTTTCCTATTATTTTGTATTACATTATAATATATAATTTATTTTCATTAATACTTTTTATTAATTAATTTATTTTAGTACTAATAAACTAAGTAAATGATACTTAGTTTATTTTAATATTAGGAAACATAAGAACTATATAACATGGAGGAGGCCACTAAATTTTGGAATTGAATTTTATTTATTTTATTTGTATTATATTATTTATAAAAACTTACCTTGTCAATTTACTTTAGTTGTAGAAGACTAAGCAAGTACATCTTAATATTTTATTTTATCTAATTTATTTTAATTGGTTTTATTTTATTTATTAAATTAATTAAATTAAATTAAATATATTATATTATATTATATTTATTATTTAATTTATATTATATTATATCTTTTTTAATTTTTTATTAAAATTAATTTAATTTAATTATTATGTTTTATTTATATTATTATATTATTTTATTTAGTTATATATTATATTATCACTACAACAAAAAGGATTATTTCCGACGAAATATTTCGTCGGAATTAAGCATAATCTGTCGAGGTTATGTTAATTCCGACGGAATATTCGGTCGGAAATGCAGTCGGATATAAAACACGTCGAAATTAAGTTCGTTGATAATTCATTCGGAGATACATATCCTCGATTGACTAACCTCGACAGAATATTCGATCGAGATTAATCTATTATCGACTGAATTATATCCGTTGAGGTTAGTCAGTCGAGGATAACCCTGCCACGTGGCATCTAATAAAAAAGGAAGGGGATTAATCTCGACGGAATTCCGTCGAGGATATCCTTATTCCTTCGACTTTACCCCCTTTTTTATAAATAATTTTCCTATTTTGGCAATATCCAAGGTAATAATATCCACATTTTTTCTACCTGTAAGCTTGTTTCTTTCCCAACAGCACATAACACACAAATATAATCCAAGGCCAACAATAATGACCAACATGAATATTAATTACCAAGGCCAACTTGAATATGACATTAAACTAAAGTTCTAATCAACTAAAGTATATCAAATATGCATTTAAACTAACGTAAATATGTCAAACTAAAGTAATGGTAAATAAAAGCTACAATATGTCTAAAATCAGCTAAACTATTAAAATTTACATCACATTAAGCTAAAAACTAAGTAAATATGTACAAATCATATACAAAACTATATATGTCACAAGCCGCCGCCGTCGTCCAACCGTTCATCAGCATCGTCAGCCCGATCGTCACCCTGTTGAGAAAATATAATGTAACTCATTAGTCCATATATATAATACAGTTAAAGATAACTAATTAAATGAAAATTACATAACATGCAGAATAGAATTATATTATGAATAGTATACCTGAGTAGTCGAGGGCTGACTCAGCAACGGCCCAAACGCGTCCAGTAGTAAGGTAACCACCATTCGAACAATCTCGTCGCGTAGAGCGGTGAACTTCTCCAGAGGGATACCCGTACTCTCGACGGTGGCACCAGTTGCAATGTCCTGCGCAAGCTGATGGAGGCGAGAACGGCTGGGCAGGTCTCGACGACGGAATAGTGGATCCGTCTCAAACCTCTCTGAGTAGGCAGCCACAACCCGCTGGAACAAAGCATTGTTTAAGCTAGTGCCCGTATGTGATGGTCCCACAGGGGCATTCGGACGCAGACGCTAGCTAGAGATTACAAAAATAAATATACTATGAATAATATTATAATTAAATTTACTTTATTCATAACCAAGAAATAAACTAAAATATTATACCTCCAGACAGTGTATAGGCTAGTATCCTCGGCAACCCCAACACTCGATACCGGTCAGTAGTGCTAGTGGGAATATCCTGAGACGCGACCCAAAGATCCGTCTCCTCATCCTGAGATAAACTAATCTCGGGCGGAGGGACGGTGGGATCAGCCATCTCAAAGCCACCAGCCTAGCAAAACAAGAACTCTTATCTGGCCAGCTACGGTGCTTTCAAACCAGGATTCAGTAATTTAATATATGTACATGTGAGGTAACTTTGTATCATCCTATAAATTATGTAATATAATCCTAAATTACAGAGATTATAGTAAATGTAGTACCTGTATAGCGAGTGCTGTTGAAGACATCATCAACCCTGAAGTAGAATCCTTCGACGTATGGACTCTATCCGAGAACTCCATCATAGGACCGCCTAGCTACTCCGTATAGCCTAAATCATGTACATTAATTAATAATACCTTACTTTACTATAGTTATAGTTTAATATTAAATTAAACTAAATATAAATACATACCGACTTAACCTCCTGAAACGACTGCGAGCCAGAAGTATGTACAACTCGTAGCTGGCCTCGATTCTTCTTCATCTGCTCAGACTTGGTCTTGAAGGCAACATCATCCCAATATATATACATGGCAGCCCATGCTGCATCTGATACTGCCGGCGGCTGATGCTATCGTATTGTAGTCCCGCCTCATATGTATCTCGTACAACCAGCCGGAATAGTTCTTCAAGATGTGCGCAATAATAACGACGTCACCATCTACCTCAGTGATGCTGTACGTATAATTAATTATTTGAACAATATATAAATAACTTGAACCTTGATTTAGTATATATAACTCGACTTACGTGAAACTCCAGCAACATAGTCACCATAAAGCGGCATCGTGAACGCTTGATCTTGGCTAAATCGCACGTGCGACCGATCGGGAGATGCGCCGACATATATGTGTGCTGATGCCGCTTAGCGGCCAGAATCCATAATACTAGAAAACAAAATTTGTATAGAACATTTTAATTTATTAATCACATAATAAAATCATTCTAATTGAACATAAGTGATATATTAAAGTTGAAACCTACCATGATGACCCGACATCAATGGGGCATATGTCAGGAACTGCTAGCAGGCGACCTAATTGACCGAGGTTAGGCTCGCTGACGCCGACGTCTAGCATCACTACAAAAAAATGGGGCTTCAGCAACAACCGATTTTCGTTGCTAAAGGTGCCAAATTTCGTTGTTAAAGGTTTTTGGCAACGACTTTACTGTCGTTACGTCTTTCGTTGTGCAATGAGCGTTTCTAATTATTACGCAACGAACGTATTTTTTTCGTTGCCAAAAGTAATACATTTTGCAACGAAATTTGGCTTTCGTACAGATACATCGATCATTTAGCAACAAAATGTATTTTTGCAGAATAATTAAAATTTCGTTGCTAAAAATCCCATTTCGTTGCAAAAGCCTGCTAATTGGCAACGAAATGAACTCTTTTTTTTTTCAACGACCATGCATTTTCGTTAATTGATTGACACCATATTGCAACGACATTTTTCGTTGCGATGAAATTATGAAAATTGTTGCCTAAGCTTACTTTCGTTGCGAAATGTAAACTTTTTAGCAATGATTTTCGTTGCTGATTATATTATTTAGCAACGACATTATCTTTGAATCGACAAAAGAAATGTTTATTCTTTGGTTATTTTTTCAATAAAGCAACGAAAGTAAGTCGTCGATTAGTAACGACATTATATGTTGCCGTTTCTTTATATGTGCAACGAAAGTTGATATGATTTGCAACGATAAAAAATGTTATCTTTTATGTTAGTATTAGCAACAATATCCTCTCCGTTGTTATTAGGTTAATTTTTCGTTGGTAAAAATAATATTTTTAATGCCATTAGCAACGAAAATTTGTTGCTAAATGTATAAAAAATTATTGCTATATTAAAACTTGTTCTATGATTTGGTAACGAATTATATTGTTGCCAAATCAAAATTTGACATTCTTTTTTGTGTACCTGACTGGCTCAATGTCCCCATAGAAAATAATCGCAAAAATACAAAAAACTAAAATATTATTAACTTAATAAAATCATCCACTACATAATCATTCATTATCTTTACAATTAATCATCTAAAGCAACCACAGTTCTTCAATCAAAGTATATATCTACATATATATAGAGAGTACACTTCATAATTTCGTCCCTTGTCTTCCGTAAATGTAGCACGGAAATTGGATACCCAGTATTGTAAGGCAGGTCGTAGAAGCAGTCTTCCTGCACATATTTAAAAATAATAGAAGTCAGGAAAATGAAGCAAATAGATCACCAGATGCACTTAGTGCTAAAATCAATACACAAAGACAATAGAGTTGCTACGTGATACTAATGTACACCGTATTGCTCATAAGCAGAAAAGACAAATAGGCAATCACAATATTATTTGCTACAAATCCAAATAGAAAAAGAACCTTCAGTGCGACTATATAATTGATCTGTTAGAAGAAAAAATTAAAATCTTAATCGGCCATTTCATGAACCTTCAGTGCTACTATAAATGTTGACATATACATATACTTTTGCAACATAACTAGCTACTACGTTAACTTCTCATGTGCTGCATGTCCTGTAGCATCAGGGTCAGCTTGTCCAACTTTGGGGCATTTTTTAATAAGCACCATGCGACAATAGCAAAAGAAAACATTTTCTAGCATTCAAAGGAATCATGAAATGTACAATCTGGTAGTCACTTGTACAATTGATAGCATGTAAAACCCCAAAACCAAATTTCGTCTTATTCTAGAACTTCTCACCTTCAAGATCTTTACTCTTAAACTTAAGCATGGTAATTCCTCCCTCCCTGACTACTGGAGCCTGGCCCCGACCCTAATGGGATGGGTTTGGAAGTAAACTGAAAACTCAATAGAATTCAGGTCAGGTAAGGTATATTACTTTACTCAAATATTCTATTTAAAAATGATAAAGTTAATTTCCTTAAAACTAAATAAATAGCAGTATGACTATATTTCTTAGCCGATTAGACAGAGGGAGTATAATATTAGCCTCACACATACATATTAATCCAGCTGTTTGGATACTTCTACGCTAGAATTGAAATGGACAGAGGTGATTTTGACAAGTATCATAAATTAGACTGTGTTTGTAAGACCCTAAATTTTATGAATAAAGATTTAATTTTCTTGAAATATTTTTTTTAAATATTATGGTGTGAATTTGAGATAGTGTTATAGTTGTGGGTAGTATTTATAAATTTTACAAAGTATGCAAGTTGTTATCCTGTCAGTGCATTTACGCATGACCTGGTTCCGTTATTTATTATTCTGTTGGAATAACTTATCTGTGCGGTCTATCGCATGCCTGGTGATTTCTTTTGTTATTCCATTCTTTATTATACTCAGTTGGTTAAAGTTTTGGCTTTTATACTCCATGAAATTAGTAGAATATCCTTGATATTTGTGCTTTATCCAGTATCTTTTCATGAAAATATTCTTCTGACCATTCTTGAGTTTTATCCCACAAAGCAGTATCATGTTGACAATTTGGACGTTATTGGTTCCTGGACAAATTAATTCTTGAACTTATTTTATTGAATTCTTATAACATTGTCATCATTCTCATGTTTATAATATGTTGAAAGTCATATGTGGCCTGTGGTGCATAGATGGACATATGATTATGACCAGGGATTATTCGGTATAATCATGACCGTAATGTTACAAATGATGTGGTAAAAGTCCTCTTTGGCCGTAATGCATTGATGGACAGTTGTTGGCATGATCATGACCATTGATGAATACCCAAATATCTTTGACCCGTAGTGCATGGAAAATTTGTGGTTGTGATACTAATGAATATCCTTGGCCGTAGTGCAGGGATGATGTGGTTTATTTATTAAGCTGAGTCTCAGCGATAAAAGTGATGAAAAACCTTTTAAATCATAGAAGATAGTAGACTTTATTCTCTACTTGACTCTTCTAATGAATTTCTTGTTCCGCTGCAGTTAAACTTGATGTTTATTATATTTTATCAGTTTAACACTATTGAAGGCTAATGATAATTTATTCTGCATTATCTTAGTCATAATATTTTTTATTGGGCTAGTTGAGCTCACCCATTCTTTCACTGTTCTCTTCAAAAAATAAGAACGTAGCCGGGACTAGTCGGGGAACGGAGTGATGGTCCAGATGATTGCATTAGTAGTCCTCACTATTCTGTTAAATAGTGTGACAATAAATGTAATGAGGACTCCATTGAGTGTGGATATTGTCTAGATGACAATATTCTTATTAAAACTCTTAGATTATGTTTTGTCGTATTTTACACGACTATTGTATAATTAAGTTGTATTTGAATTTTATACATTGTATTTGGCAACTCAAGATGGGAAATGTATACCTATTTTGGGGGCGTCGCAGTTGGTATCAAAGCTTAGGGATATGATCCCTGGCTAAGATGTGAGACTAGAACTAGGAGGGGAGAGACGGGGAATTCCTTCGCTAGTATGACCTACCAAAGTTTATTTGGTATTTAATTGGTTGGTCAGAGTATAGGGATAATATGTGACATGTCAATTAACCCTTGTTTTGTGGCAGTATTTGAAAATGACATCCGAGAATGTTGAGAATAGCAATGGAGCACAAGAGACCGTTGAGTCTCCACAAATCAATAATCAGGATAATGTGCATCAGGAAGGCGACAATCCTCATGCAAACAACAACACTGATCAAATGATGAATGATGGAATGTTCAGAGGCTTTATGCAATTCATGCAACATCAAAGTAGAGGCGGCTCTCGCCCGAGAATGTAGGTGGAAACACTGGAAACTCTCGAACGGTCACCGCTAAACAGTTCAAGGAGCTGGGACAACCAGAGTTTATTGGAGCCAAAACCACTTAAGGCGGAGACGTGCATAAAGCAGATCACCTAGATATTTGATGTCTTGGGATGCTCCGAGGAGCAAAAGGTTCCCTTTTCCACCTTTATATTGCGAGGAGAGGCAGATTACTGGTGGGAATCGGTAAAGCGTACTCAACCTACCGTACTAAAGATGTCTTGGGAGAAGATCCAAGAACTATTCAACGATAAGTACTTCCCCGAAAATATTCGTCACATGAAAGAGGTAGAATTCATCAAGTTGGAGCAAAACAATATGACCGTGTCGCAGTACGAAGCTATGTTTGCCGAGTTGTCCCGATTTGCGTCTCACTTGGTTGACAATGAGGAGAGAATGACGCGGATGTTTCTAAGAGGTTTGAAACCCGAGATACGTCAATATCTAATTTATCATAAACTGTGTTTGTATTTAGATGTTGTAAATAGGGCTCGATTATTGGGTTTTAATAATAACAAGTCAATCAAGAGAAAAAGCGGTAAGCAAAATGATAATACCGGTGGTAATGATCATCAAGCGGTGACAACAACGTCGAGGGAATCAACATGCCAGAAATGGTAACCACTTCGGTGGTAATCATGGCCAAGACAATAAGAATGGAAATTTCAAGAAGAGGAGATTCAACAATAATGGAAAGGCGTCAGCACCAACACTCGTTGTTAAGGAAGGAGAACGACCACCTATCATATGCTTCAAATGCGAAGGGGAGGGACACATCAGTCCAAACTGCGTGATGAAGTCCAAAGCGTGTTATAATTATGGAAGAGAAGGTCACCTAGCCCGATTTTGTTGTGCACCAAAGACAAGTTCGGCTGGGATGGAGGCACCAAAGGCCGTCCCAGAAAAGTCAAAACTGGTAGTTCAAGGGAGAGCGTTTTTTGTGACCTCCTAGAAAGCAAGGAATCCGAACGGGGCCATCACGGGTAAGCTTATCATAAACTCTAGCGAGGTCTATACCTTATTTGATACCGGTTCTACCCATTCTTTTATTTCTCCTACTTGCGCTCAATGTTTAAATTTGACTCCGGAGAAATTAGACTTTGACTTATCGGTTGCAACTCCGTTGGGAGAAACCTTTATTACATCCACTGTTTATAATTCTTGTTTGATTCAAATTGGTAATCGCACGTTACATGTCGATCTTATTTCTTAAAAAATACTTGCATTTGACGTGATTCTAGGGATTGATTGGTTAACTACTCATCATGCTAAAATTGATTATTTTTGTAAGGTTGTTAGCTTTCATATTCCTAATCAACCCACTATGCGAATTCAAGCGACCAAACAATTAAAATCAATCACGGTCGTCTCAAGCCATAAAGCTATTCGTTTATTGAAAAACGGATGTCAAGCTTTCTTAGCTCATGTCACAGATTTAAACAAAAATACATCAGATTTGAATGATATTTCTATTGTTAATAATTTTCCTGACGTATTCCCCGAAGAACTTCTTGGCCTACCCCTGAAGCGAGAAATCGAGTTTGGTATCGACCTTGAACCCGGTACAAAACCCATTTCCAAAGCCCCATATCGAATGGCTCCTATTCAACTTCAGGAGTTAAAAACCCAACTACAAGAATTATTAGACATCGATTTTATTCATCCTAGTATGTCTCCTTGGGGTGATCCTGTTCTATTCGTGAAGAAGAAAGATGAAAGTATGCGACTTTGTATTGATTATCATGTCACCATCAAAAATAGGTACCTGTTGCCTCGCATTGATGACCTGTTTGACCAGTTGCAAGGCGCCAAATTCTTTTCAAAGATCGATCTTCGTTCTGGATACCATCAGTTAAAGATTAAAACCGATGACATTCCAAAAAGACTTTTGTAACTCCCAGACGGGCATTATGAATTCCTAGTCATGTCTTTTGGATTGACTAATTCTCCTGCTGCCTTCATGGACATGATGAACCGAGTATTTAAGGAATATTTGGATCACTTTGTGGTCATCTTTATTGATGACATCCTCATATACTCCAAAACCCGTGAAGACCATGAGCAACACTTGAGGATGATACTCCAAAAGCTTCGTGAAAATAAGCTATATGCCAAGTTGAAGAAATGCGAGTTCTGGCTTGAGGAAGTTGCATTCCTTGGGCACGTAATATCAAATCATGGAATATCTGTTGACCTGGCAAAGATTGAAGCAATTCAAAGCTGGGAGCAACCTAAGTCAGTGACCGAAGTACGTAGCTTTCTCGGCTTAGCTAGTTATTATCGGAGATTCGTAGAAGGGTTTTCTCGAATCACTACTCCATTAACTCAGCTGACTCGAAAAGATACAAAGTTTGGTTGGAGCAAGGAATGTGAAAAGAGTTTTCAAGAACTCAAGAGGAGACTCATTTTAGCACCTGTTCTGACAATACCATTTGGCTCGGAGGGATTTGTCATCTACAGTGATGCTTCAGGCAAAGGGTTAGGATGTGTTCTCGTGCAACATGGGAAAGTCATAGCCTATGACTCACGATAAATCAAAGAATATGAGAGGAATTATCCTCCTCATGATCTAGAGTTGGCCGCCGTCATTTTTTGGCTTAAGATTTGGAGGCATTACCTGTATGGAGAGAAGGTGGAGATCTATACGGATCATAAAAGCCTCAAATATTTCTTCACTCAAAAGGAACTCAACATGAAGCAACGACAATGGCTTGAGTTGTTGAAAGATTATGATCATACCATCCAATACCATCCTGGAAAAGCAAACGTAGTAGCTGACGCATTGAGTAGAAGATTATATGCAGGTACGAGTCCGATATTGTCAACATAAAGACCCATTTTGTATGACTTACAAAGGATGGAGATAGAGTTAAAGACTCCAGGGACCTATGTGATGATGGCGAATATACGAGTAGAACCGACTTTAATCGATAAAGTTAAAGCTGCTCAAACTACAGACCTGGAGCTGATGCGTATGAAGAAGAAAGTACAAGAGGTGATATTCCGGAAGCAAGAATCGATGAAGAAGGAATACTTTGAGTCAACTCTAGACTTTGTGTTCCTAACGATTCTAACTTAAAGTATAAAATCATGATGGAGGCGCACAACACACCGTTTGCAATCCATCCTGGGAGTACCAAAATGTATCATGATCTTTGACATACATTTTGGTGGAGCAATATGAAGAGAGAGATCGCAGAGTTTACCTCAAGGTGTCTAACTTGTCAACGAGTTAAGGCGGAGCATCAAGTGCCAAAAGGTCCATTACAACCACTTGAAATTCCAGAATGGAAGTGGGAGCACATTACCATGGATTTCGTTACCGGTCTTCCCAAGGTTTCTCAAGGCATAGATGCGATTTGGGTCATTGTTGATAGATTGACCAAGTCGGCTCATTTTTTACCTATATGAGAAACTTATACACTTGAACGTCTTGCTCATATGTACATAAATGAGATTATAAGATTGCATGGTATGCCAGTATCCATAGTTTCCGATTGAGACCCAAGATTCACTTCATAATTTTGGGTTAGTTTGCAAAAAGCTATGGGCACAGATTTACGATTTAGTTTAGCATATCATCCTCAAACGAACGGGCAGTCGGAGAGGACTATTCAAACTCTTGAAGATTTATTAAGACTCTGTGTCCTTGACTTCAAAGGAAGTTGGGACAAGTTCTTACCATTGGTGAATTTTTCCTACAACAATAGTTATCAAGCAAGTATTGGCATGGCTCCATTTGAGGCGTTGTATGGAAGAAAGTGTCATTCTCCAGTATGCTGGGATGAGGTGGGTGAAGAAACGTTGTTGGGACCGAATTTAGTACATAAGACTACGGAAAAGATTCAAACGATCCGACAACGTATAAAAACCTCACAAGATCGACAAAAGAGTTATGTTGATCTTCATCGAAAGGACGTGGAATTCAATATTGTAGATCATGTGTTGTTACGTGTTGCTCCATGGAAAGGAGTTACGAGATTTGGAAAGAGAGGAAAGCTCAATCCTCGATTTATTGGCCAATTTTTAATCCTCGATCGAGTAGGAACTGTAGCCTATAGACTCGCCTTACTGCCAAGTATGTCTCATATTCATAACGTCTTTTACATATCTATGTTACGTAAATATGTGAAAGACCCAAACCACATTATTGAATTAGAACCAGACGAGATAGAGGAAGATTTAACGTATGAAGAGTTACCTGTTAAAATCTTGGATAAGAAGGATCATATTCTACGCTCCAAGGTTATACCTCAAGTCAAAGTTTTGTGGAGAAACCACAATGTGGAAGAAATGACCTGGGAGTTAGAATCTGAGATGAAGTCAAGATATCCTCACCTCTTCGATATACCAGGTACGTACCCTAATTTCGAGGATGAAATTTCATAAGAATGAGAGGTTGTAAGACTCCAAATTTTATGAATAAAGATTAATTTCTCTCGAAATATATTTTTGAATATTATGATGTGGATTTGATATAATGTTATAGTTGTGGGTAATATTTACAAATTTTGCAAAGTAAGCAAGTGGTTATATAATATTCAATTGGTCTGGGAATATTCGTTTTAACAGGGAATATTAAAGACGACAACACAATCATTAGTGGACCCCACAACCAAGTATTGTCGTAGTAAGAAAATGGCGTAATTATCTTTTATAAAAATAACTACGGAAGTGTTATTGTTAAACCGTTGAACTACCCGGTAGTAAAGAAATAAAGAATACGCGTGGTTGCATAATAGTAGCACACCAGTATTGGTTATTGATGCTTACGTGAGAAGTCACTCGTTATACTCAATTATTGCTATAGTAATTCTTCGCATCATATCTCTCATATTATTGATTCGATTATTATCACAGTATCATCTGCATTATATGATATATTATTAAATCAATAATTGAGACGACAAAGTTATTTATATTATTAAATTGCAATATTTACAATGTCTAGAAGTTCTGTCAAGGAGAGGTTTGGTCACCTAATTGCGCGTCAATAAAGAGAAATCCTTATCGGAAAGCCCCCTCTTTCTTGGGAATGACCTAGTTGTTAAATATTGTGAGTTATAATATTAATGATGAATAAGTTCGTGTTGATTAAAGATGAATTTGATAGTTTCATTGTGTTGGGATTATTAGTGTTAGTGGAAATCGATATCTATTCCGATGATAATTGATGTCTGGGGGTTATATTGATAAATCGGGTAATTTATCGGATAAATGAGCAAGTAATTGCTACTAATTCACATGCTTATATAACTATTTGTTCACATGTGTGTACTATTGAATCACATTCATGTACTATTAGGGGAGTTGGTGTATGATTGATAATACTTGCATGACTAAGTTAAAAATGGAGGTATAGATAGAGGTACTATACTGTAATTCGTATTTTTCACATGATTATACTATTGATTCACATGATTGAACTATTGATTCACATTATTTACTATTAGGGGAGGTGGTGTAAGTTTGATAATACTTGCAGGACTAAATTAAAAATGAAAGAAAAGTTAGAGGTATTGTACTGCAATATTTCGAGCCCCAAAACGTGCAATTATCAAAACTATATTTTCCTATTAATAGAAGCTCATTCTTCCTTCATTTCTCACCAATTCACTAAAGCTATAGAGCAATTATTAAAGAGAGAAATTATAGAGAGAAAGAAGAAGAAAAGTCTGCTACATCACTATTCCAGTATCCAATTTTTCTAAGGTAAGGGGTATTATTTCTTTCGTATTCATGGAGAGAACTTCTGTTATTCCACTATTTATTATTTTGTTGGAATAACCTGTATACGCGGACTACCCTATACTTGGTCAAATTCTTCTGTTATTCCATTTTTATTATTCTGTTAGAACATCCTGTCTGTGTGTTTACGCATGACCTGGTTCCGTTATTAAATATTCTGTTGGAACATCCTGTCTATGCGTTTACGCATGACCTGGTTCCGTTATTTATTATTCTATTGGAATATCCTGTCTGTGCGTTTACGCATGACCTGGTTGCGTTATTTATTATTCTATTGAAATAACCTATCTGTGCGGTCTATCGCATGCTTGGTGATTTCTTTTGTTATTCCATTCTTTATTATACTCAGTTGGTTAAAGTTTTGGCTTTTATACTCCATGAAATTAGTAGAATATCCTTGATATTTGCGCTTCATCCAGTATCTTTTCATGGAAATATTCTTTTGAGCATTCTTGAGTTTTATCCCACAAAGCAGTATCATGTTGACAATTTGGACGTTATTAGTTTCTGGACAAATTAATTCTTGAACTTGTTTTTATTGAATTCTTATATCATTGCCATCATCGTCATGTTTATAATATGTTGAAAGTCATCTGTGGCCTGTAGTGCATAGATGGACTTGGTATGATTATGACCAGGGATTATTCGGTATAATCATGACCGTAATGTTATAAATGATGTGGTAAAAGTCCTCTTTGGCCGTAGTGTATTGATGGATAATTGTTAGCATGATCATGACCATTTATGAATACCCGAATATCCTTGGCCCGTAGTGCATGGATAATTTATGGTGGTGATACTAATGAATATCCTTGGCCGTAGTGCAGGGATGATGTGGTTTATTTATTAAGCTGAGTCTCAGCGATAAAAGTGATGAAAAACCTTTTAAATCATAGAAGATGGTAGACTTTATTCTCTACATGACTCTTCTAATGGATTGCTTATTCCGCTGCAATTAAACTTGATGTTAATTATATTTTATCAGTTTAACACTGTTGAAGGCTAATGATAATTTATTCTGGATTATCTTAGTCATAATATTTCTTCTTTGGGCTAGTTGAGCTCACCCTTTCTTTCTTTCGTTTCTTCGTGAAATGAGAACGTAGCCAGGACTAGTCGAGGAACGGAGTGATGGTCCAGATGATAGCATTAGTAGTCCTCAGTATTCTGTTAAATTGTGTGATAATAAATGTAATGAGTACTCCATTGAGTGTGGATATTGTCTAAATGACAATATTCTTATTAAAACTCTTAGATTATGTTTTGTCATATTTTACACGACTGTTGTATAATTAAGTTGTATTTGAATTTTATACTATGTATTTGGCGACTCAAGATGGGTGATGTATACCTGTTTTGGGGGCATCACAATTAAAGATGAAATTGATAGTTCCATTATGTTGAAATTATTAGTGTTAGTGGAAATTGATATTTATTTCGATATTAATTGATGTCTGGAAGTTATACTTACCAATCGGGTAATTAATCGGATAAATGAGCAATTAATTGCTATTAATTCACATGATTATAACTATTTGTTCACATGATTTACTATTGATTCACATTATTTACTATTAGGGGAGGTGGTACAAGTTTGATAATACTTGTATGACTAAATTAAAAATGAAGAAAAAGAGGAAGGTATTATACTGTAATATTTCGAGCCCCAAAATGTGCAATTATTAAAACTATATTTTCTTATAAATAGAAGCTCATTCCTTCATTATTTTTCACCAATTCACTAAAGCTATAGAGCAATTATTATAGAGAGAAATTATAGAGAGAAAGGAGAAGAGAAGTCTGCTACCTCACTATTCCAGTTTTCTTCTAAGGTAAGGGGTATTATTCTTTCGTATTCATGAAGAGAGCTTCTGTTATCCCATTCTTTATTATTATGTTAGAATAACCTGTCTATGCGAAGTACCACATACATGGTGAAAATTTTCTGTTATTACATTCTTTATTATTCTGTTCAAATATCCTGTCTGTGTGGATTACGCATGACCTGGTTTCATTCTTTATTATTCTGTTGGAATATCATGTTTGTCATTATTACTGTAAACAGTTCCATTATTTATTATTCATTGGAATAACTTATCGTGGTGGTCTATCGCATGCCTGATGAATTCTTTTGTTATTCCATTCTTTATTATTCTGTTGGAATAACCTGTCTATGTGGATTACCGCATGCATGGTGAATGATCCTTTGTATTCATTCTTTATTAAAATTGTGGAAATGATCAGTCTATGTGGATTACCGCATGGCGGGTGAATATCCATTTGCAGTTTCGTATATTTTATTATACTCGTATGAGATATCATTTCTTTTGTACTCGTCACGAATTATCATTTTATTTGGTATTTTATTTATGAATTACTATTCAAGGGTTACTATTCATCCGATTACTATTCACTCCAGTATTATTCACTCGGGTATTCGGGGTACTTTTCATGTCGGTGTACTATTCACGGGTTACTATTCACCCGAATATTATTCACTCGGGTATTTGGGGTACTTTTTATGTTGGGGTACTATTCACGAGGTACTATTCCCGAAGTACTATTCACGGGGTACTATTTACCCGAAAAATATATTTCTTTTCATTCCAAATTATTTTTGGTACATGAATATTATTCTTGAATTTTACTCTACAAAGCGATTATCATGTTGACAATTTGACGTTATTGATCGGATAAATTAAATTATAAATATTTAAAATTTATCCTTGAACTTGCTTTATTGAATTATTATGTCATTGTCATCATCCTCATGCTTATATTGTGATGAAAGTCATCTTTGGCTTACATGTAGAGATGGACTTAGTATGACTATGATCAGGGATTATTTGGTATAATCATGATCGTAATGTGACGAATGATGTGGTGAAAGTCCTCATTGGCCTGTAGTTCATTGATGGACAGTTGATGGTATGATTATGACCAGGGATTATTCGGTATAATCATGACCATTGATGAATACACGGATATCCTTAGCCTGTAGTGCATGGATAATTTGTGGTCGTGATACTAACGAATATCCTTGTCCGTAGTGCAGGGATGATGTGGTTTATTTATTAAGCTGAGTCTCAGCGATAAAAGTGATGAAAAACCTTTTAAATCATAGAAGATGGGAGATTTTATTCTCTACTTGACTCTTCTAATGGACTGCTTGTTCCGCTGCAGTTAAACTTGATGTTGGTTATATTTTATCAATTTAACACTGTTGAAGACTAACGATAAATTATTCTACATTATCTTAGTCATAATATTTCTTACTGGGCTAGTTGAGCTCACCCTTTCTTTCACTGTTCTCTTCAGAAAATGAGAATATAGCTGGGACGAGTCGGGGGATGGATTGACGGTCCAGATGGTTGTTTTAAGTAGTCCTCACTATTCTACGGAATAATGTGATAATAATTGTAATGAGGACACCATTGAGTGTGGATATTGTCTAGATGACAATATTCTTGTTTAAACTCTCAGCTATGTTTTATCGTATTTTACACGACTGTTGTATAATTAAGTTGTATTTGAATTTATGTACCATATATTTGGCGACTCAAGATGGGTGATGTATACCTGTTTTGGGGGCGTCATAGTGTTCATGTCAAAGAAAAATGATGTGTTACAAATCTTATATTTGGCACTGAAGTTTTCACTTCTAATTGAATACTTATTAATTCATGAAAGTTTGCAACCATGATGCTTGCAAAATTTAAGACTATCAAGCAGAAATAAGAGAAACATACCACATAAGGAATATCAAGGCCACGAAAGCGACAACATCAAGACATAAAATATGCCTTTTTACGCTTTACAAGAATCAAAGAAGGTAGAGGTTCGTCACGCTTTTTAACGCCCATGAATGTCGAAGCTAATCCGCGTGAATGTACTTGAGTAGTTCTTTGTGAAATTTTCTTGAGTTAATCAAGAGAAGAAGACCATCACTTTATTTGATTGATGCCACTTTAGAAAGGAATAGAGAAGAATAAATCTTTTGGCAGGGCACAACACAATACCCTTGCTCCAAGCCTTCATTAGTGACTGCAGCAGCATCAAATGTTGTCATACGGGAATTGAATTACAGTTTAATTGATATAAAAGTTATTTTCAATGTTTCTTTAATCTTTACCCTCTTCCTCTCATCATCTACTCCAACGTAGAGCGAGGATCTTTCAAGGATAAGCGTGCAAGATCTCGCAACCTGAAGAAAGAACAAGAGTGATTCAAATCAACTAAGTCCTTGGGATAATAATAGAAACAAAAAACTAAATTGATTTTCACACAATATTTTAAGTTAAAACAAAAAATTATGTTTAGGACCCGGTAGAAAATTTAATAACAATTATCGATTTGAGGATGTCAAACCTTCTTGGTCTGCAGGTAGCGAGTAAAAAGAGTCACATTTACCTCTCCGCACATCAAGTAACTGATTTGTTCATTATTCAATGCATGATACCAATAGGCACCTGTATACGGTTCCAACTACTAGCAAAGTAACATTACTGAAGCCACAAAGTGAAACACAACAAGGTAAGAAATATCCCAAGTGCAGTTATATATATAAACTGTAATACAAAGAGAAAGCCACCCTCCTACTTTATTGTTAGGACTTAGGACATCAAAAATACGGAATGACCAATAGTATCCGTGCAAGTTTACATACAAAAATACGAATCATATAGTAATCTTTATGTATTGCATGTTAGCTATTAACTGCCATCCACATCTCACATATCAACTTCAGATAGAAAATACTACACGAGTTTCCATTTTCATTGATCTTCCCATTACACCTTTTATCCCACTCCCTATAATGAGCCCGCAAGGCACATGTACATACGCATCGCGTGCACGCCTGCCCGGTGATGCTTCTCAACTTTATGGCAAAGCAATGCCACAAACATTATGACCAGATCCATAGTTAAAAATTTTAAAGACAATTTATTGAAACTGGGCATTTGTGAACAGTAGTTGGTCATGCCTTGATTTCAGTATATAAAAAAAGATGCAATAAACTGAAAATCGTATAGAAATCTCAGCCTACCATTAACCCTAACAAGCATATTGGAAAAATCATCTCAAAAAAGTAAAACAATTACAAAACCACACATTTCTTGGTGTTCGTTTCAAATATGCAACCGTCGTAAATGTTTGATCATCAGACTAGCTTGCATTACAACATCATATACACATTACTTTTTTTCTAAAGTGTCTTCTCACATTCTATCTTCTCTCTCCTCCTTGGGGCACAAGTGATGATTTCATCAACTCTGAGAATCATCTCAAGTGACTTGAGCCTTCCAAAGCAATACAACCCGCTTGACCTTGAAAGCCTCGAGATATTCCCAACACCGCCATATCTCCAACTGAAAAAAAAACCAACAATTAAATAAAACAAAGATAGATTTCAAAATATCAAATTATAAACAACACTTTTACATCAGTACAACTTAATCTGCTACTTACATAGCCCAAGAATGACATCAATCCCTACATTGTTTTCCCTTGTGGTGCTCTGCATGGAGTTGTGCAATCAACTCAAGACCTTTCCAATCCAAAGATTGTTTGCAATTGTAGTTGGAATTGCAATAAGTGCCCTTGAGTAAGAATCAATAGCATGAGACTCCTTCCCGTGAGTCTTCCGTACAACTCATCAACCGCCTTTGCCATCACCATCTTAGGCCATCCACCTCCAAACAACACCCTTCATCATTTATTGTTTGAGACAACACACACAAGGCATCGTCAAAGATCTTTCTCGCTTATCAAGCACATGAAAAGTCGCAAATTGAAAAAATCACATCATGATGTATTTTCAAAATAAAGAGAAGAGATTCTAAATCCAAATCTCTTATAGGTAAATATTATAAATCAAATCATAAAAATGGGTCAAATAGCGATTGTACATGTGCTTAATCCATATTTACAGCAATCCAAGTATCAAGACAACAATATTATCCAAGTATCAAGACAAAAATATTATCGAATAGTGTATAAGTCTAGCACGACTATAAATTCCAAATACTTATAAATAATTAAAGAGTAAATATAGTTGGACTTTGCCTAAAAAGTAAATGTAATACAACTAGAAACGTGTCAGTTAACATGTGGCATTGATTACAGCCATAGGTTCTGCCTTATAACATGATTACACAATTCAAAACATCAGAGTTAAGTACAAACTAATTGCCATTCCATACCCGTGGATGTCTCTTCACCAAACTAAACCAAACTCCTTTTCTTTCCCATTGAGATCTGTACAGTGACCAAATATATCAATCAAGCACAGTTAAAGATAGTTGATTATCTTCAAGGTCACCTTAAAGCAGCCATTAATCAAATTCTCATAACATTTGATAAAAAAAGATCATCACAAATATTCTGATACATGTTCATGGCACCCAGAAGAAAATATGGGAAAAAATTGATCAAATTTCTAGAGAAACCTACCAGGAACTTGAAAGCTTAGAAGGACTAAATGAATATAACTATATATGAATCTCTATCTATACATTCAAAATAAAATTAATTCACAATATTAACCAGAATCAAGAGATATTTTTTCATCAGACTACAATTATATAATTGAATAATGATATTTCATTAACGTGTGTATAAGGATAATAGGACATACAGGCTCATATGAAACTGAAGAAGAAAAAGAAAGGCACCCCATCATGTAAATACACAAAATATTTCATCATATGTTCATGAAAACACCCAAAATCCATTCAAACTGTAATAAAATGAGGGTGTTCTATGTGGATTTCTCTCTCAATCTCTGTTTTTCAGTGCAAATCAAGTTCTCTAGTTTAACTCAAGTTCTCTGGTTTAACTCATACAGTTCTCTAGTTTAGAGATAAATTTATAAATATTTATATGAATATTTGTTTACATATATATATTTATATATAAAAATATTCATAGTTACTTTATATATATTTAGTTTAATGTTGAGATTTGTTTAGTATTTTATTTAGTTTGATAAGAAATTTTGAAAAGAATATGTATATATATATATATATATATCACATTTGGTGGCAAATATTGGTTTGGGAATATTCGTTTTAACAGGAAATATTCGTACAACTGCACAATCATTGGTGGACCTCACAATGGAATTATTGTCGGATTGAGAAAATGACAAAAATACTTTATGAAAATAACAGCGGAAGTTTTACCGTTAACTGTTGAAAAACCCGGTGTTAAAAGTACAGTAATACGCGTAGTTTCATAGTAGCACACAATATTGATTATTGATGCTTACGTGAGAAGTCACTTAGTTTTGTTCAATTATTGCTACAGTAATTGTTGCATAGTATTTCACGTTATTTGATTCAATTATTGTCAATATTTTATATATTATTAAATCAATAATTGAGACGACAAGGTTATTAATATTATTATTTGCAATATTAACGATGTCTAGAAGTTCTGTAAAGGAGAGGTTTGGTCACCTAATTGCGCTCAAATATGGAGAAATCCTTATTGGAAAGCCCCCTCTTTCCTGGGAATGACCTGGTCGATTAATATTGTGAATTATAATAATGGTGATAAAGTTTGTCTTATTAGTATTATTAATGTAATAAAATAGAAAAACTTTTTATATAAAACAGAATACTTTTTATAAAGTTATTCATTTTATTAGACTATAAATAGAATATATAATATTACATTATGCATAGTTTTTTGCATAGTAAAATCTTTTTTATATAAAAATGTAATACTTTTATAAAGTTATTTGTTTTATTAGACAATAATTAGAATATATTATATTTTATTATGTATAGTGCCTCGCATAGTATTTTTGCATAGTAAAATCTTTTATATAAAAAAATGTAATACTTTTATAAAGTTATTCGTTTTATTAGATTATAAATAGAATATATTATATTTTATTTAAAAGATTTAGTTTTAAACCGACCGTCTAGTTTAAAGTAAATCAATCGGACCGTTCATAAATTAGTTACTATATGATCCATTCTTTCTATAAATAGAAGCTCATTCCTTCATTATTTCTTAATTCACTTTGAAACTCTCAGAGAGAGAAACTATAGAAAGAAAAAAGAAAAGTGTTCTGCTACTTCACTACTTCTATATCCAGTACTCTTCTTTCTAAGGTAAGGGATATTATTTATTGTACTCATAAGGGGTATTCTTTCTTTCTTATTCATGAAGAGAACTTCTATTATTCTATTCTTTATTATTCTGTTCGAATAACATGTATACGCGGGCTACCCTATACTTGGTGAAATTCTTTTGTTATTCCATTCTTTATCATTATGTTGGAATAACTTGTCTATGCGAAGTACCGCATACATGGTGAAATTCTTCTGTTATTCCATTCTTTATTATTCTGTTGGAACATCATGTCTGTGCTTTACGCATGACCTGGTTCCATTCTTTATTGTTCGTTGGAACTTCACCGCCGTGCTTTTACTTATGACCGGTTCCATTATTTATCTTTTCGTTGGAACATCCCGTCTGGCGCGTTTTACGACTTGACCGGGTTCCGTTATTCATTATTATGTTGGAATAACATGTCTGTGCGGTTTATCGCATGCCTGGTGATTTCTTTTGTTATTCCATTCTTTATTATACTCAGTTGGTTAAAGTTTTGACTTCTATACTCCATGAAATTAGTGGAATATCATGGATATTTGCGCTTCATCCAGAATCTTTTCATGAAAATATTCTTATGAGCATTCTTGAGTTTTACTCTAAAAAGAAGTATCATGTTGACAATTTGGACGTTATTAGTTCCTGGATAAATTAATTCTTGAACTTGTCTTATTGAATTTTTATATCATTGTCATCATCCTCATGCGTATATTATGTTGAAAGTCATCTGTGGCCTGTAATGCATAGATGGACTTAATATGATTATGACAAGGGATTATTCGGTGCAATCATGACCGTAATGTTACAAATGATATGGAAAAAGTTCTTATTGGCCCGTAGTGCATTGATGTACAGTTGTTGGCATGATCATGACCATTAATGAATACACGAATATTCTTGGCCCGTAGTGCATGGATAATTTGTGGTCGTGATACTAAAGAATATCCTCGTCAGTAAAAGTGGGTGATTCAATGATGTGGATTATTTATTAAGTTGAGTCTCAGTGATAAAAGTGATGAAAAACCTTTTAAATCATAAAAGATAGTAGATTTTATTTTCTACTTGACTCTTTTAATGGATTGTTTGTTCCGCTGCAATTAAACTTGATGTTTGTTATATTGTATCAGTTTAACACTATTGAAGACTAAAGATAATTTATTCTGCTTTATCTTAGTCATAATATTTCTTACTGGGCTAGTTGAGTTCACTCTTTCTTTCACTGTTCTCTTCAGGAAATGAGAACGAAAGGAGGACTAATCGGAGAACGAGTTACTGATCCGAGAGGATAGCATTAGTAGTCCTCACTATTCTGTAAAATAGTGTGTTAATAAATGTATTGAGGACTTATATTGAGTTTTAATGCTGTCTAGAAGATAATGTTTGTATTAAAACTCACAGCTCATGTTGTATATTTAAGATTGTATTTGAATTTTGTACCATGTATTTGGCGACTCAAGATGGGTGATGTATACCTATTTTGGGGGCGTTACAGTTGTTATTATTATTATTATTATTATTATTATTATTATTATTATTATTATTATTATTATTATTATTATTATTATTATTATTATTATTATTATTATTATTATTATTATTATTATTATTATTATTATTTCCTCTATTTTTCTATCTTGAAATAATAAGGAATTAATTTGATATAATGCTCTAGTTATGGGTGAAATGTGCAAATTTTGCAAAATAAGCAAGTGGTTAAAAAATAATCATTGTTGTCGGGGAATATTCGTTTGATCGTGGAATATTCTTGTTGTCGGGAATATTCATAATATTTGTAGTAAATCATTTGTGGGCCCATAATGTAATAACTCGGGATGAAGAAAGCGACAAGTTGAGTTTTTATAAATAACGGCATAATTATTACTCAATTAACAATCATTGGATTACCTAGTGGTTAAAATACAATAATACGGCGTGGTTGCACAAGAGTAGCACTTACCGGCATCGCACAAACATTGTTGAATTATTGATTCTTACGTAAGAAGCACTACCCAATAATTGTTACGATAATTCTTTGCTCAATATTTTATTTTATTGATTCAATAATTGTTGCGTTGATATTTTATATTATTGTTGTTTCAATAATTGTCACTGCACTGTATTTCCCATTATCAGATCAATAATTCATATTATTTGAATAATATTATTAGATAACATTACTGGCAATGTCTAGAAAGTTCTGTCAAGGAGAGGTTTGGTCACCTAATTGCGCGCCAGTAAGGAGAAATCTTTATTGGAAAGCCTTCTCTTTCCTGGGAACGGCCTGATTGCCATTATTTTGATTCTGTAATATTATTTGTGAATAATTAATTATTGATTTATTTGATAAGGAAATATTTATTTGGTGTGGATATAAATGATGGATTTATTTATGTGGTAATAAAATAAGAAATTAATGCTGAGGTGTTTTATCAGTATTTTGTCGGAGTGGAGGTATTAAAAATCACCCGTTTATGGATTTCAGATATTTTCTGTTTGAAATTTAGAAAAACTTTCTTCTGTAAAGTTGTAGAGAATTCGATTTCATGTGGAATGGACATAAAATTCGTATTTTTCTGATAAACAGGCTATTTTCTATGAATTACTGAAGTTTCAGAAAATAAAATGATTTTTATTAAAATTATGGGTGGGACCCACTCTTGTTTGAAAACATGTGGGCTGCTGATTTTTAGTTCAAAGGTGGCTGGTCTTTGTTTGCAACTTAGGTTGCGTAAGAGAAAAAATGAAATAAATTATTATTTTATTATTTTAGTCTCCTATGGCGTTCTAGCATTTTCCTATAAATAGACGCTTAGGTTAGAATTGAAAATCACATCAGAAACAAGTTTTCTTTCTCTCTAGATTATCGAGCGTATTTTTTGTGAGTATTTTAATTCTTTGAGAGTTGCTATTCAGTGCAAGTTTCTGTCAGCACTATATCCGAAATTCAGTCAGAAGTACGGTTATTTTGAGGTAAGAGATGTTATTTTCTTCGTAAATGATATTATTTCTTTCAATATCATTATGCCAAAATATTGGTCTGAACTTTTTATCAAATTTGAAACTTTTTGTGTCAGGGTTACTATTCACGTATACGTCACTATTCACGTATATGACACTATTCACGAATACGACACTATTCACCGAAAAATAAAAATTTTCCTTTTTGTCCAAGATGTCTATTATGGTTACTATCTTTGATTGTATCCATGTTTTAATCTTTATTTTTGAATTCTGCTTCACAATTGGTTATTATGAAGTATTATTGATCTTGGATAAACTGTTATACGAATCCCTACTATTTGTCCTTCTGTCTCACTGGATTCATTTTCATTAAAATATTTTTCATCATCCTCAGTCTTAAATGATGATATTACTGAATATCTTTGGCTTGTAGTGCAAAGATGAATGATTAACTGATGAATATCTTTGGCCCGTAGTGCAAAGATGAATAGGTGTTGAGATGAACATGACCGACTGGTGATACAAATGAATATCTTTGGCATGTAGTGTAAAGATGAATATTTGATTAAAGATGTATATTGATTGATGTTACAGGGATAAAATATTGATGATGGACTTTTAAATCTTAGAAGATAGTAGAACTCATTCTCTACTTTACTCTTCTAATGGATTGTTGTTCCGCTGCAGTTGTTGATCTAAAACTTGTTGTCTATTATATTTTATCAGATTTTTCCCTGTTGAAAACTAATGATAATTTGTTGTATATTATCTTAGTCATAATATTCTTTACTGGTCTAGTTGAGCTCACTCTTTTCCTTTTTGTTTCATTTTTTCTTCTCAGGAAGTGAGAACATAGCAGGATCTAGTCGGGGTATGGAGTGATGGTTCTAGAAAGATGTTTTAGCAGTTCTCACTATTTCTGTAAAATAGTGTATGAATAATTGTAATGAGGACTTATTTGAGTGTGGATATTATCTAGAAGACAATATTTGTATTTAAACTCACAGCATGTGTTGTCGTATTTTGCACGACAATTGTATTATTGAAGTTATAGTTTGCTTTTTGTACCATGTATTTGGTGACTCAGAATGGGTGTTGTATACCTATTTTGGGGGCGTCACAGGTGGTATCAAAGGTTAGGGATATGGTCTCTGGAAGAGATCGGGGAATAGAACTAGAAGGGGAGAGATGAGTAAATCCTTCGCTAGTGTGTCCTATCTAAGCTTATTTGTTGGTCGGTCATAATATAGGGATATTATGTGATATGTTAATTTGTTTAATTAACCCTTGTTTTATGGAAGTATTTAAGAATGGGCTCGGGAAACGTTAACAATGGAGTGTATGAGACTGTGGAACAACCTTTAGTCACAAACTAGGAGAACGTACAACAGGAAGGCAATATTCCTCCTGTAAACAACACTACCGAGCAAACGATGAATGATGGAATGTTTAGGAGCTTTTTCCAGTTCATGCAAAATTAGACGAGGGAGACTCGTGTACAAAATATAGGTGCAAGTGATAGCAACGCGCGGTCTGTCACAGCCAAGCAGTTCAAGGAGTTGGGACCACCATAATTTATTGGAAAGTCGGATCCGATCAAGGCAGAAACGTGGGTCAAGTAAATTACCAAGATATTTGATGTCTTGGGATGCACGGAGGAACAGAAGGTTCCATTTGCCACCTTTATGTTCCGTGGTGAGGCAGACTATTGGTGGGAGTCTGTGAAGCGTACCCAGCCTGCCGCACTCAATATGTCTTGGGAAACGTTTCAAAAACTATTCAATGATAAGTACTTTCCTGAAAGTATTCGTCATATGAAGGAGGTAGAGTTTATCAGACTAGAACAAAACAACATGACGGTGTCCCAGTACGAGGCGAAGTTTGCTGAGTTATCGAGGTTTGCACCTCATTTTGTAGAGAATGAGGAACGAATGACAAGGATGTTTCGAGAGGTCTAAAACACGAGATTAAATCAATACCTTATCTCTCATAAATTTTCTCTGTATTCAGATGTTGTCAACAGGGCTCAATTATTAGAGCGAGATAGTGAGTATGTTCAACCAAGGGAACACAACCAGGGTCATACTGGTGGCAGCGGTCATCGGAGCAATGAAAACCAGCAGGGAGGAAAACATTCGGACAAAAGCGGTAACCACTCTGGTGGTTATCGTGGCCGTGATAATAGAAAGAGCGAGTCGGGAGGAGATTTCAAAAAGAGAAGGTACAACAATGATAACGTGAAGACGTCAGCACAAACATCAACTATTTCTAGGGGAGGAGAACGAGCATCGGTCGTTTGTTACAAATGCGGGAAAGAGGGACATATTAGCCCAAACTGCCCACAACAATCCAAGGTATGTTATAAATGTGGAAAGGAGGGGCATATAGCTCGAGACTGTTCTGTAGCAAAACCAAGTTCAGCAGGGATGGTAACTCCAAAGGCTGTCCCGGATAAGTCAAAATCAGCGGTTCCTGGAAGAGCGTTTGTCGAGACTAGCCAAAACGCGATAAACCCGAATGAGGTGATCACGGGTAAGCTTATCATAAACTCTTGCGAAGTTTATACCTTACTAGATACCAGTTCTACACATTCTTTTATCTCCCCTGCTTGTGCTCAACATTTAAACTTGACTCCGGAGAATTTAGACTTTGATTTATCAGTGGAGACTCCGTTAGGAGAAACTTTCGTTACGTCCACTGTTTATAAATCTTGCTTAATCCAAGTTGGCACCATCACATTACCTGTGGATCTTATCTCTTTAAAGATACTTACTTTTGATGTGATTTTAGGAATTGATTGGTTAACTACTCATCATACCAAAATTGATTGTTTTCGTAAGGTTGTTAGTTTTCATATTCCTAACCTGTCATACGAATTCAAACAACTAAACCACTAAAATCAGTCACTGTCATATCAAGCCATAAAGCTATTCGTTTATTGAAAAATGGATGTCAAGCTTTCTTAGCCCATGTTATGAATTTGAACAAAGACAAGTCAGATTTGAATAATATTTCGGTTGTTAGAGAATTTCCTGATGTATTTCCTGAAGAACTTCCGGTCTACCCCGTAACGTGATGTTGAATTCTTTATTGACCTTGAGCCGTACAAAACCCATTTCTAAAACCCCATATCGAATGGCTCCTATTGAACTTCGTGGAGTTAAAATTCCAACTACTGTGAATTGTTAGACATAGGTTTCATTCGGCCCTAGTACATCTCCTTGGGGTGCTCTGTTTTATTAAGTAAAGAAGAAAGACGGAGTATGCGCTTTGTATTGACTCATGAGAATTGAACCATGTCACCATCAAGAATAGGTATCCGCTACCTCGCATTGATGACCTATTTGACCCGATTTAAGGAGCACAATTCTTTTCAAAGATCGATCTTCATTCTAGATATCATCGGTGAAGATTAAAAGCGAGAATATTCCAAAGGCGCCTTGAACTCTCTGCAGACGGGATTATGAATTCTTAGTCATGTCTTTTGGATTTACTAATGCTCCTGCTGCTTTCATGGATATGATGAACCGAGTATTCAAGGAATATTTGGATCAGTTCGTTGTTGTCTTTATTGATGACATCCTTATCTATTCCAAAAGTCGTGAAGATCATGAACACCATTTGAAGCTGATACTTGAAAGGCTTCGTGAAAACAAGCTATATGCCAAGCTGAAGATATGCGAGTTCTGGCTTGAGGAAGTAGCATTCCTTAGTCACGTGGTGTCAAAACATGGAGTATATGTTGACCCGGCGAAGATTGAAGCAATACAAAGTTGGGAGCAACCAAAGTCGGTGACCGAAGTGCGTAGCTTTCTGGGCTTAGCTGGTTATTATCAGAGATTTGTGGAAGGATTTTCTTGAATCGCTACTCCGTTAACTCAGTTGACTCGGAAGGTTAAAAAATTTGTATGGAGCAAGGAATGCGAGAAGAGTTTCCAAGAGCTCAAGAGGAGACTCATTTCGGCACCTGTTCTGGCAATACCATCTGGTTCGGATGGATTTTTTATATCTGACGATGCTTGAGCAAAGGGTTAGGATGTGTTCTCATGCAACATGGGAAAGTCATAGCCTATGCCTCACGACAACTCAAAGAATATGAGAGGAATTATCCTACTCATGATCTAGAGTTGGCAGCAGTCGTTTTTGTGTTGAAAATCTGGAGACACTACCTGTATGGGGAGAAAGTGGAGATCTATACAGATCTTAAAAGCCTCAAATATTTCTTCACCCAAAAGGAACTTAACATGCGGCAACGACGTTGGCTCGAGCTGTTGAAAGATTACGATCATACCATCCAATATCATCCTGAAAAAGCAAACATAGGAGCTGACGCATTGAGTAGAAGATCATATGCGGGTACGAGTGCAATGTTATTAACACAAAGGCCCATTTTGTATGACTTACAAAGGATGGAGATAGAGTTAAAGGCTCCAAGTACCCACATGATGATGGTGAATATGAAAGACCCCAAATTTTATGAATAAAGATTAATTTCTCTCGAAATATATTTTTGAATATTATGGTGTGGATATGATATACTGTTATAGTTGTGGGTAATATTTATAAATTTTGCAAAGTAAGCAAGTGGTTATATAATATTCGATTGGTGGGAAAATTCATTTTAACGGGAAATATTAAATGCGATGGCACAATCATTGGTGGACCCCAATAACGGAAGTATTGTCGTAGTAAAGAAAACTTTACGTAATTATCTTTTATAAAAATAACGGCGGAAGTGTTACCGTTAAAGCTGTTGAACTACCTTTAGTAAAAAATGCGATGTACGCGTGGTTGCATAGTAGCACACGGTATTGGTTATTGATGCTTACGTGAGAAGTCACTCAGTTATACTTAATTATTTCTATAATAATTGATGCATCATATCTATCATATTATTGATTCGATTATTGTCACAGTATCATCTGCATTATATGATATATTATTAAATCAATAATTGATACGACAAAGTTATTCATATTCTTAAATTGCAATATTTACAATATCTAGAAGTTCTATCAAGGAGAGGTTTGGTCACCTATGTGAAACCCCAGATTTTATGAATAAAGAATTAATTTTCTCAAAATAATTTTTTTTTATATTATGGTGTGAATTTGAGATAATGTTATAGTTGTGGGTAATATTTATAAAGTTTGAAAAGTATGCAAGTTGTCATATTATATTCGATTGGTCGGGGAATATTCTTTTTAAACAGGAAATATTAAAGACGACTCAACACAATCATTGGTGGACCCCTACAATGTAATTATTGTCGGATTGAGAAAACGATAAAAAATATTTTATTGAAAATAATTGGCGGAAGTTTTAATTTTTGATAATTGTTGAACCGCTTCATTAGTAGTAAAAGTATTGTAATATCGTTGTTGTATAGTGTACATGGTATTGATTATTGATATTTATGTGAGAAGTCACTCGGTTTTGTTCAATTATTGCTACAATAGTTTCTTTGATAGTATCTCACATTATTTGATTCAATTATTGTTGATTTAGAAGTTTTGTTTTATTCACGTAATAAAATAGAAACATCTTTTTATATAAAATGTAATACTTTTTTAAAGTTATTCTATAAATAGAATATATTATATTCTATTATGTATAGTGTTTTGTATAGTAAAATCTTTTATATAAAATGTAATACTTTATTAAAGTTATTCTATAAATAGAATATATTATATTTTATTTAAAAAAAATTTCTTTAAATATGGACCGTCAGATTAAAGTAAATCAATCTGGACCGTTCATGCATTAGTTACTATGCATTCTATTTTCCTATAAATAGAAGCTCATTCCTTCATTATTTTCTTACTTAATTCAATTGAACTCTAGAGAGAGAAATTATAGAGAGAGACTATAGAGAGATATAAGAAAAGTTTTACTCGCTACTTCACTACTCTTATATCAAGTATTATTTTACTAGAAGAGGATATTATTCTTTTGTATTCAAGAAGAGAACTTCATTATTCCATTTCTTTATTGTTTCTGTTGGAATAACTCAGATATGCTGGCTACCCTATACTTGTTGACATTCTTCTATTATTCGTCTTTATTATTACGTCGGAATATCCTGTCTCATCTTATCTGTGGGACCTGGTTCCATTTTTATTATTCCGTCTTTATTATTACGCCGGAATATCTCGTCTGCGTATATATCGCCTGGGACTGGTTCCATCATTTATTATTCGCATTTATTATTTCATTTGAACATCTCGTTTGTGAATTTCACGACTTGGTTCCGTTATTATTATTCTCGTTGAAATAACCGCCTACATGTGAAGTACCGCATGCATGGTGATATCTTTTGTTATTCCATTCGGTATTATACTCAGTTGATTAAAATTTAGACTTCTATACTCCATGAAATTAGTGAAATATCCTTGATATTTGCGCTTCATCAAGTATCTTTTCGTGGAAATATTCTTCTGAGCATTCTTGAATTTTACTCTACCAAGAAGTATCATGTTGACAATTTGGACGTTATTGGTTTCTGGACAAATTAATTCTTGAACTTGTTTAATTGAATTCTTATATCATTGTCATCATCCTCATGTTTATGTTATGTTGAAAGTCATCTGTGGCCTGTAGTGCATAGATGGACTTGGTATGATTATGACCAGGGATTATTCGGTATAATCATGACCGTAATGTTACAAATGATGTGAAAATTAAAAGTCCTCATTGGCCCGTAGTGCATTGATGGACAGTTTTTGGTATGATTATGGCTATGAATTCTCTTCGGCCAAGGGAGCAAAGATGAATTATTTTATGGCATGATCATGACCATTAATAAATACACAAATATCCTTGGCCCGTAGTGCATGGATAATTGTGGTCGTGATACTAAAGAATATCATTGGCCGTAGTGCAGGGGTGATTCGATGATGTGGAATATTTATTAAGCTGAGTCTTAGTGATAACAGTGATGAAAAACCTTTTTAATCATAAAAGATAGTAGATTTTATTTTCTACTTGACTTTTTAATGGATTGCTTATTCACCGCAGCGAGTTAAACTTGATGTCTATTATATTTTATCGGTTTAACATTGTTGGAGACTAATGATAAATTATTTTCATTATCTTAGTCATAATATTTCTTCTTTGGGCTAGTTGAGCTCACCCTTTCTTTCAATGTTCTCTTGTGAAATGAGAATATAATGGGACTTGAGTCTGGGAGCGGAGTGATGGTCCAGAGGATAGAATTAGTAGTCCTCACTATTTTGTGAAATAGTGTGATAATAATTGTAATAAGGACTCCTTTTGAGTTTGTATAATCTCTAGTAGATAATATTTGTATTCAAACTCATAGTTTATGTTTTTTCGTATTGTACACGACAGTTGTATTAGTAAGTTGTATTTTAATTCTGTACTATGTATCTGGCGACCCAAGATGGGTAATGTATATACCTAATTTTGGAGGTGTCACAGTTGGTATCAAAGCTTAGGGATATGATCCATGGCTAAGATGTGAAATAAGAACTAGGAGGGGAGAGACGGGGAATTCCTTCGCTAGTATGACCTACCTAAGTTTATTTGGTATTTAATTGGTCGGTCAAAGTATAGGGATAATATGTGATATGTTAATTAACCCTTGTTTTGTGGCAGTGTTTGAAAATGGCCTCCGAGAATGTTGAGATTATCAATGGAGCACAGGAGACCGTTGAGTCTACACAGATCAATAATCAGGATAATGTGCAACCAGAGGACAATACTCCTCATGAAAACAATAACACCGATGAAATGGTGAATGATGGGATGGTCAGAGACTTTATGCCATTCATGCAACAACAGGCGAAGGCAGCTCATGTCCAAAATGCAGGTAGAAATACTGATAACTCTCGGACGGTCACCGCTAAGCAGTTTAAGGTGCAATTCATGCAACAACGGGCGAAGGCAGCTCCTGTCCATAATGCAGGTGGAAACAATGGTAACCCACGGGTTGTCACCGCTAAGCAATTCAAGGAGCTGGGACCACCGGAGTTTTTGGGAAAGCCAGAACCACTTAAGGCAGAGACATGGATAAAGCAGATTACCAAGATATTTGATGTCTTGGAATGCTCAGAGGAGCAAAAGGTTCCATTCGCCACCTTTATGTTGCGTGAAGAAGGAGATCATTAGTGGGAATCTGTAAAACGTACCGAGCCTAACGCACTCAAGATGTCTTGGGAGAAGTTCCAAGAATTATTCAACGACAAGTACTTTCCTGAAAGTATTCGTCACATGAAGGAGGTAGAATTCATCAAGCTGGATCAAAACAATATGACTGTGTCGTAGTACGAGGCTAAGTTTGCGGAGTTATCCCGGTTTGTATACCATTTGGTCGATAATGAGAAGCGAATGACGCGAATGTTTTTGCGAGGTTTGAAACCCGATATACGTCAATACCTCATTTCTCACAAACTTTGTTTATATTCAGATGTTGTGAATAGGGCTCAGTTATTAGAGCGCGATAATGAGTCAGGACAACCAAAAGGCAACGACCAACAACACGATAATAATCATCTTTGGTGGCAGCGGTCATCGAACAACGATAACCATCGTGGGGGATATTATCATGCCAAGAATGGTAACCATTTTGGTGGTAATCATGGCAAGATAATAAGAATGGACATTTTAAGAAGAGAAGGTTCAACAATGACGTGAAGACGCCAAGCACCAAAGACCGCTTTTAAAGGAAGAAGAACGCCCATCGGTCGTATGTTTCAAATGTGGACAAGAGGGACACATCCGTCCAAACTGTACGCAACAATCCAAAGCGTGTTTTAATTACTGAAGAGAAGGTCACCTAGCTCGATTTTGTCGTATGGTGAAGTCAAGTCCAACCGGGATAGTGATGCCAAAGGATGCCCTGGACAAGCCAAAGCCGTAGTTTAAGAGAGAGCGCGTTTTTTTTTCTCATGACAAGGAACCGAATAAAATTATCACGGGTAAGTTAATCATAAGCTCTTCGAAGTCTATACCGTGTTAGATCTGGGGTTCTACTCACTCTTTTATTTCACCTAGTTGTGTTCAATGTTTGTATTTAACTCCGGAGAAGTTAAACTTTGATTTATCTATTGAAACTCCATTGGGAGAAACCTTCGTTACCTCCACTGTTTATAAATCTTGTTTGATTCAAATCGACACTTTCACGTTATTCGTCGATCTTATCTCTTTGAAAATATTTGCCTTTGATGTGGTTTTTTTAAGCGATTGGTTAACTACTCATCATGTTTTTTCGACGGTTGTTAACTTTCATATTCTAACCAACCTATTATGCTAATTCAAGCAACCAAACCACTAAATTCAATCATTGTCATATCAAGCCATAAGTAAAGAGCCCCGATCCTTTTGTTGATGACTTCCTTGTGTGGAATGCACCGAAGCTAGACTTTCTATAGGCGACATCGTGAATGACGATGAAAAGTTGATAGGTATCATTGTGAGGTGATATCTAGGTTAAGGGATAGAAGTCACAGTTGGTATCAATGTGATGTACTATCTAAGTCTTGGATGAGAGTAACAGTTTTGAATGATATTTCTATCATTAATAAATCTCTTGACGTATTCCTGAAGACTTCTTAGCCTACCCCAGAGTGTGAAATCGAATTTTGTATTGACACCAGTACAAAACCCATTTCTTAAACCCTCAAAATATTTCTTCAACTAAAATGAACGTAACATGCGCCAAAGACGTTGACTCGAGCTGTTGAAGATTACGATCGTACTATTCAATATCATCGTGGAAGAGCGAACGTGGTAGCTAACGTGTTGAGTAGAAGATCGTATGCGTTTACAAGTGCGATGTTGTTAACACAAAGACTCATTTCGTATAACTTGCAAATGATGAAGATAGAGTTAAAGACTCTAGAGACCCACGTGAAGATAACGGATATACGAGTAAAATTGACTTTAATCGATAAAGTTAAAGACGCTCAAGCTACATACCCGAATCTGATGAATGTGAAGAAGAAGGTTCAAGAGGGCGTTATTCTAGAAGCAAGAGTTGCTGAAGAGAGGAAATCTCAACTCTCGATTTAATTGGCCCATTTGAAATCCTTGATTGAGTAGGAACTGTGGCTTATAAACTCATTTTACCGCCAAGTATGTCGCGCGCTCATAACGTTTTTAACGTATCAATGTTACGTAAATATGTGGATGACCCGAACCACATTATTAATTTAGAATCGGACGAGATAGCAGATGATTTAACGTATGAGATCTCTTGTTAAAATCTTGGATAAGAAGAATCGTATCCAACACTCAAGGGTTATACCTCAAGAGTTAGAATCTAAAATGAAGTCAAGGTATCCTCACCTGTTCGGCATTCCAGGTACGTACATAAATTTCGAGGGCGAAATTCCATAAGGATGGGAGATTGTGAAACCCCAGATTTTATGAATAAAGAATTAATTTTCTCGAAATAATTTTTTTTATATTATTGTGTGAATTTGAGATAATGTTATAGTTGTGGGTAATATTTATAAATTTTGCAAAGTATAAAAGTTGTCATATTATATTCGATTGGTCAGGGAATATTCATTTTAAGCAGAAATATTAAATGCGGCAAGCACAATCATTAGTGGACCCCACAATGTAATTATTGTTCGGATTGAGAAAACAACAAAAATATTTTATTAAAAATACGGCGAGAAGTTTTACGTTGATCTTGTTGAACTACCGGTAGTAAAAGTACAATAATATCGTTGTTGTATAATAGCACACCGGTATTGATTATTGATATTTATGTGAGAAGTCACTCAGTTTTGTTCAATTATTGCTACAATAGTTGCTGTATAGTATCTCACATTATTTGATTCAATTATTGTTTATTTAGAAGTTTTGTTTTATTCACGTAATAAAATAGAAACATATTTTTATATAAAATGAATACTTTATTAAAGTTATTCTATAAATAGAATATATTATATTCTATTATGCATAGTATTTTGCATAGTAAAATCTTTTTATATTAAACAGAATACTTTATTAAAGTTATTCTATAAATAGAATATATTATTTTTTTTTAAAAGATTTTTCTTTAAATATGGACCGTCAGATTAAAGTAAATCAATCTGGACCGTTCATGGATTAGTTACTATGCATTCTATTTTCCTATAAATAGAAGCTCATTCCTTCATTATTTTCTTACGAATTCACTGAACTCTAGAGAGAGAAACTATAGAGAGAGACTATAGAGAGATAGAAGAAAAGTTTTCTGCTACTTCACTACTCTTATATCAAGTATTATTTTACGGTAAGGGATATTATTCTTTTGTATTCAAGAAGAGAACTTCTGTTATTCCATTTCTTTATTGTTCTGTTGGAATAACCTGTATACGCGGGCTACCCTATACTTGGTGACATTCTTCTATTATTCTGTCTTTATTATTCTGTCGGAATATCCTGTCTGTGCTATACGCCGGACCTGGTTCCATTTTTATTATTTCGTCTTTATTATTTCGCTTGGAATATCACTGGCATGCGTCTTTATCGTCGGACTGGTTCCATCATTTATTATTCCGCATTTATTATTACATTGGAACATCCAGCCGCTTTGTGAATTTCACACGACTTGGTTCCGTTATTATTATCTCGTTGAAATAACCGTCATCATGCCAAGTACCACATGCATGGTGATATCTTTTGTTATTCCATTCGGTATTATACTCAGTTGATTAAAATTTAGACTTCTATACTCCATGAAATTAGTGAAATATCCTTGATATTTGCGCTTCATCCAGTATCTTTTCGTGGAAATATTCTTACGAGCATTCTTGAATTTTACTCTATAAAAGCGATCATGTTGACAATTTGGACGTTATTGGTTCCTAGACAAATTAATTCTTGAACTTGTTTAATTGAATTCTTATATCATTGTCATCATCCTCATGTTTTATGTTATGTTGAAAGTCATCGTGGCTCTGTAGTGCATAGATGGACTTGGTATGATTATGACTGAGGATTATTAGGTATAATCATGACCGTAATGTTATAAATGATGTGAAAATTAAAAGTCCTCATTGGCCTGTAGTGCATTGATGGACAGTTTTTGTTATGATTATGGCTATGGATTATCTTCGGCCAAGGGAGCAAAGATGAATTGTTTTATGACATGATCATGACCATTAATGAATACACAAATATCCTTGGCCTGTAGTGCATGGATAATTGTGGTCGTGATACTAAAGAATATCCTTGGCCGTAGTGCAGGGGTGATTCGATGATGTGGAATATTTATTAAGTTGAGTCTCAGCGATAACAGTGATGAAAAATCTTTTTAATAATAAAAGATAGTAGATTTTATTTTCTACTTGACTCTTTTAATGGATTGCTTGTTTTTACTACTTGATTAAACTTGATGTCTATTATATTTTATCAGTTTAACATTGTTGGAGACTAATGATAAATTATTCTGCTTTATCTTAGTCATAATATTTCTTACTGGGCTAGTTGAGCTCACCCTTTCTTTTATTATTCTCTTTAGGAAATGGGAATATAGTTGGGACGAGTCGGGGAACGGAGTGATGGTCCAGAGGATAGCATTAGTAGTCCTCACTATTTTGTGAAATAGTGTGTTAATAATTGTAATAAGGACTCCTTTTGAGTTTGTATAATCTCTAGTAGATAATATTTGTATTCAAACTTACAGTTTATGTTTTGTCGTATTGTACACGACAGTTGTATTAGTAAGTTGTATTTGAATTATGTACTATGTATCTGTCGACCCAAGATGGGTGATGTATACCTAATTTTGGGAGCGTCACAACCTAATTGCGCGCCAATAAGGAGAAATCCTTATCGAAAAGCCCCCTCTTTCTTGGGAACGACCTGGTTGTTAAATATTATGAGTTATAATATTAATGATGAATAAGTTCGTGTTGATTAAAGATGAATTTGATTGTTCCATTATGTTGGGATTATTACTGTTAGTGGAAATCGACATCTATTCCGATGATAATTGATGTCTGGGGGTTATATTGATAAGTCGGGTAATTTATCGGATAAATGAGCAAGTAATTGCTACTAATTCACATGCTTATATAACTATTTGTTCACATGTGTGTACTATTGAATCACATTCATGTACTATTAGGGGAGTTGGTGCAAGATTGATAATACTTGCATGACTAAGTTAAAAATGGAGGTATAGATAGAGGTACTATACTGTAATTTGTATTTTTGACATGGTTATACTGTAAGACCCCAAATTTTTTTTATATATAATGGAATTTCCTCTATTTATTATTGTGAAATACTAAGGGTTGATTTGATTAATGTGGTTAGTTATGGGTAAAATGCGCAAATATTCATATAAGCAAGTGGTTATAAAATATTCATTATTGTCGGAGAATATTCGTTTGGTCGTGGAATATTTTTACTGTCGAGGAATATTTGTACGACGGCGCAGCCTTGTATGGGCCCCATAACGGAAAGTGATTGGATGAAGAAAACGACAAGTATAAGTTGTTTATAAAGAACGATGTAGTTGTTACCGTTAATACTGTTGGAATACCCGATTGGTTAAAACACGATGAATACGCGTTGTTGCACAAAAAGATAGCACTGCAGTATTGCACCAATTATTGATTCTTACATAAGAAGGCACTACTCAATAATTGTTACAGAATTAATTCTCGCTCAATATTTTATTTTATTAATTCAATAATTCTTTGCGTTGATATTTTATATTATCGTTGTTTCAATAATTGTCACTACACGAAGATTTTCCGTTATCGAAGAAATAATTCATAGTATCTGAATAATATTATTAGATAACATTATTGGCAATGTCTAGAAAGTTACATCTAAGGAGAGGTTTGGTCACCTAATTTGCGCCAAGAAGAGAGATCCTTATTGAAAGCCCCTCTTTCTTGGGAGCGACACGGTTGTCGTGATTGTGATTGTGTAATATTATTTGTGAATAATTAATTATTAATTTATATGATGAGGAAAATATTAATTTTATGTGGATATAGATGGAGAAAATTTTAAAGTGACAATTGTTAAAAATTGATATTTTATCTTTTACGATAAAATAATATTTTATTATATTATTATAATATAATAATGATGATATTTTTACAATGAATGTGGGATATATGAGTATATGAGGAGGAAGAGTATTTTTGTGGCATTAAATGATTAACACATGTTTTGTGTGTCGGTGGACCCCAATTCTTGACCGAAATTTGATTATAGCCTGTAAAATCGCTCGTTTGTGGATTTTGGTCAATTTCTGTTTAGAATTTGGAAAAACTTAAACATAAAAAGTTGTAGATAATGAAATTTCCTATGGAAATGACATGTGGTTTGAATTTTTCTGATAAAAGGGTTATTTATTATGAATTATTGAAGTTCCGAAATAATTGATTTTTGGAAGTTTTAAATAATTATTTTAAGAAAAATGTTTTTTTGGGCTACACATGTGATATAAATGTTGAATTCGGTTGGTCTAAGGTGGGCTTGAAATTGTTTAATTATAATATTATTTTATTAAATTTTACGCTTTGGTGTTCTAAAGCATTTTCTATAAATAGGGTGATTAGGTTAGAATTGAAAATCACAATTTAAGCTGAAGTTTTTTCTCTCTCTCTCTCTATATTATCGAGTGTATTCTTGTGAGTATTTTTGATACTTTGAGTGTTGCTATATCTGGTGCAAGTTCCTTTAACACTATTTTCAATTATTCAAATTGTAATCTTGTCTTTTCGAGAGGTAAGGAATGTTATTTTCTTCGTAAGTGATATTATTTCTTCAATATCATTATGCCGAAATATTGGTTGGAACTTTTTATCAAATTTGGAACTTTTTTGTAAAACCCCAACTTTTTGAATAAAGATGAATTTTCTATAAATATTATTTTTGAATATTATGGAGTGAAATTGATATAATGTTATAGTTGTGGGTAATATTTATAAATTTTGAATAGTATGCAAGTTGTTATATTATATTCGATTGGTCGAAAAATAGTTTTTTTGTCAGGGAATATCCGCAAATACTTGCAGTACAATCATTGGTGGACCCTACAATGTAATTCATCATCGGATTGAGAAAACGATAAAAAATATTTTACGAAAATAACGGCGGAAGTTTTACTGTTAACTTGTTGAAACACCGGTGTTAAAAAGTACGAATGAATGGCATGGTTGCATAGTAGCACACCGGTATTGATTATTGATGCTTACGTGAGAAGTCACTTATTTTTTTCTATTATATGGACCCCCATTTACCCATTTTTTTAAAAATAGTGGGAGAAGTTATCTCGGTTTTTGTATATATATATATATATATATATAAGTATTATATATATACACTTATTAAATAAAGATTTTAGTGGGATTGTCGGGGAATATGGGGTGGGTGAACTGGATTTATATATATTATATATATATATATATATATATATATATATATATATATATATATATATATATATAATGCATGATTAAGGGAAATAATGGAGTCATGGAGTGTAAACTGTGAATGTGGACAACATATATTATATACCTTGTTTTATTTTTATTGATGCTACTTTGAATTTCATGGCCAGACATGCAAGAGTTGCATCCGTGAGAAGGAAAGAAAAAAATTGTCAGAAGAGTGAATTATTGGTTTCACGTGGGAGTACTGTGATTTTTATTATTATTATATATATATATTATATTTTATTTAAAAGATTTTACTTTAAATATGGACCATCCGATTAAAGTAAATCAATCCGGACCGTTCATGAGTTAGTTACTATGCAATCCATTCTTCTATAAATAGAAGCTCATTCCTTCATTATTTCTTACGAATTCACTGAAACTCCAGAGAGAAAAATTATAGAGAAACTATAGAAAAGTATTCTGCTACTTCCCTACTCTTATATTCAGTTTTTTTTACGGTAAGGGGTGTTATTCTTTCTTATTCATGAAGAGAACTGTTGTTATTCCATTGCTTATTATTACATTGGAATAACTTGATATCTGTGATACCCTATACTTGGTGACATTCTTCTATTATTTCGTCTTTACTATTCTGTTGGAATATCCTGTCTATGCGAAGTACCGCATGCATGGTGATTTCTTTTGTTATTCCATTCTTTATTATACTCAGTTGGTTAAAGTTTTGACTTCTATACTCCATGAAATTAGTAGAATATCATGGATATTTGCGCTTCATCTAGTATCTTTTCATAGAAATATTCTTCTAATCATTCTTGAATTTTACTCTACAAAGCAGTATCATGTTGACAATTTGGACATTAGTAGTTCTTGGACAAATTAATTCTTGAACTTGTTTTATTGAATTCTTATATCATTGTCATCATCCTCATGTTTATATTATATTGAAAGTCATCTGTGGCCTGTAGTGCATAGATGGACTTGGTATGATTATAACCGGGGATTATTCGATTGTAATCATGGTAGTAATGTTACAAATGATGTGGTAAAAGTCCTCATTGGCCCATAGTGCATTGATGGATAGTTGTTGGCATGATCATGACCATTAATGAATACACAAATATTCTTGGCCCGTAGTGCATGGATAATTATGGTCGTGATACTAAAGAATATCCTTGGTCAGAGTAGTGCGAGGGGTGATTCGATGATGTGGAATATTTATTAAATTTGAGTCTCCACGATAATGATGATGAAAACCTTTTTAATCATAAAAGATAGTAGATTTTATTTTCTACTTGACTCTTTTAATGGATTACTTGTTCACCGCAGATCAAACTTGATGTCTATTATATTTTATCGGGTTTAACATTATTGGAGACTAATGATAATTTATTCGCATTATCTTAGTCATAATATTTCTTCTTGGGCTAGTTGAGCTCACCCCTTTCTTTCACCGTTTCTTCGTGAAATGAGAATCTATTTGGACGAGTCGTGGAAGCGGAGTGATGGTCCAGAGGATAGCATTAGTAGTCCTCACTATTACGTGAAATAGTGTGATAATAATTGTAATGAAGACTCCTTTTGAGTTTGTATAATCTCTAGTAGACAATATTTGTATTCAAACTCACAGCTTTATGTTTTTGTCGTATTGTACACAGCAGCTTGTATTAGTAAGTTGTATTTGAATTCTGTACCATGTATCTGGCGACCCAAGATGGGTGATGTATACCTAATTTTGGGGGCGTCGTAGTTGGTATCAAAGCTTAGGGATATGATCCCTGGCTAAGATGTGAGACTAGAACTAGGAGGGGAGAGACGGGGAATTCATTCGCTAGTATGACCTACCTAAGTTTATTTGGTATTTAATTGGTCGGTCAAAGTATATGGATAATATGTTATATGTTAATGAACCTCTGTTTTGTGGCAGTATCTGAAAATGACATCCGAGAATGTTAAAAATAGCAATGGAGAACAAGAGACCGTTGAGTCTCCACATATCAATAATCAGGAGAATGTGCATCAGGAAAGCAACAATCCCCATGTAAATAACAACACTAACCAAATGATGAATGATGGACTGTTCAGAGGCTTTATGCAAGTCATGCAACATCAGGCGAGAGCGGCTCCTGTCAAAAATGTAGGTGGAAACATTGGAAACTCTCGAACAGTCACTGGTAAATAGTTCAAGGAGCTGGGACCACCGGAGTTTATAGGAGCCCGAATGAGGTCATCATGGGTAAGCTTATCATAAACTCTAGCGAAGTCTATACCTTATTTGATACCGGTTCTACCCATTCTTTATTTCTCCTACTTATATTTCAACAATTAAATTTGACTCAGGAGAATTTAGACTTTGACTTATCTGTGGAAACTCCAGTGGGAGGAAACCTTCATTACATCCACGGTTTATAAGTATTGTTTGGTTCAAGTTGGTACCCTCACATTACACTGTCGATCTTATTGCATTAAAAATACTTGCATTTGATGTAATTCTAGGGATTGATTGGTTAACTACTCATCATGCAAAAATTGATTATTTTCAGTAAGGTTGTTAGCTTTCATATTCCTAATCGACCTATTATGTAATTCAAGCAACCAAACCATTAAAATCAATCACCGTCATCTCAAGCCATAAAGATATTCGTTTATTGAAAAACGGATGTCAAGCTTTCTTAGCTCATGTCACAGATCTAAACAAAAATAAGTCAGTTTTGAATAATATTTCTATTGTTAATGAATTTCTGACGGATTCTCGAAAAACTTCTGGCCTACCCCGAGGCGTGAAATTGAATTTTGTATCGACCTTGAACAGAAGACAAAACCCATTTCTAAATCCCCATATCGAATGGCTCTATTGAACTTCGAGAGTTAAAAACTCAAGCTGCAGGAATTATTAGACATTGGCTTTATTCATCCTAGTACTTATCCTTGGGGTGCTCCTGTTCTATTCGTGAAGAAGAAAGATGGGAGTATGCGACTTTGTATTGATTATCGGGGAGTTGAATCATGTCACCATCAAAATAGGTACCCATTACCCGCGTATTGATGACCTATTTGACCCGATTGCAAGGAGCCAAATTCTTTTCAAAGATTGATCTTTCGTTAGGATATCACCAATTGAAGATTAGAACCGATGACATTCCAAAGACGGCTTTTAGAACTCGGTACGGGCATTATGAATTTTTAGTCATGTCCTTTGGATTGACTAATGCTCCTGCTGCCTTGATAGATATGATGAATCGAGTATTCAAGGAATATTTAGATCATTTTGTGGTCGTCTTTATTGATGACATCCTTATTTATTCCAAAAGCCGTGAAGATCATGAGCAACACTTGAGGCTGATATTCCAAAAACTTCGTGAATATAAGATTTATGCCAAGTTGAAGAAATGCGAGTTCTGGCTTGAGGAAGTAGCATTCCTTGGGCACATGGTATCAAGTCATGGAATATCTATTGACCCAGCAAAGATTGAAGCTATTCAAAGCTGGGAGCAACCTAAATCAGTGATCGAAGTACGTAGCTTTCTCGGCTTAGCTGGTTATTATCGGAGATTCATAGAAGGGTTTTCTCGAATCGCTACTCCACTAACTCAGCTGACTCAGAAAGATACAAGTTCGGTTGGAGCGAGGAATGAGAGAAGAGTTTTCAAGAACTCAAGAGGAGACTCATTTCAGCACCTGTTCTGACAATACCATTTGGTTCGAAGGGATTTGTCATCTACAGTGATGCTTCGGGCAAAGGGTTAGGATGTGTTCTCATGCAACATGGGAAAGTCATAGCCTATGCCTAACGACAACTCAAAGAATATGAGAGGAATTTTCCTACTCATGATTTAGAGTTGGAAGCTGTTGTCTTCGCACTAAAGATTTGGAGACATTACTTGTATGGGGAGAAAGTGGAGATTTTTACGGATCATAAAAGCCTCAAATATTTCTTCACTCAAAAGGAACTCAGCATGCGATAACGACGTTGGCTTGAACTGTTGAAAGATTATGATCATACCATCCAATACCATCCTGGAAAAGCGAGCGTGGTAGGCGTGCGCATTGAGTAAAAAGATCATATCTTGTATGAAAAGTGCGATATTGTCAATGCAAAGGCCCATTTTGTGTGACTTTCAAAGGATGGAGATAGAGTTAAAGACTCCAGGGACCCATATGATGATGGCGAATATACGAGTAGAACCGACTTTAATTGATAAAATTAAAAATTTGCTCAAATTCTGAGATCCGGGAGGCGATCGCGTATGAGAAAGAAAGTGCAAGAAGGTCTTTATCACGGAAGCAAGAATCGATGAAGAAGGAATACTTCGAGTCAACTCCAGACTTTGTGTTCCTAACGACCCTGATTTAAAGTATAAAATCATGATGGAGGCGCACAACACACCGTTTGCAATCCATCCTGCGAGTACCAAAATATATCGTGATCTTCGTCATACATTTTGGTGGAGCAATATGAAGAGAGAGATAGCGTTGTTTATCTCAAGGTGTCTAACGTGTCAACGAGTCAAGGCGGAGCATCAAGTACCAAAAGGTCCATTGCAACCACTTGAAATTCCAGAATGGAAGTGGGAGCACATTACCATGGATTTCGTTACCGGTCTTCCTAAGGTTTCTCAAGGTATAGATGCGATTTGGGTCATTGTTGATAGATTGACCAAGTCTTCTCATTTCTTAACTATGTGAGAAACTTATACACTTAAACGTCTTGCTCGTATGTACATAAACGAGATTGTAAGACTGCATGGTATGCCAGTATCCATAGTTTCTGATCGAGACCCAAGATTTACTTCACGATTTTGGGTTAGTTTGTAGAAAGCTATGGGCACAGATTTACGATTTAGCTCGGCATATCATCCTCAGACGGATGGACAGTCGGAGAGGACTATTCAAACTCTTAAAGATCTATTAAGACTCTGTGTCCTTGATTTCAAGAGAAGTTGGGACAAGTTCTTACTATTGGTGGAGTTTTCCTACAACAACAGTTATCAAACAAGTATTGGCATGGCTCCATTCGAAGCGTTGTATGGAAGAAAATGTCATTCTCTAGTATGCTGGGATGAGGTTGGTGAAGCAACGTTGTTGGGACCGGAGTTGGTACGTATGACTACGAAAAAGATTCAAACAATACGACAACGTATAAAAACCTCACAAGATCGACAAAAGAGTTATGTTGATCTTCATCGAAGGGACGTGGAATTCGATATAGGAGATCATGTGTTGTTACGTGTTGCCCCATGGAAAGGAGTTACGAGATTTGGAAAGAGAGGAAAGCTCAATCCTCGATTCATCAGCCCATTTTTAATCCTTGATCGAGTAGGAACTGTGGCCTATAGACTCACTTTACCGCCAAGTATGTCTCGTGTTCATAATGTTTTTCACATATCCATGTTACGTAAATATGTGGAAGACCCGAACCACATTATTGAGTTAGAACCGGACGAAATAGCGGAAGATTTGACGTATGAAGAGGTTCCTGTTCAAATCTTGGATAAGAAGGAACATATTCTACACACCAAGGTTATACCTCAAGTCAAAGTTTTGTGGAGAAACCACGATGTTGAGGAAATGACTTGGGAGTTAGAATCTGAAACGAAATCAAGTTATCCTTACCTCTTCGACATACCAGGTACGTACCCTAATTTCGAGGGTGAAATTTCATAAGAAGGGGAGATTGTAAAACCCCAACTTTTTGAATAAAGATGAATTTTCTATAAATATTATTTTTGAATATTATGGAATGAAATTGATATAATGTTATAGTTATGGGTAATATTTATAAATTTTGCATAGTATGCAAGTTGTTATTTTGTATTCGATTGGTCGGGAAATATTATTTTTGTCAGGGAATATTCGTACGACGGTACAATCATTGGTGGACCCCACAACAGAATTACTGTCGAATTGAGAAAACGACAAAAATATTTTTACAAAAATAACGGCGAAAGTTTTACCGTTAACTGTTGAAACACCCAGTGTTAAAAGTACAGTAATACTCATGGTTGCATAGTAGCACACGGTATTGATTATTGATGCTTACGTGAGAAGTCACTTAATTTTGCTATTATATGGACCCCCCATTTACCCATTTTTTTTAAAAATAGTCGGGAGAAGTTATCTCAGTTTTGTGTTATATATATATATATATATATATATATATAAGTATTATATATATACACTTATTAAATAAAGATTTTAGTGGGATTGTCGAGGGGAATAGGGGTGGGGAGCGAGATTACTATATATTATTCTAATATATATATATATATATATATATATATATATATATATATAATGCATGATTAAGGGAAATAATGGAGTCATGGAGTGTAAACCGTGAATGTGGACAACATATATTATATACCTTGTTTTGTTTTTATTGATGCTACTTTGAATTTCATGGCCAGACATGCAAGAGTTGCATCTGTGAGAAGGAAAGAAAAAAATTGTCAGAAGAATGAATTATTGGTTTCACGTGGAAGTACTGTGATTTTTATTATTATTATTATTATTATATATATATATATATATATATATATTATATTTTATTTAAAAGATTTTACTTTAAATATGGACCATCCGATTAAAGTAAATCAATCTGGACCGTTCATGAGTTAGTTACTATACAATCCATTCTTCTATAAATAGAAGTTCATTCCTTCATTATTTCTTACGAATTCACTGAAACTCTAGAGAGAAAAATTATCGAGAAACTATAGAAAAGTATTCTGCTACTTCCCTACTCTTATATTCAGTTTCTTTTACGGTAAGGGGTGTTATTCTTACTTATTCATGAAGAGAACTGTTGTTATTCCATTGCTTCTTATTCTCTTGGAATAACATGTATACGCGGTATACCCTATACTTGGTGACATTCTTCTATTATTCCGTCTTTACTATTCTGTTGGAATATCATGTCTATACGAAGTACCGCATGCATGGTGATTTCTTTTGTTATTCCATTCTTTATTATACTCAGTTGGTTAAAGTTTTGACTTCTATACTCCATGAAATTAGTAAAATATCATTGATATTTGCGCTTCATCTAGTATCTTTTCATGGAAATATTCTTCTGATCATTCTTGAATTTTACTCTACAAAGCAGTATCATGTTGACAATTTGGACATTAGTAGTTCTTGGACAAATTAATTCTTGAACTTGTTTTATTGAATTCTTATATCATTGTCATCATCCTCATGTTTATATTATGTTGAAAGTCATACGTGGCATGTAGTGCATAGATGGACTTGGTATGATTATAACGAGGATTATTGATTGTAATCATGGTAGTAATGTTACAAATGATGTGGTAAAAGTCCTCATTGGCCCGTAGTGCATTGATGGGCAGGTTGTTGGCATGATCATAACCATTAATGAATACACAAATATTCTTGGCCCGTAGTGCATGGATAATTATGGTCGTGATACTAAAGAATATCCTTGGGTAGTAGTGCGAGGGGTGATTCGATGATGTGGAATATTTATTAATTTGAGTCTCCACGATAATGATGATGAAAAACCTTTTAATCATAAAAGATAGTAGATTTTATTTTCTACTTGACTCTTTTAATGGATTACTTGTTAAATTATGATCAAACTTGATGTCTATTATATTTTATCGGTTTAACATTGTTGGAGACTAATGATAATTTATTACAGTATTATCTTAGTCATAATATTTCTTCTTGGGCTAGTTGAGCTCACCCTTTTCTTTCTTTATTCTCTTGGGAAATGAGAATATATTTGGGGACGAGTCGGGGAGCGGAGTGATGGTCCAGAGGATAGCATTAGTAGTCCTCATTATTCTGTGAAATAGTGTGATAATAATTGTAATGAAGACTCCTTTTAAGTTTGTATAATCTATAGTAGACAATATATGTATTCAAACTCACAGTTTATGTTTTGTCGTATTGTACACGACAGTTGTATTAGTAAGTTGTATTTGAATTCTGTACCATGTATCTGGCAACCCAAGATGGGTGATGTATACCTAATTTTGGCGGCGTCACATTTTTCATGTTAGGATTACTATTCATGAATTACTATTCATGAATTACTATTCACGAGTTATTATTCACGAGTACTATTCACGAAGCATGATGATTTTCTTGTGGAATTTCTATCTTTTGGTGTCGGAGTTACTATTCACGTATACGACATTATTCACATATACGGCACTATTCACGAATACGACACTATTCACGGAAAAATTAAATTTTCATTTTTCGTCCAAAATAACTATTATGGATACTAGCTTTGATTGTATCCATGTTTTTATCATTCTTGAATTTTACTCCACTATGATTATTTATGAGGTATTTTTGGACATAGAATAGCTGAAATACGAATCCTTAATATTTATTCTTTTGTTTCACTGGATTCGTTTTCTTTAAAATATTTTTCATCATCCTCCGTCCTAAATGATTATATTACTGAATATCTTTGGCCTATAGTGCAAAGATGAATGATTTTATGATGAATATCTTTGGCCCGTAGTGCAAAGATGAACATGTGTTGAGATGAATATGGCCGACTGATTAATATCTTTGGCCTGTAGTGCAAAGATGACTATTTGATTCAAGATGTATATTGATTGATGTTATAGGGATAAAATATCGATGATAGACTTTTAAATTCATAGATGATAGTAGATTTTATTCTCTACACTCTTCTAATGAATTATTGTTTCCGCTGCAGTTTTTGATCTAAAACTTGTTGTCTATTGTATTCTATCAGATTTTTCCCTGTTGAGGACTAACGATAATTTGTTGTACATTATCTTAGTCATAATATTCTTTACTAGGCTAGTTGAGCTCACCCTTTTCCTTTTTGTTCCATTTTTCTTCTCAGGAGGCGAGAATATAACGGAAACTAGTCGGGGTGTGGAGTGATGGTTCAAGACAGTGGTTTTAGTAGTCCTCACTATTTTGTAAAATAGTGTAATAATAATTGTAATGAGGACTTTATTTGAGTATGGATATTGTCTAGATGACAATATTAGTATTTAAACTCACAGTTTTTATGTTGTATTAATAAAGTTGTAGTTGTTTCTGTACCATGTATTTTGACGACTCAGAATGGGTGTTGTATACCTATTTTAGGGGCATCACAGTTGGTATCAGAGCTTAGGGATATGATCTCTGGCAGAGATCGGGGAATAGAACTAGGAGGGGAGAATCGAGTAAATCCTTCGCTAGTGTGTCCTACCTAAGCTTATTTGTTGGTCGGTCATAATATAGGGAAATTATGTGATATGTTAATTTGTTAAATTAACCTTGTTTTATGGCGATGATTTGAGAATGGCAAATTGAAAATATTAACAATGGAGTGAATGAGGCCAGTGGAGAAAGCTCTAATCGCCAACCAAGATAATGTGATGTCGGTGAAGAAAGAATTAGAGATATCCATATGGTGAATGAAGAATTAATAGTTGCACCCGAGATAGTCGCAGAGGTAGCAGCTGAGAGTGAGGAAGAAGAGGAACCTGAGGAGAATTTATTAGAAGAATTTTATGATCGAAATTTAGAATTACAAAATCGTATTCATGAGTTTGAAGAAGCGGTGAAGAATCCAAGAAGTGATTCGTGAAGCAAAGAGATGTAACAATTCTAAATTGTGTTACCCGATGTGCGATGCTTGAACAGAAGCACTCTTTGGCAAAGCATAAGATATTAGAGCTGGAATCTGAGAATGCTATGATCAAAGTTCTGATGAAAGAAGAAACAACCAAACGAATGAGAATGGAGGATGTATGGGTAAAAGGTACACGACACGTTGATATTGTAGAAAAAGGCGTCCAGATCCAATAAGGCCAAAATAGATGAAATGGATTTTGCTTTTGGGCGACAATTGGGAGAATCCAACATCGAGTTGAATTACACTGCGAGCGATAACCCCAATTCGATATGGATCGGAGAGTAATGATTGAAATTATGGATCGAGAATTGACGAAAGCAATGACGGGTGGAATGTACTCTATAGCAAAGTTAAGTCCGATTGGGACGATGGCACCAGAGGCGGACACGAACAAGTCAAAGTCAGCGGTTCCTGGAAGAGCGTTTGTCGTATCGCCAAAACGCGAGGAACTTGAGCGAAGGTATCACGGGTTAGTTAATTATAAATTCTTGCGAAGTCTATACCTTATTGAATCTGGGTTCTACCCATTCTTTTATCTCTCCTGCTTGTGCTCAACGTTTAAACTTGACTCCGGAGAAATTAGACTTTGATTTATCTGTGGAGACTCCGTTAGGAGAAACTTTCATCACATCCACTGTTTATAAATCTTATTTGATCCAAGTTGGCACCATCACATTACCTGTTGACCTTATCTCTTTAAAGATAATTGCTTTTGATGTGATTTTAGGGATTAATTGGTTAACTACTTATCATGCCAAATTGATTGCTTTTGTAAGGTTGTTAATTTTCATATTCCTAAGCAACCTGTTATTCGAATTTAAGCAATCAAACCATTGAAGTCAAACTCTTTCATATCAGTAGTAAAAGTCATTCGTTTATTGAAAATGGATGTCAAGCTTTCTTAGCCATATTATGGACTTGAACAAAATAAATCGATTTGAATGATATTTCGTTGTTAGTAAATTTCGTCGTATTTCTGAAAAAATTTTCCGCCTACTCTAGAGCGTGATATTGAATTTTGTATCGACTTTGAACCCGGTACAAAACCCATTTCTAAAATCTCATATCGAATGGCTCCTATTGAACTTCAGGAGTTCAAAACCCAACTATAGAAGTTGATAACCGAGCCTCTATTTGGTGACTTCTTTTGTGGAATGCACCGAAGATAGACTCTCTGAAGGGGACGCCGTTGGTTGATTTCATAATCAAAGCAAACGTGCAAGTATACACGATCAACATGTAATATAGTGATAAATTAGAGTGTCGATCCCTCAGAGAATTCCAATTAATAAACTCCAACTACTAGTACTGTATCAATTCAATTTTATTTAAACAACCAAAAATTGTGATTTTTAAAATTAAGAAAACTAATTTTAATAAAGCAAGAAATTATTCTAAAAGAAAATAAAGAACAAATCAAGAATTGTTTGAATGCAGATAAATGACAATTAAGACTCCAATTTCCCCAATTATGATTATTAAATCAATTATCCAATTATCCCAATTATTATATCTCTTTGAATTGTTAACGAGAATTCTCAAATGCCAAAAGCCCTCTCGAAAGTGATCAATTGCCTTCTATTTAACTTGATTAATTTTGCTATATCTCTATGCAAAACAATTGAATTAAACTCGTTTAAAACCCAATTCCTTTTATGTTAAATCACGGAAAATAGATATTCTCATTCTATTCACAAACCTAATTATTCACTTCATGCAAATAACTAAGTCACATGTCACTCGCTTGATTCTAACTCTAGAATTCCTCTCTCGATTCCTTCAGAGTAACACGGTAATTATTGGCGGATAATTAATTAATAAATACAAGGCATGATGAACAATTCACTTCAACATAAATAATTGGAATAAATTAGATAATCAATTCATAACCATAAAAGGTTCCATTGGAATCTTAATAAAAGGAATTAGTTCATGACGGAATTAAAAACCACAAATAATTGATAAATCATCCTTAATGAGTTACACAATTTAAAAGAATAAAGAAGAAGAAGAACTCCAAGTTTCAAGCCCTCAGATCTGCTCTTCCTCCTTGATCAATCTCCAATTGTGTAGAATAGAGTCCCAATTCAATAAAAAGAATCAATTTATATTTACTTGCCCAATTCCACAAATCCTAATCCAAATAGACTTCCCATAAACTCCTAAAACAAAGTCAAACTAATAGTCAAAGCAATGTCCACGCCTGTTCCACGCGCGCGGTCCAAGTCAGAGCCAGCCGAAGACCAGCGCCCCGGCGCTGGTTTTAACTCTTGGAGCAGCGCCCCGGCGCTAGGGTGCAGTAGCTGGTTCTCTTGCCCTTTTCAGCCCAACAGCTTCCAAACGCCCCACAACTGCAAAACAACATAAAAACACAATAAACACGATACTAAATGACTCAAAAATACACAAATCTAAACTCGAGTATATCTAATTCATGGGTATATTACCCAATCATCAAATACCCCCAAACTTAAATCGTTGCGTGTCATCAAGCAACAAAACACAACCAATACGAATAACTAAACATCATGCAAATGCAAACTAACTAAATGACCTTAATTCCAGCAATTCAATATTTGACGAATATCCATAGGCCTCAAAAAAATCACAAAAACATGTTAATACCTCATGTTAAAATAGATCAACAATATCCCAACAATTAATCAATCCTAATCTGTTATTACTGATATTGTGAGTGTGTGTTCAACAACCATGCTAACTAATGAAAAGCAAAAAGCTGAAAGATAATAAAGTTCATAAAAAGCTTCATACAGTTCAACTCAAGAGTTCATCAAATAAACTAGATTCAACTGAAATTAAACAATCACCAAAATTCAGGGGTCAACATGAAATACTTATGCTTATTATTTATTTATTTATTTATTTTTTAGACGGGGGCATTTTGCACTTTTTCCGCTTTATTATTATTATTATTTTTTTCTCATGACTATGCATTGTCTTATTCCCTTAGGCTTTTCAATGCTACCTTAACGAGCTTTCGACCAACGATTCCCAAGCCATTAAGACCTTAGGGCGCTAGGTGTAGAGACAATCCCCTCGGGCTTACTTACTCAAGTAACAAAGGCCACAAAACTAGACAAGCACGCCACGGTGTTTATTATTATTATTATTATTATTATTATTATTATTATTATTATTATTATTATTATTATTATTATTATTATTATTATTATTATTATTATTATTATTATTATTATTTATAGCTTATATACTCCATATATTTTTCCCCCAAACTTGAGTTCATATCTAAATTCAGTCCTCACAACTATTTAACTTGCTCTTTTATTTCACTAGCATTCATCCTTTAGACCTCTATTATCTATCCATTTAAACTATCATAGCTAGCATGGTCATCTTTCCAAATGCTATCCTTAAAATATCGATTGTCAAACGGATAGAGATTCAAATCATGTCAAGAACATCATATTCTCGACTCAATAATCCTTACTTAGACTTGTTCATGCAATTTTAAGTTCATCATTGGCCTTCAAATATACTCACTATCAAAAGCTGGAATTACATGCAATCTTAAATGCAACATTTATAAAACTTAAAACATCCACAAACTATTAACAATCACAGTTTACTCATGCAAATAAAAATAACACTAAACAACTACCCCCAAACTTATCTAGAGCAATGTCCTCATGCGAGAGATAAAACAAAATAAAACAGAGGACTTCCCTGATGAGCCTAAGCCTCGGGTGGAACATCGTCATCCTCGCTCATTTCTAGATTAGAAGGGGGAAAAACTGGCAGGATTGGGGCAGTCGGGAACTTGCTGAGGCTAACACCCGGAAACAGCTGGCCGTTCATAACATTTTGTGCGGCAAACTAGTCAACCAAATACTTATAGATAACATCTTGGCACTCAGACAAGCGGACATTTTGGGCTTCAATATTGTAGAACCAACCATTGACTTCTCTTTGAACAGCTTCGAAAACCACACCTCGTCTGGCTGCAGACGAGGGACAAGTAAGTAGGTGGAGCACAGGGTGGTGGAGCTTGAGATTGTTCGACTTTGGGAAATTATGAAACCCAATCCCTAGGGTGGTTTGCTCCACCATGATCCACACTTTGTACCCTCTTGATCAACTTATGGTCCAAAGCCTTGGCATAGGCTTTTGGATCATCTCGTCGACTTCCATTTGACTCCGAACTTATCACATAATACGCAGATGAGAGACGGATGTGGTAACCCTCCAGTGGTACTTCCACGAGATGCTCGGAGGACAGATTATGGCTTGGTAGATGATCGTGAGAGAGATGAGAATTATGGCACTATTGCAGGACTTAATCCTAGAATTTGATGAGCAAGGCTTACAATTTTCGGTGTATCCAATTGAGAGATTAAGAGTCGTGAATGAGATGGATGGGTGGAATCGTGATACTTAAAAGAAGTAAATTAGGAACCGATTCGCCAGATTATAAAACGTGTAGGAGTCTTGACGCATACAATGGGCACGGGAAATTTGAGATATAATGTGGGACAAGTGCCGGGGCGCTGGGTATCAGTAGGTTGTGTGCAGGGCTAGCGTCGGGGCACTGTGATATATGCTTCATGGGTCATTTGAAGTATTTGAGGTCGATAGCTCATGGATGGGGCTAGCGTCGGCGCCGTGACACAAAGCTTTGTCTGTGCGCCAAGTATTTGTCAGAGTCACGTTCAAGAAGTTCATAGCGCCGGGCGCCGTAGTCGATGGCCACAGGTTGGGCTAGCGTCGGGCGCTATGGGTCAAAAAAGAAATGTCTGTGGCAAAAGGCGCCGAGTGCTGCGTGGCTCATGTTGCCTACAACGTATAAGTTCAAGAATCTGCATGAAGAGAGACAATTCAGATTGCGTTCCCCATAACGTTGAAATCAATACTCACAAGAACTAAAATAAGACAATATTAGACAACTAAGTAGAATGAAAATAAAATAAATAACCAAAATAAAATAAAATTAAAAAGGAAAATGATTGGGTTGCCTCCCAATAAGCGCTTGGTTTACTGTCGTCGGCCGAACTTTGCTGGTATGTTCAATTTTCCACTGAGTCGGAGAGGTTCATGACCGTAGTTTGACGTTCAATGGGTCCACTCCAGTAATGTTTGAGTCTTTGACCGTTAACCTTGAATGAGCAATTTGAATTTGGTTTTATGATCTCGATGTTACCATGTGGTGCAACAGACACGATTGTAAAAGGACCTGACCAATGTGATTTCAGTTTTCCAGGAAATAAACGCAATCTCGAGTTAAAAATCAAGACTTGTTGGCCCGATTCAAATGTTTTATCGAGAATTTTCTTATCATGCAAAGCTTTGACTTTCTCCTTATAGAGTTTTGCGTTTTTATAAGCGTTGAAGCGGAATTCATCCATCTCGTTCAACTGCAGTAACCTTTTCTCACCTGCTGCTTGTTCATCAAAATTGAGCTTCCGAATGGCCCAGTGTTCACTATGCTCAAGCTCGACTGGGAGGTGGCACGCCTTTCTGTAAACCATTCGATAAGGTGACATGTCGATCAGATTCTTGTATGTTGTACGATATGCCCATAAAGCATTGTCAAGATGTAAAGACCAATCTTTTCGTGATGGATTGACCACTTTTTCCAGAATTCTCTTGACCTCCCTATTCGAGACCTCATCTTGGCCATTAGTTTGGGGATGATACGCAGCTGCGATTTTATGATGAACCCCATACTTCACCAATAATTTTGTGAATCGCTTATTACGTAAATCGTTCCCTCATCACTTATTATTGCAGCATGAGTCCCAAATCGCGTGAAGATATTTTTCTTTAAGAATCGAAGGACGACGTTAGCATCATTTATGGGCAAAGTTGCGGCTTCTACCCATTTGGACACATAATCCACCGCCAACAAAATATACTGATTATTAAAAGATGAGGGGAACGGTCCCATGAAATCGATTCCCCAGACGTCGAACAATTCTACCTCCAATATAGAGTTGAGTGGAATTTCATTTTGCTTGGAGATATTATCTACGCGTTGGCATCGATCACACTTTAGCACATAGAGATACGCATCCTTGAATAATGAAGGCCAGTAAAATCCTGATTGTAACACCTTGGCCGCAGTTCGAATACCGGAATAATGACCTCAATAGTCTGATGAGTGGCAATGACCCAATATGCTGTCTATCTCTTCATGTGGCACACAACGTCGAATCATTTGATCTGCGCGGGCTTTAAACAAGAACAGTTCATCCCAATAGTACTTCTTCACGTCATGGAGGAATTTCTTTCGTTGTTGCCAGTTCAAATCCGGTGGTAACACCTTAGCAACCACATAACTCACATAATCAGCATACCAAGGCAGTGTTGTGGTTACTCAGAGAAGTTGTTCGTCCAGAAATTTCTCGTTAATCAGTGCATTGTCTTGGCTCTGTACCTCTGCATTTTCCAACCGCAAAAGATGACCCGCCACTTGGTTTTCTGTACCCTTTCTATCCCGGATCTCCAAATCAAATTCTTGCAGTAGTAACACCCACCGTATTAACCTCGGTTTGGCATCCTTCTTTTCGATCAAATATTTGATTGTAGAATGATCCGTGTAGACAATGACCTTGGTCCCAATGAGATATGCTCTGAATTTGTCGAAGGCAAACACAATTGCAAGTAGTTTTTTTCGGTGGTTATGTAGTTCAACTGAGCGTCTGTCAACATTTTGCTGGAGTAGTAGATTGTGTGAAAGATCTTGTCGTGACGTTGTCCCAATACTGCTCCCACTGCATAGTCGCTGGCGTCGCACATCGATTCGAATGGTAAAGACCAATCGGGCGCCAAAATGATCGGAGCAGATACCAACTTCTTCTTTAAAATCTCGAATACCTCGATACATGACTGATCCATTTTGAAAGGGACATCTTTCTCCAATAGGGAACATAAAGGTTTTGAAATTTGTGAAAAATCTTTGATGAAGCGTCTATAGAAACCTGCATGCCCCAAGAAGCTTCGGACTCCCTTCACTGATAATGGAGAAGGTAATTTTTTAATAGTCTCTATCTTCGCCTTATCCACCTCTAACCCTGCTGCAGAAACCTTATGCCCTAGAATAATCCCTTCTTTCACCATAAAGTGACATTTTTCCCAATTGAGAACTGAGAACCAGATTAGTTTCCACGCAACGTTTCAACACTAAAATTAGATTTTTCAGGCAAAGATCAAAGCTATCATAGAACACGTAAAAATCATCCATAAATACCTCCAAATTTTTCTCTCGACCATATCGGAGAAGATTGCCATCATGCACCATTGAAAGGTTAGGTGCATTGCATAAACCAAAAGACATACTACCAAATGCAAGCGTCTTAGTATGGGCATGTGAATGTCATTTTCTCTTGATCCTCGGTGCTTTATAGCAATTTGATTATATCCGAATAACCATCCAAGAGACAATAGAAGGCGATGTCCAAATTAGCCTATCTAACATCGATTAATGAATGGCAAGGGAAGTGATCTTGCGTGTGGCTTTATTTAGCTTGCGGTGAGTCCATGCATACTCTCCATCCCTCAGAATCATTCGAGTAGGGATGAGCTCATTAGCTTCATTCTTCACCACCGCATACCCCCCTTTCTTTGGTACGCATTATACGGGGACTTACCCATGAACTATCTCGAGGTCGGGTAAATAATGCCGAGATCCAACCACTTTATAATTTCCTTTTTCACCTCCTTCATGATGGGGTTTAGCCTTCTTTTCATCTCGATGGTTGGTTTTACCCCCTCTTCCATTAAGATTTTATGCATACAGAATGATGGGCTAATACCTCGAATATTCGCTATAGTCCATCCAATTGTTGTTTTGAATTCTCATGAAGACCAGTAGCGCTTTTTCCTTTTCACGTGTCGTACCAATTACGTCGAAACAATTCTTTGGTAGGGTATCGACTTTTCCCAAATAGGTATACTGCAAATGGGGTGGTAATGGATTTAATTCTAGTACTGGTGGTTCTTCTATTGATGGTTTGAACTTTTTACCTTCCGCTTCGGGCCTCTCTATGGTGTCGAAGGATTGAGTGCTTTTCCGAAAAAACTGACGGTGTGTCTAGCCATTTGACATATTTGATATCCTCTTCACTACCATATTCATCTGCCCCGAGAAAAATAGATTCAAGTGGGTCCTCCAAAAAAGTTGAGCTGAATTTATGATTCACCAATTCCTCTATGATATAAACCCGCATACATTCACCTTTTTCTTTTGGGTACAACATTGACTTGAAAACGTTAAAGTTGACCTGTTGATCTTCAACTCGCATTGTCAATTCACCTTTTTGAACATCAATCAATGTTCTGCCTGTTGCCAAAAATGGTTGCCCAAGAATGATCGGAATCTCACTGTCTACTTCACAATCCAGAATAAAGAAATCTGCGGGGAAGATGAATTTATCCACTTTTACTAACACACCTTCAACTATACCTCGTGGATATGTAACCGATCTATCCGCTAGCTGCAAACTGATATTCGTTGGGCGTGGAGCCTGAAGTCCGAACTGGCTGTAGACGGATAATGGCATTAGATTTATATCGCCCCAAATCACATAATGCTCATCCCTAAAACTTCCAATCTCACGGTATATTAAAGCTACATGGGTCCTTGAGCTTTGGCGGTAATTTATTCTAAATGATAGCACTGTATTCCTCCGTCAATGCTACTGTTTCAAATTCACCCAATTTCCTCTTCTTCAACAAAACCTCCTTCATAAACTTCGGCAGTAATTCGGCATTTGTTCCAAGGCTTGGTGAAGGGATGTTGATATGCAATTTCTTGAAGATATCCAAAATCGTGAGAGCTCGCTTATCTAACTTGGATTTCTGAAATCTCTGCGGATACGGTATGGGGGCATTATCTTTGGTTGGTTCCGAATTTTTCTGCTTTGAAGGTCTCATCTTGACGCTTTTGGTCTCCACACACCTCCTCTGTTTCAATTGATGCCTTGTCCTCCTTTTCCCTATCCGTGATCGACTCTTGTAGTTCTTTTCCACTTCGTAGAGATTACCGCTTTACAATGCTCATCTCTCGCCGGGTTTTTTCTTGTCGCTTGGAAGTGTTCCAAGTGGTCGATTATTCAATGCATGTGCCATTTGTCCCATTTGATTTTCAAGATTTTTGATTGATGCATTCTGACTTTGTATACTTAGCTCCATTTGATTAAATCTCTTATCACTCTCCTCACTCCTTTTCTCAGTTGCTTTAACAAATCTTTCCAAGGCTTCTTCCCAACTTGCTTTCCGCACAGGTTGTTGTGTCTGGTTTTGAAACCCAAAATGTTTTGTTGTCTCGGCGCTTGTTCTGCAGCTTGGTTGTTACTCCATGAAAACCCTGGATGATTTCTCCACCCCGAATTATATGCATTTTGATTCGAATAAGGCTGAGTAGACCGACTATAACTCCCCACATACTGTGCTGCTTCAGCATTTATGGCACATTGATCTGTAGTATGACCCCCAGCACATATTTCACAAACCATCGCTACCTGATGAGTGGATTGTGGACGCAATAATTCTATCTACTTAGCCATTGCGGTCATTTGCACTTGTAATGATGTTATCGCATCCATATCATACTTTCCCGTTGTTTTCGGAGGATTAGTCCTTGTCATGGGCCACTGATAGTTATTGGAGGCCATCGTTTCTAACAACTGATATGCCTCGTCTAAATTTTTAGACATAATCGCTCCTCCTGCTACTGCATCAATACTTGCCCTTGTGGATGCTTGTAAACCATCAAAAAAAATCCCCAATTGCATCCACTGTGGAATTCCATGGTGTGGGAACTTGCGGATCATATCCTTAAACCTTTCCTATGCCTCATACAATGATTATAAATCAAACTGTGTGAAGGTATGAATATCATTCTGTAGTTTTGCTGACTTTGCTTGTGGGAAAAACTTAGCTAGAAATTTTTGAGCTAAGTCGTCCCAAGTGAGGATTGAGTCCGAAGGCTGAGAGTGTAACCAACTTCGTGCTTTATCTTTCAAGGTAAATGGGAACATTCTCAACCTTATAGTATCTTCTGACACGTTGTTGAATTTGAAGGTGTCGCAAACTTCCAAGAAACTTAAGATGTGCTCATTCGGATCATCTAATGAACTACCTCCAAACTGACATTGATTCTGAAGCATTTGAATGGTTGCTGGTTTGATCTCAAAGGTGTTAGCATTGATTGCCGGCCTCCTAATACTCGACTGAATATCCGTGACATTCGGCATGGCATAGTCCCGAAGTGATTTCTGATCGTTCCCTGCCATGTTCACTGGAATTTCTTGTTCTGCCAGTTTTTCTTCCTCGGGTGGTGCCGCACTAGTCGATTGCGCTTTTCGGAACTCCCTTTCAATCTCGTCTGTATAAGGAAAAAGTTCCTTTCTTTCCCTTGATCTAGTGTGCATACACTTGCAAAGAATTCCTGCAAAGACAAGAAGAAAAATAAGTAACGTTTAAATTAAGACCGAATTGATTATAACTAATATGGAATTAATATTAACAAAGAAGTCCCCAGCAACGGCGCTAAAAACTTGTTGGTTGATTTCACAATCAAAGCAAACGTGCAAGTATACACGATCAACAAGTAATATAGTGATAAATTAGAGTGTCGATCCCTCGGAGAATTTCAATTAATAAACTCCAACTACTAGTACTGTATCAATTCAATTTTTTTTAAACAACCAAAAATTATGATTTTTAAAACTAAGAAAACTAATTTTAATAAAGCAAGAAATTATTCTAAAAGAAAATAAAGAACAAATCAAGAATTGTTTGAATGCAGATAAATGACAATTAAGACTCCAATTTCCCCAATTATGATTATTAAATCAATTATCCAATTATCTCAATTATTATATCTACTGAATTGTTAACAGGAATTCTCAAATGCCAAAAGCCCTCTCTCGAGTGATCAATTGCCTTCTATTTAACCCAGATTAATTTTGCTATATCTCTATGCAAAACAATTGAATTAAACTCGTTACAAACCCAATTCCTTTTATGTTACATGCGGCAAATAGATATTCTTATTCTATTCACAAACCTAATTATTCACTGTGCAAATAACTAAGTCACATGTCACCACGCTTCAGCTTCTAACTCTAGAATTCCTCTCTCGATTCCTTCTAGAGTAACACGGTAGTTATTGGCCAGATAATTAATCAATAAATACAAGGCATGATGAACAATTCACTTCAACATAAATAATTGAAATAAATTAGATAATCAATTCATAACCATTAAAAGGTTCCATTGGAATCTTAATAAAAGGAATTAGTTCATGACAGAATTAAAAACCACAAATAATTGATAAATCATCCTTAATGAGTTACACAATTTAAAAGAATAAAGAAGAAGAAGAACTCCAAGTTTCAAGCCTTCAGATCTGCTCTTCCTCCTTGATCAATCTCCAATTGTGTAGAATAGAGTCCCAATTCAATAAAAAGAATCAATTTATATTTACTTGCCTAATTCCACAAATCCTAATCCAAATAGACTTCCTATAAACTCCTAAAACAAAGTCAAACTAATAGTCAAAGCAATGTCCACGCTTTGTTTACACACATGGTCCAAGTCGAGCCAGTAGAAGACCGGCGCCCTTGCTAGGGTTCAATAAATTTGGTTCTTCTTGCCCTTTTCATTTCAACAAACTTCCAAACGCCCCACAACTGTAAAACAACACAAAAACACAATAAACACGATACTAAACGACTCAAAAATACACAAATCTAAACTCGAGTATATCTAATTCATGGGTATATTACCCAATCATCAGACGCCATATTCGTGCGATAGTAAACTGATAGGTGTCATTGTGACGTGCTATCCAAGGTTGGGATATGAGTCACAGTTGAGAGCAACCTAAGTCGGTAATCTAAATACGTAGCTTTCTAGGCTTAGTTAGTTATTATCGGAGATTCGTTGAAGGATATTCTCGAATCGCTATTCCATTAACGCAGTTGACTCGTAGAGATACAAAATTCGAATGGAGCAAGGAATGTGGGAAGAGCTTCGAAGAACTCAAGAGGAGACTCATTTTGGCACATGTTCTGACCATACCATCCTGGAAAAGCGAACGTGGTAGCTGACGTGTTGAGTAAAAGATCGACACGACGAGATGAAAAGTGCGATATTGTCAAAGACCCATTTCATATAAATTACAAATGATAGATATAGAGTTAAAGACTCTAGGGACTCACGTGATGATATACGAGTAGAATCGACTTTAATCGATAAAGTTAAAACCGCTCAAGCTACACACTGGAGCTAATGAATATGAAGAAAGAGGTGCAAGAAGTTGTTATAGAGAGAATCGACGATGTAAGGAAAGCTCAAAACCTTCGATTTATTGGTCCATTTGGAATTTTCGATTGAATAGGAACTGTGGCCTATAGACTCGTTTTACAGCTAAGTATGCCGCGTGTTCATAATGTTTTTCATATATATGTGCTACGTAAATATGTAAAAGACCCAAACCACGTTACTGAGTTAGAACCGGACAAGATAGCCGAAGACTTAACGTACGAAGAGGTACCTGTCAAGATCTTGGATAGGAAGGAGCATGTCCTACGCACGAAGGTCATACCACAAGTTAAGGTCTTGTGAAGGAACCATGATATTGAAGAAATGTCTTGGGAGTTGGAATCAAAAATGAAAGCGAGGTATTTTCACCTTTTCGAAACACCGGGTACGTACGTCAATTTCGAGGACGAAATTTCATAAAGAGGGGAGATTGTAAGACCCCAATTATTTTTTTTATATATAATGGAATTTCCTCTATTTATTATTTTGAAATAGTAAGGGTTGATTTGATTAATGTGGTTAGTTATGGGTAAAATGCTAAATATCTCAAATAAGCAAGTGGTTATAAAATATTCATTATTGTCGGAGAATATTCGTTTGGTCGTGGAATATTTTTACTGTCGAGGAATATTCGTACGACAGTAGCGACCTTGTGTGGGCCCCATGGAAAGTGATTGGATGAAAAAATGACAAGTATAAGTTGTTTATAAATAACGGTAGTAGTTATTACCAATTAATCTTTTGTTGGAATACCCAAATTGGTTAAAACACGATGAATGCGTTATTATTAAATAGCACTGATGATTGCACCGATTATTGATTCTTACATAAGAAGACACTACTCAATAATTGTTACAGTAATTACTGTTCAGTATTTTATTTTATTGATTCAATAATTGCTGCGTTGATATTTTATATTACTGCTATTTCAATAATTATCACTACACAGTATTTTCCATTATCAAAGCAATAATTCATATTATCTGAATAATATTATTAGATAACGTTATTGGCAATGTCTAGAAAGTTCTGTCTAAGGAGAGGTTTTGGTTACCTAATTGTGCGCCAGTAAGGAGAGATCCTTATTGGAAAGCCCCCTCTTTCCTAGGAACGGCCTGGTTGTCAGTATTGTGATTCTGTAATAGTATTTGTGAATAATTAATTATTGATTTATATGATGAGAAAAATATTGATTTTATGTGGATATAGATGGAGAAAATTTTTAAAGTGACAATTGTTAAAAATTGATATTTTATCTTTTCTGATAAAATAATATTTTATTATATTATTATAATATAATAATGATGATATTTTTACAATGAATGTGGGATATATGAGTATATGAGGAAGAAGAGTATTTTGTGGCATTAAATGATTAACACATGTTTTGTGTGTCGATGAGACCCCAATTCTTGGTAGAAATTTGATTATAACTGTAAAATCGCTTGGATTTGTGGATTTCGGTCAATTTCTGTTTGGAATTTGGAAAAACTTAAACTTACAAAGTTGTAGAGAATGAAATTTCCTATGGAAAAGACATATGGTTTGAATTTTTCTGATAAAAGGGTTATTTATTATGAATTATTGAAGTTCCGAAGTTTCAAAATAATTGATTTTTGGAAGTTTTAAATAATTATTTTAAGAAAAATGTTTTTTTGGGATACACATGTGATATAAATGTGCTGAATTCAGTTGGTCTAAGGTGGGCTTGAAATTGTTTAATTATAATATTATTTTATTAAATTTTTTGCTTTGGTGTTCTAAGCATTTTTCTATAAATAGGGTGATTAGGTTAGAATTGAAAATCACACCAGAAACTGAAGTTTTTTCTCTCTTTCTCTCTCTATATTATCGAGTGTATTCTTGTGAGTATTTTTGATACTTTGAGTGTTGCTATACGGTGCAAGTTCCCTTTAACACTATATCCAGTATTCCAGTCAGAAGTACTGTCTTTTCGAGGTAAGAGATGTTATTTTCTTCGTAAGTGATATTATTTCTTCAATATCATTATGCCAAAATATTGGTTGGAAGCTTTTATCAAATTTGAAACTTTTTCATGTCGGGATTACTATTCATGAGTTACTATTCATGAGTTACTATTCACGAGTTACTATTCACGAGTTACTATTCACAAAGCATGATAATTTTCTTATGGAATTTCTATCTTTTGGTGTCGGAGTTACTATTCACGTATACGGCACTATTCACGTATACGACACTATTCACAGAAAAATTAATTTTTCGTTTTTCGTCCAAAATATCTATTATGGATACTAGCTTTGATTGTATCCATGTTTTGATCATTCTTGAATTTTACTCCACTATGATTATTTATGAGGTATTTTGGACATGGAATGGTGAAATCTGAATCCTTAATATTTATTCTTTTGTTTCTTTGGATTCGTTTTCTTTAAAATATTTTTCATCATCCTCCAGTCCTAAATGATGATATTATTGAATATCTTTGGCCCTCAGAAGTAAAGATGAATGATTTTATGATGAATATCTTTGGCCCGTAGTGCAAAGATGAACATGTGTTGAGATGAACATGGCCGACTGATTAATATATTTGGCTTGTAGTGCAAAGATGACTATTTGATTCAAGATGTATATTGATTGATGTTACAGGAATAAAATATCGATGATGGACTTTTAAATTCATAGATGATAGTAGATTTCATTCTCTACACTCTTTAAATGAATTATTGTTTCCGCTGCAGTTGTTGATCTAAAACTTGTTGTCTATTGTATTCTATCAGATTTTTCCCTGTTGAGGACTAACGATAATTTGTTGTACATTATCTTAGTCATAATATTCTTTATTGGGCTAGTTGAGCTCACCCTTTTTCTTTTTGTTCCATTTTTCTTCTCAGGAGGCGAGAATATAATGGGAACTAGTCGGGGTGTGGAGTGATGGTTCAAGACAGTGGTTTTAGTAGTCCTCACTATTTTGTAAAATAGTGTATCAATAATTGTAATGAGGACTTTATTTGAGTGTGGATATTGTCTAGATGACAATATTGGTATTTAAACTCACAGTTTTTATGTTGTATTAATAAAGTTGTAGTTGTTTATGTACCATGTATTTTTACGACTCAGAATGGGTGTTGTATACCTATTTTGGGGGCGTCACATATACTATTGATTCACATGATTAAACTATTGATTCACATTATTTACTATTAGGGGAGGTGGTGTAAGTTTGATAATACTTGCAGGACTAAATTAAAAATGAAAGAAACGTTTGAGGTATTGTATTGTAATATTTTGAGCCCCAAAACGTGCAATTATCGAAACTATATTTTCCTATAAATAGAAGCTCATTCTTTCTTCATTTCTCACCAATTCACTAAAGCTATAGAGCAATTATTAAAGAGAGAAAGAAGAAGAAAAGTCTGCTACCTCACTATTCCAGTATCCAATTTTTCTAAGGTAAGGGGTATTATTTCTTTCGTATTCATGGAGAGAACTTCTATTATTTCACTCTTTATTATTCTGTTAGAATAACCTGTATACGCGGACTACCCTATACTTCGTGAAATTCTTCTGTTATTCCATTTTTATTATTCTGTTGGAACATCCTGTCTGTGCGTTTACGCATGACCTGGTTCCGTTATTTATTATTCTATTGGAATATCTTGTCTGTGCGTTTATGCATGACCTGGTTCCGTTATTTATTATTCTGTTGGAATAACCTATCTGTGCGGTCTATCGCATGCCTGGTGATTTCTTTTGTTATTCCATTCTTTAGTATACTCAGTTGGTTAAAGTTTTGGCTTTTATACTCAATGAAATTAGTAGAATATCCTTGATATTTGCGCTTCATCCAGTATCTTTTCATGAAAATATTCTTCTGAGCATTCTTGAATTTTATCCCACAAAGCAATATCATGTTGACAATTTGGATGTTATTGGTTCCTGGACAAATTAATTCTTGAACTTGTTTTATTGAATTCTTATATCATTGTCATCATCCTCATGTTTATAATATGTTGAAAGTCATCTGTGGCCTATAGTGCATAAATGGACTTGGTATGATTATAACTAGGGATTATTCGGTATAATCATGACCGTAATGTTACAAATGATGTGGTAAAAGTCCTCATTGGCCGTAGTGCATTGATGGACAGTTGTTGGCATGATCATGACCATTGATGAATACCCGAATATCCTTGGCCTGTAGTGCATGAATAATTTGTGGTTGTGATACTAATGAATATCCTTGGCCGTAGTACAGGGATGATGTGGTTTATTTATTAAGCTGAGTCTCAGCGATAAAAGTGATGAAAAACCTTTTAAATCATAGAAGATAGTACACTTTATTCTCTACTTGACTCTTCTAATGGGTTGCTTGTTCCGCTGCAGTTAAACTTGATGTTTATTATATTTTATCAATTTAACACTGTTGAAGGCTAATGATAATTTATTCTGCATTATCTTAGTCATAATATTTCTTACTGGGCTAGTTGAGCTCACCCTTTCTTTCACTGTTCTCTTCAGGAAATGAGAACGTAGTCAAGACTAGTCGGGAAAGCGGAGTGACGGCCTCAGATGATAGCATTAGTAGTCCTCACTATTCATTAAATAGTGTGACAATAAATGTAATGAGGACTCGATTGAGTGTGGATATTGTCTAGATGACAATATTCTTATTAAAACTCTTAGATTATGTTTTGTCATATTTTACACGACTGTTGTATAATTAAGTTGTATTTGAATTTTATACCATGTATTTGGCGACTCAAGATGGGTGATGTATACCTGTTTTGGGGGCGTCACAGTTGGTATCAAAGCTTAGGGATATGATCCCTGGCTAAGATGTGAGACTAGAACTAGGAGGGGAGAGACGGGGAATTCCTTCGCTAGTATGACCTACCTAAGTTTATTTGGTATTTAATTTGTTGGTCAGAGTATAGGGATAATATGTGACATGTCAATTAACCCTTGTTTTGTGGTAGTATTTGAAAATGACATCCGAGAATGTTGAGAATAGCAATGGAGAACAAGAGACCGTTGAGTCTCCACAAATCAATAATCAGGATAATGTGCATCAGGAAGGCGACAATCCTCATGCAAATAACAACACTGATCAAATGATGAACGATGGAATGTTCAGAGGCTTTATGCAATTCATGCAACATCAGGCGAGAGCGGCTCCTGTCCAGAATGTAGGTGGAAACACTGGAAACTCTCGAACGGTCACCGCTAAACAGTTCAAGGAGCTGGGACAACCAGATGTTGTAAATAGGGCTCAGTTATTGGAGCGCGATAACGAGTCAACTCAACCAAGAGAAAGCAGCAAGCAAAATGATAATACCCAAGGGTAGCAATCCATCGAAGTGGTGACCACAAACGTGGAGGAATCAACATGCGAAATGGTAACCACTTCGGTGGTAATCATGGCCAAGACAATAAGAATGGACATTTCAAGAAGAGGAGATTCAACAATGATGGAAAGACGCCAAGACCAACACCGTTGTTAAGGAAGGAGAACGACCACCTATCATACGCTTCAAATGTGGAGGGGAGGGACACATCAGTCCAAACTGCGCGATGCAGTCCAAAGCGTGTTATAATTATGGAAGAGAAGGTCACCTAGCCCAATTTTGTCGTGGACCGAAGACAAGTCCAGCTGGGATGGAGGCACCAAAAGTCGTCCCAGAAAAGTCAAAGCCGGTAGTTCAAGGGAGAGGCGTTTGTTGTGACCTCCCGTAAAGCAAGGAATCCGAACGAGGTCATCACGGGTAAGCTTATCATAAACTCTAAATAAGTCTATACCTTATTTGATACCGGTTCTACCCATTCTTTTATTCCTCCTACTTTGCGCCAACGTTTAAATTTGACTCGGAGAAATTAGACTTTGACTTATCGGTTGAAACTCCGTTGGGAGAAACCTTCATTACATCCATTTGTTTATAAGTCTTGTTTGATTCAAATTCCAGAACCGCACGTTATTCGTCGATCTTATTTCTTTAAAAATACTTGCATTTGATGTGATTCTAGGGATTGATTGGTTAACTACTCATCATGCTAAAATTGATTATTTTCATAAGGTTGTTAGGTTTCATATTCCTAATCAACCTACTATGCGAATTCAAGCGACTAAACCATTAAAATCAATCACGGTCGTCTCAAGCCATAAAGTTATTCATTTATTGAAAAACGGATGTCAAGCTTTATTAGCTCATGTCACAGATTTAAACAAAAATACGTCAGATTTGAATGATATTTCTATTGTTAATAATTTTCCTGACGTATTCCCCGAAGGACTTCCTGGCCTACCCCCGGAGCGTGAAATCGAGTTTGGTATTGACCTTGAACCCGGTACAAAATCCATTTCCAAAGCCCCATATCGAATGGCTCCTATTGAACTTCAGGAGTTAAAAACCCAACTACAGGAATTATTAGACATCGGTTTCATTCGTCCTAGTACGTCTCCTTGGGGTGCTCTTATTCTATTCGTGGAGAAGAAAGTTGGAAGTATGCGACTTTGTATTGATTATCGGGAGTTGAATCATGTCACCATCAAAAATAGGTACCCGTTGCCTCGCATTGATCACCTGTTTGACTAGTTGCAAGGCGCCAAATTCTTTTCAAAGATCGACCTTCGTTCCGGATATCATCAGTTGAAGATTAAAACCGATGACATTCCAAAGACTGCTTTCAGAACTCGGTACGGGCATTATGAATTCCTAGTCATGTCTTTTGGATTGACTAATGCTCCTGCTGCCTTCATGGACATGATGAACCGAGTATTTCAGGAATATTTGGATCACTTTGTGGTCGTCTTTATTGATGACATCCTCATATACTCCAAAACCCGTGAAGACCATGATCAACACTTGAGGATGATACTCCAAAAGCTTCGTGAAAATAAGCTATATGCCAAGTTGAAGAAATGTGAGTTCTGGCTTGAGGAAGTTGCATTCCTTGGGCACTTAATATCAAATCATGGAATATCTATTGACCCAACAAAGATTAAAGCAATTCAAAGCTGGGAGCAACCTAAGTCAGTGACCGAAGTACGTAGCTTTCTCGGCTTAGCTGGTTATTATTGGAGATTCGTAGAAGGGTTTTCTCGAATCACTACTCCATTAACTCAAATTTGACTCGAAAAGATACAAAGTTCATTGGAGCGAGGAATGTGAGAAGAGTTTTCAAGAACTCAAGAGGAGACTCATTTCAAAGACATGTTCTAACAATACCATCTGGCTCGGAGGGATTTGTCATCTACAAAGTGATGCTTGAGCAAAGGGTTAGGATGTGTTCTCATGCAACATGGGAAAGTCATAGTTTATGCCTCACGACAACTCAAAGAATATGAGAGGAATTATCCTACTCATGATCTAGAGTTGGTCAGCCGGTCATTTTAAGCGCTTAAGATTTGGAGGCATTACCGTATGGAGAGAAGGTGGAGATCTATACGGATCATAAAAGCCTCAAATATTTCTTCACTCAAAAGGAACTCAACATGCGCAACAACGATGGCTTGAGTTGTTGAAAGATTATGATCATACCATCCAATACCATCCCGAAAAGCTTAACGTAGAGTTTATTTATCGATTGAGTAGAAGATCGATGCGGTACGAAAAGCGATATTGTCAACGCAAAGACCCATTTTGTATGACTTACAAAGGATGGAGATAGAGTTAAAGACTCCAGGGACCCATGTGATGATGGCGAATATATGAGTAGAACGAACTTTAATCGATAAAGTTAAAGCTGCTCAGACTACAGACCTGGAGCTGATGCGTATGAAGAAGAAAGTACAAGAAGGGGATATTCCGGAAGCGAGAATCGATGAAGAAGGAATGCTTCGAGTCAACTCTAGACTTTGTGTTCCTAACGATTCTGACTTAAAGTATAAAATCATGATGGAGGCGCACAACACACCATTTGCAATCCATCCTGGGAGTACCAAAATGTATCATGATCTTCGACATACATTTTGGTGGAGCAATATGAAGAGAGATATCGCGGAGTTTACCTCAAGGTGTCTAACTTGTCAACGAGTCAAGGCAGAGCATCAAGTGCCAAAAGGTCCATTGCAACCACTTGAAATTCCAGAATGGAAGTGGGAGCACATTACCATGGATTTCATTACCGGCCTTCCCAAGGTTTCTCAAGGTATAGATGCAATTTGGGTCATTGTTGATAGATTGACCAAGTCGGCTCATTTCTTACCTATACGAGAAACTTATACACTTGAACGTCTTGCTCGTATGTACATAAACGGGATTGTAAGATTGCATGGTATACCAGTATCCATAGTTTCTGATCGAGACCCAAGATTCACTTCACGATTTTGGGTTAGTTTGCAAAAAGCTATGGGCACGGATTTACGATTTATTTCGGCATATCATCCTCAAATGGATGGGCAGTCAAAGAGGACTATTCAAACTCTTGAAGATTTATTAAGACTATGTGTCCTTAACTTCAAAGGAAGTTGGGACAAGTTCTTACTATTGGTGGAGTTTTCCTATAACAATAGTTATCAAAAAAGTATTGGCATGGCTCCATTTGAGGCGTTGTATGGAAGAAAGTGTCGTTCTCCAGTATGCTGGGATGAGGTGGGTGAAGCAACGTTGTTGGGACTGGATTTGGTACGTAAGACTACGAGAAAGATTTAAACGATCCGACAACGTATAAAAACCTCACAAGATCGACAAAAGAGTTATGCTGATCTTCATCGAAAGGACATGGAATTCAATATTGGAGATCATGTGTTGTTACGTGTTGCTCCATGGAAAGGAGTTACGAGATTTGGAAAGAGAGGAAAGCTCAATCCTCGATTCTATGGCCCATTTTAATCCTCGATCGAGTAGTAGAACTGTGGCCTATAGACTCTAAGTTATCGCTTAAGTATGTCTCGTGTTCATAACATTTTTCACATATCTATGTTACGTAAATATGTGAAAGACCCAAACCACATTATTGAATTAGAACCATACGAGATAGAGTAATATTTAACGTATGAAGAGTTACCTGTTAAAATCTTGGATAAGAAGGATCATATTCTATGCTCCAAGGTTATACCTCAAGTCAAAGTTTTGTGGAGAAACCACAATGTGGAAGAAATGACCTGGGAGTTAGAATCTGAGATGAAGTCAAGATATCCTCACCTCTTCGATATACCATGTACGTACCCTAATTTTGAGGACGAAATTTCATAAGAAGGGGAGGTTGTAAGACCCCAAATTTTATGAATAAAGATTAATTTCTCTTGAAATATATTTTTGAATAGTATGGTGTGGATATGATATAATGGTATAGTTGTGGGTAATATTTACAAATTTTGCAAAGTAAGCAAGTGGTTATATAATATTCGATTGGTCGGGGAATATTCGTTTTAACAGAGAATATTCGTACGACGGTACAATCATTGGTGGACACCACAACGGAAGTATTGTCGTAGTAAGAAAATGACAGAATTATCTTTTTATAAAAATAACGACAGAAGTGTTACCGTTAAAACTGTTGAACTACCCGGTAGTAAAAGTACAGTAATACGCGTGGTTGCATAGTAGCACACAGTATTGGTTATTGATGCTTACGTGAGAAGTCACTCAGTTATACTCAATTATTGCTATAGTAATTGATGCATCATATCTCTCATATTATTGATTCGATTATTGTCACAGTATCATCTGCATTATATGATATATTATTAAATCAATAATTGAGATGACAAAGTTATTCATATTATTAAATTGTAATATTTACAATGTCTAGAAGTTTTGACAATGAGAGGTTTGGTCACCTAATTGCACGCTAATAAGGAGAAATCCTTATCGGAAAGCCCCCTCTTTCCTGGGAACAACCTGGTTGTTAAATATTGTGAGTTATAATATTAATGATGAATAAGTTCGTGTTGATTAAAGATGAATTTGATAGTTCCATTGTGTTAGGATTATTAGTGTTAGTGGAAATCGACATCTATTCCGATGATAATTGATGTCTGGGGGTTATATTGATAAATCGGGTAATTTATAGGATAAATGAGCAAGTAATTGTTACTAATTCACATGCTTATATTACTATTTGTTCATATGTGTGTACTATTGAATAACATTCATGTACTATTAGGGGAGTTGGTGCAAGATTGATAATACTTGCATGACTAAGTTAAAAATGGAGGTATAGATAGAGGTACTATACTGTAATTCATATTTTTCACATGATTATACTATTGATTCACATGATTGAACTATTGATTCACATTATTTAATATTAGGGGAGGTGGTGTAAGTTTGATAATACTTGCAGGACTAAATTAAAAATGAAATAAAAGTTAGAGGTATTGTACTATAATATTTTGAGCCCCAAAACGTGCAATTATCGAAACTATATTTTCCTATAAATAGAAGCTCATTCTTCCTTCATTTCTCACCAATTCACTAAAGCTATAGAGAAATTATTAAAGAGAGAAATTATAGAGAAAAAGAAGAAGAAAAGTCTTCTACCTCACTATTCCAGTATCCAATTTTTCTAAGGTAAGGGGTATTATTTCTTTCGTATTCATGGAGAGAACTTCTATTATTCCACTCTTTATTATTCTGTTAGAATAACCTGTATACGCGGACTACCCTATACTTCGTGAAATTCTTCTGTTATTCCATTTTTATTATTCTGTTGGAACATCCTCATTCATGCGTTTTACGCATGACCGGGTTCCGTTATTTATTATTATGTTGGAATATCCCGTCTGCGTATGCGCTTATGCATGACTCGTTCCGTTATTTATTATTTCGTTGGAATAACCTATCTGGTAAGGATCTATCGTGATGCCTCGGTGATTTCTTTTGTTATTCCATTCTTTATTATACTCAGTTGGTTAAAGTTTTGGCTTTTATACCCCATGAAATTAGTAGAATATCCTTGATATTTGCGCTTCATCCAATATCTTTTCATGGAAATATTCTTCTGAGCATTTTTGAGTTTTATCCCACAAAGCAGTATCTTGTTGACAATTTGGACGTTATTGGTTCCTGGACAAATTAATTCTTGAACTTGTTTTATTGAATTCTTATATCATTGTCATAATCCTCATGTTTATAATATTTTGAAAGTCATCTGTGGCCTGTAGTGCATAAATGGACTTGGTATGATTATAACTGAGGATTATTCGGTATAATCATGGACCGTAATGTTACAAATGATGTGGTAAAAGTCCTCATTAGCCGTAGTGCATTGATGGACGATTGTTGGCATGATCATGACCATTGATGAATAACCGAATATCCTCGGCCTCGTAGTGCATGAATAATTTGTGGTTGTGATACTAATGAATATCCTTGGGCCGTAGTAATGCGGGGATGATGTGGTTTATTTATTGTCGAGTCTCAAATGATAAAAGTGATGAAAACCTTTTAAATCATAGAAGATAGTACACTTTATTCTCTACTTGACTCTTCTAATGGGTTGCTTGTTCCGCTGCAGTTAAACTTGATGTTTATTATATTTTATCAATTTAACACTGTTGAAGGCTAATGATAATTTATTCTGCATTATCTTAGTCATAATATTTCTTACTGGGCTAGTTGAGCTCACCCTTTCTTTCACTGTTCTCTTCAGGAAATGAGAACGTAGTCAAGACTAGTCGGGGAACGGAGTGACGGTCTAGATGATAGCATTAGTAGTCCTCACTATTCTGTTAAATAGTGTGACAATAAATGTAATGAGGACTCGATTGAGTGTGGATATTGTCTAGATGACAATATTCTTATTAAAACTCTTAGATTATGTTTTGTCATATTTTACACGACTGTTGTATAATTAAGTTGTATTTGAATTTTATACCATGTATTTGGCGACTCAAGATGGGTGATGTATACTGTTTTGGGGCGCCGGTTAGTATCAAAGCTTAGGATATGATCCCCGGCTAAGATGTGAGACTAGAACTAGGAGGGAGAGACGGGAATTTCCTTCGCTAGTATAACCTACCTAAGTTTATTTGGTATTTAATTTGTTGGTCAGAGTATAGGGATAATATGTGACATGTCAATTAACCCTTGTTTTGTGGTAGTATTTGAAAATGACATCCGAGAATGTTGAGAATAGCAATGGAGAACAAGAGACCGTTGAGTCTCCACAAATCAATAATCAGGATAATGTGCATCAGGAAGGCGACAATCCTCATGCAAACAACAACACTGATCAAATGATGAACGATGGAATGTTCAGAGGCTTTATGCAATTCATGCAACATCAAAGTAGAGAGCGGCTCCCCGCCCGTAATGTAGGTGGAAACACTGGAAACTCTCGAACGGTCACCGCTAAACAGTTCAAGGAGCTGGGACAACCAGATGTTGTAAATAGGGCTCAGTTATTGGAGCGCGATAACGAGTTAACGCAGCCAAGAGAAAGCAGCCGGCAAATTGATAATACCAGTGGTAGCAGTCATCGAAGTGGTGACCACAAACGTGGAGGGAATCAACATGCCAGAAATGGTAACCACTTCGGTGGTAATCATGGCCAAGACAATAAGAATGGACATTTCAAGAAGAGGAGATTCAACAATGATGGAAAGACGTCAGCACCAACACCCGTTGTTAAGGAAGGAGAACGACCACCTATCATACGCTTCAAATGTGGAGGGGAGGGACACATCAGTCCAAACTGCGCGATGCAGTCCAAAGCGTGTTATAATTATTCGGTGTAATCATGACCGTAATGTTACAAATGATGTGGTAAAAGTCATCAATGGCCCGTAGTGCATTGATGGACAGTTGTTGGCATGATCATGACCATTGATGAATACCCGAATATCTTTGGCCCGTAGTGTATGGATAATTTGTGGTTGTGATACTAATGAATATCCTTGGTCGTAGTGCATGGATGATGTGGTTTATTTATTAAGCTGAGTCTCAGCGATAAAAGTGATGAAAAACCTTTCAAATCATAGAAGATAGTAGACTTTACTCTCTACTTGACTCTTCTAATGGATTTCTTGTTCCGCTGCAGTTTAACTTGATGTTTATTATATTTTATCAGTTTAACACTGTTGAAGGCTAAGGATAATTTATTCTGCATTATCTTAGTCATAATATTTCTTACTGGGCTAGTTGAGCTCACCCTTTCTTTCACTGTTCTCTTCAGGAAATGAGAACGTAGCCGGGACTAGTCGGGGAACGGAGTGACGGTCTAGATGATAGCATTAGTAGTCCTCACTATTCTATTAAATAGTGTGACAATAAATATAATGAGGACTCCATTGAGTGTGGATATTGTCTAGATGACAATATTCTTATTAATCTTAGATTATGTTTTGTCGTATTTTACACGCTGTTGTATAATTAAGTTGTATTTGAATTTTATACTATGTATTTGGCGACTCAAGATGGGTGATGTATACCTGTTTTGGGGGCATCACAGAATATACGAGTAGAACCGACTTTAATCGATAAAGTTAAAGCTGCTCAAGCTACGGACTTGGGGCTGATGCGTATGAAGAAGAAAGTGCAAGAAGGTGATGTTTCAAAAGCAAGAATCGATGAAGAAGGAATACTTCGAGTCAACTCTAGACTTTGCGTTCCTAACGATTCTGACTTGAAGCATAGAATCATGATGGAGGCACACAACACCCTGTTTGCAATCCATCCTGGGAGTACCAAAATGTATCATGATATTCGACACACATTTTGGTGGAACAATATGAAGAGAGAGATCACGGATTTTACCTCGAGGTGTTTAACCTGTCAACGTGTAAAGGCGGAGCATCAAGTGCCAAAGGGTCCATTGCAACCACTTGAGATTCCGAAATGGAAGTAGGAACACATTACCATGGATTTCGTTACAGGTCTTCCCAAAGTTTCTCAAGGCATAGATGCGATTTGGGTTATTGTTGATAGATTAACCAAGTCTGCTCATTTCTTGCCGATACGAGAGACTTATTCCCTTGAACGTCTTGCTCGTATGTACGTGAATGAGATTGTGAGATTCCATGGCATGCCAGTATCCATAGTTTCGGATCGTGACCCAAGATTCACTTCAAGATTTTGGGTTAGCTTGCAGAAAGCTATGGGCATAGATTTACGATTCAGTTTGGCATACCATCCTTAAACGGACGGACAATCGAAAAGGACTATTCAAACCCTTGAAGATCTATTAAGACTCTATGTTCTAGATTTCAAAGGAATTTGGGATAAGTACTTTCCACTAGTGGAATTCTCCTACAACAACAGTTATCAAGCAAGTATAGGTATGGCTCCATTCGAGGCGTTGTATGGACGAAAGTGTCGTTCTCCAGTATGTTGGGACGAGGTGGGAGTAGCAACGTTGTTGGGACCAGAATTAGTACGCATGACTACAGAAAAGATCCAAATGTTTTGACAATGTATTCAAACCTCACAAGATCGACAAAAGAGTTATGCTAATCTTCATTGAAAGGATGTGAAATTTAATATTGGAGATCATGTACTATTACGTATTGCTCCATAGAAGGGAGTTACAAGATTTGGGAAGAGAGGAAAGCTCAATCCACGATTTGTTGGTCCATTTGAGATTCTTGATCAAATTGGAAATGTGGCCTATAGACTCGCATTACCTCCAAGTATGTCTCGTGTTCATAATGTTTTTCACATATTCATGCTTCGTAAATATGTGAAAGACCCGAACCATATTATTGCGTTAGAACCAGACGAGATAACCGAAGATTTAACGTACGAAGAAGTACATGTTAAGATCTTGAATAGGAAAGAGCATGTCCTACGCACCAAGGTTATACCACAAGTTAAAGTTTTGTGGAGAAACCATGCTATTGAGGAAATGACTTGGGAGTTGGAATCGGAAATGAAAGCGAGGTACCCTCACCTTTTCGAAACACCAGATACGTACGTCAATTTCGAGGATGAAATTTCATAAGGAGGAGAGGTTGTAAGACCCCAACTTATTATGAATAAAATTGAATTTCCTCTATTTTTCATCTTGAAATAATAAGGAATTAATTTGATATAATGCTCTGGTTATAGGTGAAATGTGCAAATTTTGCAAAATAAGCAAGTGGTTATAAAATAATCATTGTTGTTTAGGGAATATTCATTTGGTCGTGGAATATTCTTGTTGTTGGGGAATATTAAATGCGACATGTAGCGATCATTCATGGGCCCCATAATGTAATAAATGTCGGATGAAAAAATGACAAGTTGAGTTTTTATAAATAATCTGGCGTAATTGTTACCAATTAACACTATTGGATTACACGATGGTTAAAATACAATGAATACGCGTGGTTGCATAAAGAGGTAGTACGGTATTGCACAAAGATTATTGAATTATTGATTCTTACGTAAAGAAGGCACTACCCAATAATTGTTACAGTAATTACTGTTCAATATTTTATTTTATTGATTCAATAATTGCTACGTTGATATTTTATATTATTGTTGTTTCAATAATTGTCACTGCATAGTATTTCTCATTATCAGATCAATAATTCATATTATTTGAATAATATTATTAGATAGCATTATTGGCAATGTTTAGAAAGTTCTATCAAGAAGAGGTTTAGTCACCTAATTGCGCGCCAGTAAAGAGAAATCTTTATTGGAAAGCCCCCTCTTTCCTAGGAACGGCCTGGTTGCCATTATTGTGATTTTGTAATATTATTTATGAATAATTAATTATTGATTTATTTGATAAGGAAATATTTATTTGATGTGGATATAAATGAAGAAATTAATGCTGAGGTGTTTTATCAGTATTTTGTCGGAGTGAATGAATTAAAATTCACTCGTTTATGGATTTCGGATATTTTCTATTTGGAATTTGGAAAAACTTTCTTCTGCAAAGTTGTAGAGAATTCAATTTTATGTGGAATTGATATAAAATTCGTATTTTTCTGATAAACGGGCTATTTTCTATGAATTACTGAAGTTTCGAAAAATAAAATGATTTTTATTAAAATTATGGGTGGGACCCACTCTTGTTTGAAAACATGTGGGTTGTTGATTTTTGGTTCAAAGGTGGCTGGTCTTTGTTGGCAACTTAGGTTGCGTAAGAGAAAAAATGAAATAAATTATTATTTTATTATTTTAGTCTCCTATGGCGTTCTAGCATTTTCCTATAAATAGACGCTTATGTTAGAATTAAAAATCACACCAGAAACAAGTTTTCTTTCTCTCTAGATTATCGAGCATATTTTTTATGAGTATTTTAATACTTTGAGAGTTGTTATTCAGTGCAAGTTTCTGCCAGCACTATATCCGAAATTCAGTCAGAAGTACGGTTATTCTGAGGTAAGGGATGTTATTTTCTTCGTAAATGATATTATTTCTTTCAACATCATTATGCTAAAATATTGGTCTGAATTTTTTTATCAAATTTGGAACTTTTTGTGTCGGGGTTACTATTCACGTATACGACACTATTCACGAATACGACACTATTCACCGAAAAATAATTTTTTTTCTTTTTGTCCAAGATGTCTATTATGGTTACTATCTTTGATTGTATCCATGTTTTGATCTTTATTTTTGAATTCTGCTTCACAATTGGTTATTATGAAGTATTATTGATCTTGGATAAACTGTTATATTAATCCCTACTATTTGTCCTTCTGTCTCACTGGATTCATTTTTTTTAAAATATTTTTCATCATCCTCAGTCTTAAATGATGATATTACTGAATATCTTTGGCATGTAGTGCAAAGATGAATGATTAACTGATGAATATCTTTGGCCCGTAGTGCAAAGATGAACAGGTGTTGAGATGAACATGACCGACTAGTGATACAAATGAATATCTTTGGCCTGTAGTGCAAAGATGAATATTTGATTAAAGATGTATATTGATTGATGTTACAGAGATAAAATATTGATGATGGACTTTTAAATCTTAAAAGATAATAGAACTTATTCTCTACTTGACTCTTCTAATGGATTGTTGTTCCGCTGCAGTTGTTGATCTAAAACTTGTTGTCTATTATATTTTATCAGAATTTTCCCTGTTGAAAACTAATGATAATTTGTTGTATATTATCTTAGTCATAATATTCTTTACTGGGCTAGTTGAGCTCACCCTTTTCCTTTTTGTTCCATTTTTTCTTCTCAAGAGGTGAGAACATAGCAAGATCTAGTCGGGGTATGGAGTGATGGTTCTAGAAAGATGTTTTAGCAGTCCTCACTATTTCTGTAAAATAGTGTATGAATAATTGTAATGAGGACTTATTTGAGTGTGGATATTGTCTAGAAGACAATATTTGTATTTAAACTCACAGTATGTGTTGTCGTATTTTACACGACAATTGTATTATTGAAGTTATAGTTTGCTTTTTGTACCATGTATTTGGCGACTCAGAATGGGTGTTGTATACCTATTTTGGGGGTGCATGCAACATTTTAATAGTCATTCCAAAAAGTTGTATAAAATATGCAACGAAAATAAAAATTATTGCCAATGAATGTGGTCCATATTAGGTAATGAAATATAACAACAACAAAACTTTCGTTGCCCACGATGAGGAGAAATCAAGTGGTTAGAAAATTTCTAACGAATTTTGTTTCCAAATTTTGCAACTACTTATGAATTTCGTTGCAAAAAGTGAAAGCCTGACACAATCTGCAATGAATGACAAGTTTTATTGCTAAACATACACTTTTAGCATTGCCTGAAAAATCATTGCTAAAGCCCCATTTTTAGCAACAAAAAAACTTTCGTTGCCCACGATGACCGAAAAACAAGTGGGCGAAAATTTTGCAACGAATTTCTAACAAAAAATTTCCCGCCAATGAATTAGCAACAAAATTTTGCAACGACTTATGAATTTCGTTGCAAAAAGTGAAAGCCTGACACAATCTGCAACGAAGGATAAATTTTGTTGCTAAACATATACTTTTAGCAACGACTTATAAAGTCATTGCCCGAAAAATCGTTGCTAAAGGCCCATTTTTTTGTAGTGCATCTGTATGTTTAATATAGTTATGACATTGATATATTATAGTAAATGAATGTTTAATATAGTTATGAAAAAAAGTGCTAACTCACTAGCTGACGAAGACAACCCACCCTGGGAGCCGTCACCCGATCCATCGCAGCCGCCACCACGGCCGCCTCCGCCGCTATTTCTAGGCATAGTTATACTACTGAAATAAGAGACATAAATTTGCATTAGTAAAATATCATTGCAATTATTCTAATGATTTGTTTTAGTGGCATAATATTTACAAAACACCAAGTTCTGAAGAAGTAGTACGTCATCAAACCCGTCAAAATCAAAATTATTTTCATCCTCGGAATCTGTCTCTTCCTCTTCTGTATCAATTTCTTCCTCAGTATCATCTTCATTCATCACGTACAGACTGACAACCACATCTTCTTCCACTTCACGACATCGGCACGCCAACAACATCATCTATCAACACGCCGCCATCATATTACAATATGTGGTACGGGATTGCTAACTTCTTCTTCGAACGGGTCATCCGCTCCGCATGATTAGTACCATCAAATGATCGAGTCTTTGTTGTCACTACCGTATACCGTGGGCTTCTATAATTTATTTACATTAGGGGCGTAGTACACTTGAGTTGTTTGGTGGTCTAACAACAAATACGCCATCGTAATGTAACTTGGATTTTATATCTCATCGTGACGATTCTATTATGATCAACTTTAACACCCTTTGCAGTATCAAACCAGCGAAACTTAAATGTAACGACCTTTTTAGCCCCTGGATAATTGAGCACAACAACTTCCTCTAATCTTCCATAGTACTTGGACTCAGAATCTCCGTAACAACTTCCCAACACGACAACGCCAGAGTTGACTGATGTCAATTCATTCATGTCATCAACCTTGAATCTGTACCCATTCACAATGCAGCCTGGAAATGAACTAATAAGTTTGTACGGCCCTAAAATGACATCTCTAAAATGCTCATATGTGTTCTCTTCTTCAACCCTTCTCTTAAACCACTGGTGAAAATTTGCATTAGTGAATGCTTCCATCTGTGATGTAGTCAACCACGGGTTAGAAGCATGCGCTTCCAATTCGAATGAACTGCGTACAATAATATGACAATTGTTTAATTGTTGATTAAGGTTAAATAAATCATTTTCAACTTGTAATGATACATACTTGATGTATGACGATACTTCAGGCATATTTAGAAGCACGTATGTAGAGATAATCTTTAAATCTTTATCGGTTAGGTAAGTCTTCGTCTCTTTATCGATTATGATTACACTGAATAATCCCTGGTCATAATCATACCAAGTCCATCTATGCACTACAAGCCACAGATGACTTTCAACAAAATATAAACATGAGGATGATGACAATGATATAAGAATTCAATAAAACAATTTCAAGAATTAATTTATCCAGGAACTAATAACGTCCAAATTGTCAACATGATACTGCTTTGTAGAGTAAAATTCAAGAATGCTCAGAAGAATATTTCCATGAAAAGATACTGGATGAAGCGCAAATAGCAAGGATATTCCACTAATTTCATGGAGTATAAAAGCCAAAACTTTAACCAACTGAGTATAATAAAGAATGGAATAACAAAAGAAATCACCGTGCATGCGATAGATCGCCTGCATAAAAGTTATTCCAAATGTAATAATAAATAACGGAACTAGGTCACGCGCGTAACGCAGCGCATGTGATATTCCAACATAATAATAATTAACGGAACCAGGTCATGCGGAAACGCACAAACAGGATATTCCGACAAAATAATAAAGAATGGAATATTAGAAGAATTTCACCATGTATACGGTACTTCGCATAAACAGGTTATTCCAACAAAATAATAAGAATGGAATAACAGATAAAAATTTCACCATGTATGCGGTACTTCGCATATACAGGTTATTCCAACATAATAATAAAGAATGGAATAACAGAATTTCTCTTCATGAATACGAAAGGAATAATACCCCTTACCGTAGAAAAAAACTGGATGCTAGAATAGTGAGGTAGCAGACTTCTCTTCTTCTTTCTCTCTATAATTTCTCTCTATAATAATTGCTCTATAGCTTTAGTGAATTGGTGAGAAATGAAGGAAGAATGAGCTTCTATTTATAGGAAAATATAGTTTCGATAATTGCACATTTTGGGGCTCGAAATATTACAATACAATACCTCCAACTTTTCTTTCCTTTTTAATTTAGTCCTGCAAGTATTATCAAACTTGCACCACTCCCCTAATAGTAAATAATGTGAATCAATAGTTCAATCATGTGAATCAATAGTATAATCCTGTGAAAAATATGAATTACAGTATAGTACCTCCATCTATACCTCCATTTTTAACTTAGTCATGCAAGTATTATCAATCTTGCACCAAATCCCCTAATAGTACAAGAATGTGATTCAATAGTATACACATGTGAACAAATAGTTATATAAGCATGTGAATTAGTTGTAATTAATTGCTCATTTATCCGATAAATTACCCGATTTATCAATATAACCCCCAGACATCAATTATCATCGGAACAGATGTCGATTTCCACTAACACTAATAATTCCAACACAATGGAACGATCAAATTCATCTTTAATCAACACGAACTTATTCATCATTAATATTATAACTCACAATATTTAACAAGCAGGTCGTTCCCAGGAAAGAGGAGGCTTTCCGATAAGGATTTCTCCTTATTGGCGCGCAATTAAGTGACCAAACCTCTCCTTGACAGAACTTCTAGACATTGTAAATATTTCAATTTAATAATATGAATAACTTTGTCATCTCAATTATTGATTTAATAATATATCATATAATGCAGATGATACTGTGACAATAATCGAATCAATAATATGAGAGATATGATGCAACAATTATTGTAGCAATAATTGAGTATTACTGATTGACTTTTCACGTAAACATCAATAACCAATACCATGTACTACTATGCAACCACGTATTACTATACTTTTACTACTAGGTAGTTCAATGCTTTAACTCAGAATACTTACGCCATTATTTTTATAAAAAGATAATTTCATCATTTTCTTACTACGACAATACTTCCGTTGTAGGGTCCACTAATGATTGTGTCGCATTTAATATTCCCCTGTTAAAATGAATATTCCCCGACCAATCGAATATTATATAACCACTTGCTTACTTTGCAAAATTTGTAAATAGTACCCACAACTATAACATTATATTATATCCACACCATAATAAAAAATATATTTCGAGAGAAATTAATCTTTATTCATAAAAGTTGGGGTCTTACAACCTCCCCTTCTTATGAAATTTCATCCTCGAAATTAGGGTGCGTACCTGATATATCGAAGAGGTGAAGATATCTTGACTTCATCTCAGATTCTAATTCCCAGGTCATTTCTTCCATATCATGGTTTCTCCACAAAACTTTAACTTGAGGTATAACCTTGGAGCGTAGAATATGATCCTTCTTATCCAAGATTTTAACAGGTAACTCTTCATACGTTAAATCTTCTTCTATCTCATCTGGTTCTAATTCAATAATATGGTTCGGGTCTTTCACATATTTACGTAACAAAGATATATTAAAAACGTTATGAACACGAGACATACTGCCAGTAAGCGCGAGTCTATATAGGCACGCGATTCCTACTCGCTTGAGGATTAAAATGGGCCAATGAATCGAGGATTGAGCTTTCCTCTCTTTCTAAATCTCGTAACTCCTTTCCATGGAGCAACACGTAACAACACATGATCTCCAATATTGAATTCCACATCATTTCGATGAAGATCAGCATAACTCTTTTGTCGATCTTATGAGGTTTTTATACGTTGTCAGATCGTTTGAATCTTTTCCATAGTCATACGTACTAACTCCGGTATCAACAACGTTGCTTCACCCACCTCATCCCAACATACTAGAGAACGACACTTTCTTTTATACAACGCCTCAAATAGAGCCATGCCAATACTTGCTTGATAATTGTTATTGTAGGAAAACTCCACCAATGGTAAGAACTTGTCCCAACTTCCTTTGAAGTCAAGGACATAGAGTCTTAATAAATCTTTAAGAGTTTGAATAGTCCTCTCCGACTGCCCGTCCGTTTGAGGATGATATGCCGAACTAAATCGTAAATCCGTGCCCATAGCTTTTTACAAACTAACCCAAAATCTTGAAGTGAATGTTGGGTCTCGATCAAAAATTATGGATACTAGCATACCATGCAATCTTACAAACTCGTTTACGTACGTACTAGCAAGACGTTAAAGTGTATAAGTTTCTCGTATCGGTAAGAAATGAGAAGACTTGGTCAATCTATCAACAATGACCCAAATCGCATCTATGCCTTGAGAAACCTTAGGAAGACCGCAGAACTAAATCCATGGTAATGTGCTCCCACTTCCATTCTAGAATTTTAAGTGGTTGCAATGGACCTTTTGGCACTTGATGTCTACTTGACTCATTGACAAGTTAGACACCTTGAGATAAACTCCGCGATGATCTCTCTCTTCATATTGCTCCACCAAAATGTATATCGAAGATCACGATACATTTTGGTACTTCCAGGATGGATTGCAAACGGTGTGTTGTACGTCTCCATCATGATTTTATACTTTAAGTCAGAATCGTTAGGAACACAAAGTCTAGAGTTGACTCGAAGTATTCCTTCTTCATCGATTCTTGCTTCCGGAAAAGCACCTTCTTGCACTTTCTTCCTCATACGCATCGCCTCCTGTGTTTCAGAAGCTTGAGCGACTTTTAACTATATCGATTAAAGTCGATTCTACTCGTATATTCGCCATCATCACATGGGTCCCTGGAGTCTTTAACTCTATCTCCATCCTTTGTAAGTCATATAAAATGGGCCTTTACATTGACAATAATGCATTCGTACCCGCATATGATCTTCTACTCAATGCATCAGCTACTACGTTCGCTTTTCCAGGATGGTATTGGATGGTATGATCATAATCTTTCAACAGCTCAAGCCATCGTCTTTGTCGCATGTTGAGTTCCTTTTGAGTGAAGAAATATTTAAGGCTTTTATGATCCGTATAGATCTCCACCTTCTCTCCATACAGGTAATGCCTCCAAATCTTAAGCGCAAAAATGATGCTTAACTCTAGATCATGAGTAGGATAATTCCTCTCATATTCTTTGAGTTGTCGTGAGGCATAGGCTATGACTTTCCCATGTTGCATGAGAACACATCCTAACCCTTTGCCTGAAGCATCACTGTAGATGACAAATCCTTCCGAGCCAGATGGTATTGTCAGAACAGGTGCTGAAATGAGTCTTCTCTTTAGTTCTTGAAAACTCTTCTCACATTCCTCGCTCCAACCGAACTTTGTATCTTTTCGAGTCAGCTGAGTTAATGGAGTAGCGATTCGAGAAAATCCTTCCACGAATCTCCGACAATAACCTGCTAAGCCGAGAAAGCTACGTACTTCGGTCACTGACTTTGGTTGCTCCCAGCTTTGAATTGCTTCAATCTTCGCTGGGTCAATAGATATTCAATGATTTGATATCACGTGCCCAAGGAATGCTACTTCTTCAATCCAGAACTCGCATTTCTTTAACTTGGCATATAGCTTATTTTTACGAAGCTTTTGGAGTATCAGCCTCAAGTATTGTTCATGGTCTTCACGGGTTTTGGAGTATATGAGGATGTCATCAATAAAGACGACCACAAAGTGATCCAAATATTCCTTGAATACTTGGTTCATCATGTCCATGAAGGCAGCAGGAGCATTAGTTAATCCAAAAGACATGACTAGGAATTCATAATGCCCGTACCGAGTTCTAAAAGAAGTCTTTGGAATGTCATCAGTTTTAATCTTCAACTGATGATATCCAGAACGAAGATCAATCTTTGAAAAGAATTTGGCTCCTTAAATCGGGTCAAACAGGTCATCAATGCGAGGCAATGGGTACTTATTTTTGATGGTGACATGATTCAACTCCCGATAATCAATACAAAGTCGCATACTTCCATCTTTCTTCTTCACGAATAGAACAGGAGCACAGGAGATGTACTAGGTTGAATGAAACCGATGTCTAACAATTCCTGCAGTTGGGTTTTTAACTCCTGAAGTTCAATAGGAACCATTCGATATGGGGCTTTAGAAATGGGTTTTGTACCGGGTTCAAGATTGATACCAAACTCGATTTCACGCTCTGGGGGTAGATCAGGAAGTTCTTCGGGGAATACGTCAGAAAATTTATTAACAATAGAAATATCATTCAAATCTGACGTATTTTTATTTAAATCCGTGACATGGGCTAAGAAAGCTTGACATCCATTTTTCAATAAACGAATAGCTTTATGGCTTGATATGACAGTGATTGATTTTAGTGGTTTGGTTGTTTGAATTCGTATAATAGGTTGGTTAGGAATATGAAAGCTAACAACTTTACAAAAACAATCGATTTTAGCATGATGAGTAGTTAACCAATCAATCCCTAAAATCACATCAAATGCAAGTATTTTTAAGGAGATAAGATCGATAGGTAACGTGCGGTAACCGATTTGAGTCAAACAAGACTTATAAACAGTGGATGTAATGAAGGTTTCTCCCAACGGAGTTTCAACAGATAAGTCAAAGTCTAATTTCTCCGTAGTCAAATTTAATCGTTGAGCGCAAGTAGGAGAAATAAAAGAATGGGTAGAACTGGTGTCAAATAAAGTATAAACTTCACTAGAGTTTATGATTAGCTTACCCGTAATGACCTCGTTCGGGTTCCTTGCTTTCTGGGAGGTCACAACAAACGCCTCCTTGAACTCATCGGTTTTGACTTTTTCTCGACGGCCTTTGGTGCCTCCATCCCAGCTGGACTTGTCTTCAGTGCACGACAAAATCGGGCTAGGTGAGCTTCTCTTCCACAATTATAACACGCTTTAGACTACATCGCGCAGTTTGGACTGATGTGTCCCTCCCTTCCGCATTTGAAGCATAAGATAGCTGGTCGTTCTCCTTCCTTAACAACGGGTGTTGATGTTGACGTCTTTCCATCATTGTTGAATCTCCTTTTCTTGAAATGTCCATTTTTACTGTTTTGGCCATGATTACCACCGAAGTGGATACCATTTCTGGCATGTTAATTCCCTCCATGTTTGTTGTCACTGCTTCGATGACTGCTACCACTGGTATTATCATTTTGTCGGCTGCTTTCTCTTGGTTGAGTTGACTCGTTATCGTGCTCCAATAACTGAGCCATATTAACAACATCTGAATACAAACACAGTTTATGAGAAATTAAATATTGACGTATCTCGGGTTTCAAACCTCTTAGAAACATCCGCGTCATTCTCTCCTCATTGTCAACCAAGTGAGACGCAAATCGAGACAACTCGGCAAACTTAACTTCGTACTGAGACACGGTCATATTGTTCTGCTCCAACTTAATGAACTCTACCTCTTTCATGTGACGAATATTTTCAGGAAAGTACTTTTCGTTGAATAGTTCTTGGAACTTCTCCCAAGACATCTTCAGTGTGGCAGGTTGAGTACACTTTACCGATTCCCACCAGTAGTCTGCCTCTCCTCGCAACATAAAGGTGGCAAAGGGAACCTTTTGCTCCTCGGAGCATCCCAAGACATCAAATATCTTGGTGATCTGCTTTATCCACGCTTCCGCCTTAAGTGGTTTTGGTTCTCCAATAAACTCCGGTGGTCCCAGCTCCTTGAACTGTTTAGCGGTGATCGTCCGAGAGTTACCAGTGTTTCCACCTATATTTTGGACAGGAGCCGCTCTCTCCTGATGTTGCATGAATTGTATAAAGCCTCTGAACATTCTATTGTTCATCATTTGGTCAGTGTTGTTGTTTTTATGAGGATTATCGCCTTCCTGATGCACATTATCCTGGGTGTTAATCTGTGGTGACTCCACGGTCTCCTGTGCTCCATTTCTATTCTCAACATTCTTGGATGTCATTTTCAAATACTGTCCCAAAATAAGGGTTAATTGACATGAAACATATTATCCCTATACTCTAACCGACCAATTAAATACCAAATAAACTTAGGTAGGTCATACTAGCGAAGGAATTCCCCGTCTCTCCTCTACTAGTTCTAGTCGCACATCTTAGCCAGGGATCATATCCCTAAGCTTTGATACCAACTGTGACTCCCCCAAAATAGGTATACATCACCCATCTTGGGTCGCCAAATACATGGTACAAAATTCAAATACAACTTAATTATACACCAGTCGTGTAAAGTACGATAAAATATAATCTAAGAGTTTTTAATAAGAATATTGTCATCTAGACAATATACAAACTCAATGGAGTCCTCATTACATTTATTATCACACTATTTAACAGAATAGTGAGGACTACTAATGCTATCATCTGGACCGTCACTCCTTTCCCCGACTAGTCCCGGCTACGTTCTCATTTCCCGAAGAGAATAGTGAAAGAAAGAGTGAGCTCAACTAGCCCAGTAAGAAATATTATGACTAAGATAATAAAGAATAATTTATCGTTAGCCTTCAACAGTGTTAAACTGATAAAATATAACAAACATCAAGTTTAACTGCAGCGGAACAAGCAATCCATTAGAAGAGTCAAGTAGAGAATAAAATCTGCTATCTTCTATGATTTAAAAGGTTTTTCATCACTTTTATCGTTGAGACTCAGCTTAATAAATAATCCACATCATCCCTTCACTATGGCCAAGGATATTCATTAGTATCACAACCACAATTTATCCGTGCACTACGGGCCAAGGATATTCGTGTATTTATCAATGGTCATGATCATGCCAACAACTGTCCATCAATGCACTACGGGCCAATGATGACTTTTACCACATCATTTGTAACATTACGGTCATGATTACACCGAATAATCCCTCGTCATAATCATACCAAGTCCATCTATGCATTACAGGCCACATGTGACTTTCAACAAAATATAAACATGAGGATGATGACAATGATATAAGAATTCAATAAAACAAGTTCAAGAATTAATTTATCCAGGAACTAATAACGTCCAAATTGTCAACACGACATCGCTTTATAGAGTAAAATTCAAGAATGCTCGAGGAAGAATATTTTCATGAAAAGATCTTTGGATGAAGCGCAAATAGCAAGGATATTCCACTAATTTCATGGAGTATAAAAGCCAAAACTTTAACCAACCCGAGTATAATAAAGAATGGAATAACAAAAGAAATCACCGGGCATGCGATAGATCGCATGCATAAAAGTTATTCCAACGAGAAGAATAAATAACGGAACGGTGTGCGTAAATGCATGTATGTGATATTCCAACATAATAATAAATAACGGAACCATGTCATGCATAAACGCGACAAAAATGTGATATTCGGCGTAATAATAAAGAACGGAATATTAGAAGAATTTCACCATGTATGCAGAGATTAAGATAAACAAGAGTTATTCCAATGTAATAATAAGAATGGAATAATGAGATAAAAATTTCACCATGTATGCGGTATTTGACATACAAAAGTTATTCAACATAATAATAAAGAATGGAATAATGTAAGTTCTCTTCATGAATACTGAAAGAAATAATACCCCTTACCATAGAAAAAAAACCGGATCTTCGGAATAGTGAGGTAGCGGACTTTCTTCTTCTTTCTCTCTATAATTTCTCTATAATAATTGCTCTATAGCTTTAGTGAATTGGTGAGAAATGAAGGAAGAATGAACTTCTATTTATAGGAAAATATAGTTTCGATAATTGCACGTTTTGGGGCTCGAAATATTACAATACAATACCTCCAACTTTTCTTTCCTTTTTAATTTAGTCCTGCAAGTATTATCAAACTTGCACCACCTCCCTTAATAGTAAATAATGTGAATCAATAGTTTAATCATGTGAATCAATAGTATAATCATGTGAAAAATACGAATTATAGTATAGTACCTCCATCTATACCTCCATTTTTAACTTAGTCATGCAAGTATTATCAATCTTACACCAACTCCCCTAATAGTACAAGAGTGTGATTCAATAGTACACACATGTGAACAAATAGTTATATAAGCATGTGAATTAGTAGCAATTAATTGCTCATTTATCCAATAAATTACCCGATTTATCAATATAACCCCCAAACATCAATTATCATCGGAATAGATGTCGATTTCAACTAACACTAATAATTCCAACACAATGGAACTATCAAATTCATCTTTAATCAACACGAACTTATTCATCATTAATATTATAACTCACAATATTTAACAACCAGGTCGTTCCCAGGAAAGAGGAGGATTTCCGATAAGGATTTCTCCTTATTGGCGCGCAATTAGGTGACCAAACCTCTCCTTGACAGAACTTCTAGACATTGTAAATATTGTAATTTAATAATATGAATAACTTTGTCGTCTCAATTATTGATTTAATAATATATCATATAATGCAGATGATAATGTGACAATAATCGAATCAATAATATGAGAGATATGATGAAGCAATTACTTTAGCAATAATTAAGTATTATTGAGTGACTTCTCACGTAAGCATCAATAACCAATACCATGTGCTACTATGCAACCACGCATATTACTGTACTTTTACTACCGGGTAGTTCAACAGTTTTAATGGTAACACTTACGCCGTTATTTTTATAAAAAGATAATTCTGTTGTTTTCTTACTACTTAAAATACTTCCGTTGTAGGGTCCACCAATGATTGTGGCCGTCATTGCGAATTCTCTCTCGTTAAAACGAATATTCCCCGACCAATCGAATATTATATAACCACTTGCTTACTTTGCAAAATTTGTAAATATTACCCACAACTATAACATTATATTATATCCACACCATAATAAAAAATATATTTCGAGAGAAATTAATCTTTATTCATAAAAGTTTGGGTCTTACAGTAATGTTATAAATGATGTGGTAAAAGTCCTCATTGGCCGTAGTGCATTGATGGACAGTTATTGGCATGATCATAACCATTGATGAATACACGAATATCCTTGGCCCGTAGTGCATGAATAATTTGTGGTCGGATACTAATGAATACCTTGCCAGTAAGTGGGGATGATGTGGTTTATTTATTGTCGAGTCTCATGATAAAAGTGATGAAAAACCTTTTAAATCATAGAAGATAGTAGATTTTATTCTCTACTTGACTCTTCTAATGGATTGCTTGTTCCGCTGCAGCTAAACTTGATGTTTGTTATATTTTATCAGTTTAACACTGTTGAAGGCTAACGATAAATTATTTTGCATTATCTTAGTCATAATATTTCTTACTGGGCTAGTTGAGCTCACCCTTTCTTTCACTGTTCTCTTCAGGAAACGAGAACGTAGCAAGGACGAGTCGGGGAATGGAGTGATGGTCCGAGATGGTGTCATAGTAGTCCTCACTATTCTATAAAATAGTGTGATAATAAATGTAATGAGGACTCCATTGAGTGTGGATATTGTCTAGATGACAATATTTATATTAAAACTCATAGCATATGTTTTGTCGTATTTTACACAACAGTTGTATAATTAAGTTTTTATTTGTATTTTGTACCATGTATTTGGCTACTCAAGATGGGTGATGTATACCTATTTTGGGGGCGTCACATATTTCATACAAATTTTAGACCTATTTGATATCAATTTCAAAGCAATCAGCTAAGTACAAAATAAATTTCCAAACCCAAATATACATACAAAAACCTAAACCTAAATACACAAAATCAAATTACATACTAAAATGTACCTATGTAGAGGAAGAGGAGGAGACATGAGGAAAAGGAGATGGAGGCGTCCATAGGAGGAGGTGCCCGGAGGTGGAGGTGGAGGTGGAGGTGGCGACCGGACGTGAAGAAGGAGGCGGCATGAGGTGGAGGAGGAGGCGGGATGACATAATGGCTGGAGGAGGAGGAGGAGAGAGAGAGAGAGAGAAATTAGTTAATGAGGGAGGCTGTTGAAAAAGACGATGACTATTTAGGTTTTAAGAGTTTTTTCTGATGGAATTTTCGTCAGAATTAATCCCTCGAAATTAGGATATGCTTGACGGACATTCCCTCGGAAATAGCTCTTATGTCGTTAAAATTAGTTTCGCGCTGGCAGGAAAAATGGCGCCACGGAGGGCCTAATACTTCCAACGGAATTCTGTCGGATTTATACTATTTTGAGGGAATTATATTCGAAGGATTATTCCGTCGGGAATAAATTAATTGCGACGGAATCATTCCATTGAGGATAAGTCCGTCTGAAATAGCCGATTTTCATGTAGTGCATTTGGAATATAATTTATGGGTATTACCTTGCTTACTTCAGGTACGGATTTTTGTACTCCTTCAGCAATACTCCAATGAAATTTAATTAGTTCGTTTTGTTTCTTATTTTGATTTTCGTTATTATTTCACATAATTATTTCTTGTGAAATTCATATAAAAATTTCATTTTGGAGTTGATACATAGGACTCGTATTTATACTCTTTGAATTAGGTCATCATGCCTAGTATTTATTTTGATTATTTCTAGAGCGGTACATGTTCTTACTTTCTTTTTGAGACATTACGATTATGATTTGATCTGGTTCAATATGTACATATAGAACCCTTTTTATTGGTAATGTCGTATGTGTTGTGACATGATATTTTTGTTAGAATATACCATAGGATATACCTGAGCTATAACCACATGTGCGGGTACCACATGCATGTCGTCTTGGCACAGAGGCATGACACTTTTTGTGCCAGTGTGATTAGTCTACGACGTCTCCTTTTTGGGCTCCGGAGTAAGTGGGCCATTTGGTGTTTTGTTGTGGCAGGCGTATGAGTCGACCCTAGTTTTTTATTCTGCGGATTGGTGATGTTGTGCCAAACACACTTATCTGATTTTCATACATTTGGATTCGCGATGCAATGTGTGATTTGCCCCCGTGTGGCATTATTTTGAATTGTCTGTGTGGCAATGTATATTTTTGAGCTCAATCGGTAAGAAATAACACCCAACCATTTGATTCAGCCTATTATTTCATTGCAATAGTTTTGTTTGTTTCTGTTCAGTTTAATTAATGAAGTTAGTTATTTCTGTTCATTTTTTCTTTACTCTTCTGTTTATTTTGTTAATTGTGTTGATTCAGATATATTCTATTCAGATATTTGGAGATTATATTTTCATCGGTTTTTAAGCTTGAGGCTTTGTTCAGTATTTTGTCTCAGTTGATTTCGTATATTAGTTGTACATCTATATCCGTACTGGGCATTTGGCTCATGCTGTGTTTTTCTTCTAGCAGATTTACAAGGGTGATTCAGAGATAGTGTGATGAGAGAGTTGTCTTTGACCATCTAGGTTGATTCAATTTTTGGTTTTGATTATTTTGACTATAGTTGAAGAATTGTATTTAATACTTCATTGATGGATAACATTATTAATATTTTGAAGTCATTAGTGTTCTTTTTACTAATTTTTAGGTTTGTTGTGCTTTGTGCGTGACCTCCTTTTCCTATTCAGGAAGGGGGTGTTATAAATTTAAAAATTTTGGGTATTCGAATCGTATTTAGATGAAGAGAAATTTTTGTGCTTTCGAATTATGTTCCAAAGAGTACGTTTACAAGAATGAAACTCAAAGATATTAACGGGGGTCGCACCAATGGTGGATCATGTGATTTAATTTGATGCAACGCGAAGAACCTTACCAAGGCTTGACACGATAGCTAACGAATCTTTTACAATTACATGGATAATTGTGTGGACCGATGGACTTACCAGGCTTGATCGTTAGAAATGGCGGCGCTACATCTTAATTAAAGTTTATGAATAATTATGTAATTAAAATAAAACATTATGTAACTTATTTGAATTTCGAGGACGGAATTATTTTTAAGGAGGGTAAAATGTAATAATCTGATTTTTTTTAATAATTAAATATTTATTTTATTTTACCTAAAATTATTTGGAGCGCGAAGCTACTTGGGAGGCGTAAGAGACTATTTGACAAGAGTATCTTCACCTCTTTAATGTCAAGTAAATCTTTGTTACTCTTTTGATTCCGGGGACAAAATCCTTTTAAAGGGGGAGGTAATGTAAAAAAAATTAAATAATAAATAAATAATTTTTATATCTATATTTTAAAATATTTAATTGGGTTTTTCTAATGTTTGGGTCAACTTGTATTTAATTTATGTGGACTATAATAAATAAATTATTACACTAATTTGTGCCTTTAAACTAATTGGGTCTAAATTGTATTTGTGTAATTTTTAAATCCTATTAAAATAAGAAAATTAATAAAACATATAAAAAACCCTAATCTTTCTCACATACATCTCTCTTAACTAATAATTGAGAGAACGAGAAAAAAAGAGAGGAAGCTTACCGCAAAAAATAAGAAGAAGAAGAGAGAGAGAGAGAGAGAGAGAGAGTGTGGCAACATAAGAACCCAAGAGGAGGAATTGAATTCTTTTTGCCATACATGTAAGTCTCTGCCTTTGATTTTTTATTAAAGTATTGGGTAGTATGGCCATCATGGTAAAAATATTTATATATTTAATTGAGAACACCATATATATGATTTACCTATTTCATGTTTGGTACATGTACACATGGGTCTAATCTTGTTTCTTACTTTATTCTTTTCCATTCTTGGCTTCTGTCAGACATGTTAGTAAATATGCATACTTTATAATCAATATATTATGCATGTGTATGTAATGTGTTTATACATTATGTCAAGCATGTTAGTAGAATTTTGAATTTTTCTACAGCAAATTGGGTGTGGGCTATTAAGTCTCATGCATATTAGATTTTCATCATATGCACAATTTATCATTGGGAACGGAAGTTTTTCATGGGAAAGTATTCATAGTTAAACTATTCAACTCAGTAATTGTAAGACCCCAACTTTTTTTTAATAAAGAATAATTTTTCTCGAAATATATTTTTGAATATTATGGTGTGGATATGATATAATGTTATAGTTGTGGGTAATAATTGAAAAATTTTGCAAAGTAAGCAAGTTGATATAAAATATTCGTTGTGTCGGGGAATATTCGATTGGTCGGGGAATATTCATTTTAACAGGAATATTAAATGATTTACAGACAATCATTGGTGCACCCCACAACAGAAGTATTGTCGTAGTTAGAAAATGACAAAAATATCTTTTTATAAAAATAACGGCGAAAGTTTTACCGTTAACTGTTGAACTATCCAGTGGTAAAAGTACAGTAATATGCGTGGTTGTATAGTAGCACACGGTATTGATTATTGATGCTTACATAAGAAGCCACTCAGTTTACTCAATTATTGCTACAGTAATTGTTTCATAGTATCTCACGTTATTTGATTCAATTATTGTCACATTATCATCTGCATAATATTTTATATTATTAAATCAATAATTGAGACAACAAAGTTATTCATATTATTATTTGCAATATTGATAATGTCTAGAAAGTTACGTCGAGGAGAGGTTTGGTCACCTAATCATGCGCCAATAGGAGAAATCCTTATTGGAAGCCCCCCATTTCGGGAATGATCTCGTTGTTAAATATTGTGAGTTATAATATTAAAGATGAATAATTGTTGAGGTATTAAAAATGTATTTATTGAAGATAAGTGAATTACAAAAGTTAGAGGGGAATATTGCAAACTTGGAAAACTTTAGGGGTACCAAAGTGTAATAAATTAAATCAATCTGGACCATTGATGGTGGTTTTAATAGTAAATCAATCTGGACCGTCGGTGGTGGTTTTAAAAGTAAATCAATTTGGACCGTCGGTTGTGGTTTTAATACTAATCAATATGGACCGTCCGTTCTAATAGTGAATCAATCTAGACCGTTCGTGAATTATTTACTATTTAGTCCATTCTCCTATAAATAGAAGCTTAATTCTTCTTTCATTCTCACCAATTCACTGAGATTCACAAGAGACACTATAGATAGAGAAACTATATAGAGCAAGAAGAAGAGTATTCTGCTACTTCACTTTTGCAGTATCCAACTTTCTACTAAGGTAAGGGGTATTATTTCTTTCGTATTCATAAGGAATACTATTTGTTTTCGTATTCATCCTTTAATATGTCGGAATAACCTGTCTACGCGGATTACGTACCGTATGACGGGTGAAAATCCATTTGTAGTTTCGTATGTTATTTCTTTTCATATTCTTAAATCTAAACTTACTATTGTAAGTATTGCTTCTATAATTCCTAAAATTAGTGGGATATCCTTAAAGTTTTGTGCTTCATCCAGTATCGTTTCGTTGGAATATTGATCTGAACTTTCTTATTAAAATATCAATATTTTCACCCGAGATACTATTCATGGGTTACTATTCACTCGGTTATTATTCACTATAATATTATTCACTCGTGTATTCGGGACACTTTTCATGCCGGGATACTATTCACCCAATTACTATTCACTATAATATTATTCACTCGGGTATTTGGGGTACTTTTCATGTCGGGTTACTATTCACGAAGTACTATTCACGGGGTACTATTCACCCGGTTACTATTCACCTGAAAAATTAATTTCTTTTCTGTCCAAAATATTTTTGATACGTGGATATTATTCTTGAATTTTACTCCACAAAGCAGTATAATGTTGATAATTTGGACATTATTGAATACTAGATAAATTAAATTATGAATCTTTAAAATTTATCCTTTGCTTTCATTTAATTAAATACTTATATCATTGTCATCATCCTCATGCTTATATTGTGATGAAAGTCATCTTTGGCTTACGTGAATAGATGGACTGTTGATTGATATGATTATGACTGTGGATTATTCTAGATAATCATGATCATTGATGATTACATGAATATCCTTCGCCCGTAGTCATGAGGATGATTCGATAATATGGTTTATTTATTGTCGAGTCTCAAATGATAAAGTTGATGAAAACCTTTTAAATCGTAGAAGATAGTAGATATCATGCTCTACTTGACTCTTCTAATGGATTACTTATTCCACTGCAGTTAAACTTGTTGTCGATTATATTCTATCAGTTTAACATTGTTGAAGGCTAATGATAACTTATTCTGCATTATCTTAGTCATAATATTTCTTACTGGGCTAGTTGAGCTCACCCCTTTACTTCCATTATTCTCTTCAGAAAATGAGAACGTAGTCGGAACTAGTCGAGGAACGAAGTAATGGCCCGAGATGGTGTTATAGTAGTCCTCACTATTCTATAAAATAGTGTGACAATAAATGTAATGATGACTCCATTTGAGTTTGGATATTTTCTAGAAGATAATATTCGTGTAAAAACTCTTAGCTCATGTTGTATAATTAAGTTTGTATTTGTATTCAGTACCATGTATTTGACGACCCAAGATGGGTGATGTATACCTATTTTGGGGGCGTCACAGTAACAAATTGGTTTATGAACATTGTTTTATTAATTATGATTACCTTTTGGAATTTATGGAACTGACGCAAGTTCAATTCTTATGTATATGTGTGCATGTTCTTAAGCTATTGAATTATTAAGTGAATCATGTATGAAATTGTATTGACAATAACAGAGTGCATAAAATAGGAATTTCATGCTTATTATTTTGAAACGAAAGACAACCTATATTTTTGGCCTAATCTGTGTAAATAGAACCTGAAGTTACAAATTATTTTATAAAATAATAATAAGTATAATAATAAGGCATGTACATTTAATTAACCAATTAGATTATATTGTTAAAATCTTCCTTAAATGGTGTAGGTTGATTATATTATAATATGTATACAATTGATGCATACATAGTGCTTTGATTTGTATGACATATAATCATGAAAAGTAACAGTTAGAATTTCATATTATAAATTAATATGTGGAATTTGTACCTCAATTTATATTGTGAGCAGACATATATAGTCAAATTCTTGTTACCTTAAAGTTAGCATGATAATAATAATAATAATAATAATAATAATAATAATAATAATAATAATAACAAATCATGAAAAGGGAAATTAATAGTTTAATATATTATAGGAAATTGCTTAGAACACCAAAAGTAGAAAATTTAATAAATATTATATATATATATATATATATATATATATAATCTTCTACGTACTCATTCTAGATTTCAATTCCTAGCATTTCCCGTATGCTCCCTTCTAGAAAAAGAAAAAAAAAACGTTTTTCTTTTATAAAAAATTTAAACTTCCAAAAATCAATTATTTCGGAACTCCGAAACTTCAATAATTCACAATAAATAGCCCTTTCGTCAGAAATTCGAATCTCGCGAGTTTTTATAGGAAATTCAATTCTCTACAACTTTGCAGAAGAAAACTTTTCCAAATTCCAAACAGAAATTGACCGAAATCCACAAACGGGTGATTTTAACATTTATAATCAAATTTCATCAATAAATGGGGTCCATCGACATGTTTAACATGTTTTAAACATTTATTGCAACAAAAATACTCTTCCTCCTCAGATACTCATATATCCTATATTCATTTGTAAAAATATCACCATTATTATATTTTTAAAGTATAATAATATATTTAAATGAATTATTTTATTAGAAAAAGATAAAATTTCAATTTTCAACAATTGTCACATTTAAAATTTTCTCCATCTATATCCACATAAAATCAATATTTTCCTCATCATATGAATCAATAATTAATTATTCACAAATAATATTATGTAATCACAATATTGACAACAGTAGGTTCTCGGAAGAGGGGCTTTCCAATAAGAATTTCTCTCTTCTTGGCGTGCAATTAGGTGACCAAACCTCTCCTTGATGTAACTTTCTAGACATTGCCAATAATGTTTTCTAATAATATTATTCAGATAATATGAATTATTGCTCCGATAATAGAAAATAATGTGTAATGACAATTTATTGAAACAAAAGCAATATAAAATATTAACGCAGCAATTATTGAATCAATAAAATAAAATATTGAACAGTAATTACTGTAACAATTATTGAGTAATGCCTTCTTACGGGAAAAAAATTATCATGTTTCATGAATAGTACTCGTGAATAGTAACTCGTGAATAGTAACTATAAAAATTGAATACTTTTATTTCAAAAATTCGGGGTCTTACAATCTCCCCTCCTTATGTAATTTCGTCCCCCGAAATTTACGCACTGGTATTTCAAAGAGTTGAGAATACCTTGCTTTTATTTTGATTCCATCTTCCCGTCATCATAATTTCTCCAATGCTCATCTCCACGTATTTTGAGATATCATTCTAGAATACAACTTCAAAACAAGGGTTAATTGAACAAATTAATATATTACATAATATCCCGATATTATGATCGACCAATAAATAAGCTTAGTAGGACACACTAGCGAAGGATTTACTCATCTTTCCCTCCTTGTTTCTATTCCCGATCTCCGCCAGAGATCATATCCTCAAGCTCGATACAAATGTAACGACCCCAAAATAGGTTCATTCCATCCAACCCATTTTGAGTCGCCAAATGCATGAAACATGAAAACAACTACAACTTTATTACAACAATTGTCGTGCAAAATACAACAACACATATGATGTGAGTTTGGATACAAATATATACCAATCAGAAGTACGTCCCAATGACACCTTACATAAAGGTATAGTCGAAAAACCGCATTTTAGAAATTAGAATCTTTGGGAAGTGCTCAAGAAACCTTGAACATGGGAGACCATGCTTCTAGGTTATGATAGATATCATATGGCCAGCTGTAATTATCCTTGGTTGACCCTAATAGACCCCAAAAGAAAAACGAGAAGATTACTATCATATTCTTCCCAATGGTGAGTCTTCTCTTGACATATCATTATCTCCAATGTCTCTAATTGGGTATTATACTCCAAACAAACACCAAGATTATATAGGTAGTGCTTGTAAATATACTCAGCAAGTGGATGAGCACAACCCTGTCTTATGATGACACGAGGTTGTATGTCATTAGACATCTTGTATAATAGTGACAAAACACCCTTCCAAAGTTGAATTCACCTCACCCTCAACATCTATAGACCACCGTTCTATTCCCCTGTTATTTCTCGCTTGTCCCAGCTACACTTTTATTACCTGAAAGGAATTGTGAAGCAAAAGGGTGAGCACAACTAGCTCAGTAAAGAATATCATGACTAAAGATAATTAAATTATCAATAGCCTTCATCAATAATAAATCAGAGATTTAGAACATATGGTAGATTATAAAAAATTTCAACCATAGTTGCAGCGGAACGAGCAATCCATTAGAAGAGTCAAATAGACTATAAAGTCTATTATCTTCTCCATGTTAAAAGTCCACCAACAATGTTTTATCCTCGTAACATCAATCAACAATTCTCATCCACAATCACATGTATAACTCATATAATCGTAATTGTTGTTCTAAATTCCTTTTCTCATTCAGGACGTAAGATAATTTTCATCACTTGTCTTTACCTCGAAATATCAAAGATCATGGTTATACCAAATCACGCCTCCTCATTCATAATCATACTAATAAATTCATCTTTGCACCACGGGCCAAAGATATTAAATCAACAGATTCATCTTTGCACTACAGGCCAAAGATATTCATCAATAGTTCATCTTTGCACTACATGCCAAAGATATTCAACAACAGGTCATCTTTGCACTACGACCCAAATATATTCATCAACAATTCATCTTTGCACTACAGGCCAAAGATATTCATCAACAATTCATCTTTGTACTACGGGCCAAAGATATTCCTCAACAGTTCATATTTGCATTACAGGCCAAATATATTAATATCTCAAAGAAATATATAATCATTTCAGAATTTATATAAACAATAATTATAACCATGTTGATCGATTCACCTTTGCACTTAAGCTAAAGATATTCAATTATAAATTCAATGGTCATGATCATACCAGTCACAATTCAACTTTTCACTACTGGCCAAAGAGAACCCTAGTCATGATCATACCAATAATCTACCCATCTTTACACTCCAGTGAAAGAGAATTTCAACATCGTGGTTATAAAATGTTATATAAAAACAATATAATCAACATATAGATTTAATCTCAAGAGTAAGATTCATAAATTAATGATTTCATAACAACTTAATCAAAATGTTATAAATCACTTAATAATCTCATAATCTAATATTATTAATACTACCACAATATTTTAGTCATTTCTTAAACTTATAAACAATTTATTTTAATTGTTTACACTTTACTAATAAATGCATTTAATCATCTTAAAATGCCAAACTCATAAGATCTCATCATCAATAACCAAAACCCTTATCAAAAATCTGCATATACCTCATATATGATTCTCAAGCCATAAAATCCTATTTTCTAATTTTCTTACTTCACAAAACATATTTAATTCATTTACTCAAAACTAGAACATTTTCATGAAAAATATCAAATCAGTTCCAAAAATATTTTTTTTCTGAGATTTAGAAGAATATAGTCCCATATTGAATATATATTTTTCTCAAAATTTTTAAAATTCATTTACTATTTTTCACATGGCCAAAACCACCGAATATTTAGACATTTATCATAAATTGTACTTTTATCCAAAAATTTTAAAATTCACAGGGTATACTGATATTATATAGATGTACTCCCAATAAAAATTTCATCATTTTTGGAGTTAACCACAAGGAGTTATAAGGGTTTTCTTTTAAAATAGTCTCTTCTCATAAAATCCATAACTCCTAATCTATACATCCAAAAATCGCCATTTTTGGACATTATCTACAAAACTCATCAATTTATCATTTCAAATTTTTCCAGAATTTTTGAAGGTTCAGAAGAATTTCGAAATAATAACCCTTAAAATCCACTACTATCCCTTACCTCAAAAGAGCAGTACTTCTGACTGGAATAACGCTGAACGAACTTGCACCATATAGCAATACTCAAAGTATACTCAAAATACTCACAAGAATACTCTCGATAATATAGAGAGAGAAAACTTCAGTTTCTGGTGTGATTTTCAATTATAACCTAAGCACCCTATTTATAGGAAATTGCTTAGAACACCAAAGTAGAAAATTTAATAAATATTAGTATATATATATATATATATATATATATATATATATATATAATCTTCTACGTACTCATTCTAGATTTCAATTCCTAGCATTTCCACATGCTCCTTCTAGAAAAAGAAAAAAAACGTTTTTCTTTTATAAAAATTTAAACTTCCAAAATCAATTATTTGAACTCAAATTTCAATAATTCACAATAAATAGCCTTTTTGTCGGAAAATTGAATCTCATGAGTTTTTATAGGAAATTCAATTCTCTACAACTTTGCAAAAGAAAATGTTTCCAAATTCCAAGCAGAAATTGACCAAGAAATCCACAAACGGGTGATTTTACAAATTTATAATCAAATTTCAATCGATAAATGGGGTCCATTTACATGTTTAACATGTTTTAAACATTTATTGCAACAAAAATACTCTTCCTCCTCAGTATACTCATATATCCCACATTCGTTGTAAAATATCACCATTATTATATTTTTAAAATATAATAATATATTTAAATGAAATATTTTATCGAAAAAGATAAAATTTCAATTTTCAACAATTGTCACATTAAAAATTTTCTCCATCTATATCCACATAAAATCAATATTTTCCTCATCATATGAATCAATAATTAATTATTCACAAATAATATTACAGAATCACAATATAATGACAACCGTGCAGTTCACAGAAAAGGGGCTTTCAATAAGAATTTCTCTCCATTGGTGCGCGCAATTAGGTGACCAAACCTCTCCTTAGACAGAACTTTCTAGACATTGCCAATAATGTTTTCTAATAATATTATTCAGATAATATGAATTATTGTCTCGATAATAGAAAATAATGTAATGACAATTTATGAAACAACAAAGAATATAAAATATCAACGCAAAGAATTATTGAATCAATAAAATAAAATATTGAACAAATAATTATTTGTAACAATTATTGAGTAATGCCTTCTTACGGGAAAAAAATTATCATGTTTCATGAATAGTACTCGTGAATAGTAACTCGTGAATAGTAACTATAAAAATTGAATACTTTTATTTCATAAAATTCGGGGTCTTACAATCTCCCCTCCTTATGAAATTTCGTCCCCGAAATTTACGTACCTGGTATTTCAAAGAGTTGAGAATACCTTGCTTTCATTTCAGATTCCATCTTCCCTGTCATCATAATTTCTCCAATGCTCATCTCCTGTATTTCAGATATCATTCTAGAATACAACTTCAAAACAAGGGTTAATTGAACAAATTAACATATTACATAATATCCCGATATTATGACTGACCAATAAATAAGCTTAGGTAGGACACACTAGCGAAGGATTTACTCATATTTCCCCTCCTAGTTCTATTCCCCGATCTCCGCCAGAGATCATATCCCTAAGCTCTGATACCAAATGTAACGATCCCAAAATAGGTCCATTCCATCCAACCCATTTTGAGTCGCCAAATGCATGGTACAGAAAACAACTACAACTTTATTACAACAATTGTCGTGCAAAATACAACAACACATGTAATGTGAGTTTGGATACAAATATATACCAACTGTAGTACGTCCCAATGACACCTTACATAAAGGTATAGTCGAAAACTGTTTTAGAAATTAGAATCTTTGGGAAGTGCTCAAGGAAACCTTCGAACATGGGAGACCATGCTTCTAGGTTATGATAGATATCATATGGCCACAGAATTATCCTTGGTTGACCCAATAGACCCCAAAGAAAAACGAGAAGATTACAATCATATTCTTCCCAATGGTGAGTCTTCTCTTGACATATCATTATCTCCACTGTCTCTAATTGGGTATTATACTCCAAACAAACACCAAGATTATATAGGTAGTGCTTGTAAATATACTCAAAGAAGTAGATGAGCACAACCTCATCTCTTATGATGACACGAGGTTGTATGTCATTAGACATCTTGTATAATAGTGACAAAACACCCTTCCAAAGTTGAATTCACCTCACCCTCAACATCTATAGACCACCGATTCTATTCCCTCGTTATTCCTCGCTTGTCCGGCTACACTTTTATTACTCGAAAGGAATTGTGAAGCAAAAGGGTGAGCACAACTAGCTCAAGAAAGAATATCATGACTAAAGATAATTAAATTATCAATAGCCTTCATCAATAATAAATCGTAGATTTAGAACATATGGTAGATTATAAAAATTTCAACCATAGTTCATAAATGAACAAGCAATCCATTAGAAGAGTCAAATAGACTATAAAGTCTATTATCTTCTCCATGTTAAAAGTCCACCAACAATGTTTTATCCTCGTAACATCAATCAACAATTCATGTCCACAATCACATGTATAACTCATAATCGTAATTGTTGTTCTAAATTCTTTTCTCATTCAGAATTAAGATAATTTTCATCACTTGTCTTTACCGAAATATCAAAGATCATGGTTATACCAAATCACAGTTCTGCATTCATAATCATACTAATAAATTCATCTTTGCACTCACGGGCCAAAGATATTAAATCAACGATTCATCTTGCACTCACAGCCAAAGATATTCATCAATAGTTCATCTTTGCACTACATGCCAAAGATATTCAACAAACAGTCATCTTCAGATTCTGACCCAAATATATTCATCAACAATTCATCTTTGCATTACAGCCAAATATATTAATATCTCAAAGAAATATATAATCATTTCGAATTTATATAAACAATAATTATAACCATGTTGATCGATTCACCTTTGCACTTAAGTTTAAAGATATTCAATTATAAATTCAATGGTCATGATCATACCGATCCACAATTCAACTTTTCACCATTGGCCAAAGAGAACCCTAGTCATGATCATACCAATAATCTACCCATCTTTACACTCGGTGAAAGAGAATTTCAACATCGGGGTTATAAAAATGTTATATAAAACAATATAATCAACATATAGATTTAATCTCAAGAGTAAGATTCATAAATTAATGATTTCATAACAACTTAATCAAAATGTTATAAATCACTTAATAATCTCATAATCTAATATTATTAATACTACCACAATATTTTAGTCATTTCTTAAACTTATAAACAATTTATTTTAATTGTTTACACTTTACTAATAAATGCATTTAATCATCTTAAAATGCCAAACTCATAAGATCTCATCATCAATAACCAAAACCCTTATCAAAATCTGTGATATACCTCACATATGATTCTCAAGCCATAAAATCCTATTTTCTAATTTTCTTACTTCACAAAACATATTTAATTCATTTACTCATAACTAGAATATTTTCATGAAAATATCAAATCAGTTCCAAAAATATTTTTTTCTGAGATTTAGAAGAATATAGTCCTATATTGAATATATATTTTTCTCAAAATTTTTAAAATTCATTTACTATTTTTCACATGGCCAAAACCACCGAATATTCAGACATTTATCATAAATTGTACTTTTATCCAAAAATTTTGAAATTCACAGGGTATACTGATATTATATAGATGTGCTCCCAATAAAAATTTCATCAATTTTAGAGTTAACCACAAGGAGTTATAAGGGTTTTCTTTTAAAATAGTCTCTTCTTATAAAATTCATAACTCCTAATCTATACATCCAAAAATCGCCATTTTTGGACATTATCTACAAAACTCATCAAATTATCATTTCAAAGTTTTCCAGAATTTTTGAAGGTTCAGAAGAATTTCGAAATAATAACCCTTAAAATCCCTTACTATCCCTTACCTCAAAAAGAGAAAGATTTCATTTGGAATAATATTGAAGCAATTTGCACCGTATAGCAATACTCAAAGTATACTCAAAATACTCACAAGAATATGCTCGATAATATAGAGAGAGAAAACTTCAGTTTCTGGTGTGATTTTCAATTATAACCTAAGCACCCTATTTATAGGAAATTGCTTAGAACACCAAAGTAGAAAATTTAATAAATATTAATATATATATATATATATATATATATAATCTTCTACGTACTCATTCTAGATTTCAATTCCTAGCATTTCCCACATGCTCCCTTCTAGAAAAAGAAAAAAAAACGTTTTTCTTTTATAAAAAATTTAAACTTCCAAAAATCAATTATTTCGGAACTCCGAAACTTCAATAATTCACAATAAATAGCCCTTTTATCAGAAAATTCGAATCTCGCGAGTTTTTATAGGAAATTCAATTCTCTACAACTTTGTCAAGAAATATTTTCCAAATTCAAACAGAAATTGACCAAATCCACAAGCGGGTGATTTTACACGTGCTAAAATCAAATTTCAATAATAAATGGGGTCCACCGACATGTTTAACATGTTTTAAACATTTATTGCAACAAAAATACTCTTCCTCCTCGTATACTCATATATCCCACATTCGTTGTAAAAATATCACCATTATTATATTTTTTAAAATATAATAATATATTTAAATGAATTATTTTATCGTAAAAGATAAAATTTCAATTTTCAACAATTGTCACATTAAAATTTTCTCCATCTATATCCACATAAAATCAATATTTTCCTCATCATATGAATCAATAATTAATTGTTCACAAATAATATTACAGAATCACAATATCGACAACCGTGCGGTTCTCAGAAGCAGGGGCTTTCCAATAAGAATTTCTCCATCTTGCCTAGTAATTAGGTGACCAAACCTCTCCTTAGATGTAATTTTCTAGACATTTCCAATAATGTTTTCTAATAATATTATTCAGATAATATGAATTATTGCTCGATAATAGAAAATCTTTGTGTAATGACAATTTATCAAACAAATGACAATATAAAATATCAACGCAGCAATTATTGAATCAATAAAATAAAATATTGAACAGTAATTACTGTAACAATTATTGAGTAATGCCTTCTTACGGGAAAAAAAATTATCATGTTTCATGAATAGTACTCGTGAATAGTAATTCGTGAATAGTAACTCGTGAATAGTAACTATAAAAATTGAATACTTTTATTTCATAAAATTCGGGGTCTTACAGACATGATATTTTTGTTAAAATATATCGTAGGGTATACCTGAGCTATAACCACTTGTGGGGGTACCACATGCATGTCATCTTGGCACGAGAGGCATGACACTTTCCGTGACAGTGTGATTAGTCCACGACGTCTCCGTTTTAGGCTCTGGAGTAAGTGGGCCATTTGGTGTTTCATTGTGGGAGGCGTATGGGTCGACCCTAGTTTTTTGTTCTACGGATTGGTGATGTTGTGCCAAACACACCTATCCGATTTTCATACATTTGGATTCATGATCCAATATGTGATTTACATGTGTGATATTATTTTGACTTGCATGTGTGACATTATTTTGACTTGCCTGTGTGGTATTATTTTGACTTGCCTGTGTGGCAATGTATATTTCTAAGCTCAATCAATATGAAATAACACCCAACCATTTGATTCAGCCTATTATTTCATTGTATTAGTTTTGTTTGTTTATGTTTAGTTTAATTAATAAAGTTAGTTACTTCTGTTCATTATTTTTTTACTCTTCTGTTTGTTTCGTTAATTGTGTTGATTCAGATATATTCTATTCAAATATTTGGAGATTATATTTTCATCGGTATTTAAGCTTGAGGCTTTGTTCAATATTTTGTCTTAGTTGATTTCGTATATTAGTTGTACATCTATATACGTACTAGGCATTTGGCTCATGTTGTGCTTTTCTTTTAGTAGGTTTGTAGGGGTGATTGAGGGATAGTGTGATGAGAGAGTTGCATTTGACTATCTAGGTTGATTTAATTTTTGGTTTTGATTATTTTTACTCTAGTTGAAGAATTGTATTTAGTACTTCATTGATGGGTATCATTATTAATATTTTGAAGTCATTAGTGATCTGTTTACTAATTTTGAGGTTTGTTGTGATTTATGCGTGACCTCCCTGTCTTATTCGTGAAGGGGGTGTTACAGTCGTACTTTACCGAATATAATATTCCCGACATTAAGAATATTCCTCGACAAAACGAATATTTTTCGACAACTATTTACTATGTATAATTTGCACATATCACCCATAACTATAACATTTATTAAATCAATACCTTACTATTTAGAATAATATATATAAAGAAAATTAAATCTTATTCATAAAAAGTTGGGGTCTTACATATGTTACCCACTTAGCATATCTTCGGCTCAGCTTATGCTGGCCATTGATATACTTTAATGCCTCATAATCAGTTAAAAGATTGAATTCCATTTGTATCAAATAACGACACCAATGCTTCAGCGTTTGGACTATGGCGTAGAATTCCAAATCATAAGTAAAATAATTCTTCTTCGAACCTGATAACTTTTCATTAAAGAAAGCCATTGGCCGACCCTCTTGACTGAGAACACCACTAATACCAACTCCTGATGCATCACAATTTATATCACAGACCTTCTCAAAATCAGGAAATGATAATATTGATGCTTCGATCATCTTCTTTTTGACCAGCGAAAAGCTTTCTTCGGCCTCCTGGGACCATTGGAATAACTTTCCTTTAAGGCACTCAGTGATAGGCGCAACCAATGTGCTAAAGTTCTAGATGAACCGTGTGTAAAAGGATGCCAACCCATGAAAGCTTTTGACCTCATGAATAGTCTTCGATGAAGGCCATTCCAAGACTGCCTTAATCTTGATCGGATCTGCATGAACACCCTTCGTAGATACAACGAAGCCAAGGAAGGTTACCGATGACGTGAAATAAGAGCTCTTCTTTTGATTGATAAACAAACATGTTTTTCTTAATAATTCAAAAATAGCTCGGAGGTGTTCATGATGTGTCTCATATGCAAATTTTCCCATAAAAGATCGCAAAACTTGATGCATGAATCTCATAAATGTACTGGGAACATTGGAGAGTCCGAAGGGTATAACCATCCATTCATATTATCCCTGCTGAGTTTTGAATGTCGTCTTCCATTAATCTCCAAGCCTTATCCTTATCTGATGGTATCCACTCTTCAGGTCAATCTTTGAGAATACTTTTGCATTGGACAACTGATCTAACATATCATCCAGGTGAGGTATCAAAAATTGATACTTCATGGTGATCTTATTGATCACTATATTGTCGATGCACATTCTCTATGATCCATCCTTCTTCAGAACAAACAGAGCTGGTACGGCACACGAGCACATACTCTCTCGAATGTAACCCTTTTCCATCAACTCAACTACCTATCTCTGTAGCTCTTCGAACTCTTTGGGACAGAGTCGGTATGCTAGCCTGTTTGGTAAACTTGACCCTGGAACAAGATCTATCTTGTGATGAATATCTCTTAATGGTTGTAATCCTGGGGGAAGTTATTTTGACATAAGATCAGCATATTCCGATAATAAGTTCTATATATCGGTCAATACTTCGGCATGTCCATCGGCTGAACTTTTCTCACAAAGAAGCAAAGCATATATCATACATTTGCGTTCAACTTCTGATAGAAACCTCGTCATAGATAAGAGGTTATGGTTTCTGACTGCCTGAGCCGAATCGGATTCTTCCTTCTGTGGGGCTAACACAATCTTTTTCCCTTTTATACTAAGGGAATATGTGTTCTTCTGACAATCATAAATGACTCTTCGGTCATACTGCCAAGGTTGACCCAATAATACATGGCACGCATCCATGGACACCACATTGCACCACACATTATCAAAGTATTTTTTTGATTGAAAACGAAACTAAGCACTTTTTATTGTCTGTCACCTCATTACCTTTATTTAGCCATGATAGCTTATACGACTTCGGATGCCGATCAATCTTTAACTGTAATTTTTGAATTGCCTCTTCAGATACAATGTTTTCGCAGCTGCTATTATAATGATCATTTTACAGACCTTATCTGCCACTGTATAAGTAGTATGGAAGATATTGGTCCTCAACCAATCTTCTTAGGATTCTCGTTTAGGAGTCAGTAGACTTTTGCGAACCACCAAAGTCTGATGACCATCTCCATAAAACACATCTTCATCCTCGTTGTAAGACCCCAACTTTTATAAATAAAGATGAATTTTTTATAAATATCATTTTTAAATATTATGGAATGAATTTGATATAATGTTATAGTTGTGGGTAATATTTATAAATTTTGCAAAGTATGTAGTTGTTATATAATATTCGATTGGTGGGTGCGTTTTAACAGGAATATTCGCATAACGACACAATCATCAGTGGACCCCCAAGCGGAATTATTGTAGGATTGAGAAAGCGACAAAAATACTTTATATGAAAATAACGGCGGAAGTTTTACAGTTAAGCTGTTGAAATACCGGTGTTAAAAGTACGATGTCTGGCGTAGTTGCAAGATACACACCGGTATTGATTATTGATGCTTATGTGATAAGTCGCTCAGTTTTGTTTTATTGGTATTATTAATGTAATAAAACAGAAAAGCTTTTTATATAAAACAGAATACTTTTATAAAGCTAGTTATCTATTTTATTAGACAATAATTAGAATATATTATATTTTATTATGCATAGTATTTCATATAATTACTGCGTAGTGTTTGTATAGTAAAATCTTTTTTATAAAGTTATTCGTTTTATTAGATTATAAATAGAATATATTATATTTTATTTAAAAATTTTGCTTTAAATATGGACCGTCAAATTAAAGTAAATCAATCTGGACCATTCATGAGTTAGTTACTATGCAATCCATTTTTCTATAAATAGAAGCTCATTCCTTCATTATTTCTTACGAATTCAATTGAAACTACAGAGAGAGAAATTATAGAGAAGCTATAGAAAAAGTATTCTGCTCCTTCCCTACTCTTATATTCGGTTTATTTTACTAAGAAGGAATATTATTTCTTTTGTATTCATGAAGAGAACTTGGTTATTCCATTCTTTATTATTCTTTGGAAGAACCAAAGATATCGCGGACTACCCTATACTTGGTGACATTCTTCTATTATTCCGTCTTTATTATTATTACATTTGGAATATCATGTATGCATGCGTTTCTGACGGACTGGTTAAAATCTTTATTATTATTCGTAGGGGCATCCACATTCGGTGTTTACGCTTTAGGACTGGTTCCGTCTTTATTATTATTACGGGGGGGCTCGCATGCGTGTGTTTACGTGGGACTGGTTCCATCTTTATTATTATTCGTTGGAATATCATGCATGCATGCGTTTACGCTTGGGACCTAGTTAAAATCTTTATTATTATTACATTTGGAATATCACATCATGCGAATTTCATGGGACTGATTAAAATCTTATTAGTATTCATTGGAATAATCATCTCATGCGCAATCTTTACGCATGCATGGTGATTTGTTGTTATTCCATTCTTTATTATTACGTTGGAACATCTATCATCGTGCTTTTACGCATGACTTTGGTTCCGTTAATTATTATTCATTGGAATAACTTTGTCTATGCAAAATACCGCATGCATGGTGATTTCTTTGTTATTCCATTCTTTATTATACTCGATCGGTTAAAGTTTTGACTTCTATACTCCATTAAATTAGTGGAATATCCTTGATATTTGCGCTTCATCCGATATCTTTTCGTGAAAATATTCTTACGAGCATTCTTGAATTTTACTCTACAAAGCAGTATCATGTTGACAATTTGGACGTTATTAGTTCCTAGATAAATTAATTCTTGAACTTGTTTTATTGAATTCTTATATCATTGTCATCATCCTCATGTTTATATTATGTTGAAAGTCATATGTGGCCTGTAGTGCATAAATGGACTTGGTATGATTATGACGAGGATTATTTGATTGTAATCATAATAGTAATGTTACAAATGATGTGGAAAAAGTCTTCATTGGTCCGTAGTGCATTGATGGACAGTTGTTGGCATGATCATGACCATTAATGAATACACAAATATTTTTGGCCCGTAGAGCATGGATAATTGTGGTCGTGATACTAAAGAATATCATCGTCACAGTAGTGAGGGGTGATTCGATAATGTGGATTATTTATTGTCGAGTCTCGGTGATAAAAGTCATGAAAAACCTTTTAAATCATAGAAGATAGTAGATTTTATTCTCTACTGACTCTTCTAATGGATTGCTTGTTCATGCGCAGTTAAACTTGATGTTTGTTATATTTTATCGGTTTAACCTTTGTTGAAGGCTAATGATAATTTATTATGCATTATCTTAGTAATAATATTTCATTGGGCTAGTTGAGCTCACCCTTTCTTCCTTTGTTCTCTTGTGAAATGAGAATATAGGTGGGACCGAGTCGGGGAGCGGAGTGATGGACCGGATGATAGTATTAGTAGTCCTCACTATTACGTTAAATAGTGTGACAATAAATGTAATGAGGACTTATTCGAGAGTGGATATTGTCTAGAAGATGAGATTTGTATTAAAACTCACATGACTCTTTTTGTTGTATATTAAAGATTGTATTTGTATTTTGTACCATGTATTTGGCGACTCAGAATAGGTGATGTATACCTATTTTGGGGGCGTCACAGTTAGTATCAAAGCTTAGGGATATGATCCCTGGCTAAGATGTGAGAATAGAACTAGGAGGGGAGAGACGGGGAATTCCTTCGCTAGTATGACCTACCTAAATTTTTGGTATTTAATTGGTCTGATCGTAATATAGGGATAATATGTTACATGTCAATTAACCTTTTGTTTTGTGGTAGTATCTGAAAATGACATCCGAGAATGTTGAGAATAGCAATGGAGCACAGGCGACCGTTGATTCACCACATATCAATAATCAGGATAATGTGCATTAGGAAGGCGACAATCCTCATGCAAACAACAACACTGACCAAATGATGAATGATGGAATGTTCAGAGGCTTTATGCAATTCATGCAACAACAAGCGAGAGCGGCTCCTGTCCAAAATATAGGTGGAACCAATGGAAACTCTCGGACGGTCACCGCTAAACAATTCAAGGAGCTGGGACCACCGGAGTTTATTGGAGAGCTAAAACCACTTAAGGCGGAAGCATGGATAAAGCAGAGATAACCAAGATATTTGATGTCTTGGGATGCTCAGGAGGAGAAAAAGGTTCCCTTTCACGCCTTTTTATATTGCGAGGAGAGGCGATTCTTGGTGGGAATCCCAGAAAGCGTACTCAACCTGCCGCACTAAAAATGTCTTGGGAGAAGTTCCAAGAACTATTCAACGACAAGTACTTTCCCGAAAGTATTCGTCACATGAAGGAGGTGGAGTTCATTAAGTTGGAACAGAATAATATGACCGTGTCGCAGTACGAAGCAAAGTTTGCCGAGTTGTCCTGGTTTGCGTCCCACTTGGTGGATAATGAAGAGAGAATGACGCGGACGTTTTTAAGAGGTTTGAAGCCGGAGATACGTCAAAATCTTATTTCTCACAAACTGTGTTTGTATTCAGACATTGTAAATAGGGCTCAGTTAGTGGAGCGCGGTAACGAGTCAACGCAACCAAAAGAGAGCATCCGGTAAAATGATAATATGATAATACCAGCGATAGCAGTCATCGAAGCGGTGACAACAAGCGTGGAGGGAATCAACAGGCCAGAAATGGTAACCACTTTGGTGGTAATTAGGGCCAAAGTAATAAGAATGGACATTTCAAGAAGAGGAGATTCAATAATGATGGAAAGACGTCAGCACCAGCACCCGTTGTTAAGGAAGGAGAACGACCACCTATCATATGCTTCAAATGCGGAGGGGAGGGACACATCAGTCCAAACTGCGCGATGTCGTCCAAAGCATGTTATAATTGTGGAAGAGAAGGTCACTTAGCCCGATTTTGTCGTTCACCAAAGACAAGTTCAGCTAGGATGGAGGCACCAAAGGCCGTCCCAGAAAAGTCAAAGCCGGTAGTGCAAGGGAGAGCGTTTGTTGTGACCTCCCAGAAAGCAAGGAACCCGAATGAGGTCATCACGGGTAAGCTTATCATAAACTCTAGCGAAGTCTATACTTTATTTGATATCGGTTCTACCCATTCTTTTATTTCTCCTACTTGCGCTCAACAATTAAATTTGACTCCGGAGAAATTAGACTTTGACTTATCTGTGGAAACTCCGTTGGGAGAAACCTTTATTACATCCACTATTTATAAGTCTTGTTTGGTTCAAATTGGTACCCTCACATTACCTGTCGATCTTATTTCATTGAAAATACTTGCATTTGACGTGATTCTAGGGATTGATTGGTTAACTACTCATCATGCAAAAATTGATTGTTTTCGTAAGGTTGTTAGCTTTCATATTCCTAATCAACCTATTATGAGAATTCAAGCTACCAAACCATTAAAATCAATCACGATCATCTCAAGCCATAAAGCTATTCGTTTATTGAAAAATGGATGTTAAGCTTTCTTAGCCCACGTCACAGATCTAAACAAAAATACGTCAGTTTTGAATGATATTTCTATTATTAATGAATTTCCTGACGTATTCCCTGAAGAACTTCCTGGCCTACCCCCAGAGCATGAAATTGAATTTTGTATCGACCTTGAACACCGTACAAAACCTATTTCCAAAGCCCCATATCGAATGGCTCCTATTGAACTTCAGGAGTTAAAGACCCAACTGCAGGAATTATTAGACATTGGCTTTATTCATCCTAGTACTTCTCCTTGGGGTGCTTCTGTTCTATTCGTGAAAAAGAAAGATGGGAGTATGCGACTTTGTATTGATTATCGGGAGTTGAATCATGTCACCATAAAAAATAGGTACCCATTGCCGCGTATTGATGACTGTTTGACCATTGCAAGAGCCAAATTCTTTTCAAAGATTGATCTTCGCTCGGATATCACCAATTGAAGATTAGAACCAATGACATTCCAAAGACGGCTTTTAGAACTCGGTACGGGCATTATAAATTCCTAGTCATGTCATTTGGTTTGACTAATGCTCATGCTGCCTTCGTGGATATGATGAACCGAGTATTCAAGGAATATTTGGATCACTTTGTGGTCGTCTTTATTGATGACATCCTTATTTATTCCAAAAGCCATGAAGATCATGAGCAACACTTGAGGCTGACACTCCAAAAGCTTCGTGAATTCAAACTTTATGCCAAGTTGAAGAAATGTGAGTTCTGGCTTGAGGAAGTAGCATTCCTTGGGCACGTAGTATCAAGTCATGGAATATCGTTGACCCGCAAAAGATTGAAGCAATTCAAAGTTGGAGCAACCTAAATCGATGATAGAAATCGTAGCTTTCTCAAAATTTGGTTATTATCGGAGATTCGTGGAAGGATTTTCTCGAATAGCTACTCCATTAACTTTCGGTGACTGGAAAGATACAAAGTTCATTGGAGCAAAGAATGTGAGAAGAGTTTTCAAGAACTCAAGAGGAGACTCATTTCAAAGACTGTTACGACAATACCATCTCGCTTCGGAGGGATTTGTCGTCTCATGGTGATGCTTGGGTAAAGGGTTGGGATGTGTTCTCATGCAACATGGGAAAGTCATAGCATATGCCTTAAGACAACTCAAAGAATATGAGAGGAATTATCCTACTCAAGACCTAGAGTTTAATTTGTTGTCTTCGCACTTAAAATTTGGAGGCATTACTTGTATGGGGAGAAGGTGGAGATCTTTACACGGATCATAAAAGCCTCAAATATTTCTTCACTCAAAAGGAACTCAAAATGCGACAACGACGTTGGCTTGAAGCTAACTGAAAGATTATGATCATACCATCCAATACCATCCTGGAAAAGCGAACGTGGTAGCTGACGCATTAAGTAGAAGAGCATATGCAAGTACGAGTGCGATATTGTCAACACAAATGCCCATTTTGTGTGACTTGCAAAGGATGGAGATAGAGTTAAAGACTCCAGGGACCCATGTGATGATGGAGAATATCTGAGTAGAACCAGAGCTTTAATTGATAAAGTTAAAGTCGCTCAAGCTACTGGACACGGAGCCGATGCGTATGAGGAAGAAAGTACAAGAAGGTGCTATATAGGAAGCAAGAATCGATGAAGAAGGAATACTTGAAGTCAACTCCGGACTTTTGTGTTCTAACGAATACGATTTAAAGTATAAAATCATGATGGAGACGCAAACACACCGTTTCCAATCCATCTAGGAGTACCAAAATGTATCATGACCTTCGCCATACATTTTGGTGGAAGCAATATGAAGAGAGAGATAACGTTGTTTTTCTCAAGGTGTCTAACTTGTCAACGAGTTAAAGCAGAGCATCAAGTACCAAAAGGTCCATTGCAACCACTTGAAATTCCGAGAATGGAAGTGGGGAGCACATTACCATGGATTTCAATTCTGGAAATATTCCTAAGGTTTCTCAAGGCATAGATGCGATTGGGGTCATTGTTGATAGATTGACCAAGTCCGCTCATTTCTTACCGATACGAGAAACTTATACACTTGAATGTCTTGCTTTATGTACATAAAGCGAGATTATAAGACCGCATGGTATCTTTGGTATCCATAGTTTCTGATCGAGACACTTCATGATTTTGGGTTAGTTTGCAAAAAGCTATGGGCACAGACTTACGATTTAGCTCGGCATATCATCCTCAGACGGACGGACAGTCGGAGAGGACTATTCAAACTCTTGAAGATCTATTAAGACTCCGTGCCCTTAATTTCAAGGGAAGTTGGGACAAGTTCTTACAATTGGTGGAGTTTTCCTACAACAACAGTTATCAAACAAGTATTGGCATGGCTCCATTCGAAGCGTTGTATGGAAGAAAGTGTCGATTCTCAAAGTATCTTTGGGATGAGGTGGGTGAAGCAACATTTTTGGGACTAGAGTTGGTACGTATGACTACAGAAAAGATTCAAATGATCCAGCAACGTATAAAAACCTCACAAGATCGACAAAAGAGTTATGTTGATCTTCATCGAAAGGATGTGAAATTCGATATAAGAGATCATGTGTTGTTACGTGTTGCTCCATGGAAAGGAGTTACGAGATTTGAAAAGAGAGGAAAGCTCAATCCTCGATTTATTGGCCCATTTTTAATCCTCAATCGAGTAGGAACTGTGGCCTATAGACTCGCTTTACCGTCAAGTATGTCTCGTGTTCATAACGTTTTTCACATATCCATGTTACGTAAATATGTGAAAGACCCGAACCACATTATTGAGTTAGAACCGGACGAAATAGCGGAAGATTTGACATATGAAGAGGTTCCTGTTCAAATCTTAGATAAAAAGGAACATATTCTACGCTCCAAGGTTATACCTCAAGTCAAAGTTTTGTGGAGAAACCACGATGTTGAGGAAATGACTTGGGAGTTAGAATCTGAAATGAAGTTAATGTATCCTTACCTCTTCGATATACCAGGTACGTACCCTAAATTCGAGGGCGAAATTTCATAAGAAGGTGAGGTTGTAAGAACCCAACTTTTATAAATAAAGATGAATTTTCTATAAATATCATTTTTGAATATTATGGAATGAATTTGATATAATGTTATAGTTGTGGGTAATATTTATAAATTTTGCAAAGTACGCAAGTTGTTATATAATATTCGATTAATTGGGAACATTCGTTTTAACATGGAATATTCGTGACAATAACACAATCATTGGTGGACCCCACAATGGAATTATTATCGGATTGAGAAAGCGACAAAAAATACTTTATAAAAATAACGGCGAAAGTTTTTACAGTTAACTGTTGAAACACCGGTGTTAAAAATACGATGAATGGCGTAGAATTTGCCGCGATAGCATACGGTATTGATTATTGATGCTTATGTGATAAGTCACTCAGTTTTGTTTTATTGGTATTATTAATGTAATAAAACAAAAAAGTTTTTTATATAAAACAGAATACTTTTATAAAGGTATCTGTTTTATTAGACAATAATTAGAATATATTATATTTTATTATGCATAGTGTTTGCATAGTGCTTGCATAGTGTTTGCATAGTAAAATCTTTTTATAAAGTTATTCATTTTATTAGATTATAAATAGAATATATTATATTTTATTTAAAAGATTTTGCTTTAAATATGGACCGTCATATTAAAGTAAATCAATCTGGACCATTCATGAGTTAGTTACTATGCAATCCATTTTTCTATAAATAGAAGCTCATTCCTTCATTATTTCTTACGAATTCACTAAAACTCTAGAGAGAGAAATTATAGAGAAGCTATAGAAAAGTATTCTGCTCATTCCCTACTCTTATATTCAGTTTATTTTACGGTAAAGAATATTATTTCTTTTGTATTCATGAAGAGAACTTCTGTTATTCCATTCTTTATTATTCTGCTGGAATATCCAGTATACGCGGACTACCCTATACTTGGTGACATTCTTCTATTATTCCGTCTTTATTATTATTCTGTTGGAATATCACATGTCATGCGTTTCGCCGGACATGGTTAAAATCTTTATTATTATTACATTTGGGACATCACATGCATGCGTTCTATGGGACTTGGTTCCATCTTTATTATTATTACATTGGAATATCACATGCGTGAGTTTCTGGGACTGGTTAAAATCTTTATTATTATTACTGTTGGAATATCACGTCTATGCGAATTTCATAGGACCTGATAAAGTCCTTATTAGTATTACATTGGAATAACTTTTTGTCTGTCGAAGTACCGCATGCATGGTGATTTTCGTTGTTATTCCATTCTTTATTATTCTATTGGAACATCACATGTCTGTGGTAGCTACGCATGACTGGTTCAAATTAATTATTATACATTGGAATAACTTTGTCTATCAATACCGCATGCATGGTGATTTCTTTTGTTATTTCATTCTTTATTATACTCGAGTCGATTAAAGTTTTGACTTCTATACTCCATGAAATTAGTGGAATATCCTTGATATTTGCGCTTCATCCGATATCTTTTTGTGGAAATATTCTTCCGAGCATTCTTGAATTTTACTCTACAAAAAGTATCATGTTGACAATTTGGACGTTATTAGTTCTAGATAAATTAATTCTTGAACTTGTTTTATTGAATTCTTATATCATTGTCATCATCCTCATGTTTATATTATGTTGAAAGTCATCTATATTCAGTAGTGCATAGATGGACTTGGTATGATTATGATCAGGAATTATTCGGTGTAATCATGACCGTAATGTTACAAATGATGTGGAAAAAGTCCTCATTGGCCCGTAGTGCATTGATGGACAGTTGTTGGACACAAATATTCTTGGCCCGTAGAGCATGGATAATTGTGGTCGTGATACTAAAGAATATCATTGGCCGTAGTGCAGGGGTGATTCGATGATGTGGATTATTTATTAGGCTGAGTCTCAGCGATAAAAGTCATGAAAAACCTTTTAAATCATAAAAGATAGTAGATTTTATTCTCTATTTGACTCTTCTAATGGATTGCTTGTTCTGCTGCAGTTAAACATGATGTTTGTTATATTTTATCAGTTTAACACTTTTGAAGGCTAATGATAATTTATTATGCATTATCTTAGTCATAATATTTCTTACTGGGCTAGTTGAGCTCACCCTTTCTTTTCTTTGTTCTCTTTGAAATGAGAATATAGGCGATTTAGAGTCGGGAAGCGGAGTGATGAACCAGATGATAGTATTAGTAGTCCTCATTATTCTGTTAAATAGTGTGAAAATAAATGTAATGAGGACTTATTCTGAGAGTGGATATTGTCTAGAAGAGAGTATTTGTATTAAAACTCACAGCTCTTTTGTTGTATATTAAAGATTGTATTTGTATTGTGTACCATGTATTTGGCGACTCAGAATAGGTGATGTATACCTATTTTGGGGGCGTCACACTCGTACTCATCATATATAGGCTCTCTGAACTCCTTATCGGTCATAGCGCTCGCTGGTATGCCTCAGAAACAGTCCATAGTGACTGGAAGTTGAGGGTATTTTGTAATTGTGCGCTGTTTTAATCCTCGTAAATATCTTGCCACCAATTGTTCCTCTATTTCTGAAAGATCATTTCGTGCTACTAATTGGTATAACTCTTCGATATAGTCATCCACAGATCTAGTGCCTTGTCTTAACAGATGCAATCTCTTGAACAGAGACTGGGTGTTTCCAAAAAGAAGAAAGTGACTCTGGATTTTTTTTCTTCATCTTCTCCTATTTGGTGATTTTAGCATTTCCTTATATCTTCCTTTAACGCCTTAACTGTTCCCACCAAGCAGATGCTCGACCCGTCAATTTGATTGCAACTAATTTCACATTAGCACTATCTGATACCTCCTTATACTCAGAGATGTGCTCTACTTCGTTCAGTCACTCAATGAATCCTTCTACTTGTAGCATACAAGAAAATTCAGATAACTCCACTCTAAAACCTAGATCACTATGACGGTCCTTGTGCTCACGTCGTTCCCATAGATGTCTCCTATGGCGGTAAGGATTATCAAATCTCGATTCAAAATCATAAGATTCTTCATCGTGTTCAAGGTGTGGGACTTCCTATTTTGGAACCTATCCATGATGACCCAGGTGCGGGAGTTCCTCCTCCGGAACATGTCCACGACGACCCAAATTTTGTGCTGCTAGGCGCTGAGTTAGTTGTGTAACTTGTCCCTGTAAATCCTCAATCATCACGTCTTGGACGTTCAGATCACGGTGCGGGACTTCCTCAGCCGGAATCTGCCCTCTACGACCACGACCTCCAACTATTGAAACTGATTAAGTCTATTCCCAGAAAGATGTTGAGCTTTGATATCAACTGATGTCAGGCGGGATAGCGAATATCCTGTTGGCTAGGTAACAAATAAATTCACAGGCAAATGAACAAGATATTTACCGGAAAACACAAAAACATTTCTCTAATACGTAAGTGTTTATTTATCAAAATCAAAGTTATTGAATTCAAACCACAAGCCGGGTTTAGATGGCTGCTAACAAAACTTTCTGACCAAGTTATAACTTTCTGCCCAAGCTACTCAAGTCATAACATAATTCCTAAAATATGGAAATAAAATCCTAACAAACTTCTTATATTTATGGAAATAAAATCCAATCAAATAACAACTTCCTATAAAATGTTGTTACCATAAAAAAAACTAAATATTAATAATAACCATTATCTATTCGTCGTTCTCCCGAAGTCGTGACGCCACGGGCCCCGAAGACAACCAGTCTCCCGAAACCGAAGGCGTTAATTATTGATAAGTCGAAGGTGTTATATCAACTTTCACGCCTTCGACGATCCTCCAACTCATGATACTCGAAGGCCATTAATATATTATCTGATAGCTCGGTATCTTCAGTCTCAGATTCACCATCATCAATGTCATATAGGAAAATAGGGGAAAAAATTCTTTTAATTGAAAGCAATAACTTATTCTATAAAAGATTAGTCTCATATATAATTGAAGACAAAAAATATTCTACTAATGATTCGAAATACGATTTCACTTTTTTTTTTAAAATAATAAGAATAATTAAAAAAATGTTATTGACTTTAATATAACTGATGGTCAAAGACGGTAATTTGTGTCAATATAATAAAACCTGAAATTAACTCTTGTTTTAGCACGATGGAGTATACAAGTAAATCTTGTAAACACTACAAGGAGCCAATGTCATTGCAAGATATAAACTCACCCAAATTATTAGATTATATTGGTGATAAGAACTAATAAAATAGTTAAAAATAATATTGAATAATATTAGAGAATATCTAGTGAGAATGATAAAAATAATTATTTAGAGATATATTGAATTATCAATGTCTCATACTCTCATGCATGTATAATTAACCTATTAATAGGTTTATAGGCACCTATATATAATGTAATCTCTTGAGAAAAATAATGAAATGAATTCTTCCTGCCATGTATAATACTTTAAACTCTTTTCCATTATATCTTAAATTAAGTCACAATTTCATTCTATATAAGTGATCTCATAACCTAAAATTTTAATTTAAAATAAAGCTTGTAGGTAAGAAAAATATCTTTAATCAATTTCAAAAGGTCAAAATCATCTTATATCTCATGAAAACACCGTCTGTTTCGCAAAAAAAAAAAAAAAACTTCCTTTTTGGGATATAATATGAAACAATATAATTCCCTCAAATTTATCTCATAATTTCATTATCATTACACTACTTTTTAATTAATAACTTGTTACTTTAAAAGCAAACATATATAGAATAGAATTGTTAATATATATTTATAAATTTCATATATGATCTTTTAAAAGAATATATTAAATCTTAGTAATCGTAGCTTATAAAGACTATATTTAACTGTAGAATTTATCTTAAATTTTAGACGGCTCAAATAATTTATTAAAATAAACGAAAAATTCAAAATCAATTATATTTTATTATATAGATTATTTATTTTTTGGTCTACTACGCTACTCCCTAATTCATTCCCAAAGTCTCCAATGAATGCTAACTTGTCATGAGTTGATAGAAGACTGAAGACTTCTTCCAAGTCCATGAAAATATAAAGACATATATACTGTTAGAGAAATTAATTAACACGTCGTCCGCTAGTATTACTAGCGGACGTGGTAATCCTAAATTCTGAACGCTTATACCCCTCATTTAGACAATTAACCAAGATAAATCGAAACGGAAACTCCATCATTACTGGCGGGTGGATATTGGGGTTCAGGTAAAACGTAAGTAAAACAAAGGGATTTGAGCGAACCTTAGTCTGCGATTTGGGCAAACAAAGGGGTTACGATACAGAGGGAATACGCTTAAGCTTACAGTGCGATTTGGGCGAAGTGCTTCAGTGGACGAACAAAGGTAATACGCTTACGCTTACAGTGCGATTTGGGCGAACTGCTACAGTGCGATTTGGGCGAACAAAGGTGCTACAGTTTGATTTGGGCGAACTGCTAGAACCCTAGAAGCAGAATACAGCAAATCGGCAACAAGTTGTCGAAATTAATGAGTAAGTTTGTTATTTAACCTCCAAACTCTGAAGGTGATGTGATTCTCCATTAATTCTCGGTCGAAATTGTACTATGAATATCTGATGTTATTTTTGGTTCGGCTATAGGCTAAGGTCAGGAGCTTCTACAAACTAAATTGTAGCTGTAATATGCATTGAAACTTCAACAAAGCACTAATAAACAGGAAAGTCACAGCAAATCAAAGGTTTGTTATGAGTTTATTTAAGATTTTCGTAAAATTGGTGGGTTACTATACATGGCTTGAAACATTATCTATGTTAATGAAATCTGTTTGCTTGTTTGGAATCCATTATTGTACTATCATTATATTCTTGTTTGGAATCAATTATGTTTGCTTGTAGTTCTCTTTGTAAATCATCAAACCTGTAGATTCATTATGTTTTTGCTACTTCAGTTACAAATATAATTTCCTTTCATTACTTCAAGTAAATGAACATGGCTTTATATTGCTAAATCAAAGCTCATATTGAGCTTCTTTTCTTTAATGTTTCCCACCTATTATATGTCTAAATCAATGACTGATAGTCCTGATAAGTTGATGAAAACTGTTGCTAGTTTTCAAACTGCTCTACAACTGGTGATCAGTGAGATACCTAATATCAAGGGTACTCACCTTAGATTATCATAACCATATTTCTTGGTTAAGCACCGAGTCATTACGGTCCCAGAGAGCCTCAAAAAATTTTGTGAGAGCTATTTTGAATAAGAGGATATAAGTTATGTAAAAATTATACGTATACCTTGTTGTAATAAGATTTTTAATTTTGGATGTATAACATTTGGAAACTTTAACTAGTATACCAATCTTGGCTTAGAAATGCTGCATATAAAGTTAAGAATTTTTAAATAATAACTTTAACTAAAGTGAGATTCAAGGACTACCATTACATCCCATTTTCTAGATCTTGAGATTACTAGAGTACCTTTAGCTGTTTTGTGGTACGTTTTATGTATTAGGAAATGGAATTTAAGATTTCTGTTTAATTAGACTCCTTTTACTGCCGATATACTTTACCAGTTACGTTTTTGGCACAATGTAAGTCTCTGTGACAAAGCAATGTATTTTATTATTATCCAAGGTTTACTTCCTAATTACCATGCACCATAAGCAGTCATTCTCTACTGTATTTTAGTTGTTGACTGTTGTTTGCAATTAGGTTGCCTTGAAAACTCTAATTGTCATTCATTGAGCTTTGAGGGAAGTGGACCCCACTTTCCAGGAAGAACTTCTTAACTATGGCAGGAGCAATAGCCATATGCTCAACATGGCTCACTTCAAAGATGATTCTGGTCCTAATGGTATGTTATCTTTTCTTTGTGTCTATTGGATTCGTAATAGGAAAGTTCTGACATCTCACATTACTCAAAATGTATCTCCTTTGCAACTCTAGAGCCTTAAGCTATTTTTAATCACATCTTTGCATTTTCTTATCATTGTCAGTATCTTGAAATTCCTATCCTCAAATGAGGATATTGAGGTTTAGCCAACCCAATTTTTTTTGAATTAGTGAAGTAATTAACAAAAAAGTTCCTCCATTCCTCATGCATTACTGGTATATATATTGTAGTTCTTCCTACGTGATATTGTTGGATAAGACCAATCATATGAATTTCCTGGATGCTTATATTAAATCCCTTACTCAGATAATTATTGGTGGTGCAGAGAACTAAAGATCTGGATACTCCTGAGTTGCTAGATCAGCTACCAGCCTTGCAGCAGCTATTGTTTCGCATTTTAGGTTGTCAATTAGCACTTTCTATGGTTAGTAATATTCGTCCGTAATTTTCAAGTTAGCAGATGGAAAGAAACATACCAGAATATGACTATATCTTGTTATAGTTCTTTTTGGAATAATTCAAAATTTGATGTATTTGATTTGGAAGAATTTGGAATTTGATGTATTTGATTTGATCTACTTTGGAATTTTATGTACTTGATTTGATCTCCTTTTGAATTTGATGTATTTGATAAGATCTCCTTTGGAATTTGATATATTATATTTGCAGGCAATTTTAGGGATTTGATATATCTTGTAATGATGAACATATTTCGAATATGATTTGGAAATTTTGTTGCTATTCGTGTTGAATTTGAATTGTTATGTATGGGGTATTGCAGGAATAGTGTTTTGATTGAATTGTTATGTACTGAGCAAGAATTCGTGTTGCAGGAAGATTTGCTTAATTGTATTATTAAGTGGTATTGCAGGAATTGAATTGTTATGTACTGAGTTCTTCAAAATATCATGTATTTGAATTATGTATGGGTATTGCAGGAATCACATGTCTTGGGTATTGCAGCAGGAATCACATGTATTTGAAATTGTACTGCCACCGTCCGCTAGACATACTAGCGGACTATGTCTTCAATTTGTTGGCTAAGTGTGATAAAGTAAAGGAATAAGGCCATAAGGGCATAAAGCGTCAGAATTTATTATTAATACGTCCGCTAGACTTATTAGCGGACGGTGTTCAATCCTATCGCAGCCATTTCATAGCAAATAGATCTTTATGAATCATTTTATATATATATATATATATATATATATATATATATATATATATATATAAATTCCATCCAGTGAGGAACCGGTTGTTGGGGAGCTTATTTCATTTTACCAACAACCAATAGGTTGTTGTGGATGGGCAACAAATACATTATTCTGACTATATATGTCATTGAAAACGGCAACTCATTATTCTGACTGGACCAAAAACATAAAGCTAAACTCGCACACCATTTTGAATACCTATTCACACTATATAGAACAAGAGTAAGCACATTCTTTCATTTTCAAATTAACTATCTGAAAAACGTCACTATATATATACGTTCTTTTAGTAGATAGTAGAATGATGATATAGAAAAAAAAGAGGATAATTTTATTAAGTTGGATGATGATGAAGATGATCAAGCACTTCCCGGATTCCGGTTTCATCCGACAGACGAAGAGCTTGTAGGGTTTTATCTTCTCCGGAAGGTTGACAAGAGACCTATAAGTCTTGAGCTCATCAAACATATTGATATCTACAAATATGACCCTTGGGATCTTCCAAGTATGTGACATATATATATATATATATATATATATATATATATATATATATATATATATATATTTCTCTTTAGAATTGTTTCTGGTTTTCATTGTTTAGGATTTGTATGATTCAAAGGTTTAAGGAGAGTACAAGTAACCATAAATTGCAACAAATTAAAACCATTCAATATTCTGAAGTTTAAAGTCTTATAGCTTGTAGTTTATACTTGAGCTAAGTTGTAGACTTGTAGTAGTGTGTGTGTGTGTGTGTATATATATATATATATATATATATATATATATATATATATATATATATATATATATATATATATATATATATATATATATATATATATGATCGAGTCAGGACTCTAGGACTGATTAAAAATCTGAGACTCTATTTTTTTTTTTAAAACAACTAAAAAAAAGTTTAATATTTTATAGAACTAGAATTTTTTTCATAATACAGTATTTTGGATGTGGTTTGGATACATATAACAAAATATGTATGTAGTCTGTAAATTCTGTACAGTCTGTACAGACATATTTTGTTATATATATCCAAATCACACTCAAAACACTGTATTATGAAAAAATTCAAGTTTTATAAAATATTAATTTTTTTTAATTGTTTTAAAAAAACAAAAAAAAATTCGGACGGTACTAAAATTCGGGAGTCCGGACTCCCTTACTTTGCTAAAATGCGGACTTTTTTTTTTGTTTTTTTTTTAAAAAATAACTAAAAAAAAATTTAATATTTTATGGGCGAATTTTTTCATAATGATATTTTTGATGTGATTTGGATACGTATAACAAAACATGTACATGCATGCGTAATGACTGTACCACCATTTTTTGGTATAGGTATTCAAATCACACCCAAAAACATTATATTATGGAAAATATCGGTTCCATAAAATAATAAATATTTTTAGTTGTTTTAAAAAAAAACAAAAAAAAGGTCATGATTTTAACAAAAATGAAAGCCCTCACTGATCGGTTACATATATATATATATATATATATATATATTCAACTTTTAGATTCAAATGAAAACTGTATATTCAGAGGATCCTGATGCTAGGATTTCTATAACATAATCTTCTTTTCACAAAATATAAGATTTATAAACTTTAAAGATATATTTTTATTCATGTTTACACTTTAAGTATAATAAATGTATAAGTTAATAGTATTGACATAATAATAAAATTTGAATAATTTATTTACAAATTACAGTAGTTTCAGGCGCATGTTGACCGGTTATGGCGACGGTTCGTATCGTCATAATAGCCTAGAAAATCGTTACCTATAATAGCCTAGAAAATTGTCACCTATAAGTTATGACGATAGTTTTTTGAACTATGACGATGGTTCAAATTGTCGTCTAGCTCGGTCCACACCTGAAGAGCATATTTAAGGATCTTGTGTCATTTTGTTCTATAATAAACAAAAGTAATAATCTATTTAATAAAAAGATTGACAGTTGGACTCTTATTGCGAAACAAATTAAGGGAGTACTTCCCTTCAAGGGCGGAGCCAAGAATTTTGCATCTCCTGGGCTACTAAGTACCAACTATATACACAAAAAATTATCCCACCAAGATCAATCATAAATTCAAAATCATACATAATAGAAAGGTTCAAAGGTACATAATATGTATGGAAAAAGGAAAACAACACACTGTTTAAGTTGCATCCTTCTATACTTTGTAGAATAGAATTCGTTGATGCACTTCACTATTTAAGTTTTATACGAGATTTGGAAATGGGTGGTTGGTGATTTGAGATGTCAACATAAGATGGAGAATGCCCTTCACTAGTTGATGCACTTTCTCTTGGTTTAAAGAAAGAAAACAAAGTTTTTTCTCTCTTGCTTCCTTGACTTTCTATTGTGACTTATTCAAATTGAAACTGCAGATGAAACTTGTGGCTGTGCAACGGATATATGTGCATTATGTTAGTTAATACATATTAGTATATTATGATTGAAAAATAACATACTGAATGCTAATAACATACTGAATGCTAATAGCACTAAAAACTACTCCCTCCAGGATGTCAAAAAAAAAAAAAAAAACAAGGACATCACAGTCTTTGAGGATACTAGATTAAATAAACAGAACTATATCTTAAGAATAAAGATGAAGACGCAAGGAAAAAAATATTTGGATAAAATCATAAACACTTATTAAAAATTGTTGTACACTTGGATAAACAGAACTAAAAATTATTGTACAAACCTTTAAAGACAGATGAGAAGCCCAAACAATTTCTTACTTCAAAGCAATTTCAGAATCCTTCCGAATCAATTCATCTTCTGAATCCAAGTCGATCCACGAGAAAACAGGAAAATAATATTGGGCTGAGCTATTGAAGATATATAAGTACTAAATATTTTCCAAAAACTCCACCCGAGCTAAAGCCCACCCTAGTCTATACATGCCTCCGCCCCTGCTTCCCTTTTATGTAATTACGAATAGTTATGAGTTTTTAAGTATTGATGATCAGTTTAGTATGATTTATATTCAAGCTTTTGACACCTTTAATTTCTCGGTTTATTTGCTTTTTTAAAAAAATTATTCTCCCAAAGCAAAACATACAACACGAGATAATATCATTAATCATTCCATTATATAGGGGCTAAATACACATATGTTATACCAAATATTATTAAATTTATAATTCGACCTCAAAGTAATTTGACTTACAAATTGCTACTATGAGCTCAAGTATAAATTAGGGTTCACATGTGACCTAAAAAAATGAAATGAATGACGAAAAAGTCAAAAATAAATATGTGAGACCCGAGAGAAGCCTCCACATGTCCTGAGGCAGAAGACTCGTGGAGGTGACTCATTTTGGAAATTGATTGATGGATTGGATATGTGGCTAGAAGGGCAGGACAATCTGGGCATTACTTTGACAACTAAGGGTATTTTTGAAATTTCTCCGAGGTCATGTGCCTGTCACATGACCACTCCCTAGAAAACCCTATAAATACCCCTTCCATTCCATTGGGAAGGGAGTTCTTTTTGGACTTTGGACTTGGGACCTCTCTTTGGACTTTTGGAGGACTTGAAGACTTTCTCAACCCGAAGCACTCAAGAAAGCTCTCTGGATCCTTCCTATCCTAACAAGGTTCTCGGATCCTAAGAGTTCTGTCACGTGTCATTGGAGTAATCGCTCACCTGTTCTTCTCCCCTCTTCAATTCATCAATCAATTCCGTACTATTTGTGGATTTCTCTCCTCTTCAGTCAACACAAAATCCTAACCCTAGAAAGGTACGTTTTCCTTGCCCACATTTCTTTGGCGACTTTGCTGGGGAGGTGTAAAATTCGTGAAGGGTGTGCCCACAACTCGAAGTGGAAGAACTATAGGAAGAGTTTCACCGACAACGAGCATTACTTCATCGGATCCAGTTCCAAGGAAAGAAAATTAAGCTTTCCAGGGTGCAAATCTGGATCTCGATCAACCTATTATTGAAGACGTTTCAGAAGGAAGTTCAACGTCATCATACATGGCCAATCAAAAATAAATGAATGCCAGGCAGACAGGCACGGGAAGGCAAGGCGAGGATGCAAGCGGAAAACATACAAATGTTGTGCAACTGGAGATGCTCAAGGCATTGAAGGAAGCATAAGAAGGATAAGGAATGATGATGGCTATGATGATGGAGATGTAGAAAAAGAAAGAGGAAATAGGGAATTTCCGCCAGCAGTTGATGCAAATCCTTACCTTTAAGGCCATGTTCCCGGGAAATTCGCAGGGAGAACAAACAGGGGTGGAGGACAACAACAATGACAACAACAACAAAGAGCATCAGACTGTACTTCCATCAACAGAGAATCAGTCGATTCTAATCATCAACTTGGAACCCCAGAACAAATGGTGACGTGCCACAACTCAGACTGGAGGCAAGTAAACCTCAGACAAATATCATCCCGACTTTTTTCTCCGTATTTTCACAAGTGCAGATGCCAACCATCCCGAGCCACGTCCAGCAAACGAGCCAACAAGTACAACCAACACAAGCTTTGCACGATGCGAGTGTGCACCAGCCAATCTCTTTACTATACAAATTTCCAATGCAGCAATACACCACAACACCCCAAAGAGTCCATACTATAAGTCAATACGTGACGAAGAATGATATGATCGATGTGATCAATCAACTTCATAGGCAGACATCTTGACCTTCAGAGTTAGACTTTACTCCACCTTACCCGGCACACATTCGGAGGCAGCCTTACCCGGTAGGGTATATTGAGCATCCCCCGCAGTTTCCAAAATATAATGGGAAGAAAAGAAATGATAGGAAACACATTTTCAGGTTCGTGGAGTCGATGTCTCCATGGTTAGGATATGATGAAATGAACAATCACAAATTGTTGATGAGAGAATTCAACAAGGGCTTGATGAATAGTGCCTTCAGTTGGTACTACAATGTGGACACGGGATCAGTCCATGATTGGGATCATCTAAAATTATAATTTTTTAAGAAAATTTTCTATGTGCAGAAACAGGTAACCATTGTGGAGCTCATGCGATTCATGCAGAAGCCAAACGAGAAGCTGTCAGATTATATGGACAGATTTCGTGCCCAAACATAGAAGTGTGAAGAGCCAATTGAAGAAAAGAACTTGGTATCTGCAACAATGTTTCTTTAGATGCCTTCAAGCCCCATCTCATCACCACCAAGGCCTGCGATTCATTTGCGACCCTCTCATCTTTTGCACAAGACTTGGGAGGAATCATGACATTACCCACCAGCCAGGCGAAAGTTACCTGGAGTGGCAAGAGGTCGACAACTGTGGCTTTGGCAGATTCACAATCAAAACCATAGGGGGACAAGAGGGAAAAGAACAAGAGAAATTTTGAACGGAGCATAGGAAAGCACGGGGACAAATATGCCAGAAAATTAGTCCTGGGGGCTATTACATGCAGTGAGAAAGCATTCAGGGGACTGTATGAACAATGGGTTGAGCACGGAGTGAGAAAGAATTCATGGGATTTGTTGTGACAGAGGAGATGAAAAGAAGACAAGATATCTGTGTATACCACCAATACGCTGGACATTCCACTATGGACTGTTACAGTTTGCAGAGGATATATACCATGAGAAGCTAGAAGCTAGAGAAATTGAGTTGGGAAAGGAAAGCAGCATGCATGACAATCCACTCCCAAACCACAAAGGAAAAAAACATGCAATACTATTACCCATGGTGCAGCCCTAGAAGTTGAGATGATGGAAAGTTTACAAATGACAGAAGAAGTTGAGGAAGGTGATCCAAGCTTGCAGGTGACATCGTTGATGAATGGAGCCAAGTTCTGAATTTTTTTTGATCAGATAGGATTGACCAAGGAATTAAGGATTGAAGCAACCAAGGCGATCATTAAGGCTGTCGAGACACAAGAGACCTGCATGGCCATAAACAAAGTGTTTGTGAAGACGATGGAAGAAGAGGAAAGTAAGATATCTATCTATAAAGCTAATAGAGAGATAAGATACCCGCACAATAAACCGTTGTATGTGACAGCAGTAATCAATGGCATAGAAGTGCGGAGGGCGTTCATTAATAATTAATGGAGCGTTTGTAAATATTATGACATACACCATGTTTAAACGATTAGGCCTTCCAGAGAAGAAGATTGTGAAAGAAAAAAAAAACATTACAGGGTTCGCCAACCAAAGTACAAGAACTCTTGGAGGTGGATATTCAAGTCGGGAAGATCCGAGGACTTATGATGTTCCATGTAGTTGAGGTGGATGCAATATATCACGTCTTGTTAGGAAGGGCTTGGTAAAATGACTATAGGGTGGTACCCTCGGTCCTTTACTAATGCCTAAAAACTATTTGGAAAGGAAGAGAAGTAAAGGTACCAGCAACGAGAAGTCCCGTCGGACTAAAGGAGGCACACATCACCGAAGCAATATTTTTCAATGATGTTGCTGAATAGGGAGAAAATTAGATTGCAAAGCCTGACTCCCTAAGGCTGGTAAGCTGGGGGAAAGTGTAGGAAGATAAGTTCGTACCTGTAGAAAAAGAAAAGAAGAAGACCTCAAAACATGGAAGGTGTTCAAAAACCAAGAAGCATGTGGTAGTAGATCTTGAGAAAGAAGAAAAAAGAGAAAAGAAGAGGCTAGCAGACCCTGAAGATGCTAGAAACATAATAAATGCCAAACAGAAAGCACAATTAGAAGATGGTCAGAAGATGAAATGGGAAAGGATTGTCATACCAATGGATAGATAATGTTTTGATTATGACGGTGCAAAGGGGAAGAGCTCAAGAGAACATTCAAGCTTGACGGCTCAGGAGGTGTCCCCCACTCCAGTAGTAGTGAAGAAGGAGAAGTTGTGCAGCAAAAGATAGAGCCAGCTCCAGAATTCTTTGAGGATAGGCCAAAAGCTTAACAAAATGAATTGGAAGAAGTTGATTTGGCAACAGACGGAGAAACGCTAATACCGACTTATATCAACAAAGAGCTGGATGCTAATCAGAAGGTGGAGCTTGTGAAATTACTACGAGAGTGTAGAGATGTCTTTGCTTGGAATTACGATGAGATGCCAGGGATTGCCAAGGAGCTTTTAGAGCATAATCTAAACTTAAGTCCGGGAATAAAGCCAGTAAAGCAATATATGCACCAGAATTCGAAGCACAGATAAAGGAAGAAATCAAGAAGTTGCTAAAAGTAGGGTTCATCAAGCCAATTCAATATCTAATTTGGGTATCCAACATTGTACCAATAAAGAAATCCAATGGAAAGTTGTGAATATGTGTAGATTTCATAGACTTGAACAAAGCACGCGTAAAAGATGTGTACCCGATACCCAACATAGACACTTTGGTAGATGCAACGACAAATCATGAAATGATGTCATTCATGGATGGGTTTGTGGGGTAAAATCAAATAAAGATGTCCGTAGAAGATGCAGAATTGACAGCCTATTGTACCCTATTTGGGAATTTCTACTATGTAGTAATGTTATTCGGGTTGAAGAATGCGGGAGCGACTTACCAAAGGAAAATGCATGCTACCTATCATGAAATGATTCATGATATAGTAGAAGACTACGTGGATGACATAGTGGTGAAATCCAAAAAGGTGATGACCCATGTGGAGGACCTGAAAAAGGTGTTTGAGTGTTGCCAAAGGTACAAGTTGAAGATGAATCTGAAGAAGTGTGCCTTTGGGATGACAGCTGGAAAATTCTTGGGATTCTTGGTACATAATAGAGGTCTAGAGGTAGACCCAAACAAGGTAAAAGTATTATAGAGATGCCCCCACCAAAAATGCAAAAACAATTGAAGATCTTTTTGGGAAAGGTTTCTTACATGAGGAGATTCATGCCAGCGCTAGCAGAAGTCACAGAACCTTTTCAGAAAATTGTTAAAAGAAAAAGCAGAATGGGGTTGGGGGAAAGACCAACAACATGCCTTTGAGAAGGTAAAAATAATTTTGGCTTCAGCACAAACGATGGTAATGCCACAAAGAGGAATGTCGTTGCAGTTGTACATCACATCTACCAAGAATTCTATAGGCGGATTGATCACGCAGGAGATAGATGGAGAAGAGAAACTTGTGGATTACATTAGCCGAATAATCAGAGGATCGAAAACCCGATATTCATAGGTGGAAAGGCATTGCCTAACATTAGTATGCATTGCATAGAGAATGCGACATTACTTTCTTGTGCACGAAGTGAAGCTTGCAACAAGAATTGATCCGATCAGATCTCTATTGACTAGGCTAGCATTAGTTGTGAGACCCCAGATTTTATAAATAAAGATTTAAATTTCTCGAAATATTTTTTTTAATATTATGGTGTGGATTTGATATAATGTTATAGTTGTGGGTAGTATTTATAAATTTTGCAAAGTATGCAAGTTGTCATATTATATTCGATTGGTCGGGGAATATTCTTTTTGTCGGGGAATATTAAATGCGGCAGTCTACAATCATTAGTGGACCCATTAACGGAATTATTGTCGGATTGAAAAGCGACAAAAACATTTTTATGAAAATAACGGCGGAAGTTTTACCGTTGAAGCTGTTGAACTACTCGGTAGTAAAAAATACGATGTCTGGCGTGGTTGCATAGTAGAGTTAATACGCGATATTGATTATTAATGCTTACGTGATAAGTCACTCAGTTTTGTTTTATTGGTATTATTATTGTAATAAAACAGAAAAGCTTTTTATATAAAACAGAATACTTTTATAAAGTTATTCGTTTTATTAGGCTAATAGTAAAATATTTTATTAGGCTAATAGTAATATTATATTTTATTAGGCATAGTGTTTGCATAGTAAAATCTTTTATAAAGTTATTCATTTTATTAGATTATAAATAGAATATATTATATTTTATTTAAAAGATTTTGCTTTAAATATGGACCGTCAGATTAAAGTAAATCAACTGGACGGACGTTCATGAGTTAGTTACTATGCGAGTCCATTTTTCTATAAATAGAAGCTCATTCCTTCATTATTTCTTACGAATTCATTTGAAACTCTAGAGAGATAAACTATAGAGAGAAAGAAGATAAGTGATTCGCTACTTCACTACTCATATATCCAAATACTCTTTTTCTTAAGGTAGGGAATATTATTTGTTGTACTAAGTAGGGGTATTATTTCTTTTGTATTCATGAAGAGAACTTACATTATTCCATTCTTTATCATTACATTTGGAATAACTTTGTATTGTCGTGACTACCTATACTTGGTGAAATTCTTACATTATTCCATTCTTTATTATTCTATTGGAATATCACATACTGCATGTGTTTTCTGTGGGACTTGGTTCCATTCTTTATTATTACATTTGAATATTATTACATGCATGCGTTTTCAATGGGACTGGTTCCTATTTATTATTCATTAGAATATCACATATCGGTCTTAAATATATTACGCTTTGACTTTTGAGTTCCGTTATTTAGTATTACATTGGAATAACTTTGTCTATCAAAAAGCACCGCATGCATGGTGATTTCTGTTGTTATTCCATTCTTTATTATTACATTGGAACATCACGCTTCGGTGCAATTTACTTTGACACAGTTCCGTTATTATTATTCTGTTGGAATAACTTTGTCTATCTGATATCGCATGCATGGTAATTTCTTTTGTTATTCCATTCTTTATTATACTCGGTTGGTTAAAGTTTTGACTTCTATACTCCATGAAATTAGTGGAATATCCTTGATATTTCGTTTCATCAAATATCTTTTCATGGAAATATTCTTTCGAGCATTCTTGAAATTTTACTCTACAAGAAGTATCATGTTGATAATTTGGACGTTATTAGTTCATAGATAAATTAATTCTTGAACTTGTTTTATTGAATTCTTATATCATTGTCATCATCCTTATGTTTATAATATGTTGAAAGTCATCTGTGGCATGTAGTGCATAGATGGACTTGGTATGATTATGACTAGGGATTATTCGGTATAATCATGGAGTAATGTTACAAATGATGTGGAAAAAAGTCCTCATTGGGTCGAAGTGCATTGATGGGACGATTTTGGTATGATTATGGCAATGAATTCTCTTGACCAAGGGTGCAAAGATGAATTGTTTTATGGCATGATCGGGAATAGATTGATGAAAACACGATTATCTTTGGCTTTGTGGTGCATGGGTAATTCGTAGTCGTGATACTAAAGAATATCCTTGGCACAGTAGATGCGGGGATGATTTAATGATGTGAATTATTTATTGAAATTTGAGTCTCGTGATAAAAGTGATGAAAAACCTTTTAAATCATAAAAGATAGTAGATTTTATTTTCTACTTGACTCTTTTAATGGATTACTTGTTGTTCATTGCAGATTAAACTTGATGTCTATTGTATTTTATTAGTTTAACATTGTTGAAGACTAATGATAATTTATTACGCATTATCTTAGTCATAATATTTCTTCTTTGGGCTAGTTGAGCTCACCCTTTCTTTCATTGTTCTCTTGTGAAATGAGAAGCGTGGCAAGGGACTAGTCGGGGAATGGAGTGGCGGTCGAGGATGATAGTATTAGTAGTACTCACTATTACATTAAATAGTGTGACAATAAATGTAATGAGGACTTATTACGAGGGTGGATATTGTCTAGAAGACAATATTTGTATTAAAACTCACAGCTCTCTTGTTGTATATTAAAGATTGTATTTAAATTTTGTACCATGTATTTGGCGACTCAGAATGGGTGATGTATACCTATTTTGGGGACGTCACATTAGTAGGAAGACCTGGTAGATGGATGATGATCCTTTCAGAATACGACATCAAGTGTGTGACACTGAAGACGGATAGATGTCAAGCCTTGGCAGACCTGCTAGCTCAATTTTTGAATGAAGAGTATGGATCATCTGCAGAAGGTAAAGGAGGAGCATGAGTGGTGTTGACCACCAAAGAAGGGAAGGAAGTGGGCTTGTTATACAAATTGGATTTCCCTTGTACGAACAATGAAGCAAAATATGAAATCTTATAGTGCAGCAAATAAGAGGACAATTCGCAGTGAAAGAACCAATCTTGGCACCATATCGAAATTTAGCACAGAAAGTGATGGAGGCTTTCAAGAAAGTAGTGATTAAATATGTGTCAAGAGGATAAAATAAACAACTTGATGCACTAGCGACAGTAGCGTCTCGAGTATATATCCAATGAGTAGACTTGGATGTGAAGGTAGTAAAAAGAACCCTCCCAACCACGGTGTTAGATTTGTTCCCCAAAGACATGATAACTGATTAGAGATATGAGATTTCCCACCAATTACAAACAAAGGAATGAACAATACCAATCGTAGAGCTACAGAAGTACAACATCATCAAAGGTGTATTGTATCACAAAGAAGCAGATGGAGTACTGACATGATGTTTGGGGAGGCAATAAGCGAATAAAGTCTTATATTAAGTGCATGACGAGAATTGTAGATTGGCATATATGCCCTATATCGTAGGTTCCAGTGCCAAGGGTATTATTGGCCTGAAATGAAGAATGAAGCAGATGCCCTACAACACCAATGTGTTTTATGCCAAGAATACTTTAGGGAGGAGGAATGCGCCTTCATTGATGACATAGCGGATTGACGAATCCCTTATGTGGAATTCTTACAAAATGGCAATCTTCCTATCGAAAAGGACACAATTATAATACAGAGGAAGTCACAACGATTCTTCTTATAAAATGGAGAATTGTTTAGAAGAGGGTTAAATGGCAAGCCCTTACGGTGTTTGGAACTAGGCGAAGCCAAAGATTTGGTTTATCAAATGAACAAAGATGAACACCAAGGGGGAGCCAAGTTGTACAAACATCTTATCGATCATGGTTACTACTGGACAAAGTTGGAAGCAGATTGTCTAGAATTTTTAAAAAGTGCCACATTTGCCAAATACATGGAAAATTGATTCATGCTCCCGCCGTGGATTTGCGAACCTTAGCAACACCATGACCCTTTTATACATGGAGAATGAATCTTATAGGTCCTATTCACCCTAATTCTAAAGGCAACATCTGGATTTTAACTACCACTGAGATGTACACAAAGTGAGTGGAAGCAATACCCTTGAAGAAGGATATGGGACTGATAGTAGCCACTACTACAAAATAGTAAATAGATAACGCGTAAAAAATGTTGTGGTTTGTATCCTAGAAACGTCGTGGTTAAGGGTGTCATCTACTTGACACCCTTTATACAACGTTTTTAAAACGTTGTGGTTTGTCACATTTACAACGTTTTTTTCTTAAAAATGTTGTATATTTACTTTCCTGAAATCATTGGATGCTTGAAAACGTTGTAGATGGTATGATTCCACAACATTTTCTGGCTTAAAATGTTGTAATTTGATACATCAGACAACGTTTAGACATATTTATACAACGTTTAGAAGGTGTCATCTATTTGACACCCTTTATACACCGTTTTTAAAATGTTGTAGTTTGACTTAAAAATGTTGTAATACATGCATATAACAACTGTTTTTGGATCTCTACCTTAGCAAGCAACAATAAACAACGTTTAAACACATTTATACAACGTTTAGAAGGTGTCATCTATTTAAAGCCAAAATGTATCAAACATTCAAAATATACCAATTACAAATAATATTACTATCCATACATCTCAAATTCAAAATATACGTACCAATTATAAAGAATATTAATTCCATACAATACGTTTACATCCCAATAATACCAAACTATCCGTACATCTCAAATTCACTTTTCAATATAATTACTACTATATTGAATTGTGAATTTAACTACATCCACAAAATATACCAAACTATCCATAAAATTAAACTACTACCTAATTAAACTATCCATAAAATATGCCTTGTGTATTCGCTTTGCTTTCTACAAAGAAGAAACAGGAGAGATTAAGAACATTATATTGGACAAAATATAAAAGTTAGCAATTTAATGAATTTTCATTAAATACAAACATGTATCTGCTTGAACTTGATTTAGACTCATGTAACGAATCCCTCATTTTCCAGTTTGACTATCATCCAAAGTAACTTGTGCATTTTCTAATTCAACTGTCAGATTATTTTCAAGGACAAAAAAGGTTATAACAAGATAATTCTGATGAAGATATTTTCTACTACAAGAGCTGGTATGCAGTTAATGCAAATGAAATTTCATCAGGAGATGCAAAATCTTGGTAGGAATAACAATTATCTTGTTATATTTACCTGTACATAAGAAAGTGGTGCAGAAATTTGAAAAGGTTGATTTATATTCAACTAAAAATTGTATCAACAGAAAATATGCAAGTAAAAATAGTCTCACTGGAGAAAACAAATAACCAATCGCAACCACTTCGATTAGATGAGTTCCCGCTGGCACATTATGGATTTTAGCCAGAATTAAGGAACTTCATCAAAAATATAGAATGATTACAAACATAGAACTGGTATGTTGGTTACCTTTTGTCATTCAAAACATATTGCTTCTCATTATACTCGAAAGAGTACATAATGCTAAAGGATCTTCTTCTCACATCTTTTTGGACACCTGTAGGAAGCATGTAATGTAAAGTCATATACTTTATTTAACTGGAAATTAATGTTATTTTGTCTAACAGAAGAAAGCATTTTCAAAAGATTCACTTGTTTCTAATGGAAACAGAGTTCTTCTGAGACACAATACTGGTGACACGAAGGTAAATTTATTGGTATTACATTTCCAAAAGATAATTTATGCATTTTCGACATGTATATAAACAGAAGTCCCATAAAATTAAAAGTAGGTGCCATGAAATCCCTTTCTATATTCCTCTTGGATGATTCTCAGATCATGCCGCATAACAAGCAGGGAAATGGGCAATACTAACCTAATTCAATTAAGAAAACTACCTCATAAATAAGCTCACTCTGCCCCTTTCCAGCTTCAACTGTTGCCAAAGCTTTCTCATGTCATCCATGTTGAAGGAGCCAAGATATGTGATCTTATGCATCCTTAACAATCAGAATCAACTTCACATCATATTTGCATGTCAGAAAAATTAGTAGATTAGGATTCAAATGCTATTATAGAGACATTAAAATAACAAACCCCGCAACAAGAACTTAGGAAACAAGATAATATTAAAATAGAAAGAGTGAAAACTCATAGGAGGATAAGAAATCATTCAAGACATAAAAAGTGGAAAATATAAATCCTTTAGAAGATGAAAGGAAGAGAGAAACCACTTAAGAGGTTCAATATCTCCTTTTTCATCTGTAAGTGAGACTTGCATTTCAGAAGGCATATTGAGCTGCTTAATTACCTAAAATGGTTGTAAAAACAATAAACATTACCTCATTAATGAAATTTTTGTCTCCAAGTCAGTGCAACTGATGGTTCCATCTAGAGATGCACCATATACTGTTCCATCATTTCTTGGGCCCAAACTAAAAAATAACAACATGTGCATGCATACAGAATCCAACTCAAGTTACGGAACATTATATGTTCACTTCAATGTTCAAGGAAAATAGAATTATAAATACACCCTTAATGTTCTAAACCAGCTGCATACCTGTTAGTTGACCGTTGATGAAAACATGCAAAGCTTGGTGTTGGGTAAAATCTAATTACGCACAACACGTAAGTATACGTGGTCAACAAGTAATAAAGTGAAAGTAGAGTATCGTCCCCACGAAGAATTGTTTAATAGAAATCACCAAGTACTAACCCGTAACCAACTCAATCTTATTTAAACAAATGAATTTCAATTTATATAATTAAACTACTATTAAATTTCACTAGTTAAATTTAAGATTACGGAGATTTAAGATCACAACTTCACTTATTGCTTCATTTAAGTTAACACACTTCTCATCAATTATTCTCTATCATGAATTGTTAATCAAGAACACTAAAACATATAAAACCATCTCTCGATGCATAATACCCATACTCACTTAAATCCACAGATGATAGAATTAAGCAAGACACCCTAATTAACTAATCCACTATATCTCTATGTGAATTACAATTAAAAAGGATATAAAGCACAAGTTCTCTAAAAGATTATATATGGCGTAAAGGCATATCTCTATCCTAAACATGAATCATGAATTCCATCTATGCAGAAATCACGAACACATGTTATCATGATAAGATCTAAATCTATACTTCATCTCTCGAGTTCATATAGATTATCACGGTAATTGATGGCCAATAAATTAAACAATTAAGTCCAAATCACAATAGACAATCCTCACAATAGAACATAATAATTGATAGCGAAGCATATTAAAAAAAACTACACAATAGGATCCATTGTAATCTCAAACAAAGAATTAGTTCATGATTATTGAATTAAAACTAAGAATTCATAATTGAATAAACAATAAAAGACAAAGATAGAAAAAGATGAGAAGATATAATCTATTGTCTGTAGATTTGATGCTCTCTCCTTGCTCTTACTTTGATTCTTCAATGGTCTCCAAGTTGCTTCATTCTCCAAAACTCATTAGAACTAGTGTTTTCTCATATTCTACTCTTAATCAAATCTAATGAAATCCTCCTTCTAATCTAATCTCCCCTCCAAACCTTCTCATTCTCCTCCTTTTATATGCCTTTTTTTATGTCTTTAAGTCCTCTTGGAATTCCTTGAGTCAATCATATTGAAATAATCCTTCTCGAACTCAAATTTGGCCAAAAAATATCTTTTCTGCGCGTACCCTCGCCCCGGTGGGGGTTTATACTTGAAAAGGGCCCTCCCCGGCGGGGTTTTGTGAAGGAAAAACCTGCCCCGGTGGGGGTACATTTTCGCTCTAACGTCCTTTGGGAAAACGGCCATAACCTTTGATCCGGGAAGAGTTACGAGGCCTGCCACCTATCAAATCGAAGATATCGATGAGCTCTAAAACTTTCATGCTTTGAGAATTGACAAATAACAAACGAATGAAGGTTGAAATTGGGCTGGAAGGGACTGATATGCAAATGGCCACCCAAAACAGTGACGTTAGACGTCCGTTGGTACAAAGATCATAACTCTTGCATCCGAACTCCGATTGGAATGATTCAAGATATTCCGAAAAGCTAAGAAGAAGCTATACAATATAATTCAAGTTTCAAACCAAGAACATGAAATAAACATGAAAGCCCAAATGATGTCCGATTTACTTTTCTTTGCGATTTCAGCTCCCAAGCATATAATCTACAAAACGAACACAAAATGCATGAAAAGTAACTAAGAAACATGAGATTAAGCAACTAATTCAAGTAAAACATACCGGAGAAGTAGGTATAAAACTTACTAATCAAATACCCCCAAACTTAAACATTTGCTTGTCCTCAAGCAAAAACACAAAACACAATGCTATGCAATGCAACTAATCTACATGTTTACGAATCCAGCAGTAATGACAGAAACAAGTCTATTCAACCGGCCTTAGAGAAATCAAGTAAACATGATAATATATCATATCAAAATAAATCAATAATTTCTCAATCAATCATCAAATCTTAGACTGTTATCACTAATATAGTGCGTGTGTGCTCCACAACAATGTTAACTGATATAAAATCAAATTTAACACATAACAAGTCTCTTCGAAGGCATTATACAGTGTAAACTCAAGAAATCCAAAAAAAGCTAGATCCAACTAAAATCAAACAATTACCAATATCAAGGGTCAACATGGGATACTTATGCTTTATTTTTCATCTACGGGGGCTTTTTGCTCTTATTTCCCGTTTTATTGTTTTTTTTATTTATTATTTTTTTCTTTACCATGACTGTGCAATGTCTTATTCCATTAGGCTAACAGTGCTACCCCTTAGCGAGCTTTCGACTAACGACTCCTAGACCATAAAGACCTTAGGGCGCTAGGTGTAAAGACACTCCTTGCGGCTTACTTGCTCAAGTAACAAATGCCCCGAAACAAGACTAGCCACTGTATTTTTTTTTCATCTTTTTTTTTCTTTTTTCTTTCTTTTTTATAGCTTATATACCCCAAATATTTCCCCAAACTTAGGTTCTTGTCTAAATTTAGCCATCACAACTTGTTTTTGTCATTCTTTCATTCAAACTAGCATTATCCTTTAGAGTCCCATTATGTATCAATTTAAACTCAATCAATCAACAAGTTGTTTTTACTGTGTTATCCTTATTATACTAGTTTCAAACATAAAAAGACTCAATTCATAACAAGAAATCACATCAAAGCTCTAATAGTCAGTACTATACTTGTCTACCCAATTCTAATCTCATCATTGGCCAAAATAAACTGTAACTATCTAACAGGTGGAATCATACAAGATGAACATAGTAACTAACTATTATTTTTGAATTTTTAAAATTTTGAATTTTTGAATATATTTTTTCCAAGAAAGAAGCTGAATATAATGCTATTCAAACTATACTACTATGCAACTACTTATGTTGTTGTACTACATGAATGAAAACATAATGAACCTAAACTAAATTAACAACATATGCAAAATAACATAACATAAACATGAAACTAAACATGGAATAATGAACTAAACTAAACTCCCCCAAACTTAGCAATTACAATGTCCTCATTGTAAGAATATAGCGGTAAGTAGAAGAGAACTTCCATGTAATCAGCTAAGCGTGAGGTGATGGTGGCGATGGCGGCGACGATCATTTTCCTATCCATTAAACCTCCAATACCTACAATGAAGAGAGACAACATGGATTAGAATATAAGAGAACTTAATAAGCAAATTAGCTCCTAATTTTTTGACGAACTAACAACACTAATTAAACTAGTAAAACATATAAATATAAAAATTCCTGGGTTACCTCCCAGTCAGCGCTTGATTTACAGTCTTTCAGCCTGACTTTGACTGGTCAATGTTATCCAATTCCTCTTCAAAAGTTGAGGAACCCTCCATCCATCAAAAATAATGTAGCTTGTGGTAGGTTCCCATTTGTGATAGCCATTGCATTCAAGTCACCTAGTATGCTTTCTTTAGATAAGATCACATTCAAGTACGTCCAACATCTAGGTGTTTTCTCCATTGTGTCTGCGAATAGATTCTAGCATTGAGGCTTGTCAGACACAACAATCTTTTCTTCTATCTTCTCCAGCTCATAGCACCATAGCTTCACATTTGTACTAGCTCTCATGTCATAAAGAGCCTTGTCGATGACATGACTACCAAGTGGGCATGATTTTGCAAATCTAACTGGACCCTTGATCTTTGGCGGAGAAGGAACTTGGGGCACTAATAACATCGGCTCATCCTCGTTGGTACTCATAGTTAGTTCTTCACCGACCTTATTTTCATTATCCCTACTTGTTTCCTCTTTTTCAACATCTCGTGTCTCATCCAGTTGTAGATTTGGCTCGGGTACTTTATCAATCTCGGAATCCTCGTCATAACACCAATTGTTTTGAGGACAGTTGTTCAGGGCTTTGATCATTTGATCCATCTGGTTCTACAGATTTTGAATTAACCGCTCTTGATTAATCCTCCTCTCCTCATTTGATGCTACAAACTTGGACAACCATTCCTCTAACCTTGAATTATCTGTCTCAGTTTTGGAATCCATGTATTGAAGACCATGGGTTGAAGTGGTGATGAGTTGTTCCATCTGATTATTAATTTTTTGAGTTGACAACTCTTGGCTAATCCTCATCTCCTCTAGGTTTTCTATGCCCTTCAATATTACATCCCTCATATTTAGCTTTTCTTATTGTGGCAATGGAGGTGGACATGAAAATTCTGGTGTGTATGTTGGATTTGGAGCGTAGTATTGGTCTTCATAAGTATAGCTCCATGACAAATCCGGGTGATACCCCCAAACTTGATGATAATTAGCATATGTATAATTGTTGAGGTATTCACCACCGTGTTGTCCCGACCCAAAACTAATGGTGTATTGATGACTTTGATGGTTGCCATCACAATAGTCACACATAACTGCCATCCTTCGACTCCGTTGGGCTGCGATAACCTCCAACGTCTTCAAATTTGCCTCAATTTGTACTGACTATGCGAAAAATGCATTAAGTCCATCAATCTATGTTTCCCTTGGTTGAGTCATGTTTGTGTATGGCCATTGATACGCAAAGTTATCCATGGTACTTGAAAAGAGAGAAATATAAGAAGAGAATTAAAAATAAAAAAATATTTAAATTAAGACTAATTTGATTGAAATTAATATTGGTAAATAATTCCCCGGCAACGGCGCCAAAAACTTGTTGGGTAAAATCTAATTAAGCACAACACGCAAGTATACGTGGTCAACAAGTAATAAAGTGAAAGTAGAGTATCGTTCCCATGAGAAATTGTTTAATAGAAATCATCAAGTACTAACCCGTAACCAACTCAATCTTATTTAAACAAATGAATTTCAATTTATATAATTAAACTACTATTAAATTCCACTAGTTAAATTAAGATTACAGAGATTTAAGATCACAACTTCACCTATTGATTCATTTAAGTTAACACACTTCTCATCAATTATTCTCTATCATGAATTGTTAATCAAGAACACTAAAACATATAAAACCATCTCTCGATGCATAATACCCATACTCACTTAAATCCACAGATGATAGAATTAAGCAAGACACCCTAATTAACTAATCCACTATATCTCTATGTGAATTACAATTAAAAAGAATTTAAAGCACAAGTTCTCTAAAAGATTACATATGGCGTAAAGGCATATCTCTATCCTAAACACGAATCATGAATTCCATCTATGCAGAAATCACAAACACGTGTTATCATGATAAGATCTAAATCTATACTTCATCTCCCGAGTTCATATAGATTATCACGGTAATTGATGGACAATCAATTAAATAATTAGGTCCAAATCACAATAGATAATCCTCACAATAAAACATAATAATTGATAGCGAAGCATATTAAAAAAAACTACACAATAGGATCCATTGTAATCTCAAACAAAGAATTAGTTCATGATTATTGAATTAAATCTAAGAATCCACAATTGAATAAACAATAAAAGACAAAGATAGAAGAAGATGAGAAGATAGAATCTATTGTTTGTAGATTTGATGCTCTCTCCTTGCTCCTACTTTGATTCTTCAATGGTCTCCAAGTTGCTTCATTCTCCAAAACTCATTAGAACTAGTGTTTTCTCATATTCTACCCTAATCTAATCTAATGAAATCCTCATTCTAATCTAATCTCCCCTCCAATCCTTCTCATTTTCCTCCTTTTATATGCCTCTTTATATGTCTTTAAGTTCTCTTGGAAGTCCTTGAGTCAATCGGATTGAAACAATCCTTCCCGAACTCAAATTTGGCCAAAAAACGTCTTTTCTGCGCGTACCCCCGCCCTGGCGGGGGTTTATACTAGAAAAGGGCCCGCCCCAGCGGGGGTCCCTATTGTTTTCTAGCTGATATGCCCGCCCTGGCGGGGGTTTTGTGAAGGAAAAGCCCTCCCTGGTGGGGGTACCTTTTCTGCTCTGATGTCCTTTGGGAAAACCACCATAACTTTTGATCCAAGAACAGTTACGAGGCCTTCCACCTATCAAATCGAAGATATAAACGAGCTCTACAAATTTCATTCTTTAAGAATTGACAAATAATGAACGGATCAAGGTCGAAATTGGGCTGGAAGTGACGTTCAACATCCGTTGGTACAAAGATCATAACTCTTGCATCCGAACTCCGATTGGAATTATTCAAGATGTTAAGGAAAGCTAAGAAGAAGCTCTACAATATAATCCAAGTTCCAAACCAAGAACATGAAAGCCCAAATGATGTCCGATTTGCTTTTCTTTGCAATTTCAGCTCCCAAGCATATAATCTATAAAACGAACACAAAATGCATGAAAAGTAGCTAAGAAACATGAGATTAAGCAACTAATTCAAGTAAAAGATATCGGATAAGTAGGTATAAAACCTACTTATCACTTGGCCAGCAGAAAGGACTGTTAAAACAGGCCAATTTCCACCTCTTAACAATGCTTCATCAGAGTCAATCCTGGCACTGACAAAGAGATAAAGGAAATGAACATTACAAAAAGGAAAGTAAATCAAAATTTATCATAATGCATGGAAAAAGGATAGAGCCATTTTTCTCTTTAATAGGGTGTAGTATGATAATAACATGCAACCACACATATGTATAGTTTACATCCTATTAAGAACTTAACACATGAAGTTTTCATGCCTTGTTTAGAGACTTCTAGCATACAAGGTGCTTTTGTAACTTATTTTATGCCTTTGAAAGTATTCACAACTCGGTTGAGTAATTTATCGTTCTTATAACACTTTATAACTTTATTCTTGTATACAAAAGTGTAACATTCTTGATTTTCCTCTCTATCCCGAAACAGTCCCAACTTGACCTATTGTGGCAATCAAGCTTTGCTTGGCCATTTGGGGCTTAGTCAGGCTTTGTGTAAAAGGTTACTTTGGTAATTAAAATTACATTCTATGTCCTATTTCTTCAAATTTTATTTTCAATACCAACCGGCTATCTAAACTGCCATAGCAGTTATGAACTGCTATTGTCTAAAGGCAGCAGCTCTATCTTTTTTTCCCATCCATGTTCCTATAAGCTTTACCCTAAATTTATAATATTTCATGAGGCTAACAGTCATTAAGGTTGGACAATAAGGAATTTAATTATTCTCAGCTTCAACTGAGTTTGGCAAGTTGAACACTGCAATAACAGTTAGTTGAGGCCACTTCTATTCTTTGATCGTTAATGATCTCATGATTCCTTGTTTATCATATTTTCACTCTCAAGTTAGCTATTAGTTGACATAACATATATCCTTTATATAACTTCACCCTATTAGACAATCTAAGACCATTTATAGGAGGTGCTTAATTGCCTACTAGTATGAGTGATAGTTACTGTCCTTAGACAGCAACTTGTTTCCAACTTGGTTGTACTTTTTTTGTAACCTACCAATTAGCACAACAAAAATGAAAGTGTGACGCCCCCAAAATAGGTATACATCACCCATCTTGAGTCGCCAAATACATGGTACATAATTTAAATACAAACATCTTTGATACAGTACGACAAAACATAGCTGAGAGTTTCAACACGGATAATGTCTCGTAGAGAGTATACAAACTCAAATAAAGTCCTCATTACATTTATTGTCACACTATTTTATAGAATAGTGAGGACTACTAAAACAACCATCTGAACCGTCAATCCGTCCCCCGACTCGTCAAATTTATATTCTCATTTCTCAAGAGAAACGGTGAAAGAAAGGTGGGCTCAACTAACCAAGTAAAAAATATTATGACTAAGATAATGCAGAATAATTTATCGTTAGCCTTCAACAGTGTTAAACTGATAAAATATAACCAACATCAAGTTTAACTGCAGCGGAACAAGCAATCCATTAGAAGAGTCAAGTAGAGAATAAAATCTACTATCTTCTATGATTTAAAAGGTTTTTCATCACTTTTATCGCCGATACTCAGCTTAATAAATAAACCACATCATCCCTGCACTACGGCCAAGGATATTCATTAGTATCAAGACCATAAATTATCCATGCACTACGGGCCAAGGATATTCGTGTATTCATCAATGGTCATGATCATGCCAACAACTGTCCATCAATGCACTACGGCCAATGAGGACTTTTACCACATCATTTGTAACATTACGGTCTTGATTATACCGAAAATCCCTGGTCATAATCATACCAAGTCCATCTATGCACTACAGGCCACAGATGACTTTCAACATATTATAAACATGAGGATGATGACAATGATATAAGAATTCAATAAAACAAGTTCAAGAATGCTCAGAAGAATATTTCCATGAAAAGATACTGGATGAAGCGCAAATATCAAGGATATTCTACTAATTTCATGGAGTATAGAAGCCAAAACTTTAACCAACTGAGTATAATAGAATATATAAAACTACAAATGGATTTTCACCCACCATGCGGTAATCCATGTAGACAGATCATTTCCACAATTTAATAAGGAATGAATACGAAGGATCATTCACCATGCATGTGGTAGTCCACATAGATAGGTTATTCCAACAGAATAATAAAGAATGGAACCAGGTCATGCGTAATCCGCACAGACAGGATATTCCAACAGAATAATAAAGAAGGGAATCAGGTAATGCGTAATCCGCACATATAGGATATTCCAACAGAATAATAAAGAAGGAAACCAGGTCATACGTAATCCGCACATGCAGGATATTCTAACAGAATAATAAAGAATGGAATAACAACAGAATTCACCAGGCATGCGATAGACCACACAGAGAGGTTATTCCAACAGAATAATAAAGAATGGAATAACAGAAGAATTTCACCATGTATGCGATTGACAGATAGAAAGTTATTCAATATAATAATAAAGAATGGAATAACAACCCTTACGAGTATTGAAAGAAAATAACTCTCTTCATGAATACGAAGGAATAATACCCCTTACCTTAGAAGAACTGGATACTGGAATAGTGAGGTAGCAGATTTCTCTTCTTCTTTCTCTCTATAATAATTGCTCTTGTGAGACTTAGTGAATTGGTGAGAATGAAAGTAGAATGAGCTTCTATTTATACGAAAATATAGTTTCGATAATTGCACGTTTTGGGGCTCGAAATATTACAGTATAATACCTTCCTCTTTTTCTTCATTTTTAATTTTGTCTTGCAAGTATTATCAAACTTGCACCACCTCCCCTAATAGTAAATAATGTGACTTAATAGTTCATTCATGTGACTTAATAGTATAATCATGTAAAAATACTAATTACAGTATAGTATCTCCATTTTTAACTTAGTCATGCAAGTATTATCAATCTTTCACCACCTCCCCTAATAGTACATGAATGTGAATCAATGGTACACAAATGTGAACAAATAGTTATAAGCATGTGAAATAATAGCAAATAATTGCTCATTTATCCGATTAATTACCCGATTGGTCAATATAACCTCCAGACATCAATTATTATCGAAATAGATGTCGATTTTCATTAACACTAATAATCTCAACACAATGAAAATATCAAATTCATCTTTAATCAAAACGAACTTATTTATCATTAATATTATAACTCACAATATTTAACAATCAGATCATTCCCAGGAAAGAGGGGGCTTTCCGATAAGGATTTTTCCCTATTGGCGCGCGATTAGGTGACCAAACCTATCATTGACAGAACTTTCTAGACATTGTCAATATTGCAATTAATACTATGAATAACTTTGTCGTCTCAATTATTGATTTAATAATATAAAATATTATGCAGATGATACTGTAACAATAACTGGATCAATAATATGAGAGATATGATGCAGCAATTACTGTAGCAATAATTGAGTATAATGAGTGACTTCTCACGTAAGCATCAATAATCAATACCGTATTGCTACTATGCAACCACGCCAGTATTCTTTGTACTTTTACCACTTAGGGTAGTTCAACGGTTTAACGGTAAAACTTTCGCGTTATTTTTTATAAAAGATAATTATGTCGTTTTCTAACCACGACAATATTTTTTCGTTGTAGGGTCCACCAATGATTGTCTTAGTCGCATTTAATATTCCCCGTTAAAGCGAATATTCCCTAACAATCAAATATTATATAACCACTTGCTTACTTTGCAAAACTTGTAAATAATACCCACAACTATAACATTATATCATATCCACAACATAATATTCAAAAATATATTTTGAGAAAATTTTATCTTTATTTATAAAAGTTGGGGTCTTACAACCTCCCCTTCTTATGAAATTTCGTCCTCGAAATTAGGGTGCGTACCTGGTATGTCGAAGAGGTGAGGATACCTTGATTTCATTTCAGATTCTAACTCCCAGGTCATTTCCTCAACATCGTGGTTTCTCCACAAAACTTTAACTTGAGGTATAACCTTGGAGCGTAGAATATGATCCTTCTTATCCAAGATTTTAACATGTAACTCTTCATACGTTAAATCTTCCTCTATCTCGTCTAGTTCTAATTCAATAATGTGGTTCGGGTCTTTCACATATTTACGTAACATAGATATATAAAAAATGTTATGAACACGAGACATACTTGGCGGTAAGGCGAGTCTATAGGCCACAGTTCCTACTCGATCGAGGATTAAAAATGGGCCAATGAATCGAGGATTGAGCTTTCCTCTCTTTCCAAATCTCGTAACGTAACAACACATGATCTCCAATATTGAATTCCACGTGCTTTCAATGAAGATCAGCATAACTCTTTTGTCGATCTTGTGAGGTTTTTATACGTTGTCAGATCGTTTAAATCTTTTCGGTAGTCATACATACCAACTCCGGTCCCAACAACGTTACTTCACCCATCTCATCCCAACATACTGGAGAGAGACACTTTTTTCCATACAACGCCTCAAATGGAGCCATACCAATACTTGCTTGATAACTGTTGTTGTAGGAAAACTCCACCAATGGTAAAAACTTGTCCCAACTTCCTTTGAAGTCAAGAACACAGAGTCTTAATAAATCTTCAAGAGTTTGAATAGTCCTCTCCGATTGCCCGTCCGTTTGAGGATGATATGCTGAACTAAATCGTAAATCCGTGCCCATAGCTTTTTGCAAACTAACCCAAAATCTTGAAGTAAATCTTGGGTCTCGATCAGAAACTATGGATACTGGAATACCATGCAATCTTACAATCTCGTTTATGTACATACTAGCAAGACGTTCAAGTGTATAAGTTTCTCGTAACCGTAAGAAATGAGCATACTTGGTCAATCTATCAACAATGACCCAAATCGCATCTATGCCTTGAGAAACCTTAGGAAGACCGGTAACGAAATCCATGGTAATGTGCTCATATTTCCATTCTGGAATTTCAAGTGGTTGCAATGGACCTTTTGGCACTTGATGCTCCGCCTTGACTCGTTGACAAGTTAGACACCTTGAGATAAACCCCACTATCTCTCTCTTCATATTGCTCCACCAAAATATATGTCGAAGATCACGATACATTTTGGTACTCCCAAGATGGATTGTAAACGGTGTGTTGTGCGCGTCCATCATAATTTTATACTTTAAGTCAGAATCGTTAGGAACACAAAGTCTAGAGTTGACTCGAAGTATTCCTTTTTCATCGATTCTTGCTTCTGAAATAGCACCTTCTTGCCTCTATAGCTTGAGCAGCTTTAACTTTATCGATTAAAGTCGGTTCTACTTGTATATTCGCCATCATCACATGGGTCCCTAGAGTCTTTAACTCTATCTCCATCCTTTGTAAGTCATATAAAATAGGCCTTTGCGTTGACAATAATGCACTCGTACCCGCATATGATCTTTTACTCAATGCATCAGCTACGTTCGCTTTTCCATGATGGTATTGAATGGTATGATTGTAATCTTTCAATAGCTCAAGCCATCGTCGTTGCCGGATGTTGAGTTCCTTTTGAGTGATGAAATAATTGAGGTTTTTATGATCCGTATAGATCTCCACCTTCTCTCCATACAGGTAATGCCTCCAAATCTTAAGCGCAAAAATGACAGCACTCTAGATCATGAGTAGGATAATTCCTCTCATATTCTTTGAGTTATCGTGAGGCATAGGCTATGACTTTCCCATGTTGCATGAGAACACATCCTAACCCTTTGCGAAGCATCATCAGAGATGACAAATCCTTTAGAGCAGGATGGTATTGCCGAGCAGTCTTGAAATGAGTCTTCTCTTTAGTTCTTGAAAACTCTTCTCACATTCCTCGCTCCAACCGAACTTTGTATCTTTTCGAGTCAGCTGAGTTAATGGAGTAGCGATTCGAGAAAATCCTTCCACGAATCTCCGATAATAACCAGCTAAGCCGAGAAAGTTACGTACTTCGGTCACTGACTTTGCTTGCTCCCAGCTTTGAATTGCTTCAATCTTCGCTGGGTCAATAGATATTCTATGATTTGATATCACGTGCCCAAGGAATGCTACTTCTTCAAGCCAGAACTCGCATTTCTTCAACTTGGCATATAGCTTATTTTCACGAAGCTTTTGAAGTATCAGCCTCAAGTGTTGCTCATGGTCTTCACGGGTTTTGGAGTATATGAGGATGTCATCAATAAAGACGACCACAAAGTGATCTAAATATTCCTTGAATACTTGGTTCATCATGTCCATGAAGGCAGCAGGAGCATTAGTCAATCCAAAAGACATGACTAGGAATTCGTAATGCCCGCATCGGAGTTCGAAAGCAGATCTTTAGAATGTCAATGTTTTAATCTTCAACTGATGATATCCGAAACGAAGATCGATCTTTGAAAAGAATTTGGCGCCTTGCAACTGGTCAAACAGGTCATCAATGTGAGGCAACGGGTACCTATTTTTGATGGTGACATGATTCAACTCCCGATAATCAATACAAAGTCGCATACTTCCATCTTTCTTCTTCACGAATAGTAATGAAGCACCCCAAGGAGCGTCTTTAGACTAATGAAACCGATGTCTAATAATTCCTGTAGTTGGGTTTTTAACTCCTAAAGTTCAATAGGAGCCATTCGATATGGGGCTTTGGAAATGGGTTTTGTACCGGGTTCAAGGTCGATACCAAACTCGATTTCACGCTCTGGGGGTAGGCCAGGAAGTTCTTCGGGGAATACGTTAGGGAATTTATTAACAATTGAAATATCATTCAAATCTGACGTATTTTTGTTTAAATCTGTGACATGGGCTAAGAAAGCTTGACATCCATTTTTTAATAAACGAATAGCTTTATGGCTTGAGATGATTGTGATTGATTTTAATGGTTTGGTCGCTTGGATTCGCATAATAGGTTGGTTAAGAATAAGAAAGCTAACAACCTTACAAAAATAATCGATTTTAGCATGATGAATAGTTAACCAATCAATCCCTAAAATCACATCAAATGCAAGTATTTTCAAAGAAATAAGATCGATGGTGTAACGTAAGTTACCGATTTGAATCAAATAAGACTTATAAACAGTGGATGTAATGAAGGTTTCTCCCAATGGAGTTTCAACCGATAAGTCAAAGACTAATTTCTCCGGAGTCAAATTTAAATGTTGAGCGCAAGCAAGAGAGATAAAATAATGGGTAGAACTGGTATCTAATAAGGTATAGACTTCGTAAAAATTTATAATTAACTAACTCGTGCTAACTTCGTTAAGGGTTACTCGCTTTTGAGAAGTCACGAAAAACGCTCTTCCGAAAAACCACCGACTTTTGTTTTGTTCAGATATCGCCTTTGGTGCCACCGTCTCAACTGGACTTAACTTCGCTATGGAGTACATTACACCCTCAATTTCTTCGTCATATTCCTGAACCATGATTTAAATCATTACTATCCGATCCATATTGAATTGGGGTTGACCGCTTTGCACAGGGTAATTCCGAACTCGATGTTGGATTCTCCCAATTGTTGTCCAAAAAGGGAAATCCATTTCATCTATCTTGGCCTTATTGGATCAGACGTCTTTTTCTACAATATCAGCACGTCGTGCGGCTTTTACCCATGCATCCTCCATTCTCATTCGTTCAGTTGTTTCTTCTTTCATCAGAATTTTGATCATAGAATTCTCAGATTCCAGCTCTAATATCTTATACTCTGCCAAAGAGTGCTTCTGTTCAAGTATCGTACATTGGGTAACACAATTTTGAATTATTTCATCCCTTTGCTCCACGACCACCTGCCGTTCTTCAACCTGTTCTTCTAACTCATGAATACGATTTTGTAATTCTACATTTTGATCATAAAGTTCTTTTAATAAATTTTTCTCAGGTTCCTCTTCTTCCCCACTCTCAGCTGCTACCTTTGCGACTAGCTCGGGTGCAACTATTAATTCTTCACTCATCACATGAATATCTCTAATTCTTTCTTCGCCTAACATCACATTATCTTGGTTGTTGATTAGAGGCGTCTCCACGGTCTCATTCACTCCATTATTAACATTTTCAGCTGCCATTTTCAAGCACTGCCACAAAACAAGGGTTAATTGACATGTCACATATTATCCATATACTCTGACCGACCAATTAAATACCAAATAAACTTAGGTAGATCATACTAGCGAAGGAATTCCCCGTCTCTGCCCTCCTAGTTCTAGTCTCACATCTTAGCCAGGGATCATATCCCTAAGCTTTGATACCAACTGTGACGCCCCCAAATAGGTATACATCACCCATCTTGAGTCGCCAAATATATGGTACATAATTTAAATACAAACTTCTTTGATACAGTACGACAAAATGTAGCTGAGAGTTTCAACACGTATAATGTCTCGTAGAGAGTATACAAACTCAAATAAAGTCCTCATTACATTTATTGTCACACTATTTTATAGAATAGTGAGGACTACTAAAACAACCATCTGAAAATCAATCCGCCTCCCACTCGTCCCCGCCTATATTCTCATTTCAAGAGAACAGTGAAAGAAAGGGTGAGCTCAACTAGCCCAGTAAGAAATATTATGACTAAGATAATGCAGAATAATTTATCGTTAGCCTTCAACAGTGTTAAACTGATAAAATATAACCAACATCAAGTTTAATCTGCAATGAACAAGCACTCTATTAGAAGAGTCAAGTAGAGAATAAAATCTACTATCTTCTATGATTTAAAAGGTTTTCATCACTTTTATCGGGCCGATACTCAAACTTAATAAATAAACCACATCATCCCGCATCACTACGGCCAAGGATATTCATTAGTATCAAGACCACAAATTATCCATGCACCACGGGCCAAGGATATTCGTGTATTCATCAACTGGCCATGATCATGCCAACAACTCGCATCTATCAATGCACTACGGCCAATGAGGACTTTTACCACATCATTTGTAACATTACGATCATGATTATACTGAATAATCCCTGGTCATAATCATACAAAGTCCATCTATACACTACAGGCCACAGATGACTTTCAACATATTATAAACATTAGGATGATGACAATGATATAAGAATTCAATAAAACAAGTTCAAGAATTCTCAGAAGAATATTTCCATGAAAAGATGCTGGATGAAGCGCAAATATTAAGGATATTCCACTAATTTCATGGAGTATAGAAGCCAAAATTTTAACCAACTGAGTATAATAGAATATATGAAACTGCAAATGGATTTTCGCCCGCCATGCGGTAATCCACGTCGACAGATCATTTCCATAATTTAATAAGGAATGAATATGAATGATCATTCACCATGCATGTGGTAGTCCACATAGACAGGTTATTCCAACAGAATAATAAAGAAGGGAACTGTGTCGCGCGTAATCCACATGCATGTGATATTCCAACGAGAATAATAAAGAAGGAACCAGGTCACGCGTAATCCCCACGTGCGGATATTCCAATGTAATAATAAAGAATGGAATAACAACAAAATTCACGTGCACGCGATAAACCGCAGACAAGAGAGGTTATTCCAATGTAATAATAAAGAATGAAATAATGAGAAGAATATCACCATGATATGCGGTATTAGATAGATAGGTTATTCCAACATAATAATAAAGAATAGAATAACAACCCTTACGTAGTATTGAAAGAAAATAACTCTCTTCATGAATACGTAAGGAATAATACCCTTACCTTAGAAGAAATTGGATACTAGAATAGTGAGATAGCAGCATTTCTTCTTCTTTCTCTCTATAATAATTGCTCTTTGTGAGACTTAGTGAATTGATGAGAATGAAAGAAGAATGAGCTTCTATTTATAGGAAAATATAGTTTCGATAATTGCACGCTTTGGGGCTCAAAATATTATAGTATAATATCTTCCTCTTTTCTTCATTTTAATTTAGTCCCCGCAAGTATTATCAAACTTGCACCACCTCCCCTAATAGTAAATAATGTGACTTAATAGTTCATTCATGTGACTTAATAGTATAATCATGTGAAAAAACTATTTACAGTATAGTACCTCCATCTATACTTCAATTTTTAACTTAGTCATGCAAGTATTATCAATCTTGCACTACCTCCCCTAATAGTACATGAATTTGAATCAATAGTACACATATGTGAACAAATAGTTATAAGCATGTGAAATAATAGCAATTAATTGCTCATTTATCTGATTAATTACCCGATTGGTCAATATAACCTCCAGACATTAAGATTGGTACTAACTGCTTTATTTGCAACTCATTGCTACCCTTTTGTAGCAGTCCTTGATCCTATTTGAACACCTTAGGATCTCTACAGAATTTTGTCTTTCTACAGTGGTGCAACCAACTATTTTTGCCCAAGTCTTTACTAGAAGCTACCCAAAGCTATTTGTTACTGTCATTAGCAGCATCCCCTGATCCTTAACCTATGCCCGGACATCCCTTTTCCAGATTTTCAATCACAGGTCTCTAGTTACTTATCCTCTAGAGTTCTAAGGTTATCCTAGTGGCTTATCAAAGGGGTATTAAGTTTTTATTCCTTGGCTTCAGCCACTGTTTAACACAGTGGCCAAAGGATTTGCCAAGCTAGTACTTTTTACTACTAGAGTTAGCCTAAAAACTGCACCATGCTATAGTTTACCATACCAAATCACTTCAATCATCATATATGTTCTAATCTTTAGTTCTTTTTACCAAAACAGTTCTTTTAGAACTTTTATTAAACATTTGGTGGGCATGGTTTGAAGCTACCAGTTTCGTAGCCATTTATTTATGTCACAAACCCATTTTGTTCTCCTTATTACTCCTCAACCCATCTTATCTCCTTGTGCCTAAATTTAGTCCATAATAGTATTGCAACATCATACAAGTCCATTTAATACAATGACAGTTAGTAAAACAACACAGGTAATGTTAGCAGTCAGTCATCATAGCAATATAGCATAGCAGTCACTGTAATACACAACAGTTAATATAGCAACTTTAAAATCCATAACAATCCTTCATGTCTATTCCAAGCTTTTTAGGCAAGGTTTGACATTAGATCACCAAATTAGCCATTAAGTTTGCAACACGAAGGTTACCACATCATGTATATGCTATATAATATATGTTCATGATTTAAATAGCTTATACAAAAAGACTTCTAACTTCAGTTACAAACAGCCCCTCTTAGGATTCAAATTGATACAAGGTAGCATGATTTGAAAAACATCAAGGTACCAAGGTAACATGATTAGGTAACATGGAAACAAGGACTGCCTATAATAAATATATTAGAAGCCAGGCATGATCATCTTAAGAAAACTGCCAATAACAGTCACAAGGACTGGTTTTTGTTTATTGAAAACTAACATATTTATGCTTCACCAGGGTTAGCATTAGTTGTTTGGAGTTATAGATATAATGTTATAGTATACTAACCATATTAGAAACAAGTGATAGTCATTAATAGACAAGCCTCTAATAACAGTTAGCAAGGCGCTCAAGTGTTACACCAATACATGTTATACTTAGGCATATAGTGTACTTGAAGCATAGCTACATTTTATGTTAGAATTTAACCACCATTTTGGACTCCCTTCCCAGCCAGACTGTTTTGACACTATAGCAATTTTAGTCTAGCTTTTAATTCTCAGTCAAAGAACACATTTATCACATAACATATATAACCATAAAGCTTTAATTTCATGAAATCTTAATTATTGGCTGCACCATTTTTCAGTTATTACTTTAATATAACTATACTAATAGTTTAAAATCAACATCCAACAATAAACAATTACTTAATCTATGACCTTCTTATAAGAACAGCTCCTTTCCTAATGAAATTCCAATTCATGTTAAGTAATTTAATAGCTCAACTTAAATGTATAAGTCTTGTTTGATTTAAATGGCTTAATAAAGAATCATTATAATTCTATACTCACATAGCCATGTTAAACATTAATCATCAAATAGTCAGAACATTAACATAACGTACTCTCACTTAGACCTTCTAAGCATAGCATTCGAATAACAAGTTATAATCATCTCATGCTAAGGCAAAAACTAACCTTTAAGCACATTTATATTTTTAGAATTTCAATATAGAATATTGGCATAGGATTAGACTCAACTGTATTCCTATTCAACACAGTTGACACCAACAGTTCTTTCATAAGAATTTTATCAAGTAGTTGGGGTGCAGTCTCTACTTTCCCATGTTGATCATAAATATAGGCATACCTGCTTCTCATATTGGTATCATATACTATAGATAACACTCATATGTAGTCATAACTGTCCCTTATGTCTATTCTAGGCCATTCAGCCATAACAGATCATTAGTGGTACAAAAATTGAATGGAAGGAGGATTGAAAAGAGCCAGAATTATCTTACCTTTCTGATTCGAAGACTTCAGATGAGTTGAGATGCTTAATTCCTCCACCTCATATAGCCGTGAGTCTGTGAATTCAATTCCTCTAAAACTTAAAAACTTCACCTACCCAATTACAACTAAAGGTTAGAAAAGTATGTAAAATGTGCTGGAATAATTAATACCTTGGTGTAATAGCTACAACCTTTCTCTCCTAGGGTCACTAGAAGAAGCTTCAAATTAGGGTGCCACAGGGACATCGCTGCCTCGTCACTTAACTCTTTGCCAATGAGGAACTCCAATTCATTGTCACTGACCTTAATCACACCAGCCTTGTCCCAAATGCTCAAGAGCTTCTTCCGTACGTGCCTCCTCAGCTGATGGCCACAGTGGTAGCCGAAGGTTTGGATCGTAGGAGAGCAGGGCACCCGCTTCCTTTTCTACCTCCATCATAGAGAGAGAAAATATAGAGATATGAGAGAGAAGAAAGTAGATCTAAAGAACTATGGTCCTTGTTTTAATTTCAAATTTTCACTTCCGCGTTTTTATTTTTATCTATTTAAAGCAAAAAATTGCCCTTATAAATATAATGTTTTTTCATATATATATGTATCTACAACGTTTTGTTAAAAAACGTTGTAAAAAACACCACAACATTTTTTATAAAAACTTCATCTTTTAAGTGTTGTCTTTTTATGGTTTTGTACTAGTGAGCAAATTTTATCAAGAAGCACATCATTTATCATTTCTGGATCCACAAGATAATTTTATCAGATAATGGGACTCCCTTTATCAATAGGGATATTAAAAATCTGATGGAAAGATACATGGTGAAGCATTACAAATCATCACTTACTACCCGAAAAGTAATGGAAAAAGAGAGGCCACGAACAAAACCTTGATAAAAATCTAATCAAAAACCATAGACGATCATTTGAAGACATGGGTAGAACAATTATCAATAACGTTATGGGCATATCGAACTTCAAAAAGAAAGCCTATAGGCGAAACCCCATACACTTTTGTTTATGGTGAAGAAGCTATCTTGCCTGTTGAAATAGAAATCCCTTCAGCTCGGATGAGACTTCGAAGCTTAGTCGAGGAAGAAAACCGACTAGCTGCCTTGAAGGCCTTAAATGACTTCCGAGACAAAGCTACAGAAAAACTTAAACGATATCATGAAAGATTGCGACAACAATACAATACCGCAGTGGTACCACAAAAAATTCTAGTGAGGGACTTGGTGCTTAAGACGGAAACTCAAGTCATGAGGGGAACAACAATCACCAAATTTTACCCCAAATGGGAAAGCCCGTATAGGGTACGAGAGATCTCCAAAATCGGGTATTGCAAGATATCTCATGTGGGATCAGATGATGTCTCGAGGCCCATTTAACTTGAAATGGGTAAAGAAATATTATACATGAGATGGTCATCACCAAAAAGTTATACTTTCAACTTCAAAAGTAATCGATGCACCTGACTATAAGTCCTCGGATAAAAAAAGTTATACTTTCAACTTCAAAAGTAATCGAGGCACCTGACTATAAGTCCTCAGAAGTTACACTTTCTACTTTAAAAGTGATTGAGGCACCTGAGTATAAGTCCTCAACTCGAAAAACGTTACACTTTATCTCAAAAAGTGGTGACCGTTATGTTTTCTTCGACAAAAGCAAGAAAGTTACACTTTATCCCTAAAAGTGGCGAACATTATGCTTTCTCCGACAAAAACAAGATTTATTATTTGAAACGTTATGTTTTTCATTAAAAGCAATTTTATTATCAATAAATTATCAAACTTTCGCTTATGCTTGAATATTTTTTCTGATCTCTTTAAAAAAAGTATAGATTCAAGTGTTAGTTTGCATAAAAAATATGTTTTTTCTTGAAAAGGTTCATGTTTGCTGTTTTATGAGGCCTATTATTGTCTTGGAGTATTAATTTGAACAACTTAAGATTCAATGTTAAATATTGAGTTTTAAGGAATCATTCAAATTAAAGACAATCAATAAGGATAAAGAAACTCTATTTTGATAAATGAAATATATGTAAACGAGTTTTGTGATACATGAAATGGAAAATACTACAAAAAGCCATGATTTAAAGGCCATGACATATCAAGCTGAAGAGAAGGCATGGCTAAAGCCTCTAAGTCAACAATGACGGTATCATGAATATTAAGATTTGCAGCTTTCAGCTCCCTAACCTCTCGGGTAGTTGACTCTAAGTCCCGTTGCTGGCACTCTATATCCCGAAACTTAGCCTCTAGATCCCGAAGCTTGGCCTTTAAATCTCGAGACTGGATCTTCAATTTGTTTGTGGCTTCTTCAAGCTCTGAAAGCTATACTTAAAAGGATTCATCTTCACACTTACATATAGAAACCTCCGAACGTAGTGAAACAAGATTAAAATTTTACTTGAGAAGATCTAGTCTAGAACGAAAAGGAGACATATCAACACCCACGGCTGCAAGGTCGTCTATATCATCGCTAAATTTCTTCAAGTCCTTGACTCATAAAGAATATAAAGATAGAGTGTGCAACCCAAGAATAAGGCCTGCGAGTTGATATAGGAAGAAGGTTTGGGCAGAAGCTACCTTAATAATCAGCCGGTTTTGTATCTGCAGGAACCGAGCTAGGAGAAATTTAAGACTTTCCTGACTAGAAGATGATATATGAAAACCCATCTAAGAAACAAGATCTCCACTTGGATTGAAGGAAGCTCTAATTGAAACTATTTTGGAAGTAGCCATAGGATTCCTCAAGACAAAGGATGAAGGAGCAGGATGCTGTTGTACTACTGATGATTCCTTGAAGCCTTGGCCATTTGGAGGATAACCAAGGCCACTGTATGGCGAGGTGGCAACATCCAGATGGAGAGAATCAAATAAAGCGAGTGCCTGAACAGGCAAACGCAAATCTTTCATTTTCTCACTCTGAAAACAAAATATCAAAGCATAATATATTATGGAGAAAGAAATGAAATTCAAGAAGAAAATTATATGTTGACTAAAGAAAGATGCTCACAATATAGGTAATAAAAAAAGAGTCGGGAAATGCCGCAAAAATTGGAATGTCATTCCACCCACCCAAAGAGCTATCAATAATACCCGCCCGAGCAATCACCAAGTCGGTAGAATCCTTCTGGGGAGGATGAACATCAACAATAATCTCAGAGGATTCCCCCTCGAGGAAGCAAGAGACTCATCGGCACCCTCAGGCCTACCATGGGCCATGGGGAGAAGTCATAGGAAGGTTTGAGGAAATCGTTGTATCACCTACAATTACATCGAATAAAGTGTCCTTAACATCAAGTCTAACACAATCATTATACGAAGAAGACGACTCGACACCGATAAGGATAAGTTGGGGGGCTCACGACTGGTAGAAGCCGTTGCGGCTACCTCATTTACAGTACCAGAAATAAACCCAAGAGGAACATCATCATCCTCTTCATCGACCTTCGCAATCTAAAAGTCAAGAAAATAAATACATAAGGAAACAAAAAAGCAACTATACGAGGGATAAGACTAAAATTGGAAATGTCATAAAAATTTAACAAATTTCTACGTCGCTTCTTGACCGAATCCTAGGATGCCTGCATAATAGAATCAACATCGTCAAGAGGGCGTTTCGACGATGGCTTTAAGCGGAGCCTAATGACGGGATGACTAACCAGGACCACAGTAGAAGTAATAGGAGAAGCCACCTAAGAATCAGTAGTGGTAAATGCTCTCGCTTTAGAATGAGTGATTCTCATTTCCTCGGCACCAGATGATCCATAGGGAGGAGGTATCTAAGACAGAGATATCCGAGATGAAGCCCGTGGTGGAAGACTGCTGGAAGTAGTAGGGGCCTATGCGGGAAGAATAGTCGTGTCACTTCGAGGATGAATGTTTACTGACTGAGGACGAGAAGACTTAGGCATCAAAGCCTTATGCTCAATAAGCTGACTACTGGTTGGCCAACATTCTGAATGGACATTGATCTTTGGAGAACATAACATCTTGTCCCATTGGAGACGTTTAGGAATAGAAGCTGGTAGAGAACAAATCAAAGTATCATCCTCCCACCTTTTAAGATTGATTTACCAATAGTTACGCTCACCAGTAGTATATCGTCTAATCCGAGAATCATATGGTATGACAAAAGGAAGGGATCTATGAGGATCATTTAGAGGTCTTGGAAATGCCCATGCAAAAGAAGAAGAGGAAGAGGAAGAGACGAAGTTAAGAAGGGCAATCTCATAAGTCTCCCGGCAAGTGTGGTCAAAGGGACGCTCTTGGTCAAATCCAAACTGCATCATGACCCTGTGAGGAGAATAAAGTACAATGCCAAATCCATTATCTTCAATAAAATAGGGAAGCTCTCCAACTCGAAGGAAGACAAACTAGGACATCGAAGAACCACTCAATTCATTGATGTTTGAGTAGGAGTGAAAGTTACACCTATAGAAGTGGGTCAGACGACTGCTACTTTCTAAAATAATAGTGTAGGGACGAGAGGTGAATCATGAAAAATCATCGATAAAAAGCTGCAAATCTGAACTAGATCGGTGATCAATCGTCCAACGAACTGTGCGGGGGATAATGTTGGGTAATGAAAAAGGATCTGAATACTTCTTGGGAAGATGTGCATGAGTAAAATATCTCAAAAAGTGCTCGAAGAGAAAGATCTGAAGAAAGGAGCAGGGAATGAAGCAATTTACGTCATACCTAAGTAAATAAGGAAAAAAGGTTGATAAGAGAAAAAGAAGAGAAAAAATGCAGTTTGAAAGACAGTTAATAAAAATACGAAAAAGGAATACCTCCCAACAGATTCCCTCATAGTGAGGATGGTTTCGTCCAAATGACGATAAAAGGTTCCTAATAAGAGATGAGTAAGAGGAACATTCAGACCTCGAGATAACAAAGTAGCCAAACCAAACATGCAGGTCGAAGGACCATCTACAGGAGACCCGGGAAAGATAAAGCGGGACAACCACATAGCCAAGTAAGCAACTAGGGGAAAAGGGCAAAGCTCTTCATGGAGAGCGATGACAGACTTGTTATAGTCAGAACTATTCCCGTGGTCGGGCCTGTAATCCCTGAAGAAGTAGCGTACCAAAGATAACCAGGAATTCTTTTGCCGATTAGAGGTCTCAAAGTTTGAAAGGAGCGTGTTACCCTGATATCGCGAGGTATAATTGGGAGCCTACCTGAAAGCTTCCGTCAAGTAATTAATGCACTCAACATCCCTAGGAGACAGACTAGATATGCTATAAGAAGTCGAGGCAACAACAGGAAGGCTACAAGATATAATCCAGAATGAGTTCATAATCCAAGGAAAATCAAAAACAATGAACGAAATAGAATAGAGGATTACTGGTAAATGGCATAAACTTCCTCTAAAGTTGGTTTTGTTGGTCTTGTTGGATGCAAAGATCCCTACATAGTTGAATGCAACGCAGAATGCCAGTCCTCTCCAGTATATCCCCATAATCAGAATTTGCGAGAACCTCATTGGTCCAATGTTGCCACCCCTGAACACGACTGGATGAGATGGATAGGAAACGAATGGGACTGTAGGGGTACTCCTATTTTTCTATATACATACGGGGAATGCGAGAAGAACAGGGGAAACTCTTTAAGCTTACGCAAGCCGTAGCATATAAAAATATGCCTTCTTTCTCAGGAGGAGGAAAGGCTTCATGATCATAATTCTTCACTTGCTCCTAAAAAATGTCAGAAGACCCATAAAAGGGAGCTTTTCACCACTCGCTGATGAAGGGAACTTCTTTAGTAGTTTTCAGGTCTATGGAACGTTCGCTGGATTAATTGGCCTGCAATAAGAAAAGCTTAACATGAGAATTCTTGAAACAAGGAAAGGAAGTGAACGAGCATTTGAAATTAAGTGCTTACCATAACAAGAGAGAAGGTATGAACCATAAATAAGAAGACTTGACCTGAGAAAAAGAGATCACGAACACCTGAAAGATGAAGCAAAAAAGTGCACAAGCATTAGGAGCCATTCAAGTAAAAATAGGGTAGATGAAGAACGGAAAAATATAAAGGAGGAGGTCACTAGGTTGGTCCCCCCAGGGTTTGGCCCCTAAGGTTTAGCCACCTAGGGAGCTTTCCCCTCTTACATTTACCTTCTCGTTGAATCAACTGCTTGGAATGAATGCTACTTCGCCGGAAAAAATTTTGTGGTCTTTCTTTGAGAATGTCTAGAGAAAAAGTCAAGATCCTATTAAGGTGAAGTAAATTTTTCTTTAAGAATATCTGAAAAAGCCAAGATCCCATTAAGGTGAAATGGTCTGGAAAGGAAAGACCACAATTGTCTGGAATAGATGCTCCTTTGTTGTGGTGTTGACCTTTCTTTGAGAATAACCGAGCCAAGATCCTTGTTAAGGTGAAATGGCCTGGAATAGATTCTTCATCCTTGTGGTGTTGCCTTTTTCTTTGAGAATATTCAAGCCAAGATCCATGTTAAGGTGAAATGGCCCGGAATAGATACTCCCTCATTATGATATTGCCTTTTCTTTGAGAATATCTGAGCCAAGATCCTTGTTAAGGTGAAATGGCTCGGAATAGATGTTTGCTCGTTTTACTTTTTCTTTGAGAATATCCGAGCCAAGATCCTGTTAAGATGAAGTGGCCCAGAAAAGAAATACTACAATCACATAAAAAGATAAGAAATAGATCAAGCAATCACGAAGAATTGACAAGAGAAAGCAATCATCGGGTGCAAAGGACTGTTAATGGGTTCGAGCCTAAATGAATCTCTATTTCTCTTCCCAAATTATGATTCCATGAGTTACAATCAATTTGGGGGTTGGACATCACCAACGAATGGTCAGATGCCTTTGTTATGGTGTGCTCCCTTAGTCTTGACCATCTCTAACTTAAAATATGACTCCCACACAAAAAAACCGCTCACACGAATTAGAAGCATGCACGAATTATATAGTAGTATTACTTTATTATGTGGCTACAATAATTGTACTGCATGGTTTGCTTCTCATGGATTTGAACAATCCAATATATACGTGTATATATATGGTGCAACAAAAGCCTCTAAATAGTCCTCAGTTTATTAGGTACCAAAAATCATCATAACGGTAATTATAATAACTATAAACGTGTGCATATGCAAGGGAAGTTATTATTGCACTCCTAATACAAATAAAAAGCAACGTGGGAGTGGGTCTTACCCTCTGACGTTTAGAAGAGAACAAAACTAGTCAATCTGTCTGGAACATGAATGTTGGTGGCTTATTATTGCGCTCCACCGCTCCATAAAAAGATTGATACTCCACTGGAAACTAGAGATTAAAGCACCCCCTAATAAAATGTCTCTAATAAGCTGAAGATGAGGGATAGTTATATATTATCACAGCCTCAATTTATAGGTCAAATATGAAACATAGGTAACTTCTTTTGTTATTTTACTAAATAGGAATGATTTGACTTTGTTTCCAAAATAATATGAATGATTTAATATATAGAACAACTTGATCTTATAAAATATGATTTGATTTTGTTTACAAAATAATATGAATGATTTAATATATAGAACAACTTGATCTAATAAAATAAGATTTGATTTTATACAATTTATTTTGATATATATATATATATATATATATATATATATATATATATATATATATATATATATATATAAAGCAGAGTTTTGGAAGGTTTGATAAAAGATTTCCAATATATACTGGGACAGCTCGCTCCTTTAGAGGTTCTCTCTCTTAGGATTTTCTTTTTCGTTTTCAGGGCTTGCAAGATCGAACTTCGCAAATTGTTCAGAATTTTGAAGCTGAAAGTATTTTTGTACGATCGTTATTCCAAAGGCATGACTTACGTGCATGGGGAAAATGTGAGCTCAAGTATAAATTAGGGTTCACATGTGACCTGAAAGAATGAAATGAATGACGGAAAAGACGGAAGTAAATATGTGAAACCCGAGAGAAGCCTCCACGTGTCCCGATGCAAAAGACTTGTGAAGATGACTCATTTTAGGAATTGATTGAGGGATTGGATTGGTGGCTAGAAGGGCAAGATGATCTGGGCATTACTCTGATAACTAAGGCTATTTCTGGAATTTTCTTAAAGTCATGTGCTTGGCACATGACCACTCCCCAGAAAACCCTATAAATACACCTTCCATTCCATTGGGAAGGGAGCTCTTTTTGGACTTTGAACTTTGGACTTGGGACCTCTCTTCGGACTTTTGGAGGACTTGAAGACTCTCAACCTGAAGCACTTATGAAGGCTCTCTGGATTATTGCTACCCTAACAAGATTCTCAGATCCTAAGAGTTCTATCACATGTCATTGGAATAATAGCTCACATGTTCTTCTCCCCTCTTCAATTCATCATTCAATTCCGTAATCTTTGTGAATTTCTCTCATTCTTAGCCAACACGAAACCCTAACCCTAGCAAGGTACGTTTTCCTTGCTCACGAATAATTCACAAGGAATACTCTGTTTTATATATTAACTCTGTTGTTCTTAATACACATAAGAGGTAGTCTATATATACATGTATGGTAACGATAATATCTAGAATCAAGGGATGTACATGATCCCTTAAGCTATGGTTAGGTAATTGACAGGAGTGTAGATTTGTAGGAGATAATTAAGGGATTCCAAATAATGTCCTAACTAATAGCTAATTGCTAGCTGGTGTTAATATTCCCCTGCAAGCGAAAGGGTATCCGTGGAAATACTTTGAGCTTGGATCGGTTGTGCGAGAAGCAGCTGGGTGGTAGAGGTTTTGTTAGAGCATCGGCAACATTATCTTTGGAAGAGACAAACTGGATAGAAATTTGTTTGGCAGCAACCATTTCACGGACAAAGTGATAGTCTATCTCAATGTGTTTTGTACGCGCGTGAAAAATAGGATTTGAAGCAAGATAGGAGGCGCCAAGATTATCACACCATAACACAGGAGGATGATGAAGAGGCAGTCGTAATTCCTGGAGCAGCGAAAAAAACCATTTTAGGTCAGCAGCAACATCAACAATGGCTTTATACTCAGATTCGGTGGAGGAGCGTGCAACTGTGCGTTGCTTGCGCGAAACCCAGGAGATAAAGTTGCAGCCTAGGAAAATCGTATTGCCAGCAGTGGACTTCCGATCATTGATGTCCCCTGCCCAGTCAGCATCGGTAAAGGCATGAAGGGTGTGGGTGGCGCCAGCTGAGAGGAATAAGCCATGGGACATGGTGCCTTGTAAATATCGTAAAATCCATTTTACAGCAGCCCAATGAGCATCCATTGGTTTATGCATGAACTGGCATACTTTATTAACAGCAAAAGAGATGTCGGGCCGAGTAAGACTTAGATATTGAAGAGAGTCTACAATTTGCCGGTAGAGAGTAGGATTGTCAAACAAGGTGCCTGAGGAGGTGGAGAACTTGGCGGAAGAAATAGGAGTGGACTGGGGTTTACTGGTGGACATAGAGGCACGTTGTAGAATATTTTTGGTGTATTGTTTCTGAGAAAGGAGAAGGCCAGCTGTAGTGCGTTCAACTTCAACCCCCAGAAAATAGTGCAATGGTCCTATGTCCTTGAGGGAGAATTCAGCACCAAGATCAAGAATCAGCCTCGAAAGAGATTTATCTGAATTACCTGTAATTAAAATGTCGTCAACAAAGACAAGAACAAATAGGTAAGTAGAAGAATCATTATAGATAAATAAGGAGGTGTCATTGCGGGACTGAGTGAAATTATGAGTTAGAAGAAAAGTTGAGAGACGGGAAAACCAGGCCTTGGGTGCCTGTTTTAGTCCATAAAGGGACCATTGTAGTTTGTACACGAAATCCGAATGTGTTAAATCACTAAACCCTTGCGGTTGCTGCATATAGACAGGTTCTGCTAAAAAACCATTTAGAAAAACATTATTTACATCAAGTTGGCGAATGGACCATTATCTTGTAATTGCCAAGGATAAAATTAGGCGGATGTTTGTTGGTTTAATAACTGGACTGAAGGTGTCGAAGTAGTCAATCCCAGGTTGTTGGTGAAAGACTTTTGCAACGAGGCGGGCCTTGTATCGGGCAATAGAACCTTCAGCATGGGTCTTGATACGAAAGACCCACTTGTTACCAATAATATTCATGAGAGGAGATTTGGGGAAAAGTGTCCAAGTTTGGTTTTTGTAAAGAGCAGTGAGTTCGTCTAGCATGGCTTGACGCTAAACCGGGATATTGTTTGCTGCGTAGAAGGAGGTGGGCTCGGTTGTGAACACGGCGGCAGTATTGGCTTGATGACGACTGCGGAGAACCATGTGATGGATGTTGTGTGAAGGACCTGTGTTGGTAACCGGTAGAGGGGGAGGAGTGGTGGAAGATGAGGTATGGTTTGATGAGGAAGGGGGGATGGGTAGGGGGAAATGGTCACTTTGGAGATACCCCGTAAGCAGTAGCGATGTCAGGGACGAGGGGCCAAGGCAGAGGGTGTTGAAGGGAAAGTCCAGACTGGGTAGAGAGTGCATTCGAGAGAGAAGTAGTGCGAGCATAGATGTCGCGTAAGCTGGCAGTCTGAACGTGTGGGAAAGTGGAAGGTGGGTGTATAAAAGAAGGAGTGGTTGTGAGATTTTCGTGTGACTCAGATGGTAAAGAAGTGGGAAATTTGGCCGAAAAGGAGGCGGGCGGTGGGAGTGGACTGGACAGACGGACGTGGTTGTGCGAAGAGGAGAACACCTGCAGTGGTATAGGGGTAATATGACCCATGGTGGACTAGGAGTAGCAGATTTGAAGGGAGTTAGAGGGTGGAGAACAAGGAGTAAGGGACGGAAGGTTGTGGCTTAGAGAAGGGAAATTGACGCTCGGCATATTTTACATAGCGGGCTTGATATAGTTTTTATGAATTTGGTTCGAACCAGTAGTAGCCTAAGTGAGTAACACTATAACCTAAAAAAATACATGGAAGGGAGCGGTAATCTAGTTTGTTTGGATTATACGGCCTTAAGTAAGGAAAACATAAGCAACCAAATATTTTCAAAAAATTATAGTTTGGTGGTGTGGAAAATAATTTATGAAAAGGAGAGAAATTATGGTTAGCTGGAGAAGGCATGCGATTAATAAGATAAGTTGTACATTCAAAGGCAAAGTCCCAAAAAATCCCTGGTACGGAGGTGTGAGCCAATAAGGTGAGGCCAGTTTCAACGACATGACGGTGACGTCTTTCAACAAGGCCATTTTGAATCGAAGTGTGGGGACAGGAAAGACGATGGATGATACCATTATTAGAAAAATGTGATTTAAGTGGTAAAAAGTCCTTTGCACCGTCAGTTTGGAAAATTAAAAAGGCGTTCTACCATGGATTGAAAATGCAAAAATGTAGAGGCTACCTCACTACGTAGTTTAATAAAATAGATCCATGAGAATTTTGTATACGCATCAACAAAAAGAATATAGTATTTATTTCCACGTAGGGAAGACAAGGGAGCAGGGCCCCAAACATCACATACTATTAATTCAAGAACATTGTGTGCAGAAAAGGAGCTACTGTGAAGAGGAAATTTGCAGGGCTTGCCCATGTGACATGCCGTGCACACAGGATTGGTTTTAGTAGAAGACACACTTAACCTATTTTTAGAGATGAGCTGACGAAGGACACGATCATGAGGATGGCCCAGGCGACGATGCCAATTAGATAAGGAGACCCGGGAAGTAGAAAGAGCGGTGAAGGGGGGTGTAGCTGCCAAGGTGTAGAGGCCGTCCTTAGTTGGTCCGCTGAAAAGAGTGCATTTGGTGACGGGATCCTTCACACGAAAATAGGACGAGTGAAATTCAAAAAAGACGTTATTGTCGTGACAAAACTTATTGACAGAGAGTAAACGTTTTGAAGCAGAAGGAACATGCAAGATTGGAGAAAGTTGGAAATTTTGATTGTTATAATTGAAATTGGTGGAACAGATATTAGTTATAGGAGCAAGGTTACCGTTGGCAACTTGAAGATGATCAGAGCCGGTATATTCATCCACATGATTGATACCTGCTAAGTCGGGAGTAATATGGTGGTTAGCCCCTGTATCGGGGTACCAGTTGAGAGAGGATAGGGATGGCAAACTGGTGGTAGAGGGGTTGTGTGTGGGAGCAACAAAGTGAGCAGCAGGAGAGGGATGACTAGGAGGTGGTCCAAGGAGCCCATCAGACGTGTATGTTGGAGGACGAAAGTAACAATGGTATGAGTTGTGATTAGAGCCACCACAGAATATACACCTTGCACGTTGGAAGGAGAACTGGGAGGTGGGTGGTCGAAAGTTGCCTCGTCCGCAAGTTCCCCGACCGCGACCACAGTGAGTGTGGAAGCGAGGAGCAGGAGTGGGGAAGTGCTAAACTGTATTGGCCGATGGTGGTGGAGTGAGAGACGAGTCAACTAAGAGAGACGGTTCGGTGAGAAACTCATGGCTGAGACATTTGCTAAGGAGCACCGAGAAGGGCAAAGGGTGATCAAGCATAGATAAGGCTGATTTTAGAGACGTAAATTCGGCACGAAGGCCCTTTAACACAGCAACCATGAAGTCAGACTGGGAGATGGGTTAGGCAGAGGCTGCTAGCTCATCGGAAATGCGTTTCAGACGAAGGAGGAAGGTAGTCAGGGATTCATCATGTTTTTGGGGAGAGTGAAGTTCTATAGATAGGTGTAACATACGGGTATTAGAGGGACTAGCAAACGCAGCAAATAGAGCAGTCCAGATTTCGACAGAGGAGGTGAGTCCAATAACAAGAGGTATCACATCTTCACTAAGGGAGGAAATAAGGAGACTCCTAAGTAATTTATCCTGTGCATCCCAGAATTGTGCCGTTGGATTGACAGATGAGGAGGTAGCAGAGTCGGTCGAGGAAGGGCTAGGTGGGAGAAAGGATGGAGGCCGGGCAAACTCACCGGTAACATAACCAAACAATTGTTGGCCCTGCAGGTATGGACTGATTTGTGTATGCCAGAGAAGATAGTTGGAGGGGGTTAATTTTAAGTTGATATAATGATGAGCTTGAGAGAGGAGGACAGATGGTGAAGGAGAGTTGGGGATGATTGTAGAAGAGATAGAACCGGAAGCCATGGATGACATGTGGAAAGAAAAGAAAGAAGGGGTGTTGACCGAGAATGGCTTTGATACCAAAATAATTCACAAGGAATACTCTGTTTTATATATTAACTCTATTGTTCTTAATACACATAAGAGATAGTCTATATATACATGTATGGTAACGGTAATATCTAGAATTAAGGGATGTACATGATCCCTTAAGCTATGGTTAGGTAATTGACAGGAGTGTAGATTTGTAGGAGATAATTAAGGGATTCCAAATAATGTCCTAACTAATAGCTAATTGGTAGCTGGTGTTAATACTCACAACCACGTAAACTATCTAATTACATACAATGTCGACCTTAAAATTAATTTTCGGTGGAAATTGACCATAGTACTCATTTTACAGCAACTCATTTAACTCCCAAATCAGTCTCATGTTGAATTTCTTAAAATAATATTAGAAGAATATTTTCAACAAAGAATATTGCGGTTTTACATAGCTTTGAAATTGAAAGTGGAAAGCAGACATCAATTGTAGGCCAAGATGACGAGCCAAGGTGGTTTGTTTTTTTGGGTTTTTTTTTGTTTTGTTTTGGGGGTGGGGGTGGGAGGAAAATTGTGATAAACATTTTTTTCTATTATATATATATATATATATATATATTATTTTTAATTAATAATAGAATATTCTTTTTATACAATTATATGTATACAAATATAGTTATATAAATTTTTAAACACATTTTAAGTTTTATAAATATTTTTTAAATTGATCATAATCATTTCAACAAATAAGTATATTAAATTTTTTTTCTTATATACATTATATGGAAATTGTAAGTTGTAAATTATTAATGCAAATTGAATTTAGAAGTATTTTAATTTGGGTTAATTGTATTTAGAACAATTTAAAATTTTTGACGAGGTCGAACCGTATCTAAATATGGTCAAATCGTATAAAACCAATTGGGTAGGGCCGTAGGGTTGTCGCGGGAGGATCGGTATTCCTACAAATTTTCGTCGGAAAATGATTTTGGGATCCACATTGTATTGGATTAGGTAATTTATGTAGTAATTTGTAAGCCCAATTACTTCGGGAGCCAAATTATGAATTTGATGATATATACTTGGTGTAAAAGAAGTGTATTCAATTAACCCTATTATATAATAAACCTAGTTAATTATTTCAAAGCCATTATATCTTCTTTTCTTCTTTTTAGCAAGTCGTACCAATTCATCTTTAATTGCCAATATATTTGAATTTTTTTTTGGGTTTGTGCAATCATATGATATCGAAATTAGGGTCCAACCTTGACCTAAATTTTAATGAACAATCAAATATAATGGATGCTCATAAGAAAACTCACTAGCTCTGCCTTTCAAGAAATCAAATTTGTTGTCTATTTTCTGTCCCATCTATTGTTTTTGTACACCAGAATTAGACTTGTACGTCTTTGCTGTCATATTGTTTTTGTTGACCTTGCAGAAGGCAGTTATATGGGAGAGAAAGAGTGGTATTTCTTTTGCAGAAAAGGAAGAAAGTACAGGAATAGCGTAAGACCCAACAGAGTCACTGGATTTGGATTCTGGAAAGCCACCGGCATTGACAAACCGATATACTCCGAAGGCCGCCGCGATTGCTGCATTGGTTTGAAGAAATCTTTGGTTTACTACCGCGGAAGTGCTGGCAAAGGCACCAAAACTGATTGGATGATGCATGAATTTCGTCTTCCTCCGCCTGATTATCATCACAACAACACCCCCAAAAACATCCATTTTAATGATGACCTTCAAGAAGCTGTAAGAAACTAAACTTTTCCATGTTAATTTATCTAAGTTTTATGATATTTTTTTTCATAATAAAATGAACTCCATTTTATCATAAATAGTTATAAAATCACTAGAATATAGAAGAAGGAAGATTATACCCTATTGTTGGCATTCCACAAACAACAACATATTATCTTGTGCATTGCATGTTGTACCGGACTCAAAAAAAAAAAGTTTTACCTCCCGCGGATAGATTACATTTTTGTAGTCTCATTCTTTGTTGAATTCAAATCTCTTGTCCCATCCCTGTATTATCCTCTATCACATCCCATGCATATATCGATGCAGTGGGGAATTTTTGTTATACAGGTATAGGGTAGGATAAATATGTAAATTAATAAATTTAAAGGGGCATATTAATTGAAGTGTTAAATTTGGAGGGGCCAAAAAATATTCATAAACCAATTTTAAATACTAGTACAAAAATTTTCTTAGTTTTAAAGTTTGATGAAATTTTAGAAGTATTTTTTTTTTATAGTTTTTTGTTTTTAATGTTCATCAGCGTGTGAACTGTGAAGGATTGCTTGATTTTTTTTGTTATTAATTTGGTTGACGGTGGTTACTATTTGTTTGGTCTGATTGGATTTTTGTTTTTGGTTATTTGATCTTCAATTGAAAATGGGATCAATTTGGTTGGTATGTAGTTTCTGTTTTTTATTGTGCATGATAGCTTATAATGATTTTGCCTTATTTTATAATGGGAAATGAAAAATAAAATATAACTATGAGCATTTAGCAACCCCTCATTTCTAGTTATTATAATTAATTACTTTATTTTCATGCATCTAACTAATGGACCATGCATAATTTTTAGTGTTCTGAGTATAAATTTTGGATGATTTGTTTCTCTTATTTTAAGTAAAACTTATTTGAAACTTATAAAAAGATATCAAAACTAGTTTATACTTTAAAATTAATTCATGTTTTGTTTGAATATAGAAAACAAATTTGGTTTGAGAGTTTGAGCATTTGGAGAATCATTCAAATTGAACTATGACAAGTAACCGAAATAAATTTCTAAATTGCATCTAAATATTTTTTATTTGAAATTCTTTTTTTAGTTTAGATTATGAATATTTTTTGCAATTATTATTATGATTACTTAATATTATGATTAGTTCAAGTTTTCTTTATTTAACTTCAACCAAAATAGTAAATAAAATCCACCTCTGCTGGAAAAAAAATATCTGGATCTGCTCCTTTGTCGATGACTGATAATATTTATAAAGATTTGATATTTTCTAATGGGAAAATAATGTTTTTACATGATCTCTCACATGAATAGTGAGTAGACTTTACATCTATGTGATCCGAGATACTAGTGTGAGAATATTATTTTTTTCATATGAAAATATTAATTTTCTACTTATATATTTAAGATGTTAATTATAAACAAGAAACTAAAAACTAAATTACACCTGTCAACAATACATAACTTACATATATAACATAGGATAGGAATGTGAATGAGACATGAGATTTGGACTTTCTCTATATATCTCATCTACTATTTCACTCCTTGTATTACTACCAACTAATTTTATCTATTAACCTACAATTAACTTTATAAATAAATAAACATTACATAGAGAGCTATACATGCATGTAATGAGACAATAGATCTATCAGACTAAACATTTGCACTCCCCTCAGACCCCATAACATAATATCATGTGATTATCCCACCCACCACCAAAATGTAACATAATATTGAACCTTATATATATATATGTATGCTTAATATAATTTTCCAGGAAGTATGGACACTATGTCGAATTCTGAAGCGAAACACATCACAAAGAAAGTGCATGGCAAACTGGAGGGACATTTCAACTAGCAAAAGAAATAATCCAACACTTGATGCCAGCTCCAAACCATGCAGTGCGGAATCTGATAACCTACAAGGTTACAATATTAGTTTCACAAGTACTACTAGCCCAATTCACATTAGGCAGAATAATGAACATAAGCCAGCTGCAATATACTTTTCCAATCATGTGAATGAACTCAACCAGTTGGCATGACCTCAATATCTCAAGCTCCATCAAGTGTTATATCATCATACTCTAATTTTTCTAGTCCAGAAGTGAGCAAATTCGGGCGGTATGGGGAGTGGGATGAACTCAGATCTATAATGGAGTTTGCTAATGATCCTTTCTAATTCTGAAAAAGTTACCACTAGTACTGATTGTAAAATTTATAAATACTGTACTAAGTTCAAGATTAGGGTTTTTATTTGGTTGTGGCATATGCATACATATTCTCTATATATGTAGAATGATAGTTCTGTACCTAAGAAGATGATACGTTTTAATTTGGCCAACCCCTTTATTAAGATTTGATCTATATATTAGCAAGTTATTTTATATGGTTTAAGCAGTATTTTGTATGCCCTTATGTTAATTATTTTACATGTACCGCAATATATATATATATATATATATATATATATATATATATATATATATGATAATGATCTATATTTAAAGTTGATAGAAGTTTTTATTATCCAACTCATCTCTGACAGTTTAAAAACAGATCGAATGACCTAAGATTTATCTCGTCTGCAAAATAGTTGTGTCAATGGGATATTACATCCGTACAATTATTATGTGGATGAGAACCCAGAAATTATATCTCATCCGCACAACTGTTGGGCGGATAAGGTTCACCATCTGTATAACAATTATGTGGATGAAAATAATTACAATTTTTAGATCACAAAAATGAATGGTGGAATCTGTATTTGATGGATGAGACTCTCATCCAACTTTAACAATTGATCAATCCTATATATATATATATATATATATATATATATATATATATATATAAGGGGTTTGTAGACTCGCGGAGGCAGAGAATTGTTGTGTGTTAAAGTATGTCTAGTATAATAATGATTTGGGTCATTTTTTTTTTTTCTAAATTCAACTCTTGGACTAGATTTAAAGTTAGATAGATTGATATCTTTATATAGTACTAGACTTGGACTCATTCTATAAATTTAAGGATCAATTACATATTCTATTATATTTTTTAAAATTATTACAACAATAGTGCACTCATAAAATATTTATACAATTAATACACTTTCCATATTTATTTATAATATTAGTGCAATTAAGATTCCTTAATTTAGGGAATTAGTATGCAATTAGGATTCCTTAATTTAGGTGATTAGTATTGATTTACTTATTAAATTAAGTAAATAATAAGTAAACTCCTCTTCCTCTTCCTTTCTCTCTCTCAGAAATATAAACTCAGTCTCCATTGTTACAAACTCTTCTCGCTCTTTCTCCTCCCTCATCCGTCGTCCGCTGTCGTGCCGCCAACCCTCGGGTTGGATCGAAGGAGAGATAGTCATGTGACAGAGAGAGCTACCTGACCAACGAAGATGGCGCGATTCCCCTTCCGATGGCCTATATATCCGGACACCTCACCGATGTCTGCTAAAGAGATTGATCGATGGCACTATTATTCTCGCCTTCCGCTGCCGCCTCCACCTCCACCTCCTCCTCTGTCGCTTCCATTATGACCGCCTCCTCCTTCGCCTCCTAATTTTTTTTTTTCATAGTGCAGTTGGTAGCCAAACCTCCATACCGAGGTAAGCTATTCAGTTTTATTAGGTTGCCAATTTATTTTGAATGTGATGCAGTTGGTAATCAAACTTTCATATCAAGGTAACCTATTCAGTTTTATTAGGTTACCAATTTTATTTTGATTGTGATGCAGTTGGTAGTCAAACCTTCATGCAGTTGGTTGTCAAACCTTCAGATAAAGGTAATCAATTCAGTTTTATTATGTTACAAAATTATTTTGAATGTGATGCAGTTGGTAGCCAAACCTTCATACAAAGGTAACCATTTTAGTTTTTGTTGGTAACCAAATCGTTAAAAAAAATCATAACAGTAACTCAGGTACTTCCGGAGATTTACGGCGGAAGAGGAGGATGATGAATGGGAAGAGATGGCGATGTAACGACGGCGCAACCAAGGACTTCTGGAGATTCGCGGCGGAGGATGATGATGAAGGGGAAGAGAGAGGAGGCGGTGATGAAGATAATGAGCGGTGAGGGAGATGAAGATTAGGATGAAGAAGATATTTTTTTTTGTTTTTTCCTCCTTTTATTTTGAATTTGAATTTATTTTTGTTGTTAGATCCCAAATATTTGAATTTGAATTATTAATTATAGCAGTTATTTCTCCTTGATTTTAGGTTTCCTTATTAATGTGAATTGTACTATTTTTGTAATATGGGTCCTAATTACTCTTTTTATAATTATTTTGTGCATGTACTAATGGTGTAATTACTTTCTAATTGTTGTATATTTCTGTAAAGAACCCAATTTAATATGGTATTAAAGTGGGTCTATTTTTGGGCTACCTAAGCGCTCTTATTGTCTCTCATTAATCTTACCCCAGTCCACTTCTTAAAGATCAAAGTTACACATTTATTAACTAGGGGCAAAGGTCCAAAAATACCCTTGGTGTTTTTTTCGATGTCTCACTTACACACTAAACTATTATTTTTCAAAAGTATGCTAAACGTTAGAAAACCCAGCTCAATTATGCCCCTCCCGTTAACAGACATACTAGCTAGACAAACAGATGTTAAGTTATTTTTGATGTGGCTGACATGTGTCAAAAATAAAAATTAATAAAAAAAAATCTTTCTTCTTTCTTCTTCCTCTTTTCTCTCTCTCATCTCCTTCCTCCATTTTCTTCACTTCTCAAATCTCTAATACCTACCCAATGATTTTGTCATCCAAAGCCAAACATCACCCGAATACAATGAAAATAGAACTCAAATTCAGGCCACAAAGGCCTTGTGTAATCATAATTTTGGGATTGGATTAAATATATTGTCCTTGTTCTGATCATACTCTGTTTTTGATAAAAAAAAAAAATAGAGGAGAAAAAGCAATTTGTAGCACAGAGTGTATATACACCCACATAATGATGGATGAGAGGATGGAAAAGTATTTTAGCTCTAAAGCTTCAAGATCTGCTATTACTGCATGCTAATATTTCAAATTCTCAAAAATCAACACACTAACAAAACCAAAATGATGTAGCAATTTACAAGTGCAAACATAGTAAAACCCTTCGTTTGTGCTTGTGTGTTCAGTTTACATACATATAGATTAAAACCCCAAATTATCAAATCAACCCAAACATAAAACATACAATTATAAACCTCAAGTAGATATCAATCATCATAGTCCAAAAGAACAAACACCAAAGAATGTATTTGGTAATTGAAATCGCACACAAATCTCAAACCCTAAGTTATTCAACTAAAATTCTCACATAAAATCCAATCACTAGCACATATCCACTTTTACAACAAAACTTGAAAAGAACATCAGATCTACATGCATATTAAATGGAAGATGTATAACAATAACTTATAACAGATGAGAGGTGGGAAAAGGAAGAAAAGCAAGAGGCCAGAATTTCCCCTGAGAAGATCGTTGATGGGAGAGTAGATGACAGTGACGGAGGAGACGACGGTGGTGAGAATCATCTAGGCGGCCAAAATATCGTACACCTTGCGGATATTTTTTTGATTGCAAGATTTTATTTCACAACTCTGTTTCAATAGCTATTAAAGCTGCTGGAAGAACTGTGAATCCAGTGAACGGAGCCGTACGGATCGTAATCAATTTGTATTGGGAGGAGAGAGAAAGTGAAGATGAGTTTGATTACAGAAAAAAAGGAGAAGAAAAGAATAAAAAAATTATTTTTACTACGTGTTAGTTGATTTTAACATCAGTTGTCTAGCTGACATGTCTGTTAATGGGAGGAACATAGTTGAGCTGGGTTTTGTAACGTTAAGCGTACTTTTCGAAGAAAAAAAAATAGTTCAGGGTGTAAGTAGGACATTGGGAAAAACGTCAAGGGTATTTTTGAATATTTGCCCTATTAACTTAGTATCTATTTCTGATCAATTGGGTCAAAAAGTTGTCTATGCTTTACTAGCTAGCTTTTCAAAGGGCATAATGTCATTCTTCTTTGGCATTGTCTTGTGTGATTCTATATTAAATCATGTACACCTACAACCCACAATACATTGAGTTTTACATGAGGAGAAGTTTTAAAGTACTATATCTAAGTATAATAATGACTACGAGTTACGGTACTATTTACGAATATGAGTTATTATAATGAGTTACTATCCACGAGTTACTATTCACGAGTTACTATTCATGACAAAATTGTTTTCTTTTTTTGACCAAATTATCGTTGATTTATGAATCTTAGTCTTGAAATTAAATTCATGTTTTGATCATATTATTTTTATTATCATATATAACATTTTTATAATCCTGGTGATGAAATTTCTCTTTGACTTAAGTATAAAGATGGGTAGATTATTGGTATGATCGTGACTATGGGTTCTCTTTGGCCAGTAGTGCAAAGATGAATTGTTGACTGATATGATCATGACCATTGAATTTATAATTGAATATATTTAGCTTAAGTGTAAATGTGAATTGATCAACATGGTTATAATTATTGTTTATATAAATTTTAAAATGATTATATATATCTTTGAGATATTAATATCTTTGACCCGTAGTGCAAAGATAACCTGTTGTTGAATAGCTTCTGTGACGCCCCCAAAATTAGGTATACATCACCCATTTTGAGTCGCCAGATACATCGTACAGAATTCAAATACAACTTAATAATACAATTGTCGTGTACAATACGACAAAACATAAACTGTGAGTTTGAATACAAATATTGTCTACTAGAGAGTATACAAACTCAAAAGGAGTTCTCATTACAATCATTGTCACACTATTTAACAGAATAATGAGGACTACTAATACTATCATCCGTCCATCACCCGCTCCTCGACTCTCGCCCAAGCTATATTCTCATTTTCAAGAGAACGGTGAAAGAAAGGGTGAGCTCAACTAGCCCAAAGAAGAAATATTATGACTAAGATAATGCATAATAAATTATCATTAGCCTTCAACGTTGTTAAATCGATAAAATATAATAAACATCAAGTTTAATCTAGCGTGAACAAGCAATCCATTAGAAAGAGTCAAGTAGAGAATAAAATCTACTATCTTCTATGATTTAAAAGGTTTTTCATGACTTTTATCACGAGACTCGACTTAATAAATAATCCACATCATCGAATCACCCTCGCACTATGGCAAGGATATTCTTTAGTATCACAACCACAAATTATCCATGACTACGTACCAAGGACATTCGTGTATTCATTAATGGTCATGATCATGCCAACAACTCGTCCATCAATGTACTACGGCCAATGATAACTTTACCACATCATTTGTAACATTACGGCATGATTACACCAATAATCCTCGGTCATAATCATACCAAGTCCATCTATGCACCACAAAGCCACAGATGACTTTCAACATAATATAAACATGAGGATGATGACAATGATATAAGAATTCAATAAAACAAGTTCAAGAATTAATTTATCTAGAACTAATAACGTCCAAATTGTCAACATGATACCGCTTGTAGAGTAAAATTCAAGAATGCTCAGAAGAATATTTCCATGAAAAGATACTAGATGAAGCACAAATATCAAAGATATTCCACTAATTTCATGGAGTATAGAAGTCCAAATTTTAACCAACTACGTATAATAAAGAATATAATAACAGAAGAATTTCACCAAGTATAGGGTAGCCCGCGTATATAGGTTATTCCAACAGAATAATAAATAATGGAATAACATAAGTTCTCTTCATGAATACAAAAGAAATAACACCCCTTACATTAGTAGGAGATTGAATCCGCAAGAAGTGTAGTAACATAATACTCTTCTTCTTTCTCTTATTCTCTCTATACTTTCTCTCTTTATAGCTTGAATGAATTAAGTGAAAAATAATGAAGAACTAGGCCTCTATTTATAGAAGATTTCTAGCTTAGCACTTGCAATGTAAAAAGGCAAGTGGCTTGACGACCGTGATGTGAAAAGAAAAGTGGTTTGACTTTGTAATGTGAAACACCAAGTGGTTTGACGCCTGTAATGTGAAACGACAATTGGTTCGACGCCTGTAATATGAAATGGCAAGTGGTTTGACGTCTGGTAAAGGTAATTACTATTGACGAAGGTAATTACTATTGACGAAGGTAATTATTATTGACAAAGGTAATTACTATTGACGAAGGTAATTACTATCGATTTAAGAGACTCTTAGATGTTGACATATGGCCCCCATAAAATAACCAAACTTACCACAAACGCCTTATAATAGACTCTTTATATACATCAAGGATTGAATAAATATTACCATAAATCATTTTATTTTAATCAACACATATTTAATCTTTCAACAATTATTAATCATTTATAACTTGTCGCCTCAATTATTGATTTAATAATATAACATATTATATGATGATACTGCGTGACAATAATTGAATCAATAATATAAGAGATATGATAAAGAATTATTGTAGCAATAATTGAGTATACCGAAAGTGACTTCTCACGTAAGATCAATAATCAATACTGTGTGCTACTATGCAACCAAAGGACATCGCACTTTTTTACTAAGGGTAGTTCAACAGCTTTTAACGGTAAACACCTCCACCGTTATTTTTATAGAAAGATAATTTTGTCATTTTCTAACTACGACAATACTTAGTTGTGGGGTCCACCAATGATTGTGCCGTGGTACGAATATTTCCCGACAAAAAGAATATTCCCCTACCAAACGAATATTTTATAACAAATTACTTACTTTGCAAAATTTATAAATATTACCCACAACTATAACATTATATCAAATTTACTCTATAATATTCAAAAATAATATTTATAGAAAATTCATATTTATTTATAAAAGTTGGGGTCTTAGAACCTCCCCTTCTTATGAAATTTCGCCCTCGAAATTAGGGGTACGCACTGTATGTCAAGAGGTAAGGATACCTTGATTTCATTTTTGATTCTAACTCCCAAGTCATTTCCTCAACATCGTGGTTTTTTCACAAAACTTTGACTTGAGGTATAACCTTAGCGTAGAATATGTTCCTTCTTATCCAAGATTTGAACAGAACCTCTTCATACATCAAATCTTTCGCTATTTAAATCTGGTTCTAACTCAATAATGTGGTTCGGGTCTTTCACATATTTACGTAACATGGATATGTGAAAATATTATGAACACGAGACATACTTGGCAGTAAAAGCGAGTCTATAGGCCACAGATTCCTACCGATCGAGGATTAAAAATGGGCCGATGAATCGAGGATTGAGTTTTCCTCTCTTTCCAAATCTCGTAACTCCTTTCCATAGAGCAACACGCAACAACACATGATCTCCTATATCGAATTCCACGTCCTTTCGATGAAGATCAGCATAACTCTTTTGTTGATCTTGTGAGGTTTTTATACGTTGTCGGATCGTTTGAATCTTTTTCGTAGTCATACGTACCAACTCTGGTCCCAACAATGTTATTTCACCCACCTCATCCCAGCATACTGGAGAACGACACTTTCTTCCATACAACGCTTCGAATGGAGCCATGCCAATACTTGCTTGATAACTGTTGTTGTAGGAAAACTCCACCAATGGTAAGAACTTGTCCCAACTTCCCTTGAAATCAAGGACACAAAGTCTTAATAGATCTTTAAGAGTTTGAATAGTCCTCTCCGACTGTCCGTCCGTCTGAGGATGATATGCCGAGCTAAATTGTAAGTCTGTGCCCATAGCTTTTTGCAAACTAACCCAAAATCGTGAAGTGAATCTTGGGTCTCAATTAGAAACTATGGATACTGGTATACCATGCAGTCTTATAATCTCGTTTATGTATATACGAGCAAGACGTTCAAGTGTATAAGTTTCTCGTATCGGTAAGAAATGAGCAGAATTGGTCAATCTATCAACAATGACCCAAATCGCATCTATGCCTTGAAAAACCTTATGAAGACCGGTAACGAAATCCATGGTAATGTGCTCCCACTTCCATTCTGGAATTTCAAGTTGTTGCAATGGACCTTTTGGTACTTGATGCTCCGCTTTAACTCGTTGACAAGTTAAACACCTTGAGATAAACAACGCTATCACTCTCTTCATATTGCTCCACCAAAATGTATGACGAATATCATGATACATTTTGGTACTCCCAGGATGGATTGCAAACGGTGTGTTGTGCGCCTCCATCATGATTTTATACTTTAAATTAGGGTCGTTAGGAACACAAAGTCCTGGAGTTGACTCAAGTATTCCTTTTTCATCGATTCTTGCTTCCTAAGATAGCACCTTCTTGCACTTTCTTCCTCATACGCATCACTTCCAGTGTCAGAATCTTGGCGACTTTAACTTTATCGATTAAAGTCAGTTCTACTCTTATATTCGTCATCATCACATGGGTCCCTGGAGTCTTTAACTCTATCTCCATCCTTTGCAAGTCATACAAAATGGGCCTTTGCATTGACAATATCGTACTCGTACTTGCATATGATCTTCTACTCACTGCGTCAACTACCACGTTCGCTTTTTTCAGGATGGTATTGGATGGTATGATCATAATCTTTCAATGATTCAAGCCATTGCCGTCGTTGTCGCATGTTGAGTTCCTTTTGAGTAAAGAAATATTTGAGGCTTTTTATGATCCGTAAAGATCTCCACCTTCTCCCCATACAAGTAATGCCTCCAAATTTTAAGTGCAAGAAGAAAACAAATGCTAACTCTAGATCATGAGTAGGATAATTCCTCTCATATTCTTTGAGTTGTCTTGAGGCATAGACTATGACTTTTCCCATATTGCATGAGAACACATCCCAACCCTTTTCCGAAGCATCATTGTAGATGACAAATCCTCCGAGCCGGATGGTATTGTCGTAACAGTGTCAAATCGACCTCTCTTGAGTTCTTGAAAACTCTTCTCACATTCTTCGCTCCAACCGAACTTTGTATCTTTCTGAGTCAGCTGAGTTAATGGAGTAGCAATTTGAGAAAATCCTTCCACGAATCTCCGATAATAACCAGCTAAGCCGAGAAAACTACGTGACTTTGATCCATCGATTTAGGTTGCTCCTCACTTTGAATTGCTTCAATCTTTCTTTGGGGTGTGAGATATTCCATGACTTGATACTACGTGCCCAAGGAATGCTACTTTCTCAAGCCAGAATTCACATTTCTTCAACTTGGCATAAAGCTTGTATTCATGAAGCTTTTGGAGTGTCAGCCTCAAGTGTTGCTCATGATCTTCACGACTTTTGGAATAAATAAGGATGTCATCAATAAAGACGACCACAAAGTGATCCAAATATTACTTGAATACTCGGTTCATCATATCCATAAAGGCAACATGAGCATTAGTCAATCCAAAGGACATGACTAGGAATTCATAATGCACGTACCGATTTCTGAAAGCCGTCTTTGGAATGTCATAGGTTCTAATCTTCAATTGGTGATATCCGGAACGAAGATCAATCTTTGAAAAGAATTTGGCTCCTTGCAACTGGTCAAACAGGTCATCAATACGTGGCAATGGATACCTATTTTTGATGGTGACATGATTCAACTCCCGATAATCTATACAAAGTCGCATACTCCCATCTTTCTTCTTCACGAATAGAACAGGAGCACCCCAAGGAGAAGTACTAGGACGAATAAATCCAATGTCTAACAATTCTTGCAGTTGGGTCTTTAACTCCTGAAGTTCAATAGGAGCCATTCGATATGGGGCTTTGGAAATGAGTTTTGTATCGGGTTCAAGGTCGATAAAAAATTCAATTTCATGCTCAGGGGGTAGGCCAGGAAGTTCTTTGGGGAATACGTCAGGAAATTTATTAACAATAGAAATATCGTTCAAAACTGACGTATTTTTGTTTAAATCTGTGACATGAGCTAAGAAAGCTTGACATCCGTTTTTCAATAAACGAATAGCTTTATGGCTTGAGATGACCGTGATTGATTTTAATGGTTTGGTCGCTTGAATTCGCATAATAGGTTGATTAGGAATATGAAAGCTAACAACCTTACGGAAATAATCAATTTTTGCATGATGAATAGTTAACCAATCAATCCCTAGAATCACGTCAAATGCAAGTATTTTCAATGAAATAAGATCGACAGGTAATGTGAGGGTACCAATTTGAACCAAACAAGACTTATAAATAGTGGATGTAATGAAGGTTTCTCCCAATGGAGTTTCCACAGATAAGTCAAAGTCTAATTTCTCCGAAGTCAAATTTAATCGATGAGCGCAAGTAGGAGAAATAAAAGAATGGGTAGAACCGGTATCAAATAAAGTATAGACTTCGTTAGAGTTTATGATAATCTTACCCGTGATGACCTCATTCGGGTTCCTTACTTTCTGGGTGGTCACAACAAACGCTCTCCCTTGCACTACCGGCTTTGACTTTTTTGGGACGGCCTTTGGTGCCTCCATCCTAGCTGAATTTGTCTTCGGTGAACGAAAAAATCGGGCTAAGTGACCTTCTCTTCCATAATTATAACATGCTTTGGACGGCATCGCATAATTTGGACTGATGTGTCCCTCCCCTCCGCATTTGAAGCATATAATAGGTGGTCTTTCTCCTTCCTTAACAACGGGTGCTGGTGCTGACGTCTTTCCATCATTGTTGAATCTCCTCTTCTTGAAATGTCCATTCTTACTATTTTGGCCCTGATTACCACCGAAGTGGTTACCATTTCTGGCCTATTGATTCCCTCCACGCTTGTTGTCACCGCTTCGATGACTGCTCTCGCTGGTATTATCATTTTGTCGGCTGCCCTCTTTTAGTTGCGTTGACTCGTTATCGCGCTCCACTAACTGAGCCCTATTTACAACATCTGAATATAAACACAGTTTATGAGAAATAAGATGTTGACGTATCTCCGGCTTCAAACCTCTTAAAAACATACGTGTCATTCTCTCGTCATTATCCACCAAGTGGGACGCAAACCGGTCATATTATTTTGTTCCAACTTGATAAACTCCACCTCCTTCATGTGACGAATACTTTCAAAAAAGTATTTGTCGTTGAACAGCTCTTGGAACTTCTCCCAAGACATCTTCAGTACGGCAGGTTGAGTACATTTTACGATTCCCACCAATAATCTGCCTCTCCGCGCAATATAAAGGCGGCAAAGGGAACCTTTTGCTCCTCGGAGCATCCCAAGACATCAAATATCTTGGTGATCTGCTTTATCCATGCTTCCACCATAAGTGGTTTTGGCTCTCCCTTAAACTCTGGTGGTCCCAGCTCCTTGAACTGTTTAGCGGTGACCGCCCGAGAGTTTCCAGTGTTTCCACCTGCATTTTGGACAGGAGCCGATCTCGCATGTTGTTGCATGAATTGCATAAAGCCCCTGAACATTTGATCATTCATAATTTGGTCAGTGTTGTTGTTTGCATGAGGATTGTCGCCTTCCTGATGCACATTATCCTGATTATTGATATGTGGTGAATCAAGCGGTCATTGTGCTCCATTACTATTCTCAAAATTCTCGGATGTCATTTTCGAGACATCGCCACAAAACAAAGGTTAATTGACATGTAACATATTATCCCTAAATTCAATGACCAATTAAATACCACATAAACTTAGGTAGGTCATACTAGCAAAGGAATTCCCCGTCTCTCCCTCCTAGTATTATTCTCACATCTTAGCCAGGATCATATCCTCAGGCTTTGATATCAACCGTGGACGCCCCAAAATTAGGTATACATCACCCATCTTGAGTCGCCAGATACATCGAATGTAATTCAAATACAACTTAATAATACAATTGTCGTGTGTACAATACGACAAAACATAAACTGTGAGTTTGAATACAAATATTGTCTACTAGAGAGTATACAAACTCAAAAGGAGTCCTCATTACAATTATTGTCACACTATTTAATGTAATAGTGAGGACTACTAATACTATCATCGGTCCATCACTCCGTTCCCCGACTCATCCCAAATTTATATTCTCATTTTCAAGAGAGAGCGGTGAAAGAAAGGGTGAGCTCAACTAGCCCAAGAAGAAATATTATGACTAAGATAATGCGTAATAAATTATCATTAGCCTTCAATGTTGTTAAAGCGATAAAATATAATAAACATCAAGTTTAATCTGCAGTAGAACAAGCAATCCATTAGAAGAGTCAAGTAGAGAATAAAATCTACTATCTTCTATGATTTAAAAAGTTTTCATGACTTTTATCATTTGAGACTCGACTTAATAAATAATCCACATCATCGAATCACCCCGCACTATGGCCAAGGATATTCTTTAGTATCACGACCACAAATTATCCATGCACTATAGCCGAGGACATTCATGTATTCATTAATGGTCATGATCATGCCAACAATCTGTCCATCATGCATGCACTACGGGCCAATGATAACTTTTATCACATCATTTGTAACATTACGGTCATGATTACACAATAATCCTCGGTCATAATCATACCAAGTCCATCTATGCACTACAGGCCACAGATGACTTTCAATATAATATAAACATGAGGATGATGACAATGATATAAGAATTCAATAAAACAAGTTCAAGAATTAATTTATCTATGAACTAATAACGTCCAAATTGTCAACATGATACTGCTTTGTAGAGTAAAATTCAAGAATGCTCAGAAGAATATTTCCATGAAAAGATACTAGATGAAGCGCAATATCAAAGATATTCCACTAATTTCATGGAGTATAGAAGTCCAAATTTTAACCAACTGAGTATAATAAAGAATATAATAACAGAAGAATTTTACCAAGTATATGGTAGCCCGCGTATATAGGTTATTCCAACAGAATAATAAATAATGGAATAACATAAGTTCTCTTCATGAATACAAAAGAAATAACACCCCTTACATTAGTAGGAGATTGAATACTGCAATAGTGTAGTAACATAATACTCTTCTTCTTTCTCTCTTATTCTCTCTATACTTTCTCTCTCTATAGCTTGAATGAATTCGTGAAAAATAATGAAGAACTAGGCCTCTATTTATAGAAGATTTCTAGCTTAGCACTTGCAATGTGAAAAGGCAAGTGGCTCGATTTAATGAGTGATGTGAAAAGAAAAGTGGTTTGACGCCTGTAATGTGAAACGACAATTGGTTCGACGCCTGTAATATGAAACAACAAGTGGTTTGACGTCTGGTAAAGGTAATTACTATTGACGAAGGTAATTACTATTGACGAAGGTAATTACTATTGACGAAGAGACTCTTAGATGATGACATATGGGCCTCCCATAAAATAACCAAACTTACCACAAACGTCTCATAATAGACTCTTTATATACATCAAGGATTGAATAAATATTACCACAAATCATTTTATTTTTAATCAACACATATTTAATCTTTCAACAATTATTAATCATTTATAACTTGTCGTCTCAATTATTTATTTAATAATATAACATATTATACAGATGATACTGTGACAATAATTGAATCAATAATATAAGAGATATGATGAAGCAATTACTGTAGCAATAATTGAGTATAGCTAAGCGACTTCTCACGTAAGCATCAATAATCAATACCGTGTGCTACTACGCAACCACGCCAGACATTATCGTGCTTTTACTACCTAGGGTAGTTCAACAGCTTTTAAACAGTAACACCTCCGCCGTTATTTTTATAGAAAGATAATTTTGTCGTTTTTCTAACTACGACAATACTTCCGTTATGGGGTCCATTAATGATTGTGCCGTCCGCATTTAATATTCCCCGACAAAAAGAATATTCCTCGATCAAACTAATATTTTATAACAACTTGCTTACTTTGCAAAATTTAGAAATATTACCCACAACTATAACATTATATCAAATTTACTTCATAATATTAAAAAATAATATTTATAGAAAATTCATCTTTATTTATAAAAGTTGGGGTCTTACAGCTTCGGCCAAGGGTGAAAAGATGAATTATTTTATGGCGTGATCATGACCATTGATAAAAACACAAATATCATTGGCCGTAGTGCATGGATAATTCGGTGATGTGGATTATTTATTGAGTTGAGTCTCAGCGATAAAATATTGATAATAAACTTTTAATTCGCAGAAGATAGTAGATATCATGCTCTACTTGACTCTTCTAAAATACAGTTGCATGTCTTGGCCCTGTAGTGAAAGGATGAATTGTTAATGAATATCTTTGGCCCGTAGTGCAAAGATGAATTTATTAGTATGATTATGAACAAGAACTGTGATTTGGTATAACCATGATCTTTGATGTTTCAGGTAAAGACATGTGATGAAAATTATCTTCGTCCTGGATGCGAAGAGTAATTTAGAACCACAATTATGATTATGAGTTATTCACATGATTGTGGACATGAATTGTTGATTGATGTTACAGGGATAAAACATTGTTGGTGGACTTTTAACATATAGAAGTTAATAGACTATATAGTCTATTGAACTCTTCTAATGGATTGCTCGTTTCGCTGCCACTATGGTTGAAAATTTTTATCATCTACCATATGTTCTAAATCTTTGATTTATTACTGACGAAGGCTATTGATAATTTAATTATCTTTAGTCATGATATTCTTTACTGGGCTAGTTGTGTTCACCCTTTTGCTTCACAATTCCTTTCTGTAATAAGAGTGTAGTCATTTGGGTTGAGCAGGTATGAGGAAATAAAACGATGGTCTATAGCTGTTGAGGTTTCCCCTAAAACAGTATGGAAATAATTTTATTGAGAATTTTAGATAAGTGTGTCGTATTTTATACATCATTTTAACCGTTGATTTTGGTGAACCGAATAGAGTGAGGTGAACCCAACTTTGGAAGGGTGTTTTGCCACTATCATACAAGATGTCTAATGACAGAAGACTTCGTGTTATCATAAGACAAGGTTGTGCACATCCACTTGTTGAGTATATCTACGAGCACTATCTATATAATCTTGGAGTTTGGTTGAAATATAATTCTTAATTGGAGACAATGGAGATAATTATATGTCAAGAGAAGACTCACCATTGGAAAGAATATGATAACAATCTTCTCGTTTTATTTTGGGGACTATTGAGTCAACCAAGGATAATTCTGTGGACATATGATATCTATTATAACTTAGACGTATGGTCTCCCATATACGAAGGTTTCCTTGAGCATTTTTCAAAGATTTTAATTTCTAAAACAGTTATTGACTGTACCTTTATGTAAGGTACCATTCTAAAGTGTTGTGGTCGAGGCACCATGAGAGTTACATATATTTGTATTAAAACTCACAGCTTATGTGTTGTTGTACTCTGCACGACAGTTCAACAGTTGTATAAATGAAGTTTGTATTTGATTTCTGTAGTGTGATATCTGGCGACTCAAAATGGGTGATGTATACCTATTTTATGGGCGTCACATTTGGGTTTGTGCCAATATCGTCAAAAATGTGGTTTTCCAAGTTGAAGACCCCGAGTCAATGGCTTGATGATGATGTGAGTTTTTCTGTTCTTTGAAATTATGTTTATTAGATTTGGTTACCTTATTTTATTATTTTGGTTACCAATTGTGTATGTTTTGGATACCTTTATTTTAAAGTTTTATTTCTCTTCTTTTATTTGTTTGACTGGTTGTTTTTCTGATTTTATTTTTGGTTCAGCATATCAACATCTGTTTGTATTACCTTCGTAAGTTTGCTAGGCACTCAAATAATGTTAAAATAAGGGTAACTACAACAGATTATTGGTTTCATGTCAAGTTGACAACTTTATATAGGGAATATTGTGAGAAGAATACTGATAAGAATATTCTGTTGGGAAATGGTGATGTTGGCGAGTATATTCATGGTTTTTTATGGATGTAAACACACCGTGGGTTGCTGTTGACTATGTTATGTTTCCCTTTCACATGACAGTTCCTGGTCATTGGTTTTTGCTGGTATTTGATGTTCATAGTAGAGTTTTAGTAGTTTACAATTCTCTACAATAGAATAGGAATATAATGCGAACAAATATTATGGATGTGTATGAGCCATATATTTTCATTCTACCCATAATATTGTCTATGTGCGATTTTTGGAAGAATAGGACTGATATTGATTTCAATAGTGAACCATATCGCACCAAAGGAGAACATGACATAATTGATCTTGAATTTACTAAGGGTTTACCCGAACAAGTTGACATGTAAGTTTACATTTTTTAATATATATTTTAGTATTCCATATATTGTGATGTTTGTTTTGATTTTCTTTATATCTTATTTTTTTTCAGTGACTGCGGAATGTTTACTATTTCTTTTTCGGAACATTTTCTTCACGAACAGATTTCTGAAATGCCAATTCCATTTCCAATCATTCAATACCGCAAGAAACTATGCGTAAACTTGTTCATTCATGCGACGAACAAGCAAGTAGGCAGCTATGAATCTGATTCAGAATACCCAGGCAGATTCGTCAGTGAAGACTAGTTTGGTTATGCATCCTGTTTTTTTGGACCTTTGATACCAATTGTTATGGTTATTGAATGTGAATTATTTTGTAAATATTATGATGATTGAATGATGTATTAATTTTTAGTAGTAGATGTATGATATAGTTTGGTTCACATTATTTTTTTTGCATACTATTTTATATATACAATTTATATTGTAAGTAATTTTTTATGGTATAGTTGGTTGCCAAATTTGCATATAAAGGTAACTATTTTAGTTGTTGTTGGTAACCAAAATGCCATTACAGTAAATTATAAAACAGTTTACAATTGATATCATGTTATTATTTTTTATGGTTCAGTTGGTTCCAAAACAAATGATACATGTATGATAATAATCGGATTTTGTATAACCAAATAGTTATAGTAATTTAAAAATCAATTAAACAATTCTCGATTATATTTAATTTAAAAATTAATTAAATAGTTATAGTAATTTAAAAATCAAGTAGATAGATTTTTTTTATGGTATAGTTGGTTGCCAAATTTGCATATAAAGGTAACTATTTTAGTTGTTGTTGGTAAACAAACTGCCATAACAGTAAATTATAAAACAGTTTACAATTTATATCATGTATTTGTTTTTTATGGTTTAGTTGGTTCCAAAACAGCCATACAAAAGTGATAATAATCAGTATTTGTGGGTAACCAAATAGTTATAGTAATTTAAAAATCAATTAAACAATTCTCGATTATATTTGTTAGTTCCCAGAGGGCACAATAGATCTAGAAGGGGGGGGGGTTGAATAGATCCTTTTTATTTCAAATACTTTTCTGGTTTATGATGTATTGTTCATATTAGAGTATATGACAAACATAAGAATCTTTTCAAGCATAGCGGAATAAGTAAAAGATTCCCCTTCATTGATATATTCATAATTATACATACAATGTTCATTGGGTTAGTTTAGTTGTAAGCAGTTAAAACATACATAACAGTTATAGCAGTTATAGACATAATGTAAATGACATAATGTAAAAGACACAAGAGGTTTTAAGTGGTTCGTAGACTCAAGCTCCTAATCCACTCTTTCGCTTTCAACTAGCGGGATTTCCACTAAGGAAGGGCAAGACCGAATCTCTATAATTCCTTGAGGCAAGCTGACCTTGGGACTTGATTCACTAAGAACTCTTCAAGGCGGCTGACCTTGGGACTCCTCTAGTTCCCTAGAACTCTTCAAAGCCTAAAGCTTGGAACTTCATTTAGTCCCTTTGGATGAGGACCCTTTGGCCTCGCTTTGTTTAGTCCCCTCGCATAAGGACCCTTTGGCTCTCGCTTCATTTAGTCCCTCGAACAAGGACCCCTCGAAGCCCCGGCTTCGTTGAGTTGTTTGTTTGTTGTTGTTGGAGTCGGTCTTTGATTTGCTAAGATGTCTTCATGCTCTGAACGTCTTATATCCTTAGCAGCTTGGCTTGATCATCCTTGAAGAGCAGTTGAGTGTTGCATGATGCTCAGCTTCTTAGGTTGCTCAACTCGCCGGATGACCCCTTGATGAACCGCTTTGAAGATAATTCTTCTTGGTACTTGATGATCGCATATGAGAGGCTTCTAAGATGATCGTAAGCTCTTCAGAAAGTACTTAGAAGCTTTCTCATGCTTGACACCAAGATGGATTTTGTGATCTCCTCTCGCTACTCGATGCCTTCTCATGATGGACTTGCTAAGATGACCGTAAGCTCTTCTCTATTGTACTTAGAGTCTTCCCATGATGGACATCCGGATGGCATGATGCTCTTTTCTTCTCAGCGATTGTAACACTCTTCAAGTAGTAGAACTCTCACTTCTACATAGTAGAACTCACACTTCTACTTCTTTCTTGATCTGACTTCTGAGTGTTCTTGGTGGATCGTAGAGTGAGCCTTCGGACTCACTATCACATGGTTTAGATCAGTCCACCTTCTCTCCAAAATTGACAACTCCAGCAACCTTGGATCTTTGAAGCTCTTTCTCATTTATACTTCTTCCCAATCCTTCCGTTGGAAAGTAACCATTGAAGGCTATTCAAATATCTTCACAGATCTCAAGTTGCTTGATGTAGACTACTTGATGTGACTTGTCATACTTTTTCTGACGCTGCAGTTCTACTGTTTCACCTACCCTGTCAGATGTATCACTTTTATGTCTTGGACAGGTCGAAGACTTTATCACCTCTTTCTGATTTCTCGATCAGAGGTTGTCCTATTGCATCGATGCTCTCAATAAGCACTTGTCCAAATATTACCCTTCAGATTGAACCGTTGCCAATGTCTCAGTCTTCAGGTATTTAAACTCTACGATTCTGATGCATGTCTTCAAGGACCTGATCGTAGTGTCTTGTTGATTAGTAGAGTTAACACTACGATCCTGAAGAGTGTTGCTTGGATCTTCACTGAAGAACACCTCTTCACTGTATTATGCAGTGCTTCAATACTTCATTTGCTTCGATCGTTCTCGACATCGATGGCCTAATTCCTTGCTCGTCCCCTTCAATATCAAGACACTTGATTTGTGGCGTATCCAAATTTTGCTTTCTCCGGTGATCTTCCGCTCACTTATCATCAATGAGTGACCTCGCATTTAATCACTTTAGCCTTGCTCTTCTGGTTGACCAAGATCTCGGTTCACTTTCCATCAGTCCTTCTTTGTTTGGCAAACACTACGATCTTGGTTACTTCCAAGGTCGTTGTCTTCATTCTCTTCTCGTCAAGAATCGCATTAGTGACTTTTCCTTAGTCATTCTTTGAAGTCTTCTTTGAATCATCTTGTGGAAGACTTCATCACGAATGGCCTTTCAACTCAATCTTGATCTTTGATTGGATTGTTGCTTAGTTCTCCGCTAGCCTGCATGTCATTCGTTGAGTGCTCTCTGGTTCCCCATCGTGGATTGCATCTTTGCGGTGCCAACCAGAGGCTTCGTACCTTTGGATATTCGGGAGTGCTCATTCATTGATTTGAGAACCGTATTCTGCTACGATCCCGACTTAGCATTGTGAGCACTTCTTTTGGAGTCCTAGTTACGACTCTACGATTCACTTGACTTGTCACGGCAGACACTACGATCCCGAGATCGATCTTGACACTCTACGATTTACGCCTTGTGCTTGTTGTCTTCATCGATCTTGCCCGACTACGATCTCTGCGATTCATTCAAATGGACTCTACGATCTCGTGAGTGTAGCCTACGATCCTTGTCTTGGCTTTGGCATCACTAGACTCTATGACTCGAGTGTAGTCTACATTTCATACTTGGCTTCAAAGAGATGGTCGCTCGGGCTTTGTAGACAAAGTCTCTACGATTTGAACATGACTTCCTCAAAGACACTACGATCCCGAGGAAGCTCTTCTCGACACACCACGATCCTTCTTCGCTTTCCCGGAAGTCTACGAACTCAGAGATCTCACTATCTTGCATACTCCTATTCTCGCCTCGATAGCTCCCAGAGTTGACTCGACTCTCCGCAGACTACGACTTTAGTGCGATTAACAAACGATCGCAGACAAGCTTATCTATTACAACATAAGATCAATCTAATATGCTTGATCTTTCTATATTTATAGTCCTTGTACATCATTTTTTTTTAAGGACTTCACAAAGCTGTTTTGCTTATGTAGGATCAACCTAACATATTTGATCAATTTATTCTAAGTCCTTGTACATATATTTATATTATCTATCAAAGGACTTTCTGACTTTTCTTCATGCAAGCATACTTGCATATTCATTCATATATATATATATATATATATATATATATATGTTAAATTACTAAATAACACTTTGATATACAAGAGAAGAAGAACAAGTGCGCATATAACACAATTAAATTACTAAATAAAAACAATTTTATTGATTAATACAAACTATTTACAAGATAGATAACTAAAATGGACTTACAAGATTACTGAAATAAGAACATTAGATGAAGGGGGGTTAAGTAGGCTAAAAAATGTAGAGAGGCTAAAGATTTGTCGAGAGAAGGATCTCTCGAGTCTTTCTAAGTCCGCTGAACCAAATGAATCCGATTTCCTTTTATAGAACAAGGAAACGAATTATAAGATTACTATTACAATAAGCGAGGTAAAATAAAAGTAAGAAACATTTTACTAAAGTAAAAGTACAAGTAAAAACATTTTACTAAAGTAAAAGGAAAAAGAATCGCTTTGATTGGAAAAGCAGGGCGTCTTCTTTTGACTAATGCGGCCGTGTGGACCGGGATGCTTGATCGAAAAGTCGCTTTGATGAAAAAAGTAAGATGTCACGACAATCTTTGCTGAGCAAGAAGTGATCGAGGTCGCCGGCTGAAAGGTCTCGAGGTCATTGCCGAAAAAGCTTGATGATTAAGGCCGTGAGTGAGTCAGTCTTGGTATCGGAAATAGAGAATCACATCTTTACTTTGATTGATTAGAGATGGGCTCAAGAAAATGGATCTTGAGCATCTGAAGAGCAATTGTGCCATAGGGGTCAGCTGGCGCCTTCATAATCGTAATCATGACTAGAATTATCTCTCCTGACCGGTGAGAAGAAGCTTTATCTAACTCTTCACGAATGGCGATCAAGTCTTAAATGAATAGCATCAAGAAGACGCTTAACTCGAATTAGAATAATCGAAACATCTGTGATCAAGCGGTGATGTAAGCGATTTTGCTAATTCATTGTTTTTGATTTTCTTGGAGGATCTGCAGATGCCGTAGTAATAAGCTATATTGACGTTAAGCTGGAGGAGGTATGAGAGAGAGAAGGCGGAATTCTTTTTGAACTTGGCCTACTATTCTCGTCCCACTCCAAATTTATCCCACCATTTAATTGAAAAACGGCGAGAGACACGAGAAATAGGAGAAAGAAAAGTCTCGAGTCAGTCACGATTCCTATGGACGATTTTGAGACCGAAAAATAAAGTGACTTCTTGAGTGGGAATTATATATTGCCATTTCAAAATCCAAGGGATTTTATATTTACTAAAATATAAGGAAGACTGGAATTTCCTCATATTTGGAATGATAGTTACTGTGATGACAAAAATGCTCTAATTGGGCAAGGAGAGGTTTAGGGAAAATGTCATGACTCAAACCGTACCTTGTCCACCAAAGAATGAACCATTTGGGGAATTGACTTTTAAATTTGTGGTCGAATCGAAAAAGAACCACGAGTGACTATGATCATCATTTTGATGAAGCATGATTTTATGCCAGGCTTCAATATAATCATAATAGCAAAAGGAACTAGATTGATTAGAAAGAGATCTGAGATCTGATGGATGACTACTCCAATCTGATGAATTAAGGACTTGTTTAATATACAATGAATGATAAAGGAGTTTTGATTTATCATCATTGGCATAGATTGGTTTTATGAAAACTGACTCTGTTTCAATAAGGATATCTCTATAATAAACAAGTGACTTATATGGAGTGAAGGGTAAAATGCCATCCAGAAGGAAAAATCTTTGGTCGCTAACCTGAATAGGGTCATTTTAGGTTTCATATTTAACTCAACATGAAATAAGTGATGATCATAAACACAAGATAATCGGACAATCGGATGACTAGGTTTTGACGAGTAAATGGAGCTCGACTAGCAAAAATATCAAATGGCTTTGGTTGACTAGAAGAATCGAGGAGTAGGGCTTGGGACCGTATCAAGCACACTCGAATTTATTATGTGTCTGGTGATTGGGTGAGGAACAACAGTTCCCTTTGGTTGATTAATGGTTGATTAATGGACCAAAGAGAGCTGGCCATGACTACGGTAGAAGATGAACCTCCTCGAACACTCATTTCTTTGTGATTGTACTCGTGTTAATAAATTCACGAGTGAGAAAAATGGGACCGAGTTATTCGCCTTTAATATATTCAATATCAAAATCAAAAATACTTAAAATTGCTTGCCATCTAGCTTAATGAATGCTTAGGCGACGTTTTCAACGTCTTTTTTCCGTAATAAATTTTCTTTGACTTACAATCTATTCTAACTAAGAATTTCGATTTAATAAATCTCTCTCGAATTTTTTAATACATAAAACTAGAGATAAAATCTCCTTTTTAATAGTAATTTGTATTTTAATTGTGTAGAATTCCATGCGCCAGTAATGGAAACGAACAATTTGTTCATTAGAAATAGAGTCAATTTACATTTGAGTATGCCTCCAGAATCCAATGTCGAGGCGTCAGTTTCAATTATTTTGAATCTTTGAATCATTAGAGATGCCATAAGAGGCAAAACCTTAACATATTTTTTAACTATTTGGACGACGAAGTATGAATGTCGATCAAGGAGGAGGATTACTTGTAAGCTACCGAAAAGAGGCTTACAAATCTTCCCGAGGTCCTTGTAAAATCGGCCAATATAATTGAGCGAGCCAAGAAACCTCTCAGAATGATTCTTGTCGGTAATCTTATCTCGGGGCCGATTTAGTGAATTGAATAGCTTCCGTCAATTGGCGCGTGAGTCCATGATAGAGGATTAAACCGAGAAATCGACTTTAGTCAAAAGCATGACTACACTTGGAAGGAGAAAGGACAAGACCATTGGTTTTAATCTGTTTTGAAGAATGAATTCAAATGTTTAATATGTTCTTCAATAGTCTTGGAGAATACAAGGATGTCATCGATGTAAACAATGATAAAATGATCAAGGATTCAAAATATTATTAAGAATATTCTCGAAATTCATTGGGTGCATTCTTAAGTCCAAATGATCGAACATTCCATTCGTAGTGTCCGAACGAGAGTGGTAAATGCGATTTTGTACCTATCATCCGGGTGAATGGCAACTTGCCAAAATCGACTTGAGGTCAAATTTACTAAAGATTGTGGAGACGCTTAACCTACCAAGGAGATCATCCTTGTTGGGCAAAGGGTACCTAATCCACTCTAAAACTTTGTTTAATGGTTTATAATTAATGACTAAGCGAGGACACCTCGTTCTTTTCTCAAACTTCATTATTAACATAGAAGTATATTTGGACAAGACCATGGGGACTTACTATGTCTAATTAGCCCTTTACCGAGGAGATCATTGATTTCAATTTTACATAACTCCATTTGTTCATGACTCATTTGAATAGGCCTAGCCTTAGTAGGAATTAAATGCTCTTTAAATTCTTTAGCATAGGGTAATCTAACTGTGTGCTTCTTCCTATGCCAAAAGCATTGGGAGAATCGAACACAAGTTATTTATTAAATAATCTTTTAATTCTTTTATTTTTCTTGAACCTCATTATCTTAAGTTGGTCATCAACTTGTTGGTACTTAATTTCTTCTTTAAGAAAATTTAGGTGAATAACTTTACAATTTATCAGATTTAATGATTTAGAAAATGATGATTCTTCTGAATAAATTTTAAATCTCTTTCTTTTGGTTTAATTAAGAATTTAAATATAATTTTCTTTCCTAAATGTTCACAACTTAAACCTTTATTACTAGTGGTAAATGGATAAAGCAAATATATGAATGGTAATCCCAAAATAATTTTGTCAGTAAGGTTGCGAACTAAGATTTAACGAGGTCTTGAAACACATGTTGTCCTGACAGATATGTACTTTAGGTAATTTGTACTTTATTTCCATTTGACTACCGTTAGCTGAATTTAATTTTTCACTAGTTTTCTTATAATATCTAGTGGGGATAATACCTTCTTGAATACAATTCAAGTCCGCTTTTGAAATCTACTGTAGAAGCGCAGGAGTTGTCTTGAAAAGGTTTTATCAATGACTAAATTAATGGAAATATACCATTTTGAATAGTAATATCTTTAATTTTTTTTAGAGAGAGACCTTGAATAAAGAGATCGTAATCTTTGGCAATAGATGACTCGGATCCTCGTGACATTCATCACTGAAGAAGAATCATTAATTTGAAGATCCGATTTTTTTTTATTGTCAATCTCTTTTCTTAAACTAGAAATCTCAATCTTTAAATTAGAAATCTCTTTTAAGTTTATTAACCTCTTGATTTAATTCAGAAGTGTAATTTCTTTTAATCGAGATTTGAATCTTTCAAGAGTCTTATTTAAACCTAATATGGGTTTTCTTTAGCTCTAAGAACCTTGTCGTTGACCTTTTTATCTTTAGTTAATAAATCTTTTAATTGTTTTAGATATTGAGTTTTTAATTCGGATCAAGAATTTTACCGATTAGATCAACTAATAAGGAGCTTTCTTCTTCATCTTTTGTAATTACACTAACCCTTTTACGTTAGCTTTTATTACAATCTTCCGTATATATATAGTGACTTCATTTTCACTATCGTAATTTACGTTGATGAGTTGTTACTAGAAGATTCTCGAACATCGAAGCTTTTCTTCATTATCGCTACTACTCTTATTATCAATTCTCATTAATTCTAATAATTGTTCCGTATCTTCGATTGAAATATTTAATCGAGCTAATTTTTGTTTAACTCGCATTCACTTTTGTAATGACCTTCTCGCCCACAATTGTGATGTATAATTTTACTTTTATCAAATATTTTTGATTTTTATAAGATTTTTTCTTTGATGACTTAGGTTTATTATAATAATTATCTTGATTATTGTTCTTATTTTTTTGTTGTGAGTATATCTCTTCTTACGGCGTTTATGATTTTTTGTGTGACTCGAATATGTTTATCTTTATGCCCGTGCTTTCTTCTTCGGGAGGAGCCACCGGCGGTAAACCATACTGTTCACAAAATGTTCCTAACTCATATTTAGCTTTATTTTTGTCTTTTCTAGCTTGTTTCGCTAATTTAAAATCAATGCACATTTTTAATCCAATTTTTTGGATATGACTAATAATATCTCCATAAGTTAAATTATCATAATCAATATATCCTAGGTTTTTGCTTAATTCTTCCCTAACTTTGTGAGCAAATAAAGATGGCAAACCATTAATCTAATTTTTCTTTCCAAAATGGTTTATTACTGTCATTTCTCATCATAACTCTAGAGGTAAATACATCTTTGTACCATCTAAAATCACTTAGAGTGGGACAAGTAAGATTACTTAACTGATCATGAATTCTTTCTGTAATATTGCTAGGGGTTCCAACAAAATGTTTAATTATGGTGAATATTAAAGTGTTAACTCCATCAGAAGACCAATACCAAAGATCTTCATCAAAGATGGATTGCCTTCTTTATCTCTTTGAATAGCATGAATTATGGATATTCTAATGTCTTCTGTGAGATGTTTTTCCCACCAAGACCTAAGAATGCCAGTGAATCCACTAGCTAATAATTCAACAATGTCTGGTTGAGACAAAGTGTTGAATTTAGTGATGTAACTGTTAGCTACCATAGACATATGATTTAGTTTATTAAGAATTTCTTGTTCACTAAATCCATCTATATTCCATTCATAAATTTTATTAGAGGATACCGAAAACTGTTTATCTAGATTTCTTTCTTGAATCAGAATCCGAGAGAGTTGGTCCGGAATACCAATTTCGGTGATACTGTGTGTTATTAATAGTTAATTTATTTAATTGATCATTAAGGTTTGAAATAGAAGAATGGTCAAGAACTTTCATTATTATCATCGATTCTACCCGATCAATAACAAATAATAGTTCCACTGGACCGGGTTCTGTTTTGAGTTTTTTAAATAATTTTTCAATGGAATGGACCAATTCGTCATCTTTATTAGGTAAACTTAAATTATATCTGTTTTCTGGTAAATTTAGTAAAGGTTGTTCTATCTTTGAATCGGGTTTTTTGATAATACCTTCTTCAAATTTTTCTTCAATTCTATCTAATGCTTTTCCTACCGTTGCTAGATATTGATTGCTAAAGTTTAATTGTTCAATTATTTTTTTGTCGTTATTAGTCCGCTGTGTATTTTGAAGGACTAGCAATAATGTAAGTGTTTTTAATCGAATTAGAACCTGCTTTCTAATGGGGGATGACCGGTCGATACTTTGGATCCGCTTTCTTTAATCCATCGAGTTTTACTAATAACATTGCATTTACCTTGATATCGTATATACCAAACCATAAAAAGTGATGTTAATTTCTTCATTTTTGATAAATCTTTTCCATCTATTTATTATCTTATCTCTTTCCTTTTCAATTGGATGGATGAGATCTAAATAGATGTCTTTTTTCTTTATTAGATTTTGAATTAAAATCTTTAACTAAGTTATCCCAATTTAACACTTAATTCTTTTTTAATGACTCTTAGTTGATTATGAATAGGGGCATTAAAATCGATCGTGTGGGATAAACAGAGGATGCTTTGGGAAGAAGAGTCTTCATCTTTGACAGTATCGCTCGAGTATAACAGGATGACTAACTTGTCCTTCATTAAGAATACCTTTAAGTTTGATATCTTTAACAAGAGGATTACTTTAGACCTCAAAGATCTCTTCTAGTGTGGATAATCAAGGATCAAGAACTAGAAATATCTTCAATGATAATCGGTGACCTAGTAGACGCTCAAAACTAATTTTAACAGCCCATCTCGAAAATTGTTGGATATTTTCAATATTCAATAAATTGTTAATTATGGGTTGTTGTGGTAATTCATTTGGTAAAGTCCATTGATTAGGTAAGTTAATATCCTTCCAAAGAATTGTTCTTGGGATCTGGATATTAGCATCACTAGTTGAACTTTGAATTAAAACTGTTTTGATCTTTTGGGCTTTTATTAAGAGCATGAACGCTCAAATTTGACTTCATCGCCTTATAATAAATCCTCAGTAAATCAAAGCAATGGGTTGAGATCCTTCAATCATTTGAGTAATCTCTCCATCAGTTTTAATATTTAATGATAAGGCTTTAAATAAGTTTTGATCACTGAGACTCAAGGTGAAATCAGGAAAGCAGTTGAAATGGATAGGTCCATTATGCAAACTTGCTTCCATTGCACCAATAATGCTTGGATAGTAATTTTAAAATCTAGCATCTCTAAGGCAAGAGGTAGATTGATGAATTAATTCCTTTTCTATTAAGAGGTTTAATCGCAACTTGAACAAGACCTATATGTATAAAATTATAACCCTTTTTTCTATGTTTTTAATAACTTCCGTGATAAAAGACTACAATTTTCGTATTCTTTGTTAATGCATAAACTCTCTCAACAGCTTTTGACATTATAATCGCTTTTAAATTTATCCGAGAATGTTGATCGATAAATTTTTTGGGAGATACCTTAGGTATATTCCAGCTTGTTTAAAACTTGATTAATGTTTTCATAATTATGTTCTTCTTGGTTCACTATATCTCGAACAGAGGCAAAGTCGACTGTTACATTAACCGAGAGCTAGATCGAATAACCTACTCATCTTCGACTGTTTAAAAATAAAATCTTACTCAAAGCTCATTCATGCATACCCCGCTTACCCAAAGTAGACTCATACCTATGTTCTATAACCCACACATCGCACACACCTCGAGACTTACAAAGGTTAGATACTTAACTAGGTGGACTAAGGTAAGTAAGGTGACTTTAGAACTTTGATGAAGAAGATAATTTTGAAATAGTAAAAGAGAAGTTTGATGAAAGAGATCCTGCCAAACAGCTACTACCAATAACAAACAACAACTTGGCTCGATACCATTGGGGGCTAAGAAAGAGATATACATACATAGAGAAGAAAAGAACAACAATTACAATACAAAACACAATTAAATTACTAAATAAAAACAATTTTATTGATTAATACAAACTATTTACAAGATAGATAACTAAAATGGACTTACAAGATTAATCAAATAAGAACATTAGATGAAGGGGGTTAAGTAGGCTAAGGCTAAATGTAGAGAGGTTAAAGATTTGTCGTAGAAGGATCTCTCGAGTCTTTCTAAGTCCGCTTAAACTAAATGAATCCGATTTTTTTATGTAACAAGGAAACGAATCGTTACAAGATTACTATTACAATAACTGAGGTAAAATAAAAGTAAGAAACATTTTACTAAAGTAAAAGTACAAGTAAAAACATTTTACTAAAGTAAAAGGAAAAAGAATCTGCTTTTGGTGGAAAAGCAGACGTCTTCTTTTGACTAATGCGGTCGTGGGACCGGATGCTGATCGAAAAGTCGCTTTGATGAAAAGCGTAAGATGTCACGACAATGCCGCCGAAAAGGACCGAGGTCGCCGAGAAGAGGAGGATCGAGGTCACGGAGCAAAGTGACTCGAGGTCACGGACTAAAGTGATGATTAATGATTAAGGTCACCGAAGGTGCCGGCCGATCGAAATAGAGAATCACATCTTCACTTTGATTGATTAGAGATGGGCTCAAGAAAATGGATTCGAAAGCATCCTCAAGAGCAATTGTGCCATAGGGGTCATAAATCGCTTTCATAATCGTAATCATGACTAGAATTATCTCCTCCGGATCGAGAAGAAGCTTTATCTCGACTCTTCACGAATCGATCAAGTCTTAAATGAATAAAGATCAAGAAGACGCTTAACTCTAATTAGAATAATCGTAAACATCTCGTGGATCAAGCAGTGATGTAACCGATTTTGCTAATTCGCTTGTTTTTGATTTATCGAGGATGCAAAACGCAGAGGCCGTAGTAATCGAGATTGACGTTAATCGGAGGAGGTAACAGAGAGAAGGCGGAATTCTTTTTTGAACTTGGCCTACTATTTCATTAACTCCAAATTTATCCCACCATTTAATTGAAAAAACTATGAGAGACCCGAGAAATAGAGAAAGAAAAGTCCGAGTCTGCCCCGATTCCTATGGGACTTGAGACCTAAAAAAAACTGACTTTTCGAGTGGTCAGAATTATATATTGCCATTTCAAAATCCAAGGATTTTATATTTACTACAAAATATAAGGAAGACCGGAATTTCCTCATATTTGGAATGATAGTTATCGTGATGACAAAATGCTCTAATTGGGCAAGGAGAGGTTTAGGAAAATGTCATGACTCAAACTGCATTCTTGTCCACCAAAGAATGAAACCATTGGGGAATTGACTTTTTAAATTTGTGGTCGAACCGAAAGAAACCACGAAAGTGACTATGATCATCATTTTGATGAAGCATGATTTTATGCCATGCTTCAATATAATCATAATAAAGAAAAGGAACTAGATTGATTAGAAAGAGATCTCGAGATCCGATGGATGACTACTCCAACTGATGAATTAAGGACTTGTTTAATATACAATGAATGATAAAGGAGTTTTGATTTATCATCATTGGCATAGATTGGTTTTATGAAAACCGACTGCTTCAATAAGGATATCTCTATAATAAACAAGTGACTTATATGGAGTCAAGGAGTAAAATGCCATCCCCAAGGAAAATATCGGGTCGCTAATCTAATAGGGTCATTTTTAGGTTTCATATTTAACTCAACATGAAATAAGTGATGATCATAAAACTCAAGATAATCGCATAATCGGATGACTAGGTTTTGACGAGAAGTAGCCGGAGCTCGACTAGCAAAAAAATATCAAATGGCTTTGGTCGACTAGCAAGAATCGAGGAGTAGGGCTTGGGGACCGTATCAAGCACCGGAATTTATTATGTGTCTGGTGATCGGGTGAGGAACAACAGCCTTTGGTTGATTAATCTGGTTGATTAATCGACCAAAGAGAATGGCCATGACTACGTAGAAGATGAACCTCCTCTAACACTCATTTTGCCGTGATTGTACTGTGTTAATAAATTCACGAGAGAGAAAACTGGGACCGAAGTTGTTACACGCTTTTAATATATTCAATATCAAAATCAAAAATACTTAAAATTGCTTGCCATCTAGCTTAATGAATGTTAGAGGCGACGCTTTTCAACGCCTTTTTCCGTAATAAATTTTATTTCGACTTACAATCTATTCTAACTAAGAATTTTCGATTTAATAAATCTCTCTCGAATTTTTTAATACATAAAACTAGAGATAAAATCTCCTTTTAATAGTAATCGTATTTTAATTGTGTAGAATTCCATGCGCCGTAATGGAAACGAACAATTTGTTCATTAGAAATAGAGTCATTTGCTTTGAGTATGCCTCCCAATCCAATGTCGAGGCGCCGCTTTCAATTATTTTGAATGTCAATCATTAGAGATGCCAAGGCAGGCAAAACCTTAACATATTTTTTAACTTGTCGGACGATGTAAGTATGAATGTTCGCCCAAGGAGGAGGATTACTTTGTAAAGTTACCGAAAGAGAGGCTTACAAATCTTCCCGAGGTCCTTGTAAATCGCCAATATAATTGAAGCGAGCCAAGAAACCCTCTCAGAGTCGATTCTTGTTTGAATCTTATCTCGGGAACCTATTTACGAATTGAATAGCTCGCTAATTGGCCGCGTGAGTCCATGATAGAGGATTAAACCGAGAAATCAATTTTAGTCAAAAAATGTATACTACACTTGGAAGGAGAAAGGACAAGACCATTGGTTTTAAATGCTTTGAAGAATGAATTCAAATGTTTAATATGTTCTTCAATAGTCTTGGAGAATACAAGGATGTCATCGATGTAAACAATGATAAATGATCAAGGGATTCAAAATATTATTAAGAATATTCTCAAATTCATCGGGTGCATTCTTAAGTCCAAATGATCGAACATTCCATTCGTAGTGTCCGAACGGAGTGGTAAATGCGCTTTGTACCTATCATCCGGGTGAATGGCAACTTGCCAAAATCCCCGACTTGAGGTCAAATTTACTAAAGATTGTGGAGACGCTTAACCTACCAAGGAGATCATCCTTGTTGGGCAAAGGGTACCTAATCCACTCTAAAACTTTGTTTAATGGTTTATAATTAATGACTAAGTTAGGGACACCTCTTTTCTCGCCTTCATTATTAACACATGTATATCGACAAGACCATGGGGACTTACTATGTCTAATTAGCCCTTTTATCGGAGGAGATCATTGATTTCAATTTTACATAACTCCATTTGTTCATGACTCATTTGAATAGGCCTAGCCTTAGTAGGAATTAAATGCTCTTTTAAATTTTTTTAGATAGGTAATCTAACTCAGGTGCTTCTTCCTATGCCAAAAAGCATCGGGAGAATCGTAACATAAGTTATTTATTAAATAATCTTTTAATTCTTTTTATTTTTTCTTGAACCTCGTTACTTTTAAGTTGGTCATCAACTTGTTGGTACTTAATTTCTTCTTTAAGAAAATTTAGGTGAAGTAACTTTACAATTTATCAGATTTAATGATTTAGAAATCGATTCTTCCCTAATAAATTTTAAATCTCTTTCTTTTGGTTTAATTAAGAATTTAAATATAATTTTCTTTCCTAAATGTTCACAACTTAAACCTTTATTACTAGTGGTAAATGGATAAAGCAAATATATGAATGGTAATCCCAAAATAATTTTGTCAAGAAGATTCATGTAACCAAGATTTAACGAGGTCTTGAAACACATGTTGTCTCGACATGATATGTACTTTTAGGTAATTTGTACTTTATTTCCATTTGACTACCAAGAATAATTTAATTTTTCACTAGTTTTCTTATAATATCTAGTGGGGATAATACCTTCTTGAATATAATTCAAGTCCGCATCAAAGATTCACTAGAAAGGTGGAGTCAGATCGAAAAGGTTTTATCAATGACTAAATTAATGGAAATATACCATTTTTGAATAGTAATATCTTTAATTTTTTAAGAGAGAGACCTTGAATAAAGAGATCGTAATCTTTGGCAATAGATGACTCGATCCTCGTGACATTCATCACTGTAAGAAGAATCATTAATTTGAAGATCCGATTTTTTATTGTCAATCTCTTTTCTTAAACTAGAAATCTCAATCTTTAAATTAGAAATCTCCTTTTTAAGTTTATTAACCTCTTGATTTAATTCAGAAGTGTAATTTCTTTAATCGAGATTTGAATCTTTCAAGAGTCTTATTTAAACCTAATATGGTTTTTTTTTTTAGCTCTAAGAACCTTGTCAAATGACCTTTTTATCTTTAGTTAATAAATCTTTTAATTGTTTTAGATATTGAGTTTTTAATTCGGATCAAGAATTTTACCGATTAGATCAACTAATAAGGAGCTTTTTCTTCATCTTTTGTAATTACACTAACCCTTTACAATAGCTTTTATTACAATCTTCCGTATATATAGTGACTTCATTTTCACTATCGTAATTTACGTTGATGAGTTGTTACTAGAAGATTCTCGAACATCGTAAGCTTCTTCATTATCGCTACTACTCTTATTATCAATTCTCATTAATTCTAATAATTGTTCCGTATCTTCGCTTGAAATATTTAATCGAGCTAATTTTTGTTTAACTCTCGCATTCACTTTTGTAATGACCTTTCGGCCCACAATTGTGATGTATAATTTTACTTTTATCAAATATTTTTGATTTTTATAAGATTTTTTTTCTTTGATGACTTAGGTTTATTATAATAATTATCTTGATTATTGTTCTTATTTTTGTTGTGAGTATATCTCTTCTTACTTGCTTTGATTTTTTTTGTGTGACTCAATATGTTTATCTTTATGCCTCGTGTTTCCTTCGGAGGGAGCCACCGGCAGAAACCATACTGCTCACAAAATGTTCCTAACTCAGATTTAGCTTTATTTTTGTCTTTTCTAGCTTGTTTCGCTAATTTAAAATCAATGCACATTTTTAATCCAATTTTTGGATATGACTAATAATATCTCCATAAGTTAAATTATCATAATCAATATATCCTAGGTTTTTGCTTAATTCTTCCCTAACTTTGTGAGCAAATAAAGATGGCAAACCATTAACTAATTTTTCTTTCCAAAATGGTTTATTACCGCTATTTCTCATCATAACTCTAGAGGTAAATACATCTTTGTACCATCTAAAATCACTTAGAGTGGGACAAGTAAGATTACTTAATCGATCATGAATTCTTTTCTCGTAATATTGCTAGGGTTCCAACAAAATGTTTAATTATGGTGAATATTAAAGTGTTAACTCCATCAGAAGACCAATACCAAAGATCTTCATCAAAGATGGATTGCCTTCTTTATCTCTTTGAATAAGATGAATTATGGATATTCTAATGTCTTCTCGTGAGATGTTTTTCCCACTAAGACCTAAGAATGCCCGTTGAATCCACTAGCTAATAATTCAACAATGTCCGTTGAGACAAAGTGTTGAATTTAGTGATGTAATCGTTAGCTACCATAGACATATGATTTAGTTTATTAAGAATTTCTTGTTCACTAAATCCATCTATATTCCATTCATAAATTTTATTAGAGGATACCAAAAACTGCTTATCTAGATTTTCTTTCTTCAATTGTAATCCCGAGGAGTTGGTCCCGAATACCAATTTCTCGTGATACTTGTGTTATTAATAAAGTTAATTTATTTAATTGATCATTAAGGTTTGAAATAGAAGAGTGGTCAAGAACTTTCATTATTATCATCGATTCTACCCGATCAATAACAAAGAATAGTTCCACTTGGACCAAGTTCTGCTTTTGAGTTTTTAAATAATTTTTCAATGGATGGACCAATTCGTCATCTTTATTAGGTAAACTTAAATTATATCTGCTTTTCCGTAAATTTAGTAAAGGTTGTTCTATCTTTGAATCGGGTTTTTGATAATACCTTCTTCAAATTTTTCTTCAATTCTATCTAGTTGCTTTTCCCACCGCTGCTAGATATTGATTGCTAAAGTTTAATTGTTCAATTATTTTTTTGTCGTTATTAGTTCCGCTGTGTATTTTGAAGGACTAGCAATAATGTAAGTGTTTTTAATCGAATTAGAAACTGCTTTCTAATGGGGGATGACCGGTCGATACTTTGATCTGCTCTTCTTTAATCCATCGAGTTTTACTAATAACATCAGATTTACCTTGACATCGTATATACCAACCATAAAAAGTGATGTTAATTTCTTCATTTTTGATAAATCTTTTCCATCTATTTATTATCTTATCTCTTTCCTTTTCAATTGGATGGACAGATCTAAATAGATGTCTTTTTTCTTTATTAGATTTTGAATTAAAATCTTTAACTAAGTTATCCCAATTTAACACGAATTCTTTTTTAATGACTCTTAGTTGATTATGAATAGGGGCATTAAAATCAGACTGTGTGGGATAAACAGAGGATGCCGGGGAAGAAGAGTCTTCATCTTCGATCAGATCGCTCGAGTATAACAGGATGACTAACTTGTCCTTCATTAAGAATACCTTTAAGTTTGATATCTTTAACAAGAGGATTACTTAGACCTCAAAGATTCTTCTAGTGTGGATAATCAAGGACCAAGAACTAGAAATATCTTCAATGATAATCGTGACCTAGTACGCTCAAAACTAATTTTAACAGCCCATCGAAAATTGTTGGATATTTTCAATATTCAATAAATTGTTAATTATGGGTTGTCGTGGTAATTCATTTGGTAAAGTCCATTGATTAGGTAAGTTAATATCCTTCCAAAGAATTGTTGTTCTGGGATCCGGATATTAGCATCACTAGTTGAACTTTGAATTAAAACCGTTTTGATCTTTTGGGCTTTTATTAAGAGCATGAACGCTCAAATTTGACTTCATCGCCTTATAATAAAACTCAGAATCAAAGCAATGGGTTGAGATCCTTCAATCATTTGAGTAATCTCTCCATCGCTTTTAATATTTAATGATAAGGCTTTAAATAAGTTTTGATCATCGAGACTCAAGGTGAAATCAGAAAGCAGCTTGAAATGGATAGGTCCATTATGCAAACTTGCTTCCATTGCACCAATAATGCTTGGATAGTAATTTAAAAATCTAAAGATCTCTAAGGCAAGTAGGTAGATTGATGAATTAATTCCTTTTCTATTAAGAGGTTTAATCGCAACTTGAACAAGACCTATATGTATAAAATTATAACCCTTTTTTCTATGTTTTTAATAACTTCGTGATAAAAGACTACAATTTTCAGATTCTTTGTTAATTGCATAAACTCTCTCAACAGCTTTTGACATTATAATCAGCTTTTAAATTTATCTCGAGAATGTCGATCGATAAATTTCTTTGGGAGATACCTTAGGTATATTCCAGCTTGTTTAAAACTTGATTAATGTTTTCATAATTATGTTCTTCTTGGTTCACTATATCTCGAACAGAGGCAAAGTCGACTGTTATTAATCGAGGAGCTAGATCTCGAATAAACCTACTCATTCGATCTGTTTCAAAAATAAAATCTTACTCAAAGCTCATTCATGCATACCCTGCTTACCCAAAGTAGACTCATACCTATGTTCTATAAACCCTATTAATCGCTTTCACACCTCGAGACTTACAAAGGTTAGACACGAACTAGGTGGACTACAAAAAGTAAGGTGACTTTAGAACTTTGATGAAGAAGATAATTTTGAAATAGTAAAGAGAAGTTTGATGAAAGAGATCCGCTAAACAGCTACCAATAACAAACAACTTGGCTCGATACCATTTGGGGCTAAGGAGAGATATACAAGAAGAAGAAGAAGAAAAGCAAGATAAAACACAATTAAATTACTAAATAAAAACAATTTTATTGATTAATACAAACTATTTACAAGATAGATAACTAAAATGGACTTACAAGATTATCAAATAAGAACATTAGATGAAGGGGGGTTAAGTAAGCTAAACAAATGGTAGAGGTTAAAGATTTGTCGAGAAGGATCTCTCGAGTCTTTCTAAGTCCGCTTAAACTAAATGAATCCGATTTCCTTTTATAGTAACAAGGAAACGAATCGTTACAAGATTACTATTACAATAATCGAGGTAAAATAAAAGTAAGAAACATTTTACTAAAGTAAAAGTACAAGTAAAAACATTTTACTAAAGTAAAAGGAAAAAGAATCGCTTTGTGGAAAAGCAGACGCTTCTTTCGACTAATGCGCCGTGGGACCGGATGCTTGATCGAAAAGTCGCTTTGATGAAAAAGGTAAGATGTCACGATAATGCCGCCGAGCAGTGTGGATCGAGGTCCGAGAGGATCGAGGTCACGGAAGCAGTGATCGAGGTCACGAGAAAAAGCTTGATGATTAAGGTCGCACCGAGTAGGTGCCGGCCGATCGAAATAGAGAATCACATCTTCACTTTGATTGATTAGAGATGGGCTCAAGAAAATGGATTTGAGCATCTCAAGAGCAATTGTGCCATAGGGGTCACAATCGCCTTCATAATCGTAATCATGACTAGAATTATCTCCTCCGGATCGAGAAGAAGCTTTATCTCGACTCTTCACGAATCGATCAAGTCTTAAATGAATAAAGCATCAAGAAGACGCTTAACTCTAATTAGAATAATCAAACATCTCGTGATCAAGCAGTGATGTAACCGATTTTGCTAATTCAAATTGTTTTTGATTTATCGAGGATGCAACAGCAGATGCCGTAGTAATCGACGACGTTAATCGGAGGAGGTAACAGAGAGAAGGCGGAATTCTTTTTGAACTTGGCCTACTATTCATTAACTCCAAATTTATCCCACCATTTAATTGAAAAACGGCGAGAGACCCGAGAAATAGGAGAAAGAAAAGTCCGAGCCGCCCCGATTCCTATGGATTTACGACGGAGACCGAAAAAAAAGTTGACTTTTCGAGTGGTCAGAATTATATATTGCCATTTCAAAATCCAAGGATTTTATATTTACTACAAAATATAAGGAAGACCGGAATTTCTCATATTTGGAATGATAGTTATCGTGATGACAAAATGCTCTAATTGGGCAAGGAGAGGTTTAGGAAAATGTCATGACTCAAACTGCATCTTGTCCACCAAAGAATGAACCATTTGGGGAATTGACTTTTTAAATTTGTGGTCGAACCGAAAGAACCACGAAAGTGACTATGATCATCATTTTGATGAAGCATGATTTTATGCCATGCTTCAATATAATCATAATAAGCAAAAGGAACTAGATTGATTAGAAAGAGATCTCGAGATCCGATGGATGACTACTCCAACTGGATGAATTAAGGACTTGTTTAATATACAATGAATGATAAAGGAGTTTTGATTTATCATCATTGGCATAGATTGGTTTTATGAAAACCCACTGCTTTCAATAAGGATATCTCTATAATAAACAAGTGACTTATATGGAGTCAAGGAGTAAAATGCCATCCCAAGGAAAATATCGGGTCGCTAATCGAATAGGTCATTTTTAGGTTTCATATTTAACTCAACATGAAATAAGTGATGATCATAAACCTCAAAGATAATCATAATCGGATGACTAGGTTTTTTTGAGAGTAAATGGAGCTCGACTAGCAAAAAATATCAAATGGCTTTGGTCGACTAGCAAGAATCGAGGAGTAGGGCTTGGGGACCGTATCAAGCACCGGAATTTATTATGTGTCTGGTGATCGGGTGAGGAACAACAGCCTTTGGTTGATTAATCGTTGATTAATCGACCAAAAAGAGAATGGCCATGACTACGGTAGAAGATGAACCTCCTCTAACACTCATTTTTCCGCGTGATTGCATACTGTGTTAATAAATTCACGAGTGAGAAAATCTGGGACCGAAGTTGTTATCGCTTTTAATATATTCAATATCAAAATCAAAAATACTTAAAATTGCTTGCCATCTAGCTTAATGAATGTTAGAGGCTTACGCTTTTCAACGCCTTTTTCCGTAATAAATTTTATCGACTTACAATCTATTCTAACTAAGAATTTCGATTTAATAAATCTCTCCGAATTTTTAATACATAAAACTAGAGATAAAATCTCCTTTTAATAGTAATCGTATTTTAATTGTGTAGAATTCCATACGCGCCGTAATGGAAACGAACAATTTGTTCATTAGAAAAATAGAGTCAATTTGCATTTGAGTATGCCTCCCAATCCAATGTCGAGGCGCCGCTTTCAATTATTTTGAATGTCAATCATTAGAGATGCCAAGGCAGGCAAAACCTTAACATATTTTTTAACTGTCGGACGATGTAAGTATGAATGTCACCCAGGAGGAGGATTGCTTTGTAAGTTACCGAAAGAGAGGCTTACAAATCTTCCCGAGGTCCTTGTAAAATCGCCAATATAATCGAAGCGAGCCAAGAAACCTCTCAGAGTCGATTCTTGCTTCAGTAATCTTATCTCGGGAACCTATACGGCGAATTGAATAGCTCTCACAATTGGCCGCGTGAGTCCATGATAGAGGATTAAACCGAGAAATCGATTTTAGTCAAAAATGTACTACACTTGGAAGGAGAAAGGACAAGACCATTGGTTTTAATCGCTTTTGAAGAATGAATTCAAATGTTTAATATGTTCTTCAATAGTCTTGGAGAATACAAGGATGTCATCGATGTAAACAATGATAAATGATCAAGGGATTCAAAATATTATTAAGAATATTCTCAAATTCATCGGGTGCATTCTTAAGTCCAAATGATCGAACATTCCATTCGTAGTGTCCGAACGAGTGGTAAATGCGCTTTGTACCTATCATCCGGGTGAATGGCAACTTGCCAAAATCCCCGACTTGAGGTCAAATTTACTAAAGATTGTGGAGACGCTTAACCTACCAAGGAGATCATCCTTGTTGGGCAAAGGGTACCTAATCCACTCTAAAACTTTGTTTAATGGTTTATAATTAATGACTAAGCGTAGGACACCTCGCTTTTTTCTCACTTCATTATTAACATGAATATCGGACAAGACCATGGGGACTTACTATGTCTAATTAGCCCTTTACCGAGGAGATCATTGATTTCAATTTTACATAACTCCATTTGTTCATGACTCATTTGAATAGCCTAGCCTTAGTAGGAATTAAATGCTCTTTAAATTTTTAGCAAGATAGGTAATCTAACTGTGCTTCTTCCTATGCCAAAAGCATCGGGAGAATCGTAACACAAGTTATTTATTAAATAATCTTTTAATTTTTTATTTTTTCTTGAACCTCACATTTTAAGTTGGTCATCAACTTGTTGGTACTTAATTTCTTCTTTAAGAAAATTTAGGTGAGTAACTTTACAATTTAACAGATTTAATGATTTAGAAATTGATTCTTCTTGAATAAATTTTAAATCTCTTTCTTTTGGTTTAATTAAGAATTTAAATATAATTTTCTTTCCTAAATGTTCACAACTTAAACCTTTATTACTAGTGGTAAATGGATAAAGCAAATATATGAATGGTAATCCCAAAATAATTTTGTCAAGAAGATTCATGTAACTAAGATTTAACGAGGTCTTGAAACACATGTTGTCCCCGACAGATATGTACTTTAGGTAATTTGTACTTTATTTCCATTTGACTACCGTTAATTTAATTTAATTTTTCACTAGTTTTCTTATAATATCTAGTGGGGATAATACCTTCTTGAATATAATTCAAGTCTCCGCACTCAAAGATTCTACTAGCGGTGGAGTCAGATCAAAAGGTTTTATCAATGACTAAATTAATGGAAATATACCATTTTTGAATAGTAATATCTTTAATTTTTTAAGAGAGAGACCTTGAATAAAGAGATCGTAATCTTTGGCAATAGATGACTCGATCCTCGTGACATTCATCACTGAAGAAGAATCATTAATTTGAAGATCCGATTTTTATTGTCAATCTCTTTTCTTAAACTAGAAATCTCAATCTTTAAATTAGAAATCTCCTTTTTAAGTTTATTAACCTCTTGATTTAATTCGTGAAGTGTAATTTCTTTAACCGGAGATTTGAATCTTTCAAGAGTCTTATTTAAACCTAATATGGGTTTTTCTTTAGCTCTAAGAACCTTGTCGTTGACCTTTTTATCTTTAGTTAATAAATCTTTTAATTGTTTTAGATATTGAGTTTTTAATTCGGATCAAGAATTTTACCGATTAGATCAACTAATAAGGAGCTTTCTTCTTCTTCATTTTGTAATTACACTAACCCTTTTACAAATAGCTTTTATTACAATCTTTCGTATATATAGTGACTTCATTTTCACTATCGTAATTTACGTTGATGAGTTGTTACTAGAAGATTCTCGAACATCGTAAGCTTCTTCATTATCGCTACTACTCTTATTATCAATTCTCATTAATTCTAATAATTGTTCCGTATCTTCGCTTGAAATATTTAATCGAGCTAATTTTTGTTTAACTCGATTCACTTTTGTAATGACCTTTTCATCCACAATTGTGATGCATAATTTTACTTTTATCAAATATTTTTGATTTTTATAAGATTTTTTCTTTGATGACTTAGGTTTATTATAATAATTATCTTGATTATTGTTCTTATTTTTGTTGTGAGTATATCTCTTCTTACTTGCTTATGATTTTTTGTGTGACTCGATATGTTTATCTTTATGCCTCGTGCTTCCTTTCGGAGGAGCCACTGCCAGAAACCATATTGCTCACAAAATGTTCCTAACTCGTATTTAGCTTTATTTTTGTCTTTTCTAGCTTGTTTCGCTAATTTAAAATCAATGCACATTTTTAATCCAATTTTTGGATATGACTAATAATATCTCCATAAGTTAAATTATCATAATCAATATATCCTAGGTTTTTGCTTAATTCTTCCCTAACTTTGTGAGCAAATAAAGATGGCAAACCATTAACTAATTTTTCTTTCCAAAATGGTTTATTACCGTCATTTCTCATCATAACTCTAGAGGTAAATACATCTTTGTACCATCTAAAATCACTTAGAGTGGGACAAGTAAGATTACTTAATCGATCATGAATTCTTTTTCGTAATATTGCTAGGGGTTCCAACAAAATGTTTAATTATGGTGAATATTAAAGTGTTAACTCCATCGAAGAAGACCAATACCAAAGATCTTCATCAAAGATGGGATTGCCTTTCTTTATCTCTTTGAATAGCATGAATTATGGATATTCTAATGTCTTCGTGAGATGTTTTTCCCACTAAGACCTAAGAATGCCCGTTGAATCCACTAGCTAATAATTCAACAATGTCCGTTGAGACAAAGTGTTGAATTTAGTGATGTAATCGTTAGCTACCATAGACATATGATTTAGTTTATTAAGAATTTCTTGTTCACTAAATCCATCTATATTCCATTCATAAATTTTATTAGAGGATACCGAAAAACCATTTATCTAGATTTCTTTCTTCAATTGTAAATCCCGAGGAGTTGGTCCGAATACCAATTTCGGTGATACTTGTGTTATTAATAGTTAATTTATTTAATTGATCATTAAGGTTTGAAATAGAAGAATGGTCAAGAACTTTCATTATTATCATCGATTCTACCCGATCAATAACAAAGAATAGTTCCACTTGGACCAAGTTCTGCTTTTGAGTTTTTAAATAATTTTTCAATGGAATGGACCAATTCGTCATCTTTATTAGGTAAACTTAAATTATATCTCATTTTCTCGTAAATTTAGTAAAGGTTGTTCTATCTTTGAATCGGGTTTTTGATAATACCTTCTTCAAATTTTTCTTCAATTCTATCTAGTCGCTTTTCCTACCGTTGCTAGATATTGATTGCTAAAGTTTAATTGTTCAATTATTTTTTTGTCGTTATTAGTTTCTGTGTATTTTGAAAGGACTAGCAATAATGTAAGTGTTTTTAATCGAATTAGAACTGCTTTTAATGGGGGATGACCGGTCGATACTTTGATCTCATCTTCTTTAATCCATTGAGTTTTACTAATAACATTGCATTTACCTTGACATCGTATATACCAAACCATAAAAAGTGATGTTAATTTCTTCATTTTTGATAAATCTTTTCCATCTATTTATTATCTTATCTCTTTCCTTTTCAGCTTGGATGGATGATCTAAATAGATGTCTTTTTTTTCTTTATTAGATTTTGAATTAAAATCTTTAACTAAGTTATCCCAATTTAACACTTAATTCTTTTTTAATGACTCTTAGTTGATTATGAATAGGGGCATTAAAATCGATCGTGGTGGGATAAACAGAGGATGCCGGGAAGAAGAGTCTTCATCTTCGATTTCAGATCGCTCGAGTATAACAGGATGACTAACTTGTCCTTCATTAAGAATACCTTTAAGTTTGATATCTTTAACAAGAGGATTACTTTAGACCTCAAGATCTCTTCTAGTGTGGATAATCAAGGATCAAGAACTAGAAATATCTTCAATGATAACTCGGTGACCTAGTACGCTCAAAACTAATTTTAACAGCCCATCTCGAAAATTGTTGGATATTTTCAATATTCAATAAATTGTTAATTATGGGTTGTTGTGGTAATTCATTTGGTAAAGTCCATTGATTAGGTAAGTTAATATCCTTCCAAAGAATTGTTCTTGGGATCCGGATATTAGCATCACTAGTTGAACTTTGAATTAAAACCTGCTTTGATCTTTTGGGCTTTTATTAAGAGCATGAACGCTCAAATTTGACTTCATCGCCTTATAATAAACTCAGAATCAAAGCAATGGGTTGAGATCCTTCAATCATTTGAGTAATCTCTCCATCGCTTTTAATATTTAATGATAAGGCTTTAAATAAGTTTTGATCATCGAGACTCAAGGTGAAATCAGAAAGCAGCTTGAAATGGATAGGTCCATTATGCAAACTTGCTTCCATTGCACCAATAATGCTTGGATAGTAATTTAAAAATCTAGCATCTCTAAGGCAAGAGGTAGATTGATGAATTAATTCCTTTTCTATTAAGAGGTTTAATCGCAACTTGAACAAGACCTATATGTATAAAATTATAACCCTTTTTTCTATGTTTTTAATAACTTCGTGATAAAAGACTACAATTTTCGTATTCTTTGTTAATTGCATAAACTCTCTCAACAGCTTTTGACATTATAATCGCTTTTAAATTTATCGAGAATGTTGATCGATAAATTTCTTTGGGAGATACCTTAGGTATATTCCAGTTTGTTTAAAACTTGATTAATGTTTTCATAATTATGTTCTTCTTGGTTCACTATATCTCGAACAGAGGCAAAGTCGAATTGTTATTAACCGAGGAGCTAGATCCGAATAACCTACTCATCTTCGACCAAGCTTCAAAAATAAAATCTTACTCAAAGCTCATTCATGCATACCCCTGCTTACCCAAAGTAGACTCATACCTATGTTCTATAACCCGTAACACCGTTCACACACACCTCGAGACTTACAAAGGTTAGTTGGTTCCAAAACGCCATAGAAAAGTGATAATAACTGTGGACTAGGTAAAAGTAAGGTGATTTTTTTTAGAACTTTGATGAAGAAGATAATTTTGAAATAGTAAAGAGAAGTTTGATGTTATAAAGAGATCCACAAAAAATTGTCAAATTTAAAAGCATATGTTTTTAACATGGTACAGTATGTAGTCAAAATTTCATTTAAAGGTAACCATTTTAGTTTTAGGTGGTAACCCTATATTCATAAAGAAAAGAAAATTTGCAAATTAGTTAACCAATCATGACATGTATGTCTTTTATGTATACTGTTATTTGAAGCTAGAATTACTTGTTGTTAAAAGGAAATTAATGCAAATAATCATATTTCAATATTGTGTAAGATAAATTTTGTTTTATTTCATTAATAAAATGATTACAATATGTATGACTATTGAGAAATCTCAGTAAACATCAAAGAGTCTGTTACAGTTTTTTTGATGTTGTATTATATTAGAACTTTCTTGGTCACAAAATTGGTGGATTACTGCATGTTTTCTTGTTGTGTCCCTTTTCTTGGCATCGACTACATTTATTCTGAACTGTATTTTCAGACACATGCTTGTACCTACATATCTTTGGTCTTCCAGCTGGTCTCCTTGTATTTGGTGGCTTGACACATATGTTTTTAATCTCGTCTGGAATATCCCAATTCTCTTTGTCATCTAACGGCATGATGGAAGTTGAATATGTGTCTACCAAAGTTGTTTTTGAATAGTATTTTGAGCAAAAATCATAACAGCTTGAATTCCTTTTGCTAATAACAGCAGCAGTGTGTGAGCAAGGCATCTCATGGTATTGAAATTTATGACATGCGCATGTCTTTTGTTCCATGTCCACGATAAATTGTTTGGTGACATCGTAAACAGTGAAAATCACTAGGTTGGATGTCTCAACCTACAACACAATTTAATGGTGTAGTTAGTATTTATAATAATTTTTTTATGTAATTTGGAATAATGAAAGTCATATGTATTGTTGGTAACTTTTACAGTTTATACTGGTAACAAAAAATGCATAATGTGGTTTCCTATAAATGCAAAATGCAAATTTGTGTAGGTATGCAGTTAACAATTTAAAAGTTGTATGATTGACCTTAAGTTTCTTTAACTCAATGATATTAGATTGTAATCTTCTCTCAGTTGTTGTGGAAAGGGTTGTGAAAGTTGATATTGCTGATTGTTTGTTTTTGAAATACCATCTTTGAACCATACAACGTAGGCATTCAATCATCGCCGCAACTGAAAGATCTTTGATTCCCTTGATTGCATTGTTAATAGATTCAGCGATGTTTGAAGTCATTGTTGAGTACCTGCTTACAGTTCCATGAAGCCTCGTGCACTTTTCTAGCTTAACTTCTTCCTCCAAATAAATCCTTATTCGAGCATAAATTGCATCAAGTTCAGCCATGTGTATGTTGAATTCTTCAATAGTGTAAGCCCTACAAGCTGTGTTGTATGCTTTTTTGAGTTCTTCTCCTTTCTTTTTGAATCTTTTTTTATATTTTTCAAAATATGGCATGTGCATGAACCGTGCATGACATCAGGGAACACACAGTTAAGTCCCTTGATAATTGCTTCATGTCTATCCGAAACAATGCATTGTCCTTGTCTAACACCACAAGCTTCTCTCAAATTGATGAAAAAACATCTCTAGAATAATTCATTTTCACTGTCAACAACTGCAAAAGCAATGTATAATGTTCCTGTTTGCATCTTGTGTGCTTGCTATGAGCAGTGTACCCCCGTACGTTGATTGTATGAATGTGCCATCAATTACAATGATTTGGAAACAATGGTGCCATGTTTCAATGGATGCTCCTATTGCAAAGAAGAGATATTTGAAGCGACCATTTTTTTCCAACTCCAATGATGTGATGAATCCTGAAATTAATTTTCAGTAAGGTTAATGTAAATATATGTAATAAATATTATCCAAATTTGTAGTTTAGGATTAGTATGTGTATTAATATTGATATCTAATTACTTATAATTTAATGTTTTCCATAGTGTTTAGATGGTGTATAAAATGCTATTTAATAGTTACATTTCATATAGATATTGGTCTGATGCAAAAAAATAATTTTTATTTATATTTCATTACTACAGTTAGTAGCCAAACCTTTATTATTAGGTAACCAAAATTATAATTTGAGTAACCAAAATATTTTAAAATTTTAATAAACAGTTTCCAATTGTTACCTGGATTTATTTTTTTCAACATGTACAACCATGAAGGGATCAGAGTGTAGTCGTGTGGATTTCCTCTTACTTTATCCATTGATTTTTCCTTTGATCTCCACGCTTTTTGGTAGGAGATGGACACATTATACTCCATCATCATGTCTTCCACAATGTCGGTTGGTGTGTAAATTTTCTTGAAGTTCGTTAATCTATGCATTATGCATTCCTTTAACCATCGACTATTTGCATGCTCGTGATCTCCAAGCGGTATGTCGGACGAACAAGTGTGTAAATCATTAAATTCTCTTACGTTGAACATAGTTGTTTTCCGAAACTTTGATGCTCTTAGTTTCTATTTGCAATTTTCATTGTCTATGCATACTAGAACAAAGTCTCTACCACTTGTTCTTTCAACCTTATGCTGTCTGTTTTGCCTTATAGAATGTAGCCTTATTGCTTGTGTAAGAATTTTCTTGTCTCTGTAAGTTTGATGTATTTTGACTTCAAACTTATTCGGATCTGAAATGACCTCATCACATTGTTCTCTAGTGTTTGCTGTGTCATGGCTTCTGTCTTGTTCTTTATCAATAGCTTCAATTGCCAGCTGCTCAACATATTGTGATCCAATTTGGTCTTCTTGTGTTTCCAACGATACAACTTCATAATTCCATTGTGTCTCATTGGCGTTTCAGCTTGCATTATATTTTCTTCTTCATTTATCACGTTATATAAGATTGTAGTCCCTCCAATGTTGTATTCAGAATCTATAATTAATGGAAACTTGCCATGTTCATCTGATTTTCTACTAACTTCCATATAGAATCTTAAGGTTGCTTCATTTGTCACCTTGATCAGAGGAATGTTGCTTTTAATATGAAATTTGATTGACAATTCCGTTGTGTTGCAGTCTAGACTTAATGCAGTGCATATCAAGTTGTGCATTTCTGTGAATGAACAATTTGAAGGGACTAGTAGGCGATAACCGAAAATTTGATATCACAGCTCTTTATCGGACCACGTCTGGTTGAAGTAAATTACAATTGGAATCATATCCATGGTCTGAAAATTGAAACAGTAACATTCAAACAATAATGTAATTAGTGACCAAATCAAAATTACACAATGCTCAAAATTCATGCTTGGAGTAATCATAAATATTAAACACAATTTATACATTGTCAAATTAAAGAATGAACAAATAAATTAAGGTAACCAAACTATTATATGAATGATGTCAAAATATGAATGTGTAACAAATACACTTTGGTAGTTGAAATAATTAATATTCTTTAATTGGTGAAATCAACATTATACAGTGACCAAAATAGATGTTTTTAGTATACATACTTATGTATCATACTGTTTTATTCAATTTATAAACAAATAAACAAATCCAAAATTAAGATGTCTTCAAGGTGAAATACTAAAATATCAACTCTTAAATCAAGGTAACCAAACTTAATATGAATGTTTCCAAAACTAATATTTGAATTCTGCCAAAAATTTGAATGTTTAACAAATACTCTTTCGTAACTGAAATCAAGTCTATTCATTATTTGGATACCAAAACAACAGTTTACAGTAACAAAAGTAGACGTAATTAGTATCAATTCTTATGCAACACACTGTTTTAAGTTCGTTTATAAACAAGTCACAAATAATGTTGTCGTGAAGGTGGAATTCTAAATAATGAACACTTAAATCAAGGTGACAAAATCTTTATATGAATATTGCCAAACTATTATGTGAATGCTTTCCAAAAATGATTGTGTAACACAATAATCTTTTTGTAACTGAACTTAATGATGTTATTTAATTGGTTTCCAAATCAACATTATACAGTAACCAAAATATATGTAATTAGTATCAATTCTTATGCAACACACTATTTTCAGTCCGTTTATAAACAAACCACAAATTATGATGCCGTGATGGTGAAATGCAAAATAATGAACACTCAAAATAAGGTAACCAAATCTTTATACGAATGTTCCCAAAACTTTGAATACGTAACAAAATTGTATTGAACAACAAATAATAATTTAATAGTTATTTCATACAATCGTTTATATTACTGACTTGATATACATTAATTAAACCCACGAATCATTATATTCGGTTTTGTTTTTGTTACTGTGATAAACATTACACTCTCTATTGGACACAAATTTAACAAAAATTGATTTCAATATATAGATTAAATGCTTCGTACCTTTGTATTCACTTTCCAGATTCAGTTTGCAGTCTCTGTTTAATTTTTTTGATTCTGTTTCGGAAACCTTTTGATCGGTTTGTGCATGTCGATTTCCGCTACTCTGTTTTTGCCTCTTTGTGCTTTCGAATTCGAATTCTTTTGTTCAAATATTATGTTTCTTCTCGATTGATCTTTTGTTACATGATAGTACTGATCTATAAATTTTTCGATTGGTTCTTATATGGATTTTCGTTTTTTGACGTGATTTTTGAATGTTTTGGTTTAGTTGGTAACTACCGCACAAAGTGGAGTAGTTTTCTCCTTGAATCAAGGTATTTCTATTTTTGTTGGATTGGTTAATATGATGTGTATTGCACTATTCTTGATATTATTATATATTATTGCACTATTATTATAATTATTAGATTCATGCACTATTCTTGTAATTACTTTTTATTTGTTGTATATTAATGTAAAGGACCCTAAAATATTTATACAATTAATACACTTTCCATATTCTATTACATTTTTTAAAATAATTACAACAATAGTGCACTCATAAAATATTTATACAGTTAATACACTTTCCATATTTATTTATAATATTAGTGCAATTAAGATTCCTTAATTTAGGGAATTAGTATGCAATTAGAATTCCGTAATTTAGGGAATTAGTATGCAATTAGGATTCCTTAATTTAGGTAATTAGTATTGATTTACTTATTAAATTAAGTAATTAATAAGTAAACTCCTCTTCCTCTTCCTTTCTCTCTCTCAGAAATATAAACTCAGTCTCCATTGTTACACAAACTCTTCTCGCTCTTTCTCTCTCTCCTCATCCAGTCGTCGTCATTTGTCGTCTGTGAAGCCCTTGATTGGACCGAAATAGAGATGGTCATGTGACCGAGAGAGCTACCTGACCGACGAAGATGGCGTGTTTCCCCTTTCGATGGCCTATATATCTGGACACCTCACCGGTGTCTGTTAAAGAGATTGATCACTGGCACTATTATTGTCGCCTTCCTCTGCCGCCTCCACCTCCTCCTCTGTCGCTTTCATTATGACCGCCTCCTCCTCCGCCTCCTGGATTTTTTTTCCATAGTGCAGTTGGTAGCCAAACCTCCATACCGAGGTAAGCTATTCAGTTTTATTAGGTTGCCAATTTATTTTGATTGTGATGCAGTTGGTAACAAAACTTTCATACCAAGGTAACCTATTCACTTTTATTAGGTTACCAATTTTATTTTGAATGTGATGCAGTTGGTAGTCAAACCTTCATGCAGTTGGTTGCCAAACCTTCAGACAAAGGTAATCAATTCAGTTTTATTAGGTTACAAAATTATTTTGAATGTGATGCAGTTGGTAGCCAAACCTTCATACAAAGGTAACCATTTTAGTTTTTGTTGGTAACCAAATCGTTAAAAAAAATCATACTTGATAACTTTCGGTACTTAGGAGATTTCTGGCGGAAGAGGAGGATGATGAATGCGAAGAGACGGCGATGTAACAGCGGCGCAACCAAGGACTTCTGGAGATTCTCGGCGGAGGATGATGATGAAGGGGAAGAGAGAGGAGGCGGTGATGAAGATAATGAGCGGTGAGCGAGATGAAGATTAGGATGAAGAAGATATTTTTTTTGTTTTTCCCTCCTTTTATTTTGAATTTGAATTTATTTTTGTTGTTAGATCCCACATATTTGAATTTGAATTATTAATTATAACAGTTATTTCTCCTTTATTTTAGGTTTCCTTATTGATGTGAATTGTACTATTTTTGTAATATGGGTCCTAATTACACTCTTTTTATAATTATTTTGTGCATGTACTAATGGTGTAATTACTTTATAATTGTTGTATATTTCTGTAAAGAACCCAATTTAATATGGTATTAAAGTGGGTCTATTTTTGGGCTACCTAAGCGCTCTTATTGTCTCTCATTAATCTTACCCCAGTCCACTTCTTAAAGATCAAAGTTACACATTTATTAACTAGGGACAAAGGTCCAAAAATACCCTTGCCGTTTTTTTTATGTCTCACTTACACACTAAACTATTTTTTTCAAAAGTATGCTAAACGTTAGAAAACCCAGCTCAATTATGCCCCTCCCGTTAACAGACATACTAGCTAGACAAACAGATGTTAAGTTATTTTTGATGTGGCTGACATGTGTCAAAAATAAAATTTAATAAAAAAATCTTTCTTCTTTGTTCTTCCTCTTTTCTCTCTCTCATCTCCTTCCTCCAAAGGCAAACATCACCCAAATACAATGAAAATTGAACTCAAATTCAGGCCACAAAGGCCTTGTGTAATCCGAATGTTGGGATTGGATTAAATATATTGTCCTTGTTCTGATCATACTCTGTTTTTGATAAATAAATAAAAATAGAGGAGAAAAATCATTTTGTAGCACAGAGTGTATATACACGCAAATAATGATGGATGAGAGGATGGAAAAGTATTTTAGCTCTAAAGCTTCAAGATCTGCTATTGCTGCTAATATTTCAAATTCTCAAAAATCAACACACTAACAAAACCAAAATGATAGCAATTTACAAGTGCAAACATAGTAAAACCCTTCGTTTGTGCTTGTGTGTGCAGTTTACATACATATAGATTAAAACCCCAAATTATCAAATCAACCCAAACATAAAACATCCAATTATAAACCTCAAGTAGATATCAATCATCATAGTCCAAAAGAACAAACACCAAAGAATGTATTTGGTAATTGAAATCGCACACAAATCTCAAACCCTAAGTTATTCAACTAAAATTCTCACATAAAATCCAATCACTAGCACATATCCACTTTTACAACAAAACTTGAAAAGAACATCAGATCTACATGCATATTAAATGGAAGATGTATAACACTAACTTATAACAGATGAGAGGTAGGAAAAGGAAGAAAAGCAAGAGGCCAAAATTTCCCCTGAGAAGATCGTTGACGAGAGAGTAGAGGACAGCGATGGAGGAGACGACGGTGGTGAGAATCATCTAGGCGGCCAAAATATCGTACACCTTGCAGATATTTTTTTGATTATAAGATTTTATTTCACAACTCTGTTTCAATAGCTATTGAAGCTGTTGGACGAACTGTGAATCCAGTGAACGGAGCCGTATGGATCGTAATCAATTGGTATTGGGAGGAGAGAGAAAGTGAAGATGAGTTTGATTACAGAAAAAAAGGAGAAGAAAAGAAAAGAATAAAAAAATTATTTTTACTACGTGTCAGTTGATTTTAACATCAGTTGTCTAGTTGGCATGTCTGTTAACGGGAAGAACATAGTTGAGCTGGGTTTTGTAACGTTAAGCGTACTTTTGGAAGAAAAAAATAGTTCAGGGTGTAAGTAGGACATCGGGAAAAACGTCAAGGGTATTTTTGAACATTTTCCCTATTAACTTAGTATCTACTTCTGATCAATTGGGTCAAAAAGTTGTCTATGCTTTACTAGTTAGCTTTTCAAAGGGCATAGTGTCATTCTTCTTTGGCATTGTCTTGTGTGATTCTATATTAAATCATGCACACCTACAACCCACAATACATCGAGTTTTACATGAGGAAAAGTTTTAAAGTACTATATCTGAGTATAATAATGACTTGAATCAACTCTACTCATAATTAATCGATTTTAAGTTAGAGAGTTTTTGAAGACATCTTTATATACTATATTTGCACCCATTTTATAAATTTAACATTCCGGTACCCAAGGCTAAACTAATGTCTTCTTTATTATTTTAACGAACAAAAAATTTACAGGTATATCACTACTTTTAGTTAGAAATAGCTCAGTGAAATTATGTCATGAAAGTTCTCTCACAGTACTATCGTGTATGCACATGTTCTATAATATTTATGCATACTTTTATATTCTTTCAATTGAATTGCTAAATAAGGATAACTAATAAACTTTGAATTTTTGAGTTATATTTACAACCACAACATCCTGATAACACAATCGGTTGATTGGGATGTGATTATTTGGGACCGAATTATATTGTGGGTCATAATTCACGTGGAGTTATTTTAACCTATGGAGGAATCTTTTTTGATAATTGAGTAATTTAAGGAATTAAAAATTCCTAATTAAAGTTGGTTTTTAATCCTTAAGAAATGTGTCAGATTTTAAACCGACTTCCTTTCCTTAAAGAAATTATATTTGATCCCATTAAAAACTTATACTTAATGAGGATTTCCAATTCTATATGTGGAAGGATTCTATGGAGGTGGTGAGATCACTATAAATACAAGGTTTTACTCTGATTCTAATGTCACTACACCAAAAATGGCCTCTAGTGAAGTACAAATCCTTCACAAGACATATTATATCACTCACAAGTGATTTATTGCGAATAAATATTTCTTTCACACGATTGCTCGCATTAGACCCCATCGCAATTGAGTATCATTCGCTAAGTAGTAACTAAATACTTTTTGTGAAGGATATATTGTGAATAACTTTTTTATTCACAAATTGTATTTGGTAATGGAATATTGTTCTTTAGTGAAAGATTGGTTTCCTTCATAAAAAATATTTTAAGAAGGACTATTTGAAATTAGTGAATAACTTTATTCTCTCACAAATAATATATTATGAAGAACAAATTTATTTAACGAAAGAAAATTGTCCTTCACTAATTATAGATTGAGAATGCATCTTCAAATTAGTGAGGGAAATAATTCTTAATTGATGACTAACTAATTAACTAAAAAAGATTTTAGCGAGGGAAGTAATCCTTCATTTATGTTCATTTCTCAAGTAAAATCCTTCACAAATTATAAATTTGTAAATCAAAAATTAATTGATAAATAACCAAAATTCATTGTAAATTATAATTAATTTTCAAATTAGTGATTTTATATTTATTATTATTACTATTATTATTATTAATTACTATGATATATATTAAATTTAGTATTTCAAGTTCATATAAATGCCATACTTTTTTTTGGCTAAATTTAAACTGTATTAAAAAAAGAGAAAATGTACAAATTTCAAGGGGCATGCCCTAAACCAAATATACCATAACCATCATAGGACGAACCCTATGATGGGAAAAATATACCAAAAGCACAAGGCTAAACATCAAGATACAAAGAAGCACAAGGCAAGACTATACATCATAGACCCAAGAACAAATACAAAAGGAGACTAGCGATTTAAAACCAAGAGGATGCTTGGCGGTGGTGACAGAGGCGACCACAAAGCCGTGCCAATCCAGTCAAAGAACAACAAAATCAAGTAAGCGGCCAGGACTGACATGCATAGTCAAATAAAAGTGAATAAACAGCACAAAGAAAGATACCGTAGAGAAGAATGCGACTAACAGAGACAAATCCACTTAAATTTAGGACATAATATCTGCAACTAGGTAATTGCATTTAATAAAATGGTGACGAACAAATCAGAGTGGCGGATGTTAGTTACTGCATTATATGGTATATGTGCTTAATGTGTACCTAATCCATGTAAGAAAGAGCCAAAACGCTATTTGACCTAGTTGCATGGGGACATGTTGGGAAGCTAAACCAAATTCTTGGTTTTCTACATTCATAGATTAATTTGGTTCTTTGAATATCTCTAAACAAGATGTGAAACATTTAATATTTTGTATTGGGTATATCAATGGTTATTAGAAATATCTAGAGTTTTATTCTTATACGCTAAGTATTCTAGAATGCTCTTGTAATCCTATAAATACCAATGGTTCTAATCACTTTTATGAACAAGAGAGAAATAGTAAAAACAAAAGTTCAGTTTATATAATCAGTTTTCTCCTTCATTTAGACTACAAATTGGTATCAGAGCTTGGTAAATTGCTAAGTTCATTCTCCCAATCAAAGTGATAATAACATCAAAAGTCGACGCATTACAACAGCAGCAGATGGAGTACTAAAGTAAAGCAAGTGATTTTCTAGTCTTTGTAATACACTTGGGTGATCAAAAGAGCCACGTGACCAGCTGACTTCAGGGTGACCATATCACAAACAAGTTTTGTTATTCATATATAAGTGGCGGTCCTATGGAAGGGGTACCATTCCCAATGATTTTATTTCTTGTCACAAGTAAAAAGGCAGAGCAATATAAGCAGATTAGCGATTTGAGAATAAAAAGAGCGTAACATTGTGGAATCATCCATCCTTCAATTTCTCCAAAATCAAAGAAGAAGCTGAGTGGAGATTAAGATCGAAGTTGCGTATTGGAACTAGAGAAGAAAAAAGTAAGCTATGAAGCATTAAAGAGATGGCGAATTTCAATAACATGACTTCACTTATTCCTCGATTTGGTGGAGAAAATTATGATTATTGGAGAGACAATATGATGTTATTGCTCAAGTCAATGGATCTATGGAATATTGTGGATGAAGGATATGAGGATATAGAAAAGCGAAGATGGCTTGACCAAACACAAAAAAAAATTTGAAGGAAAATCGAAAAAGAAGGATGACGGTAGCGTTTTCAAATTTATCAAACAATTGAGATGCCGGTGTATGAAAGAGTTGCTAAAGCTAAAAGTTCAAAAGAAGTATGGGAGATTATTCAAATTACATATGAAGGTGTGGAAAAGGTAAAAAAAATGCGCCTCAAACCTTAAGAACAAAATTTGAAAAATTAAAATGAAGGAGAATGAAAGTATTTGATTATTTTACAAGAGTTAATTAGGTTGTAAATCAAATGGCATCCAATGGTGAAGTTTTAGATGATGAGAAAGTTGTTGCAAAAATTCTTCGTAGATTTACCACCAAAATTTGATTATGTTGTGGTATTATTGAAGAATCAAAAAGATCTATCATCTCTTCTTATTCAAGATTTGCAAGGGACCTTGAAGGCTCATGAAGTAAGGATAAATCAAAGAAATCCTTCTCCTCTTTACGATCAAGCTTTTAAATCCCAAGTTTCATTTACGGGGGTAGTGGTTTTCACTATGGTGCGTGGTTGTGGTGGTAATGGCAACTTCAGGAGGTAAAGACTTTCATTTTCAAAGCAGAGGAAGAGGTTATGTAAACAAAAATGATTCAAATGAAGGTGGAGAAAATCTGAACAAAAACTTCCAAAGAGGAAGAGGTCGTGGTTATCAAAGAGGTCGTGGCTATCAAAGAGGAAGTGACTATCAAAGAGGAAGAGGTCATGGCTATTTTGAATGTTACCATTGTCATAGACCCGGTCATAGACTCGGTCATACATATAAAGAATGTCGTTTTAGAACGGAGGGAACACAAAATGAGACCGGATTGATGCATGAAAACAAAACTGATGAAAAAATATGTGAGAGATACTCTATCATTCTTTGGCATTTCAGGAGTGTGATGATAAGGATGATGTTTGGTATTTAGACAGTGGTGTAAGCAAACATATGACCAGAAACAAGAACTTATTTTTAAACTTGGTTGAATCTAACCATAGACAGGTAAAAATTGGAGATGACAGAGCCTACAAAATTCAAGATGTTGGTGAAGTTATTTTTCAAACAAAATCTAGAAAATTGGAGAAGATGTCTGAAGTTTATTATGTTCCTGGTTTAAAAAATAATTTGCTTATATAGGTCACGTTTTGAAAAAGGGTTTGATATTCATTTTCATGATAATGCTTTTTTTTTTGTCGAAGAGAAATCGGTGATATGATTGGAGTAACCTCAATTAATCTTTTTCTATAAAACTTGAGTTCTTAACATTTCTTGTTTCACTTATTATTGATAAAGGAATTTCCAAGTTGTGGCATAGCATGTATGGTCATTTAAATTATAATGACCTAAAATTGCTAGCAACAAAGAAGATGGTTGAAGGACTTCCTCAAATTAATCAAACAAATCAGATTTGTGAAGCGTATCGACTTGGAAAACAACATAGAGAACCGTTTCCTCAAAAATCTTCGTGGAGATCAAAAAATTTGTTGGAATTAGTTCATTGATTTATGTGGACCGATGCGATTACTTTCATGGAGGTAACAAATATTTTATTACCTTTGTTGTGATTTCTCGAAAAAAGTTTGGGTTTATTTTCTCAAAGAAAAATCAGATCGTTTTGAGCTTTTAAGGAATTCAAAATTTGAAGTTGAAAAATTTTACGGTTGTCAAATTAAAACAATAAGAAGGCAAGCGGAGGTTGTGAATATCTTCGATTGAGAAGTATTGCAAAAATGATGGAATTAGGCATGAATTGGTGATGTAAGGCATAGTCCACAAAAAAATGGTGTTAGTGAAAGAAAAAATCGAACCATCGTGGAAATGGCAAGATCGTCTTTGAAAATGAAAAAGGTAGATAAAGAGTTTTTGGCGGAGGCGTATCTGTCTTTGTTTATTTGATTAATAGATCTCTACAAAAGTGCGAACAATTGCACACCTCATGAAGCATGGTTTGGATTGAAGCCAAAAGTTAGTCACTGAGAACTTTTGGATGTGTTGCTTTATCTTTCACATTAGGATGCATTGAGGAATAAATTGGATGATAAAGCGAGAAAAGTGTATTTTTATAAACTCACGATGAAAAAAAGCAAAAGCTTACAAGTTATCTGATCCGGTGACGAGAAGATAGTGATTAGTCGAGATGTTCGATTTGATGAAAATTCTTCATTTAATTGGGAGTTGATTTTCACGAAAATTGGCCAAGAGTTTTTGTGATTTGTGATGATTCTCAAGATGAAAGCGAGCCTATTTCTCGAAGACACTCTTCTCGTGGAAACTCCCAGGAGTCCCCTCAAAGCACTCCTCGAAGAACTCCTCGAAGAAGAAAAAAGCTTAAGGGAAATTTATGAGTCGGTGAGCAAATTGATCCGGATGATCTTGTATTTTTTGCTTTCTTTGCGGGAGAAGATCCAATTCTTATGATGAAGCATCAAAAGAAGAAAAGTGGAAACAAGCCATGAAAGAAGAAATGAAAGCCATTGAGAAGAATGAAAGCGTGGGAGCTTACAAATCGCGCCTCAAACAAGATTTCTATTGGCGTAAAGTGGGTATATAAAACAAAAATGAATTGAGATGGTTCCATCAACAAAACAAAGCGAGACTAGTTGCAAGGGGTATAAGCAAAAGGAAGGAAGACTTCTTTGAGGTATTCGCTCCAGGTTTAGACTTGACCTTTGTTAGTTTGTTTATCTCACTTGCGACTCAAAATAATTGGAGTATATTTCAAATGGATGTGAAATCTGCGTTTTTAAATGGTTTTTGGAAGAAGAAGTTTATGTTGAGCAACCACGGGTTTTGTGAAGAAGGAGAAGAAAACAAAGTTTACAAATGAAGAAGGCGCTTTATGATTGAAAGCAATCACCCGAGGGCTTGGTATGGCCAAGAATAAATTCATACTTTGAACAAAATGGTTTTTGGAAATGTCCGTACGAGCCCACTCTCTACATCAAAGGCACATCACAAGAAAGTTTCATGGTTGTAAGTCTTTAGGTTGATGATCTCATTTTTACAGGAAATAATTTGAAAGTGTTGAAATATTTTAAAGCCTCCATGATGAAAGAATTTGAAATGACAGATTTGGGAAAGTTACATCATTTTCTTGGCATTGAAGTTCATCAAACTAAGGAAGGAATTTTCATTTCACAAGAAAGTTATGCAAAAAATTTTTTAAAGAAATTCAGAATGGAGAATGCAAATCCTGTATCAACTCCATGTATCACGAGGGTTAAAATTGAGTAAAGAAGGTGAAGGCGAGCTTGTGAATTCTCTATGTTTGAAGTTTGGTGGGAAATTTGATGTCTTGATCGCAACAAGACCCGGATATCATATTTGCGATAAGTTTAGTAAGTAGGTTCATGGAGAAACCATACTCTAATCATTGGGAGGCGCAAAAAAGAATTTGCGATATGTCGAAGAAACCATTGATTATGGTATTTTTATCAAGCTAGTATTAGATTAATCTTGTTGGATATCTTGACGGTGACTTGACTTAGCGAGGCGTTGATGATAGTAAAAGCACTTGGCTATGTTTTTAGTCTTGGAAGTGGCCCAATTTCATGGTGTTTGAAGAAACAATATGTTGTTGCTCTATCTACAATGAGAATACGAATATATCGTTACTTCTTTAGCGAGGATGTCAAATTGTTTGGCTCAAGGAATTTTGGAATATACGAAGCATAAGATTTGTCCAACAACACTATTTTGTGACAATAGTTCAACAATTTCAGTAACAAAGGATCCAGTACTTCATGGAAGAACGAAACATATTCGTATTCGATTTCATTTTTTAAGAGAGTTGGTAAAAGAAGACATTATTCAAGTGGAGTATTGCAGGACGGAAGATCAGTTAGCAGATATTTTCACAAAGCCTTTAAGCAGAGAAGTCTTCAAGAGAAATGCTGAAAGTTTGGGAATAAAAAGCAAATTTGGTTTACGGGAGGCATTGTTGGGAAGCTAAACCAAATTCTTGGTTTTCTACATTCATAGATTAATTTGGTTCTTTGAATATCTCTAAACAAGATGTGAAACATTTAATATTTTGTATTGGGTATATCAATGGTTATTAGAAATATCTAGAGTTTTATTCTTATAAGCTAAGTATTCTAGAATGCTCTTGTAATTCTATAAATACCAATGGTTGTAATCACTTTTATGAACAAGAGAGAAATAGTAAAAACAAAAGTTCAGTTTATATAATCAGTTTTCTCCTTCATTTAGACTACAGGACACTTAATTATTATGACTAGTATTAAACTAGTTGCAACATTCCTTCCCAAATCACTAACTTGATACGTACGCCCTAACATACAAGACCATGCATGCTAGAAAATTGGTTTAAGAAGTCAGTTAAATGGATGAAACCAATCACTTAGCAGGTTAGATAATGTGACATGCAATGACGGTATATATAACATAAACTTGTTACAAATGACTAGTTCTGAAGAATAATGATAAAGAACCTAATAATAAGAACAGGTGGAGATAGTACTATTTTGCCAAAAAATTCAATCCATTTAGGATTTTTTTGAGACCACTGAATAATTTAAACTTTAAAGATGCGTAATATTGGATTGTTTTCAATTCACTTTACTAAATTTTTAATCCAAAGTATCAGAATTGATTACAAGGATGACCACACTAAACCAGACTAAGAATTTCCTTCGAGTAATATAAGCAGTCTTTGTTTTTTCTTGTTTTATCTGTTGTCCATTCCACTTTAAGTGTCATTTATTAAACAGTTTGTGAGAAATTTATGGACTAATGCTTGACCCTTGGCATACTAGAATTTCAGAGTCGATGCCTTTGTATGACATACTAAATGAGTTTCAGAAAGGCCTAAGCCACATAGCTTTTGTTCTAAGGTACATAAGCGAATTGGTGGAGCATTCAACTAGTGGTGAGCATGCTTCACTTAGTAGATAGGTCTGTTGCATACTTCATACTTCATACTTGGTTCTTTTCTTTTACTTAGTTCTCCTTATTTCTCGAGTAATTACCTCCTACAGATTTCAATTCAGTGAGAGAAGTGAGACAGAACATATATGGTGAAATCCATCCCCAAGATATAGGGTTGAGGAGGAGCAGAAGATCACTCAAGAAGTTGAAGGGCTTATCTGGAAGTTCTAATGTCTCACGAAGAGAAACCTCAAAGAGCAGGAGGTGGTCAGAAAATTTTGATTTTGAGATCCTGCATATCAATGAGGACCCACTTCCAAGCTTCACTAAAGAAGAGGAAGTCGTTGGCATTATAACAATGGAAGATGTTATTGAACAGCTGCTAAAAGTACGGGAACATTGTATATTGTTTTTGTTTAGATATCTTTTGTAATGATTTTCTCCTGAAAATTTGTGAATATTTTATTCAACTATCATGTAGGACGAGATCTATGATGAGATGGACCATCAAGGTGAATACTCTAGCTTCAGTGGTTCTGGTACCAAGGTACATCAGATTTGAGGGTGTAAATTGGAGAATATAGGAATCATATCAAATTTTGAAGCAAGAACTGAAGTCAAACAAGTTGGAGTAGACTGTTAAATTGTATGGATTTGGTAAAGCACAACTGCAAATAGTTTACTCATGTCATAACAGGAACATGATTTATAGATATTTTGTTTCTGTTGCAGGGCATTTTTATATGTATAGGAATACTTTGAATGAGCTGAAGGATTTTATTATCTTGTGGATTTTTGTTCTGGGTTCAATCGGTTGTGCTTCTTATGAGGGAATTTAGGCATTACTAGTGAGAACTTATTTTTCCCCAACTGTATTAACTAGTTCAATACTTCAAGTATCTACTCTTAAATCGAACATGTGCTTCTAATCAACTACACATATATAATGACTTAGATATTATAATGCTATTTTACCATGCTAATATATATCAAGGGTACTCTAAGAACAGAAAAGACAGGAGTTAAATTTTCATTAAAAAAATATCTTACTAAACAATTTCAGTCAGAGAGATAGATTACTGAGTTTGAATAGAACTTTATTAGCCATATAACTTTCAAAATGCTCCACAACATATCCTGAACTAATGGAATCCCTAAAAAATATTCCCCACTTTGATCAAGCAATGGCATATGTGAATGCAAAGTATTTTACGTACCTTCAGAGCAACATACGCATATCTACCTCCTCTTTGTCATGCTCTTTTCACACAATCCATAGAAGCCTCAACTATCACCAAATATTACAGGTACTTCTCTCACCTCTGACTTTATGATAGGAAAGGTAATTCTTGATGTAATCTGGATTCTGGAAACAAAATCATAGTTGAAGTTAGAAAATTCTATATTTTTCTGTAAAACTGAAATTTTTGGAAATTTCAAAATTAGTAAAAGGAATATGGGAATGACTATAGTAGTTTTTCTGTACCAAGGAGTACAGTAAATCATGATTTTCTATAAAAAAAAAAAAAACTCATATTTGCTTGTAAAAGTAGAATTCAGGAAATTGGAAAATTAGGAGAAGAATATAGAGATTTTTTTTAATGGACAGAAATTTAGAAGTTGTAATAACCTCATGTGAGATTCTGGATCTATTATGGGGCAGAAATTTAGAAGTTGTAATGACCTCATGTAATAACCCTTCTCAATCTTACCCCACTTACAAAAGCCACTTATCAAGGTAGTGTATGTCACAACATCTGCCTCACAGCCATTTCTCTGCATATCCACAAAAACCTGCATTGCCGCCTCATCTCTTGCAAAAGATCAAATGCATCCCCCATTTTCCTTGCTACCGCATACCCATTAAGCAAATTGTTATAAACCACAATATCAGGCTCAAAACTTACTTCCCTCATCTGCACCAAGACATACTTTGCCTCCATAAGCTTTCGTTCTTTACACCAACCATACAACAATGAAGTAAAATGCTTTATTGTCGGTGTAAAACGAATTCTCATATCTTCAAATAGTGAGGCAGCTTCTTTGACACTACCATTCTTACACAAAGCATCCAACAAACACCCAAAAACATACTCATCAGGTTGACACCCATATTTGGGCATTTCATCTAACACTTCAACTGCCTTTTTAACCATTCTCGCTGATGCAAATCTCCTCATCAATACAATAAAAAACTGGGGTGATATGAACTGCGGATTATCTCTCCTCATTTGGGTTAAATGATTTACGTCAACTTATAAATGAGTTATTTGATAAAAAGTTGTAAATTTTATTTTTAATTAAATAACTTGTCCTAATTATAATAATTCTAGTTATAATAATTATTTATCCTAGTTATAATAATACGTAAATTATTTAATAATTTTTATCAAATAATTTTTTTAATTAAAAATTAAAATTATTTGATAAAATTAAAATTACAATAAAAATTATTTGATAAAATTAAAATTAAAATTATTTGATAAAAATTATTTGCATGTAAAAGTACAAATTTATTTATCCTAGTTAGAAAAGAAAAAAATTTATCACCAAATTGACTCAATTATAATTTTAATGTCCGAATTTAAAAGATTTTTAATTTTATAATTTCCTCAATTATATTTGTTATTAATTATATAAAAAATATATTTTTATTAATTACAAAATAACTAAATAACAATTTTATTTTTTAATTTCTACCATGTATTTTTTTGCTAATTTTCTGATTATATTATAATTTTCTTTCATTTCCCCCAAATATATTTCACATTCCCTTAATTTTAATTAGCATATTTTTTGGATTTTTATTTTATAAATGGCTTAATTATAAATAAAATTTAATTTGATATTAATTATAAAATAATTAAATATATTTTATTTATATTCTTGTTTTTGGCACACTTTTTAAATTTATATTGTACTTTAAAATATTTTTTTAATTTTTTTCATAAAACATTTTCTCCAAATCTACATAATCACTGATACATCACACAAGGACGCCACATCAGTTTTTTTTTTTGGACAACTCAGAAGCTTAGCTGTCTTTTTCCGTTAAAGTCAAAACTATTTAAAGGTTTTTGTAACTTTGTGTTAGAAAAGTCGTTTCTATTTGAGTTGTTGTAAAAAAAAAAAATTCGATACTTCTATTTAAAGTTGACGTAAAGTACGATGCTTAGAAAGCATTAAATCCCTCCTCATTTCCTCAATGAGTGCCCAAACAGCACCAAATTACCTCATTTTCGTAAGTATTTTGATCATTGTTTTGTAAACATCATGGCTATGCCTATACTCCGGTTGCTTAGTTGCCCATATAAAAAAACTATACCCCAAGTTTCCTGCATCTCCACATCGATTTAATACGCGTTCGATAAGACCAGGACGGACGACAACACCAGATTCTTTCAAAGTAAGTTCCAGGGTGCAAAACATACCGTTCTCATGCCAATCAACACGGCACCTTGAACAATGAACCATTTCAAAAGAATGAATGGGATATGGTAGTTGTTTGGTACCCAAGGCAGAGATCATTGCACCAATACCTCGCTCCAAAGAAAATTGAATTTGATTCTCATGACCATCTTTGGGAGCGAATGACATGGTCTGTATGTTTATGGGAAGAAGATAGGCTGAGAAGCTGGAAACTCCACACCCAACATCCATAACTTGAAATACTCCAGCAGAACGAAGATGCCGAAAAAGATTCTGCAGATAATCTTTCACTTGCTGGAGATGGCTTTGACACTATAATCAAGACGAAAGAAGCAGTTGAAGCTGCATGCCCAGGGGTAGTCTCATGTGCAGACAAGCCACAATGAGGGCACAAATATCTCAAATGGTATGAAATCCGACTTTGAGCAGTTTGCACACTTCGAGATAGTCCAGAGACTGAAAAGCCACAACATGTACACAAAATTATTATTTTCCAGCACTAGGGTATTAAGTCTCCATTGTTAACCTTATTCAGCCTGTACTTAATTTCAAACCGGAGCTATCCCCCGGCGGCCTAAGCGCGTTAAGCTTTTGGTGTTTACTCGTTTCTATGTAGAATTTGACGCACTTTGGTGATTGGAGCGCGTGGATAAATCTTGGCGTTAACATTGGCGTTAGCAGGAGGACTTTCTAGTGTTGTTTATTTTCAATCACAAGAGTTTTCTCGGTTGGAATCATGGTGAACAGTAAGACGGTCTCTTGTATTGGGTAGGTGACGGTGTGAGGATCCTCTCAACCTAGAGGATCAGTCAAAGACAGTTTAGGACCGTCCAAAAGTATCTAGGACATGCTCGACTAACATAGTCGCTCAGTGGGGCCAAAGATGCTGACTAGAAAGATTTTAAACGTAGGCTGTTTTCAACTGCCAGCAAGGAAACAAAAGTCAAGGATCTTGTAGGGGCACACCGTCTCAAACATGACTCCGTGATGATCATCATGAAAGGAGATCGATTCTGGTAAAAAAGGCACAGGAAACCGATGATGTGACAACCCGAGAATTTAGATAATTATTAAAAATCTTTATTGATTGATTAAATGTTAAATATTAAGATCTAGACTGAAAAATAGGTATGAATTTAAAATTTTTGTGAAGGATTTGGATAACTTACAAATTATAAGAGAATATCTAATAGGAAGGTATAGGGTTAAGTGTATGAGTGTATATAATTTTGTATATACTGATTATATGAGTACATTTTATGGTAAAAATCAATTATTGATCGGATAAATTATATTAGTGACAAACCCTAAGGATATATTAAGAACATCAAGGTTCAGTTAGAAAACCCTAATGAACAGTTAGGAACTTTAGCGAGTTGTTCGAAAACCCTAATTTCAGTTCTGGGAATCTGAAACCCTAATTCAGAATTTTTAAACCCTGATTGGGAGCTCAAAATGCTAAGTATAAACACTTAGGATTTAAAAGAGGTGGGATATATTTGAAATATCTAAATTGTCCTTCAAATTATAGGGGAAAAGACCAAAATACCCTTAGTAGGTGCGAAATGACCAAAATACCATTTTACTTAAAACTTAAGTAAAAGATATTGCAAATCTTGTGAGTCGCCACTCTATGTTTATCCCATGTGTGTAAAAATCTTACCAAATCTGATATTTGGTGCCACCTAGCAATACAAGTTCAATGAATCAAAAAGATTAAACTTAAAAGTTAAGAAAAAGCTATGCTTTATTTCTTAACCCCAAGCCTTTTCTCTCTCTAAAATTTCGAAACTTGGAGTGAGAATGAGTGAGAAGTTAAGCCAAGAACACTTCTTAGCTTTCCAATAACATATTCAAGGATCAGATTCAAGAATCAAAGCATAAAGGTATAAACCTTAGCTTTATAAAAATCTTTATGATTTATGTTAAAGTATGTGATTATGTGTTTAAATATGTGTTAGAGGATGTTATTTAGTGATCTAAGATGTTACATCAATGATCCATAACATCTAGATGCAAGAAAATAGAGTTTTTAAAACTGACTTAGAACCTTGATTTTAAGGCCTGACATCCATATGTCAGGACCTCTAGATCTTTGTGTGTTAGATGTTGTGTTAGATGTTATAGACTTGTTCTATGTCATGAGAAGAGTAGACTGGAAGTGGAATCAATTACATACCATGTCTAGATCTCAAGATATAAGTGGTCAAACATGGTTGACCAGCCATGAAAACTGGTTTCTGGAAAACCCAAAAAAATTCCAAATTTCTAGAAAGTCTAACAATGACTTTTGAAGCCCTAGATCTTGCTGATGTTAAGTAGTTAGCTATGTTGTTGTATTGATGCTGTAGTATGACATATGGACTACACAACTATGCCCCTAGAACACTTAGATCTTATCTAGGATCAAAGTTATGAGTGATCAAAGTAGGGTTGACCATCAGCCGGATGAACTTTTCTGGAAAACCCAGATAGTTCAAGAACAGGTGTTCTGACATGCATGGTTTAACCGACCTCGATTAATTACATGTGATGTAGTTAGGTTGATCTAGTGTTATATTGTTGTTCCTTGACATAAGGACTACAAGATTGAACCTTTATATCACACAGTGTAGACCCAAAATGCAAATTATAAGGATCGAAAAGTGGTACCAGGAACTTTCCTTCATTTCTGGGTAACCCAGAAAATGAAGAACAGTCTCTGACAAGATTTGTGAGGCTTATATCTCACTGTTGTGATGTATGATGACCATGAAATTGGTTTGGGGTTGTAGTATTACATCAATACTACAACACTAATGCATAATTCAGCCCAGAAAACATCAAGAACATGAAATTAAGTGTGGTCAAAGTAGGCCCCTGGTGACTGGCTATTAGGTTCTGGGTTGGCCAAGAACACCTATATCGACGATTTTGTCGCTATAGCAACCTTTAGTGACAATTTATTTATATATTAATTATAAACTTTTTGAATAAAGATAAATTTTCTATAAATATTATTTTTGAATATTATGGAGTGAAATTGATATAATGTTATAGTTGTGGGTAATATTTATAAATTTTGCAAAAACGCAAGTTGTTATATAATATTAGATTGGTGGGAATATTCGGTTTTAACGAGAGAATATTAAATTAAGCTTACAATCATTGGTGGACCTAGCGGAATTATTGTCGGATTTGAAAGCGACAAAATACTTTATAAAAATAACGGCGGAAGTTTTACAGATTAAGCATTGAAACACCGGTGTTAAAAATACGATGTCTGGCGTGGTTGCATAGTAACTACGGTATTAATTATTGATGCTTTACGTGATAAGTCACTTTCGGTTTTGTTGGTATTATTAATGTAATAATCTGAGAAAATCTTTTATATAAAGCAGAATACTTTTATAAAGTTATTCTATAAATAGAATATATTATATTCTATTATGCATAGTGTCTGCATAGTGTTTTGTATAGTAAAATCTATTTATATAAAACAAAATACTTTTATAAAGTTATACATTTTATTAGACAATAATTAGAATATATTATATTTTATTATGCAAAGTGTTTGTATAGTACTGCGTAGTGTTTGCATAGTAAAATCTTTTATAAAGTTATTCATTTTATTAGATTATAAATAGAATATATTATATTTTATTTAAAAGATTTTGCTTTAAATATGGAACCGTCAGATTAAAGTAAATCAATCTTGACTTAGTTCATGAGTTAGTTCTTATACGATCCATTTTCTATAAATAGAAGCTCATTCTTCATTATTTTCTTACGAATTCCTTTGAAACTCTAGAGATAAACTATAGAGAGAAAGAAGAAAGTATTCGCTACTTCACTACTTATATATCCGGTCTCTTCTTCTTAAGGTAGGAATATTATTTGTTGTACTCGTAAGGGTGTTATTCTTTTATATTCATGAAGAGAACTTATGTTATTCCATTCTTTGTTATTACGTTGGAATAACATGTATACGTGGGATACCCTATACTTGGTTACATTCTTCTAATATTCCATCTTTATTATTATTACGTTAGAATATCATATACATGCGTTACTGTGGGACTGGTTAAAATCTTTATTATTATCTCGTTGGAATATCACATGTGTGCGTTTACGCGGGACACGGTTCCATCTTTATTATTATTACATTGGAATATCACACTTTTGCGCTTCTACCGGACTGGGTTAAAATCTTTATTATTACATTAGAACATCATGTCTGATGAAATTTTTCGACATTTGGTTCCGTTACTTATTAATCATTAGAATAACTTTGTCTATGCTAAGAAACTGCACGCATGCATGGTGATTTCTTTTGTTATTCCATTCTTTATTATACTCAGTTGGTTAAAGTTTTTACTTCTATACTCCATGAAATTAGTGGAATATCCTTGATAATTGCACTTCATCCAGTATCTTTTCATGGAAATATTCTTCTGAGCATTCTTGAATTTGACTCTACAAAGCAATATCATGTTGACAATTTGGACGTTATTGGTTCTTGGACAAATTAATTCTTGAACTTGTTTTATTGAATTCTTATATCATTTTCATCATCCTCATATTTATATTTTTGGAAAGTCATACGTGGTATGTAGTGCGTAGATGGACTTGGTATGATTATGACGAGGGATTATTGATTGTAATTATGCCAGTAATGTTACAAATGATGTGGTAAAAGTCCTCATTGTCTGCGTAGTGCATTGATGGGACAGAGTTGTTGGCATAATCATGACCATTAATGAATACACAAATATTCTTGGCCGTAGTGCATGGATAATTGTGGTCGGTAATCTTAAAGAATATCCTTGGTAGTAGTGCGAGGGTGATTCGATGATGTGGATTATTTATTAAGCTGAGTCTCAGCGATAAAAGTCATGAAAAACCTTTTAAATCATAGAAGATAGTAGATTTTGTTCTCTACTTGACTCTTCTAATGGATTGCTTGTTTCCATTCATGATTAAACTTGATGTTTGTTATATTGTATCAGTTTAACACTGTTTAAGGCTAATGATAATTTATTCTACATTATCTTAGTCATAATATTTCTTACTGGGCTAGTTAAGCTCGCCCTTTCTTTTACTGTTCTTTTCAGGAAATGAGAACATAGCTCACTACAAAAAAATGGGCCTTTAGCAACGATTTTTCGGGCAACGACTTTATAAGTCATTGCTAAAAGTATATGTTTAGCAACGAAATTTGTCCTTCGTTGCAAATTGTGTCAGGCTTTCACTTTTTTCAACGAAATTCATAAGTCGTTGCTAATTCATTGGCGGTAAAAAATTTCGTTAGAAATTCGTTGCAAAATTTTCAGCCACTTGATTTCCCGTCATCGTAGGCGGCGAAAGTTTTTGTTGCTAAAAATGGGCTTTAAGCAGCGATTTTTCAAGGAACAACTTTATAAGTTGTTGCTAAAAGTGTATGTTTAGCGAAACTTGTCCTTCGTTGCTGATTGTGTCGAGCTTTCACTTTTTGCAACGAAATTCATAAGTCGTTGCAAAATTTTGGAAACAAAATTAGATTTAGAAATTAGTTGTAAAATTTCTAACCACTTGATTTCTCCTCATCGTGGAAGCAGACGAAAGTTTTTTGTTCTTTATATTTCGTTGCCTAATATGGACCACATTGGCAATAATTTTATTTTAGTTGCATATCTTATACAACTTTTTGCAACGACTATTAAAATATTTACTTAAATTAAGATAATCTGATAAGCATGTTTTTTGTAAGACCATATTCGATATTAGGAGAATTATCAAAAAATATTCCTATTTAGTATTTAAAATTATGTCCAAATAAAACATATTTGAACACTTGTGACCTATCATTTGGAACTTTGGTCATTTATTTCTTTGGAGCAACACAAGTTATCTATTAATATCTTATGATGATTAATATTTATATTAAAACATGAGATTTCCCCCATTTATTCCTTTCTTCTCCTTCACTACATACCATTAATAATAATAATAACAATAATAATAATAATACTAATAAAGATAATAATAATAATAATAATAATAATAATAATAATAATAATAATAATAATAATAATAATAATAATAATAATAATAATAAAGTTAATTTTTGATGGGTGTGTAAGTTTTTTAACTCCCATTTTTCAAATTCTCCTTTTTTTTACTTGTAATATTTTTTATAATCAAATATTAATTTCTCTTTATATCTTGAATTAGAGGGTGTTTGACAATGACTTATAAGTTGGTGAAACTAAGTTATAAGTCATTTGTTATTATTTAGTGTTTAATAATAATTTAAATTTTAACTTTTTTTTACTTATAAGTCATTATTAAATTATTTTTTCATGCTTCATATGCTATATTTTATTATTATTACTATTACTATTACTATTATTATATTTATTATTATATTTACTATTATTATTATTACTTTTATTATTAATTTTATTATTATTATTATTAGAATAATTATTATTAATCTTATAATTATTATTTTATTATTATAATAATTATAATTATTACTATTATTATAATTTCTATTATTATTATTGTTGTTGTTGTTGTTATTATTTTTTATTATTATTGTTACTATTATTATAATAATTATTATTGTTCTATTATTATCGTTATTATTATTATTACTATAATAATAATAATTATAATTATTATTATTATTATTATTATTATTATTATTATTATTATTACTATTATTATAACTACTACTATTATTATTATTATTATTATTATTATTATTATTATTATTATTATTATTACAATAATTATAATAGTGCTAATAATAAAAAAGCATGGCCCGACCCGCGGGCTTTTTAAAAAATAAAATAAAATAATGCTCTCCTTGAAAGTTGAACTCTAAACCTCCAACTTTCCTTAAACAAATTATTAAACCAACTAAGCTATAATGGTTTTTTATTATAAAATCAGTTATCCGGCACTAAATTACTAAAATTAAATACTAATTACATATTTACATCAAATACTAAAAATACTAATTAAAAAAATACTAAATACTAAAAAAAAAATCAAATTCAAAAATACTAAAATTAAAAAAATACTAAAATTCAAATTATTTTGTTAATTAATCAAAACAACAAAAATTTAAATTACATCATTAAAATACTAAAATCATAACATATTTACATCATAACATAACATATTATCATATTTACATCATTTACATCATATTTACATCATAACATATTTACATCATTTACATCATATTTACATCATAACATATTTACATCATTTAATCAAAATACTAAAATTCAAATACTAAAATACTAAAATTTTACTCAAATACTAAAATTTTACCATGGTTGTATAACATATCAAAATACTAAAATTTTACCATAGTTGTATAACATATCAAAATACTAAAAGTCAACTTGCACGGCACTACTAAAAATACTAATTACATATTTACATCAAATACTAATTAAAAAATACTAAAAAAAATCAAATTAAAAAAAAAAACTAAAATTCAAATTATTTTGTTAATTAATCAAAACAACAAAAATTCAAATTACATCGTTAAAATACTAAAATCATAACATATTTACATCATTTACATCATAACATAACATATTTGTTGGGTCTCCAACTTTTAGTTTTATTTTGATGATAACAATAATTAGTTAATAAATTAATTAAATGGGTAGAATCTTTTCCATAGGATTTTTATTATATTTATTTTATTCACTTTGACCAAAAATATTTTCTAAATCTTATTGATCTTGATGCTTAAAATGTTAAATCAATTGGGTCATGCATTGTGGGACAAAAAGTTATATGTTGATTATCAAATGCTTGTTTGACCGAATTTGAAAAGAAGATGAAAATATCATTTTTAATTGTGAGCATCTTCTATTTAGTTTCGAATTAATTTTATTATTTAAATATCTCAAAAATTATTTTATTGGGCAAAAGTATTTTATTTTTATTTTTTATATATATTTATTATATAAATTTTATATAATTATATATATCAAAAAAGTATATATATACATTATTAAATATATATTATATTATAATATATATGTTATATTATAATATATATATATATATATATATATATATATATATATATATGTTGTAATCATTATATTATATATAATATTTTAAACCATGTATTATGCGTAATATATTAATATAATATATGTATACTTATTATATATTTATATAGTTTTATATATATATATATATATATATATATATATATATATATATAATATTTGCATGTATACATATATATATAATGTGACGCGCCCCCAAAATAGGTATACATCACCCATTACGAGTTGTCAATACATGAGTACGAAACAACTACAACTTTATTATTATTGATAAAGCTGTGAGTTTGAATACAAATATTATCTTACAAACAATATCTATACTCAAATAAATCCTCATCACATTTATTGATACATTATTTTACAAAGATGGTGAGGACTACTAAACAACTCTCTAGAACCTTCATTCCAATTACCCCGGAAGCACGTGCTACATTATATTCTCGTCTCACGAGAAGAAAAATGAAACAAAAAAAGGAAAAGGGTGAGCTCAACTAGCCCAAGTAAAGAATATTATGACTAAGATAATATACAACAAATTATCGTTAGTCTTCAACAGGAAAAATCTAATAGAATACAATAGACAACAAGTTTTAAATCAATATTCGCAGCGGAAATAATAATTCATTAGAAGAGTTAAGTAGAGAATGCAAACTACTATCTTCTATGTATGAATTTAAAAGTTCATCGTCTATCTTTTATCTATGTAACATCAATCAATATATATACGGAATCAAATATTCATCTTTGCACTCTGAGCCGAAGATATTCATCGATTAGTCGTGTTCATCTAAACACACCTTCATCTTTGCCCACTGAACCAAAAGATATTCATCGAAATCATTCATTTGCACTTAAAGCCAAAGATATTCAATAATATCATCATTTAAGGCGAGGATGATGAAAAATATTTTAAAGAAAGCGAATCGATTGTGAAACAAAATAACAAGGATTAAGGATTAAGGATTAAAGTACTTTGTTTTATCCGTGTCCAAAATACCTCAAAAATAATCATAGTGGTGTAAAATTCGAGAATGATCAAAACATGGATACTGATAAAAGCTAGTATCCTGATAGATATTTTAGGCGAAAAGGAAAATTTTCATTTTTTCGATGAATAGTGTAAATGATACGTGAATAGTGTATGTAGTATCGTGAATAGTGTAGTATCGTGAATAGTAACTCAGACACAAAAAGTTCCAAATTTGATAAAAACTTGGATCGATATTTCAAACATAATGATATTGAAGAAATAATATCATTAAAAAATAATATCCACACCTCGAAAGATCGGTACTTCTAGTTGAAACATCGGATATAGGCTATGACTTGAACTTGCAAGTATAGCAATACTCAAAATACTCATAAGAATAAACTCGATAATATAGAGAGAAAACTTGAGTTTCGGTGTGATTTTCAATTTTAACCTAAGCACCTATTTATAGGAAAATGCTTAGAACACGAAGTGAAAATTTATTAAAATATTAATATTAATATTACAATTCCTACGCCCACTTCTAAGGATCCGAATTGACCACTTCTAACACATATAAGACCCTGATAATAATGAAAAACGTTTTGTCATTTTAAATTTTATACTTAAAAATTAATTATTTTGGAACTCAAAACTTCAATCATTCATAATAAATAGCCCTTTTATCGAGAAAATTTGAATATCTCGAGTTTTTATAGGAAATTAAATTCTCTACAACTTTGCGAGAAAAAGTTTTCCAAATTCAAGCGTAAATTGATAGAAATCCACAAAGCAGGCAATTTTATAAATTTATAATCAAATTTGATAAGAAAATGGGGTCCACCAACACATAAAACATGCTTTAAATATTTTGGTAACAAAATACTCCTCCTCCACATACTTTCATATATCCCACATTTATCGTAAAAATATCATCATTATTATATTATTAAAATATAATAATATATTTAAATGAATTATTTTATCGGAAAAGATAAAATTTCAATTTTCAACAATTGTCACATTAAAATTTTCTCAAGTAAAATCAATATTTTCCTCATCATATGAATCAATAATTAATTATTCACAAATAATATTACAGAATCACAATATTGACAACGAGGCGGTTCAAGGAAAGAGGGGCTTTCGATAAAATTTCTCTTAACAATTTCGTTTATTAATTATTTGAGGTCTTCCTATTATCCCCTCGCATGAAATTTAGATCCTCAAAATTGACATACGATACTGGTGTTTCAAAAGGGTGAAGACCTCGCTTTCGACAGATTTCCAATTCGGTCATTTTCTATGGCATGGTTCTTTACAGCTTTTGCTTGTGGTATGACCTTGTCGTCACGTGGGCGTCTCCTTCTTATCGAATCTTGTGAGTACCTCCTGCATCACGTTAAGTCTTGGCTATCTAAATCCGGTTCTAACTTCGATGCGCGATGGTTGGGTCTTTCCCATATTTGAAATGGATATGTGAAACACGTATTATGAACGTACCGAATGCCCAGCGATCCATAGGCTACATTTTTACTCGACCGAGAATTTGAAATGGACGATAAATGCATTAGTTGAAACTTTCTATTCTTCTGATCTTGTAACTACCTTCCATGGGCATTTTGCATAATCGTGATCCCACATACTAAATTCCCACGTCCTCTTCCGATGAAACATGGATATGGGCTATGACTTGAACTTTATGGTATAATACTCGATTACTACGTAAGAATAAACAAGAGTAATATGGAAAACTTGGAGTTTACGGTGTGATTTGCAATTTAACCTAAGCACCTATTTATAGGAAAATGCTTTTAGAACACCAAAGTGAAAATGTAGCTAACCTTATATTAAATGTCATAAACTTCCTTGACCTCGAATTCGACCACTTAGCATGTAAGACCGAAGCATAATAATAACGTTTTAGTCATGTAAATTTTATATACAAAAGTGTGGTATTTTGGAACACATCTTTTACACATTCATAATAAATGACCCTTTGTAGGGAGGAATTCTGAATATCTAGGTTTTATAGAATTAAATGCTCTCCAACTTGCCATGGAAAGAAAGTTTTCAAATTCAAGTCTTATGGTCTTCAGTTTGAATAGTCCACAAGCAGGCGATTATTAGGCTTCTCATCAATTTGATCAATGGGGTCATGGAAACCATTAAAACATACTTCATTTTTGGTAACAAAATACGTCGTCTAGGACATACTCATATAATATCCCACATTTATCGTGAAATAAATACATTGTTATATTATTAAAAAGCTCTTGGAAACTCTTCTCGCATTCTTCGCTCCAACGAATTTTATATCTTCCGAGTCACCGAAAGTGAGTTAATGGAGTAGCGATTCGAGAAAATCCTTCCACGAATCTCGATAATAACCATTTAAGCCCGAAAGCTACGATTTTGATCACCGACTTCGGTTGCTCCCAACATTGTATTGCTTCAATCTTCGCCTGATCAAGATACTCCATATTTCGACACCACGTGCCCAAGGAATGCTACTTCCTCGCCTTTAACTCGAATTTCTTCAATTTGGTATATAGTTTGTTTTCACGAAGCCTTTTCGAGTACCAGGCTTTTAAATGGTGCTCATGATCTTCAATGACTTTTGAATATATGAGGATGTCATCAATAAAACAACAACGAACCGATCCAAATATTCTTGAATACTCAATTCATCATATCCATGAAAGTCAGCAGGGAGCATTAGTCAATCCGAAAGACATGACTAAGAATTCATAATGCCCGCATCGAAGTTCCAAGGCGATCTTTGGAATATCCTCAGTTCTAATCTTCAGTTGATGATATCCAGAACAAAGATCGATTTTTGAAAAGAATTGTGCTCCTTGAAACTGGTCAAACAAGTCATCAATACGAGGTAGAGGATACCTATTCTTGATGGTGACATGGTTCAATTCCCGGTAGTCAATACAAAGTCGCATACTCCCGTCTTTCTTCTTTACGAATAAAAACAGAGCACCCCAACGAGATGTACTAGGACGAATGAAACCGATGTCCAACAATTCTCTCAGAGTTAGACCTTTAACTCTCGAAGTTCAATAGGAGCCATTCGATATGGGGTTTTAGAAATGGGCTTTTGTGCAGGTTCAAGATCAATAAAGAATTCAACTTCACGTTAGGGGTAGACCAAGAAGTTCTTCAGAAATACGCCGGAAAGTCAATAACAATAGGAATATTATTCAAATTTGACGTGTTTTTATTCAAATCCATAACATGGGCTAAGAAAGCTTGACATCCGTTTTTCAATAAACGAATAGCTTTATGATTAGATATGACAGTGATTGATTTTAATGGTTTAGTTGCTTGAATTCGTACAACAGGTTGGTTAGGAATATGAAAACTAACAACCTTACGAAAAAAATCAATTTTGGCATGATGAGTAGTTAACCAATCAATCCCTAAAATCACATCAAAAGCAAGTATCTTTAAAGAGATAAGGTCAACAGGTAAGGTGATGGTGCCAACTTGAATCAAACAAGATTTATAAATAGTGGATGTGATGAAAGTTTTTCCTAACGGAGTTTCCACAGATAGGTCAAAGTCTAATTTCTCCAAGTCAAGTTTAAACATTGAGCACAAGCGGGGAGAGATAAATGAATGGGTAGCACCGATATCAAGTAAGGTATAAACTTCACAAGAATTTATAAATAGCTTACCCGTGATCACTCCTCGTTTGGGTTCCTCGCATTTTGACCGATCACAACAAACGCTTCTTCCGAGGAACAGATTGACTTTGACTTTTTTCAAGACTTTTTTGAGTCACCATCACCATTGAACTAGGTTTCGCTATAGTGATAATCTCGAAAGCGATATGTCCTTCCTTTCCACAATTATAGCATACCTTGAACTGCTATTGGCGCTTTGAATGATATGTCCCTCTTTTTCCAGATTTATAGCATACGCAATGGGTCGCGTCTCCTCCTTGGAACCAGATTGTTGTTGCATAATCGCTCTTCACACGGTCGTTATTAAATCTCTCTTTTAAAATCTCCTCGACTCGCTTCTTCTATTTTCATGGCCATGATTACCACCAGAGTGGTTACCATTTTGTCCGCATTTTTTCTTTCTCCGTGGTTATCTTTGTTTTGTTGATCGCTATCTCCAGTATGATCCTCGATTGTGGTCCCTCTACGACCAGTACTCGTTATCTCGCTCTAATAATTGAGCCCTCATTTACAACATCTGAATAGAGAGAAAATTTATGAGAAATGAGATATTGTCGTATGCGGGTTTCAAACCTCTCGTAAACATCCGCGTCATAATGCTCCTCATTCTCCACCAAATGAGGTGCAAACCTAGATAACTCGCAAAACTTTGCCTCATAATCGAGACACCGCCATGTTGTTTTGTTCTAATATGATGAACTCCACTTCCTTCATACGATGAACACTTTCGTGAAAGTATTTGTCATTAAATAGTTTCAAACGTCTCCCAAGACATGCCGAAAAGTCTTGGTGGATGGACGCGCTCACGCATTCCCACCAAAGAATCTGCTTCGCCACTGGAACAAAAAGGTAGCGAATGGAACCTTTTGTTCTCCCGCATCCCAAGACATCGAATATCTGGTAATTTGTTTGACCCATGTTTTCGCGCATGATCGGATCTGGCTTTCCCTTAAATTCGTGGTCCCAACTCTTTGAACCGCTTGCCGTGTGGACAACCCGTGAATTGCTATCATTTCTCTCTGTATTTTGAACACGAGTCTCCTCATCCGATTTTGCATGAACTCGCAAAAAGCCTATAAACATCCCCTCGCTCATCATCCGCTGGCCGATTGGTGTTGTTCCTGGGAGGAACATTGCCGACTTTGTTGACGTTCTCCTCGTTGGTGAGTACAAAGCGCCACCATGGTCTTATTTCCATCGTTAATATTCTCACCAACATTCTCAAATCATCATAAAACAAGGGTTAATTAAGGAAATTAAAATATCACAAAATATCCCTATATATCCACCAACTAACAAATAAGCTTAGGTAGGACACACTAGCGAAGGATTTACTCTGCCTCTCCTCCTAGTTCTATTCCCGATCTCGCATGAGAACATATCCCTAAGCTCGATACCACCCGTGACGCCCCCAAAATAGGTATACATCACCCATTCGAAAGTTGTCAATACATGGTATGTAAACAACTACAACTTTATTATTACAACATATAAACTGTGAGTTTGAATACAAATATTATCTTCTAGACAATATCTATACTCAAATAAATCCTCATCACATTTATTGATACATTATTTTACAAAGATGGTGAGGACTACTAAACAACTCTCTCTAGAACCTTCATTCCATACCTCCACTCGTATCGCTTATATTCTCGCCTCCCAAGAAGAAAAATGGAACAAAAAGGAAAAGGGTGAGCTCAACTAGTCCAAAGAAGAATATTATGACTAAGATAATATACAACAAATTATCGTTAGTCTTCAACAGGGGAAAAATCTAATAGAATACAATAGACAACAAGTTTTAAATCAATATTCAGAATCGGAAATAATAATTCATTAGAAGAGTTAAGTAGAGAATGCAAACTACTATCTTCTATGTATGAATTTAAAAGTTCATCATCTATCTTTTATCCTGTAACATCAATCAATATATATCTTGAATCAAATATTCATCTTTGCAATACAGCCAAAGATATTCATCACTGGTCATGTTCATCTAAAACATGTTCATCTTTACACTACGGCCAAAGATATTCATCGAAATCATTCATCTTTGACCTACAAAGCCAAAGATATTCAATAATATCATCATTTAAGATCGAGGATGATGAAAAATATTTTAAAGAAAGCGAATCCAAGTGAAACAAAATGACAAGGATTAAAGATTAAGGATTCTTACTTTGTTTTATCCATGTCCAAAAATACCTCAAAAATAATCATAGTGGTGTAAAATTCAAGAATGATCAAAACATGGATACAATCAAAGCTAGTATCCATAATAGATATTTTAGATTAAAAGGAAAATTTTCATTTTTCGATGAATAGTGTCGATTCGTGAATAGTGTCGATATCGTGAATAAGGCCGTGATATCGTGAATAAGAACTCATTAACACAAAAAAGTTCTAAATTTGATAAAACTTGGATCAATATTTCAAAGATAATGATATTGAAGAAATAATATCATTTTAAAAATAATATCTCTTACCTTGAAAGATCAAGACTTAGTTGAAACACCTGATATAAAGCTATGACTTGAACTCTAACAAGTATAGCAATACTCAAAATATACTCAAAATACTCATAAGAATATATCGATAATATAGAGAGAAAACTCTTCAGTTTCGTGTGATTTTCAATTCTAACCTAAGCACCCTATTTATAGAAAAATGCTTAGAACCAAAAAGTAGAAAATTTATTAAAATATTAATATTAATATTACAATTCCTACGCCCACTTCTAAGGATCTGAATTCAACCACTTCTAACACAAATAAGACCCACAATAATGACAAAAAACGTTTTTTCATTTTAAATATTTTATACTTCAAAATTAATTATTTGGAACTCTCAAACTTCAATCATTCATAATAAATAGCCTTTTATCAGAAAAATTTGAATCACACGAGAGTTTTATAGGAAATTAAATTCTCTACAACTTTGCGGAAGAAAGTTTTCAAAATTCTAAACGAGAAATTGTCCTAAATCCACAAAGCGGGATGATTTACTGTGCTATAATCAAATTTCGGTCAAGAAATGGGGTCCACCAACACATAAAACATGCTTTAAATATTTTTGGTAATAAAAATACTCCTCCTCCATATATACTCATATATCCCACATTTATCGTAAAAATATCATCATTATTATATTATTAAAATATAATAATATATTTAAATGAATTATTTTATTAGAAAAAAGATAAAATTTCAATTTTCAACAATTGTCACATTAAAAATTTTCTCCATAAAATCAATATTTTCCTCATCATATGAATCAATAATTAATTATTCACAAATAATATTACAGAATCACAATATTGACAACTAGGCAGTTCCTAGGAAAGAGGGGGGTTTTCAATAAGAATTTTTCTTTACTGGCGCGCAATTAGGTGACCAAACCTCTCCTTAGACAAAACTTTCTAGACATTGCTAATAATGTTATCTAATAATATTATTCAGATAATATGAATTATTTCTTCGATAATGAAAAATACTGTGTAATGGCAATTATTGAAACAACAACAATATAAAATATCAACGCAAAGAATTACTAAATCAATAAAATAAAATATCGAATAAAGTAATTATCGTAACCATTATCGAGTAAAGTGCCTTTCACGTAAGAATCAATAATTGGTGCAATAACGTGTACTTCTTGGCAACAACGCCGTAGACATCGTGTTTTTAACCAATGGGTATTCCAAACGTGTAATCTGCAGAATAACTACGTTGTTATTTTTAAACAACTTATATTTGTCGCTTTCTTCATCCAATCGCTTTCCACATGGGGCCCACACATTGGTCGCTTCGCCGCATTTAATATTATTCCAAAGCATTACGAATATTCCACGACCAAAACGAATATTCCCAAACAACAATGAATATTTTATAACCACTTGCTTATTTTAAAATATTTATGTATTTTACCCATAACTATCCACATTAATCACATCAACCCTTACTATATCAAAATAATAATTAGAGGAAATTAAATTTCATTTATTAATTATTTGGGGTCTTACATGTAAAAACCGTTATATATATATATAATATATTATAATATAAACTATATATATATATATATATATAGTAAATATGCAATATTTTTTTATAGATTTCGTGTGATGTATTATATATATTATAATATAATTCATACATGTGCAATATATATAATATATATGTATAAACCAAGATTGAATTCATGTGCAGTCAATTTATTTCAAACAATTAAAGCATGCATGCATTTGTCTAATTAATATGTATGTTAATCCATGCATGCAAGCACATCATATATATTACTCACAAGTAGTTTTCAAAACCGTGTAAAGGCTTGCTAGCTATTAGAAACATGTGGTCAAAATTTTGTAATAAATGTATTAAATGCTATGTTGATGATAAATGGCCTAGGCGGAAAATTGAAGAGAGAACATCTGGCAATCCTAGTCATTTATTTAAAATCAGATTTTAAAAATTACTATTTTACCCCTGACTTCAAAAATCTATAAATAGGAGGCCTTTCTTTCATTTTCAATTTGCCAATTCACTTACAAAGAAAAGCTTATTTTCTCTCCCACATACTCTCTCTCTCTCTGAAAAAGCTTTCTATATCTCTTCTTATAAAAGTTCTGATTATTTGAGAAGAGGAAATTGGTCTAAGCATATTGAGATAAGTTATTTGATTTATTTATTTAAATTATCTCTTGCTTATTTATATTTATAGATATACGAATATAAATTGTTCTACACAATTCTATATATCTATATTTCATCTATTTATCAAATAAAGGATACTTGGGTACGCATGAGGCTACTGGAGATAAACCTCTACGGAGAGAGGAATCAAGTACGATTCCTTATAGTCTTCAAGAACCTTTTATTGATATTATTTATATAAATATCGTAAAATAGATACGACACTTGATAGCTCAAAAACAACTTTGAGATCTTTGCTCCAAAAGAGTAGTCATCCGAACCGGATTTGAGAATCGTAGTGATCTATTGAAAATATTTATATAAATATCAATTGTGAAAATTATAAATTTGATCATACTTAGACGCCGCAAGGCTACGGAGATACACCTCTACCAAGAGGAATTCAAACCGTACGATTCCTTATAGTACTAAGTGACATTATCTATAAAAGTTTACATAATAGATAAAATATTCTTATATATTGTTTGAGTTAAACAATAATATTTGTTATATCAAGTATTGCTTAATTGATTTATATATTATACTTGATATCTGTCATCACAAGTATTTGATCATAAATTTATTTATTCATAAAATACTTGTTGCATTATATAAAAAAGTTATTTAAACTTTTATTTCACAAACTTAAGTGAATATATACGCTTAAATAGAAGCATATTTGATTCAAAGTTTAAAATAACTTATTTGCTTTACTAGAAGCACTTTCACTCTAAAAAGTTATTTAAACTTAAAGTGACTTTTCTTTACTCCGTAAAGAATAAATATTTCTTTATTAATTTGCATTAAATTATATATCTGCTTAAACAGAAGCATTTTTGAGTAAAAGCTAAAATTGACTTATTTGCTTATTCAAGAAGCATCTTTTCACACAAAATATAAAAGTTATTTAAACTTTTATAATAGTATATAATTTACATATTTGCTTACACAGAAGTATTATTTGATCTGAGCACAAATTACTATCTGCTTACTAAGAAGCATATTTTCTCAAGTATAAAAGTCTTTGAACTTTTATAAATACATTTGCTCTTTAATTGATATCTACTTATTTGAGAAGCATCAATCAGTACTAAATTATATCTGCTTATTTGAGAAGCATATCTGTACTAAATTCTTATTTGCTTATTTGAGAAGCATCAATCTGTACTAAATTCTTATCTGCTTATTTGAGAAGCATCTTGTTGTAAAACCATTTGTAAAAGGAGAAAAGATTATAGTTAGTTTATTTTATGTACCTGTGGGAAAGATGAGTAATTCTTCGACCAAGACCAGAGTCTTAGAGAGGTCAGCGGGAAGTTGGGTCTCTAGTGTACTTGTGAGGTGAGGAAGAGGCTTTTGTTTCAAGACCAAATCATAGAATAGAACTGAACTCAAAAGAAGGTACAACTAAACTTGAGGAGGGAGCGGGGAGCTTGCTGTCCAAGATAGATTAGTTGGGAACAGTTGGAAGTTTGACTATAAAACTTTGTAAAAGGCTTCCACTTTGTTGAAGGAGTTTTATTCTTGATAGTAATAGGATCTCAAGTCCGGAGAGGAGCTTGAGGCCGGGCGTAGCAAGACATACCGGGATGTATGTTGTGAACCAGACAAATCTTTGTGCATTGTGTGATTGATTTTTTACTGTCTTGCATATTAATTTCTAACACTGCAAATTAATTATACAAAAAATCAAAAAGGCCTAAGATAATTTTTTAATCTGTAATAATCTATTCAACCCCCCTTCTAGATTATTATTGGACTTTCAATTGGTATCAAAGCGGTGCTCTTTAACTTGTTTGTTGAGTAAATACAGGCATACCTAAGAGTAGATCCATCTATGGCCTACAATCTCTTTGGTCATGGAGAAGGACTATCAATGACTAGACCTCCACTATTTGATGGTACAAACTTTGCCACCTGGAAGAGATTCAGAATCTATGCCAAATCACAAGGAATCAAAGTTTGGCTTGCAATAGAACAAGGTGTAAAAATTCTAACAAAAATCGTGGGAGAAAAGATCGTTGAGAAAGATGTTGATGAATTCAATACTGATGATGAAAAGGCTATGAACATTGCATCCCTAAATTTGAACAAGTAACTAAAGTGTTTCTCATTGAAAAAGAATACAAAAGAGTTTAGCAATTGCAAGAATACAAAAGAAATGCAGGAAAAATTGATTCTAACTTATGAAGGAACCAGTCATATCAAAGAAACCAGAAAAGATGCTCTAATCCAGGAGTATGAAAGTTTCGAGCTGGAAGATGGTGAAAAGATCATTGATATGAAAACACGGTTTTCCAGAATCATTGATGAACTAGAACATCTGGGGAAGGCATATACAACTAATGAGAAAAACAGAAGAACTCTCAAAGCCCTTCCATCCATCTGGAAAATGAAAGTTATTGCTATTAAGGAAAGACAAGATCTAACTACTTATCCTCTTGATTGCCTTATTGAAAATCTGCGTGCCCACGAAGTCGACATGTTAGTCGAAAAAGCAAGATCTAATACAGATATCAAAAAGAAAGGAATTGCTTTCAAAGATTTACTTATAAATCAAGAAGAAGTTGCTGAACAAATAGAGGAAATTGCAAATCTGTGCTTAATGGCAAACAATGAGTCATCACCAAGATCTGAGGTACATTTTAAACATCAATTATCTAGTACTTCATTTGTCATGCATACCTTAGAAAATATAAATAAAAAACACCATAAACTACAAGAAGCTTATAATGGTTTATATGAAGATAATAAAATTATTAAAGAAGATTTTATTGAATTAAAAATTTTATTAGAAAAATTAATTAAAATTAACAAAAATTTGAAAATGGAAAATGCAAACTTGATCATAACTAATGAAAGTTTAAATGAAGTAAATTTGGAAAATGATTCCTTAAAAGAAGAATTAGAACAACTTAAAAGAATCAATAAAAATCTTGAAATTGAAAATTCTACACTTGTTGTAATTAATGAAAATGCTCAAATGAAAAATCAAGTGTTAAGTGAAGATATTAAAAATATCAATTTTGAAAATGCATCTCTAAAGATAAAATTAGAAAAACAAAATGAAGATTCTTCTTTAATAGATCAAATTAATATGTTAACTAAAGAACGTGATGATTTAAATTTTATAGTTCTTAAGTTCACAAAAGAGAAAGAAAACCTTGATGTCATGCTTAATCAACAAAGATGTGGATTTAACAAAGAAGGATTAGGATACATTGGAGAATTTAGTAAAAATAAAGGACTTTATCATGTTAAAAGTAAAGAAAAAGAAAAATTACACATCTCCATTTACTAAATGTTCTTACTGTAACAGAAATGGTCGTTCTTTTCACATGTGTAATGCTCGAAATGAAAATTATAAAAGAAAAATGATTTGGGTGCCTAAAGGAACGTATATTGCACCAATTATTAATACTGAAAAGATTTTTATAATAAAGTCAAAAAATCTTATAAAATTTTATCAGAAAGTTTTTCAGGATATAATAATAAAGATAAATCATGCATCTTATAGACCTGTTACTCATAAAATGCTCTTGTCTACTAAGATTGATTATCCTGTACCCATTTTTGTAAAGGAAAACACAAATGTTCCTTACACAAAATGGATAACTCACCCAAAGGACCCTTCTTATTAAAGGGTACCAGTTCTTCAAATTGACAAATATTACAGGTATGTCTTGAAGATGACTCTAATAAAAATAACTGAAGACATCATTGTTGGGTCTATTTATATTTTTTGAAATGATTTCTCTGAAAGCCCGAGTAAGGATTTTGAAATGAGCATGAAGCGAGAATTAAATATCTTCCTAGGAGTGCAAATGAAATCAGGTGAAAAAGATTCTGACTATAAAGGTCAAATACAAGTATAAGTGACACATGTCAGTCTTTCTCATAATTATTTATTCTATATGTCTATATAAATTTTTTTAATATATATATATGTCCATATAAAATATTTTTTAAATATATATATATATATAGAAATATTTTTTAAAAATATATTTAATTCTTAAATTTATTCTCTTTAAAAAAAAAATATATATATATATATATAATAGATTTAATGTGAAATATTTTTATTTCTATACATATAACGGTAAATAATCTCCATTATTGTATAGTAATTTTGGTCAATTATAGCGAAACCACACAAATTCAAATCTTGCGAGCAACAATTTTTTTAAAAAAAAATAATTTTTTTGCTAATCTTCTTCTTCTGCGAGAGTTACGAAAAGTAATTTATACTATTCTTTCCCCATTTTTTATGATGACAAAGGGGGAGAAGAAAAATATTATTGGGAAGAAAAAAAATATTATTTGCATGTTTTTATATTGTTGCATGTTAGTTTTTCAAAATTTAAATTTTTTATGATTGCATAAATTGAGGGGAGCTTTTATGGAAAATATTTTTAGTTGATTGTCATCATCAAAAGGGGAGATTGTTGGGTCTCAACTTTTAGTTTTATTTTGATGATAACAATAATTAGTAAATAAATTAATTAAATGGGTAGAATCCTCTCCATAGGATTTTTATTATAATTGTTTTATTTTTATTTACTTTGACCAAAAATATTTTCTAAATCTTATTTAATTGATGATCTTGATGATGTTTTAAAATGTTAAATCAATTGGGTCATGCATTGTGGGACAAAAAGTTATATGTTGATTATCAAATGCTTGTTTGACCGAATTTGAAAAGAAGATGAAATATTGAAATATCATTTTTAATTGTGGGCATCTTCTATTTAGTTTCAATTAATTTTATTATTTAAATATCTCAAAATTATTTTATTGGGCAAAAGTATTTTATTTTTATTTATATATATTTATTATATATATTTATATAATTATATATATCAAAAACCGTATATATATATATATATATATATATATATATATAGTAAATATGCAATATTTTATATAGATTTCGTGTGATATTATATATATATATAATATAATATATACATGTGCAATATATATATATATATGTATAAACCAAGATTGAATTCATGTGCAGTCAATTTATTTCAAACAATTAAAGCATGCATGCATTTGTCTAATTAATATGTATGTTAATCCATGCATGCAAGCACATCAAATATATTACTCACAAGTAGTTTTCAAAACCGTGTAAAGGCTTGCTAGCTATTAGAAACATGTGGTCAAAATTTTGTAATAAATGTATTAAATGCTATATTGATGATAAATGGCCTAGGCGGAAAATTGAAGACAGAAAATCTGGCAATCCGTATATATATCTTTCAATCCAAACTATTGATTTTAAATTAAAACAATCCTAGTCATTTATTTAAAATCAGATTTCAAAAATTACCATTTTACCCCTGATTTCAAAAATCTATAAATAGGAGGCCTTTCTTTCATTTTCAATTTGCCAATTCACTTACAAAGAAAAGCTTATTTTCTCTCCCATATACTATCTCTCTGAAAAAGCTTTCTATATCTCTTCTTATAAAAGTTTTGATTATTTGAGAAGAGGAAATTGGTCTAAGCATATTGAGATAAGTTATTTGATTTATTTATTTGAATTATCTCTTGCTTATTTGTATTTATAGATATACGAATATAAATTGTTCTACACAATTCTAGATATTTATATTTCATCTATTTATCAAATAAAAAAGGATACTTGGGCGCCGCAAAATACTACGGAGATAACCTCTCTAGGAGAGGAATCAATTTAAACGATTCCTTATAGTCTTCAATAACCTTTTATTGATATTATTTATATAAATATCGTAAAATAGATACGACACTTGATAGCTCAAAACAACACTGAGATACTGCTCCAAAAAGAGTAGTCATCCGAATCGGATTTGAGAATCGTAGTGATCTATTGAAAATATTTATATAAATATCAATTCTGAAAATTATAAATTTTGTCATACTTAGACGCCGCAAGGCTACGGAGATACACCTCTACCAAGAGGAATTCAAACCGTACGATTCCTTATAGTACTAAGTGACATTATCTATAAAAGTTCACAGAATAGATAAAATATTCTTATATATTGTTTGAGTTAAACAATAATATTTGTTATATCAAGTATTGCTTAATTGATTTATATATTATACTTGATATCTGCCATCACAAGTATTTGATCATAATTTTATTTATTCATAAAATACTTGTTGCATTATAGAAAAGTTATTTAAACTTTTATTTCACAAACTTAAGTGAATATATCTGCTTAAATAGAAGCATATTTGATTCAAAGCTTAAAATAACTTATTTGCTTACTCAGAAGCACTTTCACTCTAAAAAGTTGTTTAAACTTAAAATGACTTTTCTTCACTCCGTAAAGAATAAATATTTCTTTATTAATTTGCATTAAATTATATATCTGCTTAAACAGAAGCATTTTTGAGTAAAAGCTAAAATTGACTTATTTGCTTATTCAAGAAGCATCTTTTCACACAAAATATAAAAGTTATTTAAACTTTTATAATAGTATATAATTTACATATTTGCTTTACGTAGTATTATTTGATCTCGAAAGCACAAATTACTATCTAACTTACTAAGAAGCATATATTTTCTCAAGTATAAAAGTCTTTGAACTTTTATAAATACATTTGCTCTTTAATTGATATCTACTTATTTGAGAAGCATCAATATGTACTACATTATATCTGCTTATTTGAGAAGCATATCTGTACTAAATTCTTATTTGCTTATTTGAGAAGCATCAATCTGTACTAAATTCTTATCTGCTTATTTGAGAAGCATCTTGTTGTAAAACCATTTGTAAAAGGAGAAAAGGTTAGAGTTAGTTTATTTTATGTACCTGTGAGAAAGACGAGTAATTCTTCGACCAAGACCAGAGTCTTAGAGAGGTCAGCGGGATGTTGGGTCTCTAGTGTACTTGTGAGGTGAGTAAGAGGCTGTTGTTTCAAGACCAGATCATAGAATAGAACTGAACTCAAAAGAAGGTACAACTAAACTTGAGGAGGGAGGAGGGAGCGGGGAGCTTGCTGTCCAAGATAGAATAGTTGGGAACAGTTGGAAGTTTGACTATAAAACTTTGTAAAGGCTTCTCCGCCTGTTGAAGGAGTTTTTATTACTGATAGTAATAGGATCTCAAGTCCTGGAGAGGAGCTTGAGACGGACGTAGCAACATACCTGGGATGTATGTTGTGAACGGACAAATCTCTCGTGCATTGTGTGATTGATTTTTCTCGTCTTGCATATTAATTTCTAACACCGCAAATTAATTATAAAAAATCAAAAGGCCTAAGATAATTTTTAATCTGTAATAATCTATTCAACCCCTTCTAGATTATTATTGGACTTTCAATTGGTATCAAAGCGGTGCTCTTTAACTTGTTTGTTGAGTAAATACAGGCATACCAAAGAGTAGATCCATCTATGGCCTACAATGCTACTGGTTGCGGAGAAGGACTATCAATGACTAGACCTCCACTATTTGATGGTACAAACTTTGCCACCTGGAAGAGATTCAGAATCTATGCCAAATCACAAGGAATCAAAATTTGGCTTGCAATAGAACAAGGTGTAAAAATTCCAACAAAAATCGTGGGAGAAAAGATCGTTGAGAAAGATGTTGATGAATTCAATACTGATGATGAAAAGGCTATGAACATTGCATCCCTAGCTGAACAAGTGCTGACCAGTGCTCTCATTGAAAAAGAATACAAAAGAGTCAACAATTGCAAGAATACAAAAGAAATCTGGGAAAAATTGATTCTAATGTGAAAACATGGATGAGATATTTGAAAAATGTATAAAATATAGGAATTTAATTACAACCATGATCACTGAAACTATGTGATATGTGAGCTTACAAACTATATAACTTAGCTATGTGATTAACATGCTTGTTAATATAAATAACTGTGTAGGATTTTGTGAGAACACTTCAATTAAGCTGAAATCCTAACAATAGACTACAAACAAGACAAGTTTCTAACTCTTACTTTTTATTGAGCAAGTATTTCATCAGAGAAAGTTCTTTAATTTCTGAACTCTCCCTATTATGGTTAATATAAGGTTAAATAACCTTTTTATTCCAATCAGCTTCAAAAGAATAGTATATTGAACTTCTCTCTTACATAAGTTATATTGAAAATATGTTAATGCCATTAATTCGGTTAGACAATTGTTGAGATACATTGATATTATTCATGAAACTCTCATTTAAAGTTCTCTAAACCATCTTTATTCATGAAACTCTCATTTAAAGTTCTCCAAATTTCACAGTCGTTCTTGATGAAAAGCAGGACAATGAAGCTTGGCATCGTGGTGTTGCAACTTGAGCTCAATATACGAAAACCAAGAGCACCCATTACATGTAATTGATTTGATCATCGATTTCATTCCCGAATTCAATTACTTTTCCCGAGACATTTAAAGGCAAACTTAATCAACATGAGACTTCAAGCTTTGGGATCAAAGGTAGTGCATCCTTATGGAGCTCGATCAAGAAATTCACAAGGGTATGATAATTCTTCAATTCCTTTTTGTTCTTTTACTCAATATTATTTTTATTACTTTGATTTCTCCTCTATGCACGACTATACATTCAAATTATAAGAAAAGGATAAATGTCCATTTTTCTCAATCTCATGTCATTTTCTTAAGCATTCTAAAAGCTTAGCTGACATTATTACTAGAACTGCTATGATATTAATTACTAAAAAACATAATAAGGTTAAAATATTTAAAAATATTTAGACCCACACAAATAGTGTAATTAACTTCAGAGTGGAATGTTCTTACGGGGATATGTACACTTTGGGTTAAATTATTATGCATGTCATATTTCACATTTAGGTTGTGTACTTTAGACTTCTTTTTTAGGACAAAATCTGTGTGTTTCTGGACATGCTTTTAAGGATGGAGTATCAAGTCAGATGACCTTGTAATAAATATGGTCCATGTAATCTGTAGAAAATAAGAACTTGATTTTGGGATAATAATTTCTTAATTCATTCTTCTCAATTACATTGGTTTATATACACAAGTATCCTAATTTATAGTGTGCATTAGTACCACGTAGCAACTCTATTGTCTTTTTCTGCTTATGAGCAATACTGGTGTACATTAGTACCACATAGCAACTCTATTGTCTTTGTGTATTGATTTTGGCACTAAGTGCCTCAGGTGACCTATTTGTTTCATTTTCCTGACTTTGCTATTATTTTTAAATATGTGCAGGAAGACTGCTTCTACGACCTGCCTTACAATACTAGGTATCAAATTTTCGTGCTACGTTTATGGAAGACAAGGGACAAAATTATGAAGTGTACTCTCTCATATATTTAGATATATACTTTGATTGAAGAACTGTGGTAGCTTTAGATGGTTAATTATAAAGATAATGAATGATTATGTAGTGGATGATTTTATTAAGTTAATAATATTTTAGTTTTTTGTATTTTGCCATTATTTGCTATGGGGACATTGAGCGGTACCAGTACACAAAAAGAATGTCAAATTTTGATTTGGCAACAATATAATTGATTACCAAAGCATTGAACAAGTTTTCATATAAGAACAATTTTTATACATTTAGCAATAAATTTTCGTTGCTAATGGCATTAAAAATATAATATTTGGCAACGAAAAATTAACCTAATAACAACGGAGATGATATTGTTGCTAATACTAACATAAAAGGTAATATTTTTATATCGTGCTAAATCATATCAACTTCAATTGCACATATATAAAGAAGCAACAACATATAATGTCGTTGTTAATCGATTTACTTTCGTTGCTTTATTGAAAAAATAACCAAAGAACAAATATTTTCGTCAATGATTCAAAGATAATGTCGCTGCCAAATAAAATATCAAGAATTTAAAATTGTTGCTAAAAAGTTTACATTCCGCAACGAAAGCAAGCTTAGGCAACAATTTTCATAATTTATCGTAATAAAAAATGTCGATTTGCAAAATGGTGTCAATTGCAACGAAAATGCATGGTCGTTGCAAAAAAAAAAGAGTTCATTTTGTTGTCAATTAGCAGTGCTTTTTGCAAACGTAAATGGGGTTTTAGCAACAAAATTTTAATTATTCTCGCAACAATACATTTTGTTGCTAAAGGATCGATGTCTCTGTAAGAAGCCAAATTTCATTGCAAAATATAGTACTTTTGGCAACGAAAAAACGTTCGTCATGAACAATTAGCAATGCTCATCACATGAACGAAAGATGTAACGACGATGAAGAAATTGCCACAAAACCCTTTGCAACGAAATTTGACACCTTTAGCAACGAAAATTGGTTGTTGCCAAGCCCCATTTTTGTAGTGGGTGGGACGAAGCCTGGGAACAGAGTGATGGTGGGATGATAGTATTAGCTAGTAGTCCTCACTATTCTCGTTAAATAGTGTGACAATAAATGTAATGAGGACTCATTCTGAGAGTGAATATTGTCTAGAAGACAGTATTTGTATTGAAACTCACAGCTCTCTTGTTGTATAATTAAGATTGTATTAATGTTCTATACCATATATTTGGCGACTCAGAATAGGTGATGTATACCTATTTTGGGGGCGTCACAGTTGGTATCAAAGCTTAGGGATATGATCCTTGGCTAAGATGTGAGACTAGAACTAGGAGGGGAGAGACGGGGAATTCCTTCGCTAGTATGACCTACCTAAGTTTATTTGGTATTTAATTGGTCGGTCAAAGTATAGGGATAATATGTTATATGTTAATTAACCTATTTTTTGTGGCAATATCTGAAAATGACATCCGAGAATGTTAAAAATAGCAATGGAGCACAAGAGACCGTTGAGTCTCCACATATCAATAATCAGGAGAATGTGCATCAGGAAGGCGATAATACTCATGCAAACAACAACACTGACCAAATGATGAATGATGGATTGTTCAGAGGCTTTATGCAATTCATGCAACATCAAAGAGAGAGCGGCTCCGCCCAAAATATAGGTGGAAACACTGGAAACTCTCTGACGGTCACTGCTAAATAGTTCAAGGAGCTGAGACCACCGGAGTTTATTGGAGAGCCAAAACCACTTAAGGCGAAAGCATAGATAAAGCAGATCACCAAGATATTTGATGTCTTGGGATGCTTCGAGGAGCAAAAGGTCCCCTTCGCCACCTTCATGTTACGTGAAGAGGCAGACTACTGGTGGGAATCTGTAAAACGTACCCAGCCTGACGCACTCAAGATGTCTTGGGAAAAGTTCCAAGAGCTATTCAACGACAATTACTTTCTCGAGAGTATTCGTCACATGAAAGAGGTGGAGTTTATCAAGTTGGAACAAAACAATATGACCGTGTCGCAAGACGAGGCTAAATTTGCGGAGTTATCCCGGTTTGCATCCCATTTGGTCGATAATGAGGAGCGAATAACGCGAATATTTTTAAGAGGTTTAAAACCGAGATCGTCAATATCTTATTTCTCATAAACCGTGTTTGTAATCGATGTTATAAATAGGGCTCGATTATCGGAGCACGCATAACGAAGTCAACGAACTAAGAGAGAAAGCACGGTGACAAAAGATGAAAATACCAAGTGGTATCACCATCAAGCGGTGACAACAAACGTGGAGGAATCAACATGCCGAAATGGTAACCACTTCGGTGGTAATCATGGCCAAGACAAGAAAATGGACATTTCAAGAAAAGGAGATTCAACAATGATGAAAGGACGCCAAAGACCAAAGAACTCGTGGTTAAGGAAGGAGAACGACCACCTATCATATGTTTCAAATGTGGAGGAGGACATATCAGTCCAAACTGCATGCGATGCCATCCAAAGTTGCAAGGTTATAATTGTGGAAGAGAAGGTCACCCAGCCCGATTTTGTCGCTCATCGAAGACAAGTTCAAAGCTAGGATGAGGCACCAAAAGCCATCCCGTAAAAGTCAAACCGGTGGTGAAAGGAGAGCATTTGTCGTGACCTCCCGTAAAGCAAGGAACCCGAACGAGGTCATCACGGAGTAAGCTTATCATAAACTCTAAATAAGTCTATACCTTATTTGATATTCGGTTCTACCCATTCTTTTATTTCTCCTACTTGCAGGCCAACGATTAAATTTGACTCGGAGAAATTAGACTTTGACTTATCTGTGGAAACTCCGTTGGGAGAAACCTTCATTACATCCATCGCTTATAAGTCTTGTTTGGTTCAAATCCACCACTTTACATTACTCGTCGATCTTATTTCATTGAAAATACTTGCATTTGATTCTAGGGATTGATTGGTTAACTACTCATCATGCAAAAATTAATAGTTTTCGTAAGGTTGTTAGCTTTCATATTCCAAACAAACCTATTATGCGAATTCAAGCAACCAAACCATTAAAATCAATCATCGCTATCTCAAGCCATAAAGTTATTCGCTTATTGAAAAACGGATGTCAAGCTTTCTTAGCTCATGTCAAGGATCTAAATAAAAATACGCCGATTTTGAATAATATTTCTATTGTTAATGAATTTCCGACGATTTCTGAAGAACTTCTGGCACTACCCCAGAGCGTGAAATTGAATTTTGTATCGACTTGAACCCAGACATAAAACCCATTTCCAAAGCCCCATATCGAATGGCTCCTATTGAACTTCAGGAGTTAAAGACTCAACTGCAGGAATTGTTAGACAATGGCTTTATTTGTCCTAGTACTTCTCCTTGGGGTGCTCCTGTTCTATTCGTGAAGAAGACAGATGGGAGTTTGCGACTTTATATTGATTATCGAGAGTTGAATCATTTCACCATCAAAAATAGGTACCCATTACCACGTATTGATGACCTGTTTGACCAGTTGCAAGGAGCCAAATTCTTTTCAAAGATTGATCTTCGTTTCGGATATCACCAATTGAAGATTAGAACCGATGACATTACAAAGACGGCTTTCGTAACTCCTGCAGACGGCATTATGAATTCCTAGTCATGTCCTTTGGATTGACTAATGCTCCTGCTGCCTTCATGGATATGATGAACTGAGTATTCAAGGAATATTTGGATCACTTTGTGGTCATTTTTATTGATGACATCCTTATTTATTCCAAAAGCCGTGAAGATCATGAGCAACACTTGAGGCTGATACTCCAAAAGCTTCGTGAATACAAGCTTTATGCCAAGTTGAAGAAATGCGAAGTTCTGGCTCGAGGAAGTAGTATTCCTTGGGCACGTGGTATCAAGTCATGGAATATCATTGACCCAAAGAAAGATTGAAGCTTATTCAAAGTTGGGAGCAACCTAAATCAAATGACCAAGCACGTAGCTTTTCGGCTTAATGGTTATTATGGAGTTTCAGAGAAAGGTTTTCTCGAATCGCTACTCCACTAACTCAGCTGAATCGAAAAGATATAAAGTTCGGTTGGAGCGAGGAATATGAGAAGAGTTTTCAAGAACTCAAGAGGAGACTCATTTCAGCACCTGTTCTGACAATACCATTTGGTTCGGAGGGATTTGTGATCTACGGTGATGCTTCGGGCAAAGGGTTAGGATGTGTTCTCATGCAACATGGGAAAGTCATAGCCTATGCCTCACGATAACTCAAAGAATATGAGAGGAATTATCCTACTCATGATCTAGAGTTGGCAGCTGTTGTCTTCGCACTAAAGATTTAGAGGCATTACTTGTATGGGGAAAAAGTTGAGATCTTTACGGATCATAAAAGCCTCAAATATTTTTTCACTCAAAAGGAACTCAACATGCGACAATGACATTGGCTTGAACTGTTGAAAGATTATGATCATACCATCCAATACCATCCTGGAAAAGTGAACGTGGTAGCTGACGCGTTGAGTAGAAGATCATATGCGGGTACGAGTGTAATATTGACAATGCAAAGGCCCATTTTGTGTGACTTGCAAAGGATGGAAATAGAGTTAAAGACTCGAGGGACCTATGTGATGATGGCGAAACATACGAGTAGAAACCGACTTAAATTGATAAAGTTAAAGTCGCTTCAAGCTACGCACTGGAGCCGACGATGCGTATGAGGAAGAAAGTGCAAGAAGGTGCTGCGCTGCAGGAAGCAAGAATCGATGAAAAGGAATACTTGAAAGTCAACTCCAGATTTTGTGTTCCTAAAGATCCTGATTTAAAGTATAAAATCATGATGGAGGCGCACAACACACCATTTGCAATCCATCTTGGGAGTACCAAAATTTATCATGATCTTCGACATACATTTTGGTGGGGTAATATGAAGAGAGAGATAGCGCTGTTTATCTCAAGGTGTCTAATGTGTCAACGAGTCAAGGAGGAGCATTAAGTACCAAAAGGTCCATTGCAACCACTTGAAATTCTAGAATGGAAGTGGGAGCACATTACCATGGATTTCGTTACCGGTCTTCCAAAGGTTTCTCAAGGTATAGATGCGATTTGGGTCATTATTGATAGATTGACCAAGTCTGCTCATTTCTTACCGATACGAGAAACTTATACACTTGAACGTCTTGCTCGTATGTACATAAACGAGATTGTAAGACTGCATGGTATGCCAATATCCATAGTTTTTGATCGAGACCCAAGATTCACTTCACGATTTTGGGTTAGTTTGCAGAAAGCTATGGGCACAGATTTACGATTTAGCTCGGCATATCATCCTCGGACGACGGACAAATGGAGAGGACTATTTAAACTCTTGAAGATCTATTAAGACTACGTGTCCTTGATTTCAAGGAAGTTGGGACAAGTTCTTACCATTGGTGGAGTTTTCCTACAACAACAAGCTTAGCAAGTATTGGCATGGCTCCATTTCAAGCGTTGTATGGAAGAAAGTGTCGTCTCAAAGATATCTTTGGGATGAGGTGGGTGAAGCAATGTTGTTGGGACCTGAGTTGGTACGTATGACTACGGAAAAGATTCAAACGATCCGGCAAAGTATAAAAATCTCACAAGATCGACAAAAAAGTTATGCTGATCTTCATCGAAAGGTTGTGAAATTCGATATAGGAGATCATGTGTTGTTACGAGTTGCTCCGTGGAAAGGAGTTACGAATTTGGAAAGAGAGGAAAGCTCAATCCTCAATTTATTGGCCCATTTTTAATCCTCGATCGAGTAGGAACTGTGGCCTATAGACTCGCTTTACCGCCAAGTATGTCTCGTGTTCATAACGTTTTTCACATATCCATGTTAAGTAAATATGTAGAAGACCTGAACCACATTATTGAGTTAAAACCGGATGAAATAGCGGAAGATTTGACGTATGAAGAGGTTCCTGTTCAAATCTTGGATAAGAAGGAACATATTCTACGCCCAAGGTTATACCTCAAGTCAAAGTTTCAGAGAAACCACGAAGTTGAGGAAATGACTGGGAGTTAGAATCAAATGAAATCAAGGTATCCTTACTTCTTCAATATACCTGTATCGCACTCCCTAATTTCGAGGGCTTAAATTTCATAAGAAGGGAGATTATAAAACCCCAACTTTTTGAATAAAGATAAATTTTCTATAAATATTATTTTGAATATTATGGAGTGAAATTGATATAATGTTATAGTTCAGGTAATATTTATAAATTTTGCAAAGTACGCACGTTTGTATATAATATTTGATTGGGTTTGGGAATATTCGTTTTAACAGGAATATTCGTATATGGCAAGACACAATCATTGGTGGACCCTAACGGAATTATTGTTTGATTGAGAAAACGACAAAAATACTTTTTATGAAAATAACTCAATAAAGTTTTACCGTTAACTTTTGAAACACCCGGTGTTAAAAAATGAAGAACGCTGTGGTTTCATAGTAGCACACGATATTAATTATTGATGCTTACGTGATAAGTCACTCGGTTTTGTTGGTATTATTAATGTAATAATACGTAAAATCTTTTATATAAAAAATGTAATACTTTTATAAAGTTATTCTATAAATAGAATATATTATATTCTATTATGCATAAGTGTTGTATAATGTACGCATAGTATTTTGCATAGTAAAATCTTTTTATATAAAATGTAATACTTTTATAAAGTTATCTATTTTATTAGACAATAATTAGAATATGTTATATTTTATTATGCATAGTGTTTGCATAAGACTGATGATATAGTGTTTGCATAGTAAAATCTTTTATAAAGTTATTCATTTTATTAGATTATAAATAGAATATATTATATTTTATTTAAAAGATTTTGCTTTTAAATATGGACCGTCGATTAAAGTAAATCAATCTGGACCGCTTCATGAGTTAGTTACTATGCACGGTCCATTTTTCTATAAATAGAAGCTCATTCCTTCATTATTTTCTTACTTAATTCATTGAAACTCTAGAGAGATAAACTATAGAGAGAAAGAAGAAAGTATTCGCTACTTCACTACTTATATATCCAAGACTTTCTTCTTAAGGTAGGGAATATTATTTGTTGTACTTGTAATGGGTGTTATTCTTTTGTATTCATGAAGAGAACTTATGTTATTCCATTCTTTGTTATTCGTTGAATAACTCAGATACGCTGGCTACCCTATACTTGGTGACATTCTTCTAATATTCCATCTTTATTATTATTCGTTAGAATATATCGTATGTGCATTTACGTCGGACCTAGTTTCGCTTTTTATTATTATTATTATTTGAATATCTCGTCGCATGCGTTTACTTGGGACCGGGTTCCATCTTTATTATTATTCTATTGGAATATCCCGTCTCATGCGTTCTGTTTGGACCGGTTCCGCATCTTTATTATTCATTTTGAACATCCCGTCGGTGCGTAATTTCACCGACTCGGTTCCATTATTTATTAACTCATTGAATAACCTGCCTCATGCTAAGCACCGCATGCATGGTGATTTCTTTTGTTATTCCATTCTTTATTATACTCGGGTTGGTTAAAGTTTTTACTTCTATACTCCATGAAATTAGTGGAATATCCTTGATAATTGCGCTTCATCCAAAGATCTTTTCATGGAAATATTCTTCCGAGCATTCTTGAATTTTACTCTACAAAGCAAAGATCATGTTGACAATTTGGACGTTATTGGTTCTTGGACAAATTAATTCTTGAACTTGTTTTATTGAATTCTTATATCATTGTCATCATCCTCATATTTATATTTTTTTGGAAAGTCATCTATGGCATGTAGTGCATAGATGGACTTGGTATGATTATGACCAGGGATTATTCGGTGTAATCATGACCGTAATGTTACAAATGATGTGGTAAAAGTCCTCATTGGCCCGTAGTGCATTGATGGACAGTTGTTGGCATGATCATGACCATTAATGAATACACAAATATTCTTGGCCCGTAGTGCATGGATAATTGTGGATACTAAAGAATATCCTTGGCCGTAGTGCAGGGTTGATTCGATGATGTGGATTATTTATTAAGCTGAGTCTCAGCGATAAAAGTCATGAAAAATCATTTAAATCATACAAGATAGTAGATTTTGTTCTCTATTTGACTCTTCTAATGGATTGCTTGTTTTCGCTACAGTTAAACTTGATGTTTGTTATATTGTATCAGTTTAACACTGTTTAAGGCTAATGATAATTTATTCTACATTATCTTAGTCATAATATTTCTTACTGGGCTAGTTGAGCTCACCCTTTCTTTCACTGTTCTCTTCAGGAAATGAGAACGTAGATGGGACGAGTCGGGGAACGGAGTGATGGTCCGGATGATAGTATTAGCTAGTAGTCCTCACTATTCTGTTAAATAGTGTGACAATAAATGTAATGAGGACTCATTCTGAGAGTGAATATTGTCTAGAAGACAGTATTTGTATTTAAACTCACAGCTCTCTTGTTGTATAATTAAGATTGTATTTATGTTCTGTATCATGTATTTGGCGACTCAGAATGGGTGATGTATACCTATTTTGGGGGCATCACATGATGTGACGCCCCCAAAATAGGTATACATCACCCATTCTGAGTCGCCAAATACATAGTACAGAAACAAATACAACTTCATTAAAACAATTGTCGTGCAAAATACGACAACACATATACTGTGAGTTTAAATAAAAATATTGTCTAATAGACAGTATTCAAACTCAAAAGGAGTCTTCATTACAATTATTGATACACTATTTTACAAAAATAGTGAGGACTGCTAAAACAACTTTCTAGAATCATCACTCCATACCCTGGCTAGTTCCTGTTAAATTCTCACCTCTTGAGAAGAAAAATGGAACAAAAAGGAAAAGGGTGAGCTCTAGCCAAGTAAAGAATATTATGACTAAGATAATATACAACAAATTATCATTAGTCTTCAACAGGGAAAAATCTGATATAATATAATAGACAACAAGTTTTAGATCAACAACTGCAGCGGAAACAACAATCCATTAGAAGAGTCAAGTAGAGAATAAATTCTACTATCTTCTAAGATTTAAAAGTCCATCATCAATATTTTATCCATGTAACATCAATCAATATACATCTTGAATCAAATATTCATCTTTGCACTACAGGCCAAAGATATTCATTTGTATCACCAGTTGGTCTTGTTCATCTCAACACCTGTTAATCTTTGCACTATGGGCCAAAGATATTCATCAGTTAATCATTCATTTTTGCACTAAAGGCCAAAAATATTCAGTAATATCATCATTTAGGACTGAGGATGATGAAAAATATCTTAGAGAAATTAAATGAATCCAGTGAGATAAAAGATCAAAGATTAGGGATTCGTACTTTAGTTTATCCAAGTTCAAAAATACCTTATAATAATCAATTGTGGAGCAAAATTCAAGAATGAAAATCAAAACATGGATACAATCAAAGATAGTAACCATAATAGACATCTTGGACAAAGAAGATAAAATTTTATTTTTCCGGTGAATAGTGTTGTATTCACAAATAGTGTCGTATACGTGAATAGTAATCCCGACACAAAAAGGTAAAAATTCTACAATAAAATTCATATCAATATTTCGGCATAATGATATTGAAAGAAATAATATCATTTACGAATAAAATAAGATCCCTTACCTCAAAAGAATAATACTTCTGACTGGAATATCGGATGTAATACTAAAGGAAACTTGCACTGAATAGCAACTCTCAAAGTATTTAAATACTCATAAAATACGCTCGATAATATAGAGAGAGAAAAAACTTGTTTCTGGTGTGATTTTCAATTCTAACTAAGCACCCTATTTATAGGAAAATGTCAGAACGCCATAGTTGACAAAATTTTCATACAGAGGCTTTTTTTTAAAACGTGCAGCACTCCAAAAATGAATTCTCAGCCCACCACATTTGAATCAGCACATTTCCACTAACAAAGGACAAAAGTGGGTCCCACCCATAATTTTAATAAAAATATTTATTTTCAAAACTTCAATAATTCATAATAAATAGCCCCTTTATTAGAAAAATACAAATTTTATGTCCATTCCATAAGAAATTAAATTCTCTACAACTTTGTAGATTTAAGTTTTTTCAAATTCCAAATAGAAAATGTCCGAAATCCACATACGGATGATTTTTAATACGTCCATACCGAAAAAATACTAATAAAATACATCAGCATTAATTCCTTCATTTATATCCACACAAAAAAAATATTTCATTATCCATCCACATAGAATAAATATTTTCTTATCATATAAATCAATAATTAATTATTCATAAATAATATTACAGAATCACAATTATGACAACCAGGTCGTTCTTAGGAAAGAGGGGGATTTTCGATAAGGATTTCTCCTTATTGGCGCGCAATTGGGTGACCAAACCCCTTTCCTGGATAGAAATTCCTTAGATATTGCCAATAATGCTATCTAACAATATTATTCAAATAGTATGAATTATTAATTTGATAAAGGAGATACTGTGTAGTGACAATTATTGAAACAACAATAATATAAAATATCAACGTAGCAATTATTGAATTAATAAAATAAAATATTGAAAGCAAAGAATTACGCAACAATTATTGAGTAGTGTCTTCACGTAAGAATCAATAATTCAAAAATACATGCAATATAGTGCTCTTTGTGCAACCACGCCAGACATCGTATTTTAACCAATCGAGTATTCCAACAAGTGTTAATCTGTAATAACTACGCCGTTATTTATAAAACTCAAACTTGTCGTTATGGGGCCCATAAATGGTTTAATATTTTGTCGCATTTAATATTCCCCGACAACAAGAATATTCCACGACCAAACTAATATTCCCAAACAACAATGAATATTTTATAACCACTTGTTTATTTTGCAAAATTTGCACATTTCACCCATAACCAAAGCATTATATCAAATTAACACATTATTATTCACAATAATAAATAGAGGAAATTTGATTTTATTTATAAAAAGTTGGGGTCTTACAAATGATAATTAACTTATTTAATAATGTATTAAATAAATTATGGAAAATTAGTTTTAATGTTTTAAAAATCATATAAAAATGATTTAAGAGTCATTGTTGATTACATCACGTCTATAATTTGTTGAATCGCACGTTGTGCATATTACATATGTTCATCAGGTATGAAAGGCTGATCACCTTCATTACCATTTGGTCCAGTTGATTTATTCATGTTCATTATTGGCCATTCATTTTTATTGTCTCGGTCGTTCAGTTATTAAAATTTATTCATGCTATTTCAAAATGATTATATTGTTGAAAGTTCGTTAGCTTATTGTTCAATTAATTTCAATCATGATATATATTTTCTTTAACTTAAACTTGTTGGGTAAACTGGTTGTTCACCCTTGCTATATCATGATAAATATTGAAGATTTAAATAAATACTTCGAATACAGACGAAGGAGAATGACACTGTATGTCGGATAGGATATTGAATTCAGGTAATAAGTTAAGGTTATCAACCTTGGGGATTATGTGTAAAGTTTAATGTATAAATAATTTATGTTTATATCTTCCGCAATAGAAATAGAATTAATGTTCCAGATTCGTGGTGATTAGTACCAGAATCTGGGGATGCTACAGATGATGTGTTAAAAGCCTTACTATTACAGAAGAAAGGGATCGATAGACGAATAGTTCTTATGGTAGGAGGAAAGGATGGTGCCTCCAGCCATAGCCGAAGGCAGAGGCTGTAAGACCCTAACTTTTTATGAATAAAAATTTAATTTTCTTTAAATATTATTTTGAATAATAAGGTGTGATTGGATATAATGCCATAGTTATGGGTGATATGTGCAAATTTTGTAAAGTAAGCAAGTTGTCATAAAATATTCGTTTGGTCGGGGAATATTCGTACGACGGCACAATCATTGGTGGACCCCAACAACAGAATGACTGTCGCATATAGAAAGCGACAGAAATAACCTTTTTATAAAATTAACGGCAAAACTTTTACCCTTAACTGTTGAAATACCCGGTGATAAAAGTAAATTAATACACGTGGTCGCACAATAACACACGGTATTGTACAGTATCTCTGATTATTGAAGCTTACGTAAGAAGTCACTCAGTTAATTTAATAATTGCCACAGTAGTTGTTGCATAGTATCTCATATTATTGATTCAATTATTGTCACAGTATCATCTGCACAATATTTCATATTATTAAATCAATAATTGAGACGACACAGTTGTGTATATATATATATATATATTATTTGCATTATTGACAATGTCTAGAAAGTTCTGTCGAGAAAAGGGGTTAGGTTATTTAATTGCGAGCCAATAAGAAGAAGTCCTTATCGGAAAGCCCCATCTTTCCTGAGAATGATCTGGTTGTCAATATTGTGAGTTATAATATTAATGATGAATAATTGTTGAAAGATTAAAAATGTGTTGATTAAAGATAAGTGAATTGTGGTAAATATTTATTCAATATTTGATATAAATAGAGGGGTTTGTCATGAAGTATTTGTTGTAAGTTTGGCTTATTACATGGACCTCCACTTACTCATTTTTCAAAATCGCGGTGTAAGACCCCAACTTTTATGAATAAAGATGAATTTTCTATAAATATCATTTTTGAATATTATGGAGTGAATTTGATATAATATTATAGTTGTGGGTAATATTTATAAATTTTGCAAAGTACGCAAGTTGTTATATAATATTCAATTGACTGAGAATATTCGCTTTTAAGGGGAATATTAAATGACGGCAACACAATCATTAGTGGACCCCACAATAGAATTATTATCGGATTAAGAAAATGACAAAATATCTTTTTTTATAAAATAACTACGAAAGTTTTACCGTTAAGCTGTTAGAATACTGGAAATTGGTTAAAATATAGTAATATGTGGAGTTACATTGAAGCTTACACCAGTATTGCAGAAGATTTTGAATTATTGATTCTTACGTAAGAAGGCATTGCTCAATAATTATACAGATAATTCTTATTATTTAATATTTTATTTTATTAATTCAATAATTCTTTGCGTTGATATTTTATATTATTGTTGTTTCAATATTTGTCAACGCATTAATATTTCCCATTATCAAATCAATAATTCATATTATTTGAATAATATTATTAGATAGCATTATTGGCAATGTCTAGAAAGTTCTGTCAAGGAGATGTTTGGTCACCTAATTGCGCGCCAATAAGGAAAAATTCTTATCGGAAAGCCCCTCTTTCCTGAGAACGGCCTGGTTGTCATTATTGTGATTCTGTAATATTATTTGTGAATAATTAATTATTGATTTATATGATAAGAAAATATTTATTTTATGTGGTTATAAATAAATGAATTAATGTTGAGGTGTTTTATCAGTATTTTGTCGGATTGGAGGTATTAAAAAATCAAATCGGTGTTCTTAAAGCTCTATTGCATGAGTTATAATTTTAATCCGACCGTTGGATCGTTGTGATTTTTGGATATGTTATGCATATATAAGTTGAGTATATGTCCACAAATTTGAACCGTTAAAAATTAATGTATGATTTGTTATGAATTTTATAAGGTATTGAAAATCATCCGTTTGTGGATTTCGGATATTTTCGGTTTGGAATTTGGAAAAACTTTCTTCTGCAAAGTTGTAGAGAATTTGATTCGTGTAGAATGGACATACAATTCGTATTTTTCTGATAAAGGGCTATTTATTATGAATTATTGAAGTTTCGAAAATTAAATGTTTTTATATAAAAACATGGTGGGCCCCCAGTTTTGGTTGGTGTGGAAAATCTGAATTTTGGTGGGTCCCACTTGTTGTGGCTAAATTTTGGTCCAAGGGTTGTGTGTAGAAAATTTTTGAGAATAATATTATTTTATTAATTTAGTCTCCTATGGCGTTCTAACATTTTCCTATAAATAGGCGCTTAAGTTAGAATTGAAAATCACACCAGAATCATAGAATTTTTCTTCTATAATCTTGAGCGTATTTCTTTAGAGTTTTAAAAAGCTTTGAGCGTTGAAAATAGTGAAAGTTTTCTTCAAGGATATCTCCGCTATACCAGTTGGAATACTCTTCTTTTCAAGGTAAGGGATGTTATTTTTATTCAATATTTGCTTGAAATAATATTTTCTTCCTTACTCTGTAGTGTGTAAGTAATATTATTTCGTTTTAGATTTCGAATTCTATACTCGTTTGTTAAAATTTTGGCTTCTATACTCCATGAAATTAGTAGAATATCCTTGATATTTGCGCTTCATTCAGTATCTTTTCATGAAAATATTATTCTGAGCATTCTTGATAAGTTTTAAATTGTTCATATCGGAGTACTATTCACGGGGTTACTATTCCCGAAGTACTATTGATGGGGTACTATTCACTCGAGTACTATTCACCCGGGGTACTATTAATGATAAAAGTTGATTCGTTTTCGGTCAAAATTATTTTTGGTATAATATTATTCTTGAATTTTACTCCACAAAGTAGTATCATGTTGATAATTTGGACGTTATTGATTTCTGGATAAATTAAATTATAAATCTTTAAAAAATTATCCTTGAACTTGTTTTATTGAATTTTTATATCATTGTCATCATCCTCATGTTTATATTATGTTGAAAGTCATTTGTGGCTTTGTAGTGCATAGATGGACTTGGTATGATTATGACCGTGGATTATTCGGTATAATCATGGTCAGTAATGTTACAAATGATGTGGTAAAAGTCTTCATTGGCCGTAGTGCATTCATGGACGATTGTTGGCATGATCATGACCATTGATGAATACACGAATATCCTTGGCCCGTAGTGCATGGATAATTTGTGGTCGTGATAATAAAGAATATCCTTGGCCGTAGTGCAGGGGTGATTCGATGATGTGGATTATTTATTAAGCTGAGTCTCAGCGATAAAAGTGATGAAAAACCTTTTAAGTCATAGAAGATGGTAGATTTTATTCTCTACTTGACTCTTCTAATGGATTGCTTGTTCCGCTCTAGTTAAACTTGATGTTTGTTATATTTTATCAGTTTAACACTGTTGAAGGCTAACGATAAATTATTCTGCATTATCTTAGTCATAATATTTCTTACTGGGCTAGTTGAGCTCACCCTTTTGCTTTCATTGTTCTCTTCAGGAAATGAGAACGTAGTCAGGACTAATCGGGGAACGGAGTGACGGTCCACATGATAGCATTAGTAGTCATCACTATTCTATGAAATAGTGTGATAATAAATGTATTGGGGACTTATCCTGAGTTTGAATACTGTCTAGAAGACAATATTTGTATTAAAACTCACAGCTCATGTTGTATATTTAAGTTTGTATGTGTATTCTGTACTATGTATTTGGCGACTCAGAATGAGTGATGTATACCTATTTTGGGGGCGTCATAGTTGGTATCAAAGCTTATGGATATGATCCCTGGCTAAGATGTGAGACTAGAACTAGGAGGGGAGAGACGGGGAATTCCTTCGCTAGTATGACCTACCTAAGTTTATTTGGTATTTATTTGGTCGGTCAGAGTATAGGGATAATATGTTGCATGTAACCCTTGTTTTGTGGAAGTATTTGAAAATGACATCCGAGAATATTGAGAATGGAAATGGAGCACAGGAGACCATTGAGTCGCAACAGATCAATACCTAGGATAATGTGAAACAGGAAGACAATAATCCTCAGGTAAATAACAACGATCAAATGATGAATGATGGATTGTTCAGAGGCTTTATGCAATTCATGCAACATCAGGTGAGAGCGGCTCTTGTCCAAAATATAGGTGGAAACACTGAAAACTCTCAGACGGTCACCGCTAAACAGTTTAAGGAGCTGGGACCACTAGAGTTTATTGGAGAGCCAAAACCACTTAAGGCAGAAACGTGGATAAAGCAGATCACCAAGATATTTGATGTCTTGGGATGCTCCGAGGAGCAAAAGGTTCCCTTTGCCACCTTTATGTTGTGAGGAGAGGCATATTACTGGTGGGAATCGGTAAAGCATACTCAACCTGCCGCACTAAAGATGTCTTGGGAGAAGTTCCAAGAACTATTCAACGACAAGTACTTTCCCGAAAGTATTCGTCATATGAAAGAGGTAGAGTTCATCAAGTTGGAGCAGAACAATATGACTGTGTCGCAGTACGAAGCTAAGTTTGCCGAGTTGTCCCGATTTGCGTCTCACTTGGTTGATAATGAGGAGAGAATGACGCAGATGTTTCTAAGAGGTTTGAAACCCAAGATACGTCAATATCTAATTTCTTATAAATTGTGTTTGTATTCAGATGTAGTAAATAGGGCTCAGTTATTGGAGCGCGATAACGAGTCAACCCAACCAAGAGAAAGCAGCCGACAAAATGATAATACCAGTGGTAGCAGTTATCGAAGCGGTGACAACAAACATGGAGGGAATCAACATGCCAGAAATGGTAACCACTTTGGTGGTAATCATAACCAAGACAATAAGAATGGACATTTCAAGAAGAGGAGATTCAACAATGATGGAAAGACGTCATCACCAGCACCCGTTGTTAAGGAAGGAGAATGACCACCTATCATATGCTTCAAATGCTGAGGGAGGGACACATCAGTCCAAACTGTGCGCAGCAATCCAAAACGTGTTACAATTGTGAAAGAGAAGGTCACCTAGCTAGATTTTGTTGTACTGGGAAGCCAAGTCCAGTTGGAATGGTGACACAAAATACCGTTCTAGACAGGTCAAAACCAGTAGTTCAAGGTAGAGCGTTTGTTGTCCAGAAAGCAAGGAACTCGAACGAGGTCATCACAGACTTTGACTTATCTGTGGAAACTTCGTTGGTAGAAACCTTCATTACATCCACTGTTTATAAGTCTTGTTTGGTTCAAATTGGTACCCTCACATTACCGTCGATCTTATTTCATTGAAAATACTTGCATTTGACGTAATGCAGGGATTTGTTGGTTAACACTACTAGAAAATCGGCCTATAGCTATGCTTGACGGTGCCAAATAGTCGCTATAAAGGCTAAAAAGACCGTCGCTAAAAGTTTTAGCGACGTCGCCGACTCATCGCCATAAAACCCGCAGTGCAAAGCCTATAATGACGGTCTTTTGGCCTATAGCGACTGACGTCACGACCCTAGCTATAGGTCATGGCAAAATCGTGTATTTGCTCTTTACTAACTGATCATTTGAGAGTTATTGCTACGATCACATGACAGTAGCTATAGATGTTCATACGACGCTTTCGGTGACCATCACATTGATGAATAACCATGAATGAGACATAGTTAAAGAGAATGACGCCAACTCACATTCACTATTACCTCCATCGCAACCACTAAACATTCACTATTACCCTCCATCGCAATCACTTAAATGGAATCCTAAAACTATCTAATCCAAATCAGATCGATAAGATCACACCCAATGACCATCCTAATTCCTAATCTTTTGGCATTGGCCTAATTTTATCAAGTAGACATAATAGTATAATCGCATAAGTCAATCCATGTTTCTGCGGGCATTTTCTATAACTAGTCAAAACAAAGGACCATAATCCTAATGTGCACCCACTTGAAAACACAATCCCCTTCTTTATAACATTTATACATGATGACACGGAAGCACATAGTTTATAGATCACCTACAAACAATAAATGCTTTCTTATTAAGAAATTATCTTTGAAAATAAGTGATAGGTGATACCGGGGTAGAATCAAGTAACAACATTGCACACTACACAACAAACATTTGCAGCTCCTCTTGGATAAAGAAGAATGGTTCTACACCCACCTAGCACACTAGTTGGCTCGCATAGTCAGTAATGCGCAAAAATTAATATCCACATGTTAAGTGCTACCTAAAATCAAATTAAAGATATTTATGTCAAAAAGGAATCTATTAACATTTGTCAAACACATAGGAGAAGGGAGGGGGAAAACTAATTAATAAAACTATGTTGTTGTTGGTGTCATATCTCAGATCATAAAAAATCATACACAATCGATTGAATCACGGGACAATCCTACTAAATATAGAGATGATTGCCACAGATCTTAAGAGTTTTAGAATGGCGCATAACTATACGATCTTTTCCATCTCCTCAGACTTCAAAAACTTCACAAGACTTAGCCTTTTCTCCTTCCACCAATTTCCATCTTTAACAAATCTATCTGAGTTTGATTTATCGCACAAAAATTCAAAATAATTAAACAAAAAACAAACCCTAAATTTTTCTCTAACAGATCGATTAATAAATAATAGATTGAGAGAAAGTATAGATCGAGGATTGTGTCTTCATCTTCTTCACCTGTAGTAGCGACAAACTACCGCTTTTGGCCTACGATCGGGCGACTTGTGCTCTGGTATCTTCATCTTTGTTTCAGCAATGGTTTTTCCTTTTCTCTTTGCTCTGGATCATTCTCGCCATTTACTGAAATTTGGGTAAGATGATTTCATCATATGAAATTTACGGTTGGGTGTGAGAGATTTGGGATGGCTATAAGAGATTTAGAGGACTTTAGAGATTGAGTTTTAGGGGAAAAAGTATAGTGATAGCTTTAGGCGAGTATAATGGAGCGAAGTAAATTCGGGTTTGGAGCTAAATTCCATTAGCTACGGCCAAATAAAAGGCCTCGAGATAGGCCCTTTTTATGTCTATAGCATTGGTCAAGCTGCGACCCTTGCAATAGAGCTGTGTTTTCTCTCTACATCGACGGTCTGTTTGTGACCGTTTCTATAGACACCATATAATGACGGTTCTGTCCCGACCGTCGCTGTAGCTAGTCGCTATAGGTTAAATTTCTAGTAGTGTAACTACTCATAATGCAAAAATTAATTATTTTCATAAGGTTGTTAGCTTTCATATTCCTAACAAACCTATTATGCGAATTCAAACAACCAAACCATTAAAATCAAACACTGTCATCTCAAGCCATAAAGCTATTCGTCCATTGAAAAATGGATGTTAAGCTTTCTTAGCTCATGTCACAGATTTAAACAAAAATACATCAAATTTGAATATTATTTCTATTGTTAATAAATTTCCTGACGTATTCCCTGAGGAACTTCCTGGCCTACCCCCAGAGCGTGAAATTGAATTTTGTATCGACCTTGAACCCGGTTTAAAACCCATTTCCAAAGCCCCATATCGAATGGCTCCTATTGAACTTCAGGAGTTAAAGACCCAACTACAGGAGTTGTTAGACATCGATTTCATTCGTCCTTGTAAAGCTCCTTGGGGTGCTCATGTTCTATTCGTGAAAAAGAAAGATGGAAGTATATGACTTTGTATTTATTATCGAGAGTTGAACCATGTCACTGTCAAAAATAGATACATGTTGCCTCGCATTGATGACCTGTTTGACCAGTTGGAAGGCTCTAAATTCTTTTCAAAGATCGATCTTCGTTCCGGATATCATCAATTAAAGGTTAGAACCGATGACATTCCAAAGACGGCTTTCAGAACTCGGTATGGGCATTATGAATTCTTAGTCATGTCCTTTGGATTGACTAATGCTCCTGCTACTTTCATGGATATGATGAACCGAGTATTCAAGGAATATTTGGATCACTTTGTGGTCGTCTTTATTGATGACATCCTCATATATTCCAAAAGTCGTGAAGATCATGAGCAACACTTGAGACTGATACTCCAAAAGTTTCGTGAAAATAAGCTTTATGCCAAGTTAAAGAAATGCGAGTTCTGGCTTGAGGAAGTAGCATTCCTTGGGCACGTAATATCAAGTCATGGAATATTTGTGACCAGGCAAAGATTGAAGCTATTCAAAGTTGAGAGCAACCTAAATCGATGATCAAAATACGTAGCTTTACTTCCGCTTATTGGTTATTATCGGAGTTTCGTAGAAGGGTTTTCTCGAATCGCTACTTCATTAACTCAGATGACTCGAAAAGATACAAAATTTGGTTGGAGCGAGGAATGTGAAAAGAGTTTTCAAGAACTCAAGAGGAGACTCATTTCAGCACCTGTTCTGACAATGCCATCTGGCTCGGAGGGATTTGTCATCTACAGTGATGCTTCGGGCAAAGGGTTAGGATGTGTTCTCATGCAACATGGGAAAGTCATAGCCTATGCCTCTCGACAAATCAAAGAATATGAGAGGAATTATCATACTCATGATCTAGAGTTGGCAGTTGGTGTCTTCGCACTTAAAATTTGGAGGCATTACTTGCATGAGGAGAAAGTGGAGATCTTTACGGATCATAAAAGCCTCAAATATTTCTTCACCCAAAAGGAACTCAACATGCGGAAACGACGTTGGCTTAAATTGTTGAAAGATTATGATCATACCATTCAATACCATTTTGGTAAAGCGAACGTAGTAGCTGACGCATTGAGTTGAAGATCATATGCGGGTACGAGTGCGATATTGTCAACGCAAAGGCCCATTTTATATGACTTGTAAAAGATGGAGATAGAGTTAAAGACTTTAGGGATCCACGTGATGATGGTGAGTAGAACCAACTTTAATCGATAAAGTTAAAGTTTCTCAAGCTACAGACTTGGAGCTGATGCGTATGAGGAAGAAAGTTCAAGAAGGTGCTATGCCAGAAGTAAGAATCGATGAAGAAGGAATACTTCGAGTCAACTCCAGACTTTGTGTTCCTAACGACCCTGATTTAAAGTATAAAATCATAATGGAGGCGCACAACATAAAGTTTGCAATCCATCCTGGGAGTACCAAAATGTATCATGATCTTCGACATACATTTTGGTGGAGCAATATGAAGAGAGAGATAGCGGAGTTTATCTCAAGGTGTTTAACTTTTCAATGAGTCAAGGAGGAGCATCAAGTACCAAAAGGTCCATTGCAACCACTTGAAATTCCAGAATGGAAGTGGGAGCACATTACCATGGATTTCGTTACCGGTCTTCCCAAGGTTTCTCAAGGTATAGATGCGATTTGGGTGATGTTGATAGATTGGCCAAGTCGGCTCATTTCTTTCCTATACGAGAAACTTATACACTTGAACGTCTTGTTCGTATGTATATAAACGAGATTGTAAGATTGCATGGTATGCTAGTATCCATTGTTTCTGATCGAGACCCAAGATTCACTTCAAGATTTTGGGTTAGTTTGCAAAAAGCTATGGGCACGAATTTATAATTTAGTTCGGCTTATCATCCTCAAACGGACGGGCAGTCAGAGAGGACTATTTAAACTCTTGAAGATCTATTAAGACTCTGTGTCCTTGACTTCAAGAGAAGTTGGGACAAGTTCTTACCATAGGTAGAGTTTTCCTACAACAACAGTTTTCAAGCAAGTATTGGCATGGCTCCATTCGAGGCGTTGTATGGAAGAAAGTGTCGTTCTCCAGTATACTGGGATGAGGTGGGTGAAGAAACATTGTTGGGACCGGAGTTGGTATGTATGACTACGGAAAAGATTCAAATGATCCGACAACGTATAAAAACCTCACAAGATCGACAAAAGAGTTATGCTGATCTTCATCGATAGGACGTGGAATTCAATATTGGAGAACATGTGTTGTTACGTGTTGCTCCATGGAAAGGAGTTACGAGATTCAGAAAGAGAGGAAAACTCAATCCTCGATTCATTGGCCCATTTTTAATCCTTGAACGAGTAGGAACTGTGGTCTATAGACTCGCCTTACCGCCAAGTATGTCTCGTGTTTATAATATTTTTCACATATCTATGTTACGTAAATATGTGAAAGACCCGAACCACATTATTGAGTTAGAACCTGACGAAATAGAAGAATATTTAACGTATGAAGAGGTTCATGTTAAAATCTTAAATAAGAAGGAGCATATTTTACGCTCCAAGGTTATACCTCAAGTCAAAGTTTTGTGGAGAAACCATGATGTTGAGGAAATGACTTGGGAGTTAGAATCTAAAATGAAATCAAGGTATCCTTACCTCTTCGACATACTAGGTACGTACCCTAATTTCGAGGGCGAAATTTCATAAGAAGGGGAGGTTGTAAGACCCCAACTTTTATGAATAAAGATAAATTTTCTATAAATATTATTTTTGAATATTATGGAGTGAATTTGATATAATGTTATAGTTATGGGTAATATTTATAAATTTTGCAAAGTATGCAAGTTGTTATATAATATTCGATTGGTTAGGGAATATTCGTTTTAACAGGGAATATTCGTACGACGGCACAATCATTGGTGGACCCCACAACATAATTATTGTCGGATTGAGAAAACGACAAAAATATCTTTTTATAAAATAACAGCGAAAGTTTTACCGTTAACTGTTAGAATACCCGGTGGTTAAAATATAGTAATATGCGGGGTTGCACAGTAGCACACGGTATTGCACAATATTTTTGAATTATTGATTCTTACGTAAGAATGCACTACTCAATAATTGTTACAATAATTACTGTTTAATATTTTATTTTATTGATTCAATAATTGTTGCGTTGATATTTTATATTATTGTTGTTTCAATAATTGTCACTGCACAGTATTTTCCATTATAAAATCAATAATTCATATTATTTGAATAATATTATTAGATAGCATTATTGGCAATGTCTGAAAGTTCTATCAAGGAGAGGTTTGGTCATCTAATTGTGCGCCAGTAAGGAGAATTCCTTATCGAAAAGCCCCATCTTTCCTGGGAACAGCCTGGTTGTCATTATTGTGATTCTGTAATATTATTTGTGAATAATTAATTATTGATTTATATGATAAGAAAATATTTATTTTATGTGGAAATAAATGATAGATAGGAAAATATTTATTCTATGTGGTTATAAAAAAGGAATTAACGTTGAGGTGTTTTATCAGTATTTTATCGGATTGGAGGTATTAAAAAATCAAATCGGTGTTCTTAAAGCTCTATTGCGTGAGTTATAATTTTAATCCGACTGTTGGATCGTTGTGATTTTTGGATATGTTATGCATATATAAGTTGAGTATATGTCCACAAATTTTGAACCGTTAAAAATTAACGCATGATTTGTTATTAATTTTATGAGGTATTAAAAATCATCCGTTTGTGGATTTCGGATATTTTTGGTTTAGAATTTGGAAAAACTTTCTTCTGCAAAGTTGTATAGAATTCGATTTCGTGTGGAATGGACATACAATTCGTATTTTTTTGATAAAAGGGCTATTTATTATAAATTATTGAAGTTTCGGAAATTAAATATTTTTATTTAAAAACATGGTGGGCCCCACTTTTGGTTGGTGTGGAAAATTTAAATTTTGGTGGGTCCCACTTGTGGTGGCTGAATTTTGGTCCAAGAGGTGTGCATAATTTTTTTTTTAAAAATAATATTATTTTATTAATTTAGTCTCCTATGGCGTTCTAGCATTTTCCTATAAATAGGCGCTTAAGTTAGAATTGAAAATCACACCAGAATTAGAGAATTCTTATTCTATAATCTTGAGCGTATTTTTTTAGAGTTTTAGAAAACTTTGAGCGTAGAAAATAGTGAAAGTTTTCTTCAAGAATATCACCGCTATACCAGTTGGAATACTCTTCTTTTCAAGGTAAGGGATGTTATTTTTGTTCAATATTCGCTTGAAATAATATTTTCTTCCATACTATGTAGTATGTAAGTAATATTATTTCGTTTCAGATTTCGAAATCTATACTCGTTTTTTGTTAAAATTTTGGCTTCTATACTCCATGAAATTAGTAGAATATCCTTGATATTTGCGCTTCATCCAATATCTTTTTATGAAAATATTATTTTGAGCATTTTTGATAAGTTTTAACTTTTTCATGCCGAAGTACTATTCCTGGGGTTACTATTCTTGAAGTATTATTCACGGGGTACTATTCACTCGAGTACTATTCACCCAGGGTACTATTCATGATAAAAGTTTATTCATTTTCGGTCCAAATTATTTTTGGTACAATATTATTCTTGAATTTTACTCCACAAATCAATATCATGTTGACAATTTGGACGTTATTGATTTCTGGATAAATTAAATTATAAATCTTTAAAAATTTATCCTTGAACTTGTTTTATTGAATTCTTATATCATTGTCACCATCCTCATGTTTATATTATATTGAAAGTCATCTGTGGCCTGTAGTGCATAGATGGACTTGGTATGATTATGACAAGGGATTATTCGGTATAATCATGATCGTAATGTTACAAATGATGTGGTAAAAGTCCTCATTGGCCCGTAGTGCATTGATGGACAGTTGTTGGCATGATCATGACTATTGATGAATACGAATATCCTTGGCCCGTAGAAGCATGGATAATTTATGGTCGTGATACTAAAGAATATCCTCGTCAGTAGTGTAGGGGTGATTCGATGATGTGGATTATTTATTAAGTTGAGTCTCGGGATAAAAGTGATGAAAAATCCTTTTAAATCATAGAAGATGGTAGATTTTATTCTCTACTTGACTCTTCTAATGGATTGCTTGTTCCATTTCTAGTTAAACTTGATGTTTGTTATATTTTATCGTTTAACATCGTCAAGGCTAACGATAAATTATTCTCGCATTATCTTAGTCATAATATTTCTTATCGGGCTAGTTGAGCTCACCTTTTTGCTTTCATTGTTCTCTTCAGAAATGAGAACGTAAGTCGGGACTAATCTGGGAACGGAGAGTGACGGTCCACATGATAGCATTAGTAGTCATCACTATTCTATGAAATAGTGTGATAATAAATGTATTGGGGACTTATCCTGAGTTTGAATACTGCCTAGAAGATAATATTTGTAATAAAACTCACAGCTCATATTGTATATTTAAGTTTGTATTTATATTATGTACCATGTATTTGGCGACTTAGAATGGGTGATGTATACCTATTTTGGGGGCGTCACAGCCGGTAAAAAGTTATCTCAGTTTTGTTTTATTATTATTATAATAGTAATAAAACAAAAAACTTTTTATATAAAACAGAACACTTTTTATATTATATATAATGTTATTCGTTTTATTAGATTATAAATGGGAGAAGGTTCAAAAATGCCCCGGACATTTACCGCGATGTCTACCGAGCACCCTATACTTTTTTTTTGTCCAAAAGTACCCTTAACGTTACACTTTTTGGGTCACCCGCTTCGCCGATTAATGTAAGACAAACAGGATTAAAAATCGACCGACGTGGCGCGGATATACATGGAGGCTTAAAGGGAGAAGGTTCAAAAATTCCCCTGACACGTATAAATATGTCATTTAATCAAAACATAAAATACTAAAATTCAAAATAAAAAAAGCATAACATATTTACACCATTTAATCAAAATACTACAATTCAAATTATTTTGTTAACTAATCAAAACAACTAATAAATAAAATATGTTGTATAACATATTTACATCATTTAATCAAAATACTAAAATTCAAAACATAACATATTTATATCAAATACTAATTAAAAAAATACTAATTTTGAATATTACTAAATAAAATTATCATTTTTAACGTTAATATATAATTGATTTTTAACATTATCAAAATACGTTATTAATTAGTATCAATATAATCGCATATCTAGTGTTGAAATACTAATTTTAACGTTATCAAAATATTAACGCTTTTAACATATCAACTAATATTAAAAACGTTAATATTTTTGATATTAAAAAACGTTAATATTTTTAAAATATTAAATTTTTTGATATGAGGTTAATATTAAAACGTTATTATTTTTTGATATAAAAATATTAAAATTTTTAAAAAATGTTAATTTTTGATATTAAAATATTATAAAACGTTTATATTTTTATATTAAAAAATGTTAATATTTTTTATATATTAAAACGTTAATATTTTTATTATTATTAGTTGATATGTTAAAAAACGTTAATATTTTTGATGATGTAATTAGTGGAATTTTAAAATATTATTTAGCTAAATTTTAAAAATATTCAAAATTCAATTAATTCAAAATAATTAACGTTATTTAGTAAAAAAATATTAACGTTAATTATTTTTGATGATTTTATTTGAATTAACGTTAATTATTTTGAAATTTTGAATTTTAAAAATATTAACGTTAATCATCAAAATACTAAAATATTAGTTGAATTTTCAAAATACTACAAATATTAACGTTAATTTCGATAACGTTATTTAGTATATTTAAAATATTAGCGTTAAAAAAAAAATTGATAACGTTATTTAGTATTTTGAATATTAACATTAAAAATATTATATCAATTAGTTGTATAACGTTATTTATTATTTTGAATTTTAAAATTATTATTTAGTATTATTGTTTTAGTAATTTAAAATTTTATATCAATTAGTATTTTGTATTATGATTTTAGTATTTTAATGATGTAATTTGAATTTTGTTGTTTTGATTAATTAACAAAATAATTTGAATTTGATTAGTATTTTAGTTTTTTAAATTAATATTTGATGTAAATATGTTATGTTTTGAATTTTAGTATTCTGATTAAATGATGTAAATATGATATACAACTTGTTTTATTTAATTAGTTGTTTTGATTAGTTAACAAAATAATTTGAATTTTAGTATTTTGATTAAATGAAGTAAATATGTTATGCTTTTTTATTTTGAATTTTAGTATTTTTTTGTTTTGATTAAATGACATATTTACATTTGTCATGAACATTTTTAAACCTTCTCCCTTTAAGCCTCCATGTGTCTGTCACGTCAGCCAATTTTAACCTCGTTTGTCTTCTATTAACAACAGGGGCACGGGTAACCCAAAAAATATAACGTTAAGAGTACTTTTGGATAAAAAAAAGTATAGGGTGCTCGGTAGACATCGCGGTAAACATAAGGGGCATTTTTGAACCTTCTCCCGATTATAAATAGTATATATTATATTTTATATAATTTTTTTGTTTTATTAGAATATTTTATTGCACAGTAATGAATAGTAAAAATTAGAAATCCGTCGAATTTCGCCCGTGAATTTCGTCTGTGATTTTCTTTACTGTTCACCCGTGAAAATTTTAAATAGGGGCATGTCATTCTCTTATAAATAGGATGCTTAGTTAAGAAATGAAAATCACACCAGAATCAGAGAATTCTCCTTCTATAATATTGTGCGTATTTCTTTCTAGTATAAGAATACTTTGAGTGTTACTAATAGTGAAAGATTTCCTCAAGAATATCTTCAATATACCAGTCAGAATTAGTCTCCTACTAAGGTAAGTGGTATTATTTATTTCATACTCGTAAGAGATATTATTTTTCGTATTCGCAAGAAATATTATTTTCGTTTATTATTCGTAAAGGATATTATCTTCGATCAATATTCGTAAGGGATATTATCTTCATTCAATATTTGTAAGAAATATTATTTTCTTCCATACCTTATAGTATGTAAGCAATATTATTTCGTTTCATATTCCTAAATCTATACTTATTTTGATAAGTATTGCTTCTATAATCCCTGAAATTAGTAGAATATCCTTCAGTTTTGCACTTATCTAATATCGTTTCACTGGAATATTGGTCTGAAATTTCTTGTTAAATTTCAATATTTTCATGTCGGGTTACTATTCATGGGTATAATTCACGATAAAATTGGTTTCTTTTCTGTCCAAATTATTTTTGATACATGAATATCATTCTTGAATTTTTACTCCACAATTAGTTATCATGTTGACAATTTGGACATTTTTGAACTCTGGATAAATTGAATTTTAAATCTCTAATATTTATCCTTGATCTCACTTGATTGATTCCTTATATCATTGTCATCATCTTCTTGCTTATATTGTGGTGAAAGTCATCTTTGGCCCGTAGTGCATAGATAGACTGTTGATGGGTATGATTATGACCAGAAATTGTGTATTGGTATAGTCATGACCTGTAATGTTACAGATAAATAATGTGGTAAAAGCCCTCTTTGGCCCGTAGTGCATAGATGGACAGTTGTTGGCATGATCATGACGACTGGTGATACTAACGAATATCATTGGCCCATAGTGCATGGATAATTCGTTGATGTGAAATATTTATTAATTGTTGTTACAGGGATAAAATATTAATGATGGACTTTTAAATCATAGAAAATAGTAGACTTTACGTTCTACTTGACTCTAGCTTCTAATGGATTGCTTATTCCGCTGCAGTTGTTGATCTAAAACTTATTGTCTATTGTATTCTATCATATTTTTCCCCGTTGAGGACTAAGGATAATTTGTTCTACATTATCTTAGTCATAATATTCTTTACTGGTCTAGTTGAGCTCACCCTTTTCTTTCATTGTTTTCTTCAGGAAATGAGAATATAGCTGGGACTAGTTAGGGAATGGAGTGATGGTCCAAGATGGTTGCTATAGTAGTCCTCACTCTTCTATAAAATAGTGTGATAATAATTATAATTAGGACTTTTTTTGAGTTTGGATATTGTCTACTAGACGATATTTGTATTAAAACTCACAACGTATGTTTTGTCGTATTTTACACGACAATTAATAGTTGTATAAATGAAGGTTGTATTTGAATTCTATAACATGTATTTGACGACTCAGAATGAGTTGTGTAGACCTATTTTGGGGGTGTCACAGTTGGTATTAGAGCTTACGGATATGATCTCTGGTGGAGATCTAGGATTAGAACTAGGAGGGGAGAGATGATAAATCCTTTGCTAGTGTCCTACATAAGCTTATTTGTTATTTAATTGGTCGGTCGAAATATAGGGATAATATGTGGCATGTCAATTAAACCTTGTTTTGTGGCAGTATTTGAGAATGGAATTTGAAATATTTGAGATAAGCAATGGAGCACATGAGACCGTTGAGACACCGCTAATCAATAACCAGCATAATGTGCATCGGAAGACAATAATCCTCATGTAAACAACAACACCGACCAAATGATGAACGATGCGATGTTTAGGAGCTTTCTATAATTCACGCAACACCAAACGAGAGAGAATCCTGTTCAAAATGCAGGTAGAAACAATGGTAACTCACGGCTGGTCACTGCTAAGCAATTCAAGGAGTTGGGACCGCTAGAGTTTTTGGGAAAGCCAGATCCACTTAAGGCAGAGGCATGGATTAAGCAGATCACCAAGATATTTGATATCTTGGGATACTCAGAAGAGCAAAAGGTTCCATTCACCACCTATATGTTGTGAGGAGAGGAAGATTACTGGTGGAAATTTATAAAACATACTCATCTTTTCGCACTTAAGATGTCTTGGGAGAATTTCCAAGAATTGTTCAACGACAAGTATTTTCCTTAATTTCATATGTGCATATTTTCATATAGTTTAGGAAGCTTAGAAACTCGTTTGAGATTCACTTAGTATGAGTGAATCTCAAATAGTCCTCGTTTTGGGATTGTTCCTTTATGTTTCGATATCACTTAGGTCGGTGTTAATGACTTGAGCACGTCTTTATAATTTCTGAATTTCGGTCAATATATATCTCTTGATGTTCTTCGAGTACATATTTAGACTACGGTGTGTTAGTCTATTTCGTGTACTTGAAGACCGTGGGGAGGTTCTGCCAAAATTTCTAAAAAATTTAAAGATATGTTCAAGTTGTTGGCATAAGTGAGGTGACAACTCTGGGAATGGGATAGAAGTCTGGCCCGTTAGAATGGGAGTTGAAGTTAGGAAACTCATAATCTTGCATATACATTAACTTGGAGACTTGATTGTGTTTGTCTAACTTTGCATATATATAGCAGACCAATGTCCAAGATGTTTATTGATCGAAGTTGGATGGAATATAGGGTAGCCACGGATAAGAGTGGGCTTAGCTCTGAGTACCGTAGTAGGGTTAAACAGTTTCTCAATTTTGCGTTTGAGCAAGTCAGCGACGATGAGATTAGATGTCCTTGTAAGAGATGTGTGAATGAAGTGTGGAAGGAAATAAGTGATATCATGTGCGACTTATTTGCGTATGGGTTCAAGAAGGGTTATACGAGATGGATCTATCATGGAGAAACCTGGTTGGATGAACATGAATCATAACCGGAATCCAGAGGTGACGAAACATTTGACTGTACTAACATGATAGTCGAAGCTGTTGGTTCATACTTCAAGTGGAATATAGACAGGGATGACGGTAGCATTGAGCAAGAGTCGAATGACAAGGCTAAGGGTTTCTTTAAGTTATTACATGAATCAATGACGCTACTGTATGAAGGGTATGAAAAGCACATCGTCTTATCTGCAGTGACTAAGTTTTTACATTTCAAAAACAAGCATGACTGTAGCGAGAGAGGTTTTAATGAACTGCTAAACATTGTGAAGGAGTGCTTATCTGCAGGCAATAAGTTACCGGAGTCGTACTATGATGTGAAGAAAATGGTCAAAAGGGTCAACCTAGGGTATGAGTAGATTGATGCTTGTGAGAATGATTGTATGTTGTATTACGATGATGTCAATAAAGATAAGAGGTCATGTGATATTTTCGGTACAAGTAGATACTGTGACAGTGCAAGAAAAGGGAAAAGACGTGCCAATAAAGATCTTACGTTACTTTTCCATTGCACCAAGGCTTCAACGGTTGTTCATGTCAACACATACCACCGAGTATATGAGGTGGCACTCTACACGGGACATAGTTGAAGGTCAACTGACGCACCCGACAGATGGGCTTGATTGGAAAATTCTTGATCAAAAGCACCCCTCGTTTGCTTAAGAGGTTCGCAATGTTAGGCTTGAACTTGCTATGGATGGGTTTAATCTGTTTAATGGGCCTTACACCAAGCCCTACTCAACTTGACCGGTGATTATTGTTGTGTATAACCTCCCGCCTTCGATGTGCATGAAAGATCCATACATGTTCATGTCTTTACTGATTCCGGGTGATAAGAGTCCAAGTAAAGACATCAATGTATACCTCAGGCCGTTAGTTGATGAGTTAAAGGTGTTGTGGGATAAAGGGGTTCAAACTTATGACGTGTCTCTTAAATAGAACTTTAACGTGAGGGCAGCTTTACTGTGGACCATAATTGACTTCCCGGTATTAAGAATGATTAATGGATGGTCGACTCATAGGGGCTTGTCATGTCTTGTGTGCATGGGGTTAGTTAAAGCTATACGAATCAAACATGGGGGAAAATGAGTTTCTTTGCAAAATCCAGACAATTTTTGCCGATTGAACATCATTATCGACGAATGAGTAAACAATTCAATCTAAAAACAGAGAAACATCAAGTACATGGTCGTCTTTCTGGGACAGCAGTGTTGAGTTGGATTAGTCACTAAAATGTTCCACCTTCAGGGAAGAATCATATATTAGAGCGAGCTTATGGTTACGACAAGGTTCACAATTGGACACACAGATCCATGTTCTTTGACCTGCCTTATTGGGCTACACTTTGCATCTGTGATTGTTTAGATTAAATGCATATTGAGAAGAACATATTTGATAACATTTTTTATATAGTCCTAGATGCCAGTGGTAGAACAAAGGACAACAACAAGTCGAGCCTAACTTACGAAAACTTAGAATAATAGTCGAAAAAGAGACCAAAAACCGCCTCAGGCGTCGAAACGACACGCAAACATAGACAAAGTACCACATAGATATTAGGCACGTGTTATAACTTACGGGACTCAATTCCAATATATGGAGGCTGAGTTATTAGGCCATTTACCTAACTTACAAAAACTTAGAACGATGGTCGAAAAAGAGGCCAAAACTTGCATCGGGCGTCGAAATGACACGCAAACATAGACATAACAGCGCTTAGATATTAGACACACGTTACAACTTACGGGACTTGATTTCGATATACGGAGGCTGAGTTACCAGCCCGTTTGCCTAACTTACGAAAACTTAGAACAGTAGTCAAAAAAGAGACTGAAACCCGCCTCGGACGTCAAAACGACACGCAAACACAGACATAGATAGATATCACTACAAGAAAAAGGGTTATTTCTGACGGAATATTCCGTCGGGGTTAACCTTATTTCCGACGGAATATTCCATCGGGGTTAACCTTATTTCTGACGGAATATTCGGTCGGCAATTCGGTCGTATATAAGCAGGTCGAAATTAAGTCCGTCGATATTTCGGTCGGGGATACTTAACCTCGACGAACTTATCCTCGACCAAATATTCAGTCGGGGATAATATATGTACGACGGAAGCTAGCCGATCGAGGATATTTGGTTGATGATAAGCATGCCATGTGACAGCCTGTTAAAAAGCCTAAATCTCTTACACTCGACGGAATTCCTTCGAGCTTAATTGTGTTTCCGTCAAGACTACTTGTGACACGTGGCACAAAACCAAAATGGGTAGGACTTATTCCCGACGGAAGTCCGTCGAGAATAGTACTATTCCGTCGAGAATAATATTATTCAAAAGAAGAAGAACGACCATCGGTCATATGTTTCAAATGCGGACAGGAGGGACACATCCATCCAAACTGTACGCAGCAATCCAAAGCGTGTTTTAATTACGGAAGAGAAGGTCACCTAGCTCGATTTTGTCGTATGGTGAAGTCAATTCCAACCGGGATAATGATGCCAAAGGATGTCCTGCATAAGCTAAAAGTCGGTAGTTTAAGAGAGCGTTTTTTCGCGTGACGAGGAACCCGAATAAAATTATCACTTGTAAGTTAATCATAAACTTTTGCGAAGTCTATACCGTGTAGATAATTTGGTTCTACTCACTCTTTATTTCACCTAGTTGTGTTCAATGTTTGAATTTAACTCAGGAGAAGTTAGGCTTTAATTTATCCGTTGAAACTCGGTTGGGAGAAACCTTCGCTACCTCTACTATTTATAAATCTTGTTTGATTCAAATCAACACTTTCACGCTAATTCGCCGATCTTATCTCTTTGAAAATATTTGCATGGATGTAATTTTTGGAATCGATTGGTTAACTACTCATCATGCTTTTCGTAAGGTTGCTAGCTTTCATATTCCTAACTTTTAAGTAACCAAACCACTAAAGTCAATCACCGCCATATCAAGCCATAAGTAAAGAGCCCCGAGCCTTTCGTTGTTGACTTCTTTTGTGGAAATGAATCAAGCCGGACTTTCTAGTAGGTGATGTCGTGAATGACGATGACAAGTTGATAGGTATCAATGTGACGTACTATCCAAGTCTTGGATGAGAGTCACGCTTTTGAATGACACTTCTATTTAATAGATTTCATGACGTATTCTTGAAGACTTAGCCTACCTCCAGAGCGTGAAATCGAATTTTGTATTGACCCCAAAGACAAAACCGATTTCTAAAACCTCAAATATTTCTTTTTACTTAAAACGAACGTAACATGCACCAAAGACGTTGGCTCGAAATGTTGAAGATTACGATCGTACTCATTCAATACCATCGTAGGAAATGAACGTGGTAGAATGACGTAGCGTTGAGTAGAAGATCGTATGCGTTTATGAGTGCGATGTTGTTAACACAAAGACCCATTTCGTACGACTTACAAATGATGAAGATAGAGTTAAAGAATCTAGGAACCCATGTGAAGATAACGAATATACGATTAGAATTGACTTTAATCGATAAAGTTAAAGCCGCTCAAACCACATACTCAGAGCTGATGAATGAAGAAGGTTCAAGAGGGCGTTATTCTAGAAGCAAGAATCGATAAAGAGAGGAAATCTCAACCCTCGATTTAATTGACCCATTTGAAATCCTCGATCGAAAGTAGGAATTGTGGATTATAGACTGCTTTTTACCGCCAAGTATGTCGCAGGTGTTCATAACGCTTTTTTTACGATCGACGTTACGTAAATATGTGGATGAACCCAAACCACATTATTAATTTAGAACCGACGAGATAACTACCGATTTAACGCTTTGAGGAGATACGTGTTAAAATCTTCGATAAGAAGAATCGTATTCAACACTCAAAGGTTATACCTCAAGAGTTAGAATTTGAAATGAAGTCGAGGTATCCTCACTTGTTCAAAGATACCAGCAGACGACGTAAATTTCGAGGGCGTAAATTCCATAAGGAGGGAGATTGTGAGACCCCTGCATTTTATGAATAAATATTTAATTTTCTCAAAATAATTTTTTAATATTATGGTGTGGATTTGATATAATATTATAGTTGTGGGTAGTATTTATAAATTTTGCAAAGTACGCAAGTTGTTATATAATATTCTTTTTGTTGGGGAATATTCGTACGACGGCATAATCATTGGTGGACCCCACAACGGAAGTACTATCGTAGTTAGAAAACGACAAAAATATTTTATAAAAATAACGGCGGAGGTTTTACCGTTAACTGTTGAAACACCCGGTGTTAAAAGTACAGTAATAGGCGTGGTTGCATAGTAGCACACGGTATTAATTATTGATGCTTATGTGAGAAGTCACTCAGTTATACTCAATTATTGCTACAGTAATTAATGCATCATATCTTTCATATTATTGATTCAATTATTGTTACATAAAGATCATCCGTGATCATATGATATATTATTAAATCAATGATTGAGACGGCAAAGTTATTCATATTATTATTTGCAATATTGACAATGTCTAGAAGTTCTGTCAAGGAGAGGTTTGGTCACCTAATTGCGCGCCAATAAAGAGAAATCCTTATCGGAAAGCCCCCTCTTTCTTGGGAACGACCTGGTTGTTAAATATTGTGAGTTATAATATTAATGATGAATGTTATTAAAATTGAAGTTGTGTTCGGAGTTGAATTTGGAGACGCAGACGTGATATTTGAGTCCGGAACGATGAAATTAGTAAAAATAGTCTATAAACACAAAATTTTCCGGGATTCACTATTTGGTCAAAAAGTCAACAGTTGACTCTTTGGGGAAAAGTTAAACTTCAAAATTTCAAAATTTATATTGTTGATAAAAATAGTTTCATTATGTTGGAATTGTTTGTGTTAGTGAAAATCGATATCTATTCCGATGATAATTGATGTCTGGGGGTTATATTGATAAATCGGATAATTTATCGGATAAATGAGCAATTAATTGCTACTAATTCACATGCTTATATAACTATTTGTTCACATGTGTGTACTATTGAATCACATTCTTGTACTATTAGGGGAGTTGGTGCAAAATTGATAATACTTGCATGACTAAGTTAAAAATGGAGGTATAGATGGAGGTACTATACTGTAATTGTTTTTATCACATGATTAGAACTATTGAGTCACATGATTTACTATTGATTCACATTATTTACTATTAGGGGAGTTGGTGCAAGTTTGATAATACTTGCAGGACTAAATTAAAAATAAAGAAAAAGAGGAAGGTACTATACTGTAATATTTCAAGCCCCAAAACGTGCAATTATCAAAACTATATTTTCCTATAAATAGAAGCTTAATATTCCTTCATTTCTCACCAATTCACAAAAGCTTTAGAGTAATTATTATAGAGAGAAATTATAGAGAGAAAGAAGAAGAGAAGTCTGCTACCTCACTATTCCAGTATCCAGTTTTTTTAAGGTAGGGAATATTATTTGTTGTACTCGTAGGGAGTATTATTTCTTTCTTATCCATGAAGAGAACTTCTATTATTCCATTCTTTATTATTCTATTGAATAACTCAGATAACGCTGAGCTACCCTATACTTGGTGAAATTCTTCCGTTATTCCATTCTTTATCATTATTCATTGAACATCCCGTCTCAGACGCGTTCGTAACTCCGGTTCCATTATTTATTATTCTCGTTGGAATATCCCATCTCATGCGTTTTACGGACCGTTCCGCTTTTTTTATTATTATTCTACCGAATATCCTCAGATAATGCTTACGCCTTGGGACCGGTTTCGCTTTTTATTATTCTCGTTGAACATCCCGCTTGCATGCGAATTTCACCGACCTAGTTCCATTATTTATTATTCTATCGAATAACTTGTCTATGCAAAACCGCATGCATGGTGGTGATTTCTTTTGTTATTCCATTCTTTATTATACTCGGTTGGTTAAAACTTTGACTTCTATACTCCATGAAATTAGTGGAATATCCTTGATATTTGCGCTTCATCCAAAGATCTTTTCATGGAAATATTCTTCCGAGCATTCTTGACTTTTTACTCTACAAAGCAAAGATCATGTCGACAATTTAGACGTTATTGGTTCCCGGATAATTAATTCTTGAACTTGTTTTTATTGAATTCTTATATCATTGTCATCATCCTCATGTTTATATTTTGTTGAAAGTCATCTCGTTCTGTGAGTGCATAGATGAACTTGGTATGATTATGAAAGGTGGATTATTCTTTGTAATCATGACCGTAATGTTACAAATGATGTGGTAAAAGTCCTCATCAGTCTGTGTAGTGCATTGATGGACAATTTTTGGTATGATTATGGCTATGGATTCTCTTCGGCCAAGGGTGCAAAGATGAATTGTTTTATGGCATGATCAGGACCGTTGATGAAAACACGATTATCTTTGGCCTGTAGTGTATGGATAATTCGTGGTCGTGATACTAAAAGTATCCTTGGCCTGTAGTGCAGGGATGAGTTAATGATGTGGATTATTTATTAAGCTGAGTCTCAGTGATAACAGTGATGAAAAACCTTTTAAATCATAAAAGATAGTATATTTTATTTTCTACTTGACTCTTTTAATGGATTATTTATTCCGTTGCAATTTTTGATCTAAAACTTGTTGTCTATTATATTCTATCAGTTGTTATACTGTTGAAGGCTAATGATAATTTATTCTGCATTATCTTAGTCATAATATTTCTTACTGGGCTAGTTGAGCTCACCTTTTCTTTCACCGTTTCTTCTGTGAAATGAGAACGAATGGGACTAGTCAGTGAGCGGAGTGATTTCATTCAGATGATAGCATTAGTAGTCCTCACTATTCTTTTAAATAGTGTGACAATAAATGTAATGAGGACTCCATTGAGTGTGGATATTGTCTAGAAGGCAATATTCTTGTTTAAACTCTTAGTTTATGTTTTGTCGTATTTTACACGACTGTTGTATAATTAAGTTGTATTTAATCTATGTACCATGTATTTGGCGACTCAAGATGGGTTATGTATAACTAATTTTGGGGGCGTCACACTGCAACTCCGCTATACGTTGGCTGCGGAGCTTCTCAAACTGCTCCTGTAATTTGATATATGTACATGTGAGTTTTCTTGGTATCATCATATAAATTACGTAATATTATCCTAAATAATATTTATTATAGTAAATGTATTACCCGTATAGCTAGTATCACGGAGACATCGTCAACCTCAAGTAGATCCTTTCACAGATAGACTTTATCCCAGAACTCCATTATAGTAGGAGCAGTTACAAAGAAACTAGTTTTTCACCAATGACGCAGTTGTGTGCCCTGCACATCCCCCATACAGACTGGACATAATAACTTACCATGGGTCGACCAACCACTGACCATCCCAAATGCCGAAAAGTCAGTGATAGTCCACAACAAGGCTGCCTTCATCAAAAAATTCTGCCCGACAAATTTATCAAAAGTTTGAACCCTTGTTTCCCACAACATCTTAAGTTCATCGACTAACGGTCTAAGGTACACGTTGATTCTTTTGTATGACTTTTATCCCCCGGTATTAGTAAAGTCAAGAAAAGATATGGATCCCTCATGAACATTGACGGTTGAAGATTGTAAGCTACCATAATCACTAGCCAAACAGAGTATGACTGACTAAAATTATTAAACGGACAAAATCCATCTGTAGCCATGCCAAGCGTGACATTCCTAACATCATCGGCAAATTGTGGAAAATTTGCATCAAAATTCTTCCACTCATCTCTATCTGCTGGGTGAGTAAGCTGACCAGGGACGACGTCCCTTGTCCTATGCAAACGCATACTGGGTGCAGTATGCAAAGACATGAATAGCCGCTGCAACCTCGACACAAGAGGAAAGTACTATAATATCTTCTTCGGAACATGTTTCTCCTTCCCCTACGTTTTGTGATTTTGTACCGAGGCAAATTGCATATATCACACTGCACCATATCTTTGTCCTCCCCATAGTATAACATACAGTCCTGCTCACAAGCATCGATCTTCTCATAACCGAGATTCAACCCCTTAACCATCTTCTTCACTTCATAGTAACTCACGGGCAAGGTATTATCCTTAGGTAAGAACTCCCTGAAAATAGCAAGCAAATCATTGAATCCTCTCTCACTGCAGTCATGCTCATTCTTGTAGTGTAAAAGCTTCATCACTATAGAAATCCCGGTGTGCTTGTCGTGTTCAAGATACAATGGGGTCCCTAATTTAGATAGCATCTTGTAAAAGGCAGCTGCTGAATCATTTGGCTTTTGTTGATCAGCACTGCATGACGCATGCTCATTTTCAGCCCAGTCAATATTCGTAGGGCCATACGTATCTACCAACATCTCTACGACATCATAGGTATTTGACTGGTCTACAATACTGTCTGACAGTTCTCTAAACTCAACTGATTCCCCGTGATGAATCCATACTGAATACCCATCCACAAACCCACGTGAATATAAGTCAAATTTCACTTCATTGCCAGTCTTCCATATCATGTTCTTACACTTAAGACACGGGCATCTCATCTTTCCGTTCAGATCATCAGCATGTTCTATTGCTTTGTTCATAAAATTGGACATCCCGTCACAAGACGCATCAACTAATCCCTCCCATCAATCTTTATCCTACAGACATCCAACTTCTATTTCAAGATCCATCTTTAATTGAAGAAAATACCCAATTAGATCAAGAATAATCATGAATGTGGTCCAAGCATGAATTTAGTTTACCTAGTTTATATCTCCACTCTCACAGGGTTGAAGTTTATCCCGCTCCGGACGCGTCTCCTCACTAGTGCTAATCTTAAGACGCTTTCTACTATTTTCAGAATTTTCAAGAAGACCTTCCATGGTCTCCAAGTACACGAAATAAACAAAGAAAACTTAGTCTAAGTATGCACTCAGAGAACATATAGAGACACCAGCTGAAAGTTCCTCAAAATTTATAAAAACGCACCATGTGCATTGGCACCGACCTAAGTGAGAGACATAACATCCAAGAATAGCCTCAAATCGGATTATTCACATTCACTCCTAATGAGTGAATGTCGAACGGGTTTCTAAGTTGACACCTCCAAAACATGTATGTCGAACGGGTTTCTAAGTTAACACCTCCATTTAATTTTATTTAATTGTATTGCATCCCAACTAAACAAATGATACTTAGTTATTAATTGTATTTAATTGTATTTTATTTTATTTAATTGTATTTAATTTTGATTTTATTTAACTAAGTAAGTGCTACTCAGTTTAATTGTATTTATTTTGTATTATATTATTCTAAATTAAATTAAGTCAATTTTTAATTGAATTGAATTTAATTTGTATTATCTTAAATTAAATCATATTTTTATTTTATTTTATTTTAAATAAAATTATTTATTTAAATTTATTTGTATTATATTATATTATAATATTTAATTTATTTACATTTTGTAAGACCCCAATTTTTATGAATAAAGATGAATTTTCTATAAATGTCATTTTTGAATATTAAGGAGTGAATTTAATATAATTTTATAGTTGTGGATAATATTTATAAATTTTGCAAAGTACGCAAGTTGTTATATTATATTCGATTGGTCAGGGAATATTCGCTTTTAACAGAAATATTCATACGATTTACGACACAATCATTGGTGGACCCTATTAACGGAATTATTGTCGGATTGAGAAAACGACAAAAATATCTTTTTATAAAAATAACGGCGAAAGTTTTACCGTTAACTGTTGAAACACCCAGTGTTAAAAGTACAGTAATACGCATGGTTGCATAGTAGCACATGGTATTGATTATTGATGCTTACGTGAGAAGTCACACCGCTTTTGTTCAATTATTGCTAAAGAATTGCCGTGATAGTATCTTTCGTTATTTGATTCAATTATTGTCGATATTTTATATATTAGTAAATCAATAATTGAGACGACAAAGGTATTAATATTATTATTTGCAATATTGACGATGTCTAGAAGTTCTGTCAAGGAGAGGCTTGGTCACCTAATTACGCGCCAATAGAAAGAAATCCTTATTGGAAAGCCCCTTCTTTCTTGGGAACGACCTGGTTGTTAGATATTGCGAATTATAATAATGATGATAAATGTTGTTAAATATATTGAAGGAATTTTTTATGAAGTTTTGTTGTAAATGTCGCTTATTTTATGGACCCCCATTTACCATTTTTCAAAATAATCGCTAGAAAGTTATTCAGTATGGTAGGACCCACCTGTGATGGTGACATGTTGGTGGGAGGGGAACACGTGGGGCCCATGTTGGAAGAAAAAAATGGGGGGGGGGGGGTAATCTTGCAAAAATTGTCACGGAGGAGGAAAATTTTTCAATGGAACATGTGTTTATATAAATATATATATGTATTATATTTTTGTTTTTTGTTTTACTTGAGGATTTCTTAGGAAATTTAGTAGCCCGTGATATTTGTAAGAAGTCCGTGAATAATTTTTTTAAAAAACAATTGTGCGTCCGTGATTTTATTATCTAAATAGTATCCTTCCATTCTCCTATAAATAGGATGCTTAGTTAGAATTAAAAATCATACCAGAATCAGAGAATTATTCTTCTATTGTTGTAGTTGATGGTTTGCTATGTTAACTTGTTTTAGGCCAAAAATTGGATGGTTTTGTCTATGTTTTTCTATTGTTTGGACTGTCTTGCTATGAATTTGTTAACTTGTTTGGACTGTCTTAACTTGTCTATGCCTCTTGGGTCCCATAAATGTTCAAATTCAAAGAAAGGTTGGACTATGGGTTCATCAACATTACCATGTATCTTATTTCAGGCAAGTTTAAAGGAGAACTCACGTGTGATTTGTGCCAAGGCATTACTGAGCAAGTAAAGTAGAAGTGTCAATGAATTCTCAAGTCACTTGCTATCATGCGGTGACAACTTACTATCTTTTTTTGTGGACTTATTTCATGTGTTCCTTGTTTTTCATGAAGAAAGTTAGTATTATTGTTGAAGTCGATCCGGGAGGCTTTCAGGTGATAAGCTTGTTCAAACCGCCGCCATCCGTTACGTAAATAGCTCTCGAACTTGTTGGTCAACATATTACCTCACATCCCCGATGTTGGTTTCAAGGTATTTACAATTTTAACTTGTTTCATCCTCATATATCTTTGGTTGCCATAATTTTAGAGGTAGTGTTGTGTCCCTCGAGTTGGTTTGATTTTTTTGTTGCATTTTGGGTGGTTGTCCATAAATCTTGACCATATAATTATAAGGATACGCCTTTATATGAAAGTTTCCATAATAAACAATTGCCTCTCTACAAGTATGTCTTACTACCAAATGTAGCTTTTGCTTGATGTGTGTCTCAAATGTGTATGAATTTTGGTAAGTCTACATCCCAAAGATCACTTTTTAACTACCATAAATTTCCTGGGGCTTGCCTCTCATATGTGAACTTTATTTCATCCCCGAAGGTCGATTCTTCTGGCCATGCTCATTATGGCTGAGCAATCACCATTATCATCCATTTTGTACTTACAAGTTACAAATATTTGGGAAAATATAGTGAAAATTTGTGATTTGAGAGTTGTTTTGATGGCAGTGGTAATTCTAGAGTATGGAAATAAAAAGGAAATTATATTTTGATAAGAAGTCTAGTTTATTTTTATCTTTAAAAGCAAAAACATGACTTGAAATGATATTTGAATGGCACCTCAAAGAATACTAATTAAGTATTACATTTGACAGTAGCAATTAAAACTAGAGTTGCAAATGTGTTCACTTTAATGATGTATTACAAGTTTATGCAAATATTCATTGATTAATTGGTAGAGCTTAACTTACATTTGCAACTCTAATATAATTCCATTAATTGGGAGGCCTGTTGTTATCGGGTCGATTCTCATCATTGTTGTGATCTCATCACGCTAGGTTGATTCTATCGTCATGTGTTATGTAGTTGCTCACCGGCTATTATTGTCATTGTGTGGCCTCGAAATGCTATCGAGCCCGTGGTTTTCTTACTATGTTTGGGTTTTCAATCTTTCTTGCAGACTTTAGGATGTGATGAGTCTGCAGATTGTTTTGGTCTCGCAGATTCTCGCTATCACCGCTTTTGCTTACTAGATTTACATTCACCGCCTTTCTTGTCTATCTGTCTTTGGAGTTTTTAATTTTTTGTCTCGCAAATGTCACGCTTGACAATGGCATCTCTTTGCTTTGATCGATTGTCATTGAAATGTATCAAATTGTGAACTTCAAATTGATGTGTATTCGATTATTATGATTCTTAACTTGTTTCGTGCAAGTTTAAAGAAGAACTCACCGTGATTCATGTTAAGGCATTACTTAACAAAGTAGTAGAAGTGTCAATGAATTCTCAAGTCACTTGTTATCATGTGACCACTTACTATCTTTTTTGTTGACTTACTTCATGTGCTCCTTTGTTTTCATAAGATCAAAGTTAGTATTATTTGAAGCTTCGATCAGGAGGCTTTGCATTATAAGTTTGTTCAAACTTTGTTGAAGGAAGGTTCTGTGACTCTTCTATATCTAATAATCGAAAATAGCTCTCGAACTTATTGGTTGGCATATTACTTCACATCCCGATGTTGGTTTAAAGGTATTTACAATTTTAACTTGGTCATCCCCATATATGTTGGTTGCCATAATATTAATACTCTCGGCCACCTAATTTTTGTGTTTCTCATAGTATTTTGAAAAAGTTCTTTGAGAGAATAATTTTCTGAGTAGTGTTGTGTCCTCGAGTTGGTTTCAAATTTTTTTCTTTGCATTTTAGGTGGTTGATTGGTTACCGTGAGTTTTTCCCCTGCTTTTATTCACTTAGTTTGTCACATTGATGCATTTTGACATTACTCATTTTCCTAATGCATCTTCGCTTCACAAATTAAAATTGTATTTCTCAACATGTTTTTGATAGTCTTTTCATTGGAGCACGCAAAATACCCATTCAAAACTTGTGGATTTTCAAATTGAACTTGTTATTTTACTGTGTTTGACCATGTCCCGATGTTCATCATAATTGGTTCCATGAGTTTTCATTAAAAAAGAGACGAGACTATTATGGCAATTCTTCCCACTTTAAACTTGATGGATGTACTATATTGGAAAAGATTATGTTGGTCACACTTGCTCTTACCGATTCAAAGATATATGAACTTTAAATGAAATTTGCTTTTCCTTTCTTCTTTTAGTTCTTCAAACTAAGAAGATGATTCCTTTCTTCTTTTAGTTCCGAGAACCGATCCCTAAGGTGCTATAAACTTTACTCGGAAGATGATTTCGTGTTCGATGCCTCTGCAATAGAACTTGAGATTCGTAGGTTCATCTTGGCATCATAGATTCCAAGATTCTTGCCTTGGGCATCAATAATGTTCAGACATTTGATTTTGTTGATGCACCTAGTGCTACAACTATTGATATGGCCATTATAAATCTTATTCAGGTTGGGAGTTGTTACATCTAACAATGATTTTATGTATTAACTTAAAAATGAAGGGATATGGTCGATTGGGCATTAAGCCTCGTCTAGGTAAATTAATACTCAAATGCATCCATCATCATTTGGGTAGAGAGGGTCTTGTTCTTATTGTCGTTATGATAAATGCAAGTAGCATATTTTGCAAAATCCAGATCAAGAAGATAAGCTAAAATCGATCGCTTTAAGGTGAAATTCGCCATGGTGATTTTGATCTTTTACTTTGCTCTCAGATTGTACAAGGAGTGGGGAAAGTGTGCCTTGTGAAAAGAAGAATAGTTGGTGTTGGGATAATAGTATAAATGCTAAATCCATGAGGAGATGCGTGAAATGGTTCAAGAACTGGAAAATTGTCTAAAAAATGAACTTAATATCATTATCCCCACTTACTGGCTTTGGAATCCATTGGTCCAGACTGTGCATGATAGAACTTAATATCATCATCATCATTATTATTATTATTATTATTATTATTATTATTATTATTATTATTATTATTATTATTATTATTATTATTATTATTATTATCATCATCATTTTAATTTAAGGTAACATTTTAATAGTCGTTGCAAAAAGTTGTATAAAATATGCTTGCCAATGAATGTGGTCCATATTAGGCAATGAAATATAGCAACAAAAAACTTGTATTATTTACTTATGAGGAGAAATCAAGTGGTTAGAAATTTTTGCAACTAATTTCTAACTAATTTTGTTTCAAAATTTTGCAAATACTTATGAATTTCGTTGCAAAAAGTAAAAGCCTAACACAATCTACAACGAAGGACAAGTTTTCATTATTAAACATACACTTTTAGCAACGATTTTGCATGAAAAATCGCGTTGCTAAAGCCCCATTTTTAGCAACAAAAAACTTTCGCTGCCCACGCTAACTGAAAGCAAGTGGCAAAAATTTGCAACTAATTTCTAACTAAAATTTTCCCCGCCAATGAATTATTAACTAAATTTTGCAACGACTTTCAATAATTTCGGTTAAAAAGTGAAAGTTCGACAATCTGCAACGAAAGATAAATTTCGTTGTTAAACATATACTTTTAGCAACGACTTATAAAGTCGTTGCCCGAAAAATCGTTGCTAAAGGCCCATTTTTTTGTAGTGGAAGCCAAGCTCAGTTGGAACGGTGACACCAAATGCCGTCCCAGACAAGTCAAAACAAGTAGTTCAAGGGAGAGCGTTTGTTGTGACCTTCCATAAAACAAGGAACCCGAATGAGATCATCACGGGTAAGCTTATCATAAACTCTAGCGAAGTATATACCTTATTTGATACCGGTTCTATCCATTCTTTTATTTCTCCTACTTGCTTTCAACGTTTAAATTTGACTCTGGAGAAATTAGACTTTGACTTATCTGTTGAAACTCTGTTGGGAGAAACATTCATTACATCTACTGTTTATAAGTCTTGTTTAGTTCAAATAGGTACCCTCACATTACCTGTCAATGTTATTTCATTGAAAATACTTGCATTTGACGTAATTCTAGGGATTGATTGGTTAACTACTCATCATGCAAAATTGATTATTTTTGTAAGGTTGTTAGCTTTCATATTCCTAACCAACCTATTATACGAATTCAAGCGACCAAACCATTAAAATCAATCACTGTCATCTCAAGCCATAAAGCTATTCGTTTATTGAAAAATGGATGTCAAGCTTTCTTAGCTCATGTCACGGATTTAAACAAAAATACGTCAGTTTTGAATGATATTTCTATTGTTAATAAATTTCCTGACGTATTCCCTGAAGAACTTCTTGGCCTACCCCCAGAGTGTGAAATTGAATTTTGTATCGACCTTGAACCTGGTACAAAACCTATTTCCAAAGCCCCATATCGAATGGCTCCTATTGAACTTCGAGAGTTAAAGACCCAACTGCAGGAATTGTTAGACATCGGTGTCATTCGTCCTAATACGTCCCCTTGGGGTGCTCCTGTTCTATTTGTGAAGAAGAAAGATAGGAGTATGCGACTTTTTTTTGATTATCGGGAGTGGAACCATGTCACTGTTAAAAATAGATACCCGTTGCCTCGCATTGATGACCTGTTTGACCAGTTGCAAAGCGCCAAATTCTTTTCAAAGATCGATCTTCGTTTTGGATATCATCAGTTAAAGATTAGAACCGATGACATTCCAAAGACGACTTTCAGAACTCGGTACAGGCATTATGAATTCCTAGTCATGTCTTTTGGATTGACTAATTCTCCTGCTGCCTTCATGGATATGATGAACCGACTATTCAAGGAATATTTGGATCATTTCTTGGTTGTCTTTATTAATGACATCCTCATATACTCCAAAAGTCGTGAAGATCATGAACAACACTTGAGGCTAATACTCCAAAAGATTCGCAAAAACAAGCTTTATGCCAAGTTAAAGAAATGCGAGTTCTGGCTTGAGGAAGTTGCATTCCTTGGGCACGTGATATCAAATCATGGAATATCTGTTAACCTGGAGAAGATTGAAGCAATTCAAAGCTGGGAGCAACCTAAGTCAGTGATCGAAGTACGTAGCTTTCACGGCTTAGCTGGTTATTATCGGAGATTCGTGAAAGGATATTCTCGAATCTCTACTCCATTAACTCAAATTGATTTTTAAAGATACAAAATTCATTGAGCGAGGAATGTGAGAAGAGTTTTAAGAACTCAAGAGGAGACTCATTTTAGCACCTCTGCTCGACAATACCATCCTGCCTCGGAGGATTTGTCATCTCTGAGGTGATGCTTCGTGCAAAGGGTTAGGATGTGTTCTCATGCAACATGGGAAAGTCATAGCCTATGCCTCTCGACAACTCAAAGAATATGAGAAGAATTATCCTAATCATGATCTAGAGTCAGTTTGTTGTCTTCGTGACTTAAAATTTGGAGGCATTACCGTATGGGGAGAAAGTGGAGATCTATATGGATCATAAAAGCCTCAAATATTTCTTCACTCAAAAAGAACTCAACATGCGGCAACGACGTTGGCTTGAACTGTTGAAAGATTATGATATACCATTCAATACCATCCTGGAAAAGCGAACGTGGTAGCTGACGCATTGAGTTGAAGATCATATGTGGGTACGAGTGTGATATTGTCAACGCAAAGGCCCATTATATATGACTTGCAAAGGATGGAGATAGAGTTAAAGACTCTAGGGACCAACGTGATGATGGCAAATATACGAGTTAAGCCGACTTTAATCGATAAAGTTAAAGTTGCTCAAGATACAGACCTGGAGCTGATGCGTATGAAGAAGAAAGTGAAAGAAGGTGATATCCCGGAAGCAAGAATCGATGAAGAAGGAATACTTAGAGTCAACTCCAGACTTTGTGTTCCTAATGACCTTGATTTAAAGTATAAAATAATGATGGAGGTGCACAACACACCGTTTGCAATCCATCCTGGGAGTACCAAAATGTATCGTGATCTTCGACATACATTTTGGTGGAGCAATATGAAGAGAGAGATCGCGGAGTTTATCTCAAGGTGTTTAACTTGTCAATGTGTCAAGGCGAGCATCAGGTGCCAAAATAAAAGGTCCATTGCAACCACTTGAAATTCCAGAATGGAAGTGGGAGCATATTACCATGGATTTCGTTACTGGTCTTTCTAAGGTTTCTCAAGGCATAGATGCAATTTGGGTAATTATTGATAGATTGACCAAGTCTGCTTATTTATTACCTATACAAGAAACTTATACACTTGAACGTTTTGCTCATATGTACATAAACGAGATTGTAAGACTGCATGGTATGCCAGTATCCATAGTTTATGATCGAGACCCAAGATTCACTTCATGATTTTGGGTTAGTTTGCAAAAAGCTATGGGCACGGATTTGCATTTTAGTTCGGCGTATCACCCTCAAACGGATGTGAAGTCGGAGAGGACTATTCAAACTCTGGAGGATCTATTAAGACTCTGTGTCCTTGACTTCAAGGAAAGTTAGGACAAGTTCTTACCATTAGTGGAATTCTCCTACAACAACAGTTATCAAGCAAGTATCGTCATGGCTCCATTTGAGGCGTTGTATGGAAGAAAGTGTCGTTCTCCAGTATGCTGGGACGAGGTGGGTGAAGCAACGTTGTTGGGACCGAAATTGGTACGTATGACTATGGAAAAGATTCAAATAATCCGGCACACAAGATCGACAAAAGAGTTATGCTGATCTTCATCGAAAAGACGTAGAATTCAACGTTAGAGAACATGTGTTATTACGTGTTGCTCCATGGAAAAGAGTTACGAGATTTGGAAAGAGAGGAAAGCTCAATCCTCGATTCATTGGTCCATTTGAAATCCTTGACCGAGTAGGAACTGTGGCCTATAGACTCGCCTTACCGCCAAGTATGTCTCGTGTTCATAATATTTTTCATATATCTATGTTAAGTAAATATGTGAAAGACCCAAACCACATTATTAAGTTAGGATCGGACGAAATAGCGGAAGATTTAACGTATGAAGAGGTTCCTGTTAAAATCTTGGATAATAAGGAACATATTTTACGCTCCAAGGTTATACCTCAAGTCAAAGTTTTGTGGATAAACTACGATGTTGAGGAAATGACCTGGGAGTTAGAATCTGAAATGAGATCAAGGTATCCTCACCTCTTCGTTATACCAGGTATGTACCCTAATTTTGAGGGAAAAATTTCATAAGAACGGGAAGTTGTAAGACCCCAATTTTTATGAATAAAGATGAATTTTCTATAAATATCATTTTTGAATATTAAGGAGTGAATTTAATATAATGTTATAGTTGTGGGTAATATTTATAAATTTTGCAAAGTACGCAAGTTGTTATATTATATTCGATTGGTCATGGAATATTCGTACGACGACACAATCATTGGTGGACCCCACAACAGAATTATTGTCGGATTGAGAAAATGACAAAAATATCTTTTTATAAAAATAACGGAAAAAGTTTTACTGTTAACTGTTGAAACACCCGGTGTTAAAAGTACAGTAATATGCGTGGTTGCATAAGAGTAGCACACGGTATTGATTATTGATGCTTACGTGAGAAGTCACTCAGTTTTGTTCAATTATTGCTACAGTAATTGTTGCATAGTATCTTTCATTATTTGATTCAATTATTGTCGATATTTTATATATTAGTAAATCAATAATTGAGACGACAAAGTTATTAATATTATTATTTGCAATATTGACGATGTCTAGAAGTTCTGTCAAGGAGAGGCTTGGTCACCTAATTGCGCGCCAATAGGAAGAAATCCTTATTGGAAAGCCCCCTCTTTCTTGGGAACGACCTGGTTGTTAAATATTGTGAATTATAATAATGATGATAAATGTTGTTAAATATATTGAAGGAATTTTTTATGAAGTTTTGTTGTAAATGTAGTTTATTTTATGGACCCCCATTTACCATTTTTTAAAATAATCGCTAGAAAGTTATTCAATATGGTAGGACCCACCTGTGATGGTGACATGTTGGTGGGAGGGGAACACGTGGGGCCCACGTTGGAAGAAAAAAATGAGGGGGGGTAATCTTGCAAAAATTGTCACGGAGGAGGAAAAATTTTCAATGGAACATGTGTTTATATAAATATATATATGTATTATATTTTTGTTTTTTGTTTTACTTGAGGATTTCTTAGGAAATTTAGTAGCCCGTGATATTTGTAAGACGTCCGTGAATAATTTTTTTAAAAAACAATTGTGCGTCCGTGATTTTATTTTCTAAATAGTATCCTTCCATTCTCCTATAAATAGGATGCTTAGTTAGAATTGAAAATCACACCAGAATCAGAGAATTCTTCTTCTATAATCTCGAAGCGTATTTCTTTAGAGTTTTAGAAAGCTGAGCGTAGAAAACAAAGTGAAAGTTTTCTTCAAGAATATCCCGCATTATACCGGTTGGAAGACTCTTCTTTTCAAGGTAAAGGATGTTATTTTTGTTCAATATTCGCTTGAAATAATATTTTCTTCCATACTCTGTAGTATGTAAGTAATATTATTTCGTTTCAGATTTCGAATTCTATACTCATTTTGTTAAAGTTTTGGCTTCTAAACTCCATAAAATTAGTAGAATATCCTTGTATTTGCGCTTCATCCAGTATCTTTTCATGGAAATATTATTCGGAGCATTCTTGATAAGTTTTAACTTTTTCATGCCTGAGTACTATTCACAAGGTTACTATTCCTGAAGTACTATTCACGGGGTACTATTTATTCGAGTACTATTCACCCAGGGTACTATGCATGATAAAAATTGATTCTTTTTTGGTCCAAATTATATTTGGTACAATATTATTCTTGAATTTTACTCCACAAAGCAGTATCATGTTGACAATTTGGATGTGAAGACCCCAAACTCGGGTACTTGAAACCCGAACTCGGTTCTTCACGATACCATTTCTATCAGCGGAATAATACTAATAATAATAACAATAATATAAAGATCAACTTAATTTATATATCATGTGAGTCTAATCCCAAAGACGTAACCTTTAAACATTCATTACAAACCATGATAGATAATATATACCATACTTGTCTTAATAATATTAAACTATTACATAAGATAACGTTCATTCATTCAAAGAACCTTTCCTTTCCTTGTTCTTAAGCAGAGCTCTCTCGATCGTTCACACTTAGTCGAAAACATTTAAATTAAGCAAGGATGAGCATTTGAGTGCCCAGCAAGTAATATCAATTATATATATATAATCTGAAAGAATTTAAATGTTTTCTTTGTACTATTCTTCTACAACAAGTCATTAGTTATGAAGTATTCTGAACCGATAATAACAACTCTCTTTCAAATTTTTAAAACTACATATTGACTATAACTGGGGTTATGGTGACGTGTCATGAATATTGTTTTCATTTTCAAAAGGTTAAATAAATTCATCAGTAGAACTGTCATAACTTACGGCGGGGGTGATCATTTGTTATGCCTCGCATTGATCAATACTACATTACAAGAACGATAAGATCGTTTCACTCATTCCACCTTAGGTGCATAAACAGCTTTTCCCATGTAGGGATGTTCATACTTATTCAGGTTTCAAATCAAAGGTTTTATCTTGTTCAACAATAATCTATAATTCAACATATATGTATACGGGTAATTGACAAAGGTATATCAACATGTGATTAAATACAATGATTATCCAAGTAGGACACTTGTATAACCATTTATAGAAATTAACGAATGTAATATATATATCCAATTATCATATACTAACATGTTGATATTCAATGAGCGTATATAATATAAGGTTAATAATCTGTACAGTAATAATATAGTTTAAAAACATTCTTACTCATGTCCATTGCATAAAGAAATTGCAAAGGTAAGATACTTACCTATCATTAATCAGATCATTCGTTTGATTAGAACAATATACTATAACACATAGTACTGCATTTCGCAGTCAGCACATAACCTAATCACATTGTCACATATGTTCTACAACCATTGAATCACAAATAAACACATATACAGTCAAAATATCTAAGTCCAGATCAATTTCAAAACATGCTTTGTCGACAAATTGACTTTATCGGGTAATTATCGAGTCTAAGACTCTATTCTATAACTCAATATCCGTACATATCAGTCATATTATTTTTAAATGACTTATAATAATTTTTAAAACATTTATTATAATTTATCATGAATTTTCAAACATAGGAATCATTATTAAATGATTTAAGTATTAAACAATCATATTATCATTAATATTTAATTAATATTAAACTATTAATGAAATCATTTCCAAAATGTTAAAGTTATTTATAATAACTTGAAATACTTTTAAAGTATTATTAATATTACCCTTAATTGATTTTTAAAACATTTAAAATTATTTTTAAATAATTATCATTAATATTAAAGTATTAATGTTTTATTTATCAAAATATTAAAAGTCATTAAGTATAACTTCAAATATTTTTAATTCATTTATATCCCTTTTAAATGATTTTTAAATTAATAAAATCATTATAAACTATTTATTTAATATAATTATTAAATAAATTTAATATCTTTAATAATTATTAATATTAAATTATTAATGAAATTATCCTTTAAATATTAAAAGTTATATTTTATAACTTAAAATATCTTTAAACACTTTATTTTCATTTAAAATGATTATTATAATATTAAAATCATTTTTAAATTTAATTATTTCATATAATTATTAAATAACTTTAATATCATTAATAATAATTAATTAATGAAATTTACCTTTAAATATTAAAAGTTATATTTTATAACTTAAAATATTTTTAAATACCTTATTATTATTTAAAATGATTTTTATTATAATAAAATCATTTTTAATTAATTTATTTAATTCATTTAGTAAATAACTTAATTATTATTAATATTAATTTATTAATGAAATTTATCACAAAATATTAAAAGTCATTAAAAATAACTTAATATATTTTCTTATATCATAATATAATTTTAAATGATTTTTCATGTACTAAAATCATTTTTAAATAATTTATTTAGAATTATAATTAAATAAATTAAATACTTTTAATATTCCAAAAATATTAAATATTTATGAAATATATCCAAAATAATTAAAATATAATTTTCGGACATTAAAATAATTTTTAATAATTTATTTTGTATTTTGAATAATGAAAAACTATTTTTTTCTATTTATTAAATAATTTCCAGAAAATAATATAATGTCTGTCGCTAAAGGCCACCTATAGTGACAAAACTGTCTCTATAGGTGTTCTTTATGTTCTTGAGCTGTTCTTGAACATTCATAGCAGTGTACACCATAGCTACTTTGACCATGATTATAATAGTTTTTGATGTGCTTCTGGGCAAGTTGTTGGTCACGTAATGTAATACTAATGCACGACTACAAGATTGAACAACAAACAAGTTCATAAAACATATAACCAACGAGATCTGTGCCTTCAAAAATGTTGTCAGGTTTGTTCTTCATTTTCTGGGTTACCCAGAAATGAAGAACAGTTCGACCTGTCTCCTTTGGGCTTCCACAACTTACTAATCTTGTGTTCTTTTTGTGATCTAAGAGTTTCAGTGTCTAGCCAACATGTCAAAGAGTAGATCTATCACAAAAAAATAACTAAAACAACAACATAATACCAAGATCTTGTCCAGTCAAACATTGTCAGAAACCACGCTCGAACTTTTTGGGTTACCCAGAAAGTTCATCCGTGGACTTTCTGCCTAGTTTGACCATCCTCCAATTCTCATACATTTGTGATAAAAGCTATCTAAGAGTATTAACCTGTAGCATAACTACTATACTATAACTGTAATGCAACAAAAGAATCAAAACATACACACACTAACAGATTGGGTCTAATCAAAACGTTGTCAGGCCGGTGCTGGGCTGTTTTTGGGTTACCCGGATCTGTGGCCACTGATATTCGTTGTCAGACCACAGAACCAAGTTTTTCCAGATTTTGCAAAAACTCAAATCCGAGCCTATAGATGTTATGGATCTAACATCTATCAACCCAGATCATCATTATACACTACTAACAACATATTCTAACACTCAAACATAACAACTAACAACCGAAATTTGGACAGATTTTTAAATTAGGGTTTAATACCTTTCTTGAGCAATCTCTGATTCTGGCTTCTGTTTTTGTTATGTATGTTAGTGGGGCTCGGTTATTGACTGATCTTAGGAGAGAATTTCTTAGGTGGGGAGCTTGAGAGAAAATGTTGAGTGTTGGACAAAATGAAAGTTAGTAAATGACTTTCTCTCTCCTCCAATCTATATATATATGTGCTAGATGCAATGTATGGCTGGTGTATTGGCTGATATGAAATGATTTTGGCACATGGGATATCTAGGGTTAGTAAACAACCCAAATTATGGCAAGATTTGCAAGCAAGCTCAATTAAATAAATCCAAAAATGCTATTTTTGTAATTTAACAAAGTAATTAAGGGTATTCTTGTCCATGGTACTTGAATCTAGGTTTTAATCACTAGATTTTAAACCTTAAGGTTTTCCAAATAATTTCTAGGGTTTGAACAATTAAGACTAAAGTTCAATAAAATTTTAATTATAACTTACTAATTAAAAATTAGGGTTTTAATAGAAAATTAGGGTTTTTTTAATAATTTAGGGTTTCTAGAACTTTAATTAGGGTTTACCTAATTAATCAAATCATTATATAATATACAACATAAAACATATAACACAGTTAAATAACCGTTTTAAACCCACAATTGATTTTCAAATTAGGGTTTAGCCAAATAATATTATGGTTTTGAAATTAAACACCATAATTGACCAATCATCATTAATACGCATAAACAAAGACATATTTATAGTAATCTTGAAAATTCAAAATATAATTAATATTATATTATTATTCTCATACCTTGACAATAATCCAAAATTAGGGTTTGGATTCCATATCGATTATTCTTTCATATTTATCCTTAATAATTAAGGTAAAATAATTAACTTACTAATCTGTACTAAAACTCATATAATAAAATAATTATTATAATTATTCTAAAATCACCTCATATATTATTTAAATAATATATGATTATATTTTCATGAAAAATAATTAATAAAAACATTTCCTTTATAAAATTAATTATTATTAAAATATTCTTTTTAAAAATCAATAATTCTAAATTAAATTTACTTATAAATAATCATGTAATAAATATATTTTTATTTATCACATAAATACATATACACAATATCTTGTACAAATCCTCATCCTTAAGATAAAAAAAAAATTTATACACAAAATTCTTATTTATTTATATAGAAAATATCGGGTTGTTACATTCACCCTCCCTTATAAAGATTTCGTCCCCGGAATCACCGTTTTAAAACCTATACATACACGGGTACATAACATATACAATCATTGTAAGTAGATCTCGATCAACTTTGATTGAACTGATCTTTAGCTATTCACTTAAAGCTTGTCTTTCTGATTAAACGGAAAAATTGGTTTCTAAAAGAACTCAAATTCCTCCTCAAAATTTCTTTATAAAATAATTTACTATATATAGGAAAATCATGTATAATAAAACAAAAGTTGTATGAGTAATACCTGGTATTGCAGTGCCAGCTGCCATCGTATCCTGAACAGTCATATTGTAGACCCTTGCTGTCATTTTTGTTGGTTTGTTCGATGACGTAGGTCCCGTGATTGCTAACGTCCCCACCTTACTTACCAAGATTCACACTTCCTCGCCCTCTCCTCCTCTTCGGACAATCCTTCACCTGGTGTTTAATCGATCCGCACAGAAAACATCCACTATTCATCCTAGGATTAGGGCAGTTGGGAGAGATATGGCCCTCCTGCCCGCACTTATAACAAACAAACTTCCCCTTCAAACATTCTCCAGAGTGGTTCTTTCCACAATTCTTACACTGTACCGCTGGCTTCTTAACTCCTTCTTGTTTTATCTGAACATTCTCAACGTAGTTCCCCTTCCTCTTGCTACTACCACCCCTATTCCCACTATTAATTTCCACCTTCCCAGCTCCTTCGGTCTTACCCTAATTCTTCTTCTCCTTGTTGTAGAGGCTCATCGCCTCACTTCCCTCCTCAGCAATAATCGCCTTCTCCATGAGTGCTGGAAATGTAGGAATCTGCAACACCGCCACCTTGTTGTAGAGTCAGGGTTTTAATCCCAGCTCAAACTTTCTCTCTTTTCTAGCCTCCGTATCGACTTGATGCGGGGCATACCTAGCTAACTCATTAAATTTCGCAGCGTATTCTAACACCGTCATGTTTTCCTGCTTCAATTCTAAAAATTTAACCTCCATCTTAGCCTGCATACTAGGTGAGAAATAGTTTTCAAAAAACAAAGTTTTAAATCTATCCCATATGACTACACCTTCTCCACCTTTAACTTTGATTCGCTTCCCACCAAAAGTTTGCTTCGCCCTTCATCATGTAGGTGGCAAAAGCGGTCTTTTGCCCCTCAGCTACCACGAATGCTTTTTCAATCTCTTTAACCCAAGTCTGGGTTCAACAGGGTCAGTTGTACCTTTAAATTCCGGCGGTCCTACAGCCTTAAAGTCTTTGAAGTTCGCTAAGCGGTTGTCCCATTTGGTTTCAATGATTGGTATTCCTTCTTTGCATAGCTTGTGCTACCATGTTGGCAAAGTGTTGCATCGGGTCTGCTTGTTGTTGTCCTTCAACGTTATTGACAGATTCTTCTGCCCTTTGATTGCGTGTTCGACGTCTTGGCGACATTTTCTAGTTAAATAAAATCATAAATTTAACTTACATTCTAAATCTTATCGCATAAGATGAGTATATCAAACTCGTTTTATTACTCAAACATAGTTTCATATTCATTCAACGAATATTTTACATAACATAGCACATAATGCTTTAAACATCATTCATCCCTTTGTGACTACAAAAGTCAGGATTTACAGTCTTGAATTAATACAAAAGTTGGAAACATTACATTACACAGACATACTTATCATATATATTATATTAAACACACCTACACAACAGAACCTATACTACCTATTTATTACTCCTTTTCCTTGGACACCCTCTCGCCTGATGACCTTCTATCCCACAGATAAAACATGCTCCTTTTTTGTATTCAGGACAATACAGAGTGGTATGTCCCTCATAGCCGCAAAGATAACATATTCTTTTCCATTTCTTCTTATTGGATTTTCCTAAGTCATGGTCTTCTATCTTTCTTTTTCCCTTCTTATCCGGAGCTGCACACGATGTGTTGCTTGTGGTTCCCATCTGACCAATTTAGATCTTAAGCTTATCTTGTCCTTCCATTGTTTCTATTAATGCTTGACGCAACTGACTATTCAACAGCTTTTCTATCTCCCACAGCCTTTCCAGAGAAAAAACCTTGTTCCTCAGATCCTGCACCTCCGTTGATGCTTGATCAGCTTGAACTTTAGTGTCTGAATCGCTATCTGTCAGCTCCACCATCTCCGGATCTGGTACTACGTTTTCTACTATAACCACATCGTCTGAGTTGTTTTCATTGTGAGCCTTTATTTCAGCTATCGGCTTCGATATCAGCTCGGGTGTATGGGTTTGATCCTTCTTCATGCTATAAGCATATAACAAGCTTTTTCCACCAGACATCTACACATATAAATTATCCTGATTAGCATATAGTATATACACACAGCAAATAATAGTTTTATATGAGTTATCTTTTATTTTATTTGACGATGAACTTAGTCAATTCATCTCTTTTTAAACACTATATGAGTTTATTTATATTTTCAACGTTTTCCTCTGTTCTAAGGTTACAGCCTAACGTATAACCCACCTATGGTTTTTAACCCTAAGCTCTGATACCAACATGTGAAGACTCCAAACTTGGGTCCTTGAAACCCGAACTCGGTTCTTCACGATACCATTTCTATCAGCGGAATAATACTAATAATAATAACAATAATATAAAGATCAACTTAATTTACATATCATCAGAGTCTAATCCCAAGTACGTAACCTTTAAACATTCATTACAAACCATGATAGATAATATATACCATACTTGTCTTAATAATATTAAACTATTACATAAGATAACGTTCATTCATTCAGCAACCTTTCCCTTTCCCTTGTTCTTAGCAGAGCTCTCTGATCGTTCACACTTAGCTAAAAATATTTAAATTAAGCAAGGATGAGCATTTGAGTGCCCATCAAGTAATATCAATTATATATATATAATCTAAAAGAATTTAAATGTTTTCTTTGTACTATTCTTCTACAACAAGTCAATAGTTGTGAAGTATTCTGAATCGATAATAACAACTCTCTTTCAAATTTTTGAAACTACATATTGACTATAACTGGGGTTATGGTGATGTGTCATGAACATTGTTTTCATTTTCGAAAAGGTTAAACAGAAATTCATCTGTAAACCGTCATAACTTACGGGCAAGGGGGGTGATCAGCCCGTTATGCCCTGCATTGATCAATACTACATTACAAGAACGATAAGATCGTTCACTCTGTCCACCTTGGGTGCATAAACAGTTTTCCCGTGTAGGGATGTTCATACTTGTCTGGGTTTCAAATCAAAGGTTTTATCTTGTTCAATAATAATCTATAATTCAACATATATGTATACGGGTAATTGACAAAGGTATATCAACATGTGATTAAATACAATGATTATCTAAGTGGGGACACTTGTATAACCATTTATAGAAATTAACGAACAGAATATATATATCTGAATTATCATATACTAACATGTTGATATTCAATGAGCGTATATAATATAAGGTTAATAATCTATACAATAATAATATAGTTTAAAAACATTCTTACTCATGTCCATTGCATAAAGAAATTGCAAAGGTAAGATACTTGCCTGATGCGCTGCTTACAGTTCGAAACTTAGTTCTATCTTTTATATCACGACCTATCATTAATCAGATCATTCGTCCGATTAGAACAATATACTATAACACATAGTACTGCATTTCGCAGTCAGCACATAACCTAATCACATTGTCACTGTAATACCCGTAAATTTTATGATTTAATTTTATTATTAAATAGAGCCGGCGAATTATTTATTTTATAAATGCTTACGTGGCATGAGGAGAGTAACTCAATTGAATTAAAATTGAAATTATTGATGATCGATAAGATAGGTTCATGAAATGTCTTGTGTGACACAATGATGGACTTAGTGAAGGATGATTAAGTATTTGCATGTTTAAAGTCCAAATAATAAATTGGGAGTCTAGCCCAATAAATTAATTGATGGATCGTTAAGTTAGCCTAATAAACTTGGGATATTTAGAATCCAATTTGAACCCAAAAAATAGTTAACCGGGAGTACAAGCATTGGTCAAATTAAAATGTGGCGTGGGGCGGTGGGCTGACCGACTAGCCCTTGTCTATGTCTCGAGATCTCATTCTCTTGTCCCCAAATTAGGGTCACCAAGTACAAAGAACGAAGAGCTTCTAAACTCTCTTTACGCAAATTTTCAAGTCGCTAATCCCAGCATACATGGCTAGCTAAGTGGCTGGTATGGAGTGATTGAACAACTCCTTAAATAACAATTGTTCATTTCTATTGCACCATGAATCCCAACATTGGGTAAAGCAAGTGTCTGGTCCATGTTTTCTCTTTAAATACAAGCCACTAGGGCGATCCATTTTTAGCGACAAGAGTGTTGGAGAAATCTGAGTAAAGAATTCTTAGTTGCTAAGCATTACCAAATCAGTGTGTGAGATATCAAGGTTAAAGCTCGAGAAGGTATAATTTCTACTCCGTTCTTAACTTGAGTCTTGTTGATTCTCGTTTTTCAGATTAATAGGTCAAGTATGATGACTTAGCATGATATAGGTGTTTAGAAAGTTTACCTTCGGTGCGTGAATACGTTAAAAATTGTCTGGAATCAAGTTGTGACTACTCTGCAAAATAGAGCATGTTCACTGCTTCTGAAATCCATGGGGTGCAGCTGCACCGTACTTAGGAACCAACTGAGGGGTTCGGTCATGTTAGATCATGCATTAAGAAATTCCCTTAGGTTGTATGCATATAGTAAAGTCTTACTGATATTAACCCGACGAACTTAAACTTGTCGAAATAGTGTAGACCGAAGTCTCTGAAGGAGCTGTCTTCGGACAAAGCGTGATGTCTTCGGACAGAGCGTGATGTCTTCGGACAAAGCGTGATATCTTCAGACAGAGCGTGATGTCTTCGGACAGAGCGTGATGTCTTCGGACAGAGCGTGATGTCTTCAGACAAAGCGTGATGTCTTCGGACAAAGTGCGATGTCTTCGGACGAAGCATGTTGTCTTCGGACAAGTCATAATATCTTCGGACATGGCGAGATGTCCTGGAACTCGGAGACAGCATCATAACTTGATATGAGGATGGATTAATAACTACTCCTATATTATTGTAAACTATTAGTACACGAATAAGTTATAAGTGGAGAGTTGTACCAACTTCGGGAAAATAAATCTAATACTTGCAAACATGCGTAGAAGAAGGTCGGTGGGATTAATAGACATTATGGTCTACTTAAATCAATGAACCTCTTAGAACTTCGAGGAAGAGGGATTATGAATAAGCTAGCAGTGGTCAATAGTATGAGCATGTTAGTGTAAATTATGAGTTTTGATGGGTACAATGAGATAGAAAGAAAGATGTGTTATGTGTACATGTTATTGATATATATCAAGTGTGTTTGGCTAATAAATACTGTACTTACATGAATAGGATGAGACATAGTTCGTTGAGGTGATTTTCGCTATTAGTAGTAATCAACGCTAAAGGCAAGTTCCTATCCCTAAAAACTTGTTACTTATATCATACAAGTTTTCTATCCCTAACTTATTATTGTTGGGCAAGTTCCTAACCTAACTCAAATTTACATTGAGCAAGTATCCCAACACTATTATTATTGTGTTGCAAGTTCCTTAAATTCACACACTTTATACGTTGAATTGTTGTCATATCAATCATATTTTATCGTGCAAATATCCGCTTCTATTCGAAAATCACTTGTATACCTTGGACGTTGTTGTAAGCATTGGACTTATCATTCCTAATTGCATGATGAAAACCTGTACAAGCCCTTGATTGGCTAGACTATTATTATGAGTTAAAGAGCTATCCAAACCGATTGATTTGGTGGGACTATCATAAATCTATTGAGATGAACAACCCTCATAGAAGGGAAATTATATATTGTTGGGGAACCGACGCGTAAGACACGAGTATGATTAAATGTTATGCATAACATAGGGTACTTTAGGCTGATCACCTGATGTACTCGTGGATGTTGGATTACAGTGTAATACTACTAATTCTAGTAAGAGTTCTTGGTCCTTAGTGACTGCTCAGTACCCAATTATGTTGAACCTCGAAATGAGTAAATCCTGAAATTTTGTTGATATCCTTCGGTCCATAGCGACACTTATTGAATACTCTTGATATTCTTGATATCCTTGAACTATCAATTATTATTATACCCACGAAAGATTCAAATGTTATAACTGCTTGTTCTTCTAGCTATATTACTTGCTGGGCAAATTTGTTGCTCATTCTTGCTTCCTAAAACATTACGATTAAAAAAGAGAGCAAGGTGGTATTTCGAGAAAGGACAAGGGAAAGGGCAAGGTGGCAGAATAACTTAGTCCTTAAGACTAGAAGTATTGTTATTATTGTTATGATGATTATGATGTATTCAAGAATGATTAAGCTATGTTAAGCTAAACACAGAATTGTTGTAGTACTTGATTCACGGTACCTTGGGACGTGAATATTTATATTACATCAATGTAAATTATTCTATTATTTTCATTGTTAATGATTTTGTAAGATATTCGTAGTAGTAGCGTGATGCACCAAAATTCGAGATATGAGTGTCTAAAATTTTGGGGGCGCCACAGGTTGGTATCAAAGCCATAGTTATAAACCTTAGGAGCGAGAGCCCTTAGATTATAACTTAGGAGAACTCAGAAGATAGAAAGGGATGAAACTCATATAGAGTTTTCATAGAGATGGACTTAGCGTGTTACAGAATATAACTTCATTTTATACAATGAACTTATGATTCTAATGGAGTTGTTGGTTGTTTTATCTTGTGTCCATGATTGTAGGATGACTAACATGGGAGGACCTAGCCGAGTAGTATAAGAGGAGCCGCGTGACATACACGTGGTATATGAGGCACCATTGATAGCAGAACCTACATCAGCTGTAGTTCCTATCGATGATGGTGACGAGGAAGAGGAGATAGAGCCAATACCCGAAGAGTCTGATCCAGAGGAGGAGCGTATGGTGGATGAGCCCATGGGGGACTCCGACAAGGCTACTTTTGAGGATAGGATGTTGGGGGAGTATGAGGAGTAGATTTTAGAGTTAGGGTGCAGAGTTGAGAAGTTAGAGGCTGAGGTTAAAGACAGAGAGTCCGAATTCCAAAAGCTGAAGGACGAAAACCACCAAAGAAAGTTAGTGATGCAGGAGATGGAAGTAGAGATTGCTCACCGTAAGGAGGCGGGGAATCCGGATGGGGGCTTTGTTTCACAAGGCGGTGGCTAGGAAATGTAGAACTGGGGGGAAGTTGGAAGAGATGAAGGAGAGGAGTTGAGCGAGGGGACAGAGAAGGAAGCTATCCGTACTCAGTTAAGGATGGAAGTAATGGATAGGATCCATTTCGAAGAAAAGTGGAAAGGGGCCAATGGTAGGGCTAACGATCTAGAAGATGAAGTGAGGTGCAAAAGGAGGAAGATGAATAGGATGAGCTATGATCATGCATTGCACTGACCATGGAAAAGCGATTGATGGGGTAAACCACTACCCGACAGAAGCGAGGGATGCGGACTTAAGACACCATAAGCCGAGATGTGGTGGTGCACATTTCTCGGAGGGAGTACCAGAGCTACTGTGTGGAGCGCGGAATGATAGATTAAGTCTCAGGCGCTAAAAGTTATTAGTTGTAGTTCGTTGTGTAGTGTATGATCTGTTGTTGTAATCTTTATGTAGAATGTGAGATGTCGTAAACCCCAAACTTTTGAGTTATGTTAGAGGGGTAGTATGTAAATGGTTGTCCCCATCTTTTTGTGATATTAGGGGATAAGTTGTGTCATTTATAGAAGTATCTTTGGAGATAATCATGTAATGTAACAATTTGGCATATGAATATAAATGATCTTGTTTCAAATGTATTCCAAATCTTATTCATTTTATGGAGAATTGTTTAAGTAATATAATTAGATAATAAAAATGGGAGTGTCATAATATAGGAAAATGCCGCCCAGACGTAGATTAACTGCTCCAGAAGAGTCGGTTAATGATGAGAGAGGACAAGTAGATCCCATTCAGAGGCTTGTAGATTTGTTAGGGGAGGCTCTTAGGGGAAGAAATGGACAAGTACCACCCGTTCCCCAAGTAGCTCCGGTCGCAAACTTCAAGGACTTCAAGAGTGTAGGACCTCCGGAATTCATAGGTACTACCGATCCTATCGTAGCGCAAACGTGGATCAAGGAAATGGAGAAAGCCTTCGCCATTGCTCGTGTGGGAGAAGACCAAAAAACCGTGTTCGCTGCATTTATGATGAGGGGTGAAGCAAACTACTGGTGGGAAGTAAATCAACAGAGAGTGGGAGAAGGGACTATAACCTGGGAAAGGTTTAAGACTTTGTTCTTCGAGAATTACTTCCCGAAGAGCATGAAGAATAGGATGGAGGTAAAGTTTCTAGAACTAAAACAAGGAGAGATGACAGTGGCTCAGTATGCGGCCAAGTTCAATGAACTCGCACGATTCGCGACACATCAAGTAGACACTGAAGAAAGGAAATCTCGACGCTTCGAACTTGGACTAAAACCTTGGTTGTTCAACAAGGTGTCGGTCCTTCAAATCGACTATTTCGCCACATTATTGGAGAAGGCGATAATTGTTGAAGGAGGTAGCGAGGCATTGAGCCAATACAACAAGGAGAAGAAGAACAAGAATGCTGGAGGAGAGACTGTGGTGGAGGAGTAGCGGTGGTGGAAGTTATTTGGGAAAGAGAAAATGGGATAACCGCAACAACGACAACAACAACACCAACCAAGGAAGCATCAACTAATCGTAGAAAATTATCAAGGAGGATTTAAGAAAAGAAGCGAAGCTTGCTCGAAATGTGGAAAAAAACCATCAAGGGAATCTTTGGAAGGGCGCAAGATCTGCTACAATCGTGCCAAGAAGGGCACATTTCACCTAACCGCCCGAATCCAAAAGGAGCAAGGATGTTTTCGTGTGTGGCTCAACCGAGCATCAAATCAAGGATTGCCCAAAGAAAGGGACAACGGAGAGGAAGCGGCCAACCTTGAGGGGCAAAGAAGTCGATGATCGGTGGACCAACTTAATCCAACCGACCGACCGCTCAACCTTTAACCCGACCGTCAAGAGACGCAGGTGAATGAAAGGGACGTGGTGTCGTATTCTCCCAATCAATAATATAAATGCCTATGTGTTATTTGATTAAGGTGCTACCTATTCCTTTTCAGGTTCAAGAATTTGCTAATCGACTAAATATACCTCTGAACGTTTAGAAAACTCATTGAACGTAGAAATTACGAATAAGGAAGTAATTCCCATAGAATTTGTTTCATCAAAGCTGTTGTGCAAACATTAGAGGTCACGAGCTAAACGTAGACTTAATTCCGATTAAACTGGGAGAGTTTGATGTGATATTAGGAATGGATTGGTTATCCAGCCACACTGCGATAATCGATTGTCAGAAGAAGAGTGTGAACCTTCAGACCTCAAATCGGTCTAAGGTAGTGTTTTACGGTAGCTCATCGCTCAAGCAATCGTGTTGCCTTACGATGATACAGGCCAAGAAATCGTTAAAGAAAGGATGTGTAGGTTATTTAGCCTATATAGTGGATATTCATCAAAAGAGAATAGAAATGAAAGATATATTAGTGGTAAAAGATTTCCAAGACGTGTTTCCAAACGAACTACCTGGCCTTCCGCCAGACAGAGAAATTTAATTCATAATAGACTTAGCACCAGGAACCGCACCAATTTCGAAAGCCCCATATCGTATGGCGCCAGTAGAAATGAAGGAATTGATGATTCAATTACAAGAATTACTAGATAAGGGTTACATTCGGCCAAGTGTGTCTCCTTGGGGAGCACCAGTGTTGTTTGTAAAGAAAAAGGATGGATCTATGAGGCTCTGTATCGATTATCGGGAGTTGAACCGAGTGACAATTAAGAATAAATATCCATTGCCAAGGATAGACGACCTTTTCGATCAACTGAAGGGAGCAAAGTGTTTTTCCAAGATAGATTTACGAGCGGGTTATCATCGATTGAAAGTGCGAGAGGAGGACGACAAAAAGGCGCGTTCGAACTCGCTATTTACGGACATTACGTAATTTTTTAGTGATGTCATTTGGATTAACCAATGCTCCTAAGAAGCATTTATGGGCTTGATAAACCGAGTTTTCAGGCCATACTTAGATAAGTTCATAGTAGTATTTATCGACGACATTTTGATTTATTCAAAGACGAAGGAAGAGCACGCCGAACACCTGAAGATGGTATTGGAAGCCTTGAGAAGGGAAAAGATGTACGCTAAATTTTCAAAATGTGAATTTTGGATGGAAAGGGTCCAGTTTCTAGGACACGTGATAGATCAAAATGGAATTTCCGTGGATCCTGTAAAGGTGGAAGCGGTAAGTAACTGGGAACAGCCGAAGACGCCAATAGAAGTTAGGAGTTTCTTAGGTTTAGCCGGGTACTATCGAAGATTTATCCAAGATTTTTCTAAGATAGCAACCCCGCTGACCAATCTAACGAAGAAGACAAAGAAGTTTGTATGGACGGACAAATGCGAGGAAAGTTTCCAAGAATTGAAGAGGAGGTTGAGTGAGGCGCCTGTATTATCATTACCAGATGATACGGGAGGATTTGTTGTGTATAGTGATGCATCGCATAGAGGACTTGGTTGTGTGCTAATGCAACATGGCAAGGTCATTGCATATGCCACACGACAGTTGAAAGATTTCGAAAAACGATACCCTACCCATGACTTGGAGTTAGCGGCGGTAGTCTTTGCATTGAAGATTTGGAGGCACTATTTGTATGGAGAAAAATGTGAGATATATACGGATCACAAGAGTGCAAAATATATCTTCACACGAAGGAGTTGAACATGCGAAAAAGAAGATGGTTGAACTCGATCAAGGATTTCATTGTGAAATTCTTTATCACCGGGAAAAGCAAACGTCGTAGTGGCCAGCGCGCTTTGAGTAGAAAAGGAAGGGAGAAGTTATTCAAATTGACAACTCAAGAGGATTTAATAAGAGAAATGGAAAGGTTGGAAATAGAGGTGGAGGAACCAAGAGAAGTGGAAGGAAGATTTCTCATGATGAGAGCTCACCCGACGTTATTGGATAAAATAAAGGAGGCACAAGAGAAAGATGAAGAATGTGAGAAGATAAAGAAGAGAATAGTAGAAGATAAGGAAGAAAGGTTCAAAGTAGATAAGGATGGTATATTGAGATTCGAGGGTCGAGTATGGGTGCCAGCTGTAATCGAACTAAGAGAGGAAATCCTACACGAAGCACACAATACGATGTATTCCGTACATCCAGGAGGCACAAAAATGTACCGGGATCTTCGACACCATTTTTGGTGGCCTAATTTGAAAAGAGAGGTTGCAAAGTGTGTTAGCAGATGTCTTACTTGTCAAAGAGTCAAAGCAGAACACCAGAGGCCAAATGGACTACTTCAACCACTGGAAATACCAGAATGGAAATGGGAGCACATTACGATGGATTTCGTGGTTGGACTTCCGGTTACACAGAAGGGTTATGATGCCATTTGGGTTATTGTAGACCGACTAACAAAGACAGCTCATTTTCTACCCATCAAGATTCGATTCAATTTGAACCAGTTAGCAAATTTGTATGTAAAGGAAATCGTATCGCGACATGGAGTGCCGGTGTCGATTGTCTCCGATCGAGACCCGCGTTTCACGTCAAAATTCTGGAAAAATTTGCAAGAACGGATGGGAACTCAATTGAGATTGAGTACTGCCTATCACCCTCAAACTGACGGGCAGAGTGAACGAACCATACAAACGTTGGAGGACATGCTGAGAGCTTGCGTGATGGACTTCAAGGGGAATTGGGACGACCATTTACCATTAGTAGAATTAAACACAATAATAGCTATCATGCGAGTATCGGTGATGCCGCCATATGAAGCTCTTTACGGGAGAAAGTGCAGGGGGCGCCATTATGTTGGGATGAAGTGGGAGAAGCGACGACTTTTGGGACCGAACTAGTCCAATGAAACTACCGACGTGGTAGCAACAATAAGGGCAAATTGGTAGCACTCAAGATCGCCAAAGAAGTGCACGCCGACTTGCATCGTCGTAACCAAGAGACCTTGAAGTCGGTAGTTTTGTGTTTTGAAGGTATCTCTTTGGAAGGAAAGATCGATTCGGAAAAAAAGGAAAATTGAGTCCGAGGTTCATAGGGCCATTCGAGATATTGAAGCGAGTGGGTAAGTGGCATACAAAGTTACTTTGCCACCAATTGGAACACATCCACAACGTGTTTCACACTTTCGCATTTACACTGACCATACAAGTTCGACTATAAGCACGTAATTTCCTATGAGCCCATTCAAGTAGAGAAGAATCTGGCGGATGAAGAAATTCTGTTGGATAATAGATAAGAAAGAACAAATGCTAAGAAACAAAGTTATATCTTACAGTAAAGGTTGTTTGGCGAAACCACGATATCGAAGAGGCCACGTGGGAATTAGAAGATAGGATGAGGAGAGACTATCCCCATCTTTTCAGTATTATTTTGTATCAATTCGAGGGACGGAATTTTTATAAGGGGAGAGGATGTAATACCCGTAAATTTTATGATTTAATTTTATTATTAAATAGAGCCTAGGTGAATTATTTATTTTATAAATGCTTACGTGGCATGAGGAGAGTAACTCAATTGAATTAAAATTGAAATTTGTTGATGATCGATAAGATAGGTTCATGAAATGTCTTGTGTGACACAATGATGGACTTAGTGAAGGATGATTAAGTATTTGCATGTTTAAAGTCCAAATAATAAATTGGGAGTCTAGCCCAATAAATTAATTGATGGACTGTTAAGTTAGCCCAATAAACTTGGGATATTTAGAATCCAATTCGGAACCCAACAAAATAGTTAACTGGGAGTACAAGCATTGGTCAAATTAAAATGTGGCGTGGGGCAGTGGGCCTGACCGACTAGCCCCTTGTCTATATCTGAGATCTGTTCTCTTGTCCCCAAATTAGGGTCACCAAGTACAAAGAACAGTAGCCTAAACTCTCTTTACGCAAATTTTCAAGTGGCTAATCCTAGGCATGCATGGCTAGCTAAGTGGTGGTATGGAGTGATTGAACAACTCCTTAAATAACCATTGTTCATTTCATTGCACCATGAATCCCAACATTGGGTAAAGCAAGTGTCCGGTCTATGTTTTCTCTTTAAATACAAGCCACTAGGGCGAAATTGTTTTTAGCGACAAGAGTGTTGGAGAAATCGAGTAAAGAATTCTTAGTTGCTAAGCATTACCAAATCATTGTGTGAGATATCAAGGTTAAAGCTCGAGAAGGTATAATTTCTACTCGTTCTTAACTTGAGTCTTGTTGATTCTCATTTTGATTAATAGGTCAAGTATGATGACTTAGCATGATATAGGGTGTTTAGAAAGTTTACCTTCGATGCGTGAATACATTAAAATTGTCGGAATCAAGTTGTGACTACTCGCAAAATAGAGCATGTTCATCGCTTCGAAATCCATGGGTGCGGTTTGCCGTGCATTTAGGAACCAACCGATGGGTTCGGTCATGTTAGATCATGCATTAAGAAATTCCCTTAGGTTGTATGCATATAGTAAAAGTCTTACCGATATTAACTTTGTGAACTTAAACTTGTCGAAATAGTGTAGGCAGAAGTCTCACGAAGGAGCTGTCTTCGGACAAAGCGTGATGTCTTCGGACAGAGCGTGATGTCTTCGGACAAAGTGTGATGTCTTCGGACAATGCGCGATGTCTTCGGACGAAGCATGTTGTCTTCGGACAAGTCATAATATCTTCGGACATGGCGAGATGTCCTGGAACTCGGAGACAGCATCATAACTTGATATGAGGATGGATTAATAACTACTCCTATACTATTGTAAACTATTAGTACACGAATAAGTTATAAGTGGAGAGTTGTACCAACTTCGGGAAAATAAATCTAATACTTGCAAACATGCGTAGAAGAAGGTCGGTGGGATTAATAGACGTTATGGTCTACTTAAAGCAATGAACCTCTTAGAACTTCGAGGAAGAAGGATTATGAATAAGCTAGCAGTGGTCAATAGTATGAGCATGTTAGTGTCTGAATTATGAGTTTTGATGGGTACAAGCGAGATAGAAAGAAAGATGTGTTATGTGTACATGTTATTGATATATATCAAGTGTGTTTGGCTAATAAATATTGTACTTACATGAATAGATGGCATATAGTTCGTTGAGGTGATTTTATTTATTAGTAGTAATCAATGCTAAAGGCAAGTTCATATCCCTAAAAACTTGTTACTTATATCATGCAAGTTTTCTATCCCTAACTTATTGTTATTGTTGGGCAAGTTCCTAACCTAACTCAAATTTACATTGAGCAAGTATCAGAACACTATTATTATTGTGTTGCAAGTTCCTTAAATTCACACACTTTATCGTTGAATTGTTGTCATATCAATCATATTTTATCGTGCAAATATCTCGCTTCTATTCGAAAATCACTTGTATACCTTGACGTTGTTGTAAGCATTGGACTTATCATTCCTAATTGCATGATGAAAAAACTATCTAAGCCCTTGATTCTTGGCTAGACTATTATTATGAGTTAAAGAGCTATCCAAACCGATTGATTTGGTGGGACTATCATAAATCTCATCGAGATGAACAACCCTCATAGAAGGGGAAATTATATATTGTTGGGGAACCGACGCGACAAGACACGAGTATGATTAAATGTTATGCATAACATAGGGTACTTTAAAGTCGATCACCGATGTACTCGTGGATGTTGGATTCTGATGTAATACTACTAATTCTAGTAAGAGTTCTTGGTCCTTAGTATTTTCGAGTACCCAATTATGTTGAACCTCGAAATGAGTAAATCCTGAAATTTTGTTGATATCCTTCGGTCCATAGCGACACTTATTGAATACTCTTGATATTCTTGATATCCTTGAACTATCAATTATTATTATACCCACGAAAGATTCAAATGTTATAACTGCTTGTTCTTCTAGCTATATTACTTGCTGGGCAAATTTGTTGCTCATTCTTGCTTCCTAAAACATTACAGTTAAGGTAGAGAAAGGCGGTATTTCAGGAAAGGACAAGGGAAAGGCAAAGCAAGCGAGAATAACTTAGTCCTTAAGACTAGAAGTATTATTATTATTGTTATGATGATTATGATGTATTCAAGAATGATTAAGCTATGTTAAGCTAATCACGTAATTGTTGTAATAATTGATTCACGGTACCTTGGGACGTGAATATATATATTACATCAATGTAAATTATTCTATTATTTACATTGTTAAGGATTTTGTAAGATATTAAGTAGTAGTAGCGTGATGCACCAAAATTCGAGATATGAGTGTGTCCGAAATTTTAGGGGGCCACGATACCACATATGTTCTACAACCATTGAATCACAAATAAACACATATACGATCAAAATATCTAAGTCCGGATCAATTTCGAAACATGCCGATTATGAAATGACTTTATTGGTAATTATCGAGTCTAAGACTCTATTCGTAACTCAATATCAAATACGTATCGGTCATATTATTTTAAATGACTTATAATAATTTTTAAAACATTTATTATAATTTATCATGAATTTTCAAACATAGGAATCATTATTAAATGATTTAAGTATTAAACAATCATATTATCATTAATATTTAATTAATATTAAACTATTAATGAAATCATTTCCAAAATGTTAAAGTTATTTATAATAACTTGAAATACTTTTAAAGTATTAATATTACCCTTAATTGATTTTTAAAACATTTAAAATCATTTTTAAATAATTATCATTAATATTAAAGTATTAATGTTTTATTTATCAAAATATTAAAAGTCATTAAGTATAACTTCAAATATTTTAATTCATTTATATCCCTTTTAAATGATTTTTAAATTAATAAAATCATTATAAACTATTTATTTAATATAATTATTAAATAAATTAATATCATTAATAATTATTAATATTAAATTATTAATGAAATTATCCTTTAAATATTAAAAGTTATATTTTATAACTTAAAATATCTTTAAACACTTTATTTTCATTTAAAATGATTATTATAATATTAAAATCATTTTAAATTTAATTATTTCATATAATTATTAAATAACTTTAATATCATTAATAATAATTAATTAATAAATTTACCTTTAAATATTAAAAGTTATATTTTATAACTTAAAATATTTTTAAATACCTTATTATTATTTAAAATGATTTTAATATAATAAAATCATTTTTAATTAATTTATTTAATTCATTTAGTAAATAACTTAATTATCATTAATATTAATTTATTAATGAAATTTATCACAAAATATTAAAAGTCATTAAAATAACTTAATATATTTTCTTATATCATAATATAATTTTAAATGATTTTTCATGTACTAAAATCATTTTTAAATAATTTATTTAGAATTATAATTAAATAAATTAAATACTTTTAATATTCCAAAATATTAAATATTTATGAAATATATCCAAAATAATTAAAATATAATTTTAGGACATTAAAATAATTTTAATAATTTATTTTGTATTTTTAATAATTAAAAACTATTTTTTTCTATTTATTAAATAATTTCCGAGGAAAATAATATAATGTCTCGTATTTAAAGGCCACCTATAGTGACAAAGCTGTCGCTTATAGGTGTTCTTCATGTTCTTGAGCTGTTCTTGAACATTCATAGCAGTATACAACATAGCTACTTTGACCATGATTATAATAGTTTTTGATGTGCTTCTGGGCAAGTTGTTGGTCACGTAATGTAATACTAATGCACGACTACAAGATTGAACAACAAACAAGTTCATAAAACATATAACCAACGAGATCTGTGCCTTCAAAATGTTTAGCCAGTGCTGTTTTCTTCATTTTACAGGTTACCAGAAATGAAAACGATTCAATTAATCTCCTTTGGGCTTCCACAACTTGCTATCTTGTGTTCTTTTTGTGATCTAAGAGTTTCAGTGTCTAGCCAACATGTCAAAGAGTAGATCTATCACAAAAAAATAACTAAAACAACAACATAATACCAAGATCTTGTCCAGTCAAACATTGTCGAAACCACGCTCATGAACTTTTGGGTTACCAGAAAGTTCATCAAAATGGACTTTCCGCCTAGTTTGACCATCCTCCAATTCTCATCGTTTGTGATAAAAGCTATCTAAGAGTATTAACTTTCAGTAGTATAACTACTATACTATAACTGTAATGCAACAAAAGAATCAAAACATACACACACTAACAGATCGGGTCTAATCAAAACTTTGTCGGTAGGTCTTTGGGTACATTTACAGGTTACCGGATCTCGTATTACCGACATTCGTTGTTAGACCAAAGAACCAAGTTTTTCCAGATTTTGCAAAAACTCAAATCCGAGCCTATAGATGTTATGGATCTAACATCTATCAACCTAGATCATCATTATAAACTACTAACAACATATTCTAACACTCAAATATAACATCTAACAACCGAAATTTGGACAGATTTTTAAATTAGGGTTTAATACCTTTCTTGAGCAATCTCTGATTCTGGCTTCTGTTTTTGTTATGGATGTTAGTGGGGCTCGGTTATTGACTGATCTTAGGAGAGAATTTCGTAGGTGGGGAGCTTGAGAGAAAATGTTGAGTGTTGGACAAAATGAAAGTTAGTAAATGGCTTTCTCTCTCCTCCGATCTATATATATATGTGCTAGATGCAATGTATGGCTGGTGTATTGGCTGATATGAAATGATTTTGGCACATGGGATATCTAGGGTTGGTAAACAACCCAAATTATGGCAAGATTTGCAAGCAAGCTCAATTAAATAAATCCAAAAAATGCTATTTTTGTAATTTAACAAAGTAATTAAGGGTATTCTTGTCCATGGTACTTGAATCTAGGTTTTAATCACTAGATTTTAAACCTTAAGGTTTTCCAAATAATTTCTAGGGTTTGAACAATTAAGACTAAAGTTCAATAAAATTTTAATTATAACTTACTAATTAAAAATTAGGGTTTTAATAGAAAATCAGGGTTTTTTTAATAATTTAGGGTTTCTAGAACTTTAATTAGGGTTTACCTAATTAATCAAATCATTATATAATATACAACATAAAACATATAACACAGTTAAATAACCATTTTAAACCCACAATTGATTTTCAAATTAGGGTTTAGCCAAATAATATTAGGGTTTTGAAATTAAACACCATAATTGACCAATCATCATTAATACGTACAAACAGTACATATTTATAGCACTGAAAATTCAAAATATAATTAATATTATATTATTATTCTCATACCTTGACAATAATCCAAAATTAGGGTTTGGATTCCATATCTGATTATTCTTTCATATTTAACCTTAATAATTAAGGTAAAATAATTAACTTACTAATCGTACTAAAACTCATATAATAAAATAATTATTATAATTATTCTAAAATTACTTCATATATTATTTAAATAATATATGATTATATTTTATGGAAAATAATTAATAAAAACATTTCCTTTATAAAATTAATTATTATTAAAATATACTTTTTAATAATCAATAATTGTAAATTAAATTTACTTGTAAATAATCATGTAATAAATATATTTTTATTTACCACATAAATACATATACACAATATCTTGTACAAATCCTCATCCTTAAGATAAAAAAAAAATTTATACACAAAATTTCTTATTTATTTATATAGAAAATATCGGGTTGTTACATTGGACGTTATTGATTTCTGGATAAATTAAATTATAAATCTTTAAAAATTTATCCTTGAACTTGTTTTATTGAATTCTTATATCATTGTCATCATCTTCATGTTTATAATATGTTGAAAGTCATTTGTGGACTGTAGTGCATAGATGGAGTTGGTATGATTATGACCAGTGATTATTCAGTATAATCATGACCGTAATGTTACAAATAATGTGGTAAAAGTCCTCATTGGCCTGTAGTGCATTGATGGATAGTTGTTGGCATGATCATGACCATTGATGAAAACACGAATATCCTTGGCTCGTAGTGCATGGATAATTTGTGGTCGTGATACTAATGAATATCCTTGGCCGTAGTGTAGGGATGATGTGGATTATTTATTAAGCTGAGTCTCAGCGATAAAATTGTTGATAAACTTTTTAAATCATAGAAGATAGTAGATTTCATGTTCTACTTGACTCTTCTAATGGATTGCTTATTCCGCTGCAGTTAAACTTGATGTTTATTCTATTTTATTAATTTAGCACTGTTGAAGCCTAACGATAATTTATTCTGCATTATCTTAGTCATGATATTTCTTATTGGGCTAGTTGAGCTCACCCTTTGCTTTCATTGTTCTCTTCAGGAAATGAGGATATAGCTGGGACTAGTCGGGGAACGGAGTGACGGTCGAGATGGTAGCATTATTAGTCATCACTATTCTGAGAAATAGTGTGACAATAAATATAATGAGGACTTATTTTGAGTTTGAATACTGTCTAGAAGATAATATTTGTATTAAAACTCACAGCTCATATTGTATATATAATTAAGTTTGTATTTGTATTCAGTATCATGTATTTGGCGACTCAGAATGGGTGATGTATACCTATTTTGGAGGAGTCACACATTTTATTATCTTAAATTAATTAAATTTAATTAATTTAAATTTAATTTGTATTATATTATATCATATTTTTTATTTTATTTAAAACTAAGTAAATACTACTATCATGTATTATATTATATAATTTATTTTAATCTAATTTATTTTTATTATTATTATTTAAATTTTTTATTATATTATATTATATAGTTTATTAATTTATTTTATGTTATTAAATAATTTTATTTTATAGTGTATTATATTATATTATAAAATTTATTAGTGTTATTTAATTTTCCTAGTATTTTATTTTGTATTAATTTATTAGCATATATAAGTTCCACAGAAAATCCATCAGAAAATCCGTTGGAAATAACATTCAACCAATTAATAAGAGAACACTACAAATTATAACCAAATTGAACACTACAAATAATAAGTCTTCAACAAATCCACACAACAAATTGAACACTGCAAATTATACCAACCGAATCCACACAACATGCACTGCAAATAACATTGTTATCACCAAATTGAACCAAATATATGGCATAAAAAAATCAGATTATAAGGCAAACCCATATGCATTTCAGTTCACTATATAAACAGATTATATATTTAGAGCATTGAACCAAATTAGATAATTTATTCAGAGTTTAGCAAATTTAAAGGTATACATTGAATATTCAAAATAACATGAATCATTAATTCATTATTACCCAATATTAATAATTTAGGCAAAATTAATTTAGGGCTAATTACCTTAAGTTGGAGATAATAAAAGGGAGAGATAAAATTGAAGTCGTAGTATTGAAGTCGCCGCAAGCGCGTGTCTTTGAAGCGACTTCTCGTCAGTTCTTCTTTGAGCCAGGAGGCAGGAGAGGGAGGAGAGGCTGACTAAAAGAAAGAGAGGCGGCGGAAGGAGGCAGAGGTCGGAGGCAAGAGGCGTGGCCACGGAAGAAAAGTGTAAGCGGCAAGGAGGCAGAGGAGGCGGCGAGATGATGCCAAGGAGGTGGGCTTCAGTAGAGGGGTGGGCGGAGGTGGTGGTTGCTCCCCGGCGAAGGTGGTGGTGTGGCCGGAGTGAGATGAGGGAGTTAGTGAGAGAGAGAAGAGAGAGTGAGATGAATGTAAGAGAGATATGAGAGAGTGAGAGACAGGGAGACTGGAGAAACCAATCAGACTAGGTTTTTATAAATTATATTCTCGACGGAATTCCGTCAATGTTATTTCCGTCGACTTTACTTTAATTTCGACGAACTAGTTCGTCGAGGATAATACATATTTCGTCGAGTTTACACTTGCGCTGGCTGGAAAGCTTGACGCCAAGGAGGAGGCTTAATTCTGACCGATATCCGTCGATGATACATTAAAGTCGACGGACTTAATCTCGACGAAATATTCAGTCGATATTAGGTTAACATCGATTGAATGTATTCATTCGAGATTACTTCCGTCGAAAATAAAGCTTTTTCTTGTAGCGTATTAGGCACGCGTTAAAACTTACGAGACTCGATTCCGATATACAGAGGTCGAGTTATCAGCCAGTTTGCCTAACTTACGAAAACTTAGAACAATAGTCGAAAAAGAGATCAAAACCCGTGTCGAGCTTCGAAATGACACGAAAATACAGACATAGCACCGCATAGATATTAGGCACGCATTACAACTTACGGGACTCGATTCTGATATACGGAGGCTGAGTTATCAGCTCGTTTGCCTACTTTGTTAAAACTTGAAGAACGCAAACTAAAATAATTTAAATATGTTCTCTTTTCGACTTTGTTATTAATATTTTAATTTTTTAGGATCTTTTTGACGAGACTCGTGGGCGTGGAGGCAGCGACACAGGGGATGACCATGGACGTGATGGTGATGACCGTCGAGTTGATGGCGAGCAGACTCTACAGGGTGGGATCGACAATGGGACCGTCGATGATGGTACTGACACCCCTGATTTGGGGTTGTAGTTATTTTGACTTTCATGTATGTACTTATACGTAGGATATTTAATTGTTATTTGATGGTTTTTCATTAGTTTATAACATGTATAAATATGTATATATATATATATATATATATATATATATATATATATATATATGTAAATGAACAGGGGATTTTTGAAATTTCAACAAAAATTGTCATTGTCGTGGGGTCATTAGCGTATAAGCAACCCCATCGCTAATGTCCTACAGCAACGATTTTGGCGACAGGCAATTGATTCTTAAAATAATACTATAATAAGTCATTACCGATGGACAATCAATCATTGCCGCTGGCCTGGCCGTCGCCAATGACACTTAGATAAATAATTTCTAATGGTCATTGGCGACGAACAGCCTGTTGCCATTGCCATCGCCAATGAGTCTTGGCCGACGGTCTGCCGTCGCCATTGACCATGTTGCCGACGATCGACGGGAGACAGGGGTGACAACCTGTGGGGCGACGAGAGTGGCAACGGTCACTGTCGTCGCCAATGACCTCATTGCCGACGGCTGTGTAGTCATTGTCGACGACAATGCCCATTGGCAATGACCCTTTTTTTGTAGTGTTAGGAGTTCTTGCTTAGCAAGAGGACTAAAGTACCACTCGAGCCAAAAACTCTCGGTTTGCTAGTGTCATTCTACTAATGCTGAGCTTGCAGTCTAGTGAAGCCCATGTGTCAACTTGTGCTGAATTTGAATGTAATGCGGTCGTGTATGTTGTTCTCTGGTCTTGGTTAATCTGTGCATGAACTGAGCCTTGGTTTGGTTCTTGGAGCTGAGATACGTACATGTGTAGCTATGCACAATGAGTTTAGTTCCCCTCAACGTACAATTTTCGAGTGTAATACTTTCACATCATTAGATTTCTTGATTGTTTCTACCTTCAAACGTGTCTTATTCTTTTTTCGTCTTCATCATCAACATTTTCTGTGGCGTAATTACCATTCGAGTAGTGCCACAACAATTCCAGAACAGCAGCTCTTCGATATATCATGCATCTCCATTTTTTATTTTTCTTCAAATTAATTTGTTGATTTAAGGATCGACGTCGCAATGAAAATTGAGCAAAATAGAACTATTTATATAAGCATTAATTCTACATCTACATATATATGGATATTTCTTTTGAACGAATATATCAAACAATTAAAGACTCTGACTTTTCATTTTAAATGAGTGCATGTACTTAATAAATTTGAAAATTAGGTATAATCCAAAAAAAATTTGCATTGATGAATTTGAAACGTCTAAAGTAATCAAAAATCATTCAAAATTGTTAGAATTATATCACACACGCACACAACTGTAAAGAAATAACACAGAGATTTACGTGATTTTCCAATTTGAGTACGTTCACCGGAACAACTTTCTTTTTATTCACGGAGTACATAAGAGTTTACAATAGAGAGTATATATAATTGCATGCTACTTGTATTCCAATTCTAATTTATATTATAACCGAAATACTCATAATGCCCTTTTCAACATTGTACCCCACACCCCCCAACTTTCGGTTCAACACCGGATGGGCTAGCGCTTCGCTCTGCACTTGACCTTTTTCAAGAATTTCTCACTTATAAATCACATGTCCCAACAAAATCAAATTATTATATTATATTACATCCGTTCCTAAAAGATTGTCGTTTAAAATTTTTGTATATGGATTTAAAAAGTATCATTTACCAAGTAAAATTTGTTTGAAATTTCATCACTACCCCTTTATGGGAAGTTAAAAACTATTAATAGAAGAGAGAATTTCTTTGGACAATGAGAGAAGGTATGGATAATATAGGAAAATAAATAATTTATTCTCTTTGAAAGTTGTAAACGACAAATATTTTGGAACAAATTTTTTTTTCTAAAACGACAATCTTTTAAAAACGGATAGAGTATGTGATCCATCTCTTTACGGACTTTCATATAGAAAGTATAGTTTTAATCAATGCAATAAATAGACTCGTAATGCTACTTCTTGTAATGAAATCTATCTATTTGGTATCGATCATATATATAATGACTATAAATATTTTTATTTTAACAAATTAAATGAAAGGAATCACTTCATTTTGATATCATGTCATGACCTTGCGAATGAATGACAATGTCTATTTAATGTGTTACATAAAAAGAGTTTTAAATGTTTGTTATTATTATTTTTTTAAATGAGTTTTATTTTTTTATTATTAAAATAAGGGTAAATTTTGGATGATCTTTTGAAATTTTAAAAAATTGTATACTTGTACAATAATTTCAAAATAAAATACAAAAGAATGATTTCATCTTGGATGAAAAAGTTAACAAATTCAGTTGATCTCACGATTATACGAATTTATGTACGTGTCTATTTGAATTTTACCCTTAAAATAAAATAAGACAACATCTTGAAATTTAAGCTTATAATTTGATTATCGTGCAATTATTAATAAATTAAATGTTATTATTATTTTCTTTACATAAAAGAGTATCATTAATTTGTCAAATATTTTTTATAAAAATAACTTTTATGTATAAGGTATTTTTTTTTCATGTTGTTAAACTTATCTTGATCATCTAGATATGAGAATTGGCGAATGAAACATATAAAAGCAATAATTGAATCCAAAAAAATTGTCATTAAATTTACTTTAAAAAATTAAATTTACCAAAAAATTAATAACTTACCAAAAGGGTAAAATTATCATTAAATTTACTTTAAAAAATTAATAATGGTTTTATATTAAAATTATAATAATAATAATTTACTTTAAAATTAATAATGGTCCTATATTTACCCTTTTTGGTACAAAAAAATAATTGAATAAATGTAAAAATGAAACTCAATATTACACATAAGTATTTTTTTAGTCACGTGTCGCTGTAATTTCATCAATTTTTTGACGTGACACTATTAATTATACATAATCATAAAAATTTAAAAGTTTAATCTCCTAATGGGAAATTTTGAGAAGACAATCCCTAAAGTGGAAAAAAAATAAAGTTTAATTCTCTAATTGAAAAAATTAATAAGAAAATCCTCAAAGTGGAAAAAAATTAAAAGTTTAATCCCTTAATTAAAAAAATTGAAAGGACAATCCCCAAAGTGAAAAAAAAATTAAAAGTTCAGGATATTAATTATTTAGGTCTTTTTATTTCAAGACTTACCAACTTGTTTTTGGTCCACAACGTCAAAAAATAGCTTACATAATTGCCTGAGCTTGTTTTTTTTGGCCGATCTATAGGAAGAGGGGATGCATATATGTACTATAAATCCTCGAGCAATGATACCATGAAATTTTTTGCGGATTATACAGTAGTATTTTTCAAAAAATCGCGGGTAATTTGGGCAGAAACTTTCAGATTCTCCCTCAGTCCATAAAAATGAAATTTGTAGCTAATCTTTCTGCATTTTTTTTCTTGAAAAATATATAGAAGAAGAATATTTTAGGAAGGAAATTGTTATTTTAGAAAGTGGGTCATATCTTCGTGTGAGAGGGGGTCATGTGAAATTATTAGATAACTTTTTGAATCCTATTAAGAAAAAATTTGTTATTACGGAAAGAAAGATGTCCTATTTTAAAAATAGGTTATTATTATATGTTGGAGACCTATTATGGGAAGGGTAGGAATATTATTTTGAAAGTAGTCATATTTGTAGTATGTGTATTTATTATGTGAGAGTGTACTAATAAAATTAGGAAAAGAGAATTATAGGTACTCTATAAATAGTCTTGTGTTTAGAGAAAGAACACAACCAAGAGGTAGTTACATCTTAATTTGAAAGAGTGTGATTCAGTCTTGGATTGTTGTGTGAGAGAAGGTTTTATCAACGTTTATTCCGTGCAAAAAAGTTGTACCGTAGAGATTAATATATATTGAAGTTGGTTTTGTGAATTAGGTCATTGAGGAACAAACCACATTAAATATTTTGTTGTTTTTCTTTCTTAAGTGTTATTGTTTATTTTGCGTGACTTAATTCCCATCATGTGGTATCAAAAGCAAGGTTGATTGGATCCTAGTTAGAGAAAATTATTTCACGTAATACATTGGAAGCGAATTTGGGTAAATTTGAGTTTCCAATTTTCGATGGGAAAAACTTGAGAAGAGTTATGCTTCAAAGTCGCTAACCAACAGATTGTGCTTGAAGATGGAATTGTACTCCTTGAAGATGGATGAAGTGACGAATCTCCATGATCATCTAAATACTTTTAACATGTTAGTATCTTAAAATTATTTCACGTAATACATTGGAAGCGAATTTGGGTAAATTTGAGTTTCCAATTTTCGATGGGAAAAACTCGAGAAGAGTTATGCTTCAAAGTCGCTAACCAACAAATTGTGCTTGAAGATGGAATTGTACTCCTTGAAGATGGATGAAGTGACGAATCTCCATGATCATCTAAATACTTTTAACATGTTAGTATCTCAATTGTTGAATACAGATGAAAATTTTGAAATGAGAAGTCGTTACTCTTATTGTCATCTCTTTGCCCAAGTCTTAGAAGTCGATGGTGCAAACACTAATGGTGGAAAAATCAACTTTGATTTTAGATGAGGTGATTTCTGTTTTACAAGAAAGTCAAATAATTGATAGGAGAAGAGAGCAACAATATTGGTGAGCAAGCACAAATCGTGGAGGGTTCTAATCGAGGGAGACGTCAATGAAGAGATGATAGTAGAGGAAGATCAAGATTCAGGCCAAGACATTTCAGTGATAGAGAGTGTTACTATTGTGAAGCGAAAGGTCACATCCAATAGCAATGCAAAACATTAAAGGATGACATGAAGAATTTAAGCAAGTATCAAGAAAAATTGAAGGACAAAGAAATTTGAATATGTTATTTGCTTAGTGAAGCTGAAGAAGAAGTTGTTTTAACAGTTAAAAGTGATTATAATGAAAACGAATGGGTATCTATGCATATATGCAAGGAGAGAGGTTGATTTAAGAGTTTGCATGAAGATGGAGAATTTGGCTACGTTAATGCGGTGAATAAAGAGAGAGTGAAGATTGAAGCTGGTTGAAGTGTTTGTTTCAAACTTCATGATGGTTTTACGAAGATTCTTGGAAAGATATGTTATGCCCCTAGTTGTGGTGAATATAATTTCTTTGGGAAAATTATCCTCACGTGAATTGATATACATATGTGGGTCAAGAAAATTCGTGCAAGGTGTTCAAGGGAGACAAATTAATTCTCCAATGTAGGAAGAATGGAAAATTAATTTGTTTTAGATGGAAAGTCTATGCGTGGAAAGAAGACCAAGGGGGTGTTTGATAAAAACTGAATGAATCTGAATGAAAAAAGTTACTTGATAATTAACATGTCGAAAACATCTGAATGACAGAATTTTATTATTTTACCTCTCTGAAAAAATTCAAAATTGTTGTAAATTTATTTATTATTACTTAATATAATAGTTAATATTTTTTAAATTTTTATTTTTTTTTTACTTTATTCATCTGCTCATTCAGCAAAATAATCTGACTTGGTCATTCAGCTCAATCATCTGACCAATTCAGCCATTAAGACAATTTTTTTCCAAAAGTAACGCACTTAGTGAAATTTCGAGATGAAGTTGAAGTGTTCGGAGATTCGAGTCGAGTGAGGAATTGTTAGTAACTCTTTGAATCCTATTAAGAGAAGAATTGTTATTATGGAAAGAAAGGTGTTCTATATATTTTTAATAGGATATTTATTATATATATGTTGAAGTCCTATTATGAGAAAGAATCTTATTTTTTATAGAAATATTATTTTGAAAGTAGTCCTATTTGTAGTAAGTATATTTATTATGTGAGAATGTCCTAATTAAATTAGGAAAAGAAAGTCGTGGCTACCCTGTAAATATTGTCTTGTGTTTAGAGCAAGAACACAATTTATGTTTAGAGAAAGAACACAATTAAGAGCAGTAACATCCTATAATTGAGTGTGTGAGATGGTTTTTTCAGCTTTTATTCCGTACCGCGAAAATAGTTTCAATTTTCATTTGCAATGGAGAGGAGTATTACCCAAAATTCTGTGCAGAAGATCACCAATACCTATCCTGTTAATTAATTCCCAGACTTTCTTCCCAAAATTAAAAACAGCAAGCAACTAATTACATTACTTAATTTCTCCCTCTCTGAAATATAATCACTCCAACGCTTGCAATTGTTTAAACGGATCATGTCGTATTGATAAGAATTGAACTAACAATTTTAAATAAACGATCTAACAAATGCTGTTACCGCTAGCTACTACGAATCTCCGATCACACACTACTACTATTTTTTCTTCTCAACAATCAACATCACCGTCTTTATGACCACGGCTGATGAAATTAATTATCAGCCGATCCTCGCCGGGAGGAGTAATTCGAATGACCTCCGGCCAATAATTTGGAACCTGCACGATCTGTAGCCGCCCTGCCTCCCTCACTTTTTCCAGACTAAATAGCGGCCGTCCGTTTCTGTTCAAAGTTGACAAAAGTGGCGGGAAAATCCTCGCCCTTGCTCTATCTCTGTCTTTGATCACCACTGGCACCGCCGCCGTTCCAAATCCTGAATCCTCCTTTACTACCATCGGCGGCGACGCCATCTCCATCTCCTCCTTCAGAGTATCCCAGACTCCGTTCTCCGTTTCAAACCCTAGGAGGCCTTCCGTAGATTTGGCGAAGAAGCGTTCATCGTCGCCAGCACTTGTCCTATTATTTTCACTTGAATCTGCGCCTTTGACCGCACTATCATCGTCTCCGTTTCCGGCATCGGAAGCAGTGACTTTTCCGGCAATGGAGTCATCATTATTGTCGCTGGCTGCAGTGAACGTCAAACTAATTCCGGATTCTCTGTTCCGGCGATTGAATGTAGGGACATCGTCGGAGGGATCGAGAACGGACCGCAAAAAACTCATGAATTGCTAATAAAGTTCTCCAACTAATGAATTGCTAATAAAGTTCTCCCCGGAGATTAGCCATTACTGCAAATATATATATATATATATATGAACGAGGGAATATTTAATGGGGTCTTACAATTTGGAAATTCTGTGGATAATTGTGATAAATATAAGGTAATTAACTAGACAATTAGGCGTCGCTGGATTTACGCCTTCAATCACAACTTGAGAATTATATGTATGGGATTTAGGATTTGTATATCCAAATCCAAATCCAAATCCAAATCCGATTCCAATTCCAATTCATATCCCTATCCATTCTTTTACTCTCTTTTTTTTCCATATATATTATGAATATTTATGTTGATTATTTAATTATAAGTCATGTGATATGTATTAATGATAATTTTTTTAAAATATATATAATAAGTAAGATTTTCTATAATTTCTATTAATCTTATATATTGATAAATTTTATAATTATAATTCGACATAAATTTATCATAATATATAAAATAACTCTTAATTTATATGTTTTATTTATCTCTTTTATTGTAATACATAACATAACTCTTAACCTATATGTTTCATTTATCTCTTACAAAAAATTATTATTATATTTAACTAAGCAAGACTGTGGTTCGCGTAAAATTATGATGATATTGGATAACTTATAAGTTAAAATTTAAATTAAATTATAAGTTATTTATAAATAATAATTTATAAAAAAATAATTTGACACCAATTTTATTTATAAGTTAAGAGTTAAGTTAAAATAAGTTGTGAAAGTTTTTTACTGACAATGACTTATAACTTATAAGTAAAATAAATTGTAAAAATTGCTAAAAAATTAATAAAAAATATTTGAATTCAACATTTTATCATAAAAATTATCATTCCAAAATTAAAAAGAAGCACAGCTTCAATATACATGAGTTTTTCTTTTTTGTTTTTTTGACATAGTATCCATGAGTTATAAATTAACAATATTATTACTACTCTTTTAAAAAATTTAATATAAATTATTTTCTTTTTCTTTTTTTATTATTCTTTCTAAATTTTGACACTTCCAAGTTACAAAGCTCAAAAAAATTAAAGGCGAATAAAACTTAAGTAAATATTGAGAAAAAATTTATCTAAGTAAATGTAAATTTGATTATTATTTTATAAATTTTAATATCAATTAAAAAATTAAAATAAAAAATAGTTGGAGGGAGAGCGAACGGGAGGGATAAAGAGTGTGAGAGAGATGGAGAAAGGGAGATAGATATAAAGAGAGAAATTAGATGTAATTTGTGGAGGAAAAAAATGAAAAGTAGAATAGTAATTATATTTAGTCAAATATATTTATTTAAAATGATTTATAAGTCATTTTTTGAGAAAAAAATATTACTTCTCAAAAACAATTTATAAGTAAAAAAATTAAGTCATGATCAAACACCCAACAAAAAAATGACTTCTAAATTAGTTTGATCAATTTATAAGCTATGGTCCATAATCTAAATATTTATTTATACTAAATACCTATTTTATAAAAAAAATGAGGGAAAGTTGTTATTGGTGAATTCTGATCCAAACTTTAATTAAATGTGATTGTAAAGCTACCCAAAAGATAATTAAACATATTGAAAAGTATGTACTTTTGTACTTTCGAGTTTAATTAGGGTTTCTTATGTGTGTGAATATATATATATATATATATATATATATATATATATATATATATAAAAGATGGGGTTCATGCAATTCTATGACGTCTGAAATCTCCAAAAGATAGTGAAATTGTTAACCGTCAACAGTAGACTAGCTCAAAATTTGATTGAACCACGTAAATTTTGTATATCATGTGATTGTTTATTATTTTTTGTTGCGTTGTTATTCTCTAACAAAAGCAAATGATGCCTTGAAGTTGTACTTTTTAAAAAAATATATATATTTTTCCTTTTTTTATCTCTAAAATTTCACCCATTTTTTTTCATCCATATATATTTTACAATTGTTATTCAAATATATCAATACAAGTATATAACAAGTCAATAGGAGATCTTATCCAAATTAATTTGGTTGGTTATTTCAAAGGTAATTTAGACATCAACTTAAAATTCTCAAATACAAATTATATAATTATAATAATACATGTTCAAATTCAATGAATATAATTATAATTTAATATATATATATATATATATATATATATATATCAATACAAGTATATAACAAGCCAAAAATAGATCTTATCCAAATTAATGCTTATCCAAATTAATATGATTGGTCATTTCAAGGTAATTTGAACATCAACTTATAATTCGAAAAAAGTATTAATATCACACACACACACACACACACACACACACACACACACACACACACACACACACACATATATATATATATATATATATATATATATATATATATATATATATATATATACTCCCTCCATCCCTTAATATAAGTCATTTTAGAGAAGTATTTTTGTCACTTAATATAAGTCGTTTAATAATTTCAAGTAAGTATTAATTGCTTAGTTTCCAAAATTACTTCAAGTAATAAATATAATTTTGGTTTTCTCATATTTTTTGCCTAATAAATAACACTCTCTTTTTTCAATATAAGGGCAATATAGACAATTAATATTATATTTAATGTTATACAATCATTTTTTTTATACTTGTGCATAACTCTAAAAATGATAACCGTATTTAGCAAATGTTCCAAACTTGCCTTATTAATTACACACTGTGACGCCCCCAAAATAGGTATACATCACCCATCTTGAGTCGCCAAATACATGGTACAAAATTCAAATACAACTTAATTATACAACGATTAAGTGTAAAATACGACAAAACATAATCTAAGAGTTTTAATAAGAATATTGTCATCTAGACAATATCCACACTCAATGGAGTCCTCAAGATATTTATTGTCACACTATTTTATAGAATAGTGAGGACTACTAAAACAACCATCCGGACCGGTCAATGCATTCCCCAGAGCTCGTCCCAACTATATTCTCATTTCCTAAAGAGAACAGTGAAGGAAAGGGTGAGCTCAACTAGCCTAGTAAGAAATATTATGACTAAGATAATGTAAAATAATTTATCGTTAGCCTTCAACAGTGTTAAACTGATAAAATATAACAAATATCAAGTTTAACTGCAGCGGGACAAGAAATCCATTAGAAGAGTCAAGTAGAGAATAAAATCTACTATCTTCTATGATTTAAAAGGTTTTTCATCACTTTTATCGCTGAGACTCAGCTTAATAAATAAACCACATCATCCCTGCACTACGGCCAAGGATATTCATTAGTATCATGACCATAAATTATCCATGCACTACGGGCCAAGGATATTCGTGTATTCATCAATGGTCATGATCATGCCAACAACTGTCCATCAATGCACTACGGCCAATAAGGACTTTTACCACATCATTTGTAACATTACGGTCATGATTATACCGAATAATCCCTGGTCATAATTACACCACGTCCATCTATGCACTACAGGCCACATATGACTTTCAACATATTATAAACATGAGGATGATGACAATGATATAAGAATTCAATAAAACAAGTTCAAGGATAAATTTTTAAAGATTTATAATTTAATTTATCCGAAATCAATAACGTCAAATTGTCAACATAATCTTTGTTTTGTGGAGTAAAATTCAAGAATGCTCGAAGAATATTTCCATGAAAGATCTTTGGATGAAGCGCAAATATCCAGGATATTCTACTAATTTCATGGAGTATAGAAGCCAAAACTTTAACTAACTGAGTATAATAGAATATATGAAACTGCAAATGAATTTTTTCCCTCCATGCGGTAATCCACGTAGACAGATCATTTCCACAATTTAATAAGGAATGAATACGAAGAATCATTCACCATGCATGCGGTAATCCACATAGACAGGTTATTCCAACAGAATAATAAAGAATGGAACCAGGTCATGCGTAATCCGCACAGACATGATATTCTAATAGAATAATAAAGAATGGAACCAGGTCATGTGTAATCCGCACAGACAGGATATTCCAACAGAATAATAAAGAATGGAATAACAACAGAATTCACCAGGCATGCGATAGGCCGCGATGATGTGTTATTCCAATGTAATAATAAAGAATGGAATAATGAAGAATTTTACCATGTATGCGGTATTTTAGACAGATGAGTTATTCCAACATAATAATAAAGAATGGAATAACAACCCTTACGAGTATTGAAAGAAAATAACCCTCTTCATGAATACGAAATAATAATACCCCTTACCTTAGAAGAAGACTAGATGCTGGAATAGTGAGGTAGCAGACTTCTCTTTTTCTTTCTGTCTATAATTTTTGTCTATAATAATTTCTCTATAGCTTTAGTGAATTGGTGAGAAATGAAGGAAGAATAAGCTTCTATTTATAGTAAAATATAGTTTCGATAATTGCACGTTTTGAGGCTCAAAATATTACAGTATAATACATTCTTCTTTTTCATTCATTTTTAATTTAGTCCTGCAAGTATTATCAAACTTGCACCACCTCCCCTAATAGTAAATAATGTGAATTAATAGTACACAAATGTGAACAAATAGTTATAAGCATGTGAAATAATAGCAATCAGTTGCTCATTTATCCGATTAATTACCCGATTGGTCAATATAACATCCAGACATCAATTATTATCGAAATAAATATCGATTTCTACTAACACTAATAATCCTAACACAATGGAACTATCAATTTCATCTTTAATCAACAAACTTATTCATCATTAATATTATAACTCACAATATTTAACAACCAGGTTGTTCCCAGGAAAGATGGGGCTTTCCGATAAGGATTTCTCCTTATTAGCGCGCAATTAGGTGACCAAACCTCTCCTCGCGAACTTCAGACATTGTCAATATTGCAAATAATAATATGAATAACTTTGTCGTCTCAATTATTGATTTAATAATAATAATTATTATGCGAGATGATCTTGTGACAATAATTGAATTAATAATATGAGAGATATGATGCAATAATTTATCGTAGCAATAAATGAGTATAAGCGAGTGACTTCTCAACGTAAGCATCAATAATCAATACCGTGGTGCTATTATGTAATCACGCCAGACATTCTGCTTACTTTACTACCGGGTAGTTCAACAATTTAATGGTAAAACTTTCGCCGTTATTTTTATAAAAAGATAATTCTGTCGTTTTCTAACTACGACAATACTTCCGTTGTGGGGTCCACCAATAATTGTGCCGTCGTACGAATATTTCCTGTTAAAACGAATATTCTCCGACCAATCGAATATTATATAACCACTTGCTTGTTTTGCAAAATTTGTAAATATTACTCACAACTATAATATTATATCAAATCCACACCATAATATTCAAAAATATATTTCGAAAAAATTATTCTTTATTCATAAAAGTTGGGGATCTTACAACCTCCCCTTCTTATGAAATTTCATCCTCGAAATTAGGGTGCGTACCTGGTATGTCGAAGAGGTGGGGATACCTTGATTTCATTTCCGATTCTAACTCTCAGGTCATTTCCTAAACATCGTGGTTTCTCCACAAAACTTTGACTTGAAGTATAACTTTAGAGTGTAGAATATGATCCTTCTTATCCAAGATTTTAACAGGTAACTCTTCATACGTTAAATCTTCCTCTATCTCGTCTGGTTCTAATTCAATAATGTGGTTCGGGTCTTTCACATATTTACGTAACATAGATATGTGAAAAACATTATGAACACGAGACATACTTGGCGGTAAGGCGAGTCTATAGGCCACAGTTCCTACTCGATCGAGGATTATAAATGGGCCAATGAATCGAAGATTGAGCTTTCATCTCTTTCCAAATCTCGTAACTCCTTTCCATGGAGCAACACGTAACAGCACATGATCTCCAATATTGAATTCCACGTCCTTCCGATGAAGATCAACATAACTCTTTTGTCGATCTTGTGAGGTTTTTATACGTTATCGGATCGTTTGAATCTTTTTCGTAGTCATACATACCAAATCCGGTCCCAACAACGTTGCTTCACCCACCTCATCCCAGCATACTAGAGAATGACACTTTCTTCCACACAACGCCTCAAATAGAGCCATGCCAATACTTGCTTGATAACTATTGTTATAGAAAAACTCCACCAATGGTAAGAACTTGTCCCAACTTTCCTTGAAGTCAAGGACACATAGTCTTAATAAATCTGCAAGAGTTTAAATAGTCCTCTCCGACTGCCCGTCCGTTTGAGGATTATATGCCAAACTAAATCGTAAATCCGTGCCTATAACTTTTTGCAAACTAACCCAAAATCGTGAAGTGAATCTTGGGTCTCGATCAGAAACTATGGATACTGGCATACCATGCAATCTTACAATCTCGTTTATGTACATACGAGCAAAACGTTCAAGTGAATAACCCAAATCGCATCTATGCCTTGAGAAACCTTGGGAAGACCAGTAACGAAATCCATGGTAATGTGCTCCCACTTCCATTCTAGAATTTCAAGTGGTTGCAATGGACCTTTTGGCACTTGATGCTCCGCCTTGACTCGTTGATAAGTTAGACACCTTGAGATAAACCCCGTTATCTTCCTTTTCATATTGCTCCACCAAAATGTATGTCAAAGATCACGATACATTTTGGTACTCCCAGGATGGATTGCAAACGGTGTGTTGTTCGCCTCCATCATGATTTTATACTTCAAGTCAGAATCGTTAGGAACACAAAGTCTGGAGTTGACTCGAAGTATTCCTTCTTCATTGATTCTTGCTTCCGGAATAGCACCTTCTTGCACTTTCTCCCTCATACGCATCAGCTCCAAATCTGTAGCTTGAGCAACTTTAACTTTATCGATTAAAGTCGGTTCTACTCGTATATTTGCCATCATCACATGGGTCCCTGGAGTCTTTAACTCTATATCCATCCTTCTTAAGTCATACACACAATGGGTCTTTGCGTTGAAAATATTGCACTCGTACCTGCATATGATCTTCTACTCAATGCGTCAGCTACTACGTTCGCTTTTCCAGGATGGTATTGGATGGTATGATTGTAATCTTTCAATAGCTCAAGCCATCGTCGTTACCGCATATTGAGTTCCTTTTGAGTAAAGAAATATTTGAGGCTTTTATGATCCGTATAGATCTCCACCTTCTCTCCATATAGGTAATGCCTCCAAATCTTAAGCACAAAATCGACAGCTGCTAACTCTAGATCATGAGTAGGATAATTCCTCTCATATTCTTTGAGTTATCGTGAGGCATAGGCTATGACTTTCCCATGTTGCATGAGAATACATCCTAACCCTTTTCCTGAAGCATCACTGTAGATGACAAATCCCTCCGAGCCAGATGGTATTGTCAGAACAGGTGCTAAAATAAGCCTCCTCTTGAGTTGTTGAAAACTCTTCTCACATTTCTCGCTCCAACCGAATTTTGTATCTTTTTGAGTCAGCTGAGTTAATGGAGTAGTGATTCGAGAAAACTCTTCTATGAATCTCCGATAATAATCAGCTAAGCCGAGAAAGCTACGTACTTCAGTCACTGACTTAGGTTGCTCCCAGCTTTGAATTGCTTCAATCTTTGCCAGGTCAACAGATATTCCATGATTTGATATCACGTGCCCAAGGAATGCTACTTCCTCAAGCCAGAACTCGTATTTCTTCAACTTGGCATATAACTTGTTTTCACGAATCTTTTGGAGCATCAGCCTCAAGTGTTGCTCATGATCTTTATGACTTTTGGAGTAAATGAGGATGTCATCAATAAAGAAGACCACAAAGTGATCCAAATATTCCTTGAATACTCGGTTCATCATATCCATGAAGGCAGCAGGAGCATTAGTCAATCCAAAAGACATGACTAGGAATTCGTAATGCCCATACCGAAGGTTAAAGCGAGTCTTTGGAATGTCATCAGTTTTAATCTTCAACTGATGATATCCGGAACGAAGATCAATCTTTGAAAAGAATTTGGCTCCTTGCAACTGGTCAAACAGGTCATCAATGCGAGGCAACGGGTACCTATTTTTGATGGTGACATGATTCAACTCCCGATAATCAATAAAAAGTCGCATACTTCCATCTTTATTCTTCACGAATAGAATAGGATCACCCCAAGGAGACGTACTAGGACGAATGAAACCGATGTCTAACAATTTCTGCAGTTAGGTTTTTAATTCCTGAAGTTCAATAGGAGCCATTCGATATGGGGCTTTGGAAATGGGTTTTGTATCGGGTTCAAGGTCGATACCAAACTCGATTTCACGCTCCGGGGCTAGGCCAGGAAGTTCTTCGGGGAATACGTCAGGGAATTTATTAACAATAGAAATATCATTCAAATCTAACGTATTTTTGTTTAAATCTGTGACATGAGCTAAGAAAGCTTGACATCCGATTTTCAATAAACGAATAGCTTTATGGCTTGAGATGACCGTGATTGATTTTAATGGTTTGGTCGCTTGAATTCACATAATAGGTTGATTAGGAATATGAAAGCTAACAACCTTACGAAAATAATCAATTTTAGCATGATGAGGAGTTAACCAATCAATCCCTAGAATCACGTCAAATGCAAGTATTTTTAAGGAAATAAGATCGACAGGTAATGTGAGGGTACCGATTTGAACCAAACAAGATTTATAAACAGTGGATGTAATGAAGGTTTCTCCAAACGGAGTTTCAACAGATAATTCAAAGTATAATTTCTCAGGAGTCAAATTTAAACGTTGAGCGCAAGTAGGAGAAATAAAAGAATGGGTAGAACCGGTATCAAATAAGGTATATACTTCGCTAGAGTTGATGATTAGCTTACCCGTGATAACCTCGTTCGGGTTCCTTTCTTTTTGGGAGGTCACAACAAACGCTATCCCTTGAACTACTAGTTTTGACTTGTCTGGGACGGCATTTGGTGTCACCGTTCCAACTGGACTTGGCTTTCCTGTATGACAAAATCTAGCTAGGTGACCTTCTCTTCCATAATTGTAACACGTTTTGGACTGTTGCGCACAGTTTGGTATGATATGTCCCTCCCCTCCGCATTTGAAGCATATGAGAGGTGGTCGTTCTTTTTCCTTAACCACGGGTGCTGATGCTGACATCTTTCCATCATTATTGAATCTCCTCTTCTTGAAATGTCCATTCTTATTGTCTTGGCCATGATTACCACCAAGTGGTTACCCATTTCGCATGTTGATTCCTCCACGTTTGTTGTCACCTTCGATGATCGCTACTAATTTGGTATTATCATTTTGTCATTTACCGCTTTCTTGGTTGAGTTGATCGTTATCGCGCTTACAATAATCGAGCCCTATTTACAACATCCGAATACAAACACAATTTATGAAAAATTAGATATTGACGTATCTCGGGTTTCAAACCTCTTAGAAACATCCGCGCCATTCTCTCCTCATTGTCAACCAAGTGAGACGCAAACCGGGACAACTCGGCAAACTTAGCTTCGTACTACGACATGGTCATATTGTTTTGCTCCAACTTGATGAACTCTACCTCTTTCATGTGACGAATACTTTCAGGAAAGTACTTGTCTTTGAATAGTTCTTGGAACTTCTCCCAAGACATCTTCGGCAGGCAAAGAAGTTGAGTACGCTTTACCGATTCCCACCAGTAATCTGCCTCTCCTCGCAACATAAAGGTGGAAAAGGGAACCTTTTGCTCCTCGGAGCATCCCAAGACATCAAATATCTTGGTGATCTGCTTTATCCACGTCTCCGCCTTAAGTGGTTTTGGCTCTCCAATAAACTCCGGTGGTCCTAGCTCCTTGAACTGTTTAGCGGTGACCGTCCGAGAGTTGCCAGTGTTTCCACCTGTATTTTGGACAAGAGTCTCTCTTGCCTGATGTTGTACGAATTACAGAAAGCTCCTAAATATTTCGTCGTTCCCCATTTGGTCGGTGTTGTTGTTCACCTAAGGATTATTGCCTTCCTGATGCACATTATCCTGTGTGTTGATCTGTGGTGACTCAACGGTCTCCTGTGCTCCATTGCTATTCTCAACATTCTCGGATATCATTTTCAAATACTGCCACAAAATAAGGGTTAATTGAAATGTCACATATTATCCCTATACTCTGACCGACCAATTAAATACCAAATAAACTTAGGTAGGTCATACTAGCGAAGGAATTTTCCGTCTCTCCCCTCCTAGTTCTTGTCTCACATCTCAGCCAAGGATCATATCCCTAAGCTCTGATACAAACTGTGACACCCCCAAAATAGGTATACATCACCCATCTTGAGTCGCCAATTACATGGTACAAAATTCAAATACAACTTAATTATATAACAGTCGTGTAAAATACGACTAAACATAATCTAAGAGTTTCAATAAGAATATTGTCATCTAGACAATATCCACACTCAATGGAGTCCTCATTATATTTATTGTCAAGCTATTTTATAGAATAGTGAGGACTACTAAAACAACCATCTGGACCATCAATCTGTTCCCCGACTCATCCCAGCTATATTCTCATTTCATAAAGAGAACAGTGAAGGAAAGGGTGAGCTCAACTAGCCTAGTAAGAAATATTATGACTAAGATAATGCAGAATAATTTATCGTTAGCCTTCAACAGTGTTAAACTGGTAAAATATAACAAACATCAAGTTTAACTGTTGCGAAACAAGCAATCCATTAGAAGAGTCAAGTAGAGAATAAAATGTACTATCTTCTATGATTTAAAAGGTTTTTCATCACTTTTATCGCTAAGACTCAGCTTAATAAATAAACCACATCATCCATGCACTCACGACCAAGGATATTCATTAGTATCAACGACTATAAATTATCCATGCTTTCACGGGCCAAGAATATTCGTGTATTCATCAATGGTCATGATCATGCCAACAACTGTCCATCAATGCACTACGGCCAATGAGGACTTTTACCATATCATTTGTAACATTACGGTCATGATTATACCGAATAATCCCTGGTCATAATCACACCAAGTCCATCTATGCACTACAGGCCATAGATGACTTTCAATATATTATAAACATGAGGATGATGACAATGATATAAGAATTCAATAAAACAAGTTCAAGGATAAATTTTTAAAGATTTATAATTAATTTATCCAGAAATCAATAACGTCCAAATTGTCAACATGATACTGTTTTGTGGAGTAAAATTCAAGAATGCTAAGAAGAATATTTCCATGAAAAGATACTGGATAAAGCGCAAATATCCAGGATATTCTACTAATTTCATGGAGTATAGAAGCCAAAACTTTAACCAACTGAGTATAACAGAATATATGAAACTGTAAATGGATTTTTTCCCTCCATGCGGTAATTCACGTAGACAGATCATTTCCACAATTTAATAACGAATGAATATGAAGGATCATTCACCATGCATGCGGTAATCAACATAGACAGGTTATTCCAATAGAATAATAAAGAATGGAACCAGGTCATGCGTAATCCGCACAGACAGGATATTCCAACAGAATAATAAAGAATGGAATAACAACAAAATTCACCAGCGCATGCGATAGATCAAGATGCACAGAAAGTTATTCCAATGCGAATAATAAAGAATGAAATAATGAAGAATTTCTCCATGTATGCGATATTGTGATGACAAAGTTATTCCAACATAATAATAAAGAATGGAATAACAACCCTTACGAGTATTGAAATAAAATAACCCTCTTCATGAATACGAAAGAATAATACCCCTTACCTTAGAAGAAGACTAGATACTGGAATAGTGAGGTAGCAGACTTCTCTTCTTCTTTCTCTCTATAATAATTGCTCTATAGCTTTAGTGAATTGGTGAGAAATGAAGGAAGAATGAGCTTCTATTTATAGTAAAATATAGTTTCGATAATTGCACGTTTTGGGGCTCAAAATATTACAGTTTAATACCTTCCTCTTTTTCTTCATTTTTAATTTAGTCCTGCAAGTATTATCAAACTTGCACCACCTCCCCTAATAGTAAATAATGTGAATTAATAGTACACACATGTGAACAAATAGTTATAAGCATGTGAAATAATAGCAATTAATTGCTCATTTATCTGATTAATTACCCGATTGGTCAATATAACCTCCAGACATCAATTATTATCGAAATAAATATCGATTTCCACTAACACTAATAATCCCAACACAATGGAACTATCAATTTCATCTTTAATCAACACAACTTATTCATCATTAATATTATAACTCACAATATTTAACAACCAGGTTGTTCTCAGGAAAGAGGGAGCTTTCCGATAAGGATTTCTCCTTATTGGGGCGCAATTAGGTGACCAAACCTCTCCTTGACAGAACTTCTAGACATTGTCAATATTGCAAATAATAATATGAATAACTTTGTCGTCTCAATTATTGATTTAATAATAATTATTATTATACAGATGATACTATGACAATAATTGAATCAATAATATAAGAGATATGATGCAGCAATTATTGTAGCAATAATTGAGTATAACTGAGTGACTTCTCACGTAAGCATCAATAATCAATACCGTGTGCTACTATGCAATCATGCGTATTACTATACTTTTACTACTGGGCAGTTTAACAGTTTAACGGTAAAACTTTCACCGTTATTTTTATAGAAAGATAATTCTGTCATTTTCTAACTACGACAATACTTCCGTTGTAGGGGTCCACCAATGATTGTGTGAGTAAATGCATTTAATATTCCCTGTTAAAACGAATATTCCCTGACCAATCGAATATTATATAACCACTTGCTTACTTTGCAAAATATGTAAATATTACCCACAACTATAACATTATATCAAATTCACACCATAATATTCAAAAATATATTTTGAGAAAATTATTCTTTATTCATAAAAGTTGGGGATCTTACACACACGCTTTTAATTGCACAAACATTTCAAAATTTCACCAATTCTCAAAGTTAAATTTAGTTGTTTTTTTATGACAACAAAATTCTACTAATTAATATAGTAGTAATATGGAGTAGTGTTTTCTAGGGCATCTTTCATGCTCATGGTATATTTTTAGTTAAGAATAGTCAACTATAGCATAATTTTTTTCTATATTACTCCTCTAGTCCATTAATATAAGTCGTTTTAGAGATATATTTTTGTTTCTTAATATTTATCATTTGAGAATTTCTAGTAAGCATTAATTATTTAATTTTTAATATTATTTCAAATATTAAATATAACTTTGATTCCCTCGCTATTTTCTGTCCAATAAATAGCGCTCTATTTCTAGAGTCTAGTAAGGAGAGATTCACTATCTTCTGAATCATGATTTACCTGAATGCCAATCTTTCTTGTCCATTTTTGAGACCCATAATATGAATTTATGAAAGATGGATAGAAATAAAAAAAAGTTGCCTTGCGGAGAGAGAGACCTAACGCATAGCCAATGCACAATATCCAATCTTTTTTGCAGTGGTTAGAGAAGTGAATTCCAAAACACCACAATTAAGTAAACTAAAATAGCATATCCTTCCCTTACTCTATTTCATTACAGGAAATAGCCGGGAAGTATATAGAGCGGTCAATATCCCCCTCTTCGCTACGCTCATCTCCCCTCAAAGAGAAAAGGGGGAGATGAAGTAGAATCAATTGAAGTGGATGTTTCAGGAGTTCATTCAAGCGTAGGGGTAGGGCTTCATTCAGGCATACAAACCCCTATTGTATTGGAATTAGGCGCCCATCTTTTGATTGTTGTTAACTAATCTCTTCAATGTTCGATTCTACTCTATGTTAGAACATTTCTGTGAATGATATTCTGATATGTCGTCTTGTCTTAGATTATAGCACCAATATCCCGAAAAAGCTCACTTAATGCGAGTATAATTCCGGTATGAATCTTCCATCAGTTAAGTAGCTGACAGAAGGCGTTATAATGTTCAACGGTCATTAGCGACATTTCCGAGTTAAGAGTTTTTTTTTAGAAACACTGCTACTAACATCTCTAAAGGAAGTTGTATAGGCTCCCCCGATGAGAGATGAGTGTGGCGAAGAGGGAATATGATTCGCTCTATACTTGTGACGCCCCCAAATTCAGACCACACTTGTACCAAATTTGGTTGTCACGTACTAACTCTAATAATAAATCAACATCTCACATAGCGAAATAATAGAATAAATTACATTGTAATATTATAATTATTCTCGTTCCAAGGGTTCGTAACTTAAACATCTCTTACATATCCTAAGCATAATTAAACATATTTAGATATAACTAGTACATATCATGTCTTATGTCATTACAGGAATATAATAATCTCCAATAAACAAAAACTATTTTGAAGCCTTGCCCTTGCCCTTATCAATGCCTGAGGGGTCGCCTTACTCTGCCTTAACTGAAATATTTTTTGGGAAGCAAGAATGAACAACAAATTTGCCCAACAAGTAATATATCAAAAAGGGAAATCAATATGTTTTAAATTTCTCAAGGGTATATCAATAATGATAGTTCAAGATAGCAAGAAGTATCGATGATTATCAACAATAGTCGCTATTGGACAGAAATATCATTAATATTCAAAGATTTATCAATTCAAGATTTCAAAGTAATGAATACTGAGCAGTCACTAAGGACTATAAGCTTCTCCTAGAATTAACAGTGATAGTACTAACAATTCTATAAAACGAGTACACCAGATGATCAGCCTAAAGTACCCTATGTCAATGCATTACATTTAATCTTTCTCAAGTGCGCACGTTGGTTTCTTGATAATATATAATTCCCCTACTAAGAGGGTTGTTCTTCTCAGTTATAAGAGTCCACACCAAGTTAATTTGGTTTGGATAACTTTTGATCAAATATCAATAGTCTAGCTGAATCAATGGCTTAGATAATTTCTTTCACAATATATATATATATATATATATATATATATATATGAACAATTATCGTTCAAATAAAAGTTTGAAATTTCATTACGAAATATTATTCCTTCAAAGATTTACTTGTACGATCAATAATTTCACAAGTTCAAATAATGCTCAATAAAGAGTAAGGTTCGAATACTTGCCTCAAACATAGTTTACCAAAGTAAAGCTTAATATCAATCCAATGCACTATGATATCCTATTCATGTATAATCACATTAGTTATACAAGTTCAACATGTATACCTATTATCTTAATTTGGTTATGATACACAAATGAAATTCATCGAAACTAAACATATATTGTTATTCTTCTCTAGTCGCACAATCTCATACATATGTCATCATATAATATGAAAATTAGTTTCTAATATACTATGTTATCATAGCTTGCCTTCACACTTTGATTCAAGGGTATAGTTATAGTATTCTTCTATTATCATACTTATTCACACATGTATACTATACTTGATAAGTCTTACTGATTAAGGTAATAATATAGACATGCATCAGTTCTCAATTTATTAACAGAACTTATACCTCACTACAGGGCGAAGCGGCCGCGCTGCTCCTGGTGCAAACCAAGATATAGCTGCTTCTGCAGAAAGCCAGTATACACGACTTGCACATATACAAATAATCATGCAAAACACATATGTCAGTGTGTGGATAACTATGTTTGACCCAACATTCTATCTTTAACATAGGCCATTATCCGTTCTCATTAAATCAATACTTTAAGGGTTCAATTCACCAATTCTCTTACGTTTAGCCATTAAGCATATGCTACGTAGTCAATAGGTCACAACTATACATGCTTATGTTAGTTACATCATGTATTTCAAGTATGAAATCATCACTTCAACTTATTGAATTCCATGCTCAACTATTTAACAATACATATGACTAGCTAGCATGCTTGTCAATCATGTCTACATGCATGACACACTTAACCATGATATTAGATCCTAGAATACTTGTAATGTAGTTATGGACAACTAATCTTCAAGGTTTCCTTTGAAAACTTCATATTAAGCTACCAATCATGCAAGGCCACTTTACCTACCATACTTATACTCTCATATATATATGTTAGACATCATGAGCATACTCACAAGTTCTCAACTCAAAGTATATATATAGTTTATCAAGTTCATTTTCAAAACTTTAAGTCTTTGTAAGACCCCAACTTTCATAAATAAAGATTAATTTTTTTCGATATATATTTTGAATATTATGTTATGGATTTGATATAATGTTATAGTTGTGGGTAATATTTAGAAATTTTATAAAGTATGCATTGTTATAAAATATTCGATTGGTCGATGAATATTCGTTTTATTAGGGAATATTCGTACAACAGTGCAATCATTGGTGGACCCCACAACAGAATTATTTTTGGAGTTAGAAAACGACAGAAATATCTTGTTATAAAAGTAACGACGAATGTTTTACCGTTAAACTGTTGAAATACTCGGTGGTAAAAGTACAGTAATACGCGTGGTTGCATAGTAGAACACAGTATTGATTATTGATGCTTACGTGAGAAGTCACTTAGTTTTATTCAATTATTGTTACAATAATTACTGCATAGTATATCACGTTATTTGATTCAATTATTGTTACAATATTTATATTATTAAATCAATAATTGGGATGACAAGTTATTCATATTATTATTTGCATAATTAACAATGTCTAGAAAGTTCTGTCGAGGAAAGGATTTTGGTCACCTAATTACGCGCCAATAGAGAGAAATCCTTATCGGAAAGCCCCCTCTTTCCTGGGAACGATCTGGTTGTTAATATTGCAAGTTATAATAATGATGAATAAATGTTGTTAAAATATATTGAGGGGATTTTTATGAAGTATTTGTTATAAATTTTGCTTATTATTTGGACCCCCCATTTATCCAATTTTCAAAATAATCGGTATAAAATTATTTAGTATACATATATATATATATATAATATGTGTGTGAAAGTGACATGTGGGGTGGGGCCCACATGTGGAATGAAAATGGAAATAAGGGGGAAAGGTTACGTAAAGGGGAGGGAATGTATATATATATATATATATATATATATATTATAAATTTTATTTTTATAAAATAGAATATATTATATTTTATTATGCATAGTGTTTATATAGTATTTGCATAGTAAATCATAAAAAAAAATCAGCCAATCAGTTGTAACCCTTGAAGTTTTCACTGTGCAGTTCATTTCTAAATAGTATCCTTCCATTCTCTTATAAATAGGATGCTTAGTTAGGATTGAAAATCACACTAGAATCAGAGAATTCTTCTTCTATAATATTGAACGTATTTCTTTCGAGTTTTAGGAAGCTGTGAGTATAGAAAACAGTGAAAGTTTTCTTCAAGAATGTCCCCGCTATACCAGTTGGAATACTCTCCTTTTTAAGGTAAGGGATATTATTTTTGTTCAATATTCGTATAAAATAATATTGTCTTCCATACTCTGTAGTATGTAAGTAATATTATTTCATTTTCGTATTCATAATTTTACCCTCATGTTGATAAGTTTTTCTTCTATACTCCATGAAATTAGTAAAATATCCTTGAAATTTGCACTTCATTGAGTATCTTATCATAGAAATATTATTCTGAGCATTCTTGATAAGGTTAAACTTTTTCATGCCGAAGTACTATTCCCGAAGTACTACTATTTACTCGGGTACTATTCACCTAGAGTACTATTTATGACAAAAATTAATTTATTTTCGGTCCAAATCATTTTTGATACAATATTATTCTTGAATTTTACTCCACAAAGCAGTATCATGTTGACAATTTGGACATTTTTGAATTCTAGATAAATTAAATTATAAATCTTTAAAAATTTATCCTTTACTTTCATTTAATTGAATTCTTATATCATTGTCATCATCCTCATGCTTATATTATGATAAAAGTCATCTTTTAATTGCATTGCATAGATGGATCATTGATTGGTATGATTATGACCAAGGATTATTCAAAGATAATCATGTACCGTAATGTTACAAATGATGTGGTAAATATCATCATTGGCCCGTAGTGCATTGATGGACAGTTGTTGGCATGGTCATGACCATTGATGATTACACGAATATCATTGGCCCGTAGTGCATAGATAATTCGTGGACGTGATACTAATGAATATCCTTGGCCCGTAGTGCAGAGATGATTCGCTGATGTGCATTATTTATTAAGCTGAGTCTTAGCGATAAAAATTGATGATAAACTTTTTAAATCATAGAAGATAATATATATCATGCTCTACTTGACTCTTCTAATGGATTGCTTGTTCCGCTGTACTTAAACTTGATGTTTGTTATATTTTATCAGTTTAACACTGTTGAAGGCTAACGATAATTTATCCTGCATTATCTTAGTCATAATATTTCTTAATGGGCTAGTTGAGCTCACCCTTTTGCTTTCATTGTTCTCTTCAGGAAATGAGAACGTAGCCAGGACTAGTCGGGGAACGGAGTGATGGTCGAGTTGGTTGTTTTAGTAGTCCTCACTATTTACTTTGATAATAAATGTAATGAGGGTTGAATTTGAGTTTGGATATTGTCTATGAGACAATATTCGTGTAAAAACTTAACTATGTTTTGTAGTATTTTACACGACAGTTGCATTAATTAAGTTTGTATTTGAATTTTGTACCATATATTTGGCGACTCAAAATGGGTGATGTATACCTATTTTGGGGGCGTCACAGTTGGTATCAAAGCTTAGGGATATGATCCATGGCTGAGATGTGAGACAAGAACTAGGAGGGGAGAGACGGGGAAATCCTTCGCTGCTATGACCTACCTAAGTTTATTTGTTATTTAATTGGTCGGTCAGAATATAGAGATAATACGTGGCATGTCAATTAACCCTTGTTTTGTGGCAGTGTTTGAAAATGACACCCGAGAATGTTGAGATAAGCAATGGAGCACATGAGACCGTTGAATCACCAACGATTAATACCCAGGATAATGTGCATCAAGAAGACAATAATCCTCAGGTGAACAACAACACCGACCAAATGATGAATGATGGAATGTTCAGAGGCTTTCTGCAATTCATGCAACATCGGGCGAGAGCGACTCCTGCTCATAATACAGGTGGAATCACTGGCAACTCACGGATGGTCCCGCTAAGTAGTTCAAAGAGCTGGGACCACCAAATTTTATGGGAAAGCCAGAACCACTTAAGGCAGAGACGTGGATAAAGCAGATCACCAAGATATGTAATGTCTTGGGATGCTCCGAGGAGCAAAAGGTTTCCTTTGCCACCTTCATGTTGCGAGGAGAGGCAAATCATTGAGGGAATCCGTAAAACATACCCAGTCTGCCGTATGAAGATGTCTTAGGAGAAGTTCCAAGTACTATTCAATGAAAAGTACTTTTCCGAAAGTATTCATCACATGAAGGAGGTAGAGTTTATCAAGCTGCATCAAAAAAATATGACTGTGTCGCAGTACGAAGCTAACTTTGCCGAGTTGTCCCGGTTTGCGTCGCACTTGGTTGATAATAAGGAGAGAATGACGTGAATGTTTCTGCGAGATTTGAAACCTAAAATACGTCAATATCTCATTTCTCACAAACTGTGTTTGTATTCAGATGTTGTAAATAGGGCTCAGTTATTGGAACGTGATAATGAGTCAACCCAACCAAGAGATAGCAGCCGACAAAGAGATACTACCAGTGGAAGCAGTCATCGAAGCGGTGACAACAAACGTGAAAGAAGTCAACATGCCAGAAATGGTAACTACTTCGGTGGTAATCATGGCCAAGACAATAAGATGGAAATTTCAAGAAGAGGAGATTCAATAATGATGGAAAGACGTCAGCACCAACACCCATTGTTAAAGAAGGAGAACGATCACCGATCGTATGCTACAAATGCGGAAGGGAGGGACTCATTAGTCCAAACTGTATGTAGCAGTCCAAAACATGTTATAATTGTTGAAGAGAATGTTACCTAGCTTGATTTTATCGTGCAATAAAGCCAAGTCCGGCTGGGATGGAGGCACCAAAGGTCACCTAGCTTGATTTTATAGTGATTCAGGGTGCTGCCCTTCCTTAGTGGAAATCCTGCTAGTTGAAAGAAGAAGAGTGGATTAGGAGCTTGAGTCTCTGAACCACTTAAAATCCCTTGTGTCTTTTACTTTATGTCATTGACATTATGTACTTAACTGCTATGCATGTATTAACTGCTTACAACTTAACTAACTCTATTAACAATGTATGTATGATTATGAATATATCAATGAAGGGGATCTTTTACTTATTCCGCTGTGCTTGAAAAGATTCTTATATTTGTCATATGCTAAATCATTAGCAATATAAAATAAATGAGAAAAATATTTGAAATTAAAAAGGAACTATTCAACCCCCCTTCTAAATCTATTATGTGCCTACTGGGAACTAACAATTGGTATCAAAGCAGGTTCTCATGCTATATTCAAAAGCTAATCGCTTTGAGTCTGATCCTAGACACAAACATTGTTCTAAACTTAGTTTAGTAGTAAGTCTCTTGTAAATGCAGATGAGCTCGCACGTTGGAAATATTGTGTACAGGTAAATGTGTATATACACCTGAAGCTGCTCAGATTGGTCCATGTTCTTAAATGTCATTACAACAAGACCAATCCTTGGCTGCAGTCAATCTTGTAGTCCGAAGACCAGGCGAGGAAGCACAAGAGACATCAACATCAAAGAGTCAAACATCCACCAGCCTGAAAGATGAAAAGGCCATACATGTTAAGAAGTGCTTATCTAGAGAAAAACTTCTAAAATATGTATTTGGCCAACTAGCAGTTGGATGTGAACCTTGTGGACTCAAGAATGTCAAAGAACTAAAGATGCCAAGATTCTCTTAGGTTACATCTTCAAGACCATGACTGATTGATTGAAGGACAACGGGAGCAACAGGCTGTCAGGAGCAAATGAAAAACTATGCACATCAATGCCTAACCTCAGTATATCTAATTTAAATGACTGTTAGGAAACTGACAGTAGAAAGGTACGATTCCTCACTAATATAAATATGTACATCATGTTGCACCATCTTATGCACTATAACAATATTCTATCAAGAGACCATATTCTACCTAAAAAGGGGAAGAGAGAAAGTACAATGAGGTTGGAAACTCAAATGCTAACAAACTTTCTCTCCATCCAAACTTTAGGTTAAAGATAACATCTTGAAAGAAGTCTGAAATATGTCATAAGCATATCAAGGTTTAACTAATCTTAAGTTGTGACGCCCCCAAAACAGGTATACATCACCCATCTTGAGTCGCCAGATACATGGTATATAAATTCAAATACAACTTAATTATACAATAGTCGTGTAAAATACGACAAAACATAGCTGGGAGTTTAAACCCGAATATTGTCATCTAGACAATATCCACACTCAATGGTGTCCTCATTACAATTATTATCACATTATTCCGTAGAATAGTGAGGACTACTAAAGCCATTTATCCTGGACCATCACTCCATTCCCCAACTCGTCCCAGCTATATTCTCATTTCCTGAAGAAAACAATGAAAGAAAGGGTGAGCTCAACTAGCCCAGTAAGAAATATTATGACTAAGATAATGCAAAATAAATTATCCTTAGCCTTCAACAGTATAACAACTGATAGAATACAATGACCAACAAGTTTTAGATCAACAACTGCAGCGGAAATAAGTAATCCATTAGAAGAGTTAAGTAGAGCATAAAATCTACTATCTTCTATGATTTAAAAAGTTTTTCATCAACTTTATCGCTGAGACTCAACTTAATAAATAAACCACATCATCGAATCATCCCTGCACCACGGCCAAGGATATTCATGTAATCATCAATGGTCATGATTATACCCCAAGAATAATCCTCGGTCATAATCATACCAACAACCTGTCCATCAATGAACTACAGCCAATGAGGACTTTTACCACATCATTCGTTACATTACGGTCATGATTATACCGAATAATCCCTGGTCATAATTATACCAAGTCCATCTATGTACGTAAGCCAAAGATAACTTTCATCACAATATAAACATGAGGATGATGACAATGACATAATATTTCAATAAAAAAAGTTCAAGGATAAATTTTAAAGATTTATAATTTAATTTATCCAGAAATCAATAACGTCCAAATTGTCAACATGATACTGCTTTGTGGAGTAAAATTCAAGAATGGTCAGAAGAATATTTCCATGAAAAGATACTGGATGAAGCGCAAATATCAAGGATATTCCACTAATTTCATGGAGTATAGAAGCCAAAACTTTAACCAACTGAGTATAATAGAATATATGAAACCGCAAATGGATATTTTCTCGCCATGCGGTAATCCACGTAGACAGATCATTTCCATAATTTAATAAGGAATGAATACGAAGGATCATTCACCATGCATGCGGTAATCCACATGTATAAAAGTTATTCCAATGTAATAATAAAGAATGGAACCAGTCATGCGAATCCGCATGCATGTGATATTACAATGTAATAATAAAGAACGGAACCAGTCATGCGTAATCCGCTTGCATGAGGATATTCCAATGTAATAATAAAGAATGGAATAACAAAAGAATTCATCGTGCATGCGATAGATCAGCATGCAGAAAAGTTATTCCAATGTAATAATAAAGAATGGAATAATGAAGAATTTTACCATGTATGCGGTATTGCATGTAGGCAAAGTTATTCCAACATAATAATAAAGAATGGAATAACAAAAGAATTCACCGGTGCATACGATAGACCGTGATAGACAAAGTTATTCCAACAGAATAATAAAGAATGGAATAACAACCCTTACGAGTATTGAAAGAAAATAATTCTCTTCATGAATACGAAAGAAATAATACTCCTTACCTCAAAAGAAGACTGGATACTGGAATAGTGAGGTAGCAGACTTCTCTTCTTCTTTTTCTCTATAATTTCTCTCTATAATAATTGCTCTATAGCTTTAGTGAATTGGTGAGAAATGAAGGAAGAATGAGCTTCTATTTATAGCAAAATATAGTTTCGATAATTACACGTTTTGGGGCTCAAAATATTACAGTATAATACCTTCCTCTTTTTCTTCATTTTTAATTTAGTCCTACAAGTATTATCAAACTTGCACCACCTTCCCTAATAGTAAATAATGTGAATCAATAGATCAATCATATGAATCAATAGTTATAATCATGTTAAAATATGAATTACAGTATCGTACCTTCAACTATACCTCCATTTTTAACTTAGTCATGCAAGTATTATCAATCTTGCACCAACTCCCCTAATCGTAAATCATGTGAATCAGTAGTACACACATGTGAACACATAGTTATAAGCATGTGAATTAATAGCAATTAATTTCTCATTTATTCGGTGAATTACCCAATTGGTCCATATTGTAAGACCCCAAATTATTAATAAATAAAATTTATTTTCCTCTATTTATTATTTTGAAATAGTAAGGGTTGATTTGATTAATGTGGATAGTTATGGGTAAAATACGCAAATATTTCGAATAAGCAAGTGGTTATAAAATATTCATTATTATCAGGGAATATTCGTTTGGTCGTAGAATATTCGTACTGTCGGGGAATATTCGTACGACGGTGCAGTCTTTTGTGGGCCCCATAAAGGAAAGCGATTGGATGAAGAAAACGACAAATATAAGTGTTTATAAATAACAGGCGTAGTTGTTACAAGCTATTATCGTTGGAATACCCGGTGGTTTAAAAACACAGAATGTCGCAGCGTTGTCAAGACAAGAAGTACGCAGTATTGCACCAATTATTGATTCTTACAAGAAGGCACTACTCAATAATTGTTACGGTAATTATCGCTCAAAGATTTTATTTTATTGATTCAATAATTGCTGCATTGATTTTTATATTACTGTTGTTTCAATAAATTGTCATTACATAGTATTTTCCATTATCGAAGCAATAATTCATATTATCTGAATAATATTATTAGAAAACATTATTGGCAATGTCTAGAAAGTTACGCTTCAAGGAGAGGTTTGGTCACCTAATTGCGGCGGCGTAAGTAGAGAGATCCTTATTCGAAAGCCCCTCTTTCACCGGAACTACTGGTTGCCAAGATCTTGTGATTCTGTAATATTATTTGTGAATAATTAATTATTGATTTATATGATGAGAAAAATATTGATTTTATGTGGATATAGATGGAGAAAATTTTTAATGTGACAATTGTTGAAAATTAATATTTTATCTTTTTCTGATAAAATAATTCATTTAAATATATTATTTTAATAATATATTAACTGGTGATATTTTTATAATGAATATATGAGTATATGAGGAGGAAGAGTATTTTTGTGGCATTAAATGTTTAAAACATATTTTGTGTGTTGGTGGACACAATTATTGACCGAAATTTGATTATAGCCTGTAAAATCGCCCGTTTGTGGATTTCGGCTAATTTCTGTTTAGAATTTGGAAAATATTTCTTCTGCAAAGTTGTAGAGAATTGAATTTTCTATAAAAACTCGCGTGATTTGAATTTTCTGATAAAAGGGCTATTTATTATGAATTATTGAAGTTCCGAAGCTCCGAAATAATTGATTTTTGGAAGTTTAAAATATTTTAATTACAAAAACGTTTTTATTGTTTTTGTCACATGGGTGGTTGAAGTTTGGACCGAAATTGTGTAGAGGAAATTTGATTATATATATTATTATTATATTAAATTTTTCGCTTTGGTGTTCTAAGCATTTTCCTATAAATAGGGTGCTTAGGTTAGAATTGAAAATCACACGTAAATCGAAATTTTCTCTCTCTATATTATCGGCGTATTCTTGTGAGTATTTTGAGTATACTTTGAGTATTGCTATACTGGTGCAAGTTCAAGTCATAGCTTTATATCCGGTGTTTCAACTAGAAGTACCGTCTTTTCGAGGTAAGGGATATTATTTTTACATAATGATATTATTTCTTCAATATCATTATCTTTGAAATATTGATCCAAGTTTTATCAAATTTGGAACTTTTGGTGTCTGAGTTACTATTCACGATATACTGCAGCACTATTCACGATACTACTGGTACTATTCACTTAATCAAGCACTATTCATTGAAAAATAAATATTTTTTTTCGTCTAAAATATCTATTCTCGGATACTAGCTTTGATTGTATCCATGTTTTGATCATTCTTGAATTTTACACCACTATGATTATTTTTGAGGTATTTTTGGACGTGGATAAAACAAAGTACGAATCCTTAATCCTTAATCCTTGTCATTTTGTTTCATTGGATTCGTTTCTTTAAAAAATATTTTTCATCATCCTCAGTCTTAAATGATGATATTATTGAATATCTTTGGCCTGTAGTGCAAAGATGAATGATTTATGATGAATATCTTTGGCCCTGTAGTGCAAAGATGAATGATTTCGATGAATATCTTTGGCCCGTAGCAAAAGAGATGAATATGTGTTTAGATGAACATGACTAATCGATGAATATCCTTGGCCTCAGAAAAAGGATGAGTATATGATTCAGTATATATATTGATTGATGTTACGTGGATAAAAATATTGATGATGGACCTGTTAAATTCATGGATATTAGTAGATTTCATCCTCTACGTAACTCTTCTATGAATTAATATTTTCCATTGCGAGTATTGATTTAAAACTTGTTATCTATTGTATTCTATTAAATTTTTCCTGTTGAAGACTAACGATAATTTGTTGTATATTATCTTAGTCATAATATTCTTTCTTGGGCTAGTTGAGCTCACCCTTTTCCTTTTTATTCCATTTTTCTTCTCGGAGACGAGAATGTAATGCAGTAGTACTAGTGGGGGTATGGAATGAAGGTTCTAGAGAGAGTTGTTTAATAGTCCTCACCATTTTTGTAAAATAATGTATCAATAATTATGATGGGGATTTATTTGGGTATGTATATTGTCTAGAAGACAATAATTGTATTTAAACTCACATTAAGATATATGTTGTCGATATTTTACACGACAAATGTATTAATAAAGTTGTAGTTATTTCTGTACCATGTATTTGGCGACTCAGAATGGGTTGGATGGAATGGACCTATTTTGGGGGCGTCACACATATAACCTCCAGACATTAATTATTATCGAAATAAATATTGATTTCCCCTAACACTAATAATTCCCACACAATAGAACTATCAATTTCATCTTTAATCAACAAACTTATTCATCATTAATATTATAACTCACAATATTTAACAACCAGGCCGTTCCCAGGAAAGCGGGGGCTTTCCGATAAGGATTTCTCCTTATTGGCACGTAATTAGGTGATCAAACCTCTCCTTGATAGAACTTCTAGACATTGTCAATATTGCATATAATAATATAAATAACTTTGTCGTCTCAATTATTGATTTAATAATATAACATATTATGGTGATGATACTGTGATAATAATTGAATCAATAATATGAGAGATATGATGCAACAATTACTGTAGCAATAATTGAGTATAACTAAGTGACTTCACGTAAGCATCAATAATCAATACTAGGTGTGCTACTTTATGCAACCAGCGCCAGACATCTTTGTACTTTTACTATTGGGTAGTTCAATGCTTTTAATCGTAAAACTTTCGCCAATTATTTTTATAAAAGATAATTATTTTACTACCGGTAATTCAACGGTCATGCGACCATCTAAGGTGTAACTATCAATTCTTCACTCACCACATGGATTTCTAATTCCTTCTTCACCGACATCACATTATCTCAGGTTGATGATTAGAGGTATCCCCATGGTCTCATTCACTCCATTGTTAACATTCTCGCAGCCCATTCTCAAACATCGCATATAAAACAAGGGTTAATTAAACAAATTAACATATCACATAATATCCCGATATTATGGTGACCAATAAATAAGCTTAGGTAGGACACACTAATCAAGGATTTACTCATCTTTCCCCTCCTAGTTATATTCCCCGATCTCCGCCAGAGACCATATCCCTAAGCTCTGATACCAAATGTGACAACCCCAAAATAGGTCCATTCCATCCAACCCATTCCGAGTCTCCAAATACATGGTACAGAAAACAACTACAACTTTATTACAACAATTGTCGTGCAAAATACAACATCACATATGCTGTGAGTTTGGATATAAATATATACCAACTGTGACTCTCATCCCAACCTTGGATAGCACGTCACAATGACACCTTATATAAAGGTATAGTCAAAAACTGTTTTAGAAATTAGAATCTTTGGGAAGTGCTCAAGGAAACCTTCGTACATGGGAGGCCATGCGTCAAGGTTATGATAGATATCATATGGCCACAGAATTATCCTTGGTTGACCCAATAGACCCCAAAGAAAAACGAGAAGATTACTATCATATTCTTCCCAATGGTGAGTCTTCTCTTGACATATCATTATCTCCACTGTCTTTAATTGAGAATTATACTTCAAATAAACAACCAGATTATATAGGTAGTGCTCATAAATATACTCAGTAAGTGGATGAGCACAACCCTGTCTTATGATGACACGAGGTTGTATGTCATTAGACATCTTGTATGATAGTGCAAAACACCCTTCTAACGTTGGGTTCGTCTCACCCTAGTTGATTCACCAAATATAACTACTAAATGATGATCACCGTTCTATTCCCTGTTATTTTTCGCTCGACAACCCAACTACACTCTTATTACACCGAAAGGAATTGTGAAATGAAGGGTGAGCACAACTAGCACAATAAAGAATATCATGACTAAAGATAATTAAATTATCAATAGCCTTCATCAATAATAAATCAGAGATTTAGAACATATGGTAGATGATAAAAATTTCAACCATAGTTGCAGCGGAACGAGCAATCCATTAGAAGAGTCAAATAGACCATAAAGTCTATTATCTTTTCTATGTTAAAAATCCACCAATAATGTTTTATCCCTGTAACATCAATCAACAGTTCTGGTCCACAATCATATGAATAACTCATAATCATAATTGTGATTCTAAATTTCTCTTCGCATCCAGGACGAAGATAATTTTCATCACATGTCTTTACCTGAAACATCAAAGATCATGGTTATACCAAATCACAGTTCCTGTTTATAATCATACTAACAATTTTATCTTTGCACTACGGACCAAAGATATTCATCAACAGACCATCTTTGCACTATATAGGCCAAAGATATTCAACAACAGTCATCTTTTGCACTCTGTGCCAAAGATATTCATCAACAATTCATCTTTGCACTACATGCCAAAGATATTCCTCAACAATTCATATTTGCACTACAGGCCAAATATATTAATATCTCAAAGAAATATTAATCATTTCAGAATTTATATAAACAATAATTATAACTATGTTGATCATTTCACATTTGCACTTAAGCTAAAGATATTCAATTATAAATTCAATGGTCATGATCATACCAGTCAACAATTCAACTTTGCACTACTGGCCAAAGAGAACCCATAGTCATGATCATACCAATAATCTACCCATCTTTACACTCAAGTCAAAGAGAAATTAATATCATCATTAGGGTTATAAAAATGTTATATATGATAATAAAAATAATATAATCAACATATAGATTTAATCTCAAGAGTAATATTCATAACTCAACTATAATTTGGTTAGAAAAAGAAACCAATTTAGTCATGAATAGTAACTCATGAATAGTAACCCATAAATAGTAACTTCGTGAATAGTAACTCGTGAATAGTAACTCATGAATAGTAAACCCGACACAAAAGGTAAAAATTCCACAATAAAATCCATACCAATATTTCGGTATAATGATATTGAAATAACATTTCTTAAACTTATAAATAATTTATTTTAATTGTTTACACTTTACTAAATAATGCATTTAATCATCCTAAAATTCCAAACCCATAAGATTTCATCACCAATAACCAAAACCCTCATCAAAAATCTGCATATACCTCATATAGGATTCTCAAGCCATAAAATCATATTTTCCAATTTTCTTACTTCACATAACATATTTAATTCATTTACTCATAACTAGTCCATTTTCATGAAAAATACCAAATCAGCCCAAAAATATTTCTTTTCGGGATTTAGCGTAATATAGTCCCATATTGAACATATATTTTTCTCAGAATTTTTAAAATTCATTTACTATTTTTCATATGGCCAAAACCGCCGAATATTTAGATATTTATCATAGATTTTACTTTTCTCTACAAATTCTGAAATTCACAGAGTACACTGATATTATATAGATGTACTCCCAATAAAAATTTCATCAATTTTGGAGTTAACCACAAGGAGTTATAAGCGGTTACTTTTAAAATAATCTTTTCTCGTAAAATTCATAACTCTTAATCTATACATCCAAAAATCGCCATTTTTGGACACAATCAATAAAACTCATCAAAATATCACTTCAAAGTTTTCCAGAATTTTCTGAAGGACGGAATAAGTATGAACTGAAAAACATAATAACCCTTAAAATCCCTTACCTCAAAAGAGCAGTACTTCTGACTGGAATATCGGATGAAAAGCCGAAAAAAACTTGCACTGACAAGTAACTCTCAAAGTATCTAAATACTCACACAAATATGCTTGATAATCTAGAGAGAAAGAAAACTTGTTTCTGGTGTGATTTTCAATTCTAACATAAGCACCTATTTATAGGAAAATGCTAGAACGCCATAGGAGACTAAAATAATAAAATATATTATTTTATTTCTACTTTTCTACGCATGCCCACATGTTTGATCAGCCACCAACCATCTTTGAACAAAGCTAGCAGCCCACATGTGTTAAAACACAAGTGGGTCTGTAACGACCGAGAAATTCGGATCTTATTGTAAAATGATTTTATTAAATTAAATAATAATAAAATCATATTCCATGTGTTATCAAGATGGTTGTCATTGTATAACCTATTGATGTTAGAATATCGTAGTATTTGGGCTACGTGGATGAATTAAAGTGTTTGCATTTCCAAGACGAAAATAAAATTTTTTTCGAGAAATTTTAAGAAAATACTATTCATCAGATTTGCTGGGATATAATTTTGAGATTCCAGAAATACGCAATGATGGAATAACAAGGTAAGATGGATTATGTAATAAAAATCTAGTTATGGAAAATGTAATAATTGTTTGTGGACTTAATTTATGAGAGCGTTAAGCAAAGCGAAGTGTTAAAGAATAAGTAATAATGGTATAATACTTGGTATTATACGTGAAGTAATGAAAACGAGTATAATACTGAAGTATTATCTGAGTTTGTATGAGGGATGAAATATCGTATATAAATTTATATGAATTAGAATCTGAAAATAATACATCAATAATATGTATTAAAAATGTTAATGGTCTTGGATGATTGGTAAACAATTATATACAAGTCCAAGTGAATTAGAGAGAAAAGGCCCAACTATTATTAATGAACCAATAAGTGTTTATTAATGCAAAGCCCAAAGGATTTATTAATCCAAGCCCAAGCTAGAATCCATGAGTGGTATGACCCATGGGGCAAATCATATTGATATGGTTGAATGTGGTGACCAAGTAATGTGTGATGACCAAGATAAGTGGTGACCAAGTATGTGTGGTGACCAAGACTTAGGAGTAATGCCCAAGACTTTTAAGTAATGACCAAGTGTAGGATAAAAGTTGTGCCTTGCAAGTAATGAATAGTAAGGAGGTGGTTTAAGGAGGTGGGATGTTTTAAAGACTAAACTACCCTAACCTTGAAATTTATAAATAGAAAAAGCTTTGCCATTTCTTAGTTGTTCAAATAATCTAGACATCACAAAGTGCTTAAGTGTTAGAGATTAAGTTGCAAAATAAGTCACTTCCATAAGCCAAGAAAAAGAAGAAGCTACTTATCAAAGACTTCTAAAGTAAGACTTCTTTTCCAAATATCTTCTATCTCTATCATGATAGGATGATAAGAAAAGTTGGATTAAGCAACATGAATGAGTAAGTAATGAACTTAAGCCACATAGGTTGGCAATAAGTCATTTGAACTTATAAAAGTTATAAACTTATTGTAAGATAACCTTGAATGTTAAGTATGAAAATATGATCATGAAATGAGTTATCAAGAGAAGTGAATTAAGCACTTATATGATCATATGTATCATGTATACCTAAGTTAAGTTATATGCTAAAAACATATAAGAACTGATGTTTAAGAAACTTTAACTTGTCATAAGTCATTAACCATGAAATCTTAAGTAGTTTATAGTTGACAAGATATAAACTCATGGAGAATAAGTCTAAAATCCAACAATGATTATAAGTTGTTGTATTAAGTATGTTAAGATGTTCACATGATGAATGAAGTTCATTTGTAATGTTGAACAAATCATAAGGAGGAAGAATTGCCGGAATTTCCACGATTGGACGATAAATGTCGAATACGTAAAATTCTCGGAATGGAAGTCAAATTTTGTGTTTGATCATGAAACCATTGTTTTACAATAGAGACAAGTCATAATTGGAATTTAAGAGTTGCGGACTCAAAAATGACCGGATTCCGACTTAGAACGAAGAAACGAATGTTGAACGTTCACGAACGTTTATCGTTTACGTTAAAAATGAACCAATAGGTGAATTTTTAGCAAACGAAGTCAAATAGATAAAATTATTGTATGGTCATGTAGAGTACGTAATTTGTGAACCATAGGCTTTTGAACGAGCCAATTCGGACTTATAACGAAGAAGTTATGCGTTTGGGAAGTTCACAAAATTTCAAAACTGAAATTGTTTTCTGGTGCACAGAGTTGGCTCATGTGCCAACCCCCTAGAAAGAAGACAACATTGCTTGTAACGAACGATAGAGTCTCTGCAAGAGTTCGGCAGCAATGAACCTTAGTTCATTAAGTAGTAATGCAGCCATTAAACGAGATCAAAATTTTTCAGAGTGTGCGTAGCGATGCGACCCATTAAGTAAGGACTCATGCCAGCAATACCATGTCAGGACAATGGAGATAAGAGCTACTGTGACCGATGCGAGATGTAAGTATAAGTCGATTTGGTGCAGCCCTTGATCTCGTAACAAAGATAGTAATGAAATTTTCTAAAGTATAAAGAAAAGAAATGGAAGTAAACATAACTTAAGGAAGGTAATGTAACATTGATTAAACTTTGTTAAACCTTAAGGATGATGTATAAAGGTTGAGATAACCTAGTCAAATATAATGCAAGAATAATGATAAACCGGAACGAATATTAAATGAATCTAATACACAATTAGATTAAAATAAAGGGTATGATATAGTCATACACATACTTGATTATATGTGACCTAATGTAAGGCATTATGTGATCATGTATTGTAGAGACTTGAACGACTTGAACATAAAGTTAATTTACCGTAGCAGACGCTAAAGGCAAGTAGTCTAACTCTTGTCTCAGTTCAATTTGAACAAGTTTTAAGATTCATGTATTCTTTCGCATGAATTGAAGTATGTTGAAGTTGAAGCCAATTCCTTTGGCTAGACTGGATGTATTGATAATCTATTCATGTATTATCAAATGTTGTTATCTTTTGTCAACTACTTGATACGGTTTTCAAAAGAAGACTGAAATGTTAAACAAATGTTTTGTCGCTAAAACGACAAGCACGTGAGGTTGCCAAATGCTTAAACGTGCATACGTTTAATGGATGTAGTGTTGATCAACATAGAGTACAATAGGCTGATCACCTAGAAGTTCTCGTAAGTGATATCGGGCTTATGGACTTGCTTCCGGGTTGTCCTTTTCCAATAAAGAATGAATACCGAGGTCTTTGATCGGGAGTAAATGTTTTACTAAATATGGTTGTTATTGTAAAACATTTTGAAAGAAAAGATGAAGTGCTATTTTGAATTATCAATAGTACTTCATAACTATTGTTCAGTTATCGAAGATATACGATTTGTATGTGTCAAGCATGTTGTTATTAAATTGTTATACTTGCTGAGCTAGTTATGCTCACTCTTGCTTGAACCATATGAATGCAGCTAAGACTGAACGTCCCGAAGGATCGAAAAAGGATAAGGGAAAAGCTAAGGCAGATTACTAAGCTGTTTTGTAATAGTATAGGTCTATTGTTGTAATTTAACTGATATTATGACAAAGAACCTTTGTAACGGGTATAGAACTTGGGAAATGTAAATATTACTTTAAATATATAGAAGTTATGTTCGTTCTTTGAGACTTTTCAATTGAATGGATGTATGAATGTTGTACAGTATAGCACCATCTGTCGGGTTGGAAGATACCAGGATTTGGGGGCGCTACAGGGTCCCACCCATAAATTAATAAAAATCATTTTATTTTTCAAAACTTCAATAAGTCATAGAAAATAGCCCGCTTATCAGAAAAATACAAATTTTATGTCCATTCTGACTAAAATCGAATTCTCTACAACTTTGTAGCTTTGAGTTTTTCCAAATTCCAAACCAAAAATATCCGAAATCCACAAACGGATGATTTTTAATACCTCCACACCGACAAAATAATGATAAAACACCTCAGCATTAATTACTTCATTTTTATCCACATAAAAATAAATATATCAATCATTTATATCCACATAAATTAAATACTACCTCCGTCTCACAATAAGTGCTTTTTTAGCCTTAATATTTTTTCCCAAAATAAGTGATGTGTTAGAACTCCAATGCAATTTTTGCAATATTTTCTCATATATGCCCTTATGCATTCAATGATATTTATTGTATCTTACCATCACTACAATTAAATGACACTTATTAACTCTTCAACTTCAAAGAAAATATATTAAGGGTATTTTTGTCATTTTAGCTTGTGTATTGGTATGTGTGATTTAAGCTAAAAAAACACTTATTATGGGACGGAGGTAGTATTTTCTTATCATATAAATCAATAATTAATTATTCACAAATAATATTACAGAATCACAATAATGACAACCAGCAGTAGGTTCCTGTGAAAAGGGGGGCTTTCAATATGAATTTCTCTCTACCTACAGGCCAAGCAATTAGGTGACCAAACCTCTCCTTTAAAGATCTTTCTAGACATTGCCAATAATGCTATCTAATAATATTATTCAAATAATATGAATTATTGATCTGATAATGAGAAATATTGTGCAGTGATAATTATTGAAAAAACAATAATATAAATTTCAACGTAGCAATTATTGAATCAATAAAATAAAATATTGAACAGTAATTACTGTAACAATTATTGAGTAGTGCCTTCTTACGTTAGAATCAATAATTCAAAAAATATCATGCAATATCGTGTGCTTATCGCAACAACGTAGACACTTTACTTTACCCACCGGTATTTCAATGATGTTAATTGTAACGATTACGCCTGATTATTTGTAAAAACTCACTTTTTTGTCATTTTTTCATCAAACAATTATTACATTATGGGACCCATAAATGGTCTGCTTTGGCAGTCGCATACGAATATTCCCAGGCGGAAAGAATATTCCACGACCAAACGAATATTCCCCGACAACAATGAATATTTTATAACAACTTGCGTATTTTGAAAAAAATTTCATATATCACCCTTAACTTTAACTTTTTATCAATTTAACCATTTACTAAATCGTAATTATAAGAAAAATTGAATACTTTTATTTCATAAAATTTGGGGTCTTACAATAACCACTTGTTTACTTTGCAAAATTTTCAATATCACCCATAACTTTAACCTTTTATCAATTTAACCATTTACGAAATAAAATAATAATTATAAGAAAATTGAATACTTTCATTTCATAAAATTTGGGGTCTTACAATCTCCCCTCCTTATGAAATTTTTCCCTCGAAATTTACGTACGTACCTAGTATGCCGAAGAGGTGAGGATACCTTGACTTCATTTCAAATTCTAACTCTTGAGGTATAACCTTTGAGTGTCGAATGTGATCCTTCTTATCAAAGATTTTAACACGTATCTCCTCATACGTTAAATCTTCTGCTATCTCGTCTAGTTCTAATTTAATAACATGGTTCGGGTCATCCACATATTTACGTAACATCGATACGTGAAAAAAGACGTTATGAACACGCAACATACTTGGCGGTAAAATGAGTCTATAGGCCACAGTTCCTGCTCGATCAAGGATTTTAAATGGGCTAATAAAATTGAGGGTTGAGATTTCCTCTCTTCATCAATTCTTGCTTCTAGAATAATGCCCTCTTGAACCTTCTTTTTCACATTCATCAGCTCTGAGTATGTAGCTTGCACGGCTTTAACTTTATCGATTAAAGTCGATTCTACTCGTATATTTGATATCACCACGTGGGTCCTTAGAGTCTTTAACTCTATCTTCATCATTTGTAAGTTATATAAAATGGGTTTTTGTGTTAACAACATCGCACTCGTAAACGCATACGATCTTCTACTCAACGCGTCAGCTACCACATTCGCTCTTCCACGATGATATTGAATGGTATAATCGTAATCTTCAACAGCTCGAGCCAAAGTCTTTGGCGCATAATACGTTCGTTTTGGGTGAAGAAAATATTTGAGGGTTTAAGAAATGGGTTTTGTACTGGGGTCAATACAAAATTCGATTTCACGCTATAGGGGTAGGCTAGGAAGTCTTCAGGAATATGTCAGGAAATTTATTAACAATAGAAATATCATTCAAAACTGTGACTCTCGTCCAAGACTTGGATAACACATGTAATGAATGTTTCTCCTAATAGAGTTTCAACCGATAAGTCAAAGTCTAATTTCTCCGGAGTCAAATTTAAATGTTGAGCGCAAGCAAGAGAGATAAAAAATGGGTAGAACCGGTATCTAATAAGGTATAGACTTCGCAAGAATTTATAATTAACTAACTCGTGCTAAATTCGTTCGGGTTACTCGCTTTTTGAGAAGTCATGAAAATCGCTCTCCCTGAAACCACCGTGTTGGGAGAATGCATATGTTGATTTAATGTTTAAATATAAATGCTTAAGATTATTTGTACAGTCCTTCAAGGTATATATGTACAAGGACTTAGTGATAGATCAAATTTGTTAGGTTGATCTAAGCTCTTAATGTGTATCATTCTGTAAATGAATGTATAGATAGAGAGATCAAAGGTGTTAGGTTGATCTTGAGATGTAATAAATAGGCTTCGAAGAATTTGTAGTGTATCAATCTGATCAAGATTGCAGAAGTCAAGGCAAAAACGTAGAGCTTCGAGGATCGTAGTGTGCCTACCTTAAAGGGCCTCTTCGGAAATCGTAGAGTGGTCCCAACGTTTGCCGAGCCAACTCAGAGATCGTAGTTTGCTCTCGAAAACGTAAAGTTTACAACTCAAGCAAGCGAAGATCGTAGTGTGCAAAGTGAAATCGTAGTGCTCTCTGCTGATATCATCAGACCAAGCACCAAGGCGACAAGTCACCACGATCTGAATTGTAGAGTATCATCTGCCTTGTGTCAGAAGCATCAAGCCTCACATTTTGTGTGAAGACAAACTCCAACAAATGTGGAATGGGTACTAAACATTGTAGTACTCACCAGTCCCAAAGGCATAAAAGATATCCTTAGTATGCAACAAAGAAGCGTATTGAAGAAGCTAAGGAAAGTACCATTGGTAAGGGGAAAAACACCTTTTCAGGTGTTAGGTGAGAAAGCAGTCTGCTGTGTCAGTGGGCCAAAATATAATTCAGAAGATGTACAGAAAAGTCTCCATCAAAGAACAGAAATCTCAAACGCATTTAATGCTTCAACGGATGGATCCAACAGATAGTTTTCAAGATAACATATATGCAAATCAAGAAGATGAGAGAAGTAAGCAAGCATTGAAAAAAATGTACAAGAAATCTCAACGCTCAACTCTACGATCTGAGAAAAAGAAAAGCTTGCTCAGCTACTCAGTTCTTTCGAACAAGTGCTTAAACAGCAACTGAGTAGCACCCATCAAGAACTCAACATCTACCAATCAACTAAAGAAAAAGTTCCAAGTCAGAAAGACTTTAAGAGTTCTAAGTGAACTGTAAAAGAGCCAAGTCTGCTGGACTTGAAGAGTTCAAGAGTGAACTAAGAAGTTCCTAGACTGCTGGTCTAGAAAGAATCTAAGTGATTCAGAAAGTGTAAAAGACATCCTTAGTGGATTTCCTACTCGAGGAGTAGAAGAGTGGACTAGGAGCTTTAAGTGCTCTGAACCACTTAAAATGACTGTGTCTCTTACATTCCTACTATAACTGCTATATCTGCCTCACTCTCATAAACTCACTATCTTAAGGGAGATTAAAACTAATATTAATTCCGCTAAAGTTTTAATCATTATCTACTAACAAGTTAAAACGAAAAGATTTTTAAATATCTATCCAACCCCCCCCCCCTTCTAGATAACTATTGTGCCTCCGGGAACTAACAATTGGTATCAAATCAGGTTCTATTATACAGCCTACAGAGCTTTAGTAGATCCAATGGCACACTTACCAAGTGAATCAAGAACTGGAGGAGGCCGCAAGCCACAAATGTGCAACAAGGATAAATTTGCAAACTGGAAAGTTAGGATGCAAGCGTACATGGACTCAATAGATGAAGATCTATTTGAGACTGTTCAGAATGGGCCCTATGTTCCAACAAAGCTTGCACCAACCACAGACGATCCAAACAGAATACAAATCAAAGTCAAAGAAGAGTGGACTAACAACGAGAAGAGAGCTGTCCAACTCGACAAGAAGGCCAAGAACATTTTGTTTCAATCCTTAGAAGACGATCTGTTCGAAAACGTAGTCAACAGCAAAACAACAAAGGAGGTTTGGGAAACACTACTCATCATACACGAAGGAACGGAAGAAGTAAGAGAAAACAAACAATCTCTCCTAACACAACAATATGAAATGTTCGCACACGTTCAAGGAGAGAACGTCACTGCCACCTACGAGAGATTCAATGTTCTACTTAACTCTCTACGAGCATATGGAAAGATCTACCCAAACAAAGATCTAATCATAAAGTTCATGAGATTCTTACCAAGCAGATGGGATGCCAAAACCACTACTATTAGAGAGTCAAAGAATCTTCATGAGATGACAGTCCAATAACTATATGGCAATCTTCTGACATACGAACTGGAGCTGACTCAACGAGCTGAAACCCTATCAGAAGGAAGAAAGAAGGATATGGATTTTGCTCACAAAGCAACTGAAAGTGAATCCAAGGTCAACACTGAGATTGACTCTGACTATGACGAAGATGATGATGAAGACTTTGTTATGCTGGTAAAAAGACTAAGAAGGTTCATGCGTCAAGGCAAAACCAGCAAGCTAAAGAAGGTCAGCAACTACAACAGCCAGGAGCAAATGAATGTTCTATGCTACAACTGCAAGAAGCCTGGCCACTTCATTGCCAACTACAACAAACCTCTCAGAGAAGAACTAAAGAAGAAATCACATGCAAAGAACGAATACAAAGGCAATAAAAGGTCTCAGAAGAGAGACAAAGGCCTGCTAACTGGAGGATCGTGGAGTGATTCAGACAATGACTCCAATCCCGAATCTGGAGATGATGAAGAACCACAAATGGCTAATATATGCCTAATGGCCAAACATGCAAAGGACAAACTAAACTCCAACATACATGATGTAAGTCTCGATGAGGTATTTGACTTCAACTCTCCTGATGTAAACATTAATGATTTGAGAACTGCACTGCATGGCATAACAACTAATCTACATCAATACATGAAGTGGTTCAGAGTTCTGTCTAAGGATCATTCAGTTCTTCAAGAGGAGAAAAAGAAAGTTCAAGAAGAGCTAGAAACATCTCTTCTAAGTACTAACCTTCTCTCCAAACTTGAGGCTGAGAATGAGATCTTAAAACAAACTAATGAGCTCAATGCACAAAGAGAGTCCAATCTAACCTCTAAAATGGAGGAACTAGAAAAGACTATCTCTACATGGAACAAATCATCATCATCCATGGACTCCCTGCTCTCTAGTCAGAGAAGTACATTTGACAGAACAGGCTTAGGCTTTGGGGAATCCACCTCAGAGTCATGTGTGGAAAAGACAAAGGAAACTAGCACTAGTAATGCCTCAAGTTTTAGTAGAAGCATTACCTTTGTGAAATCCTCACAGAAGGAAGAACCAGTCCAACTTTATTCTACTGTTTCCATCCATACTCCAAGGAGTAAGGATCTCATACTGGCCTGGGCTTCAGAAAAGAGAAGAGTAACCTATCCTCTACTCACCAACCTCTAAGGATCGTAGAGTTAAATAAAACCAACTCTACAAACCAACTGGGAAGGTACAACAGAGGTAAGATACACTTCTCACATTTCATGAGACCCAAGGACATGTGGAAGAAGGAAAATCAGTTTAACAGAAGAATGACTAAAGAACCACAAAAGTCCAAATGGAGGATGATTTCTCACACACACACAAGCATGCATCATACCAAGTGTTTTGTGTGCAATAGAGTTGGTCACAAGGCTACAAGATGCTATTATAATTCCATGCATGTGAGACACAAGATCAAATAGATTTGGGTCCCCAAGGGCACTAACAAAGTAGGACCCATGCAAATATGGGTACCAAAATGAAGGTTCAATGTTATGACAGGAAAAGAGCTCCACGATCACAACCTGGTATCTGGACAGTGGATGCTCAAGACACATGACCGGGAACAAAGCCCTTCCGCCTAACTACATAGAGAAGGAGGGTCCTCGGTCATCTTTGGAGACAACGGCTCGAAAAAGACAAGAGGATATGGCTCGATTGGTAATGGTGCAAAGATCTTTCGACAAAGTGGCATATGTGGAAGGTTTCCAACACAACCTTCTAAGCATCAGCCAACTCTGTGACAAGGGTCATCAAGTAACATTCCTCAATAACCAGTGTCAAGTCAGAGATTTGAAGACATCTGCTATAAAGCTAACCAGGATAAGAGAAGGAAATGTCTACACAGTGAATCTTGGTCAACTAAGCTCAGACGAGACAATATGCTCTTTGGCTAAAGCATCTGAAGAAATGAGTTGGCTATGGCATAGACGGTTGTCCCACTTAAACTTCAAAACCATGTCCAAACTGACATCAAAAGATCTCGTTGCAGGCCTACCCAAGCTCAACTTCGTCAAAGAAAGGCCATGCAATGCCTGTCAGCTTGGAAAGCAAACCAGAAGCTCATTCAAGAGCAAAACTGCCAACTCAATCGACAAGCCCTTGCAGTTGCTTCACATTGATCTATTTGGGCCAATTCCAACAACAAGTCTTGGAGGGAAAAGGTACTCACTAGTCATAGTCGATTTATACACAGATTCACATGGGTATTCTTTTTAACCTCAAAGGATGAAACAAGCTCCCAACTGATCAAGATGTTCAGGTTGGTAATGAATGATAAAGGAGAGAAAATCAAGGCCATAAGGAGTAATCACGTAAGAGAATTTGATTTCTCAGAAATGGACCAATTCTGCACAAACAATGGCATCAGTCATAACTTCTCAGCTCCACGAACTCCTCAACAAAATGGAGTAGCTGACAGAAAGAATAGAACTTTGATAGAGGCTGGAAGAAATCTACTAGCTGCAGCTTCATCTACTGAATACTTCAGGCAGAAGTCACAACAACTTTGCATGTTACATGCAGAATAGATCACTGATACACTCTACGATCAAGAAGACACCCTACGAACTGTGGAAAGGGAGAAAGCCAAGTGTCAGCTACTTTCATGTATTCGGCTGTGCATGCTACATTCTCAACAATGGGAAGCAGTACTTGAAAAAGTTTAAACCCAAGTCAGACGAAGGAATCTTTCTTGGATATGCCACAGACAACAAGGCCTATAGAGTGTTCAACAAAAAGACACTGAGTGTTGAAGTCTCGATTCACATCATCTTTGATGAAACAGACTTGGAAAAAATAGTGCTTCAAGACACTACGACCGACAGTTCGGACACTACGAACGAGGCCGTCGAGCTCAACACTACGATCGTAGTGCCAGATATTGAAATCGTTGAGCAAAGAAATGAGATCGTAGAGAGGCCTATGCCAGACAACGAACCTCCACACCAAGAAAAAGAAATAGATTTTGAAGGCCTAAGACAAGAAGGCATAAGGACAGATGTCCCAACAGGAAACCGATGGGCAAGAGATCACACTCAAGATCTAATCATTAAAGATCCGAGTGTAATAGTCAAAACAAGAGCTCCCACCCAGAATGAATGCTTTTACCTAAGCTTCCTGTCATAAATGGAACCAAAGAAGATAGAGGATGCTATGGAAGACTCCAGCTGGATAGAAGCCATACAGGAAGAACTCAACCAATTTGAAAGAAGTAAAGTATGGAGATTGGTACCAAGACCAAAGAGTCATCCTGTCATTGGAACCAAATGGGTCTTCAGAAATAAGATGGATGAAGATGGAGTAATAACCAGGAACAAGGCAAGATTAGTGGCCAAGGGCTACTCTCGTGGGAAGAAAGCGTTGGCTGCGATGAGACATTTGCACCTGTTGCCAGACTAGAAGCCATCAGAATCTTTCTTGTATTTTCTGCTCACATGAAGTTCAAGGTCTTCCCGATGGATGTCAAAAGTGCATTCCTGAATAGAGAACTTCAAGAAGAAGTCTATGTAGAGCAACCTCTAGGTTTCATCAATCCATCTCTTTCTGATTATGTTTATAGATTAGACAAAGCCTTATATGGTCCTAAACAAGCACCTAGAGCATGGTATGAAACACTAACTAACTTTCTTATTGAAAATGGATTCACTAGAGGTAGAGTAGATACCACATTATTCCTTAGAAAGCATAAAGACAAAGTTTGAAAATGGATTCACTACCATATTATTTTTGGTTCTACTGATGAAAAGCTATGTAAGAGATTCTCCAAGCTTATGCAGAGCAAGTTTGAAATGAGCATGATGGGTGAGCTGAACTTCTTCCTTGGACTGCAAGTGAAGCAGACTGATGAAGGAATATTCATAAACCAAGCCAAGTACATCAAAGATTTACTTAAGAAGTATGGCATGGAATCAACCTCTCCCATGAAAACCACAATTGCTCCTGCAACCAAGCTTGACAAAGATAAAAAAGGTAAAAGTATTGATATAACTCAATACAGAGGTATGATAAGCTCTCTTTTATATCTAACTGCCAGTAGACCAAACATAATGTTTGAAACATGCATATGTGCTAGATTTCAGGCTAACCCTAAAGAATCACATTTAACTGCTATAAAGAGGATTTTCAGGTATCTCAAGGGTACACCTCACTTGGGGCTTTGGTATCCCAAGGAGTCCTTATTTGAACTAATAGGATACACGAGATCTTTGATTTTGCAGTACGCAAAATAGATAGAAAGAGTACCTGTGGCACCTGTCAATTTTTAGGAAACAGACTTGTGTCCTGGTTTAGCAAGAAGCAAAACTCAGGATCTACTTCAACTGCAAAGTCGAATACATTCTTCTTTGGCAAATTCTTGTCTTTCGAGATCCTATGGATGAAAAATCAGCTAGCTGATTATGGGTTTGATTTCAAATCCATTCCCATTCACTGTGATAACACAAGTGCCATAAGAATAACTCATAATCTTGTTATGCATTCTAGGACTAATCATATAGAAATAAGGTATCACTTCCTTAAGGATCATGTGCAAAATGGAACTATATCCTTACAATATATCCCTACTAAAAATTAACTTATTGATGTCTTTACAAAACCTCTAGATAAATCTAGGTTTAACAAGTTAATTAGTGAGCTAGGAATGCTTAATTTACAACCATGAAATATATGCTCTAGTATGTGCTAACTATACAGATACAAAGGCTATGGTTGAAATCGTAGACATGATTAAGGGAAGTCTACGATCGTAGAGCTGAAGTGACATGAAAGAAAACGATCGTAGCATAGATTCAACAATCGTAGTGCAGACTCAACGATAGCAGAACCCCATAATCAAGAGGAGCATCATGTGATGATAAGTTTCAAAATAAAGCAATCTCTCTGATAAGCGCCTCAGGAACAAACCTAACCCTTGACTCACTCCAAGATGTTGGCCCTTCCTGAGCTACCTTAAAAGAATGCTAAGTCAAAAACTCATCATAAGGATCCGGTCAGACTCGACGATCGTAGCTCAGACACGACGATTGCTGGACAGACTCAACGATCGTAGTTCAGACTCGACGAATGCAAAGCAGACTCAACGATCACAAAAGCTACCTCAACGATCGTAGTCCTCCCTAAGGACAAATTAGCTCTGAAGAGCTAAGGGAAAATCAGTACAATCCTCCTCAGTCAAATTCGTAGAGCAAAGCAGAAGTTGACACCTACCCCACTAACCAAAAATGGAGAGAGGGAAACTACAAGTACAGTTCAAAAACATTTTTTTTTGAAATCAAAAGTTCAAAAGGCCTATCTCTCTTCTCTCTCTCTATAAGTAGAAACCCTAACCCCAAAGGAAGCTTAAGCAACCATACTCCCTTCAACGATAGAAATGGCAGCCTCCAACGTCATCTCCGGCTACAGACTATGCTTCGATGAGTTCAAAACCGCTGAACCCAAATTTTATAAGACACTGTCATTATTGAAGAAAGCGGGTCTCGAAGAAGCTCTGAGTACAGACACATTGATCTACCCCAAAATAGTAAAAGAATTCTACAGGAATGGTGTGTTCGAGAATGACGCCATCACTACGAAAGTAAGGGAAGTGGAAATCAGACTTAAGGCTGAAGACATCAACCTAGCCCTAAGTCTAAAATCTGAAGGGTATTCGTTCATAGATGGCATAGACTTCCACGAGGGACTTAAAAGAATGCATCACAAGAAATCCCCCTTTGTAAAAGGATATAAGAAGAAGGAGTTTCCTCAGAGGTATGAATTTTTAGCTGATATTGTTGGAAAATGTATATGTTGCAAGAGTTCTGGTCATGATTCTGTGAATGAAGTACAACTCAAGCTTATGATTGCTATATGTTATGGAATACAACTTAACTATGGAGCTCTATTGCTTGAATGGATTGGAAAGTGGATCACCAACTCAGGGAAGTCAAAGAGCTCTCAAAAGATGCTCTATGGGCGATTTATAAGTATCATTCTACAATCTACTCTGGGTGACAAAATTGGGGACGAAGAAGGAGAACCTATCAATCCAAACAGACGAATGACCCAGCAACTATTCATGAACTGGAAAAGAAATCCAGCAAAAAATGTGCGTATGATGTCTGAATCCAGTGGAAGAACTGGTGATCTAAAGAAATCAGGCATTCCAGGAAATATGTCTGTTGTCAAGGAGACTGAAGAAGAAGAAGAAACAAACAAGGGAGAACCCTCTGCCCTTATCAGAAAAAGCAAGGGCAAGAGGAAGCTTAATGCTAGGATGGAAGAAGAACCCCAAGGATCCATAACTGATAAACCAGTAGAGTCCTCTAACATTGAGACTCTAAGGATCCTGAGAAAGAAGTAACAGCAGGCTGAGGCAGAAGAAGATAGAGCTACCATATCTCAGCTGATGAAGAAGAATAAGATCAGCCACAAATCCAAAAGGCCATCCATCTCTTCAATCGTAGAGTCTCTACTGATCGTAGAGACCAGACCAAACACATTAAGCAAGAAGAAGTATGCATCAAACATTTGGGCGATCAACGGGACAAAAGTGAAGTTCAAGAAAGTCCGAGGGCGTGGCTCGATTCCTAGAATACCAAGAAGAAAGCAGTCAAGAAATATCTTCGTGTCAATGAAGAAATACTAAAAAGGGAAGACAAAGAATTGGCGGATGCAAAGGAACCAGCCAAAGAAAGCCAAAGAGACAAAGCTCAAGCTGAGGAGGAGACACCTGAAATTCTTATAATAGAGAATACATCAGCTGAGGGGGAGATGCCTGAAGCTCTCATTCTAGAAAATGCTCCAGATGAGGGGGAGCTCTTAAACTTACAAGAAGATGATCAAGATGAGGGGGGGCCTCATGATATCCCCTTGACAGAAGAAGCTGCTCCTACAGAAAATGAGGGAGAACCAGAGCAAGAACAAAATGAAGTCATTGAGATATTGGAATCCCCAAAAGAAGATAGTGAAGAAAAGGGAGAAGAAGAAGATGATGATCTTGAGATCACAGGTGTGGGCAATGATGGGTATAGAAGTTATCTCTACAATCAGATGTTCTCTTACCTACCCATGATGCCATATCATCAAGCCCAAATCCTAAACTCATGGAACCACATGTTTTGGATCTTCAAAGAATATCCAGCCATCACTGTGCTAGCTCATGGATTTCCAGGCACCTTCAAATTTGCCAAGAAGCTCATCACAAATGAACCCTCCTCAAGAATGGTGCATGAGGTATTAACTATCCCAATCCTTTTCAGAGTAAACCATTATCCACTATCTTTTTCCAGCAAATTTTATGAATTTCCAAGCTGGTTGGAAGTGGTTCTAAATCCACCAAGTTAACTTCCAGTTACAGAATCCCAAAATTCTGTAATTGATGAACCAGATAGTCCAAACTTCATATTGATTCCAACTCCCATCATCTCTACGACCACTGACTCTAGCCTCATCGTAGAGTCCCAAGGAGAAATCGTAGAGCCACCTATTCCAGACACCCAAACACAGGCCCCTCCATCAGATATTTCTTCTTCATCCTCAAATGAATACTTCAACCTTGATCTTGCCCTCTACTCACTACAAGATCAATACCAGAGACAACCCCATTCCTCAAAAATTCCCCAACAGAATGAAATTCTTTTAGAGTTATCCACAAAAGCTGACTTGTCAGAAATGTCTAAGAAAGTGATCAAGGAACTCGATGAGAGTCTTGAAGAACACACTGACCTCATTCAGCTGAGATTAACAATAATGATCAATGCTGCCAATAAACTCCCACAACCCCTAAGCTCTACGCTCTTTAAGACACTTAAAGAGTTCGTCAAACACATGATTCAAAGCATAAAGGACCGGGATGACATTCACTTTTTAGCAGCCAAGAAACACAGAGAAGTTGTCCTTACCCTACATACAACTCAAGAAAATCATAATAAAAACATGTTGGAAAGCTTCCTCAATCTACAAACTGCCGTAAAAGAATTCCAAAAATTCTACGTCAGCAGTGGCCAGTAATTTGACAACATTTTATTCGTTCTACAATAAAGGGAAGCTCGGTCTGAAGCTCTAATCGAAGAAAATCGAGAGGACATTGCTTAGACCAAAGGTCATCTCAACGAGCTTGTCCAAGGACTGAATCGCCTCTCAGCAGACATTCGAACCCTTGATGATGACATAAAGGGAGAGAATAAAGGAAAAGGAGAAGGAGGCAGAGGAGGTCAAGGAGGCCAGGGAGGCAGAGGATGTCAAGGAGGCCAGGGCAGAGGCAGAGGCAGAGGAAGGAGTCCTCCTGCAAGACAATTCCACCAACAGACTCCACGATCAAGCAATCAGACTCAACAATCTGATCAGCAAGAAGTCTTAATGGCTCAGCCAATAAGGAGTCGAGGGACGACTACCGACTCACAAAATGTGACCACTCACAGCCTAAGAATGCCAATTGGAGATCCTGCATTCATGAATAGGCATGATCACAACCCAAGGATAAGCCCAAGTGAAATTTGGAAGAGATAGCGTAAGGGATGAAGCAAAGGAGAAAAGAAGGGCTAAGGAGTATGCCAATCCTCCATGCAAAAGACCAAAGAAATAGAGATAAATGAAAGTTTAAATTCCTATTGATGTAAAGCTAAACTGTAGTACTCTTCAACCATCAATAAATTCATGCTTATTCTTTAAAAATTTCAGCTGCTCGTTGAAATACTAAGTCATATTTACTTTCCTGCAAATGCATCTAGAAACTAATAATCATGACAACAAATCTCATTGGTTATGTCAACATCAAATAGGGGGAGATTGTTGGGAGAGTGCATATGTTGATTTGATGTTTAAATATAAATGCTCATAATTATTTGTAAAGTCCTTCAAGGTATATATGTACAAGGACTTAGTGATAGATCAAATTTGTTAGGTTGATCTAAGCTCTTAATGTGTATCATTCTGTAAATGAATGTATAGATAGAGAAATCAAAGCTGTTAGGTTGATCTTGAGATGTAATGAATAGGCTTCGAAGAATTCATAGTGTATCAATCTGATCAAGATTGCAGAAGTCAAGGCAAAAACGTAGAGCTTCGAGGATCATAGTGTGCCTGCTTTAAAGGGCCTCTTCAAAAATCATAGAATGGTCCCAACGTTTGTTGAGCCAACTCAGAGATCGTAGTTTGCTCTCGAAAATGTAGAGTTTATAACTCAAGCAAGTGAAGATTGTACTGTGCAAAGTGAAATCGTAGTGTTCTCTGCTGATAGCATCAGACCAAGCACCAAGGCGACAAGTCACCACGATCTATCTTCACACCCGGATTAAAACGTCACGAGTACATCATTCATCCAACATACATCATTATATCTTTGAAATATAATGACATACACTCTCAAATCCCGAGTTACGGAAACCTTATAACCTTTTTCATTACAAATATTAATGAATACATTATTCATTTCATCTAAAGAGTGACTTTTATCCGCCACCAAGGATACATAATAGTTCATTAAACTAGTCTACAATTCAATTTCTTATTTTTACATTACAAGTCTTCACTTGATCTTCTCGCTCCTTCACATTACGAATGGACAATTCATGCGGATCCGTCGACTTGATCTTTACGAGATCCTTAAGTTCTTGCTTAACCTTGTTATTTGAAAATTGTTTTTCATTTAAAGCAAGTGTGAGCATTCAATTTCTTGACAAGTCATAGCAGTTGAACAAACAACTTTGAGAATTAAAACATTTCTTTAGAACTTCTATAATAGAACAAAGGTTATAGGCGACTTGAATAATAGGAATAGTCTCGATTCTATCATCTTAAAACATCAGTCATTTTCACTTTGAAATACTTTCATTCTTCTACCTTTTTCATACACATCTATCTGGCTAGAATCATTAGCACAGACTTAACAATAAAGGTTCATGTATAAACAGAACATACTTGTATTAAACAGCTCAATCACAGAACAATGCATATCATAGAAACACGAAGTGTTCAAATTGTGGCTCAAGGCCTCATACGTTCTACCACATTGTACAAATATCGCACATTCGCACATAGACAGAACTTCTCAAGTACAACATCTGAGAAGTTTAAGAAACTAGCATTCATGTAATATGAATGAAGTTAGGAAACTTGCCTTGCTTACGCTTAGCTCTACGACTTATTTGAGCTGCTCATTTCAATTCTATATAACACATAAGGGAAAACATAAACACCAATTAGTCATATATTGAACTTACGCATTGGTTTACTTAACTTTACTTCTTAGGGTTCGCGTTCTTGCAATATAAGTTTACGCGACTAACTTCCTTTACCAGTTTACGGCTTTATGACATACGGAGATGTCTTACTCAAAACGTTCATCATCTTGGATGATTATATTCTTATCTTCTTCTTATAATTTCTCTAAGACTCAGCACACATCGCTTCTCTGTTAGTAGTCCATATGGTACTCTGAGTGGTTTCCCACAAACAACAACAAACAAGTTCATCTCATCTACCTTTGCCATCACAATGAGTTAGATCGGTTGCCAGTTTCGTATATACCTTCGCTCTCTGAAGGAATTGTTTAGCCCAGCTCCCATATGTCAACCATCAAAGTTACGATTGTACCACAACCTAACTTCTCTTAACTTATACGAACTATTAAACTATAATGTTCGATTAAGTCAATTTCTTATTCTTACGACTTTTGGCAACTAATTGTCATACTTGAGATTCATTTCTTATCGACTCACATTGGCTTTCATTAATCTTATTATTTGTTTCATTACGGCTTTCTTGATAATTCATATCTTATTAATACTTTTGTTATCCATTACATGAACCCCATGTTCATTACCCTCGTCATTTCGACCTCTAAGGAATCACAACCATAGCAATCCCTCACGTCCATTCATCGCGACTACGGTCCCCGGATATCGATTCACGTAACCGCGTTTATATTCTTTGTCATTTAATCTTGTTTAATCTATCGTTCAACCTTTAATAAAGGTTTACATCACTTGATTAAGTGTTACATTAGTTGAATATTATATTCTTTATCTTCCCTTACATTTCCCCAAGAAATTTGAGTAGTTAAAAGCTCATCTCTGGCTTTTCCAACAACACTGGCGTTTTTGGCCTTCACTCCTTCTTTATCTCTCTCATGCATGCATGAGTTAGTGATACCGGCCCCGATCCCAGTGTTGCTGCCATGCCACTCTAAAGGCATGGTGGGCATGCTGCAGCAAGCCCTAACCCTAGAAAATTTCTCTAAGTGTTAAATCAATTTTGAGATGCTTACTTCAGCGATCTCATAACTCCTTCGTTATAACTTCGGAGCGAGGTCGTTCCAAAGCCATTCTCTTCCTTATCTTACGTACTTTAATACCCCCTCGAGCGAAATTCATTATAAATGTCATTAACATGCCATTCGATTGGCTTGATCTTCACCCTTTGTTCATTTTTATTTTTTAACGCTCTTCGTTCGTTAAATCAAGTAATTCGGTCATCGAACTTCGGAACTCGTTAGTTCTTGAGTCCACGACTCACGTTTTCTATGTTCTCTTACTTTCTTATGAAACCCTACCCACTCGGGTTCATTTACTAACTTTCTAATTCTCGTTTGTCTTTTATGAAATTTTTGCCATAACCGTTATAGCTAAGTTTTAATCATTCTTCATGAGCGTTTCTCTGAGTTCTAACCAAGCAATACACATCTAACTTATACGCGATGGTTTTAAACTTGTCCATCAACAACAATTATCCTCGATGGTTTTAAATTTGTCCATCAACAACGTTCTTTCGTGTTCTTGGCGTGTTCTTCGTGTTCTTCGTTCGTTCTTCATTTTAATCGATATTTTGGATTATGATTTCACTTTTTATTGGAATTTGATGTTATAGAACATCATTCCTTACTTATTTCACCTACTTATTCATATAATCCACTCGGATCGATTTCTAATTCATTCTGAATCTTATACTTCCTTAAGAAATTTATTTACTAAACTTTAAATTCTTATTTCTTCATTTTCTTATGATTTCAACCATATGAAATCATTCTCATCTTATCTACTTCTTATCTTCATTAAGTTATGTTTTTAAACATAAAAACTTAAAGAAAAATTAAAAGAGATTAGGTTAGGATTCTAGATTCTCCTTTAATCTTCTCTCCGTCGGACAAAGTTTTTGCACATGAGCAAGCTCTTCCTCCTCCTTCTCCTTCTCATCAGACCTCTCTCTCTCTCTCTCTCTCGAGTTGGAGGATTTTCAAAATCCCAAAACAATTGAATTTAGCTTCTATTTATAGAATTTCCAAGCTAGAGGGTATTTTAGTCATTTAAGCCTTTGACCTCCTCCTTACTATTCACACCTCCTTACTATTCCCACCTCCTTACTACACCTCCTTACTATTCACGTAGCTTCCCTTGGAAGCTTTTGTGCTTCAAATCTTTCGGTTTTCGTCAAGCGGTTCAAAAGCTGCGATTCCGGAATCAAATATTTTTGGATATTTCGTCTTTCTTTCTGAAGCCAATTTTTTACGTATTCTTGGATCTTGAAAAATTGAAAAAAACACTTTTCGACGTTGGCGTTTTCCTTCACGTTTTACCTAACGTAGCTAAGCGAGTGAAAAGTACATAGCGATACTTTTTTCGTTATTTTTATTTTCGTCAGGATTTTTGCGCTTTTGAGAAAAACTTTTATACGACTTACTTAACTTTTCACAACATATTATCGTCAAATCTTTTCGACGGAATGTCATTTCGACATACCAAACTCTCGGAGCGGCCTAGGTTATTCAAACCCTAACCCTTAGGGTTTCGTCGAATTGAATAAGTGCCTATTTTCGTCTTTTTCCCAAAAATATTTTGTTCAGGAAATTTTTTTATTTTTGTCTTGAAAATTCTTATTCGTTCGGTCTAGCTCGTGGCGAGAATCCTCCCAATTTATAATTATCCTAGGTTATAGAGCGATTAACAAACACATAGCACATAATAGTATTAATAAAATTCATTTTATTAATAACTAATTCTTTAAACTTAAATTACGGACAACCGAATTTTAGGGTTGTCACACTCTTCCCCCTTATAAAAATTCCGTCCTCGGAATTTCTTAAAAACCACACCCTTACACGGGTCATCACATTCACCCCTTCTTCACGAATTTTGTCCTCAAAATTTTAGCCTACCTTTCTTCTCAACTTCACTTCAGCGGAGTTCTTATCTTTCCTCATTCCTAACCCCCATAACCTATCAAGAATCATGAAGTAGAAGGAATAACGAGGAATATAAAATTTCCTTTGAAAAGCGTTTCATACTTTTCTTTGAGGGGTCAAATTGACCATGAACTCTTACTAGGTTATTGACATTTTTAGTAAGCCCTTTCTTAGCTGATTGGGTTTACAATCACAAAAGAAAGTAACTACCTCTTCCATGTATTCTCCTCGGACTTAATCAAAACAATTTGGTTTGGCACCACTTCTTTAAAAAAGCTCGATTTTTCTTATAAGCATGACATACCATTTGTCTAAGCGAATCAAGTAGCTTAGACCATACCAATAAATTGGATATCAACGTGAAACATTAAATCTAGTCAACTCAATTGACATCGACTACTTACGTAAATTCTTTTCGCAATACATCAAAAGCGTTTTATGGCGTCATGCGTCAGTACTTTTCACGATACGTTGAGGACTTCATCGGTTTGTGACTTCGTCATTATACATCATACCATAGCGGGTTGTTGATCCTAAGATCACATCAACACCGAGTTCAATTGCATTAATAACTCCATCTTTTTTTACCACCCTTGCATCGAATGCGCGGATGATATAAAATTCATTTTGAATATTTTAAATCAATTTACATCTAGCAAGAAGCAATTAGCATATGAACATACCAAGAATAGCTCTTTTAAAAATTCTATTGATTCAAAAGTTGAACCAATTCTTTCCTTTTCAAAATGTACATATATAAATACGAGTTCAATAAAGTTGAAATCTAGCATAGCTAGATGACTTGGAATATCTATTTCTCCATCTTCCTTCATTTGTCTTCTGCGACAATACTTAATCTTCTCTAGCACCTTCAATACTAAGCCTCTTTGAAAACAACTCATTTTCGGTCTAAACATTCCTATATCTTAATACGGTCCATCAACTTACCACACATTATGAGTTCGGGAACTTTCCACAATAATATGAGTTTAAGAACTATCGAGAGACGGACCATAGGCGTCCATTATTTGAGGCGTTTGAAAACATACCACATTATTATGAGTCATGAACTTACCATAAGTATGGGTTTCAAGAACTTGCACCTACCTTATCGTTCTCTACCTATCAAGTATATACATGAGAAAAGATTCAACTTCCCATCATATACATCTTGATAGCGCGACCAATCCCAATGATTATCACTGTAATAAGCTAAGCTGTTGTTACACCAAGCACAAACCTCTGCCCATAACAAAGGTTCAAACAACTCAGCAATTCACATGAGTCCTCAATTGAAATTTTACAACTTCTAAATCTCTCTCTACTTAATACGAATTTTCTTTAATTCATATACTATCCTTCATACTCAATCTAAGTTCTTTTTCCCGTACTACTTCATAGTACCTTTCATTCATAGCATTAGCTATAAATCATTCATCGTTTAACAACTAATACATTACTACGAGTCACTATGATCACGTGGTGATCTTCTTATCCTTCTCTCTACGATTATAGTCTTAGGTACTCCTACCTAAGGTTTATAACCTATCACTTCGATACCAACAACATAGCGCCCCGAAATCCGGTCTATCTTCACACACCGGATTTCCGTGCGTCACGAGTACATCATTCATCAACATACATCATTATATCTTTGAAATATAACGACATACACTCTCAAATCCCGGGTTACGGAAACCTTATAACCTTTTTCATTACAAATAATAATAAATACATTATTCATTTCATCTTACTGAGTGACTTTTATCCGCCACCAAGGATACATAATAGTTCATTAAACTAGTCTATAATTCAATTTCATCTTTTTACATTACAAGTCTTCACTTGATCTTCTCGCTCCTTCACATTACGAATGGTACTTCATACGGATCTCGTCGACTTGATCTTTACGAGATCCTTAAGTTCTTCTAACCTTGTTATTTAAAATTGTTTTTTCATTTAAAGCAAGTGTGAGCATTCAATTGCCCAGCAAGTCATAACAGTTGAACAAACAACTTCAGAATTAAAACATTTCTTTAGAACTTCTATAACAGAACAAAGGTTATGAAGCGGCTTGAATAATAGGAATAGTCTCGATTCTATCATCTTAAAACATCAATCATTTTCACTTTGAAATACTTTCATTCTTCTACCTTTTTCATACACATCCTATCTGGCTAGAATCATTAGCACAGACTTAACAATAACGGTTCATGTATAAACAGAACATACTTGTATTGAACAGCTCAATCACAGAACAATGCATATCATAGAAACACTGAAGTGTTCAAATTGTGGCTCAAGGCCTCATACGTTCTACCACATTGTACAAATATCGCACATTCGCACATAGACAGAACTTCTCAAGTACAACATCTGAGAAGTTTAAGAAACTAGCATTCATGTAATATGAATGAAGTTAGGAAACTTGCCTTACGCTCAGCTACAGCTTACGCTGAACTGCTCATTTCAATTCCTATATAACACATAAGGAGAAAACATAAACACCAATTAGTCATATATTGAACTTACGCATTGGTTTACTTAACTTTACTTCTTAGGGTTCGCGTTCTTGCAATATAAGTTTCTGTGACTAACTTCCTTTACCGGTTTCTGGCTTTATGACATCGGAGATGTCTTACTCAACGTTCATCATCTTGGATGATTTATATTCTTATCTTCTTCTTATAATTTCTCTAGGACTCAGCACACATCGCTTCTCTGCTAGTAGTCCATATGGTACTCTGAGTGGTTTCCCACAAACAACCAACAAACAAGTTTCGTCTCATCTACACTGCCATCACAGTGAGTTAGATCGGTTGCCAGTTTTCGTATATACCTTCGCTCTCTGAAGGAATTGTTTAGCTTGGCTCCCATATGTCAACCATCAAAGTTACAATTGTACCACAACCTAACTTCTCTTAACTTATACGAACTATTAAACTATAATGTTCGATTAAGTCAATTTCTTATTCCTTACAGCTTTTTGGCAACTAATTGTCATACTTCAGGATTCATTCCTTATCGACTCACATTCGACTTTTATTAATCTTATTACTGTTCGTTACGGCTTTCTTAATAATTCATATCTTATTAATACTTTCGTTATCCATTACATGAACCCCATGTTCATTACCCTCGTCGCTCAACCTCTAAGGAATCACAACCATAGCAATCCCTCACGTTCGTTCATCGCGACTACGGTCCCCGGATATCGGTTACGTAACCCGCGTTTATATTCTTTGTCATTTAATCTTGTTTAATCTATACGTTCAACCTTTAATAAAGGTTTACATCACTTGATTAAGTGTTACATTAGTTGAATATTATATTCTTTATCTTCCCTTACATTTCCCCCAAGAGCTGAGCAGTTAAAAGCTCATTCTGGCTTTTTCCAACAACTTGGTTGCTTTTGGGCCACTCCCTTCTTTATCTCTCATCATGCATGCATGAGTTGGCGTTTATGATACCCCGCGGCCCGAAGTTTATGGCACTTTGCGTGCCTCTCTGAAAAGCATGGTGGCTGCCTTTTGCGTGGCAAGCCCTAACCCTAGAAAATTTCTCTAAGTGTTAAATCAATTTTGAGATGCTTACTTCCCGATCTCATAACTCCTTCGTTATAACTTCGGAGCGAGGTCGTTCCAAAGCCATTCTCTTCCTTATCTTACGTACTTTAATACCCTTGAGCAAAAATTCATTATAAATCGTTAACGTGCCATTCGATTGGCTTGATCTTCACCCTTTGTTCATTTTACATTTTTAACGCTCTTCGTTCGTTAAATAAAGTAATTCGGTCATCCGAACTTCGGAACTCGTTAGTTCTTGAGTCCACGACTCACGTTTTCTATGTTCTCTTACTTTCTTTATGAAACCCTACCCACTCGGGTTCATTTACTAACTTTCTAATTCTCGTTTGTCTTTTATGAAATTTTTGCCATAACCCGTTATAGCTAAGTTTTAATCAGTTCTTCATGAGCGTTTCTACCGATTCTAACCAAGCAATACACATCTAACTTATATGCGATGGTTTTAAACTTGTCCATCAACAACAATTATCCTACGATGGTTTTAAATTTGTCCATCAACAACGTTCTTCGTGTTCTTCGCGTGTTCTTCGTGTTCTTCGTTCGTTCTTCATTTTAATCGATATTTTGGATTATGATTTCACTTTTTATTGGAATTTGATGTTATAGAACATCATTCCTTACTTATTTCACCTACTTATTCATATAATCCACTCGGATAGATTTCTAATTCATTCTGAATCTTATACTTCCTTAAGAAATTTATTTACTAAACTTTAAATTCTTATTTCTTCATTTTCTTATGATTTCAACCATATGAAATCATCTCTCACCTTATCTACTTCTTATCTTCATTAAGTTATGTTTTTAAACATAAAACTTAAAGAAAATTTATAAGAGATTAGGTTTGGATTCAGTTCTCCTTTAATCTTCTCCCGTCGGACAAAGTTTGCACATGAGCAAGCTCTTCCTCCTCCTTCTCCTTCCCATCAGATCTCTCTCTCTCTCTCTCTCTCTCATGTTGTAGGATTTTCAAAATCCCAAAATAATTGAATTTAGCTTCTATTTATAGAATTTCCAAGCTAGGGGTATTTTAGTCATTTTTGCCCCCAACCTCCTTACTATTCACACCTCCTTATTCCACCACCTCCTTTACACCTCCTTACTATTCACGTAGCTTCCTTGGAAGCTTACGTGCTTAATCTTCAAATCTTCGGTTTTCGTCAAGCGGTTTAAAAAGCTGCGATTCTCGGAATCAAATATTTTTGGATATTTCGTCTTTCTTTTCTGAAGCCAATTTTTACGTATTCTTGGATCTTGAAAAATTGAAAAACACTTTTCGGCGTTGAGCGTTTTTCCTTCACGTTTTACCCTAACGTAGCTAAGCGAGTGAAAAGTACATAGCGATACTTTTTCGTCATTTTTATTTTGTCCGATTTACTTGCATTTTTAGAGAAAAACTTTTATCGACTTACTTAACTTTTCACAACATATTATCGTCAAATCTTTTCGATGGAATGTCATTTCGACATCCAGAACTCTCGGAATGGCCTAGGTTATTCAAACCCTAACCCTTAGGGTTTTAAATAGTGTCGATTTTGCGTCTTTTTGAATAGTGCCTATTTTCGTCTTTTTCCATAGAAAAATATTTTGTTATAGAATGATTAAAATTTTTTTATTTTTGTCTTGAAAATTCTTATTCGATTCGGTCTAGCTCAGTGTAGCAGAATCCTCCCAATTTATAATTATCCTAGGTTATAGAGCGATTAACAAACACATAATGCACATAATAGTATTAATAAAATTCATTTTATTAATAACTAATTCTTTAAACTTAAATTACGAAAGTTCCAAGTCGGAAGGACTTGAAGAGTTCTAAGTGAATCAGAAAAGAGCCAAGTCTGCTGGACTTGAAGAGTTCAAGAGTGAACTAAGAAATTCCTAGACTGCTGGTCTAGAAGGAATCTAAGTGATTCAAAAAGTGTTAAAGACATCCTTAGTGGATTTCCTACTCGAGGAGTAGAAGAGTGGACTAGGAGCTTTAGGTGCTCTGAATCACTTAAAACGACTGTGTCTCTTACATTCTTGCTATAATTGGTATATCTGCTATAACTGCTATATATGCCTCACTCTCATAAACTCACTATCTTAAGGGAGATTAAAACTAATATTAATTCCGCTAAAGTTTTAATCATTATCTACTAACAAGTTAAAACGAAAAAAATTTAAAATATATATTCAACCCCCCCCCCCCCTTCTAGATAACTATTGTGCCTCCGGGAACTAACACACCGACTTTGTTTTGTCCGTATCTGCCTTTGGTGCCACCGTCCCAGCTAGACTCGACTTTGGTGCACGACAAAATTGGGCTAGGTGACCTTCTTTTCCACAATTGTAACATGCTTTGGACTGCATCGTGCATCTTGGACTGATATGTCCCTCCCCTCCGCATTTGAAGCATACAATTGGTGGTCGTTCTCCTTCCTTGAAAATGGGTGTTGGTGCTGCTATCTTTCCATCGTTGTTGAACATTCTCTTCTTAAAATTTTCACTCCTATTATCTTGGCCATGATTACCACCGAAGTGGTTACCATTCTTGGCATGATAATTTCCCCCACTATGGTTATCATTGTTCTGATAGTCGTTGCCACCGGTACAATTATTATCGTGTTATTGCTCGTTATCCTTTGGTTGGGTTGGCTCATTATCGCGCTCCAATAACTGAGCCTTATTCACTACATCTGAATACAAACACAATTTGTGAGAAATGAGGTATTGGCGTATTTTGAGTTTCAAACCTCTTAGAAACATTCGCGTCATTCGCTCCTCATTATCGACCAAATAGGAAGCAAACCGGGATAACTCCGCAAATTTAGCCTCGTATTGCGACACGGTCATATTTTTTTGATCCAACTTGATAAACTCCACCTCCTTCATGTGACTTAATAGTATAATCATGTGAAAAAAACTAATTAGAGTATAGTACCTTCAAATATACCTCCATTTTTAATTTAGTCATGCCAGTATTATCAATCTTGAACCACCTCCCCTAATAGTACATGAATTTGAATCAATAGTACACACATGTGAACAAATAGTTATAAGCATGTGAAATAATAGCAATTAATTGCTCATTTATCCGATTAATTACCCGATTGGTCAATATAACCTCCAGACATCAATTATTATCGAAATAAATGTCGATTTCCACTAACACTAATAATCCCAACACAATGGAACTATCAATTTCATCTTTAATCAACACAACTTATTCATCATTAATATTATAACTCACAATATTTAACAACCAGGTCGTTCCCAGGAAAGAGGGGGCTTTCCGATAAGGATTTCTCCTTATTAGCGCGCAATTAGGTGACCAAACCTCTCCTTGATAGAACTTCTAGATATTGTCAATATTGTAAATAATAATATGAATAACTTTGTCGTCTCAATTATTGATTTAATAATATATAAAATATTATGCAGATGATACTGTGACAATAATTGAATCAATAATATGAGAGATATGATGCAACAACCATCGTAGCAATAATTGAGTATAACTAAGTGACTTTCTCGTAAGCATCAATAATCAAACCGTGTGTTACTATGCAACCACGCGTAGACATCGTATTTTTTACTACCGGGTAGTTCAACAGCTTTTAACGGTAACACTTTCATCGTTATTTTTATAAAAGATAATTTTGTCGCTTTTTTAACTACGCATAATACTTCCATTATGGGGTCCACTAATGATTGTGTCGCCGCATTTGATATTCCCCGACAAAAAGAATATTCTCCGACCAAATGAATATTTTATAACAACTTACATACTTTGCAAAAATTTATAAATATTACCCACAACTATAACATTATATCAAATCCACACCATAATATGCAAAAAAATACTTTGAGAAATTTAAATCTTTATTCATAAAATTTGGGATCTCACAATCTCCCCTCCTTATGAAATTTCGCCCTCAAAATTTACGTACATACCTGGTATACCGAAGAGGTGAGGATACCTTCACTTCATTTCAAATTCCAACTCTTGAGGTGTAACCTTTGAGTGTAGAATATGATCCTTCTTATCCAAGATTTTAACACGTATCTCCTCATACGTTAAATCTTCTGATATCTCGTCTAGTTCTAATTCAATAATGTGGTTCGGGTCGTCCACATATTTACGTAACATCGATACGTGAAAAATGTTATGAACGCGTGACATACTTAGCGGTAAAACGAGTCTATAGGTCACAGTTCCTACTCAATCAAGGATTTCAAATGGGCCAATAAAATTGAGGGTTGAGATTTCCTCTCTTCATCGATTCTTGCTTCTAGAATAATGCCCTCTTGAACCTTCTTCTTCACATTCATCGCCTCCGAGTATGTAGTTTAGACACGGCTTTAACTTTATCGATTAAAGTCGATTCTACTCGTATATTTGATATCACCACGTGGGTCCTTAGAGTCTTTAACTCTATCTTCATCATTTGTAAGTTATACGAAATGAGTTTTTGTGTTAACAACATCGCACTCGTAAACGCATACGATCTTCTACTCAACGCGTTAGCTACCACGTTCATTTTTCCACAATGATATTGAATGGTATGGTCGTAATTTTCAACAGCTCGAGCCAACGTCTTTGGCGCATAATACATTCATTTTGGTTGAAGAAATATTTAAGGGTTTTAGAAATGGGTTTTGTACTGGGGTCAATACAAAATTTGATTTCACGCTTTAGGGGTAGGCTAGGAAGTTTTCAAGAATACGTCAGGAAATTTATTAACAATAGAAATATCATTCAAAATTTTGACTCTCATCCAAGACTTGGATAACACGTCACATTGATACCAATCAATTTGCCATCGTTATTCACGACGTCCCCTACGGATATTCTAACTTCGGTGTACTCCAAGACTTGGAAGTCACCAGCGAAAGGCTCAGGGCTCTTTACTTATGGCTTAATATAACAGTGATTGACTTTAGTGGTTTGGTTGTTTAAATTCGTATAACAGGTTGGTTAAGAATATGAAAGCTAACAACCTTACGAAAAGCATGATGAGTAATTAACTAATCGATTCCTAAAATCACATCAAGGGCAAGTATTTTCACATAAATAAGTTCGACAGGTAACGTGAAAGTGTCGATTTGAATCAACATGATTTATAAACAGTGGAGTTAACGAAGGTTTCTACTAACGAAGTTTCAACCAACAAGTCAAAGTCTAACTTCTCTGGGGTCAAATTTAAATGCTAAGCGCAAGCAAGAGAGATAAAATAATGGGTAGAACCGGTATCTAATAAGGTATAGACTTCGCAAGAATTTATAATTAACTAACCCGTGCTAACTTCGTTCAGGTTACTCGCTTGTTGGGAAGTTATGACAACCGCTCTCCTTTGAACTACCCTGCTTTGACTTGTCTGGGGCAGCATTTTGTGTCATCATTACCGTTGAAATTAACTTTTCTATAGGGCACATTCCACCCTCAACTGCTTCATCGTACTCATGTTTCATGATCTGAATCATTAATCTTTGATCCATATCACATTGGGGTTGACCACAATGTACAGGGTAATTCATAACTCGATGTTGGGTTCTCTCAATTGCTGTCCAAAAAGAGAAATACATATCATCTATTTTAGCCTTCTTAGATCGGACATCTCTTTCCACAATATCAACGCTGGCCATGCGGCTTTTACCCATGCATCACTCATTCTCACTGCTCGCTTGTTTCTTCTTTCATTTCAGATTCCATCTTATCATCTTATACTCTCAAAGAAAAGCTTGCTTGTTCAAGCATCACATATCGGGTAACACAAGCTTGAATTGTTGCATCCTTTTTTTTTCATCGACCGCTCATTGCTCTTTCACCGCTTCTTCTAACTCATGAATACGATTTTGCAATTCTAAATTTCGATCATAAAATTCTTCTAATAAATTCTCCTCAGTTCCTCTTCTTCCTCTTCCTCACCCTCACCGCAACCTCTGCGACTATCTCTAAAAGTAACTATCAATTCTTCACTCACCACATGGATGTCTCTAATTCCTTCTTCGCCTGACATCACATTATCCTGGTTGTTGATTAGATGTGTCTCCACGAGTTCATTCACTCCATTGTTAACGTTCTCAGCTGCCATTCTTAAATACTGCCATAAAACAATGGTTAATTAATATATCACATATTATCCTTATACTCTGTCCGACCAATTAAATACCAAATAAACTTAGGTAGGTCATACTAACAAAAGGAATTCCCCGTCTCTCCCCTCCTAGTTCTTGTCTCACATCTCACCAGGATCATATCCTAAGCTTTGATATTAATCATGACGCCCCCAAAATAGGTATACATCACCCATCTTGAGTCGCCAAATATATGGTACAAAATTCAAATACAACTTAATTATACAAAAATGTATAAAATACGATAAAACATAATCTAAGAGTTTTAATAAGAATATTGTCATCTAGACAATATCCACACTCAATGGAGTCCTAATTACATTTATTATCACACTATTTAATGTAATAGTGAGGACTACTAATGCTATCATCTCGGACCATCACTCCGCTCCCCCAACTAGTCCCCGCCACGTTCTCATTTCTCAAGAGAACAATGAAAGAAAGGTGAGCTCAACTAGCCCCAAGAAGAAATATTATGACTAAGATAATGCAGAATAAATTATCATTAGCCTTCAACAAATGTTAAACCGATAAAATATAATAAACATCAAGTTTAATCTACAATGTGAACAAGTAATCCATTAGAAGAGTCAAGTACAAAATAAAATCTACTATCTTCTATGATTTAAAAGGTTTTTCCTCACTTTTATCATCGAAACTTAGTAATAAATAAACCACATCATCCCCTTACACTACTGACCAAGGATATTCATTAGTATCACGACCACAAATTATCCATGCACTACGGGCCAAGGATATTCGTATTCATCAATGGTCATGATCATGCCAACAATCATCCATCAATGCACTACTACCAATGAGGACTTTTACCACATCATTTGTAACATTACTGGCCATGATTATACCGAATAATCCTCGGTCATAATCATACTAAGTTCATTCAATGCACTATGTGCCACGAGATGACTTTCAACATATTATAAACATGAGGATGATGACAATGATATAAGAATTCAATAAAACAAGTTCAAGGATAGATTTGTAAAGATTTATAATTTAATTTATCCAGAAATCAATAACGTCCAAATTGTCAACATGATATTACTTTGTGGAGTAAAATTTAAGAATGCTCAGAAGAATATTTACATGTAAAGATACTGGATGAAGCACAAATATCAAGGATATTCCACTAATTTCATGGAGTATAGAAGCCAAAACTTTAATCAACTGAGTATAATAGAATATATGAAATCGCAAATGGATTTTTTGCCGCCATTCGAGATGATTAATCCAGAATGAACCATTATGCCAGAATCCAATGTAATAATAAAGAATGGAATAATAAATAATGGAACCAGCGCATGCGTGAATCCGCATGCATAGAGTTATTCCAATAGAATAATAAAGAATGGAACTAGTCATGCGTAATCCGCATGCATATGATGTTCCAACAGAATAATAAAGAATGGAACCAGTCATGCGTAATCCACATGCATAAGATGTTCCAATGTAATAATAAAGAATGGAATAACAACAGTAATTCACCAGCATGCGATAGACCACACAGATAAAGTTATTCCAATGTAATAATAAAGAATGGAATAATAGAAGAATTTCACCATGTATGCGGTACTTCGCATAGACAGGTTATTCCAACATAATTATAAAGAATGGAATAACAACCCTTACGAGTATTGAAAGAAAATAACTCTCTTCATGAATACGAAAGAAATAATATCCCTTACCTTAGAAGAAAACTGGATACTGAAATAGTGAGGTAGCAGACTTCTCTTCTTCTTCCTCTCTATAATTTCTCTCTATAATAATTGCATTATAGCTTTTGTGAATTGGTGAGAAATGAAGGAAGAATGAGCTTCTATTTATAGGAAAATATAGTTTCGATAATTACACGTTTTGGGTTTCGAAATATTACAGTATAATACCTTCCTCTTTTTCTTCATTTTTAATTTAGTCCTGCAAGTATTATCAAACTTGCACCACCTCCCCTAATAGTAAATAATGTGATTTAATAGTTCATTCATGTGACTCAATAGTATAATCATGTGAAAAAAACTAATTACAGTATAGTACCTTCAAATATACCTCTATTTTTAATTTAGTCATGCCAGTATTATCAATCTTGCATCACCTCCCCTAATAGTACATGAATGTGAATCAATAGTACACACATGTGAACAAATAGTTATAAGCATGTGAAATAATAGCAATTAATTACTCATTTATCCAATTAATTACCCGATTGGTCAATATAACCTCCAGACATCAATTATTATCGAAATAAATGTTGATTTCCACTAACACTAATAATCCCAACACAATGGAACTATCAATTTCATCTTTAATCAACACAACTTATTCATCATTAATATTATAACTCACAATATTTAACAACCATGTCGTTCCCAAGAAAGAGGGGGCTTTCGATAAGGATTTCTCCTTATTGGTAGCAATTAGTGTGACCAAACCTCTCCTCGATGTAACTTCTAGACATTGTCAATATTGTAAATAATAATATGAATAACTTTGTCATCTCAATTATTGATTTAATAATATATAAAATATTATGCAGATGATACTGTGACAATAATTGAATCAATAATGTGAGAGATATGATACAACAATTACTGTAGCAATAATTGAGTATAACTAAGTGACTTCTCACGTAAGCATCAATAATCAATATCGTGTACTACTATGCAACCACACGACATCGCACTTTTACTACCGGTAGTTCAACAATGCTTTTAACGGTAACACTTTCGCCATTATTTTTATAAAAAGATAATTTTGTCGTTTTTTAACTACGACAATACTTCCGTTGTGGGGTCCACCATTGATTGTGTCGTCGTACGGATATTCCCCGACAAAAAGAATATTCCCTGACCAAACGAATATTTTATAACAACTAGCATACTTTGCAAAAATTTATAAATATTACCCACAACTATAACATTATATCAAATCCACACCATAATATTCAAAAAAATATTTTAAAAAATTTAAATCTTTATTCATAAAATTTGGGGTCTCACAATAGTACCTTCAACTATACCTCCATTTTTAACTTAGTCATGCAAGTATTATCAATCTTGCACCAACTCCCCTAATAGTAAATCATGTGAATTAATATTACACACATGTGAACACATAGTTATAAGCATGTGAATTAATAGCTATTAATTGCTCATTTATCCGGTGAATTACCCGATTGGTCCATATAACCTCCAGACATTAATTATTAATAAAATAAATGTCGATTTCCCCTAAAACTAATAATTCTCACACAATGGAACTATCAATTTTATCTTTAATCAACACGAACTTATTCATCATTAATATTATAACTCACAATATTTAACAACCAGGTCGTTCTCAGAAAAGAGGGGGCTTTCCGATAAGGATTTCTCCTTATTGGCGCGCAATTAGGTGACCAAACCTCTCCTTGACAGAACTTCTAGACATTGTCAATATTGCATATAATAATATGAATAACTTTGTCGTCTCAATTATTGATTTAATAATATAATATATTATGCAGATGATATTGTGACAATAATTGAATCAATAATATGAAAGATATGATGCAGCAATTATTGTAGCAATAATTGAGTATAACTAAGTGACTTCTCACGTAAGCATCAATAATCAATACCGTGTGCTACTATGCAACCACGCCAGACATATTCATTGTACTTTACTCTAGGGTAGTTCAGCGCTTTTAACGGTAAAACTTTCATTTATTATTTTATGAAAAGATAATTACATTGTTTTCTAACTACGACAATACTTACATTGTGGGTCCGCTTAATGATTATGCCGTCGTACGGATATTCCCTGTTAAAACGAATATTCCCCGACCAATCGAATATTATATAACCACTTGCTTACTTTGCAAAATTTTCAAATATCACCCTTAACTTTAACCTTTTATCAATTTAACCATTTACAAAATAAAATAATAATTATAAGAAAATTGAATACTTTCATTTCATAAAATTCGGTGTCTTACATAAGTGGAGTAATCTTTGTTGATGAGTTAGTATGTATGTTCAAATATATGTTCTAAGTTTTTGATAACACATAGAGAATGATCAGTTCTACAAGAGTATCTTGAAGATGCGTAGAAACTGATCACCTCCATGAATCAATCAGATGCAAATAAGTGATAGAGTTGATTCTCACTTTGTGAACATAACCAAGTAAATGATGAAACCATCAAAGAAAAAGAGTGTTTTATTAAAATGGCTAATCTTACACACACTCATCATCATGCATTTCAAAATGTAATATCTAAATTAGTTACATGCATGAATATGATTGTTGGTGATCAATATGATGATAATTCTAATATATGAGGAATAAGGATTTTGAAGGCTAACCTAGCAGGACCCATTTAACCATGGGTACCAAAAATAGAAATTTATCTAACCTGCAGGTGCTTGGTCTATCTGACCACACTAAGGAATGTTGAAGTAGAAGACTTCAGTCAAGAAGATTCAACAAGCAGAAGGCTTAAGACTGTTCATAAATGATTCTAATAAAATTCATATGTGTCAAAGCCTGTCCTTGAAGACCCACTTAGATAACCTGAATGAAGCTCACATGGCTGCTGATCTTTATGTGAAAGAAGGTCATTCAACCTAAGATGAAAAGGGTCTTATATGCTCAATCATGCAAAGCATATAATATGAGAAGAATCCTAAAGGAAGTTCACATCAAAGGATCATCGAGCATTAATCATGAGGAACTCATTACGGATGCAGAACTCCACAAGTACACATTGACAAGGAAGACTACATTCATAGTGCTGTCAAATGATCGTAGAGTGATCAGTTTTGAAGATATCCATGTCTATGATATAAGGAGATTTAATTGATAGTGATGATTCCAGTCAGAAGGAGATATGCAAGGCTGCCTTCTGATACACATGAAGAAGAAGATCTCACATCTCTCTGAGAAGACAGTATCAACCGTGGGGGAGAAGTGGCCTGCTAACAAAGCAGCAGCACTAAAATATCAGAAATATATTATGAAGCAATGTATCAGTTACAGAGTCCCAAAACTTTGTGGCTGACGAACCAAATGAAGATCCATAGTCAGTAGGAACGTCTCAAAACATACTACTAATAACCTTGTCAACCACCCAACTCAGAAGCATGGTGCACCTATAATCAAACACATGATTGTAGTATAAGATCAAAAGGACACCATGATTACAGCCAATACAAATGTTTAAAGTTGGTTGAGGAACTCTCCAGCAGAAAAGGTCAAATGAGATACAAGTACAAATCACGCCTCAAGGACACACCTGACCCTTAGTTCACTCTAAGAGGTTGGCCCTTCATGAGCTACCTTAACCCAGAAGGAATGCTTAGTAAGTTCATCTCAAGGACCAAGATAGTCAACAATCGTAGAGTAGAGTTTGAAGAGAACTCAACGATCGCAGTGCAACCTCAACGATCGAAGAAGCAGACTCGACGATCGCAGACTTCCCAGAGGGTACACTAGCTCATGAGAAGCTCTAAAGAACTAAACAAATGCTCAACTATTCAGATCATGAGAAGACAAGTTCTAATACTGGTTGGAAAGATGTCCTGCATACTCATCTTAGATGTAGAGTGCCCAAACCTTCATAAAGTACATCAGTGGTTAAGCTATGCAGTTTCAAGATGAGGATTAGGGTCAAACCATTCACTGTTGCATCTCTCAGAAGAAGATCGTTGAGCCAACAAAGAAACGTAGAGTCCATAGCTACCTCACCAAGCTACTCTACGAACCAAAAAGGTCAACGGTCAATCCACGTCATTAATGCCTATTTTTCTTAAAAGAAATATCAAACTGAAAAGTTTATGGGGAGTTACAGTTTATTACTGGGCATCGTGCAACCAACGGCTAGTTGACACATCACAGCTTATGCAGAGTAAGAAGGAACTGCCATAAAGACAAATTCAAAATCTGCAAACAGTTATCAAAGGCTATCAAACCTCTCTCCCTCTCTTTTTCAAACCCTAAAATCCTCTTCACAGCCTAAATCAATTAACCCCCCAGAGCCTTGCCCAAATCACATTCAACTATCTCTCATAAAACTTCCTAAATCAAATACCCATATTCTTCGAACTCTTCAAATGGCAGATTGGCAAGTAATCACTGGCATTCAGCTCGGAACCAAGATGTTTGAGAAATCCGAAAAGAAGTTCAGAGATTCTTGAATTAGTGAAGAAGGCTACATTCTCAGAATGTCTTGAGGCAAACACTTGAATATATGCTCAACTGGTTAAAGAGTTTACTCAAACGCGTCCATAAATTTCGAAACCCTTTCTACCAAGGTCAAAGGTCAGATTCTAAAGCTGAAATCGCCTGACATCAATCAATGCTTAAGCCTTCCTAACCTAGGACTGAAAAGCCTTGATGAGATCAACACTGAACAAGCAAAGAAGATTATGGTATACAAAAGAAACCCTAGTCTGAAGGACATGAAGAAAAAGGAGTTTCCTGAAGAATTCGAGTTCCTTGCTGAGATAGTGGGCAAATATATACTATGCAAGGATATTGCACATAACACTGTGATTGATCAACAACTAAATATTATGTCTGCAATAGTTCCGAAGAAGCGAATAATGTGACGCCACCAAAATAGGTATACAACACCCATTCTGAGTCGTCAAAATACATGGTACAGAAACAACTACAACTTTATTAATACAACATAAAAACTATGAGTTTAAATACAAATATTGTCATCTAGACAATATCCACACTCAAATAAGTCCTCAGTACAATTATTGATACATTATTTTACAAAAATGGTGAGGACTACTAAAGCGACTTTCTAAAACCTTCATTCCATACCTGACTAGTACTGCTACATTCTCGCCTCCCGAGAAGAAAAAATAGAACAAAAAAGGAAAAGGGTGAGCTCAACTAGCCCGATAAATAATATTATGACCAAGATAATATAGAACAAATTATCGTTAGTCTTCAACGGGGGAAAAATTTAATAGAATACAATAGACAACAAGTTTTAATTCAATATTAAGTAAGCGGAAATAATAATTCATTAGAAGATTTAAGTAGAGAATGAAATCTACTATCTTCTATATATGAATATAAAAGTTCATAAATCTATCTTTTATCCCTATAACATCAATCAATATATATATACGGAATCAAATATTCATCTTTTTACTCTGAGCCAAAGATATTTATCGATTGGTCATGTTCATCTAAACACATGTTCATCTTTGCACTTCTGGGCCAAAGATATTCATCGAATCATTCATCTTTGCACTCAGGCCAAAGATATTGATTATATCATCATTTAGGGTGAGGATGATGAAAAATATTTTAAAGAAAAGCGAATCCAAAGTGAAACAAAAGAATAAATATTAAGGATTAAGTATTTGACTATTCCATGTCCAAAAATACCTCATAAATAATCGTAGTGGAGTAAAATTCAAAAATGATCAAAACATGGATACAATCAAAGCTAGTATCCATAATAGATATTTTGGACGAAAAACGCAAATTTAATTTTTCTATGAATAGTGTCGTATTCGTGAATAGTGTCGTATACGTGAATAGTGACTCCGACACTAAAAGATAGAAATTTTACAAAAAATCATCATGCTTCGTAAATAGTACTCGTGAATAGTAACTCGTGAATAGTAACTCATGAATAGTAACCCCGACATGAAAAAGTTTTAAATTTGATAAAAAGTTCTAACCAATATTTCGGCATAATGATATTGAAGAAATAATATAATTTTTAAAAAATAATATCCCTTACCTCAAAAGGATAGTACTTGATTGGATATAGTCTTTGAAAGAACTCAATCAGTATAGCAATACTCAAAGTACTAAAATACTCACAAAAATACGCTCAATATATCGAGAGAGAAAGAGAGAGAATATTTCAGTTTCTAGTGTGATTTTCAATTCTAACCTAAGCACCCTATTTATAGAAAAATGCTTAGAACACCAAAGCAGAAAATTTAATAAAATAATAATTTATTTTTTTCAAATTCTCTACGCACACCAATATAGTCTAGACATCAGCCACACCTCAATAACAACCACAAAAATGTTTTTCTCAATTAATTAATTTAAAATTCCAAATAATAATAATTAATAATCCGGAACTTCAATAATTCATAATAAATAGCCCTTTTATCAAAAAATTCGAATCTTTCAACTTTTTATAGGAAATTCAATTCTCTACAACTTTGCAGAAGAAAGTTTTTCCAAATTCCAAATAGAAATTGACCGAAATCCATAAACGGGCAATTTTACACGCTATAATCAAATTTCAGTCAAGAAATGGGCCCACGGACATGTTTAACATGTTTTAAACAACTTTCTCAACAAAAATACTCTTTCTCATATACTCATATATCCCACATTCATTGTAAAAATATCATCATTATTATATTATAATAATATAATAAAATATTATTTTATCAGAAAAGATAAAATATCGATTTTCAACAATTGTCACTTTAAAAATTTTCTCCATCTATATCCACATAAAAAGAATATTTTCCTTATCATACAAATCAATAATTAATTATTCACAAATAATATTATAGAATCACAATATTGACAACGGGAGTTCCGTGAAAGAGGGGCTTTCAATAAGAATTTCTCTTCTTAAGCCTTGCAATTAGGTGACCAAACCTCTCCTTAGAAGCAGAACTTTCTAGACATTACCGATAATGTTATCTAATAATATTATTATTGAGATAATATGAATTATTGCTTCGATAATGGAAAATCTCGTGTAGTGATAATTATTGAAACAACAAGTAATATAGAATATCAATGCAACAATTATTGAATCAATAAAATAAAATCTTTGAGCAGATAATTATCGTAACAATTATTGAGTAGTGCCTTCTTACGTAAGAATCAATAATTGGTACAATACCGCAAGTATCTTCTTGCAACAACGCCAGACATCTTGTGTTTTAACCAACGGGTATTCCAATTGTATTAATCTTGAATAACTCAAGCTGCCAAGTTATTTATAAACAACTTATACTTGTCGTTTTCTTCATCCAATCGCTTTTACATTATGGGGCCCACAAAAGATCGCATACTGTCAGTAAATACGAATATTCCATGCAGAACAAGAATATTCCACGACCAAACGAATATTCCCCGACAACAATAAATATTTTATAACCACCTGCTTATTTTAAAATATTTGCGCATTTTACCCATAACTAACCACATCAACCCTTACTATTTCAAAATGATAAATAGAGGAAATTAAATTTCATTTATAAAAAGTTGGGGTCTTACAAATAAACTTTGGATTTATCTTTCTCGATCAAATTTCCAAATGGCTAGAAAAGGCTGAAATGAAGAAGTCTACAGATAAACCCCTTACAAAGGTTTTTCATGGAAGACTCTTGAGCATTGTGCTGAAGAACAAATTGGAAAGCAAGATCAAAGATAATGAGGGAGAACCACTAAACGTCCATAAAATCATGTCTTCACAGCTGTTTGTAAACTAGAAGAAAAATCCCAAGGAAAATAGGAGGCTAATAACAATTGGGAGCAGCAAGGTCTCTGCAAAAAAGAGGAAGGCAAAGGAGGTGGAAAGCTCTCAATCTGATGACTCTGTACCAGTAACAGCCACACCAGCAAAAAAGAAGTCCAAGGGTGTAAAGAAAACAGAGGCTCCACCAAGAAGCTTCTCCACTGACAAAGAAGCAGGAGAAGAAAAGGTCTCAACTGCAGAAACCCCAAAGAGAAGAAGTAACAGATTACTCAATGGGCCATCTAAAAAGAAAGCAAAGGTGATAAAGAAGTCAACCCCAGTTCCCTAAGAAAGTCCATCTAACAAAGAATAGGACGTAGAGTCAGAAGATGAGAAGGGAACTGAAAGCCCCAAGATTGAACTCTCAAAGAGCAAATCCAGCAATGAGGAAGAAGCTGTATCTATGAAAGAAAGAGCTAAATCTAATGGTGAAAAAGAATGTACAAGTCATGTGGCTAACACTCAGAGTTATCACTCTACTGATGAAGAAAGGTTGCAAGATAACACAATTGCATCCCCTACTGATAATGCTCCAAAAAGCTCACATGATGGCTCAAAAGATGTTGAGTCCAAAGAAGAATGACCTGCCTCTACTGTTGCTGAACATCAAGGAAGTTAATCTGATAAGTCAAAGGCTTCAGATTCTGAAGAAGAAGAAAAGTCTGACTCTCTTACAGTTGAACCTCCAAAAAGAAGAAAGAGCAACAGACTACTTGTTAAATTTGTCCCAAAGAAGCAAGGTGAACACTCTACTGCAATCATTGAAGTGAGTGATTATGAATCTGAATCAAAGGATTAAGATACTGAAGAAGGTACTAGTGATGAAAATCAGCAAGAAGAATTCACTAATGAATATAATGAAAGAAGTCAGCATGATTCAAGCTCAGAAGGTGAAGAAATGGAGAAAGATTTTGGTTCTGCAAATCAAGAATCAGAGGAACCAGCAGAGTATCATGTCCTCTCTCCAGCAAGAATTAGCAGAAGAATAGTGGTGGAATTTTTTGATGAACCACCAGAAGTACCAGCAGAAAGATGGGTAAGCTATGGCAAGGAACAACTCAAGGTTGTGAGGATAACTGCATATGATGTGTTCCAAAATTGGAACAACATGGAGTTAGACTGCACCACTATCCTCTACAAGCCTGATGATCTTTTGATGAGATGGTTCTTCCCATGGATGCCCTAGTTAATGGCATATACTAAAAAGGATGAAGTTACTTCAGCTGGTGTTACTCACAGTTTCCGAATCTGGAGCTGGTGTCACAGAACTTCCCAAGGGTAAAGAAGTTTGCAACCATGATGATCAAAGACCGGCCTCACTACAAAGTCTACCGACATGCTGGCAACCATTACATTCCTTATGATAGTAAAGTGGGTTCTGATGGCAGAAGGATCATGGCCAAGGAGATGATCGTAGAGTCGTTTCACTCTACCATTAAAAATGATCAAGTTCAGTTTAAGAAGCTTCCTTCTACCCAAGCACAGTTGTCTGATATTCCTTCATCCTCCACCAATGATTGGCACTCAATGATTTATCAGATTCTCACTGCTTTCAAAAATCTGTCCAAGAATGAAAATCGTAGAGTTTAATCTGGTGCTCAACAAGAGGCTGCCCAACCACATGACCAAACTCCTACGAAGCAAGAGTTACTAAAGAATTCTAATGAGTTGGTCAAGAAGATTTCTATCATCACTGAAGAGGCCAAGATGTTGACAGAAGCAGGAGGAAATGCAATTCAAGACAGACTTCAAGCCACTATGTCTGATATATCTTTTAAACTCAAAGAGAGAGATCAAATCTATTTGAATGCTATAAATGATAAGAAGGCAGAAGCTCTACGAGCACAGAAGGATAATGAAGAGCAAATCCAAGTCCTCCTTGACAAGATTGACAATCTAAATCAGTCTTTCTCTCTACAACTTGAGCTGAACCAACAAGAACTCAAGATTGAGGTTGGTAACTCATCTTACCTGATGGAGCAACTTATGTCCAACATGGAGCAGCTTTCACAAGTGATTAATGACAAAAATGGGGAGAAAAAGAGCCATAGAAAGAGGCATTCAAGGAAAAGCAAGGAGAGCAGAAGAAAAGAAAACAAGAAGGCCAAGAGAGAGGCAAAAAAGAAGACAGCAACTGTAGAAGCTGAATCATCATCTGAGGGGGAGCCAAAGGATGATGATCCTATGAATGTAGAGTTTGAGGGGGAGCCAGAAAAAGCAGAAGAGCATGAATCTGAGAGGGAGCAGAGAAAATAAATGAAGTCACCATCCCAGGGGGAGCAAAAGCAAAAAGATCAAGCAGATAAGTAACCAATCAACAAACATCCTGGAAACTAATGTACATCTCTAACTAATTAGGTATGTTCTGGATTCAGGATGTAAAGTGTCATAGCTTATGAAAATTCATATTATTATCAATGGCATTCATGATTATCTGTTTTAGAAATACAGCTACTCACTGTATATAAGATTCATTCATATCATGCATATGCACTTATTGTTTTTGCATAATCAAATAGGGGGAGATTGTCAGGAATAAGCATGTGAATGATATTCCCATTTATATATGATTTGATTATGATATATACGAATGAATGTGAAAGTATGCTTGCATCAAGAAAAGCTATAAAGTCCTTTGATAGATAATAGGAAAATATGTACAAGGACTTAGAATGAATTGATCAAATATGTTAGGTTGATCCTACATAAGAAAAACAGCTTTGTAAAGTCCTTAAAAAGAAATGATGTACAAGGACTATAAATATAGAAAGATCAAGCTTGTTAGGTTGATCTTATAATGTAATAGATAGGCTTGTCTGATCATCGAAAGCATCGCACTGAAATCGTGATGCGCCAAGAGAGTCAAGAAAAACTCGAGAGCTATCAAGGCAGAATCGTAGTCTGCAAGATAGTAGATCTCGAAGTTCGTAGACTACCAGGAGAGATGAGGAAGGATCGTAGTGTGTCGAGAAGAACTTTCTCGGAGCCGTAGTCTGTTGAGGAAGTCATGTTCAGAATCGTGAGAGGCGATTTGTCTCTGGTAAATAGAGCATCCGCGGAAGCCAAGTCGAGAATCGTAGACTACACTCAGAGTCGTAGAGTCTACTGATCATATCAGAGGTAGAGGTCGTAGTCGAGCAAGATCAGATGAAGACAACAAGCATAACTACAGAAATCGTAGAGTGTCAAGATCTGTTCTCAGAGTCATAGTGTCTACACAGCCGAAGCTGAATTGTAGAGTGCAGAACTAAGGCCTCAACAGATGTGCTCACAACGCCAAGGCAGAATCGTAGAGCGATCACGATTCTCAACAAATGAGCACTCCCAGAATAGCCAAAGTGTGAAGCCTCTGGTCTAAGCTGCAAAGATACATCCCACCTAAAGGAAACCATAGAGCACTCAATGAATGGCATGCAAGCTAACAGAAGATCTAAGCGTCAACCCAATCAACATCCAGATTGAGTTGTGAAGCCATTCAAGATGAAGTCTTCCATAAGTAGATCAGAAGAAGACTTTAGTAGCTGACTAAGGAAAGTTAGCAAATGCAGTAGCTGTCAAGTGAATAGAAGACAACGATCTTGGGATTAACCAGGATCGTAGTGTTTGCCAAACAAAGAAGGAACTGATGGAGTGTACATAGAGATACTGGTCAGCTTATGAAGAACAAGGCTAAAGTGATAAAGCATCGGGTCATTCCATTAATGATAAGTGAACGGGAAATCACAAGGAGAAAGAGAGTTGGGCATGCCACAAATCTGAAATGTCTTGCTATTCAGAAGGGGCCAGAACAAGGAGTTAAGCCATCAGTATCTGAGAGCAGTCGAGGCAAATAAAAGTATTGAAGCACTGCACAAGAGAAGGAAGATGTGTTCTACATTGAAGATCAAATGAACACTCTTCAGGATCGTAGTGTTATCTCAACCTGTCAATGAGCAACATTCAACAAGACACTACGATCAGGTCCAAGAAGATATGCATCAGAATCGTAGAGTTTGGTCAACTAGAGATTGAAGCATTGACAATAGTTTAATCTGAAGATTGATATTCGAACAGAGCTTATTGAGAGCATTGATGCAAAAGGTCAACCTTTGATCGAGAAATCAGAAGGAGGAAAAAATTTGACTACATGCCTGAGACATCAAATTGATATCTCTGATAGGGTAGGTAAAATAGTAGACTGCAGTGTTAAAAAGTCATAAAGGAGATGTCATGTCACATCTGCAGTCTACACCAAATAACTCGAGATCTGCGAAGCAATTCAAAAAGCTCCAACGACTACACTCCAATGGGAAGATTGTGAAGGAGTATAAATCAACAAGAGCTTTAAAGATCAAAAGCTGCTGAAATTGTTGAGGTTGGAGAGATGGTGGACTGATAAAAATAACGTATAATAGTGAGTGACCAATGAAGGTCCGAAAGCTCACTCTACGATCCATCAAGAACACTTGGAGATAAACAGAGTAAGAAGTAGAAGTGAGAGTTCTACGATGTAGAAGTGAGAGTTCTACTATAATAAGAGTGTTCTAAACTGCCAAGAGAAAGAAGAGCCTCAATGTCATCTTGATGTCTATCATGGGAAGACTCTAAGTACCAGAGAGAAGAGCTTACAGTCATCTTAGCAAGTCCATCATGAGAAGGCATCAAGTATTAAGGAAGAAGATCACCAACGTCATCATGATGTCAAGCATGAGAAAGTTTCTAAGTACCTAACAAAAGAGCCTACAGTCATCTTAGAAACTCATCATGTGCAGCCATCAAGTATCAAGAAGAATGATCTTCATTGCAGTTCAATAAGGGATCATCAGAAGAAGTTTAGTACCTGAAGAAGCTGAGCATCATGCAACACTTAACTGCACCTCAAGGATGATCACGTCAAGCTGTTAAGCATTCAGAGATGAAGAGCTTAAAGGGCATCTTAGCAGCACCTCCAACAAACAATCAACTATCAACAAGAAGCCAGGGCCTGAGGGGTCCTTGTCCGGAGGGACTAAATGAAGTTCCAAGCCTGCTGGGCTTGAAGAGTTCCTAGGGAACTAGAAGAGCTCCAAGGCTATTGGCCTTGAAGAGTTCTTAGTGAACTAAAGTTCCAAGGCTGCTGGCCTTGAAGGAATCTTAGTGATTCAGGGTGCTGCCCTTCCTTAGTGGAAATCCTGTTAGTTGAAAGCAGGAGAGTGGATTAGGAGCTTGAGTCTCTGAACCACTTAAAATCCCTTGTGTCTTTTACTTTATGTCATTTACATTATGTACTTAACTGGTATAATTTTCATGCATGTATTAACTGCTTACAACTTAACTAACTTTATGAACAATGTTTATATGATTATGAATATATCAATGAAGGGGATCTTTTACTTATTCCGTTGTGCTTGAAAAGATTCTTATGTTTGTCATATGCTAAAACATTAGCAATACAAAATAAACGAGAAAAATATTTAAAATTAAAAAGGGTCTATTCAACCCCCCCCCCCCCCTTTTAGATCTATTATTTGCCTACTGGGAGCAACAATTGGATTTGAGTCTGATCCTAGGCACACACATTGTTCTAAACTTAGTTTAGTAGTAAGTCACTTGTAAATGCAGATGAGCTCGCACGTTGGAAATATTTTGTATAGATAAATGTGTATATACACCTGAAGCTGCTCATATTGGTCCATGTTCTTAAATGTCATTACAACAAGACCAATCATTGGCTGCAGTCAATCTTGTAGTCTGAAGACCAGGCGAGGAAACACAAGAGACATCAACATCAAAGAGTCAAACATCCACCAGCCTGAAAGATGAAAAGGCCATACATGCTAAGAAGTTCTTATCTAGAGAAGAACTTCTCAAATATGTATTTGGCCAACCAGCAGTTGGATGTGAACATTGTGGACTCAAGAATGTCAAAGAACTAAAGATGCCAAGATTCTCTTAGCTTATATCTTCAAGACCATGACTGATTGATTGAAGGACAACTGGAGCAACAGGTTTTCAAGAGCAAATGAAAAACTATGCTCATCAATGCCTAAACTCAGTATATCTAAGTTAAATGACTGTTAAGAAACCGACAATAGAAAGGTACGGTTCCTCACTAATATAAATATGTACATCATGTTGCACCACCTTATGCACTATAACAGTATACACGACTTGCACATATACGGATAATCATGCGAAATACATATGTTAGTGTGTGGATAACTAAGTTTGACCCTACATTCTATCTTTAACATAGGTCATTATCCGTTCTCATTAAATCAATACTTTAAGGGTTCAATTCACCAATTCTCTTACATTTAGCCGTTAAGCATATGCTACGTAGTCAATAGGTCACAACTATACATGCTTATGTTAGTTACATCATGTATTTCAAGTATGAAATCTTCACTTCGACTTATTGAATTCCATTCTCAACTATTTAGCAATACATATGACTAGCTAGCATGTTTGTCAATCATGTCTACATGCATAACACACTTAACTGTGATATTAGATCCTAGAATACTTGTAATGTAGTTATTGATAACTAATCTTCAAGGTTTCCTTTGAAAACTCCATATTAAGCTACCAATCATGCAAAGCCACTTTACCTACCATACATCATACTCTCATATATACATGTTAGACATCATGAGCATACTCACAAGTTCTCAACTCAAAGTATATATATAGTTTATCAAGTTCATTTTCAAAACTTTAAGTTTTCATTAGTAAAACTCATTTAGGTATGCAAGATAAGTCCGCATCGTCTAAATCATGCTTTCATACTCATTTGTACACATACTCAAGTTATTTACATAAGCTAGAAAGATCAGAATTTAAAGGCATATTATTCATCATTCTTTGTTTTTCAATATTTCAAGTTTTCGTTTACAAAAGTCCTTTAAAGCCAAGCTATCAAAACTTATCATACATGAAGCAAACATATGCCTCATGTTAGACTTCTTTAAATACATATCTAAGTTACACATGTTCACAAGGTCAGAATGTATATTACTTAATGTATATAATTTCTAGTTTTCCAATCTTTAAGCCTTCTTTGAATATCCAAATTAAAACAAACCTATCATGGCTTACTATATACATAACAACCTTAGTCCACATGTTAAGGTTATTTATATGCATATTCTTACTGACATAGCATGCTCAGAATGACACAAGACCACAAAAGCAGTGCATATGGTGGCCGGAAAGGTAGAAGAAGGCGACGATCATGTATATATAGAAGTGGCATTGGTAGCACACTCGAAAGAAGACAAAGAAATGAAGGCTCTGTTTCTGCAGAGCTTCATCACAACCCATGTCAAACCTGTATCCAGACAAACTACAAAGTTCTTATACTTGCAAACAAACTCAGACAACACAATGGCATGCTATTCTATATCAATTAACAGAGAATTATTGAAAACTATAAGAATTTGACAAACTCAAAATGAAGAACACAAGAACAGACTTTATACATTTTTGAAGATTAAATGAATTCCTCAATGCACTAATTGTACTCCCTCAAAGCTTAGCAACTCTCACTCTCAATTTACTCTTATCAAATAATTTTTTTTTTCAAGCAACTGAGAATTGAGAAGGAGGGGGCTATATATAGAGAACTCTTTGTCCAGAAATTGTTCTTACACCATGGTTTGATTCACAGGAAAATGGAAGAGAACAATGGGTAGAAAGGAGTTGGCCAAATTCCCATTTCATAGCCATCATCACTATTAATGCTATGAAGCTGGAGTTTTACGCAATGAAGAAGATAGGCTACTGTGCATCACTATTTGGGACTCTTAATATGGGACACGGGTATTAAATCTCAACAACTATGTTTATAATGCTTAGTTTGTTCTCTTATACTCCCAAAATATAATTTTAATGTGTTAAGGCTACTACACAATGAAAAATTGTGGATTATTTATGTACTCGCATCATATAATCCATGTTCATTAGTCCAGTCTAATTATTACTTATAACATGTATGGACTCCATTTAATTGGTCACTAATAATTTAATATCTCCTTATAACTCTATTATTTCAATTAGACTCACTTATTGAATAATTTGAAATCCTTTGATATAGTACATCTTTAATGTTCCCATACATACTTATTGTCACATATGATATTATTAATGTAACTTATAATTCTTTTCACTTTATTATATAGTTTTTGTATATAATATAGTTACCACAAGGTGTCACACACTACACATTCTTTTTAATGTACTTACTAGACATTACTACATACCTTGCACACATCAATTAAATAGATAATACATACTCTAATTATGTAATTTACTTTGCTCATCAATTAATTAATAATTTGATATTAATTAATTCTTCACTCCTTAATTTAATCATCTCTTAATTAAATCAATTCGCTAAATCTCCATTCTCATGCCACACAAGGCATTTTCACAATTCTCATCACAATCCACATTCTTATAAATTCAATTTAAATTAGTTGAATTGTTCATTTTGTTGGGAGAATGCATATTAGGATTTGATGTTTTAATGTATATGCTCATGATTATTTGTAAGGTCCTTCAATGAATATATGTACAAGGACTTTGTGATAGATCAAAATTGTTAGGTTGATCTAAGATCTTAACGTGTATCATTCTTTAATAGAATGTATAGATAGAAAAGATCAAAGCTGTTAGGATGATCTTGAGATGTAATAGATAGGGTTCGAAGAAACCGTAGTATATCATCTGATCAACAGTACAGAAGTCAAGGCAGAAACGTAGAGTTTAACGAATCGTAGTGTGTGCCTACCTTGAAGGGACTCTTCAGAAATCGTAGAGTGGTCCCAACGTTTGCCGAGCCAACTCCACGATCGCAGTGTGCTGAAGGAAACATGAAGTTTACAAGTCAACGATCGTAGTGTGCTCTCGGGAATGTAGAGTCAACAACACGAGCAAGTAAAGATCGTAGTGTGAAAGGGTTTAAGAGAAATTGTAGTGCTCTCTAAATGATAGCATCAGATCAAGCACCAAGGCAACAAGTCACTACGATCTGAATCGTAGAGAATCATGATCCAAATCGTAGAGCATCATCTGTCTCATGTCAGAAAACATCGAGCCTCATGATTTGTGTAAAGGTAGATTTCAACATATGAGGAATGGATTCTAGACGCTGCAGTACTCATCAGTCCCAGAGTAAAGAAATATCCTTAGTATGCAACAAAGAAGCGTATTGAATAAGCTAAGGATAGTACCATGGATAAAAGGGACAAAATACCTTTTCAGGTGGTAGGTGAGAAAGCAGTCTGCTGTGTCAGTGGGCCAGAATGCAATTTCAGAATATGTGCAGAAATGTCTCCATCACAGTACAAAAAGTTCAGACGCATTTAATGCCACAACGGATGGATCCAACAGATAGTTTTCAACATCACATATATGCAGATCAGACAGATGAGAGAGAAAAAAAAGCAAGCATTGAACAAACAACGTGAACATCTCTCTCAAGCTCAACTCTACGATCTGAGATATTGCAAAGCTTGCTCAGCTACTCAGTTCTTTAGAACAAGTGCTTACACAGCGACTGAGTAGCAACCATCAAGAACACAACATTATCAACCAACTGAAGAAGAGTACCAAGTCTGCTGGACTTGAAGAGATCGTAGTGAACTATAAGAAAGCCAAGTCTGTTGGACTTGAAGAGTTCAAGAGTGAACTAAGAAGTTCCTAGACTGCTGGTCTAGAAGGAATATGTGTGATTCAGAAGTTGTAATAGACATCCTTAGTGGATATCCTACTCGTTGAGTATAAGAGTGGACTATGAGATTTAAGTGCTCTAAACCACTTAAAAACGACTGTGTCATTTACATTCATATCATAACTGCTATATCTGTTATAACTGCCATAACTGCCTCACCCTCATTACTCCATTGCTTGGTAAAGAAGATTAAAACAAACATTTATTCCGCTAAGTTTTAATCATTATCAAAGAACAAGTTTAAAACGAAAAGATTTTTAAATATCTATTCAACCCCCCCTTCTAGATAACTATTGTGCCAACTAGAACTAACAATTGGTATCCAAGCAGGGTTCTATTTTATAGCTTACAAGCTTTAGTAGATCCAATGGCACTCGTACCAAGCGAATCCAGGGGGGGCTGAAGAAGCCACCAATGTGCAACAAGGATAAATTTGCTAATCAAAAGTCGGGATGCAAACGTACATGGACTCAATAGATGAAGATCTATTTGAGACCGTTCAAAATGTGCCCTATATTTCAACCAAGCTTGCACCAACCAGCACGATCCAAACCGTATCTGAGATCAAAGTTAAAGAAGAGTGGGATGATGACAACGAGAAAAAGAGTTGTCCAACTTGATAAGAAGGCTAAGAACATCCTGTTCCAATCCTTAGAGGATGATCTGTTTGAAAATGTTGTAAGCAAAGAAAACAAAGCGACTAAGGAATTTTGGGAAGCTCTCACCGATCATGCACGAAGGAACTGAAGAAGTTAGAGAGAACAAACAGTATCTTCTAACACAGCAGTACGAAATGTTCGCTCATGTGCAAGGAGAAAATGTAACTGCCACCTATGAAAGATTCAATGTTCTGCTCAACTCTCTACGAGCATATGGAAAGGTCTATCCTAACAAAGATCTAACCATAAAATTCATGAGAGCCCTACCAAGCAGGTGGGATGCCAAGACCACTGCAATAAAAGAGTCAAAGAATCTCAACGAAATGACAGTTCAACAACTATATGGAAATCTCCTGACATACGAACTGGAGCTGACCCAACGTGATGAAACCTTATCAGAAGGAAGAAGGAAGGATAAAGGCGTTGCTCTCAAGGCAACTGAAAGTGCATCAAAGGTCAACACTGAGATTGAATCTGATGATGATGACTTTGCTATGCTGGTAAAGAGACTAAGAAGGTTCATGCGACAAGGAAGAATCAGCAAGCCAAAGAAGGTCAGCAATTACAGCAGTCAAGAGCAAATGAATGACCTATGCTACAACTGTAAAAAGCCTGGCCACTTCATCGCCAACTGCAACAAACCTATCAAAGAAGAACTAAAGAAGAAAACACATGCAAAGAAGGAATACAAAGGAAACAAGAGGCCTCAGAAAAGAGACAAAGGCCTGGTAGCTGGAGGATCGTGGAGTTACTCAGACAATGACTCAAATGCTGACTCCGGAGATGAGGAAGAACCACATATGGCCAATATGTGCTTAATGGCCAAACATGCAATGGACAAACAAAGCCTCAACATACATGATGTAAGTCTCGACGAGGTATTTGATTTCAACTCACCTGATGTAGACATGAATGACTTAAGAACTGCACTGCATGGCATAACTACTGATCTACATCAATACATGAAGTGGTTTAGAGTCTTGTCTAAAGATCATTCACTTCTTCAAGAGAAAAAGAAGAAAGTTCAAGAAGGGCTTGAAACAGCCCTTCTAAGTACTAATCTTTTTTCCAAGCTTGAGGCTGAGAATGAGACCTTAAAACAGACAAACACACTCAATGCACAAAGAGAGTCTATTCTAACCTCTAAAGTTGAGGACCTAGAGAAGATTATCTCTGCATGGACCAAATCCTCATCGTCCATGGACTGCCTGCTCTCTAGTCAGAGAAGCACTTTCGACATAACAGGTCTAGGCTTTGGGAAATTCATCTCAGAGCCTTGTGTGGAAAAGACAGTGGAAACTAGCACTAGTAATGCCTCAAGTTTTGATAGAGGCGTTGCCTTTGTGAAATCCTCACAGTTAGAAGAGCCAGTTCAACCTTGTTCTACTGTTTCTAGTTATACTCAGAGAAGTAAAGGATCTCATGCTGGCCTGGGCTTCATAAAGGAGAAGAGTAACCCAACCTCTACTCACCAACCTCGAAGAATCGTAGAGTCAAGCAAGACCAACTCTACGAATCAACTGGGAAGGTACAGTAGAGGTAAGTCATCACTATTTATGAAACCTAAGGACACGTGGAAGAAAGAGAATCAATTTAACAGAAGGTTAACTAAAGAACCACACAAGTCCAAATGGAAGATGAATCATCATGCACACACAGGCATGCATCATAATAGATGTTTCATATGCAATAAATATGGTCATAAGGCCACAAAATGTTATTATAACTCCATGCATGTGAGACCCAAGATTAGACAGATTTGGGTCCCCAAAGGTACTAACAATGAAGGACCCATGCAAATATGGGTACCAAAATGAAGGTTCAAATATTTTGACAGGAAAAGAGCTCCACGACCTCAACATGGTATCTGGACAGTGGATGCTCGAGGCATATGACAGGGAACAAAGCTATACTATCTAACTACATAGAAAAGGAAGGTCCTAAGTCATCTTTGGAGATAACGACTCAAGAAAGACAAGAGGATATGGCTCTGCTGGCAATGGTGCAGTATCTTTCAGCAAAGTAGCCTATGTGGAAGGTCTTCAACACAACCTTCTAAGTATCAGCCAACTATGTGACAAGGGTCATCAAGTGACATTCCTCAATAATCAATGTCAAGTCAGAGATTTGAAGACATCTCATTTGTAAAGCTAGCAAGGGACAAGAGAAGGAAATGTCTACACGGTGGATCTTGGTCAACTAAGCTCGAGATGAGACAATATGTTTTACGGCAAAAGCATCTGAAGAAATGAAATGAGTGGTTATGGCATGACGCGGTTGTTTCACTTAAACTTCAAAAGAATGTCCAAATGGCATCAAAGACCTAGTAGTTGCCTACCCAAGTTCAACTTCGTGAAGGAAAGGCCATGCAATGCCATCGACAGAAAGCGGACGAAGCTCATTCAAGAGCAAGACTACCAACTCTATTGACAAGCCACTGCAGTTGCTTCACTTGGATCTCTTTGGGACAATCCCAACAACCAGTCTTGGAGGAAAAAGATACTCTAGTCAGAAGTCGTGAGTCGCATTGACTCACACCGTATTCACATGGGTATTCTTCCTAACTTCAAAGGATGAAACGAGCTCCGAATTAATCAAGATGTTCAGACTGGTGATGAACGAGAAAGGAGAGAAAATCAAGGCCATTAGCAGTGATCATGGCAGAGAATTCAATTTCTCGAAATGGATCGATTCAACTTGAGAATAATGGGATCGATCCACAACTTCTCGACTCCTCGAACTCCTCAACAAAATGGAGTAAATTTGAAGGAAGAAGCGAGAACCTTGATTGAGTCTGGAAGAACTCTACTAGGCTGACCCATCTACTGAATACTTCAAGCGGAAGCTATCAACCTTTTGCATACTACATGAGCGGATCACTCATACACTCTAAGATCAAGAAGACGCCCTACATTCTCAACAATCGTAGTGTGCTTTCGGGAACGTAGAGTCAACAACACGAGCAAGTAAAGATCGTAGTGTGCAAGGGTTTAAGAGAAATTGTAGTGCTCTCTAAATGATAGCATCAGATCAAGCACCAAGGCAACAAGTCACTACGATCTGAATCGTAGAGAATCATGATCCAAATCGTAGAGCATCATCTGTCTCATGTCATAAAATGTCGAGCCTCATGATTTGTGTAAAGGTAGATTTCAACATATAAGGAATAGATTCTAGACGCTACAGTACTCATCAGTCCCAGAGTAAAGAAATATCCTTAGTATGCAACAAAGAAGCGTATTGAAGAAGCTAAGGATAGTACCATAGATAAAAGGGACAAAACACCTTTTCAGGTGGTAGGTAAGAAAGCAGTCTGCTGTGTCAGTGGGCCAAAATGCAATTTCAGAAGATGTGCAGAAATGTCTCCATCACAGTACAAAAAGTTTAGACGTATTTAATGCCACAACGGATGGATCCAACGGATAGTTTTCAACATCACATATATGCAGATTAGTCAAATGAGAGAGAAGAAAAAAAAGCAAGCATTGAACAAACAATGTGAACATCTCTCTCAAGCTCAACTCTACGATCTTAGATATTGCAAAGCTTGCTCAGCTACTCGGTTCTTTAGAACAAGTGCTTACACAGCGACTGAGTAGCAACCATCAAGAACACAACATTATCAACCAACTGAAGAAGAGTACCAAGTCTGCTGGACTTGAAGAGTTCATAGTGAACTATAAGAAAGCCAAGTCTGCTTTGGACTTGAAGAGTTCTAGAGTGAACTAAGAAGTTCTAGCATAGCTGGGGTCAGAAGGAATACGTGTGATTCGAGAAGTTGTATGAGACATCCTTAGTGGATATCCTACTCGTTGAGTAGAAAAGTGGACTAGGAGCTTTAAAGTGCTCGAACCACTTAAAAAGCATCGTGTCATTTACATTCATATCATAATTGTTATATCTCGTTATAATCGCTTATAAGCGCCTCACAATCACTACTCCATTGCTTGGTAAAGAAGATTAAAACAAACATTTATTCCGCTTAAGTTTTAATCATTATCAAAGAACAAGTTTAAAACGAAAAGATTTTTAAATATCTATTCAACCCCCCTTCTAGATAACTATTATGCCAACTAGAACTAACACATTTCACAGCACATCAATATTAATATTCAAATAAATATTCATTATCTTATTTTATCAAAATAATATTTATTCATGAAATTCTCGGTTCTTACAATACTTCCCGACTATTTATTGTAAGGAAATAGAGTAAGGAAAGACCTATTAACTTAATTTAAGTTTCTGCTCCTAGACTACACTAGAGGGCCTAAAACTAGATATTAATAACATTCATAATATGATAGACACTTCTTCTCTATATAACTCTATAGAAGTGCATTATAGGCCCTTCTATAGCTTTCTATTAGACTACCAAGATAGGGGATGCTTTGCTCCCCTTACCACTTACTGAAAGAGGACAATCGAGGGCTATCTTCCTTTAATCCACCCTCGACATAGGATAGAGAGAATCTGAATTCTATATTGGCTTTTGGAGCTTGTAAGTGAAGTTCCACCTGGGAGGTGGAACAAAAAACCTCACAAGCTAGTGAGTGACTCCTAAGCAGGAGTCACGAGCAAAAGAGCTCTCACTATAGTGAGTGACCCAAGGGTTTGGGGCACGAACGATCTCACTCTGGGAGATGCTCGACATGAGGCTTTTCCGTCACCCAAAAAGTAGAGGGAAAGCCGTAATTCGGATCAAGCAGCCGTAATTCTTTGAATATTTGATGCTTCTTTTAAAAAATGTATTTAATAAATTTAGGTACGAATTTTGTAGGTTCCCAAGAATATCATCTTTTGTCGATTTGCCCCATTTTTTATATCTTGAAAGAGTATCAGAGCTGTCATGATTCCATGAGAAAACCTTTCTGATTACTAGGCATTAATAGCAGCCTGTTTTTGTTCCAGAGTTCTCCCTTTTGTTTCTGGTATAAGCATAACCACGAACAAAATGGCGAATGCATTTACCGCGGCATAAAGAATATAGGTTCCTGAAATCACATAAAGGCCAATTGTAAGTGTTAAGACATTCCAACTCTGTCTATTACGAATGCACCTAGTGCAGTAACCACAACCTGCAAGTACAATATATAAAATCCTTTTTATTAATCTCCTTGAAGATTATATTTCTCAGGGGGCGGAACAAATGGAGTTAGAGATGCTTACCTAAAGACCTGGGATGTCAAAAGATCATAGTGAGATCAACTTCAACTATAATACAAAAAATTACCAAATCTATTTTGTTGTCTAAAATATGGAAAGTAATGGTTCGATTAAGTTATGAAGAACATTAAACTGTTAACACCCTGAACTCGAAACAGTCACGAAGTACTACACACCGCAAACCCAAAGGCCAGCAAGGTAACAATATCAATAACGTGCAGCCCAAATAAAACAATCTTTAACTTAAAACCCAACACTAAATATATTTTAAATCAATCCAAATGAAATACCAATAAATATCACATTCAAATAATGGAGACGCAGCAACTCGAAATTAAGAATTTTATCAAACTCCATCAACAAAAGAAATAATATCTAAAACTAAACTGCAGCTATTCCAAGCGTATCAAATAAGTGTTCAACTTTCAACGATGGGACCTGTAAAAATCTGTAAGGGGGTGAGCGATAAAGCCCAACATGTAGCAATCCTTCATATTTAGTCGGATCAAGTACAATTTACAAAACACTTTTTTGAAATTCTTTTTGTTCGATAATAATAATAAATATGCTTTTCAAAAACAGCTAATAACAAAACGAATTTCACATTCAAAAACGATTTTAAAGTATACAATATATCTTTTAATCCACGCAGCCTTAGCGACTAAGGTTACAATAGCCCTGTAACACGGCCCAAAAGTTCGATAACGTCAATGATACGCACCGTACTAAGGAATCTATAAAAATACACGCTCTCCGAAGGGGATCTAAAAGGTGTGCGCCTTAGTAAGTCCTATATTAGCTCCTGAACTAAACGTAATCAATAATGGGTTCTATACATAGTCAGACTAAGGATTTCAAAATATTTTCTCAATATTATCGATATTCTAAACTATACTTTTTTAACAGTTCAAAATCATATAATCTCATTTCACGGTTCAAAAATAAATACTTTGTAAGATCCCCAACTTTTATGAATAAAGATTAATTTTTCTCGAAATATATTTTTGAATATTATGGTGTGGATTTGATATAATGTTATAGTTGTGGGTATTATTTATAAATTTTGCAAAGTAAGCAAGTGGCTATATAATATTCGATTGGTCGGGAAATATTCGTTTTAACAGGAAATATTCGTACGACGGCACAATCATTGGTGGACCCCACAACGGAAGTATTATCATAGTTAGAAAATGACATAATTATCTTTTTATAAAAATAATGACGAAAGTTTTACCGTTAAACTGTTGAACTACTCTTTGGTAAAAAATACGATGAATGGCGTGGTTGCATATTAGCACGATATTGATTATTGATGCTTATGTGAGAAGTCACTCGGTTATACTCAATTATTACTCTACGATAATTGCTACATAATATCTCTCATATTATTGATTCAATTATTGTCACAGTATCATCTGCATAATATTTTATATTATTTAATCAATAATTGAGACGACAAAGTTATTCATATTATTATTTGCAATATTGACAATTTCTAAAAAGTTCTATCAATGAGAGGTTTGGTCACCTAATTGCGCGCCAATAGGGAGAAATCCTTATCGGAAAGCCCCTCTTTCCTGGGAATGATCTGGTTGTTAAATATTGTGAGTTATAATATTAATGATGAATAAGTTCGTGTTGATTAAAGATGAAATTGATATTTCCATTGTGTTGAGATTATTAGTGTTAGTGGAAATCGATATCTATTTCGATAATAATAGATGTCTGGAGGTTATATTGACCAATCGGGTAATTAATCGGATAAATGAGCAATTAATTACTATTAATTCACATGCTTATAACTATTTGTTCACATGTGTGTACTATTGATTCACATGCATGTACTATTAGGGGAGGTGGTGCAAGATTGATAATACTTGCATGACTAAATTAAAAATGGAGGTATGGATGAAGGTACTATAATGTAATTATTTTTTTCACATGATTGCACTATTGATTCACATGATTGTACAATTGATTCAAAAGATGTATTATTAGGGGAGGTGGTGCAAGTTTGATAATACTTGCAGGACTAAATTAAAAATAAAGAAAACAATGAAGGTATTATACTGTAATATTTTGAGCCCCAAAATGTGCAATTATCGAAACTATATTTTCCTATAAATAGAAACTCATTCTTCTTTCATTCTCACCAATTCACTAAGACTCACAAGAGCATTTATAGAGAGGGAAGCTTTAGAGAGAAAGTAGAAGAGAAGTCTGTTACCTCACTATTCCAGTATCCAGTCTTCTTCTGAGGTAAGGGATATTATTTTGTTCAGTATTCATAGGAATAATATTTTCTTCCATACTCTGTAGTATGTGAGTAATATTATTTCATCTCGTATTCCTGATTATACCATCATTTTGTTAAAGTATTGCTTCTATACTCCGTGAAATTAGTAGAATATCCATGAAATTTGCGCTTCATCTATTATAGTTTCACAATGATATTTTCTACACATTCTTATTAAATTTTAAGCTTTTCATGCCGGAGTACTGTCCATGATTAGTATTCATTTTTACAGTAATATTCAAAAAGTACTATTCATGGGGTACTATTCACAAAGTACTATTCACATGGTACTATTCACAAAGTACTATTTATGGATACTATTCATAAAGTACTATTCATGAGTACTATTCACAAAGTACTATTCATGGGATACTATTCCTGAAGTACTATTCACTCGGGTACTATTCACCTAGAGAATTATTCATGATAAAAATTGATTTCTTTGTTGTCCAAATCATTTTTTATATAATATTATTCTTGAATTTTACTCAACAAAGCAGTATCATGTTGACAATTTGGACATTATTGAATTTTGGATAAATTAAGTTATAAATCTTTAAAAATTTATCATTTGTTTTCTTTTAATTGAATTCTTATATCATTGTCATCATCCTCATGCTTATATTGTGATAAAAGTCATCTGTGGCTTACGTGCATTGATGTACTATTGATTGGTATGATTATGATCAGAGATTATTCAGTATAATCATGACCGTAATGTTACAAATGATGTGGTAAAAATCCTCATTGGCCTGTAGTGCATTGATGGACAGTTGTTGGTATGATTATGACCAGGGATTATTCGGTATAATCATGACCATTGATGATTACATGAATATCATTGGCCCGTAGTGCAGGATGATTCGATAATGTGGTTTATTTATTAAGATAAGTCTCAGAGATAAAATTGATGATAAACTTTTTAAATCATAGAAGATAGTAGATATCATGCTCTACTTGACTTTTCTAATGAATTATTTGTTCCGCTGCAGTTAAACTTGATGTTTATTATATTTTATCAGTTTAACACTGTTGAAGGCTAACGATAATTTATTCTGCATTATCTTAGTCATAATATTTCTTACTGGGCTAGTTGAGCTCACCCTTTATTTTCATTGTTCTCTTCAGGAAATGAGAATATAGCTGGGACTAGTTGGGGAACGGAGTGACGGTCCAGATGTTGCATTAGTAGTCCTCACTATTCAGGGAAATAGTGTGATAATAATTGTAATGAGGACTTTATTTGAGTTTGGATACTCTCTACGAGACATTATCCGTGTTGAAACTCTCAGCTACGTTTTGTCGTACTATATAAAAGAAGTTTGTATTTAAATTTTATACCATGTATTTGGCGACTCAAAATGGGTGATGTATACCTATTTTGGGGGCGTCACATACTTGATCTGAATTTTGAATAAACGAACATAGCATTTTAATTAAATGGAAGCCTTAAATAAAACATAACGAATTTTAAAATCGTACATTTAGGCATCCAAGTAATTAATAAGACATACATATAAATAACGATAAGTTTAAAATCACTAAATAGTTCGGAAAGCCAATTACCTCGATATTGCGAATACGAAAATATTAGCCGAACAAATCATAAATATTAATTTAAAACAAATAAAATCATTAGGATAAAATATCCTACCTCAAATGTATTCTTACCTCAAGTCTTACACACACCCATGCTTAATTTTAATTCAATAAATAATCAAATTATTACACCATTTTTGAGATTATAATTATTTTTAGTTAATTAATCTATTTATTTTAAATAAAAAACAATATATATATATATATGATAAAATAGTACTAATAATATAAAGAAAATAACTGGCCACGCGTTCAAAATCACTTTGTACAAAAAACAATTTACTTCATATAAATAACATTTTCAATATCTAAACATAATTAAACACATTAAAATATATAGTTTATAACTTTAGATAAACATGTGTCATGAGTAGTACACAGAGTATACTGATTGTTAAATCATGTTTCCACACATACACAGTTCACATTAGTTTATACCAATATATTCGATTCACTTCACAATTAATATTACTCCCTTAATTCCTAAATAAGTGTCGTTTAAAGTTTTTGCACATGGATTAAGAAAGTTATTTAATACTATCATTTAATAATTAAAATATGTGTGAAATTCCATTACTATCCCTTTATGGGAAGTTGAAAACTATTAATACTAAGGGTGAGAATTTCTTGGGACAATGAGAGAAAGTAAGGGTAATATAGGAAAGTAAATAATTTATTCTCCTAGAAAGTTGTAAACGACAGATAATTTGGAATAAATTTTGGCTTCCAAAACGTCACTTATTTAGGAATGGAGGGAGTAATATACATCACTAAATATAGTCTACATCACATCACAAATACAATTATTTATAATACACAAACTATCATATACAAACAGTCTGAAACACACATATAAATATACATACGAATTAATATATAGTGACCATTAATCAATTTTAATAGGCTGAAAATATGGGTTAAATACTTTTTTGGTCACTGTACTTTATGTCAACTTACAAGTGAGTCGCGTAACCATTTTTTCTTACAGTCAATTCACTATACTTTACTTTACTAACAAATCGTTAACTCATGTTGACTTTTAATGGTTTGACCACATAATCCTAGTCATTGCACACATAAGCAATAGCCCATCCATTAAAAAAAAAATATCTGACTCGACCCGAAATAATAATAATAATAATAATAATAATAATAATAATAATAATAATAATAATATAAAAGAAATTATACTCTTCCAACAAATTTGGGTTCTCATTTATATTGGCAAACAACATCAACATCAGCGTTCTTTCACCACCATCATCATCTCATTCATCTTACATATATCACTGCAAAAACAATTCAAACCAACCTAATTGTTCTTTTTTCTGATTTTCTTAGCCAAAGATTTAGGTAATTAGAGAGATGTTCATGAAGTATAAACCCTAGGTTTAATTTATTGTTCATCAAATTAAAGTTTGGGTCCTTAACACTAATATACAACAATTAGAAAGTATTTACAAAAACAATATATACACAATAATTACAAAAATAACGTAATTCACATTAATAAGGAAACCTAAAATCAAAGAGAAATAACTGCCATATTTAATAATTCAAATTCAAATATCTGGGATCTAGCAAAAAAAATTGAAATTCAAAGGAAAATAGGTGAAGGGAGGGATATAGATACGATCCGCATTCAGTACTAATCGTCCGAATCAATTTCATAGTCGTCGGCATGATCGTCAAATTCAAATTCATCTTCGTTGTCTTCATCTATAATGTGCTCATTATCCCAGAGTGGACAATTACAAAATAGTTTCTTATCCTTCCACTCAGCTCCACATCTGCAACAAAACTCACACCCACATCTGCAAGAAGAAAGGAGGCAAAGGATAGGCTAACACTACATTGTGGATCAACAAAACATGTGACATTAAAAATCATATTTTTATTTTCATCTTTAAAAAGTCTACAAGCTTTGTAAATCAGTTAGCAAGACAATGCGAGGCTCATAAGTTGTTTAGGTTGCCCAACTGTCAAGCATTGGCTCATAATTTCAATCAATTTTGGTGTCACATACTCTCTTAAGTTGTTTGGGTTGCCCAACTGTTAAACCAATTTATTAATTATACACTGCATAGGAAAGAGAGAGATAAGAGAGTGATGTGTAATGTAATGTTGATAAACAAACCTTCGTACCAAGGTAACAAAACTTTTATACCAAGGTAACCAAACCTTTATACCAAGGTAACCAACCAACCTCCACACCTTCGTATGAAGGTTTTGTTACTTTGGTATGAAGGTTTTGTTACCTTGGTGTAAAGGTTTGGTTATCAACTGCACTATGAAAAAACTGAAGGTGTGGAGGTGGATTGGTTAACTTGGTATGACGGTTTGGTTACCTTGGTATGAAGGTTTGGTTACCAACTGCACTATGAAAAACTATTGTGGAGATGGATTGGTTACCTTCATATGACAGTTTGGTTACCTTAGTATAAAGGTTTGGTTACCAACTGTACTATGAAAAAGTTATTGTGGAGGTGGATTGGTTACCTTGGTATGACGGTTTGGTTACCTTGGTATGAAGGTTTTGTTACCAACTGCAGTATGAAAAAACTGATGTGGAGGTGGATTGGTAACCTTGGTATGAAGGTTTTGTAACCTTGGTATGAATGTTTGGTTCCCTTGGTATGAATGTTTGGTTACCAATCTCTTCTATCAGTTGTTGAAACTCTCATTTTAAGACCAAAATAATATTAATTATTAGTATATGTTTAAGAAAATAAATAAGAAAAGAAAATAATAATATTTAGAGTTCAAAAGAAATACCACATAGGTACTTTAAACCCAAAGCTCTAATGGTTTTGATTCCTGTCATGCTAATTTTTCCTCGCTACTACTAAAAATGAATGCCCTGCATTTTCTTTTCAACCCATGAAGGCAATAAAACTGAATTCATTTCACACACTGCAGTTTCTGATTGCTGATCACTCGTCATTGAATTCCCCAAATTTGTCTTCTCTGTGGGATTCCCCAAATTTGTCTTCTCGAAAAACTCTCCTCCATATTTTTACTGTGCCGTCGGAGGAGCAAGTGAAGAGAGAGAAAAAAGAGGATGAAAAAAAGAGAGAGAAATAGGAACAGAGATCAAAAATGAGTTTACAATGTTTGAATAAGAAAATAATAATTAACGGGAAGAGATAAGAGAGATTTGCCATGTCAGACCACCAATACTAATCCTCTAAATTAAGGAATCCTAATTGCACTAAATTTATAAATAAATATGGGAAAGTGTATTACTTTTGTAATTATTTTATGGATGTACCATTATTCTAATTATTTCTAAAAATGTACTAAAATATGTAATTAATCCTTAAAGTTTTGGGTAATCTTCTTCCTCCTTTCTCGATCTGATATCTCTATATGTATAATTTCTCTCTCTAATATTTGCTATCAAACAATTTATGCTTTGCTGGGTTTACTTTTGGAATTGTTTTTGGAAAATAAAAGTTTTAGATCTGGTGCATCATAAAGAAGATAGATTATAACTAAGTAACTAATTAAACCCATAACTTATTGGGAAGAAGAGAGAGAAAGTCAGCAGGGGGGGAGAGATTGGACTACATCCGAACAGGGAAGAAGAAACAAAAAGTCAGCAGGGGGAGATCGAAGCCATCATCACGTTGTTGCTCTGTTTTGGGCCTAGGAAGCTTGGATCTGTTTTGAAGAAGAATAAAAAGGAACCCAGAAAATGTGTTATTTTGTTTTATTTTTTGAAGATTTTTATTATTCTCTTTCAATGTACTCAAATTATTTCTTATAGTCAAACATTTAGATCTGAAATTAATGGTGGTTATAACCAATGGTTATGGATAATAGCGTTGGTTATGAATTATGGTGGTGGTGTTGCTGTTGTTGGGGTAGATGAAGAAGAAGATGAACAATAAAAATATTTTACTAATTTAAATGTTAAAATTTAATTAAAAATTATTTTTACTACACATAATTTATTAATTTGTCAAGTAAGAATGCATGTATATTGTGACGCCCCCAAAATAGGTATACATCACCCATCTTGAGTCGTCAAATACATGGTACAAAATTCAAATACAACTTAATAATACAATTGTCGTGTAAAATACGACAAAATATAAATTGAGAGTTTTAATACAAATATTATCTTCTAGACAGTATTCAACTCAAATGGAGTCCTCAATACATTTATTATCACACTATTTCATAGAATAGTGAGGACTACTAATGCTATCATCTAGACCATCACTCTGTTCTCCGACTAGTCCCGGCTACGTTCTCATTTCCTAAAGAGGACAATGAAAGCAAAAGGGTGAGCTCAACTAGCCAAGTAAGAAATATTATGACTAAGATAATGCAGAATAATTTATCGTTAGCCTTCAATAGTGTTAAACTGATAAAATATAACAAATATCAAGTTTAACTGCAGCGGAACAAGCAATCCATTAGAAGAGTCAAGTAGAGAATAAAATCTATTATCTTCTATGATTTAAAAGGTTTTTCATCACTTTTATCGCTGAGACTCAGCTTAATAAATAATCAACATCATCCCTGCACTACGGCCAAGGATATTCATTAATATCACAACCACAAATTATCCATGCACTACGGGCCAAGCCAAGGATATTCGTGTATTCATCAATGGTCATGATCATGCCAACACCTGTCCATCAATGCACTACGGGCCAATGAGGACTTTTACCACATCATTTGTAACATTACGGTCATGATTATACCGAATAATTCCTGGTCATAATTATACCAAGTCCATCTATGCACTACAGGCCACAGATGACTTTCAACAGAATATGAACATGAGGATGATAACAATGATATAAGAATTCAATAAAACAAGTTCAAGGATAAATTTTTAAAGATTTATAATTTAATTTATCCAGAAATCAATAACGTCCGAATTGTTAACATGATACTGCTTTGTGGAGTAAAATTCAAGAATAATATTGTACAAAAAATAATTTGGATTGAAAACGAATCAATTTTTATCATGAATAGTACCCCGAGTGAATAGTACTTAGTACCCCGTGAATAGTACTTCAGGAATAGTAACCCCGTGAATAGTACTCCGGCATAAAAAAGTTAAAACTTATCAAGAATGCTCAGAATAATATTTTCATGAAAAGATACTGGATGAAGCGCAAATATCAATGATATTCTACTAATTTCATGGAGTATAGAAGCCAAAATTTTAACAAACGAGTATGGAATTCGAAATCTGAAATGAAATAATATTACTTACGTACTACAGAGTATGGAAGAAAATATTATTTCAAGCGAACATTGAACAAAAATAACATCACTTACCTTGAAAAGAAGAGTATTCCAACTGGTATAGCGGGGATATTCTTGAAGAAGATTTTCACTGTTTTCTACACTCAAAGCTTTCTAAGACTCTAAAGAAATACGCTCAAGATTATAGAAGAAGAATTCTCTGATTCTGGTGTGATTTTCAATTATAACTTAAGCGCCTATTTATAGGAAAATATTAGAACACCATAGGTGACTAAAATAATATTATTTTTATTTATTTTTTTCCAATCTTTATGCCACCCACCAAATGAGCAGCCAACTTGGAACAAAATTTTCAACCCACATGTTTTGAAAAACAAAAAGTGGATCCCACCCAATTTTAATAAAAACATTTTAATTTTTCGAAACTTCAATAATTCATAATAAATAGCCATTTTATCATAAAAATGCAAATTTTGTGTCCATTCCACACGAAATCGAATTCTCTACAACTTTGCAGAAGAAAGATTTTCTAAAATCCATACAGAAAATATCTGAATTCCACAAACGGATGATTTTCAATACCTCATAAAATTCATAACAAATCATACGTTAATTTTTAACGGTTCAAAATTTGTGGATATATACTCAACTTATATATGTATAACATATCCAAAAATTACAACGATCCAACAGTCGGATCAAAATTATAACTCACGTAATAGAGCTTTAAAAACACCGATTTGATTTTTAATACCTCCAATCCGACAAAATACTGATAAAACACTTTAACATTAAATCCTTCATTTATAACCACATAAAATAAATATTTTCCTTTCTAATCTTTGTGAATTTGGATACAAATATATATCAAGCTGTGACTCATGTCCCAACGGTGGAATGACACCTCATAATGACACCTTACATAAAGGTATAGTCGAAAAGCTGTTTTAGAAATTAGAATCTTTGGGAAGTGCTCAAGAAACCTTCAATACATGGGAGGCCATGCTTCAGGTTATGATAGATATCATATAATACAAAATTATCCTTGGTTTCCCCGATAGACCCCAAAGAAAAATGAGAAGATTACTATCATATTCTTCCCGATGGTGAGTTTTCTCTTGACATATCATTATCTCTCTTGTCTCTAATTGAGAGTTAAATTTCAAATAGACTCGAGATCATATAGGTAGTCTTTGGTAGATATACTCGGCAATGGATGAAACCTGACCACATCTTATGATGACACGAGGTTGTATGTCATTAGACATCTTGTATGATAGTGGCAAAACACTCTTTCAAGTTAAATTCACCTCACCCTCGACATCTATAGACCATAGATTCTATTCCTTGTTATTCCTCGCTCGACCCGACTACACTTTTATTACACAGAAAGGAATTGTGAAGCAAAAGGGTGAGCACCTGACTACTTCGATAAAAAAAATATCATGACTAAAGATAATTAAATTATCAATAGCCTTCATCGATAATAAATCGGAGATTTAGAACATATGGTAGATGATAAAAAAATTTCAACCATAGTTGCGGTGAGACGAAGCGAGCAATCCATTAGAAGAGTCGAATAGACCTATAAAGTCTATTATCTTCTCCATGTTAAAAATCCACCAACAATGTTTTATCCTGTAACATCAATCAACAATTCACATCCACAATCACATATATAACTTCATAATCGTAATTGTTGTTCTAAATTCCTTTTCTCATTCGGGAACGAAGATAATTTTCATCACTTGTCTTTACGAAATATCAAAGATCATGGTTATACCAAATCACACGGTTCATATTCATAATCATACTAATAAATTCATCTTTTACTTTCTACGGGCCGAAGATATTCATCAACAGATTCATCTTTGCACTTCGGGCCAAAGATATTCAACAATAGTCATCTTTACTTACGACCCCGAAAGATATTCATCAACAATTCATCTTTGCACTACTGGGCCAAAGATATTCCTCAACACGATTCATATTTGCATTCTGAGGCCAAATATATTAATATCTCGAAAGAAATATATAATCATTTGAATTTATATAAACAATAATTATAACCATGTTGATCAATTCACCTTTTGCACTTAAGCTAAAGATATTCAATTATAAATTCAATGGTCATGATCATACGGTCACAATTCAACTTTTCACTCTTGGCCAAAGAGACCCTAGTCATGATCGTACCAATAATCTACCCATCTTTTACACTCGGTGAAGAGAATTTCAACATCGGGGTTATAAAAATGTTATATATGATAATAAAATCAATATAATCAATATATAGTTTTAATCTCGAGTAATATTCATAAATCAACTATAATTTGGTTAGAAAAAAAAAACCAATTTTGTCATGAATAGTAACTCATGAATAGTAACCGTGAATAGTAACTTCGTGAATAGTAACTTCGTGAATAGTATCTCATGAATAGTAAACCCGACTCAAAAAGGTAGAAATTCCACAATAAAATCCATACCAATATTTGGTATAATGATATTGAAAGAATAATATTTTTTAAGCTTATAAACAATTTATTTTAATTGTTTACACTTTACTAAATAATGCATTTAATCATTCTAAAATGCCAAACTCATAAGATTTCATCACCAATAACCAAAATCATCATCAAAAATCTGCATATACCTCATGTAGGATTCTCAAACCATAAAATCCTATTTTCTAATTTTCTTACTTCACATAACATATTTAATTCATTTGCTCATAACTAGTCCATTTTCATGAAAAATAACAAATCAGTTCCAAAATATTTCTTTTCTGGAATTTAGCAGAATATAGTCCTATATTGAACATATATTTTTCTCAGAATTTTAAAAAGTCATTTACTATTTTTCACATGGCCAAAACCACCGAATATTTAAACATTTATCATAAATTGTACTTTTATCCAAAAATTTTAAAATTTACACAATATACTGATATTATATAGATGTACTCACAATAAAAATTTCATCAATTTTGGAATTAACCACAAGGAGTTATAAGAGTTTTCTTTTAAAATAGTTTTTCCTCATAAAATTCATAACTCTTAATCTATACATCCAAAAATCGCCATTTTGGACACAATCAACAAAACTCATCAAATTATCATTTCAAATTTTTCCAGAATTTTGAAGGTTCAGAAGAATTTTGAAATAATAACCCTTAAAATCCTTATTATCACTTACCTCAAAAAAAGCGATACTTACATTTGGAATAACGTTGAGCGAACTTGCCGTATAGCAATACTCAAAGTATACTCAAAATACTCACAAGAATAAACTCGATAATATAGAGAGAAAACTTGATTTACGGTGTGATTTTCAATTATAACCTAAGCACCTATTTATAGGAAATTGCTTAGAACACCAAAGCAGAAAATTTATTAAAATAATAATATTATATTTTTTTCCCAAGACTTCATCGTATGCTCTCAACATCAAAACTCAGCCCTAACACATGTTAAATGAAAAAAAAAAAAAAAAACGTTTTTGTTATTTAAATTATTTTAAACTTCCAAAAATCAATTATTTGAACTTGAACTTCAATAATTCATAATAAATAGCCCTTTTGCGGAAAATTTGAATCTCGCGAATTTTATAGGAAATTCAATTTTCTACAACTTTGCAGAAGAAAGTTTTTCCAAATTCCAAACAAAAATTGGTAGAAATCCATAAGCAGACGATTTTACATTTATAATCAAATTTCGATCGAGAAATGGGGTCACTGACACATAAAACATGCTTTAAATATTTTTGGTAACAAAATACTCCTCCTCCACATATACTCATATATCCCACATTCATCGTAAAATATCATCATTAATATATTATTAAAATAATATATTTAATTGAATTATTTTATTAGAAAAAGATAAAATATTAATTTTCAACAATTGTCACATTAAAAATTTTCTCCATCTATATCCTCATAAAATCAATATTTTCCTCATCATATAAATCAATAATTAATTATTCACAAATAATATTACGAAACACATTATTGTGACGGTGTTTTCAGAAGGAAGAGGGCTTTCGATAAGAATTTTTCTCCTTCTTGGTAGCTTGATTAGGTGACCAAACCTCTCCTTAGGCGAGAACTTTCTAGACATTGCCAATAATGCTATATCTAATAATATTATTCAAATAATATAAATTATTGATCGATAATTAATGAAAAATCTCGTGTAGTAGTGACAATTATAAAATATCAACGCCTTGACAATTATTGAATCAAAAATAAAATATTGATAGTAATTCTTTGTAACAATTATTGAGTAGTGCCTTCTTACGTAAGAATCAATAATTGGTGCAAACAACTACTGAAGTTATTTATAAACAACTTCTTCTCGCGTTTTCTTCTTGTCAGTTATGGGGACAAAAGCGCTATTATTCGTCACGAATGTTTTATTCCACCGGGTATTGAATATTTTATAACCACTTGCGATTTTATTCATATATCTTGATAACTTTTTATCAATTTAACCATTTCTGAATTGTAATTATAAGAAAAATTGAATACTTTTATTTTATAATGCGGGTCAACTTAATAAGGATTTTTTCTTGTCAATTAGGTGACCAAACCTCTCCTGAACTTTCTATGCTAATAATGCTTTAATAATATTATTCAAATAATATGAATTATTTATCGATAAGGCCCGTTGATAATTATTGAAACAACAATAATATAAAATATCAACGCAAAGAATTATTGAACCAATAAAATAAAATATTGACGAATTACTATAACAATTATTGAGTAGTGCCTTCTTACGTAAGAATTAATAATTCAAAATAATATAATGTAATGGTAATAGCTTTCAACAACGCAACAGCGTATCATTGTATTTAACCACCGTGTATTCCACGTTAACGTAAAACTTTCCGTTATTTTATAAAAGATATTTTTGTCATTTTTCAATCAAACAATAATTCCGTTGTGGGATGATATTTTATACGAAATTCACTATTGCGAATATTTAACCAATCGAATATTAAAACAATTTCATATATTTGCAAAATTTATAAATATTAACTATAACCTTTATCAAATTCATTAATAACCAAAAATTATAATTATAAAAATTTCTTTATTTAAAAGTTGTAATTATAAGTCAAAATAAAAAATTGAATAATTCAATAAGAATTTTAAAGAATTTAAAAATATGTATATAAATATGAATTTATTTTTAATTTCAATATATTTTATTTTTATAAATTTTTAAATAATTATACTAGTTACTAATTATCTAAAAACTCATTTTTTGAATAATCACAAAAACAAGTAAATTATTATTTTTATTTTTTCCATTTTTTTACTGACTTTTATGATTTTATTGTATTTTAAAAAAAACTTTCATTTCCACTCAAGAGCATTAACATTATTGCCATGTCAGCTTTCTCTCTCTTGCCATGTCAGCTTTCTCTCTCTTATGTGGAATCCGACGTGGCAAACCGTTTAAAGACAACATGAGTTAACGATTTTTCTAACGGTTTGTTAGTAAAGTAAAATATAGTGAGTTGACTGTAAGAAAAAACGGTTGAGTGACTCACTTGTAAGTTGACATAAAGTACAGTGACCAAAAAAATATTTAACCCGCTAAAAATATACACAAAAATACATACATAACACCCTTTTTATAATATTTTGTTATTATAATTATTGTTTAAAAAATCTAAATATAATATTATTTCATAATTGAAAAGGAAGGCTTTAGGTTTATCTTTTTGAATTCTCTTCTTTTCTTCTTCTCTATTTTGCAATACTCCACAGCCAAATAAATTTTTACGTTCTTCTCTCTCTAATTGTTTAAATATATGTAATTCTTTTGCAAAATAGGTTACCAAGGTAAAAGGGTACTTTTTAAAATTAAAAGTTTGTTAAACTTGAATGACTTTTCTTATCCTTATATGTTTTAAATATGTATAAATAATTATTAGTTACACTTCTATTATCTAATTATTATTTTTATTATTATTATTAAATCGGGTATTACATTCTACCCACCTTAAATGAATTTGGTCCTCCAAATTCCCAAATCACAATTCTAAAGAAAACATAAATATTACATGATCAAGAAATTTTATTATTTAACTAATTTGCCAAGGATTTAGTTGCACTTGTCATATTAGTTATATTTTTTACGACATTTGGTTGTTAGTAGCAAGTTTAAAGTTTGTGTGAGATATTGTTTGTTTAGTTTTTTAGACAAATGTTGTTTCTTATTAATTGCTGATTTATTCATTAGGTGATTTTTGTTATTTAAAGATAAAGAGTTATTTACTGATAAGACCTGACTAGGTAGAATGCTTATCTAGGCGTATTAACAATTTTTGTACTGTAGATTGCTCTTAAGATTATTCTTTTGTTTCCTGTTCCTAACCACATTTCACTTTTGCTTTTGTCTCTTATAGTCTTATATTTCTTACCAAAGATTTTCTTTTGTTTCCTGTTGAGATTTTTTATAAATAAAATTTATTTCTTGATTCCTTAAACTTCTTCCTGCAATTTATATCTATTTTACTGCTTGCAGGAGGGCTTTCCCAACTAGTAAAACTGGTTCTCTTTTTTGGTTGTTTCGTATTATAATCTGAAAAGTAGGTGAGATCCTCTTTGTCACCTCATTAGTTGCAAGCTTAACCAGTTCTCTTTTTTGGTTGTTTCGTATTATAACCGTATTGGTTGTTATGATTTCCAAAATGCTTTCTTTGCTCGGGTCTGTGATTGTTTGTTGTTACTAGCTAGGTTTGTGGACTCTCCTCCCTCTTAACCAGTTAAAGCTAAGCCAAAAGGGTGACTGATAAGTGATGCCAACTATTGTGCAAGTAATTCCAATAGGAACGAAGCAAGGAATTTTAGATAAAACTTAGCTGTGGAAACTGGTAAGAAGCAAGGAAAAATATAGTAGTAATATGCAAGGCATGAGAAAGACATTATAATGACTGAGCGCAAGTATCTTTTCTGAAACAAATCCAGCAGCTTAGCTTTTGGGAGCTTTAATTTCAAGAGTTTCTATATAATCTTGTCAAGCAATGGCATAATCCTACATGTTATCTTTAAAATCATCTCAAACATTGACAATGAAGTCAGAGTTTAGAGTTCAAAAGTAGTATGTGATCGAGTGTTAGTTACCAAATGTTCTTTTCTTTTTGGTATTACTAGGCTAGCTGAGTGTGCAACATATATACTTCCTCCTCATGCCTTGTATTTCTTACCAGCCATCTGGGAGTATCTTTGAATGTGTACAATAGTATACGTATGCATGTGTGCGTGTTTGCTTGTTTTAACAACGGTGTTTCCCTCATTTGCACAAGCATATATTTTTACCTGATTTAACGCTCCTCGTAAATTCTTGTGAGCAATTTCAGCTATGAACACAGGCACCTGATCATGCAAATGGTACTATTAGCTAGCGTAAATGTTTGAAGAGAAAACTCCCATTCCATATCCTGTTGCTAGTCTTCCAATGTCGAGAGGAAGAGATCACTCCTTTTATAACAATTAATAAAGATGAGAATAGAGGTTATGCATTATATATGGACTTTCTCTGTTAGAACTGCATGCATGCAGGAATAATAACTCTACTAGTAATTTATACAAAGTAAATCGCTAGCCACTACACCTGGCAATATATATGGTTAATTGTCGGGTCAACCCATATTAACTGGAATCAAATGGATTGGTTAACTGTTTTTATTTATTTGGGTTGATTAAAGTTTGGAACCATATTTTTAAAAAGAAATATAGTTCCAACCCGGTTAACCATTTTTCGACCCATATTTTATTCCAAATCCAAATCAAAAGTTTTTTCCATCCATATTTACATATTCAAGAAGCTCAATCACCCACCCCCACCCCACCCCAAGCCACGCCACGCCACGCACCCACCCCACCCCACCCCACCCCACCCCACCCAAAAAAAATATTACTCCCTCCGTCCCAGGTGACTTTTTGCGCATATTAAGAAAGATGATAAAATGACAAAATTGTCCATATTTAAATTTTTATTTAATTGCATAGTTTTTTGCACATTATTAGTGATGCTCCATAAATATACATAGAGAATATAAATATAACAATTAATAATAAGGGTATAATAGGCAAATTATTGTAAAAAAATAGATCATTTAAGGTAAGTAAACATTTAACTTGGGACAACCTAAAATAGTAATAAGGACTTTTATCCTGGGACGGAGGGAGTATGTGATTATGTATACACCCCTTACCCCCACCCCTTACCCCCACTCCCCCACCCCACCCCACCCCACCCCACCCCCATCCCTACCCCACCAAAAAAATATTATGTGATTATGTATACACCCCTTACCCCCCCACCCCACTCCCACCTCCCAAAAAAATAATATTATATGATTATGTATACACCCCACCCCACAAAAAAAAATAATAATATATCAAATCAGGCCTTCATGGAACTATAACCATATTAAAATGGTTAATATGGTTTTTAACCATAATTATATGGTTACAACCCATATTATCCATATTAAAAATGGTTAATATGGTTTTAGTTCTTAAATGGTTGGTTAACCATATTTTGAAAACCAAAACCAACCCATAATCATATTTTGTCAGGTCTACTAGCCACCCTGCAACACAGAAGGCGCTTGCTACTCTCAATGCCTGTTTACATTACACATGTAACTGACTGTTAGCAATAAGATAGATTTCAAAGAAGCTAGCAGAATGTCCTTCAGAGTCATGGGCATGCATTTAGTAGTACACAGATTCATTGGAATGGCGCCATGCTTACCCCTTTCCGGCTCCGCAATGGGCCCACTTGTGATTGCACCTCCAAAAGTCAAATATGGAACCAAACAAGTATTATTCCATACATAGGATTCGGTTATCATGAAGTTAACTTCATAGTAAGTTGGTCCATTGACCAATACAGTACTGAGATACAAAAGAAAATATATCCTCCCGCTTGCATGTCGACACTGTATTAGTCAATTGATCAAAATTAACTTCATACTAACCACTCACGCATACCTAACAACATTGGGACTTTGAAGATAAGATTGGGACTTGACTTGCACCGAGTTGTATCGATCTACAGAGATGTTCATGGAAAATAAGCTACTCTTGATCCGTTGCAAGACAGTTTGTGTAGACATGTAATTTTATTTATTGACATTCTTATGGCAATTTGTATGCAACTCATAACATTGTTCTGACAACTGTTCAAACTTTCAATAACCAGTTAAAGCTTAAGCCAAAGGGTGACTGATGAGTGATGCAAACTATTGTGCAAGTGACGGTCTATTGAGAATGCTTATCAAAAACTGTCTATCACTGTAATATTGGTTAGGTAAAATATTTAATGTTATATCATTTGAGGCCCATTTGAGATCAAAAATTTGAGACCCTTAACATTACTCTATTAAAAAATATGAAAAAATAAAAACTTGTAGTGAGTAATACTTTTTAGATTATATTAATTAAAATTAAAAGAATTCATATCAATTTTGAGTTTAAAAATCTTTAAAGTTGACGTTAAAAAATCAAATAATATACCCCTTCGTTTCAAAATTAAAAATACAATATGACTTGTAATGTCAAATAACACATATTAATTCAACAGTTCTACTATATAGTACAATAAATTTATGTCGAATTAAAACTGCGAAGCTAATTATCAATACATGGAATTGGATTTGATAGGAAATTAAATTATATCTCTAATTTTAAATTTTAAAATTTAATATATTATTGTTTAATATTTTGAAGACAAGTGACTATTTTTTTCTGTTTTCGTGAACTGTGAAACTGGAGTAATTTTTAGAAATAATGTTATATATTATCATAAATGGTTAGTTACATAATCCTCAAATACACATATATATTTATAGTGAGACGGGGCGCACATTATGTACTTGTGTGTAGGGGTGTTCAAAAAATTCGATTTTTTTGGTTTTTTACCGAATCGGTTGAAACCGGTATTGGTTTTTTTTAGTTTTGGTTTTTCGGTTTTTTTATATTTTTCAGTATCGGTAGCGGTAATAAAAATTTTAAATTCGGTAAATACCGAAAAACCGAATTTGTATAGCTTTCAACATACTGGCAACCAGGCCGTTCCCAGGAAAGAGGGGGCTTTCCAATAAGGATCTCTCCTTACTGGCGCGCAATTAGGTGACCAAACCTCTCCTTAGACAGAACTTTCTAGACATTGTCAATAATGTTATCTAATAATATTATTAGGATAATATGAATTATTAGCCGATAATGGAAAATACTGTGTAGTGACAATTATTGAAACAACAGTAATATAAAATATCAACGTAGCAATTATTGAATCAATAAAATAAAATATTGAACAGTAATTACTATAACAATTATTGAGTAGTGCCTTCTTACGTAAGAATAAATAATTGGTGTAATACTGGTAGTGTCTTCTTTATGCGCAACAACGCCAGACATCGTGTTTTCTTAACCGGGTATTTCAACAAGATAGCAGAATAACTACGCCATTATTTATAAACAACTTATACTTGTCATTTTCTTCATCCAATCGCTTTCCGTTATGGGGCCCACAAAAGACTGCGCCGTCGTACGAATATTTCCCGACAGGAAGAATATTTCACGACCAAACGAATATTCTCAGATAAAAAATGAATATTTTATAACCACTTGCTTATTTGAAATATTTGCGCATTTTACCCATAACTAACCACATTAATCAATTCAACCCTTACTATTTCAAAATAATAAATAGAGAAATTCAATTTTATTTATAATAAGTTGGGGTCTTACATTTATAGCATATTCAGATATTCCACTGAAAATTAACTTATGAAAAGGCCAAAAAAACTAATTTTTTTTAAAAAAAGATTGAATTCTTTTGTCCCTTCGTACTTACTAAAAACAGGGCAAGGAGTCTACTCATTTCTATGAACCGAAACCCAGTGCTTAATCAATGGATGTGGTGGAACAAACACTTGAAAGGCCCCAAAACTCGACTTAATTATTCACACAAAAAACCCGGAAAATGCAAAGACTTATTTCACACTTTTTCATAAATAAACAAAGAAATTTAAGAGGAGAAGAGTTTATTAGATACTTACCAAAGATTCTATTTTCAATCCATGGGTCTACTGCTCCGAAGCGTCGTTTGGGCGCTCATGGATAAAACGCTACAATGCCGGGCTCTTATTGTTGTAAGATATCTGCAAACACGTGATCAAAGAAACAAGTTGAGTTTATATATAAAGGAAGAAAGTTAGGGGTTTTTAATTTTTTTCCAAGATTTGCAACGAGAGAGTTAGAGTCCTCGGTACCTTTTGGGATTGAAAGTGGAGGAGAGAGAAAATTTGAGATTGGATGTGGGAGGTGTTGTCGATAATGTCTGGTAGCGAAAAGTTCTTGATCGGACGGTGAAATGAGAGAGGATGGGTTAATTAATTCTGCATGCCATTTCCTTTCAATTTGGATTCGGACAGATAGAAAGTGAGAGAGTGAAGATGGTAGATTTGTTCTAAGCTTATTGGGGTTTCGATATCCACATTTCTCAAGTCTAATTTGGGAAGAGTAGTAAATAAGTTAGGATGAGGATATGCCCTTATCCGAGCTTTACCTTATATTGATTGATTTCCTTTATATTTTGGTAACTAACTGTGTCCCATGCCTCCACGTCAGATGAGTAAGCCACGTCAGAATTTTTCATCTACTCCGTTAGTCAATTTTAACGATTATTTAAAAATTGGAAAGTACAAGCACCAGATCACAATATTTTTCGAGTACAATCACCAGTTTGTAACTTTTTTCACTTCAAGTACCAAATTATAAGTCCTGTCCTAGTACATGTACCAAAAGTTGATTTATCCTGTTTTTTTGAGTAAAGTTCAGATCAGCACCTGGGGTTTGGGGTCTTTCCCACTTAACCACATGTAGTCAGTAAAGTTACATTTAAACTCCCGACTTTTTGAGTTGAAGTGAATAAATGCTTTCCGTCTTAACTCCGTTACTTGAGTTGGCTAAAGAATTAATTACCCTTCATATATATATTGAAAGTTTCTGTGACACCCCCAAAATAGGTATACAACACCCATTCTGAGTCTCCAAATACATGGTACAGAAACAACTACAACTTTATTAATACAATTGTCGTGCAAAATACGACAACACTTAAACTGTGAGTTTAAATACAAATATTGTCATCTAGACAATATTCATACTCAAATAAGTCCTCATTACAATTATTAATACACTATTTTATAAAATATTGAGGACTACTAGAACAACTTCTAGAACCATCATTCCACACCCCGACTAGTACTCGCTACATTCTCGCCTCCTGAGAAGAAAAATGGAACAAAAAGGAAAAGGGTGAGCTCAACTAGCCCAGTAAAGAACAATATGACTAAGATAATATAGAACAAATTATCGTTAGTCCTCAACAGGGAAAAATCTAATAGAATACAATAGACAACAAGTTTTAAATCAATATTCGCAGCGGAAATAATAATTCATTAGAAGAGTTAAGTAGAGAATAAAATCTACTATCTTTTATATATGAATTTAAAAGTCCATCGTCAATATTTTATCCCTGTAACATCAATCAATATATATCTGGAATCAAATATTCATCTTTGCACTACAAGCCAAAGATATTCATCAGTTGGTCATGTTCATCTAAACACATGTTCATCTTTGCACTACGGGCCAAAGATATTCATCAAAAATCATTCATCTTTTGCACTACAGGCCAAAGATATTCAGTTATATCATCATTTAGGACTGAGGATGATGAAAAATATTTTAAAGAAAACGAATCCAGTGAAACAAAAGAACAAATATTAAGGATTCGTACTTTAAACAATCCAAATTCAAAAATACTTCATAAATAAACATAGTGGAGTAAAATTCAAGAATGAAGACCAAAACATAGATCCAATCAAAGATAGGAACCATAACAGACAATCTTGGACACAGAAAAGAAATTTTAATTTTTCTGTGAATAGTGTCGTATTCGTGAATAGTGCCGTATACGTGAATAGTAACCCCGACATAAAAAGTTCTTAATTTGATAAAAAGTTCAGACCAATATTTTGGCATAATGATATTGAAGAAAATAATATCATTTAAGAAGAAAATAACATCATTTACCTCAAAAAGACAGTACTTCTGACTGGAATACTGGATATTGTGCTGAAGGAACTTGCACCGTATAGCAAAACTCAAAGTATCAAAATACTCAGAAGAATACGCTCGATAATATAGAGAGAGAAATCTTTAGTTTCTGGTGTGATTTTTCAATTCTAACCTAAGCACTCTATTTATAGGAAAATGCTTAGAACACCAAAGCAAAAAATTTAATAAAATATAAATATATATATTATAAATTCCTACGCACACCTCCACTGATCCAAAACATCAGCCACACATGTGTCAAACTCACCAAAACGTTTTTCATATAAAAATCATTTAAAACTTCAAAAATCAATTATTCCGAAACTTCAATAATTCATAATAAATAGCCCTTTTATCAGAAAAATTTGAGTCTTACGTTCTTCTATAGGAAATTCAATTCTCTACAACTTTGTAAGTTTAAATTTTTCCAAATTCCAAACAGAAATTGATCGAAATCCACATACGGACGATTTTACAAGCTATAATCAAATTTCAGTCAAGAAATGGGGTCCACAAACATGAAAAACATGTTTTAAATATTTTTAGTAACAAAAATACTCTTCCTCCTCATTTACTCGTATATCCCACATTCATTGTAAAAATATCACCATTATTATATTATTATAATATAATAATAAATTATTTTATCAGAAAAGATAAAATATTAATTTTCAACAATTGTCACATTAAAAATTTTCTCAATCTATATCCACATAAAATGAATATTTTCCTTATCATATAAATTAATAATTAATTATTTACAAATAATATTATAGAATCATCTGGCCCGTCTCTCCCCTCCTAGTTCTAGTCTCACATCTTAGCCAGGGATCATATCCCTAAGCTTTGATACCAACTGTGACGCCCCCAAAATAAGTATACATCACCTATTCTGAGTGGTCAAATACATGGTACAGAATACAAATACAACTTAATAATACAACTGTCGTGTATAATACGACAAAACATAAGCTGTGAGTTTGAATACAAATATTGTCTACTAGAGATTATACAAACTCAAAAGGAGTCCTCATTACAATTATTATCACACTATTTCATAGAATAGTGAGGACTACTAATGCTATCATCGGCCCGAAATCACTCCGTTCCCCGACTAGTCCTCGCCACGTTCTCATTTCTGAAGAGAACAATGAAAGTAAAAGGTGAGCTCAACTAGCCCGATAGGAAATATTATAACTAAGATAATGCGAGAATATATTATCGTTAGCCTTCAACAATGTTAAACTGATACAATATAACAACCATCAAGTTTAAATACAGCGGAACAAGCAATCCATTAAAAGAGTCAAGTAGAGAATAAAATCTACTATCTTTTATGATTTAAAAGGTTTTTCATCACTTTTATCGTTGGGACTCGATTTTAATAAATAATCCACATCATCGAATCACCCCCCGCACTTCTGACCCGAGGATATTCTTTAGTATCACGACCACAATTATCCATGCCTTTCTACGGGCCAAGAATATTTGTGTATTCAATAATGGTCATGATCATGCCAACAATTTGTCCATCAATGCACTACGGGACAATGAGAACTTTTACCACATCATTTGTAACATTACGGTCATGATTACACCGAATAATCCCTTGTCATAATCATACCAAGTCCATCTATGCACTATAGACCACATATGACTTTCAACAAAATATAAACATGAGGATGATGACAATGATATAAGAATTCAATAAAACAAGTTCAAGAATTATTTTATCCAGAAACTAATAACGTCCAAATTGTCAACATGAATCTTGCTTTGTAGAGTAAAATTCAAAAATGCTCGGAAGAATATTTCCATGAAAAGATATTGGATGAAGCGCAAATATCAAGGATATTCCACTAATTTCATGGAGTATAGAAAGTCAAAACTTTAACTTATTTGAGTATAATAAGGAATGGAATAACAAAAGAAATCACCAGCATGCGATAGACCACACAGCAAAAGTTATTCAGCAAGAATAATAAATAACGGAATCGGTCCGGCGTAAAACGCATGCAGACGGGATATTCCAATGAGAATAATAAAGAGCGGAATTAGGTCGCCGTGAGAACGCATATGACGAGGATATTCCAATGAGAATAATAAAGAGCGGAACCGTGTGCGGCGTAGAAACGTGATGTGAGGATGTTCCAACAGAATGATAAATAATGGAACACGAAGAAGAATTTCACCAAGTATAGGGTAGCCCACGTATCTGAGTTATTCAAGAATAATAAAGAATGGAATAATGTAAGTTCTCTTCATAGATAAGAAAGAAATAATACTCCCTACCTTTAGAAAAACTGGATACTGAAATAGTGAGGTAGCAGACTTCTCTTCTTCTTTCTATAATTTCTCTCTATAATAATCGCTCTAAAGCTTTTGTGAATTGGTGAGAAATGAAGGAAGAATGAGCTTCTATTTATAGAAAAATATAGTTTCGATAATTGCACGTTTTAGGGCTCGAAAAATTTTAGTACAATACCTCCAACTTTTCCTTTATTTTTAATTTAGTCATAGAAGTATTATCAAACTTGCACCACCTCCCCTAATAGTAAATAATGTGATTCAATAGTAAATTATGTGAATCAATAGTTCTAGACATGTGAAAATACGAATTACAGTATAGTACCTCCATTTTTAACTTAGTCATGCAAGTATTATCAATCTTGCACCAACTCCCCTAATAGTAACAAGAATGTGAAACAATAGTATACACATGTGAACAAATAGTTATAATCATGTGAAATAATAGCAATCAATTGCTCATTTATCCGGTTAAATACGGGATTGGTCGATATAACCTCCGGACATCAATTATTATCGAAATAATTGTCGATTTTAACTAACACAATTAATTCCAACACAATGAAACCATTTTTATCAAAATATAAATTTTGAAATTTCAAAGTTTGACTTTCAAGAAAAAAGTCAAGCTGTTGACTTTTTGACCAAATAGTGAATTAGGAAAATTTTGTGTTTATAGACTATTTTTACTAATTTCATCGTTAGGACTCAAATATCACATCAGCGTCTCCAAATTCAACTCGAACACAACTTCAATTTTAATAACATTCATCATTAATATTATAACTCACAATATTTATTAACCGGTCATTTCCGGGAAAGAGGAGTTTTCAATAAAGGATTTCTCCCTATCAAGTGCTAAATTAGGTGACAAACCTCTCCTTGAGCAGAACTTCTAGACATTGTAAATATTGCAATTTAATAATATGAATAACTTTGTCGTCTCAATTATTGATTTAATAAAATAACATATTATCTTTGATGATCTTATGACAATAATCGAATCAATAATATGAGAGATATAATCTGACAATTCATTGTAGTAATAATTGAGTATAAGCGAGTGACTTCTCACGTAAGCATCAATAATCAATACCGTGCTACTCTTATGCAACCACGCGTATTCATTGTATTTTTTTACTAGGGTATTTCAACGAGTTAACGGTAAAACTTCCGCCGTTATTTTCATAAAGTATTTTTGTCGTTTTCTCAATCCGACAATAATTCCGTTGTGGGGGTCCGCCAATGATTGTTGGTTGCACGAATATTTCTGTTAAAGCGAATATTCCCAGACCAATTGAATATTATATAACAACTTGCGTACTTTTGCAAAATTTGTAAATTTTACCCACAACTATAACATTATATCAAATCCACACCATAATATTCAAAAATATATTTCGAGAAAATTTAATCTTTATTCAAAAGTTGGGGTCTTACAACCTCCCTTCTTATGAAATTTCGTCCTCGAAATTAGGGTGCGTAACTGGTATGTCGAAGAGGTGAGGATACTTTGATTTCATTTCAGATTCTAACTCCCAGGTCATTTCCTCAACATCGTGGTTTCTCCACAAAACTTTGACTTGAGGTATAACCTTGGAGCATAGAATATGTTCCTTCTTATCCAAGATTTTAATAGGAACCTCTTCATACGTTAAATCTTCCTCTATTTCGTCCGGTTCTAACTTAATAATGTGGTTCGGGTCTTTCACATATTTACGTAACATGGATATGTAAAAAACGTTATGAACACGAGACATACTTGGCGGTAACGCAAGTCTATAGGCCACAGTTCCTACTCGACCGAGGATTAAAAATGGGCCAATGAATCAAGGATTGAGCTTTCCTCTCTTTCCAAATCTTGTAACTCCTTTTCATAGAGCAACACGTAACAACACATGATCTCCAATATCGAATTCTACGTCCTTTCGATGAAGATCAGCATAACTCTTTTATCGATTTTGTGAGGTTTTTATATCGTTGTCGGATCATTTGAATCTTTTAAAGTAGTCATACGTACCAACTCTGGTCCCAACAACGTTGCTTCACCCACCTCATCCCAAAGATCTTTGGATAACGACACTTTCTTCCATACAAGCGCCTCGAATGGAGCCATGCCAATACTTGCTTGATAACTGTTGTTGTAGGAAAACTCCACCAATGGTAAGAACTTGTCCCAACTTCCCTTAAAGTCAAGGACACAGAGTCTTAATAGATCTTCAAGAGTTTGAATCGTCTCTCTCGACCGCCGTCGATTCCCGAGGATGATATGCCGAGCTAAATCGTAAATTCGTGCCCATAGCTTTTTACAAACTAACCCAAAATCTTGAAGTGAATCTTGGGTCTCGATCAGAAACTATGGATACTGGCATACCATGAAATCTTACAACCTCGTTTATGTACATACGAGCAAGATGTTCAAGTGTATAAGTTTCTCGTATCGGTAAGAAATGAGCAAACTTGGTCAATCTATCAACAATGACCCAAATCGCATCTATGCCTTGAGAAACTTTGGGAAGACCGATAACGAAATCCATGGTAATGTGCTCCCACTTCCATTCTGGAATTTCAAGTGGTTGTAATGGACCTTTTGGTACTTTATGCTCCACTTTAACTCGTTGACAAATTAGACACCTTGAGATAAATAGCGTTATCTCTCTCTTCATATTGCTCCACCAAAATGTATGACGAAGATCACGATACATTTTGGTACTCCCAGGATGGATTGTAAACGGTGTGTTGTGCGCCTCCATCATGATTTTATACTTTAAATCAGGGTCATTAGGAACACAAAGTCTGGAGTTGACTCAAAGTATTCCTTCTTCATCGATTCTTACTTCCGGCATAGCACCTTCTTGCACTTTCTTCCTCATACGCATCAGCTCCGGATCTGTAACTTGAGAAACTTTAACTTTATCAATTAAAGTTGATTCTACTCATATATTCGCCATCATCACATGGGTCCCTGGAGTCTTTAACTCTATCTCCATCCTTTGCAAGTCACACAAAATGGGCTTTTGTGTTGTGAATATTGCACTCGTACACGCATATGATCTTTTACTCAATGCGTCAGCTACCAGCTACCACGTTCGCTTTTCCAGGATGGTATTGGATGGTATGATCATAATCTTTCAACAGTTCTAGCCAACGTCGTTGTCACATGTTGAGTTCCTTTTGAGTGAAGAAATATTTGAGGCTTTTATGATCCGTAAAGATCTCCACTTTCTCTCCATACAAGTAATGCCTCCAAATTTTAAGTGCGAAGAAAACAGCTGCCAACTATAGATCATGAGTAGGATAATTCCTCTCATATTCTTTGAGTTGTCTTGAGGCATAGACTATGACTTTCCCATGTTGCATGAGAACACATCCTAACCCTTTGCCCTAAGCATCACTATAGATGACAAATCCCTCCGAGTCAGATGGTATTGTCAGAACAGATGCTGAAATGAGTCTCCTCTTGAGTTCTTGAAAACTCTTCTCACATTCCACGCTCCAACCGAATTTTGTATCTTTTCGAGTCAGCTGAGTTAATGGAGTAGCGATTCGAGAAAACCTTCTACGAATCTCCGATAATAACCAACTAAGTTTTAGAAAGCTACGTCTTGATCCATCGATTTAGGTTGCTCGACTTTGAATAGCTTCAATCTTTCTTTGGGTCAGCGGATATTCCATGACTTGATATCACGTGCCCAAGGAATGCAACTTCCTCAAGCTAGAACTCGCATTTCTTCAACTTGGCATATAGCTTGTTTTCACGAAGCTTTTAGAGTATCGACCTCAAGTGTTGCTTTCATGATCTTCACGGCTTTTGGAATATATGAGGATGTCATCAATAAAGGCGACCACAAAATGATCCAAATATTCCTTGAATACTCGGTTCATCATATCCATGAAGAAAGCGGCGGGAGCATTAGTCAATCCAAAAGACATGACTAAGAATTCATAATGCTCGTCTGCAAGAGTTCAAGGCGATCTTTGGAATATCCTCAGTTTTAACCTTCAGCTAATGATATCCAGAACGAAGATCGATCTTTGAAAAATTTTTTGCTCCTTATGGCTGATCAAACAGGTCATCAATACGTGGCAATGGGTACCTATTTTTTATGGTGACATGATTCAACTCCCGATAATCAATACAAAGTCGCATACTCCCATCTTTCTTCTTCACGAATAGAACGAGGAGCACCCCGAGGAGACGTCTTAGGGCCGAATGAAACCGATGTCTAACAATTCCTGCAGTTTGGTCTTTAACTCTGAAGTTCAATAGGAGCCATTCGATATGGGGCTTTGGAAATGGGTTTTGTCTAGGGTTCAAGGTCGATATAAAATTCAATTTCATTCTCCGGGGTAGGCGGGGAAGTTCTTGAGGGAATCGTCAGAAATTTATTAACAATAGAAATATCCTTCAAATCGGCGTATTTTTGTTTAAATTCGTGACATGAGCTAAGAAAGCTTGACATCCATTTTCAATAAACGAATAGCTTTATGGCTTGAGATGACCGTGATTGATTTTAATGGTTTGGTCGCTTGAATTCGCATAATAGGTTTATTAGGAATATGAAAGCTAACAACCTTACTTAAAATAATCAATTTTAGCATGATGAGTAGTTAACCAATCCATCCCTAGAATCACGTCAAATGCAAGTATTTTTAAGGAGATAAGATCGGCGGAGTAACGATGCGGTTATCGATTTGAATCAAACAAGACTTATATACGATGGATGTAATGAAGGTTTCTCCTAATGGAGTTTCAACAGATAAGTCAAAGTCTAATTTCTCCGAGTCAAATTTAAGCGTTGGCGCAAGTAGGAGAAATAAAAGAATGGGTAGAACCGGTATCAAATAAGGTATAGACTTCACTAGAGTTTATGATAAGCTTACCGTGATAACCTCGTTCGGGTTCCTTGCTTTACGGGAGGTCACAACAAACGATCTCCCTCGCACTCTGGCTTTGAATTTTCTCGGGAATACCTTTGGTGCCTCCATCCTAGTTTGAATTTGTCTTGATGAGAACGACAAAATCGAGCTAAGTGACCTCTCTTCCACAATTATAACATGTTTTTGACTGACATCGCGGCGATTTTGGTGATGTGTCCCTCCCCTCGCATTTGAAGCATATGATAGGTGTGGTCGTTCTCCTTCCTTAACAACGGGTCTTTGGTGTTGACGTCTTTCCATCATTGTTGAATCTCCTTTTCTTGAAATGTCCATTTTATTGTCTTGGCTATGATTACCACCAAGTGGTTACCATTTACGGCATGTTGATTCCTCCACATTTGTTGTCACCGCTTCGATGGTTGTTACCCCGGTATTTTCATTCTCATTGTCGCTTTCTCTTGGTTGCGTTGACTCGTTATACGCTCCAACAACTGAGCCCTATTTATAACATCTGAGTACAAACACAGTTTATGAGAAATAAGATATTGTCGTATCTCCGGTTTTAAACCTCTTAAAAACATTCGGGTCATTCGCTCCTCATTATCAACCAAATGGGATGCAAACAAGGATAACTCAAGTAAATTTAGCCTCGTATCATTGCCACGGTCATATTGTTTTGTTCTAACTTGATAAACTCCACCTCCTTCATGTGACAAATACTTTCGGGAAAGTACTTGTCGTTGAACAGCTCTTGGAACTTCTCCCAAGATATCTTGAGTGTGTCAGTGAGTACGTTTCTGATTCCCACCGATGAATCCCTTCTTCACGCAACATAAAGGTGGCGAAGGGAACCTTTTGTTTCTCGGAGCATCCCAAGACATCAAATATCTTGGTTATCTGCTTTATCCATGCTTCCGCCTTAAGTGGTTTTGGCTCTCCAATAAACTCCGGTGGTCCCAGCTCCTTGAACTGTTTGGCGGTGACCATCCGAGAGTTGCCAGTGTTTCCACCTGCATTTTGGACAGGAGCCGCTCTCACCTGATGTTGCATGAATTGCATGAAGCCTCGGAACATTCCATCGTTCATTATTTGGTCAGTGTTGTTGTTTGCATGAGGATTGTCGCCTTCCTGATGCACATTATCCTAGTTATTGATCTGTGGAGACTCAACGGTCTCCTGTGCTCCATTGATGTTCTCAACATTCTCGGATGCCATTTTTAAATACTGCCACAAAACAAGGGTTAATTAACATGAAACATATTATCCCTACACTCTGACTGACCAATTAAATACCAAATAAACTTAGGTAGGTCATAGTAGCGAAGGAATTCTGTCTCTCCCTCCTAGTTCTAGTCTCACATCTTAGGCGGGGATCATATCCTTAAGCTACGATATCAATGTGATGCCCCCAAAATAGGTATACATCACCTATTCGGTAAGCGTCAAATACATGATACGAATACAAATACAACTTAATAATACAAGCGTAAGTGTACAATACGATAAAACATAAGTTGTGAGTTTGAATACAAATATTGTCTACTAGAGATTATACAAACTCAAAAGAGTCCTCATTACAATTATTATCACACTATTTCACGAATAGTGAGGGACTACTAATGCTATCATCCGCCCATCACTCCCTCCTAGTTCTAGTCTCACATCTTAGCCAGGATCATATCCTAAGCTTTGATATTAATGTGGACGCCCCCAAAATAGGTATACATCACCTATTCTGAGTCGTCAAATACATGGTATAGAATACAAATACAACTTAATAACACAATTGTCGTGTACAATACGACAAAACATAAGCTGTGAGTTTGAATACAAATATTGTCTACTAGAGATTATACAAAATCAAAAGGAGTCCTCATTACAATTATTATCACACTATTTCATAGAATAGTGAGGACTACTAATGCTATCATCTGGCCCGTCACTCAGTTTCCCGACTAGTCCCTGCTACGTTCTCATTTCCTGAAGAGAACAATGAAAGTAAAAGGGTGAGCTCAACTAGCCCAGTAGGAAATATTATGACTAAGATAATGCGAGAATATATTATCGTTAGTCTTCAACGAGTGTTAAAGCGATACAATATAACAACCATCAAGTTTAAGCTGCGGTGGAACAAGCAATCCATTAAAAGAGTCAGTGGAGAATAAAATCTACTATCTTTTATGATTTAAAGGTTTTCATCACTTTTATCGTTGGGACTCGACTTAATAAATAATCCACATCATCGAATCACCCTCGCACTACTACGGCCAAGGATATTCTTTAGTATCACGACCACAATTATCCATGCACTACGGGCCAAGAATATTTGTGTATTCAATAATGGTCATGATCATGCCAACAACTGTCCATCAATGCACTACGGACCAATGAGAATTTTTACCACATCATTTGTAACATTACGGTCATGATTACACCGAATAATCCCTGGTCATAATCATACCAAGTCCATCTATGCACTATAGGCCATATATGACTTTCAACAAAATATAAACATGAGGATGATGACAATGATATAAGAATTCAATAAAACAAGTTCAAGAATTATTTTATCCAGAAACTAATAACGTCCAAATTGTCAACATGATACTGCTTTGTAGAGTAAAATTCAAAAATGCTCAGAAGAATATTTCCATGAAAAGATACTGGATGAAGCGCAAATATCAAGGATATTCCACTAATTTCATGGAGTATAGAAGTCAAAACTTTAACCAACTGAGTATAATAAGGAATGGAATAACAAAAGAAATCACCAGGCATGCGATAGACCACATAGGCAGGTTATTCCAACAGAATAATAAATAACGGAATCGAGTCGGCGTAAAAGCGCATGCAGACGAGGATATTCAACGAGAATAATAAAGCGGAATCGGTCCGGCGTAGAAGCTTTACATCTGAGGATATTCAGCGAGAATAATAAAGATGGAATCGGTCCGGAAAGTAAAAGCGCCTGACGAGGATATTCCACGAGAATAATAAAAAGCGGAACCGAGTCCGGGCGTAGAACCATGAGCAGGATGTTCCAACGAGAATGATAAAGAATGGAACAACGGAAGAATTTCACCAAGTATAGGGTAGGCAGCATATCTGAGTTATTCCAACGAGAATAATAAAGAATGGAATAATGAAGTTCTCTTCATAGATAAGAAAGAAATAATACTCCCTACCTTTAGTAAAAAGCTGGATATTGAAATAGTGAAAAAGAGACTTCTCTTCTTCTTTCTATAATTTCTCTCTATAATAATCGCTCTAAAGCTTTTGTGAATTGGTGAGAAATGAAGGAAGAATGAGCTTTATTTATAGAAAAATATAGTTTCGATAATTGCAAGTTTTGGGGGATTTTTGGATGTCCCTTTCAGTTACTTGTTCTTTGGTGTTCTCATTTTAGGTGAGATTTGTTTGAAAAAACAAGTGAAAAAGGTCGAGACATGTATAATGTAAACGATGGATTTTTGGATGTAATAAGAACTTGTTCTTTGGAGTTGGTTTTTAAATTGTTGTACCACACCTGTGAGAAAAGGTTTACACATTGACCCGGTGATGTGACAACGATATCTGAATTCGGTGAACTAATAAGAGATTCATTTAGGGTCAGGGGACTTGGTTATGGGGAAGGTGTTAGGCACCCCAGACATCAAATGTTACCACGGTGGCCGCCTCTTTTCAAGAAACTATTATGTGTGTGTGTGTGTGTGTGTGTGTGTGTGTGGGTGATGTCTTTGTTATAGGAAAGTTATGCGAGGCCTCTCGTTGAACCTATATACACAGGGTTTGAATTTATGTAAAAATTAGGTTTTTAGCAAGATATGGCAATAATGTTTTTATAAAGAGGGTTTTCAAACCACGATGCTCAATAGGAATTGAGACCTTTTTACTTCCATTTTTATTAAGTGGTAATTTGAATTGATTTTATTTGGCGGATCACGAGGCATCCGTATGAAAAAATAATACATCCAAAATATAAATGAGACTTCACCGTGGGTATGGAAACCATCGAGAAATCTGAGACATCATGAGAATAATTTACAAAAGCGCTACATTTGAAAATGTCCATCAGAGGCAGAATCTAGATCGATGAGATGAATCTGTGATCACATGATTCTAAGCGCCTGAGAATATTGCAATTTGTATAAAAGCAATAGCGGTATATATATAAGCGGTAAATATATATATCTGAGACGGGATCACCAACCACGAAGCACCTCCATGGGGATCGAAATGTAAATAAAAGTTGTGAATACGATCAATACGAAAGAAACTCAGGCGGGACGGAATGTAAATAAAAGTTATAAATACGATTATTTGCCACGAAGTAAACTCGAGGCGGAATGAAATGTAAAGAAAATTTGTAAAAGCGATCAAGCGCCACGAAGGAACTCAGAGCGAGGACAAAATAAATATATATATATATATATATATATATATATATATATATATATATATATATATATAAAAAGCAATAAGCATATAGGATGTAAAATCCGGGCTCATCGAACATAGTTAGACCACAGTTCATATATATATATATATATATATATATATATAAAGCGAATAAACTAGGCATGAGCAAAGTCAGGCTCATCGAACAAAGTCGATATACGGTTATATATATATATATATATATATATATATATATATATATATATATATATAAAAGCGAATTTTTTTTTTGAATAGGCTCATCTAGGCTCATCCAAACAAAGTCAAATATATATAGTATGATATATATATATATATATATATATATATATATATATATATATATATATATATATAAGCGAATAAAAAAATACCCGGGCCAAAGTACAGGCTCATCGAACAAAAGTCAAACACGGTTGATATATATATATATATATATATATATATATATATATATATATATATATATATATATAGCGAATAAGCGCTTGCGGGAATAAATCAGGCATCGAATAAATCAAATATATTGATATATATATATATATATATATATATATATATAATATATATATATATATATATATATATATATATATATATATATATATATATATATATATATATATATATATATATATAAATATTAAATGATAGGCGCTCGGCCAAAAATGCAAGGCTCAATCGAGGCATAACTCGATCGATATATATATATATATATATATATATATATATATATATATATATATATATATATATATATATATATATCTGATTGGAATGAAACCACGGATAGAAGTCAGGGCAAAAAGCAAACAACACGACTCTCAGCGTGTAGAAGGGTGTGTGCAAAGATGAAGAAAGACTCTAAAGTGTGTGAGAAGGCTACAATTTGGTGATAAAAGGGCTTCTATATCTTTAGAGTGGGTAAACCTTTGGGCTTTTGTGGGTACAAAAGAGGCTATATATGAGCTCACGAGGTGTTTGAAAGTGAAAAAATACCTTTGTATGGCAAGTGCGAGCAAATTGTGCGGGGTTTCCCGTCTTTTTCTCTTAGAAATCAGCACCCCAAAGCCTCTTATTTATAGGCAAAAAATGGTGTGTCTGTGACTCGGTAGTGTGTCGGTCCCGGGTCGGTCGGGTCGGCCGGGATTGTCGGTCGGGTAAATCGTCTCGAAATCGTGCACTCGAGCCTTTGTAATGTCCACTCGGATTTTGAGAAGTGCAATCAAGGCATCCGTTTTGAGGTATTCGGGACCTATTTGGACCGTGGTTGTCGAGAGTTATGCGATGGCATGGGATTAGAGTTTGTCTGAAGTCTTTGAAGATGGGGCGATGCCCTCGGTCTTCAAGCTTCAACTTTCATCCGTTACCCCTTTATAATAGTCACTTTCGGATTGGTTAGCCTTGTGGGACATTGTTGCGTAGAGGCGAGGCGTGGCATCGTGTTGGACGAGATGGCGATGTTGCCCCTCAGGTATTATTCTTGCCGGATTGGGCGATAAGCGAGCGTTGCTCGAGACTTATTTGAGATTGGGCTGCTTGCATTTGTTGAAGGTCCTCATTGTCATCTTTGAGGTGTACTGTCTTCCCGATGTTATTGTCGGGTTGGTACGGTGTATTTTATTGTGAGTCTTAGAGATTGAAGGTGATGGCATTTGAAACAAGCATTTACGGGGTTATCTCAAAGCTGCATTCCTTGGGGTTATCACCGAGGTTGGTGGCTATTCCATGGTTGGGGGTGAAATTTGGATACCTCGGGGTTATCTCAAGAGATTAATCGGTCTTCTTCTCGGTGTGTGTTCGGTATTGTATCTGCGAGGTCTCGGGGTTAGATCAGAGGGTTGAAAGCGAATTACTCCCAGTTACGATCGGGGTTGATCTTTGAACTTTCGGTAGTATCGGTATGGATTTGGATTGTCTTCGGGGTTCTCTCTTAAAAGGCGAATCATCCTCCTACGATGTTAATGTGATGAAATACAGAGAAAATTTTGAGTGTCTACGGATGCCCCTCTTTATCATACTCATGCATGGCGATGCATGGGTAGGATAAAGAATCTACACTTGAAGCGCAACAAGATAAACATGGTACTATGGATAGTAACATGATGCAAAAATGTATGATGCATGTGTGGGGGGGTTGTATTGACATCTTTGGGGATGATTCTTTGGTTCCTGTTGCTTTTTTGGGGATTGCAATCTTGACCCGGATCGATGTGCAAGCCGAATCTGTTAGGATATTGGTGTTGGAGTTATCACCAAATTCTGTGTTCTTGATAACGACTTGATCTTTGAAGGGGTATCTCTTATGTGTAAGAGATGCGTGGGGATAAAGCTTGATCTGTTTGAGGATGTGTATAACATATTCCATCATCTATCCTCTTGGATAATGTTGACCTCTCTGGTTAGTATCGCGAGAATATGTCATGATTACATTGGATTTCTTGACGACAAAAATCTTTGTCGGGGATGCGACCTTCGTTGGCGATGTGAATCAGCAATGGTGAAACATCTGTGGGATATCTTTGTCGAGGTTGCTTGACCTTGACGGCGTGAATGAATCAATTTGAAACTACTGTGAGGAGATCGTCGAGGTTGCTTGACATTCGTTGGCGTGTAGATCAGCGGAGCATTGCATTGTGACCCCGTAGGGGATCATTTGGGAATATGAAGCATTGGGTATGAGAACCTCGAGACAGCTCTATAGCTCGACGGTTTAAATGCTATCAATTTGAAATGATGTCAAGGTTGCTTGACCTTCGTTGATATGTGTGTCGGCGGTGAGCATGCGTTACTACTCCATAGGAGATATACGTTGTAACCCGTCGTTACGTTGTAACCCGTCGAGGGACTCACGTTGTAACCCCGTCGAGGACTCACGTTATAACCCGTCGTCGGGACTCGTTTTAACCCGTTGGAGACTCACGTTATAACCCGTCGAGACTCACGTTTTAACCCCGTCGGGGAACACGTTATAACCCGTCGAGGACTCACGTGGGAGTAACGACACAGGTCGGTGACATCGGACCTATATAAGGTATTGCCGTATGTGATTTGTGACAAGCGAGGTCATCGGTGAGTATACCTTGTGTTGAGGCGACTACGATGAGTGATGTCTGATTCAAAGTCTCATCGAGAAACCGAGGATTGTATCTTTGTTTTGCTCGATCGCGTGGCATTTTATTCGATTTGACCTTTCTAGCAGTAAGAACTCCGTTTCAACTTTCGAAGCTGGGTGAGTAGGAGGGTGGGGCCCACATAGAGAGGCCGCGAGGTGCACTGCTGCGGCCGTGAGTGTGAGCTGCTGACTGCGGCGTGGATGATAAAAATGACTGCCTTCACAAGTCACTTTCAACTTGTTTCTCTCTAGAAAAACCCGTGAGCCACTTCCAGTTCTTTGAGTTAAATTTGCTTTACGCAAATTACATCACCGTACAAGTGTTTACACTATCACAGTAGCGATATGCATGTATTTTTCCGGTTTACATCCAGTTAGATTGTGAGATATTGCGAAATGCATCTAAACACATAGTAGTGATTATGTATGCACAAATGACTTGATAAAAATATTCAACATAGTAAATGTTAGTATTAAACCATCTTTGAACATAATGATGTGAAAAAATTTGACTTTGAGGCAGTCAATTGGCACCTTTACTGCTATTTTTGTCTATTTGAGGTCGATGAGCAAAAGGTAGAAAGGCAAAATACTCCTAGAATTGAGGTTGGCCTTATGCATGATGTTCTTGATTTTTTATGCATATATTCTGTATATGACTTTGGGGTAGGTGTGCTACTGAATGGCCACCTAGACATGCCTGTGCGCATGTGGATAGTCCTATTTTCAAAGGGGACTATGGCGAAATTTTTTCAAATGTAGGCATTGGGTAGTCATGCATTCTAACTCTATTATATGTTAAAGTAAATGCATGCATGCATATAGTCATATAATGCATTTTAGAAAGCTCCAGGTAAGGAAATACCACACCCTTTCTGAGGTGATTTGGAGACTTGTTGTCGGATATTATGGATCCGGATCGTAGAAGCGAGTTCTTATGGGGCCGCTTACGGCGTCTGGCGGAGGGCTTACGAAGTGCCTCGTCCAGATTACATCGAGAACTGACCTCGTCGGTTGGTGGAGGTTGTGATTAAATCAAAATCGGTAGATGTTCGGACGTTGAGGGCGAGGAGGTGGATATTGAGGATCCGCTCTGCTTTGTACATATCCCTCGCGAGGAGCTTAGAGCATCGGTGGTGAACCCGAGTTGCTAGGTGATTTGGGTAGACACCCATCGATGTACTTGCATGCTAACGAGGTATGGCGTTAGACTTTATCTTCCTTCTTTCTATTGATGAGGATTAAAGGGTTACGATGTTGATATGTGCTTCATGCGAGTTCGGAGGTTTTACGACCTCGGGGGCTGGTTTAGCATCCACTCCATGTACCGGGCGCTTCATCACGATTATAGAAGCGATAGTGCGTGAGTGGGGATTTGGGGCATTTTCTCCATCCTTCCCGTCGTTGTCCACAGGGTTACCTCGGGGCATTATGCGGCGATGGTTTCATCGGACTCGGTCCTCCTCTTTGGATTGCGAGGTGATGATGGCCTATGGATTGGCGATTTATCACGGTATGGAGTTTGGAGGGGCGATTGCCTTGCATGGCGAATATCACCCCCTCTTGCCGTCGGTCCTTGTTAGGAGTTCGGCGGAGTGCGCTCAAAAGGTGGGATTTGTCCGTTCGGGTCCTTTGGCGTAGATGTTATGGCGGGCTATTGGTGAGCCCATGCACGATGATGTCGAGGATCGGGGATCGCGTTCTGCGGCGATTGTTCTGATGATCATTGAAATTTGCGCCATAGCGAGATAACTCTTCCACGGTATCTTTCGCTTTGAGTCGGCGCCACCGCGCGATGTGGGCCGTATATAGGAGAGTATGATTGGGGCTCTTACACCTTTGCCTATTTCCTCTCGGGGCATGCGTCTGCGCTCACGAGGTTTGGTAGAAGGCTTGGCTAGGATTTTACCGTTTCTTTGGTGAGCATTTCTCTTGTCTTTTTCCCTTCACGAGGTTAAGAGTGTTTCTTGATGGCGGATGTTTTGCCATTGTGTTGGCGAGTTTTGGGCCTATGAGAGGCTTCCATGTTTGCGTCTATGAGTGTGTTAGGCTTAGATACCTATCCACGAGGGGCAGCGATGGCACCATTCTATTTTGCGAGAGGTCCCATATGTCGAGGGCTTCGCTCATTTTGCCGTATCATTTGGAGTTCTTTGTGGTGCGCCGCCATCACATGGCTTCCATACTCGGGGATCATTTGATCATCGGTTTTGAGGATGGACACCCTCTTTTGAGTAAGTATTTGATTTCCACGGAGATTTCCTCTTTTCTTGGAGATGGAGGTGGGAGCTCTATTTAGGAGGAAGCGTCTTTATTAGGAGCACCACGGGGGGAGATTAGTATATCGATCTTGCCTCTGTTAGGCGTCATTGGCACATATATCCGCGATCACCGCCATTGATATTCCATTGTTGGGAGTTAGCGGTTTTGATTTATCGGAGGGTCCATGTACTCGGGGAGATATTCGGTATTTGGTGGCTCCCTCGCACTATTGGGGCCCGATCCGTGCCACCACGATTTATGGGGACATGGTTCTGGATCATTGATGATGATGGATTGGGTAGCTTGTGTTGACTCGACCCATATGACCCAGATTGATAGCTTGACGGCGGTTGGATCGAGCTGAGATATTTATTCGGCATTTGGCGAGAGATCCGGTGAGGCGGAGACATTTGTTCCTTCGGCTCGGTCTTTGGCCCCTCGAACGACCCATTTGGTTTTTTGGTGCGAGATCCTCCCTTTATAGGCGACATCCTGTTGATAGAGATCCGGTGACTCGGGAGGAGTTACATCGGTGGGCGAGGATTGAGGATGTGGACATCGAGACCATTGTCTTCTTCGATGTGTATTCTCGCTATATCTTTTGATAGGCCTACATTAGATATTGGGTGGTTGTTCCCCATTCTCGTTATATCTTTTGATAGGCCTCTGTTAGTAGTAGAGGCGTTTGTGCCCCATTTTCATGTATTTGTAGTTGTATAGAAGTGATGTATTAGATGATGATATATTTAGGAATGTATGCACCATTTTTCATTCCTATATCATATTGCCATCCATTATCATTATGCATGTATCATATTATGCATATGTATGTATATGTCGGAGATACTCGGTATTGACCCTGGATGGTCTTATGACACGGCCCATACGAGATGTCTTCTTGACGATTAGTAGTATAGATCATACCCGTCGTCGGTGGTGGCATTGGGTATCTTGTTTCGTGATGCGATAGCATGTCACCACCGGATAGGGTTGTAGATATCATTATTATTGCGACATACCATGACCCTTTTGGCATTTCGAGGTTTCTGAGGATTTGTAGATGGGATCTTTAGAGCATTGGCTAGGTGATAGGCGGTATTCCATTTTGGTACCCATGAGTTGACTCTACTACGGAGGGTATGCACGTTTGATGATCTTGCCCTTAGAAGCGGACCTTGCGTGCACATGGTTTTGGGAGACATGAGTAGGAGATTCATGACTCTCACAGGATTGATTGGGTTGAGTGGTGCAGGATGATGGTGACATCGGGCATGTGATCTCTCGGCATTTTTTTGTATGATAGATTTGGTGCGGAGGATAGCTCTCACGACATTCGGGGATTTTTCAAGTGTCGGAGGATCATTGGCGTTTGGCGAGTTGATGTCTTGATACTATGTGTCTTGTCATACGTGTACATCTTGCGGTACATGGATGAGATAGATATAGGCGTTATCATGGCGGTGAGAGCTCTCGGGGAGGTCGTACCATTGTACCTATGATCGTGGCGAGAGACCTTGCGATCGGCATCTCTGCCGTACTTTACCGTCCGTCGGTGTGTTCTTTGGGAGTTGGTCATCTTTGTATGTGTGGTTTATGTCACACTTGCGGCCGGTTGGTACCTTTAGGCAAGCACGGGTATTGTTTCTCCCATGAGGTGGCTATGTCGTATTCCTTTTCGACCATCGGTGTGTAGATGCTCGATCTGGTCGCATTTTTGGCGGATATCAGAGATCCATTTAGCATATTCTTTGTGCTCGGGGCTTTGCTCACCATCTGACTTCATTACTCATGCTCGGGCATGGATTTCCTCCTTTTTATTTGGCTTGAGGCGTGACGACTTATCATCCATTGGTAGTGATGTCGCGAGTTTGACCGGTTCGAGATTTTCATCCTTTTCGAGGCGGCGGTCGGTTTCGACTTCTCGATACCTCTCGGTGAGGGCCGATCTCGTGTATCGCTTCTTTGGGATCGGCGTGAGCTATTTGCTTTTCACCCCGGTCGTCCGGTTATTCATGAGTACTCGCATGGATGGAGCGGAGGTTTTATCGAAATTTGCGATGATATTTGCGATCCGGAGATTGAGTTAGGCGATGTAGAGCCTATAGAGGACATTGATACCTACATCGAGGAGGATCTGCATTTGTTGGGTTGCCGACATTTCTTAGGATTCTCCTAGTACCGGTACTTTTGTGATCGACTTTTCGCACGATATTTAGAAGCGAGTCTTCATCGATGACCTTTGAGAGAGACGATTCGATCTATGATGTCATTGCTCTTGATGTGAGGGGCATAGCCCTATTAGAGAGAGGCGAGGCATTAGCTCGTAGAGATCTGCTTGTTGTTGTTGGCGGGATGAGGCGGTCGAGACGAGAGCCTTGGTGATAGTTTAAGCGGGATAGTGCTATATATCTGCCGGGATGTGGTATCACGAGATAATCTTCTGGTGAGGTCCCTACCCCTTTGGTATGATCGCGAGAGATGGCGCTTATATCGATGAGCATATGGTCATCATGCGGATGGCTCTGATCTGTTGGGTCGTGTGGATATTCTTATCCGAGGAGACTACTGACTTTACCTCCTTCATCGAGAGGGATGCCATGTTGGTCTTGCTAGCTCGCATGTACTGATTAAGTAGATGAGCTTGTATTTACACTGAGACTAGCTTAGCCATTTTGTCATATACAGTTCACATTGTATATATATCAAACAACATTATATATGATAGGAAATATATTTTGGATCACTTCCCTTTTAGATATGCCTTGCTTTATTTGCTTGATATTTTTTTTTTCTTTGCTTGAGGGCTTGTGATCTTGATGAATTACGAATTCTTCCTTGGTGGATGGACATGAAATTTGTCTCTGGATAGTTTAGAATGGATCATTGATCTATATATATATCCTACCATCTTTGGTGTCTTGGGACTTGTTTACGAATGGAAATGTGGAGAGGAGTGTGGCTTTCCTCTCGAGATTGTGCTTTCCACGGATGGTGTGATACTTCTATTTAGGAGAAGCCTAGTTAATTCCACCTCTTATGGTTTAGTATTGCTCTTGAGGTATATGCCATGACTTAGATGGTCGTAGAATCTCTATTTGGGAGGAGTTAGGGTAATTCCATCCCTTTAGTGCGAAATAGAATGACATATAATGGATTGAAAGGAATCCCAACACCCGTTGACAATGGTTTGTGTTTTGGTAGGGGTGAGACCGCACCATGAATGGTGCCCTCGTACTCTATTGAAGAGGAGATCGGTGCGCGTAGTTGAAACTGGTGTAAGAGGTTCAGCGTTGTATATGGTGATATGGTGTAGGAATGTTTTTGGTTGTTTTGTTTTTGTAAGGAGAAGAGGGTAGAAATGTTTTTTTGTTTTTTTTTTTTTATTGCGGTAAGGGCCATATGAAATGGTTGCCCTCGTACTCTCTATTGAAGAGGAGATCGGTCGGCGTAGTTCGCCCCTCGGCGAGAAGAAAAGCGTAATCCATATGCGGTCGAGTGCGGGGAGGAGAAAGTTTAATCCTAGGTTGAGGAATAAGCTGCGAGGGGGAAGTTTGATCCCATGTATGGGTATGCTATGACATGAGAGGTTCAATCCATGGTGGGATGACCTAAGTTGTATGGCGCAAAGGAGAAAGCAATTTCTTTGGCTTGAAGAAGTATATTTCCACGAGGGGCAAAGTGTAGAAAAGTTGTAGGTGGTAAAGGGTTAAAAGCGGAATATTTGGTGACTGATGATGATGATGCACCGGGGTGTTTCTTTGGTTACTGCCGGACATAATACCGTTTCACGGTGTGCGAGTTGATGAGTTGTGGAAATTCATCGCCGTCCATTTCTTATAATCTGAGGCGCCTCTGTCGATACTTCTTTGACAATAAGCGGGCCTTCCAGTTAGGGGCGAATTTTCCTTTGGCTTTGATCTTGATTGTCGAGAATCTTCTTGAGAACCAAGTCGTGTTGTTTAAATTGCCGTGGCAGGACTTTTTTTGTTGTAGGATCTGGCGATCCTTTTCTTGATATAAGTGACCATGGAAGATAGCGTGGTTCGCCTTTTCGTCTATCGAGAGACAATTGGTGATACATCTTGTACCCATTGGTTTTCATCCGGTGGCGTCGTCGATCAACACTCTGAGAGATTCCATCTCAACTTCTATAGAACACTTGCTTCCATCCCATAGGTTAAAGCGTGAGGGGTTGCCCCGGTTGAAATCGCATTGTGGTCTGTAGGCTATGAGTCGGAGAAGCAATAAGTTAGGCCAATCTTTGTGGTTGGTGACATCTTTTGCATAATCTTCTTGATATTTTTGTTAGTTAGCTTCAATGTGCCGTTCATCTTGGACGATAGATGTGAGTTAAGATGTTTGATGTGGAATCTCTTGCATAATTCCTCCATCATTTTGTTGTTGAGGTTTTGGCATTGTCGACACAATCACCTACGGTTGTCCATATCGACAAAGCGACATTTGTTTACGATGAAAGCAATGATGACTTCTTTAGTGACCACAGGGAAGGAGGCGCTTCTACCCACTTGGTGAAGTAGTCGATCATGGTGAAGATAAATCGGTGACCATTCTTGGCTTTAGGCTCGATGGGCCCTGATAACGTCCATTCCCACATTGAGAAGGGCGAGGCGAACTCATATTGTGGAGCTCCGTGAGTGGGCGTGTATAGCATTCCATGAATCGCATTGATAGCATCTTGGCGTGGTCGTTGCAATCGACTTTGAGAGGCGACCCGGTAATGTCGATCACGAGGACTTTCTTGACAAGGAGGGGGCCACTCGTGTGGGGCCCTGAGACTCCACCATGGATTTCATCCATAAGCCTCTGGAAGCTTGATCTTTGTCTAAACACACGAGGAGACCCGATCCTGCATCTCTTTTGTAGGCGCATCTCACTCGGGTAGAACTTCATAGCAAGTCGATGAATCGCCTTTTCTCGGTCGGGCTCGCCTCGGTGGTGTAGATCCATCTCATGAGATATTCCTTGATATCTTTGATACAAGGAGGTTGGATGGGAGGTAGCTCATCGATACTTCTCAGCGTAATTCCCATAGGTTGGGGCCTTGTTAGAGAGGAAATTGTGGCGCTTGGCAAGTGTTCCTTATATCGATATGCGAATCGAGGAGGCCAAAGTTGCTAATGCGTCATGAAATCATTCTATTACGAGGAATGTGTAGAAAGGAGATTTCTTGAACTCAAAGCCATCTTCAAAAACTGCTGAGATGGTAAGGCGACAAATGTAGTTCCTTGGTTTGATAGACTCGGTGGATTGTCGATTACCAACTCCGAATCTCAAGGACGAGTTAAGCTTGATGCCCATTGAGCGGGCAAGTTTTAGCCCCATGAGGCGACCTTCATACTCGGTAGTATTGTTGGTCTTGACAAAGCTGTAATTTAATGACAGCGGGATCTGCTCCCGTGTCGAGATATATAGAATTGCTCGGCTCGAGAACCTTCCATATTTATGAGCTCCATCAAAATACATCCTCCATGATTGGCGCGTATCGTCTTGATGGTGTTCTTTGTCTTGTCATTACTCCTTCATCGGGGAAATATGTTTCCAAGGGTTTGAAATCCCACGAAGGTGCGGTGACGATTGATCTGCGATTCCTTGACCTTTGATGGACTTTTGAGTCACATCTCGATGTCAAATTGTTGTAGGATCAAGCTGCCATCACGGGACGACCGACAATTCAACATGGGTTTGTTGAACACGTACTTGAGAGGATCCGCGGGATATGAGATGGGTTGTGTGACCATGTAGGTAATGATGTAACCTCATGGAAGCCCATGCTAAAAGCACAACACGTCTTCTCGATCGAGTGTACTTGTGTTCCTTCTTCTTTGAACCTTTTCTTTGAGGTAATAGATAGCTCGTTCTTGGCCTCTATCGTCTTTCTGTCGACATCTGACCCATGGCATTGTCACTTATGGACGGTACATGAGCAGGGGAACATCATCCACAGGTGGTACCAAGATAGGAGCTTTGACTATTTGTTTCTTGATTGTAAGGAAGGCATTACGGCACTCATCATTCCATTTCATGGAGAGTTCTTCCTTAATAACTTGAAGATTGGCTCACGAGTTCTTTGTGAGTTGGGAGATAAACCTCTTGATGAAGTTGATCCTTCCCAAAAATCCCGTATTTCCTTTCTTCATCGAGGAATGGGCATTTACGTGATGGCTTGGATTTTGGTAGGATCGACTCAATCCCTTTGTGGTGACTAGAAATCCTAGCAACTTGCACGATTTAGCCCAAAAAGGCGCGCCATTGGATTCAACTTCAAGTTGTACTTACATGACTGTTGAACAACTTTACGAGATGGTCAGATGGTCATCCTCCTTACGGGACTTGACAATGATGTCATCCGTAGATCTCAATCTCTTTATGCATTAAGTCGTGGAAAAAGAGCCATCATAGCTCGTTGATAGGTAGCTCGGCATTGATGAGGCGAATGACAACCGTCTATAGCAAAAAGTTTCCCAAGGAGTGATGAAAGCGGTCTTCTCACGATCTTCCTCGGCAACCATGATCGATGGTACCCCAAAAAGCAATCGACAAAGGAGTACATATGTCGTATTGCGTGATATTGTCGATGAGAATGTGGATAAATGGCGCGGGAAAGCTATCTTTTAAGCAAGCTTTGTTCAAGTCCGATAATCCGCAAACTCGCACCTTCCCTCCGGGTTTAGGCATGCGGGTACGATGTTGGATATCCACTCGGGATATGTAGACACCATGATGATCTTGGCTTGAAATTGTTTCACAATTTCTTCTTTCACCTTTAAACTCCACTCGGGTTTCAATCGCTTTGAGCTTTTTTTTATTGGCTTAAATCCCTCTTTAATGGGAAGGCGATGAAGGACAATGTCGGTGGATAAACCCACCATGTCTTCATGAGACCATGCAAACACATCCTGGAATTGTGTTAATAAGCGTAACCATGTCATTTAGTTGGTTTGGGGTAAGTGCGAGAACAATCTGGATTAACTTAGGGCTTTCTAAGGTTAGAGATTGAAAAAGTGGTTTGATCAAGGTTAGGTTTGGGTTTGTCTTTGACCCATTCTTGAATTTTGGAGGCACCTCAATGTCATCTGGAGATCCATCGAAATTTGAATTCATCTCTACATCAAAAGTACTGATCCTTGTGTAGGAGAGGCATCGTATCATAAATCTGAGGCACATCTAAATTGAGTCTGAAACAAAATATGCTTTCACTTAGTATATATGAAATCGTTGATCATACACAGTGTTAGCATATCTTGGCAAAATAAGCTAATCTTGTCTGAGAAAATAGCAGTTATTGTATCTCTGAGTGAAAAAAGAATTTACGCGCTTTTACCCTGTCGACCAAAGCGAGGAATGTTGTTCCAATTGGTAAAGGTAAAGTCGGGTGGACCATGATGATGATGGAGGATTGTCATCATCCTCCTTGTCCCGAATGATGGCCATTACGTCGAGGCGATCATCATCTGGGGGTGTATCTGTTGGTATGTTCATCATGGGCGATGATCGCATGCAGAACATTATTCGGACAACGTTTTCCTTGATTCTCGCTCCTCTTCTTGATTGCGGGATGCGGAATAACGATTTTCTTTTCCTCCACCGGTTTGGCTTAGGAAATAACATGGCCATGACATTGGTGGCACCTTCTTTGGAGGTTGTGCGGACTCGAGTTTGAAAGGCGAAGCGAAGCCACATGGTTGGTGAAGGAATCTGTTGATGCTTATGAGGATTCTGTGACTAGAAGTGGTGAGAATAGCCTAGTCAATTTATTTCGAACTTGCTTAGTTAATCGAAGATAAGTCTTTGGATACACTGGCCGTCTTACCTGACCCTTGTCGGCTTATGACCTAACGACATCATTTCTTGAGTGGTGACATCACCTCGGTGAAATGTGGGGTTGAGGCGATGGTGCTCAATAAGCGTGGTATTGGGTGTTGCTTATTTCAAAGCATGGCCGGTGGTTCTACGTCGCATTGGCATTGATGAGCGGAATGTCCCGTCTTTGAGGAATCTCGGTTCGGCATTGGCCGTGACGGGCTATTGTTGATAATGTACTTCAATTGTTGGTGAAGAGTGGAGGGAATTTTGACCATATGGATCCATGGTCGTCCAAAAGCGGGTTGTATCCGAATCTATCTTGAGCACATGGAAGGATCGCGAGAATGTATGAGGCCAATTTTGATTGGCGGCTCAATTACTCAAAGGAATTCTGGCGGGCTCCATCAAAAGCTTTGATGATAGTATGGCTACTCGAATTGGTTGAGATTGATATTCATCTTCACCAAGGTGGCATATGGGCGAGATATTGAGAGAGGAACCTCCATCTATTAAGACCCTGCTACCATATATCAGGAGGACAAGGCCATGATAATATAGCGGTTTGCAATGACCGATCCCGCCGGATGGTATGTCATCATCGATGAAGGATATCACATTGTTGTTGAAAATGTGATCAACCATGTGTTGAAACTTTTCCGTATCCCGCGATGTCGGGAGATAAGCTTCTTCTAGAACCTTTAACAAGACCTTAGGTGGTTCTCGGAGGTTAGGACCAAGTCAAAATTGATATTTGTGGTGGAGCTTCCTTGAGCTTAAAACCACAGAAAGCCGTTATGACCCCGGTAGCGGAGGAATTTTCAATCTTCTCCATGGGTATTTTCCCCTTTGATTTGGTGGTGGGGTTCATCACCCGATGGGGAAGATACGGTGGATTTTCCGCCGACAACTGCGGCGGTGGTATGTGAGGTGGATCCTTCACCTTCTCCATAATTCCACGGAACCTTGCTTGAAGCTAACAATAGGATATTGTGCTCTGCGTGGCAAGTTGATTGGCTCGGGGCGGCCACTTTTTCAAAGATTGCTTCCTCCTTTGAAATTTGAATTATCGGTGTTGTGAGAAAAGTATTAATCCCTTCAACCGGTAGATATAAGCTTTGCTACCACACTTTTCCACTTAGTAGGGCTGCATTCTCACTTGCACGTAACACGGTGTCGTTATATACATAGCCTTGATACACACCTTGTCGATTAGATTTTGAATAAGGTGGCGGAGTGCTTGACATTCTTACGTCTTTGTGTGCATGAGGTAGGAGTGGTATTGACATACTCCATCGAGTTGTCTGAAGTCGAGCGGGGGTTGATTGGAGGTAGAAGGGGCGATCCTTCCTTCATTGATTAACATGTGAAGGATTTCCTCCATGGGTTGGCCCAAATAGGTGAATTCCGTTTGTTGGCGAAATCAAGCGGGCTTTGGCATTTGCTCTCTTCGTCACTTTGTCTTTCGACATTTCATTTTACGAAAGTGGCGAGGAATATTCATGACGATTGGTAGGAGGTGGCATGCTCTGGTGATTAATTCTTCGAGTCACTTGATCTTTGATAAGTCACCGATTCATGATTGCTCGATTTGTTTTGAGAGAGCTTTCATCTTTCGTTCCATTGTGAAGCTGGAACTTAGCATAATCCATCATCATCATAGTCTTTGATGGTGCAGGGAAATCAATTTGAAGTTGGAACTCATCCTTTGCTCCAATTAATCATGTTGACCTCTCTTCTTCTTTGTGTTGAGGAAGAGGGTTGTCTTTATCGTGAAATTTGATCGGGTTTGGTGACTCTGATCTCTCCATTATCTATTAGGTCACTGGATCTTGTGTTTCAAGGCCCAACAATCCTGAGTATCATGTCCGGTGCCCGGCATGATAAGCACATTTCTAGCGACATTGAAACCCCGTCCATTAGAAATTTTGGTGGTGGAAGAAGATCGTAATTTTCTTCGTGTGTTGTCGGAAGATTAAGAATGTTCTCGAGGTATCCCCCAAGGGTGTAAACACTTTCGATGGCGTTTGACTTCTCCACCTTTTAGTCTTTGGAGGGTTTTGCAATTTGTCTTTGGAAAGGAGTGTAGTTTCTCCTTTGAATGGGCATACTTTGATTGCCTTTTTTGTCCCTGTAGTATCGAGGAAACATCTTCCTCTTTCTTTTTATGGACCCTCGAAGTTGTTCCCATAATTTCAGTTGGATGTGATCGATAATGACTTTGAGTGCGGCTAGGTCTTGAATCTTTTCGACTTGACCCCCCATTTGACCATCTCCCCATGTTTAACCATTTGAGAGAAAATGGTTTTGCGATCTTGGCTAAAACTCTCTCATAGAAGGAGCTTCTTGTATGTCTATGAATGTCATGACCATTTACGATACGACGACATGGCGGGACTAACTTAGGCGACGAGGCGTCTCCACCTTTGAGCATACTCTCTGAAAGACTCGTTAAATTTGTTTCTTGATCTTGTGTGTCGATCTGCGTCGGGAGCCATTTGAGTTTGAAAAGCTGTATTGAGTGAGGAAGGCATGTGTGCTAGCTCTTCCATTTGTGGATTTTGGAGTTGTCTAATCTTGTGTACCGAGCAGGCTTCTCGGTTAGACTCTTTTGGAACAATTGCATTACAGAGTTTTCATCCTCTGCATAGGATCCGGTTCTCAATAAAGACTTTTAAATGTGTATAAGGATCCCCTAACCGTCATATTTTTTCAAAGTCGGGAGTTTTAAATTTTTCTGGATAGTGAACACCAGGAAAAATACATAGATCAACATATGAAACACTCCGTGTGTTCCAATTCCTTTGATAGCGTGAAGGGTCTCTTCCATTTGGAGGACTTTCTTTTGATGTCACCATTATGCGGATCTCGGTGGAATGGGGCGACATCATGCGTTTTGTTGGTCGTATCAATTGTGGCTCTGGTATGGTAATGGCCAGGAATTCCTCCTTGTGTGGGGGCTCGGTATGTCTGGTATTTTACGACCTGTGTGGTGGTGTAATTCTTTTAATAGAAACGACCAAATCATAATCATTTGCTTAACCCGTGAATTCTTTGCGAGAAAGCTGGATTAAGTTCGATCTGGTGGGATAATGACATGATTATTTGTAGGCTGTTGCCTTTTGGACTTTAATAGGGTAGTAGGTCAGATTGATTCCTGCGAAAGCTGGCATAGTTTAGTCCTTAGGAAGGTGTATAATGACATCTTTATGTGATGTGTCCATTTTAGGAATTTTATCCTGCAAAACGGGTGTCAGCTGTTTGTAGCATGTATGTGGACATATTGCTTCATATTTCTCATTACATGGAGATAGATATGGAATGAAATTACAAGTAATTGTGTTTACAAGTAATTGAAATGAGAGCATGAAGAGACTTTCCTTCGTTTTGGGTTTATCGAGAGGTGACCTATCTTAGGTTACTCTCATGGCTTTTTGGCATGAAGGTTCCCAAATCATTCCATTAATCTACTAGGCGGGAAGTTAATCAGGTCTTTCAAGCTGGGCGAATTTGGGTGGTGCCTTTCTGAGCCTCGGAGAATTAGTCTTCTCACGAGTCCGATAATCAAACACAAGCAGGATAGCCTCTGGTGGAGGGACCACACAACATACATTCACATACACATCGCGTCTCACCGTAGTATGAAATGATGACATGTCTGAAGCACTAATATCATAAGCGGTTTATAGTCTGAAGCACTAACATCCTGCCATGAGATATGATCACGAAGCACTAAGCTCAAACAAGACATGCATTCGTACACATTCATCAATGTAAATGCAACATCCACACACAAGCATATAATCAGTTTTGAAAAGATTGTAGTAGCGGCTTAAGTCCTCTTCTTTGGAGTCCCAGTGAGTCGCCACACTGTCGGCGTCGGGATTTTTGGATGTCCCTTTCAGTTACTTGTTCTTTGGTGTTCTCATTTTAGGTGAGATTTGTTTGAAAAAACAAGTGAAAAAGGTCGACATGTATAATGTCGATGATGGGGCTGATAAAAGTCGCGAGTTGGTTTTTAAATGGTTGTACCAACAACACAATGAGAAAAGGTTTGCACATTGACCCGATGATGTGACAGCGATATCTGGTCGGTGAAAGCAGAGATTCATTTAGGGTCAGGGGACTTGGTTATCTTGGGGGAAGGTGTTAGGCACCCCAGACACATCGTGTTACCACGGTGTAGCCTCTTTTCAAAAACTATTATTGTGTGTGTGTGTGTGTGTGTGTGTGTGTGTGTGTGTGTGGTGATGTCTTTGTTATAGGAAAGTTGTGCGAGGCCTCGTTCGAACCTATATACACGGGGTTTGAATTTATGTAAAAATTCAGTTTTTAGCAAGATATGGCAATAATGTTTTATAAAGAGGTTTTTCAAACCACGATGCTCAATAGGAATTGAGACCTTTTACACTTCCATTTTTATTAAGTGAGTAATTTGAATTGATTTTATTTGGCGGATCTGAGGCATCAAGTATGAAAAATAATACATCAAAAATAATCTGACTTCACCGTGGGTATGGAAACCATCGAGAAATCTGAGACATCATGAGAATAATTTACAAATTTGCTACAATTTGAAAATGTCCATCACAGGAGCCGAATCTAGATCGATGAGATGAATCTGTGATCACATGATTCTAAGCGCCTGAGAATATTGCAATTTGTATAAAAGCAATAAGCGGTATATATATAAAAGCGGTAATATATATATATCTAGACGGGATCACCAACCACGAAGCACCTCCATGGGGATCGAAATGTAAATAAAAAATTTGTGAATCGATCAGCCATACGAAGGAAACTCAGGCGGGACGGAATGTAAATAAAAATTTGTAAATCACGGTCAGCCCACGAAGTAAACTCGAGCGAGGACGAAATGTAAAGAAAATTTATAAAAGCGATCAAGCGCCACGAAGGAACTCGAGGCGAGGACAAAATAATATATATATATATATATATATATATATATATATATATATATATATATATATATAAGCAATAAGCATATAGGATGTAAAAATCGGGCTCATCGAACATAGTTAGACCCACGATTATATATATAGTATATATATATATATAATATATATATATAGGCTCATCGAACAAATATATATATATATATATATATATATATATATATATATATATATATATATATATATATATATATATATATAGAAATCTAGGCTCAGGCTCATCGAACAAAGTCAGACACACAGTTGATATATATATATATATATATATATATATATATATATATATATATATATATATATATATATATATATAAAAGCGAATAAATGCACGCAGGCCAAAGTCAGGCTCATCGAACAAAAGAGGTACACAGGCACACGGTTGATATATATATATATATATATATATATATATATATATATATATATATATATATATATAAGCGAATAAGCGCACAGGCCAAAGTCTAGGCTCATCGAACAAAGTCAAATGACAGCCAGTTATATATATAAGTATATATATATATATATATATATATATATATATATATATAGCGATAAAAAAGCAGCTCGGGCCAAAGTCAGGCTCGATCGAGGCATAACTTCGATAATGTTAGTAATATATATATATATATATATATATATATATATATATATATATATATATATATATATCTGATGGAATGAAACCACGGATAGAGAAGTCAAGGCAAAAGCAAGCAACACGACTCTCAGCGTGTAGAAGGGTGTGTGCAAAGATGAAGAAAGACTACTAAAGTGTGTGAGAAGGCTACGGTGGTGATAAAAAGGGCTTCTATATCTTTAGAGTGGGTAAACACTTTGGCTTTTGTGGGTACAAAAGAGGCTATATATGAGCTCACGAGGTGTTTGAAAGTGAGAAAATACTTTGTATGGCAAAGTGCGAGCAAATTGTTGGGGTTTCCCGTCTTTTTTCTCTTAGAAATCAGCACCCCAAGCCTCTTATTTATAGGCAAAAGGTCTGCTTGGTGTACTGCTGGCTCGGTATCAGAGTGTGCAGGTCGGGTCGGGTCGGCCCGGTTACTGTCGGGTCGGGGGTCGTCTCGAAAATCGTGCACTCGAGCCTTTGTAATGTCCACTCGGATTTTGAGAAGTGCAATCAAGGCATCCGTTTTGAGGTATTCGGGACCTATTTTGGGAGCCGCCGTTGTCGAGAGTTATGCGATGGCATGGGATTAGAGTTTGTCTGAAGTCTTTGAAGATGGGGCGATGCCCTCCGGTCTTCAAGCTTCAACTTTCATCGTTACCCGCCTGATAGTCACTCGGGGTTGGTTAGCCTTGTGGGACATTGTTGCGTAGAGGCGAGGCGTGGCATCGTGTTGGGACGAGATGGCGATGTTCCCCCCCTCACCGGTATTATTCTTGCCGGATTGGGCGATAAGCGGGCGTTGCTTTAGACTTATTTGAGATTGAATTCTTTGCATTTGTTGAAGGTCCTCATTGTCATCTTTGAGGTGTGTACTGTCTTCCGATGTTATTCTTAGGGTTGGTACGGTGTATTTTATTGTGAGTCTTGAGATTGAAGGCGATGGCATTTGAAACAAGCATTTAGGGGTTATCTCAAAAGCTGCATTCCTTGGGGTTATCACCAAGGTTGGTGGCTATTCCATGGTTGGGATTTGAAATTTGGATACCTCGGGGTTATCTCAGAGATTAATCGGTCTTCTCGGTGTGTGTTCGGTATTGTGTCTGAGGTCTCGGGGTTAGATCAGGGTTGAAACCGTTACTCCCAGTTGCGATCCGGGGTTGATCTTTGAACTTCGGTAGTATCGGTATGGATTTGGATTGTCTTTCGGGGTTCTCTCTTAAAAAGCGAATCTGTCCTCCTATGATATTAATTTGCTGCAAAATCGCATTTAATATTCTCCGAATAAAGTAAGAATATTCCACGACCAAACGAATATTTCCCGACAACAATGAATATTTTATAACCACTTGCTTATTTAAAATATTTACGCATTTTACCCATAACTAACCACATTAATCAATTCAACCCTTATTATTTCAAAATAATAAATAGAGGAAATTTAATTTCATTTATAAAAAGTTGGGGTCTTACAGTTTCCATCTTCCTTTTCAATCGGATCATGCATACAAACAGCAAAACAAACACATTTCAGTATTTTAGTCTCCTCTATTTACAAAGTCTTTCTCTCTCCAAAATCGAATAAAAAATGTTTGAAGATTTTGCATCAAATCCTTCCATCTTGGCATCCATAGATAGCTGGTGTATTCCCACTATTCTGTTTGTTCTTCTAAATTTGATGATATGCACTATCTTTTTCAGATCAAGATTATCAAAGCAACAACACCAACCACAAAATCAAGAAAAACAACCAAATAAAGAAAAACAAGAGCAAGAATCTCATCAAAATGACCCACAACAACCCAAATTAGCTAGATCAAATTCTGTTCTTGAGCATCTCAAATTTATCACTCTCTATAACTTCAGATCCCAAGAATCAAAACCCACTACGGAGACCTATTTCGTTTTTGGCCATTTTCATGAAGAAAACCCCACAAAATCTCAGACTCATTTCGTTGTTGAACAAATTCACGAAGAAAAAGCCTCCGAATCACAAACCCAATTCGATTTTGAGCAAACTCATGAAGCAAAAATCACAAATACATAGACCCATGAAGCTAATGAAGAAATTAGTGAAGAATTAAAGAAGAAGAAGATGAAGAGCCACAAAGCCTATATGAAGCTGATGAAGAAATTAGTGAAGAAGATGAAGAGCCATAAAGCCTAGATGAAGCTAATGAAGAAATTAGTGAAGAAGATGAAGAAGATGAAGAGCCACAAAGCCTAGATGAGGTTTACAGTCAACACGTAATTGGATATTGGTATTTTGTTTGTAGCCTTATTTTTAATGTTCAAAATATCATCATTTTACTTTTAAAATATGAAATTACTATCCTATTTTCTGGTGGGGATAACCTCATGACTCGTGTACATGCCATGAGGATTACGTTTAATAATTTGTACACTGGGTTTTTAAGTTTTATAATGGGTAGAAAAGGAAAGAGACAAAAAAAGGAAAAATAAAATAATATTTGTTTAATTCTTTTATTTTTGAGTATTTTATAAACAAATAGAAAAACACAAAAAAGTAGTCATTTTTCATTTCAAAGTAATTCGTCCACCAAAAGTAAGTAACATAAATAATTTTGGGAACATTTATTTTTACAAGAAAATTTTAATATTTAAAAAAAATCTCACTCGTAAATATTAATCAATCGATAATTTTCATTTATATTCTAACTTTTATATACAAATTTAATAATTTACTATAAGATTAAAATAAAAATTTAAAAATAAACAGTAATATTAAGAAAGAAAATTTATAAATTTTCTGTTTATTCTTTTTATATCTTAATTTATATTTTTTAAATTTTTTTTTTTTCTTCCAAAACTCAAGCATAGGTCAATCTTAAGGTTGGGGTGACTCCGTCACGTGTACTGCGTGTGCTTAGCTGGTATAATAACAAAAAAATAATAATAATAAAAGCCAAAAGGAAGAAGGGGGTATTTCAGATATTTATCAGTCTTTTTTGATTGTTACAATCCCTTTTCACGCATTTTTGACGTCTGACATACACACACAGTTAAGTTAGATAAAAAAAATAACGTTTTCATTTCAACTCAAAAGATTTCTCCCCGTTTTTTTTATGCCATACTTCGTTGTTGAATTTTTAGCACGAAAATAGAAGTCTCTCTTCAACCCTTATATTCGTCCTTTTTCTCTTCAGCGAAGTCTCTCTTCAACCCTTATTCGTTGACTCCACGTCTAATCTCTGTGTTATAATTGATAGTCATCGAGGCAGTAAGTCAGGAGGATGGTTCCAGCTGTAATAGTAGAAGAGTTAGGCTGATGTTAGCCAGGTGTTTGAAATTGTCACAGAATTAGGCTTGGGCGAGAGAATTAGATAGGGACAACTGTAACTTTAGCCGTCTTTATAAGCTAGTGGTGGAGGAAAAGAGGGGTATCAAACTATCAATGATCTAGTCTGTATTTTCTCCTTTGGTTCAAAGCTTGTACAAACTGAGCTTGAGCTCTTGTTCTTCAATTCAATCTTCTTTCCGTTTCCAGTTCTTCCATTTTTATTTTCTTTTATTCTGTCTGTTTCTTTCCTTTCTTAATTCACACTTAATCAAATCATCTGAAATCATTTCACTTTCATAATCCATCTGTTTTTGATTTCATTGTTTTTTTCTGATTCGTACTCTGAATTTTTGGTTTCTTTTCACTAATTTTTATTTGCAAACTTTGTTACTGTTTTTCTGTGCTCTGCCTGGAGGTTGCAGTCTCTAATCAGCCGACACCCTTTCATACTGAGAAGGAGATATAGAGAGGAAGAGGTTTAAGTGGGGTTTAAGATGGGTTAAGAGGTTTCTTCAGGGATTTAAGGGATTTTTTTGAAAAAGGGATTTAAGGGGTTCAGGGGAAAGATTAAGAGGGGATTTTGTAGAATTGCTTTCGATTTCAGAGAGTACAAATGGGAGCTGGTACTTATTACAAAAGAACAGGTGCGTCTTTGCTTTCGCTCAAATTGATTCCTTATTTGTTAGTCGATACTGTTTTATTTTATAGTACTAGTACTACTACTCCAATCTTGAGGAACCCATTTAATCCGAATCCTAATTTTGCCCCTCCCTTAATAATAACGGATCGGAGAAAATTATATCAATTATTGTCTCATAAATGCAAATCCGGATTTGCTAAGCTCAATGATGCTCTTATTGTATTCGATGGAATGCTCAAAATGCACCCTTTGCCGGCTATTAACCATTTCAATAAACTATTAGCTGCTATTGTCAGAATGGAACATTACTCAACTGTTGTCTCTCTGTTTAAAGAAATGTGTGCTGCACGAATTCCGGTTAATATTATTACGATGAATACTGTCATAAGCTGTTATTGTCACTTGAATCGAGTCGATTATGGGTTTGCTGTTTTAGCTGGTGTATTCAAGGGTGGTTATGTGCCAAATGTTGTTACCTATAGTACTCTGATAACTGCTCTCTTTCGAGATAATAAGGTTGTGGAGGCCGTGGAATTGTTTGAGAAGTTGAGTAGGGATAAAGAAATTGACCCTCATAGAGTTCTGTATGGGACCGTTATAAATGGGCTTCGCAAATCAGGAAACACGCCCATGGCTATTCAGTTTCTCAGAACGATTGAACAAGGTGGGTATACGCCTTACATTTCAGATTATAACATGATTATTGATGGTTTTTGCAAAGAAGAATTGTTTGCTGATGCTTTGAATATTTTTTCTGAAATGATTGTAAAGGGAATATCACCGAACGTTGTCACCTACAATTCATTAATTCACGCCCTATGCAATTTTGGTCGATGGGAGGAGGCTGTCGGATTGTTAAGCGACATGGAAAGTAGAAAAATCTATCCAAATGTGCGTTCCTTTAATATATTGGTCCATGCATTTGGCAGGGAAGGGAAGGTAAAAGATGTAGAGAATGTGCTTGAAATAATGATTCAAAGAGGTGAGAAACCGAATACAATCACCTACAATGGGCTCCTGTACGGATATTGTTTGCGAGGTAAAATGGATGAAGCCGTGAGAGTGTTTAATACAATGATAAATAATGGGATGGTACCGCCAAATATGAATTCCTTTGCTAAATTGGTTGATACACTTTGCAAGGAAGGGAATGTAAAGGATGCAGAACATGTGATTGAAATAATTATTCAAAGAGGTGGAAGCCTTGATGTGGTCACCTACAATGGGCTCATGCATGGGTATTGTTTGCGAGGTGAAATGGACGGAGCAGTGGCAATGTTGAAGACCATGGTGAATAGGGGGATTGTTCCAAATAATGTTAGCTATACCATTTTGATAAATGGATATTGCAAGGAAGGAAATGTAAAGGATGCAGAGCATGTAGTTGAAATAATGATTCAAAGAGGTGAGAATCCGAATGTGGTCACCTATAGTGGGCTCATGCATGGGTATTGTTTGCGAGGTGAAATAGATGGAGCAGTGGCAGTGTTGAAGACCATGTTGAATAGGGGGATTGTGCCAGATAGTGTTAGCTATAACATTTTGATAAATGGATATTGCAAGGAAGGGAATGTAAAGAATGCAGAGCATGTGCTTGAAATAATGATTCAAAGAGGTGGAAGCCCTGATGTGGTCACCTACAGTGGGCTCATGCATGGGTATTGTTTGCGAGGTGAAATGGATGGTGCAGTGGCAGTGTTGAAGACCATGGTGAATAGGGGGATTGTTCCAGATAGAGTTAGCTATAACATTTTGATAAATGGATATTGCAAAGAGATGAAGGTGGATGAAGCTATGCATCTCTTTCGAGAAATGCCCCGTAGAGGTTTGAAACCCACAATTGTAACTTACACCATCATTTTACAGGGGCTATTTCAGATAGGTAGATGTGCTCCAGCACGAAAATTTTTTAATGAGATGCAAGCTCAAGGCCATTCCCCAGATCTTTGCACATATGGTATCTTATTAGATGGTCTATGCAAGAACCATTATATTGATGAAGCATTGTCGTTGTTTAAGATGATGGAATTTAATGGTTTGATTCCTAACATATCTATTTACAATATTCTCATTGACGGACTGCGCAAAAATAAAAGTGTTCATAAGATGAGGAATCTTTTTAATAACCTTCCTTCAAAAGGGTTGCAACTAGATGTTAAGACATACACAAAGTTGATTCAAGGACTTTGTTGTGAAGGGCTACTTGAGGAAGCACTGAAGCTGTTTATTGAAATGAAAGCTAATGATTGCTTGCCAAATGGTGACACTTTCAACACTTTTATCCGTGGATGTTTGCTTAATAAGAAGTATTATAAAGCAACTATACTCCTAGAGGAAATGGTCTGCCGAGGCTTCTCCGCAGATGCATCTACTACCTCCATGTTACTGGATCAACTCTTAAGAAAAGATCAAGATCCTGCTCTCATTGCTTTGATTCAGAAGTTCGTGCCAATTGGTGCCGGTCTAGATGGGTAGATGTGTGACAATACGAGGTCCTTTGTTTACATTGCAAACGGGTTAAATGTTTTTTTTGGTCACTGTACTTTATGTCAACTTACAAATGGTCTGACTGTTTGCTTGAATTCTTTGAATGGTTAAGAGTCAAAAGACCAAAAAAGCGATTAAGAGTCTCAGAAATCTGGACCCTCCATTGTTCTATATGTCCCGAGTGCAAAAAAACTGTTGCCCAAGTGATCAAGTCAAGAATCATTTGAACCTCAGATATAGGTATGTAGTTTCATATCTTTTTTCCATGTAACACAGACGGATGTTAATTTATCAAGCATAATCCCTTTATTTCTGGTTTTATGAGTTCCTTAAAAGCTTTTCTGTATATAGAACATTTGTATAGTTATTGTTATTGCTGCTTCCTTTAATAGTTTCTTTGGATTGCCTCTTTGGTATTTGTGGTTCTACAATAAGGAAGTCCATTCGTGTAGATACGATTAGAAGTCGAAACTAGTGATTAAAATCAAGCTCAATATTGAAACCTAAGTTACCTATTCAGCATGTATTAGATGAAAAATAGTGATGTCACCTGAATTATTACGATAGCTCTTATTCCTCCAAGTCTTTTACATTCCCCTCGGATGGGATGTTAGTATTTCCTCCTTTGCAGGTTACAAATTTAACTGTTCTTTGAATATTTGATTCTTCTTTTAAAAAATGTATTCAATAAATTTAGGTACGAATTTCGTAAGTTCCCAAGATTATCATCTTTTGTCGATTTGCCCCATTTTGTATATCTTGAAAGAGTATCTGAGCTGTCTTGATTCCATATTTTTGAGAATGAAGAAAATTCACACAATTTAAAACATCCAATTCTTTGAATTTTCCTCCACGAATCCTTTCTTTGAAGGTGTTTTTTTAAAGTTTTATTACTGGGAGGCTTAGAGCATGTCACGTGGTGGCTTAATGACTTAGTTTTTGATGTGAGTAATCCTCTGTTGATACTTCAGAAATGTCAGTATCCCTTTTTGTTTGAAGGAAGTACCTTCTTTTTTAGAGGTATTATCTTAATGGTGAAAGCTATAAACTATGTCGTACTTTTTTTTTACCAGGGTGTGTTTTCAGATACAAGAAGGTTCTTCTGACGTTCAAGAATTTCTTGAGGAATTCCTTAGCATGTGGAGATGTGTGGATGACAAGTATTATGTTCTTAAAAGAGCAGAAGAAAATATAAGTAATTTGGGAGGATGTGACAACCCATTTGTGCTAGGAATTGATAAGTACATTGAAGTTGTTGAGGTTTATGTTGTAACACTTCTTGCAATGCTTTTGAGGGACATGGATCTTGCCATCTCTTGGGTTGAGAAAGCTGCATTACCTGAGCAAAAGAGACAGGTAACTGTACTTTTATGATCTTAGTGTAAAACTTGATCACATGTATTTGACTATTTTTATTTTGTTCAATTTGGTGTGTATTTATCAATTCCTGTTTTAAATCATTAAAAAAATAAAATCCTTAATTTTGCATCTTGTACCTGACCTTTTACCTCAACATCTATATAAAAAAACTTAGAATAGTGGTACGAATATGCAACGAACCTTAGACTTGTGGATCTTGGACATAGGATATAGTAGTCTCTTCATCGTCCCTTTGCCTCATTGACTTTGAATACAGTTAAGGAGAGCTGTATATTTTCTTTATTGCTCACTTTTTCCAAATGGTAGTATTAATTTTGTTAATGGTCTAAATTCTTCCATTTTGGGTCTTGGTACATGTGACGATAAATTTACGTTAATAGTAAAATACCGACATATGTGGAATCATGAGGAACGAGGGAATTAAGAAGGGTTTTATACTAATTTATTATATCTCATCTCTTATAATTTCACGCTAGTCGCAACTCGCAATACAACTTCATCATGAAATTGTCTACGTATAAATAATTTCCCTGTGTCTTTTGTATTCATTTTGCAGCCAATATAGTCTTTTTACTATTATGGCTATGAATCTATACGATGTTGATTGATTTGAGATACATTGCTGAAAAGTGTCACTTTTATATCTAGTGATGTAAAATCAGAGTAGCTTATGTTAAACTCAACTGAATCACAGAGATTGATGATTTCCAGACGTAATCAAAAGAAAAGAAAAGGAAAGGGGAAAGGAGCTTGCCACAGCCACTTGCCAGTTGCCATTAGAGGGGGTTAACTCTGTTTCCACTCACTGCTTGATGACATATAAATATGTACTTCATTGTATCCTCTCCACACACGAAAAAAATAAATTAATTCTGATTAGTTATACAATATTATTTAAATTAGAGTTATCATATGAATTTGTTTTAATTTTCAAAACAATACGCTTTAATAATTTATATTTTTTTGAGAATAAATTTCACTTATATATTTATTGACAGTTTATTATTTTTAGAAGAAAAAAAACCATAATTTGTCGTAATTTTTAAAGAATTTTCTTCTACTTGTTTAAATTTTCACGTAATTAAAAAAATAACTTAAATATAGTGTTGTGCAAGCCTTAACATTCAAAAAACTTGTCAACGAATATAATAGCACTCTATTTCAAAAACGAAATGATATAGGAACTCTACATATATAAAATACTACAAACCTGTCAGCCAATAATGAATAGTTATGGGATTATGATGAAGTATTAATACTATTTTTATGAATTCGGTCTGATTCCATGAAGTGCACGATTAAGATTATGAGGAAGAAGTAATAGTACTATTTTTATAGCTCAACTAATTATAGAGATGATAAGCGTAGAAAAGAAATGCTTGCCCATATATTCTAACATATGCTTGCCGGTTTAGGTGGGTAGATGTGTGACAATACGAGGTCCTTTGATTACATTGCAAGCTCCAGGGCATTGTCCAGATCTTTAGACATGCCGTGGAGTTATCCAAATAATCCAGATGAGGGATTCGACTATCAAGGGCAAATTCAAATGTGTAAGATTAAAATTCCTAGTATTGCATCGTGTATGATGTTCACAAGATTCAAAGTAGTTTTTTAGTTTTGAGCATTAGTGAAGTGGGAAGTTTATGTTTAACTATACGTCAGCAACAGTGTGATCATCCAGAGGTGACAATGTGCAAGTCTGAGTAACCGAAATTGATTCCTTATTTTGATTCACCATCTGCAAAGGCCATCCCCTTTTTAGCTCATCAAGGTAGCCTTGCCATTCTTCGTAGTTATAGCTCATTCCATGTAGTTACTTGTGATTGTTTGTTAATTGCTTAGTACAATTTTTGGTATTTGTGATATTTTCTCGAGTACGAGTCTCTTGAAATTTTGTGTAAATTAGGTTGTTTCCACCAAAACACTCGATCAATAAGAGCCTATGGTTTTACTATGCGGGAAATGTTGCAGAGACCAAAGGAAATGGCTGCCACTGCATACCCTTTGCACGGAAACAAATCGAATTTGTCCCACTTCCTCTCTATGTTTGTTAGTCCCAAAGAAGTAATTCTAGGATCGGATGTTCAGCAGCAGATGTATTGTCACCTCCTTTGTGGTCTTAGGCTTTCCGATTTTGTTGATTCAATTCTAGCACCATATGCTGAGGGTTTTATTATAGCATTTAGGCTTCTAGAGTCTAATTGGGAGAAGCTATGCGAGGATCTTGAGAATGGGTTTCCGAGTTTGGATGTTACTGATGTTGCAATGAGAGATTCAGTTGCTGAGGTTCTTTCTGGTCCCCAAGTAGATCTGTCGAAGAGGATTAGATCAATATGTGAAGAACTGAATTGGGAATGGGTTGTTACTAAGCTTTGGCCAAATGTTCGATATGTTAAGTGTGTTACTACCGGAAGTATGGAGCTATATTATTCAAATCTCAAATACTAAGCAGGAGAGATACCACTGTTAGGTGGAGGCTACTTTGCCTCAGAGTGCTCTGTGGGAATTAACTTTAATATTATGCAACCTCCAGAACTGACTCGCTTTGTTATACTTCCAACTGTAGCATATTTTGAATTTCTTCCGTTTGACTGGAACAGGGCCCCTGTCACGGATGAACAAACAGTTGATCTTTCTGGTGTTGAGCTGGGGAAGAAATGTATGAGGTGGTTGTTTGGGTGACATTGTGAGGGTTGTTGTCTTTTATAACTCATCTCCTGAGGTCGCGTTTGTGATGAGAGCTCCTAAAGCTTCTAGTGGTATAATAAGTGAAAGAGATCATGTCTGCCATGGGTAGTTTTCAACTTATCTTAAGAGAAGTGATGTCAGCAGAGATTGTGGAGTTCACAGGTTTTTTGGACCTTGAATTGAATCCTCGGCAATTGAAGGTTTTTATTGAAGTTAAAGAAGGATGTATATTTCTGCAGGAGGAGAAGTTGAAGGAGCTGATTATAATTCTTAAAAACTGTTCCTTCTCTCTTGAGGATGGTTTAGGAGGTATTTATAAAGTGATGAAGGCTAGAGGTGAACTCGGTCCTTTGATAGTATCCATTGTAAGGCCAGGCAGTTTCGATTGCTTATCAGAATTGGCCATAGAAAGTGGGGCACCGGCAAGTCAATATAAACCCCCAAAAATTTTAAGAAATTGCAAATTTGCTGATTTCCTGGAAATGTCCGCTGTTGTAACTGTTTGCTTGAATTCTTTGAATGGTTAAGAGTTAAAAGACCAAAAAAGTGATCAAGGGTCTCAGAAATCTGGACCCTCCATTGTTGCCCAAGTGATCAAGTCAAGAATCATTTGAACCTCAGATGTAGGCATGTAGTTTCATTTTTCTTTTCCATGTAACACAGGCGTATGTTAATTTATCAAGCAGAATTCCTGTATTTCTGGTTTTATGAGTTCCTTAAAAGCTTTTCTGTATATAAAACATTTGTATAGTTATTGTTATTGCCGCTTCCTTTAATAGGTTCTTTGGATTGCCTCTTTGGTATTCGTGGTTTTGCAATAAGGAAGTCCGTTCGTGTAGATATGATTAGAAGTCGAAAATAGTGAATAAAATCAAGCTCAATATTGAAACCTAAGTTACCTATTCAGCATGTATTAGATGAAAAATAGTGATGCCACCTACATTATTACGGTAGTTCTTATTCCTCCAAGTCTTTTACATTCCCCTCGGATGGGATTGTTTATTAGTATTTCCTCCTTTGCAGGTTACAAATTTAACTGTTCTTTGAATATTTGATGCTTCTTTTAAAAAATGTATTTAATAAATTTAGGTACGGATTTTGTAGGTTCCCAAGAATATCATCTTTTGTCGATTTGCCCCATTTTGTATATCTTGAAAGAGTATCAAAGCTGTCATAATTCCATGAGAAAACCTTTCTGATTACTAGGCATTAATAGTAGCCTGTATTTGTTCCAAAGTTCTCCCTTTTGTTTCTGGTACAAGCATGACCACAAACAAAATGGTGAATGCATTTACCGCGGCATAAAGAATATAGGTTCCTGAAATCACATAAAGGCCAATTGTAAGTGTTATAACAGAGGTTCTAATACAGAATATGCTTAAACTGAAACTTGACTTGCATATTATGTTTCATATAATATATAATTGATGTATCTTAGATGACTTTTGTACTTGTTCTTCCTATGTCTGTTGGAGAGACATGGGAATATGCTTTAGTGTTTCTATCATTTGCTCAAGCATATCTGTTTATCTGATTTGTGGTTGCCAATGCTCCTCGTAAATGCTTGGGTGGAATCTCAGCTATGAACACAGGAACCTTATCATCCAAATGATATTAGGTTAATTTTTGTGGAGTACACTTCACATGAACATTTGCCAAAACTGTGTCATATGAATAGGAGGGAGTATAAAATGGACAGAAAGAAAGATTTACCACGTAGTAGTAGACTCCCATTCCATATCCTGTTGCTAGTCTTCCGATATCCAGAAGAAGAGGACCCTTTTGTAACAACAAAGATAAGAATAGAGGTGCTGCATTATGAACTTTCTCCCTTACAACTGCAGGCACTAGTTAAGCTCAAGAGTATTGTATGCCAAACCTTAGCAAAGTAAATTGCTAGCCACCCTGCACTACAGAAACCGGTCGCCACTCTCAATGCCTGTTTATATTACACATCAAACTGACTATTAGAAATAAAACCAAATGTCCTTCACAGTCTGCCCGGATTTTTCTTTTATTTTTCATCCTCAGTCATGGCCATGATCAAGCACATAGAAATGGCTCCAAGCTTACCCCTTTCCGTCCGAGAAAATTGGCAGTGGGCCCACTAGTGATTGCACCAAAAGTTAAAATGGACCCAAATAATGAGTACTGCATACATAACATTCAAGTGTTCATTAAAATGGTTTGAAGTTAAGATTGGGACTCGACAACATTGAGTTGTATCCTGTATTTATAGATAGAGAGATGCTCATGGATGATGGATGATGCAGGATAAACAAAAGTCCACTGCAGAATGTTCAAATATCAGTCGTTTGATCATTTTTACACTTTTACAGAATGTTTTGTTAAGAATTCCCCACAAAAGTCATGTTGTATGTGTCTCATAATGACGGTCCACTTTTAGAAGTCATACACTTTTGAGAAAATTGTCATTAACATAGTTAATGGCCAACTTCACAACTTGCTTATATATAAGGAGATTTGGTATTTTAATTTTGAAAGTGGACTTTCATTCTGGGAAGTACCAGAAAAGAGCAAGTGGAACTTTCAGCGAGGGAATATTTGTCATTTCTCTTTGATGCATAAATTATTCTTCATATTTGTGGTGGTTTGTTGTTATTTCTTACCAGGTTTGTGGGTTCCATGATCATGCACAAAAGCCAAAGGGTGACTTATGCCACTGTTGAGGCAATCGACGGTGTTAAGTAATCAACTCATCTAAAAGCTTAAGTTGTTAGATGAAGGGCCCAACAATGTATACCATGCATGTTAAGTAACCAACTTATCTAAAAGCTTAAACTGTTAAATGGAGGGCCCAACAATAAATATCATGCTAACAAACGTGATTCGAGAATCACTGGCATGGATCCTGTCATGTTTTATCCACGCTGACTAATACATGGAGCTTTCATAAATGGTATGATTCTCATTTAGTGTTTCGTCAGTTTTTATCAGTTTGAAGTTCTTATTGCAGAAGTTGTGAGTTTGATTTTGAACTTGTAGTACTGAAGTAATTTGAGACACCAATCGTAAACATGTGGTCATTATGCATTTAGGATCAGACCCAAAAGGACACAGAAGAAAATAGAAAGAAATTCAGTCAAAATAGATGTCTCACAATAAAAAAGAATGAATCTTTACTAACCTCTGCTATAGATAGATTTAGATCTTGTGTGATGGCAGACTGAACAGGTGAAGAAAAACCAGCCTGAAAAATGAAAAAAGAAACCAAGATTTGGTTGTCGGAATTTGTTAGTAGTAATTTGGGAAGTTTTGTTTTTGATCATGGTTTTTATCTAATCTAATAGTATATTTTCAGGATAAATGAAGATAAACCGAAAGTGAATCGTGACCAAGCATACGTACGCAGGATCCAAATGCAAAAGAGTCATAAACTGCTACAAACGTGGTAAGGTAAACCATCCATTCATGCTGCCCTTTGCTGTATTCACCAGTTTGATCTCCAAGTCCCTGGCCATCTTTATCAGCAGCAGGACTTGTGTTGTTTCCCAGTATGAGTGGCACTCTTATCTCTGCTTGCAAACTAAATGGCATGGCATGTATTCAATTGTAGGAAGATGAATGGCATGGGATGTATACTATTACTCCATAAGTTACTGTTTCAATTTTTTAAGAAAGTGTAAGTTGAACCTGATCTAAACTCCAGTAATATGGTCAAGTAAGCTGTGATATTTTTGATTTTTATATATGTTTGATAATAGCTGTTACCTGATGTATGTAAATGTTAGTAATGTTAGTAGCATAACATGTAAATGTTAGTAATGTTAGTAGCATAACATGCAACATTCTTTTAGGCTTAAACATTTCTTTGTTTCCTAGTTTAATCCCTAGAATATGGGCTATCCTAATTCTATAAATGTAGCTACTTGTTATATGAAAATAAACAGAAAACATTTTACATGGTATCAAAGCCTGATTCTTTTTATTCAAAAGCTGTCGTTCAGAGTTTCTAATAGAAAACTAGTTGAACAATTGTATATAGAGGAATTGAGATCATAGTTGGAGTACCCATTGCCAGGCGATCTGACCGGAGCTTTCAATTTTTTGACCCGCTGCAGCACGAGCCCTCACTCACCTCTCCACTCGCCTCCCGCCGACGACTCGCGCCATCATTGACTGGCGCGGGAGGCTTTTTCCGATAGCCTTTTTCGACGCAGCTTCTTGCAGTACGATGGACTCTCTCTCCTCTTTCTATCTACAGTGGACTTAAGGTGTTTGGTTGATTTTTTCACAACCCTTTGTTAACAATGGGTGTTTTTCGTGAACTAAAGTCATTGTTAAGCAACTGAAGTTATGTAACAGTGATTTTTTTTTACTTTGTCTGCCTACCCTTGTTTTTTGGTGTTATACAATCTCTTGATATCATTTGAAAAGTCTCCTTGGTATAGATTGTATCTCCCTCTTCATACTATTTTATGGCGGAACAAAGTGGTGCTAGCAGCGGGGTTCATACTAGTAACACGGGACAACATTAGGCTGTTAGGAGCCATGCTCTTAACTCAGCCCTGGCTCTCAGTCCCTTTAAACTGGATGGATCCAATTATTTGGCATGGTCTCAAGCATGTCATATGTCAATTAAGGCCAATCGTATGCAACATTTCATCAATGAAACAACGACTATGCCCGAACAACCGGATATGACCCAAGAAGAATGGAAATCTGATAACTCCATAGTAAAAACATGGATTTTTAATTCTATGGAACCGAGTATGCGGAATAGTTACAGGTTTTTAAACACTGTTTATGAGCTTTGGGAGGCTATTACCCAAATTTTCTCTGTTTTTGGTGATATGTCTAAAGCTTATGACATCCGTAAGAGAATTCGTGAACTGGGTCAAGAGGAGAAACATGTGGCACAATATTTTGCGGAGATTAATGCCCTTTGGCAGAAGCTTAATCATTACCACGCTTTTTTTGCCAAATGTCCAGACGATACCGCTGCTTACCAAAAATTTGTTGGCGAATATCAAGTTGTTGATTTCCTGGTTGGTTTAAACATAGAGTATGATCAAGTTTAAGCATAGCTGATTGGTCAGACACCTTTTCCATCGCTGCGAGAGGCTCATGCTAGAGTCCAACAAGAGAAAAGTAGACGTCGAGTGATGGTTCTAAACCTAAATCTTGTTGACAGCCCTGATTGCTTCATATTCCAAGCATGGCTTCCCTATTCAGTCTCTTGTTGAGAAGGAGTCTCACGAATGTGATTATTGCGGGGGAAAGAATTATACCAGGGATCGATGCTTTAAACTTCATAGGTGTCCTAAAGGGCGTGGAGGTCGATGCAGTGGGTGTATCCGTGCCTCACGTCTTCTTCTTCACCACTTCCTGTTGTTGCACCCAGTACTTCAGAAACTACTACTTCACTCACTCCTAAGAAAATTTCAGTTTTTCGAAAATTTTGTTCCAAATCTACTCCTCATTATGCCCAGTCAGGTATCCATTCTTGTGCTTTTCTTGTTTCATCAACTTGCACTAGTTGGATTATAGACACATGTGCCTCTGAACATATGACCGAGTCCTCCAACCTCTTTACTTCATACACGCCTTGCTTTGGAAAAGACAAGGTTCGAGTAGCTGACGGTTCCTTGTCTTCTATCTCCAGGCATGGTTCTGTATTTTGTACTCCTTCATTAACATTATCATATGTTCTTCATATTCCTTCGTTTAGTGCGAATTTATTATCTGTCCAACGTCTTTCTGAATCTCTACACTGTTCAGTAACATTTTTTCCAAATCATTGTGTTTTTCAGGACTTGGTGACGGGGCAGACAATTGGGAGTGGTAGTGCAGTTGATGGTCTTTATTACCTAGATGTTCTCTCGTCTAACATGTCCTCCACTCAAGCTCTTCACTCTACTTCTGACTCTAGCCTGACCTTTCTTCATCAATGACATCGACGCTGTATTGGAGTCTTTATTTCTATTTTTAGTTAAGCAATATGACAAAACTCAGTTTTTGTGTGAAACATATGAATTCGGTAAACACAAACGTTCGACCTATTTTGTTATTAATAGTTGACATTCTGAGCCTTTTGCTATTATCCACACTGATGTGTGGGGATCCTCTCAGGTTGTTTTTCGTTCTGGTTTTAGATGGTTTGTTAGTTTTATTGATTGTCATTCTTGTCACTTGGATTTATCACTTGCGTTCCAAATCTGAGGTATTTGATTGTTTTCAAGACTTTCATAAAATGATTCAAACCCAATTTAACGCTAAAGTCAAAATTCTCCATAGTGATAATGGTCGTGAATATAGTAATAATAATGTTTTTGCATCTTATATTTTTCAGCATGGCATCATTCTTCAAACTTCTTGTGACAAAACTCCAAAACAAAATGGAATGGAGTAACAGAAAGGAAAAATCGACACTTACTAAAGGTCACCCGCACTCTTATGTTCACCATGACAACCCTTAAGTTTCTATGGGGAGATGCAGTTCTGACTGTTGCATTTCTTATTAACCGCCTTCCTTCTAGAATCCTTGGGAACAAAAGTCCTATCTCTTTTCTCAAACACACGACCAGTCTTTCTCTTTCACCTAGAGTTTTTTGGTGTGTGTGCTATGTACATGACAAATTAGATTCCAAGGCTCTTCGGTGTGTTTTCATTGGTTATTATCCAACCCAAAAAGGTTATAAATGTTATCATCCTCCTTCTAACAAAGTTTTTGTCACTCGAGATGTAACTTTTTGGGAATTGGAACCTTTTTATTTTTCTCCATCTCCTCCTCAAGGGGGGATGTTACTGATGAGGAGGAGAAACTCCCTTCTGAGGCTGGTAATACAAGTTCTACTTCTTTCCTTGTTCTTGTTGTTTCTGATAAGTCTACACAGGGGGAGTTACATGAGTTTGAGTTTGAGTTTGAGTTTGAGTTTGAGTGCGAGTGCGAGTCCGAGTGCGAGTGCGAGTGCGAGTCTCGAGTCGAGTCACGAGTCGAGCCTGAGCTTTGAGTTGAGAACCTTTGTTCGAAAAGGCAAGAATAAGGTCACCATTTCTGCACCACTACACCAACCTTGCTCCGCACCTGGTTTTGATAATGTTAATGGTGAGAATCCTAGCCTTACTTGTTCTTCTGAAGATACTAACATTCCTATTGCTCTCAGAAATGGAGTTAGATCTTGTATTCAACATCCTATCTTTAATTTCTTAGCCTATAATAAATTATCTGCATCCTACCACTCCTTTGTTTCTTCCTTGTCTGCAATATCTGTTCCTCAGGGGTGGAGAGAAGCAATCAGTGATGAGAATTGAAAATAGGATATGATTGAGGAGATCAATACCCTGAAAAAGAATGATACATGAGAACTAGTTACTCTTCCTTATGGGAAAAAACTAGTTGGTTGCAAATGGGTATATACAGTCAAGCAGAAGCCAAATGGGACAGTTGAGAGACCCAAAGCTAGGCTAGTTGCAAAAGGGTATACTCAAACTCATGGAATTGATTATCAGGAGACATTTGCTCCTATGGCAAAGATGATATATGTTCCTACCATAATCTCATGTGCAGCGAACTTTGGTTTAGATATTCACCATTTGGATGTGAAAAATGCATTTCTTCATGGTGACTTGGAGGAAGAAGTATACATGGAAATACCCTTTGGTTTTGCTTCATCTGTCACCAAGGGTAAGGTCTGTAAACTGCGAAAGACTTTATATGGTTTGAAACAGTTTTCCAGAGCAAGCACTGATACGATTCGGGTACAAACAGAGTCAAGATGATCATACTCTATTTGTCAAACAGATAAAAGTTAAGACTACCATTCTTATTGTTTATGTTGATGACAGGGGATAATAGAGAAGATGTAGTTAATCCCAAAGCAAACCTGGCCAAAGAGTTTGAGATCAAAGATTTTGGTCCTTTGAAATATTTCCTTGGTATTGAAGTTGCAAGATCTTCCAGTGAGATTTTTCTATCTCAACGTAAGTATGTTCTTGATCTTCTAACAGAAACTAGTATGTTGGGGATATAAGCCTGTTGATTCTCCTATTGAAGTTAATCATCATTTAGTAGGTGAATCAGGACCTACGGTTAATAGAGAAAGATATCAACATTTGGTAGGACGACTGATATATCTTTCTCATACTAGACCTGATATATCTTATGCTGTGGGGGAATAGTAAGTCGGTATATGCATGATCCATGACATTGTCACATGGAAACTGTTTACAAAATTCTGAGATATCTCAAGTCGGCTCTTGGGAAAGGTATATTGTTTGCACCAGATGGTCATATGAGAGTCGAAGCTTTTTCCTACTCAAATTTGGATGGCTCTACATCAGGCTACTGTTCATTTGTTGGAGGTAATCTTGTTACTTGGCATAGTAAGAAACAGTTTGTGGTGGCAAGATCTAGTGCTTAGGCTGAATATTGAGCTATCGCCTTGAGTATATGTGAACTAATGTAGCTTCGAACCTTGTTAGAAGATTTGGGTGTTACAACTAAAGGGCATATGCAATTATTTTGTGATAATAAGGCAGCCATTAGTATTGCAAACGACCCAGTACAACACGATAGAACAAAGCACATTGAAATTGACAAGCACTTCATCAAAGAAAAGTTAATCAGTGGTCTTATTTGCTTACCTTTTGTAAAAAGAAATCATCAGCTAGCTGATATTCTGACTAAAGGCCTTAGTAGTAAGATGTTTCATCCATTGTGTTTCAAATTGTGTATGCGAGACATCTATACACAACTTGAGGGGGAGTATAAGCAGAAGTATGTAAATGTTAGTAATGTTAGTAGCATAACATGCAACATTCTTTTAGGCTTAAACATTTCCATGTTTCCTAGTTTAATCCCTAGAATGCGGGCTATCTTATTCTATAAATGTAGCTACTTGTTATATGAAAAAATAAACAAAAAATATACGTTTTACAATAGCCATATTATATTTATTTCCTAGACATCAATTATTTGATACAGTCAAGTGTTGTTTGGGTCAACTGCTAGTACTCCTGCTGGATTTGTTGTCATTTATAGTTTTATAGTCTGATCTAAACTGAAGTAATTGGACGCCACGCGCCAGTCCACGCCGTCTCTGCTATGATCTCGCCCGCCGACCATATCAACACAAATTGATTTTTCCTCTCGAAGAATTTGGTGTAGGAGGTATATAAGGGATAATAATAAAGGTGAAGTTGGGTGTTTTTCGATATCCATTTCAAACCCGGGTGGGTGACTTTGATTGCTTATGATGATACAAGCTGGGGCTCCGACAAGTCAAATGTAAACTTCTGAGAAATCAATAACAATTCCAGCTTGATTTCATGGAATTGTAAGTTTTTCCAAGCTCTAAATCCTGAATATCTAGTAAATGTAAATGCTTTATGCTTATTCCCCTAAAATGTTAACTTTTCTTTGGATTGCCTGCCTCTGTTGCTATTCTAGCCTAGGTAGGTTCTGCAAATTTTTATAATATGAAAACTATAAATATTACACACTTATTTACAACATAGAATACCAAAATGCAATGACTAGATTGCAGAACAATGATTTCTTTCTGCTCTGACTCCCAATATCTCAACTATTTCTATCACTATAAATACTACTATAAATTGACATAAATTCATTTAGTTTATATCACTATAAATACAACTAGTTATAAGATTTTATTGTTTTCAAAACTTAAATGAATTATGTTAATTTTAAATTTGAAAATATCTCAAATTAACTCTTAGAAAGTCAATACTGGTCTTTTAAATAATTTGTAGGAATGAAGATTGTCATCTCAAAGTTCTTGTGGTCAGTCTCTCTCTCTCTCACATGCGCGTGCATTTTGTTTAATAGTTTCAGTGTGTCAAAGAAATTGATAGTTTTATGCTTCATTTAGGATTTTTTTCAGCCTGAGATGGTCACTTGCATATATTATGTTTTGTTCAGTCCCTTCCACAGTTGATGCACAAACTAGTGCTCCCCTTGGTTAAAAACTGGAATATGTTACATATATTTATCGTAAGAGCTCCACTCCGGCTAATGAGAAAATTGAAGGTGTAGGATACTGCCCATGCACCGAACCAATTCACTAGTGTTGCTAGGCTTCCACCAGCTCCTTTGATATTTATGGGAAATATCTACAAGAGAAGGGAAATTCTCAGATTGGTGGCATGAGAAACTTTGGAGAAATTCTCATTTTTGTGAGGGGTGTGTGTTTGTGGGGGATAGAATACAACTTGTAAAGGTGCCAATGACTCATTTTGAACTCTACATGAGATTAGTAATTTCCCTTTATTTCCAGCTACAGATGATAGCACCTAAACTTTTCATTCTATTGTTTTTCTGCCTTCACTATTGTGTCAAAATTCTACTGGTATTTGACCTTGTTTTACAAACCTACGATGTGCATTGATAACTTATTTATCTGCTGAATTTATTGTGTAAATTATTGGCATTAGCCTAAACCATTGCAAAAGTTTACCTCATTGAATTTTAATTACATCTCCCAGTGTTGATTTCAAAAACGTACTTGAGGCCAGCACTGTTTACATGAACAAGAAAAGAAAATTACAGGCGGAGCAACTGTCAAAGCATTACAGTTGGGATCAAGGCTTTGCTTCCGAATTTGGTTCACCATCTAATGAAATCCCAGAAAGAGAAGACTTTTGTACAGTCTTAATCAAGGGGAAAATACATGGAGAGGAAGGAGATGATGAATCAGAACTAGATTCTGGAAATGGTAGCAACAGCATTGCTGGAGATGCTGACTCTAACATGTCTGTATGTGGTGAAGTTAAAAATGACTTGCAGTTGTGGAAGACATTTTCAGGTGATGGCCCATCAACTCCGTCTGTTACTTGGGGCGGTGACTTTCACAAGAGCAGATTGTATTGTTTAGACGACTGCAGGTCAGTGACAAAATCTAGTGCTGCTAAAGACAAATCACCATTTAAAGATGGGGAGATTTATTCTCCCCCTCGTGATATTGGATTGCTTGCACCGTTGAATTATGAGCAGTTCCCAGAGTACGAAAGCAATGTACATTACGCTTGCTCAGACTACGGAGATGACAGCATTGGGCATGATAACGACCTTCAAGATTTGCTCTACACCAGTAGTGGGAATGCAAATAATTTTGCTCTTTCATCTGGAAGATGGGATGTCAACAACCAAGGTATTTTGTTTATGGTAGTGGATTTTTTTCATTTTTGGATGAAGATAAGAATATAATTACAATTGTCTTGGTTCTTGCAATTGCACTGGCGATCCCATCATTTCTTCTTTTTGCAGTAATTAAGATAAATAAAAGATCATCTCATCCTCCTGTTTCTTGATAATTTATCCGTATAAATGGTGCAAAACTAGTTTCGCCGTTTTAATTTTGTTTTTGTCATTTGCTGATATATTTGACATTGTTGATTGCAGAGACCCAACCAGCCACAGAGAAACTGACCATTGATAAAGAGTTTGAGCTGTACTTTTCCACGCTTATGCTGTAGCAAAGATTAATTAATATCTGGTGCTACAATGTTTGTTGCAAGTAAATCTTATAGTGACTAACATAAGAATTTATGTATAGTAATTTGTAGGTACACGTAAAATTACTCTGATTAACATTGTCTTGTTCTGTTGTTCCTGCATTGCCCTTTTTGAGGGAGGTGAGTCAAACAGTATGTAGAATTTGTGTGGCTTTGATCCTAATATGGGACCTTTTTAATAAGAGAACTTAAATGGATCGAGGATCTTAATCTTGTCACGCTCTGACGCTTTGGACCGAGGTATATAAAGGTTGGTTAATCTTCCAATAAAAGATAAAGGCTTGATAGAAATTAGTGTTGTCTGATGAGTACAAAATTTGGACATTAGTAAGAAACTAGACATTCAGATGATTAACAAGTCCCTCTAAAATAAAGGGAAATTAGTCATTGCAGGTAGTATTTTGCTTTTGTCAAGTCCATCCCATATGATGCTCATTCATTCGTAACATTTATTACATTAACCAACCCCATTTACACTCTTCAAGTTTTACACCCCTTGATTTTGGCCAACCAACCAACATGACATACAATTAGTGGTTGCTTTATAATGAGGTGCGGGTTCGCGTCGCAAAGTCACATTGGCGCTTTAGCGCACTTCGCATCGTCACTAGGAGCCAAGAGCTTATTTTTTTAGCTTGAACCGGATAAATAGATCTCATTCATGGTTAAACAGTTTTGTGTTTAATAATTATGGATACAAAAGAGTTTTAAAACTGTCATAAACTGATTTGTGATCGTTACATTATTTACTTTGTAAACTGATGTTTTATTCATAATTCAGTTTTATCAGTTTTGAAACTGAGCAGTCTTTTATATTCTTCTTTCTCATCAATCTTTACAAATCAGCATATATTAAGATTCATCAGTGAGTTGATATCACTGAGAATAGGTAGAGGCTTGACATCTTGGAGGTGAATTGCTGGGAGCCTTTAGCAAACTTTTTTGGTAAGGGGCAATAAACACCTCAAGGACATGGACTACCCGTGTCAAATCCTTGTTCCAATTATTATGTGTTCATTTTATTTTCCTTCAGTTAGCAATAAGATAGATTTCAAAGAAGCTAGCAGAATGTCCTTCAGAGTCATGGGCATGCATTTAGTAGTACATGCACAGACAGATTCATTGGAATGGCGCCGTGCTTACCCCTTTCCGGCCAAGGAATGGGTCCACTTGTGATTGCACCTCTAAAAGTCAATATGGAGCCAAACAAGGAGTACTGCATACATAACAACATTGGGACTGTGAAGATAAGATTGGGACTTGACTTGAACCGAGTTGTATCTACTTAATTGATTATACAGAGATGTTCATGGAATTAAAATGCAGGATAAGCTACTCTTGATCCGTTGCAAGACAGTTTGTTTGTGTAATACATGTAATTTTATGTATTGACATTCTTATGGCAGTTTGTATGCAGTGCATAACATGTTAATGTTATAGCTATAAATCTATAACATTGTTCCGACAAACTATAAATTCTTTCTGATGTCTCGTCTTAGCGTGAAGGCTGTTGGATTATAGAGCAGAATTAACAAGACGAACAGTAAATTGGAACAACTTATCTGAAGTCGAGACGTAGCAATGTTACTGTCCTAAAAAATGATTTCGCTCTCACTGGTTATAAACCTTCGGTACAGACTGTGGACTTGTCTATGATTTAGTTAAATACTTTCATCGGAATGATATTAGGTTAATTTTTGTGGAGTACACTTCACATGAACATTTGCCAAAACTGCATCATATGAATAGGAGGGAGTATAAAATGAAGGACAGAAAGAAAGATTTACCACGTAGGAGTAGACTCCCATTCCGTATCCTGTTGCTAGTCTTCCGACATCCAGAAGAACAACAAAGATAAGAATAGAGGTGCTGCATTATGAACTTTCTCCCTTGCAACTGCAGACACTAGTTGAGCTTAATAGTAATGTATGCCAAGCCAAACCTCAGCAAAGTAAATTGCTAGCCACCCTGCAATTATACATCAAACTGACTATTAGAAATAAAACCAAAAGTCCTTCACACTCGGCCTGGATTTTTCATCCCTAGTCATGGCCATGATCAAGCACATACAAATGGCTCCAAGCTTACCCCTTTCCGTCCGAGAAAATTGGCAATGGGCCCACTAGTGATTGCACCAATCATTGCACCCAAAGTTAAAATGGACCCAAATAATGAGTACTGCATACATAACATTCAAGTGTTCATTAAAATGGTTTGAAGTTAAGATTGGGAGTCGACAACATTGAGTTGTATCATGTATTTATAGATAGAGAGATGCTGATGGATGATGTAGGATAAACTAAAGTCCACTGCAGAATGTTTTCAGCATTCCTTGAAGCTTTTATACATGTAAATGTATATATTGACCAACTGAACTTGGCTCAGTTGGTACCTCAGACTCATGCAAAATAAGAGATCCTGAGTTAAACCTCCACCCTGAATTAGCAAAAAAAATAATGTATATATTGATATTTTCAACCTGTTCGGGTACAGTTCGGGTATACAATTCTGACAAGCTATAAACTGTTCAAATATCAGTCGTTTGATCATTTTTAAACTTTTACAAAATGTTTTGTTAAGAATTCCCCACAAAAGTATGATATCTGTCTTCACAAACATCAATATATTCATGCTTATTCTCTAGAGATTTCAGCTGCTCACTGAAACACTAAGTCATATTTACTTTCTAACAACTGCATCTAGAAATTGATTATCATGATACAAATCTCCTTGGTTATGTCGACATCAAATAGGGGGAGATTGTTGGGAAATTGCATATTTAAATTTGATGTTGAAAGTAAATATTCATGCTAATATGTAAAGTCCTTCTAGGAATACATGTACAAGGACTTAGTGGTAGATCAAATTTGTTAGGTTGATCTGAGCTTTTAATGTTTATCATTCTGTAAATGAATGAATAGAAGAAAAGGTCAAAGCTGTTAGGTTGATCTATCTCTTGAATTGTAATAGATAGGCTTCAACAGAATCGTAGTCTATCGAGCTGATCAAAAGATTGAGAAGCCAAGGCAGAATCGTAGAGCATCGAAAATCGCAGTGTGTCTGCTTTTGAGGGCCTCTCCCGGAATCATAGAGTGGTCCAAACGCATGCTGAGCCAACTCAAAGTTCGTAGTGTGTTCTCGAAAGCGTAGAGTCTGAAAATCAAGCAAGCAAAGATCGTAGTCTACCAGTGCTTAAGAGAAATCGTAGTGTTCTCTTCTATCAGTACCGGATCAAGCACCAATGTGGCAAGACACCACGATCATGGTCGTAGAGCATCATCTGTCTGTATCAGAAGCATCGAGCCTTGTCCATTTGTTTAAAGAATAAATCACAACAAATGTGGGATGTATTATAAACGTTGAAATCCTCGAGAGCCTCAATGACACAACACTCATCCTTAGTATATAACAAAGAGATGTATTGAAGAAGCTAAGGAAAGTACTATGGATCAGCAGAAAACACATTTTCAGGTGTTAGGTGAGATAGCAGTCTGCTGTGTGAGTGGGGTCAGACGGCTAAACAGAAGATTTGCAGAAAGTCAGTGCTCAGAAATGTCAAATACAATTAATGCTTCAACGAATGTCTTCCAACGGATGCATTTCAAAGGCACCTTATATACAAAATAGAAACAGATGCAAGGATCATTCAAGTACACAACGAAACGCTGAAGAACACTCAACGCTCAACTCTACGATCTGAAAAGAAAGCTTGCTCAGCTACTCAGTTCTTTCGAACACAAGCTTAACGACAACTGAGTAGCACCATTCAAGAACTCAACTATCATTAAGTGAAGTAAGAAGTTCCAAGTCAGTTGGACTTGAAGAGTTTTGAGTGAACTAAGAACTGCCAAGTCAGTTGGACTTGAAGAGTTTTAAAGTGAACTAAGAAGTTCCAAGACTGTTGGTTTTGAAGGAATCTGTGAGATTCAAAGATTATAAAGATATCCTTAATGAATTTTCTATACAAGGAGTTGAAGAGTGGACTAGGAGCCTTGAGTGCTCTGAACCACTTAAAAATATTGTGTCTCTTATATTCTTGCCATAAATGTTATATCTGCCATAACTGCTTATCTCCTATTAATTCGTTTTATCTTTAAAGGGAAAACAAACAAATCTCAAATTCCGCTGTGATTAAATCATTATCAAATCTGACAAGATTTTGTAAAAGAAATTTTAAAATATCTATTCAACCCTCCCCCCCCCCCCCCCTAGATAACTATTGTGCCTCTGCGAACTAACAAAAATGGTTGAAGGACTTCCTCAAATTAATTAAACAAATCATATTTGTGAAGAATGTCAACTTGGAAAACAACATATATAAAGAACCGTTTCCTCAAAAATATTCGTGGAGATAAAAAAGGCTGTTGGAATTAGTTCATTCAGATTTATGTGGACTAATGTCGGTTACTTCTCATGGAGGTAACAAATATTTTATTACCTTCGTTGATGATTTCTCGAGGAAAGTTTGGGTTTATATTTTCTCAAAGAAAAATCTTAATCATTTCAAGCCTTTAAGGAATTCAAAGCTGAAGCTGAAAAAAAATTCTGGTTATCAAATTAAAATAATAAGAACCGACAGAGGACGTGAATATCTTCCAATTGAGAAATATTGCAAAAATGATGGAATTAGGCATGAATAGACAATAAGGCATACACCACAATAAAATGGTGTTAGTGAAAGAAAAAATTGAACTATCATGGAAATGGCAAGAATCATGCTAAAAATGAAAATGCTAGAAAAAGAGTTTTGAGCAGAAACTGTATCTTGTGTTGTTTATTTGATTAACAGGTCTCCTACAAAAAGTCTGAACAATTGCACACCTCATGAAGCATGGTTTGGGTTGAAGCCAAAAGTTAGTAACCTGAGGACTTTTGGATGTGTTGCTTATGCATATATTCCAGATGCATTGAGGAACAAATTGGATGATAAAGCAGAAAAGTGTATTTTTATCAGCTACAGTGAAAGAAGTAAAGCTTACAAACTTTACAATCCAGTGACACAAAAGATCGTGATTAGTCGAGATGTCCGATTTAATAAAAATTCTTCATTTAATTTAGGAGTTGTTTTTCCTAAAAATTGGCCAAGTTTTTATGATACCAATTATGATTCTCAAGATGAAAGTGAGCCTTTTTGTCCAAGATATTCTTCTCGTGGAAACTCCCCTCAAAGCACTCCTCAAAGAAGAACAAAAAGCTTAAGAAAAATTGTAAGAATTAGGATCACACACACGCACACGACAATAGAGAATTAACACAGAGATTTACGTGGTTTCCCAATTTGGGTACTCCACAGGCGACTTGTTGTTTTATTGATGATTTCTTGTTACATAGGGTTTTACAATAGATAATATTTATACCCACTAATCATATTCCAACCCTACTTCATATTATGTCTTAAATATCCATAATGTCCTTCCAAAAAACAAACCATTAAACTTTCAAATCACGAAATGGCGTGGCGTGGCGCATGCTTCAAGTTATCATTCAAGCACCCCACGCCACATGTCAAAGGCACACTGTAAACTAGCCCAATAATCATGTTGAACCACCTCCTTACCTAAAGGGTTAACCTTTTAGGTTGAGGCTCTACCATACTTATTAACCCATCTACACTCTTGAACTTATCCAATATGGGATTCATGTGAAATATCCCAACAATCTCCGCCTTTCACTTGAATCCTTCAAGAGCTCTGCTCGACTCTAATACTACTCCACCACGCTAGAGGCAAACGTGTATGGACAACTTTCCCAGAGCCATCATAAGCTCGATCCACCCGATTCAAATCATACTTCACATTTGAGTCCTTCAAGAGCTTTACTCGACTCTAATACTACTCCATCACGCCCGAGGCAAACATGTCTGAGCAACTTTCCCAGAGTCATCCTGAGCCCGGTCCGCCCAACTCAAATCATCTCGTGCTCCACCTGATTCAACTCTATTTGCTCCACCACGAGGCCTGCGAATTCACCCTCGCACCCTGGAGTTGATACTTGGACTCTATTTGCTCCACCACGAGGCCTGCGAATTCACCCTCGCACTGCCCTCGCACCCTAGAGGCCCATCGAACCATGAGCTTTGATACCATTTATAGCAGAATTGTATGATCCATCCCACATCAATATTTATCACCAATGCAGTGCACACCTGTGTAGACTGGCCCAATAAGCATGTTGGACCACCTCCTTACCTAAAAGGTTAACCTATTAAGTTGAGGCTCTACCATACTTATTAACCCATCTACACTCTTGAATTTATCCAATGTGGGATTCATGTGAAATATCCCAACAGAAATTTATGAGTCAAGCTGAGCAAATTGATCCAAATGATACTGTATTTTTTACTTTCTTTGCAGGAGAAGATCTAATTTCTTATAATGAAGCATCAAAAGAAGAAAAGTGGAAACAAGCCATGAAAGAAGAAATGAAAGCCATAGAGAAGAATGAAACATGGGAGCTTACAAATCTGCCCCCAAAAAAGATCTCTATTGGCGTAAAATGGGTGTATAAAACAAAAATGAATTCAGATGGCTCCATCAACAAAAAAAGGGCAAGACTAGTAGCAAAGGGGTATAAGCAAAAGTAAGGAGAAGACTTCACTGAAGTATTTGCTCCAGTTCTAGACTTGACATTGTTTGTTTGGTTATCTCACTTGCAGCTCAAAATAATTGGAGCATATTTCAAATGGATGTGAAATCTGCGTTTTTGAATGGTTTTTTTGGAAGAAGAAGTTTATGTTGAGCAACTACCTAGATTTGTGAAGAAGGGAGAAGAAAACAAAGTTTACAAATTGAAGAAGGCACTTTATGAATTGAAACAGTCACCAAGGGCTTGGTATAGCTGAATCAATTCATACTTTGAACAAAATGGTTTTTGGAAATGTTCGTACGAGCCCACTCTCTTCATCAAAGGCAAATCACAACAAAGCTTCATAGTTGTAAGTCTTTATGTTGATGATCTCATTTTTACAGGAAATAATTTGAAAATGTTAAAAGATTTTAAAGCCTACATGATGAAAGAATTTGAAATGACATATTTGGGTAAGGTACATCACTTTCTTGGCATTGAAGTTCATCAAACCAAGAAAGGGATTTGCATTTCACAAGAAAGTTATGCAAAAGAATTTTTTTAAAAAAAATCAGAATGGAGAATGCAAATCCTGTATCAACTTCATGCATCACAAGGTTAAAATTAAGTAAAGAAGGTGAATGCAAGCTTGTCAATTCTACTATGTTTTGAAGTTTGGTTGGAAATTTGATGTACTTGACTGTAACTAGACCAGATATCATATTTGCAGTAAGTTTACTAAGCAGGCTCATGGAGAAACCATACTCTAATTATTAGTAGACTGCAAAAAGAATTATGTGATATGTCAAAGGAACCATTGATTATGGTATTTTTTTATCAAGCTAGTATTCCGATTAATATTGTCGGATATACTGACAGTGACTTAGCAGGAAGCGTTGATGATAGTAAAAGCACTTCAGGCTATTTTTTTAGCCTTGGAAGTTGCCCAATTTCACGGTGTTCGAAGAAACAATCTGTTTTTACTCTTTCTATAACAGAATCTAAATATATCGTTGCTTCTTTAGCATGATGTCAAATTGTTTGGCTCCAAGAAATTTTGGAATGTTTGAAGCATAAGCAGATCATTCCAACAACACTATTTTGTGATAATAGTTCAACCATTTCAGTAAAAAAGGATCCAGTACTTCATGGAAGAACAAAACATATTCGTATTCGATTTCATTTCTTAAGAGAGTTGGTAAAAGAAGGCATTATTCAAGTGGAGTATTGTAAGATAGAAGATCAATTAGGAAAAAGCAAAACCAAATTCTAGGCATATTCGTATTCGATTTCATTTCTTAAGAGAGTTGGTAAAAGAAGGCATTATTCTAGGCATTGTTGGGAAGCTAAACCAAATTCTTGGCTGTCTACATTCATAGATTAATTTGGTTATCAATGGTTATTAGAAATCTCTTGAGTTTTATTCTTCTTAACTAAGTATTCTAGAATCCTCTTATAATCCTATAAATACTAATGGTTGTAATCACTTTAATATGTGAGAAATAGTAAGAACAAAAGTTCAGTTTATATAAATCATTTTTTCTCCTTCTTTGAGATAACATTTTTATAGCAGTTTGTATGCAGTGCATAACATTGTTCTGACAAGCAGCTATAAATTGTTCAAAAAAAATTAAATAACCATGCATGTATGAAAATTTGGTAAGGTATTTCTCTCAAACACAGTGGAGGAACCAGAACATTTTTAGAAGAAAGTCAAAATACATCAGTAAAAAAAATTATTTATTGACGCTTGGAGTGCTTCTTTCAAATTTATTTTGTTCAATTATAGTATTTCACAACATCTTATTCCAACCCTTGTCAACCTTTGAGTTATGAGTCTAATGGCTTTAAATACATACATATATATATATATATATATATTAATTTTTTTCCGAACTATAGGACTATTAATCAAACTTTAAATTTTTAGTTAACTGATTAGCTACTTTTATGGATAAATTAAAAATTATAATATTATATATTCAAAACCTTATATTGTGGTTCTGATCATCTTTCTTGGAGACAACTGAGAAGAGTCACTCAAAGAAAAAAAATGAATTAAGTTATTCTCATTTACAAAAAATTGATACCAAGGTATGATTAAATCAATAAGACAAATGAGTGCAATATTAATTAATTAATTATCACTTATTTAACATTTTTTTATCTTATAGTAATATTGTTAATTTATTATAGGTGGAAGGACATGAGGAAGCAAATGAATTAATACCATCTCATAACAAAGATCAAATTTAACTAATATTAGCATGCTTTATATGACCCCTCTAGTTCCGCCGGTGCTCAAACATCGATCGTATTTGTTGTTATGATTTCCAAAATGCTTGCTTTGCTCAGGTCTGTGATTGTTTGTTGTTACTAGCTAGCGTTGTGGACTCTCCTACCTCTTAACCAGTTAAGGGTGACTGATAAGTGATGCCAACTATTGTCCAAGTGATCGATCATGGTGTATTAAGAATGCGAACCAACCACTGATATGGCCATGTGGTGTCGTACGTATCAGTGGTAACTACTGATATGATACATGGAGACCAACTTCAATATGTATGGTGTGGTTTCTCATCTACTATTAGTTGTGAGATATTAATGTGAACATGTGGTTGGTATTTAGTGTAAGTAAGTATTTGGTAAGAGATGTTGAGAAACAGATGGAATATGAATGAGAAATTGATGACTAGCTTTATGAAGGCTTAATGGACATCCATGATGGAATTAATTCCATTTACTGATGATTAATTCCTTGCTGGATATATGGCTGTTTCGGACTCAACTCTTTATATAATATTATCCTTCACCTAGAAAGGAAAGGGGAAATAGTGGGAAAAAATAGTTTAGGCCTTCTTCTTTGTTCTTCCTTCCTGCTCGGTGATAATCTTCCTACACACGGTCGAGTTTGCTTCAGAGCATTGGGAGATAATTTGTCCTGCCATGGCCAAATATTATCTTAAGGAAACTGTTCGTACATTCCTCAAAGCTACAATCTTCTAGTCTGTTCAACGTCCATTGTATTAAGGTTAAAATATTTTTTTTGTGTTTTACTTTAATATCAATATAGGATTCTTTTTCGTATTTTATTTTATTTTTGCTTCTGCAAAATGATTATTACTAACGTGGCTAGCAATCTTAAGACAATATTTTTTTTTGGTTTTGTTTAATCTTTTATTAAGTTATAGATTATACCTTCGCTTTGGAATACCTTGACTTGGTTTTCTTATTTGGACTGTTCTTGGTCAATACTCACTTGGACCGTTCTAGGATAATTAAATAATAATTTTTTTCCTATTCAAAATAGTTTGTTGTTTGTTTGTTTTTTTTTAAGACTAATTTAGTATGTTTGTATTTTCAGAATGAATATTCTTGAGAATGAAATTATTCCAACTGGTCCACAGAACAATCCAAGTTCTAGTTCATAGAATGACACCTATGGACAGAACGTATCTGGTTCACAGAATATTGGTTCTGGTCCTATATACGGGTCTGGTTTCCAGATTGCGGCTCTTTGCCAAACCATACCTGCCAATCACAGCGAAAAGCCAGAAAAAATCACTAGTGTGAATTTTAAGACTTGGCAATAGAAGATGATGTTTTACCTTACTATGCTAAATTTGGCTAATTGCTTGAAGGATGATCCTCATGTTATCAGAGATGATGAGGTGGATAATGCCACCGCCTACAATGCAATTAAGGCATGGAAACAATCTGATTTCCTTTGCCGTAATTACATTTTGAACGGTCTAACTGATGTACTTTATAGTGTATACAATATTAAGACAACGACAAAAGAACTTTGGGAATCCTTGGACTTGAAATACAGATCAGAGGATGCTGGCGCTAAGAAATTTTTAGTGAGCTAATTCCTGAATTTCCAAATGGTTGATTCCAAAACTGTTGTGAATCAAGTTCAAGAACTCCAACTAATTATCCATGGGATTCATGTTGAACGTATGGTAATTAGTGAATCTTTCCAAGTGGCTTGTATTATTGAAAAGTTACCACCTGGTTGGAAAGACTTCAAAAATTACCTTAAGCATAAACAAAAGGAGGTGACAGTTGAAGAGCTAATTGTTAGACTTCGTATTGAGGAAGACAACAAAGGCTCGGAGAAGAAATTCTCCAACGTTGCCCACCAGTCTGAGGCTAGGGTGAATGTGGTGGAGGTCAATAAAGACTCCAAGAAAGGCAAAAAAAACCTCAATCTAGGTCCAAATTGGGTCCTAAGGGTGGCATTTCCAAGAAACCAAAATTCAATGGAAAATGATACAATTGCAACAAGGCGGGGCATAAGTCCTTTGAATGTAAGCTGCCTAGAAATTTGAAGCCTAATGAAGCACATGTTGTGGAAGAAATTGCTAGAGATGTGTCTGACATCAACTTATGTGTTGTGATTTCTGAAGTCAACCTCGTTGACTCAAATCCAAGGGAATGGTGGTTGGATACCGCTGCCACAAGTCATGTCTGTTGTGACAAAGATTCCTTTGTTGAACTGGTTCCCAGTAAGAATGGGGAGAATCTCTACATGGGCAATGTTGGAACTTCCAAGATCAAGGGAAGTGGTACTATAATTCTGAAGATGACTTCGGGAAAAGAAGTGACTCTGAAGAATGTTCTGTATGTTCCTGAAATTAGGAAGAATCTTGTATCTGGTAGCCTTCTAAGCACTCATAGCTTTAGGATGGTATTTGAATCGGACAAGTTTGTTTTGTCAAAAGGGGGAATGTATGTGGGAAAGGGGTATGTTTGTAATGGCATGTGGAAAATTAATGTCATCTCTAGTAAGTCCAATGCAATGATTAATAATAAGAATAAAACTTCTTCTGCTTATATCATTGAGTCACTTAATTTATGGCATGGTAGACTTGGACATGTAAATTATGATACCCTACGTAAGTTAATTAATTTACAACATATTCCAACATTCTAAATTGATCGTAAACATAAATGTGAAATTTGTGTTGAATTAAAATTAACAAGATCTTCATTTCATATAGTTAAAAGAAATATATAACCACTTGATCTGATATGTGATGTATGCGATTTAAAATTTATACAAACAAGGGGGGGTAATAATTTTTTTATCACTTTCATTGATGATAGTACAAAATATTGCTATGTATATTTGCTTAAAATCAAAGATGAAGCTTTAGAGAAATTTGTTCTTTATAAGCAGAAAGTTGAAAACCAACTTAATAAGAAAATTAAGGTGGTAAGGAGTGAACCATTTGGTAAGTTCTGCTCCCAACATGGCATTATTCATGAGGTTACACCACCTTACTCCCCTCAATCTAATGGGGTAGCGGAATGCAAGAATCGTACTCTGAAAAAGATGATGAATGCAATGCTAAATAGTTCTGGGTTGCCACAAAACATGTGGGTGGAAGCTGTCTTATCAGCTAATTACCTTTTAAATAAGGTGTCTCGTAAGAAATTAGACAAGACACCACATGAGTTATGGAAAGGAAGGAAACCTTCCTATAACTACTTAAAAGTGTGGGGGTGTCTTGCAAAAGTTTTTGCTCCGTTGCCAAAGAAAATGAAAATAGGTCCAAAGACGGTGGATTGTATTTTCATTGGTTATGCGCTTCACAGTAACGCATATCGGTTTCTTATTCATGATTCTAAGAATCCTCATATACACAAGAACACATTCATGGAATCAAAGAATGCTTCATTCTTTGAACACATTTTTTATGTAAGCATGAAGAGATTGCATCGGGTTCTAAACGATCTCTAGAGACTGTTAATGAAGACAGTCAAGACATTTAACATGAAGTTGAAGTAGAAGAAAATGAAGAGGTAGAGCCTAGAAGAAGTAAAAGGGCAAGGGTTGAAAAATCTTTTGGACCAGACTTTCTAACCTATATGCTAGAGGTTGAACCTCAGAATTATAGTCAAGCTGTAAATTCAACAGATAGTCCTTTATGGAAAGAGGCTATAAAAAGTGAAATTGATTCCATCATGCAAAATCATACCTGGAAATTAGTGGACCTTCCTCTGGGAACGAAACCACTAAGTTCTAAATGGATTTTCACATGAAAAATGAAAGCAGATGGAACAATTGATAAGTACAAGGCCAGATTGGTTATAAAAGGATATAGACAAAAGGAAGGCCTTGATTACTTTCATACGTATTCTCTAGTGTCGAGAATAACCTCGATTAGGATGATACTTGTTATTGCCGCTTTACAGAATCTCAAAGTACATCAAATGGACGTTAAGACAACCTTTCTGAATGGAGATCTTGATGAAGAGATCTACATAGAACAACTTGAAGGTTGTATAGTTCCAGGTCAGGAAAGAAAAGTTTGTAAATTGGTGAAGTCCTTATATGGACTAAAGCAAGCACCAAAACAATGGCATAAGAAATTTGATGATGTCATGATGGCTATAATATAAACGAATATGACAAATGTATTTATGTCAAAATCACAAACAAAGGATATGTTATTCTGTGTTTGTATATTGACGACATACTTATTGTGGGTAGTAATGAAAATATGGTGAAGAATACTAAGGACATGTTAAACTCTAAGTTTGATATGAAAGATATGGGACTGGCTGATGTGATTTTTGGAATCCAAATCAAACGTTCACCTAACGGTTTCATTTTAACCCAGTCACATTACGTGGACAAGATACTTGGGAAGTTTAGCAAGGATGATTCTAGTGAAGCTAGAACTCCTCTAGACATCAGCCAACATCTTTGTAAAAACAAAGGTGAAAGCGTTGACCAAGTAGAATACACAAGGGTTATAGGCAGTCTGATGTATCTCATGACTTGTACAAGACTTGATATTGCTTTTACTGTAAATAGTTTAAGAAAATACACGAGTAATCCAGGGGATAACCACTGGAAAGCTATTGTTAGGATACTTCGGTATCTAAGATACACTCGTAATTATGGACTGCACTATACGAGAGAACCTGCAGTATTAGAAGGATTCTCTGATGCTAGTTGGATTTCTGATATAAAGAACTCCAAAGGTACAAGTGGATACATGTTCACTCTGGGAGGAGGAGCAGTGTCCTTGAAATCCTCAAGGCAAACGATCATAACCAGATCCATGATGGAGTCTGAGTTTGTAGCTCTGGATAAAACCGGAGAAGAAGTCGAATGGGTACGAAACTTCTTGGAGGATATTCCTGAATGGCCTAAGCCTGTGCACACAATTTGTTTACATTGTGATAATCAAGCATCGATTAAAAGAGCACAGAATGTGATGTATAACGATAAGTCGAGACACATGCGTCGTCGTCACAATACCGTTAGGCAACTGATCACAATGGGGGTTATCTCTGTTGATTATGTAAAATCAAAGGATAACATTGCGGATCCGCTAACCAAAGGTTTAAACCAAGATCAAGTTGAAACGACATCAAGAAGAATGGGATTGATGGCCATAAGTATTTAAAGGTTCTATATGAAGGAAAACCCAACCTTGTTGATTGGAGATCCCATAATCTAGGTTCAATGGGATAACCTAATTGCATAGACAATGTATTATCATTGTAGGGGGTCTAACCCTTATCTATAAACAGTGATATGAAATCGGATAAGGTTAAGCTATGCTTTTAATGATTCTTGTGTGTCAGTAATCTGAACAAAAAATAAAATCACCTATGTGAGAATGAAGTGGGGTCGCTTCAAGGAAAACTAATGAGTTTTAGTTCTCTTAAATTCTTGCAGAACCAGGAGATGTTCACGACCATAATGAACATAACCATGAGAACCAAAACCGTGTTATGTTGGTATTTGTGTGAGGTATATCATCGTTTACACAAATGGCAAAATAGTTCAAGGACATCACGTCTACTAGTCAGCCAGTAAAGTAAATATACTTCACAAGGGAAGGTTAAAGGGTTGATGTCTGCCTATCCTATGCTAATATCAACTGTAAAGAGTTATCACCACATCGAATTCCTTTGTTTTCAATTTTCATTCATGTAGGGGATTGTTGAGAAACAGATGGAATATGAATGAGAAATTGATGGCTGGCTTTATGAAGGCTTAATGAACATCAATGATGGAATTAATTCCATTTACTGATGATTAATTCCTTGCTGGATATATGGCCGTTTCGGACTCAACTTTTTATATAATATTATCCTTCTCCCAGAAAAGAAAGGGGAAATAGTGGGAAAAAAAATAGTTTAGGCCTTCTTCTTTGTTCTTCCTTCCTGCTCGGTGATAATCTTCCTACACACAGTCGAGTTTGCTTCAGAGCATTGTTGTATCCTGGGAGACAATTTATCCTGCCACGACTAAATATTGTCTTAAGGAAACTGTTCTTACAGTCCTCAAAGCTATAATCTTCTAGTTTGTTCAACGTCCATTGTATTAAGATTAAAATATATATTTTTTTGTTTTACTTTAATATCAATATAGGATTTTTTTTCCGTATTTTATTGTATTTTTGCTTTTGCAAAAAGATTATTACTAACGTGGTTAACAAGAGACTGACTGGATAATATATATGTTTAGCTAACTTCTTGTAGAGATAAATTTAGATCTTTGATGATTCCAGCCTGAGTACGTGACCATGATTTGGTCACAGAGTTTGTTAGTAATTTGACAATTCTTTTTCTTGTACTCATGAGATATTTAGAGCTAGTAATTAATGAACATGAATAGGAAGTTAATTGAAACAGATCGATCACCTTACGCAGGATCCAAATGCATAACCACCACAAATTCATGCATAATTAGTCTTCTTTTCCGCTACAAGTCACCTGGATAATGAAAAATTATATGTTTACTTGGTGGATAATGAAAAAATAAAACGAGTAATACTTTTTAGATTATATTAATTAAAATTAAAAGAATTTATATCAATTTTGAGTTTAAAATATTTAAAATTTACTTTAAAAAGTCAAGAATGATCAAATAACATACCACTCTGTTCCAAAATTAGACATATAATTTGACTTTTAAGATCAAACGACGACATATTAATTCAAAAGTCATGTTATATATTGCAATAAATTTATGCCGAATTAAAATTGCGAAACTAATTATCAATACTTGGGATTGATGGAGTTATAATAGAATAGTCCTATTTATTACATCTCTCAAAAAAAGGTACTAATAATACTAATCAACGTTAACATTTCACAATATTTATCATTTTTCTTAATTCAAAGCTTACAAGATGCCTTCCATACAACTTGATAATAGGGGTGAGCATGGTGCGGTTTGAAGTCCAAACCGCACCCGAAACCGCTTGTGATTGGTGCGGTGCGGTTTTAAAGTGTGCGGTGCGGTTTTAATTGGTGCGGTTTCGGTTCCAAAACCAATTGAACCAACAAAAAAGTCTAAGCCTTCAATAAAATTTAACATAAAACTTACATCGAGCAATTAACTTAGTGACAGAGTCGGCATTGAGAATTATATCAAGCATGCTTTAAAACTAAAATATGCGTTATATAAAACAACGAAGACCATATATTCGATAACAAGCAAGAATGTTTATCTAGTTCCCCAAAAATTAAAAGTATATACTGGAGATGGAATGAAATATATTGCAGGGAGGACTAAAAATAATCTATTAGACTATTACAATTATAACATTGACATTAACCAATGCATCAAGTGCTCGAGCCCCTCAGCTATAAGCCCCTCCAATAACGTATCAAACAAATTCGAAATTCTAAAACTTAATTGCTTAATTTTTGACTCTATAACCTCTAACATCTTCTTTCAATTGGTGAAAAATGACAATACAAGACTGAGGTTTTCTCTGAGCGTGTTCAAGTGAAAAGTAAATTTAGAATTTACTAGAGATAATACATACATACACACACATGGTGCAGTTTCGGTTTTATGCGTGCGATTTTGGCTAGTAACCAAACCAGAACCGTAAATTTGGTTATTCAACCCACCTAAAACCGCCACATACGCCGGAACCTTTAGTGCGGTTTTAATTGATGCGGTTCGTGCGATTTTTGGTGCGATTTCGGTTCCAATTTGGTTACTTGCTCAGCCCTACCTGATAGCCCCGAGGAAATATTAATAAAAGGCTAAATGACACTTCTATCCCTCCAATGTGACGCCCCCAAAATTAGGTATACATCACCCATCTTGGGTCACCAGATACATGGTACAGAATTCAAATACAACTTACTAATATAACTGCTGGTGTACAATACGACATAAAAACATAAATCGTGAGTTTGAATACAAATATTATCTACTAGAGATTATACAAACTCAAAAGGAGTCCTCATTACAATTATTATCACACTATTTCACAGAATAGTGAGGACTACTAATGTTATCCTCTCGGACCATCACTCTGGTTCCCCGACTAAATCGTCCCACTATATTCTCATTTCACAAGAAAAAAGTGAAAGGAAGGGTGAGCTCAACTAGCCCAAGAAGAAATATTATGACTAAGATAATGCGAGAATAAATTATCATTAGTCTCCAACAATGTTAAAGCGATAAAATATAATAGACATCAAGTTTAAGCTGCGGTGAACAAGCAATCCATTAAAAGAGTCAAGTAGAAAATAAAATCTACTATATTTTATGATTAAAAAGGTTTTTCATCTTCGTTATCATTTGAGACTCGGCTTAATAAATATTCCACATCATCGAATCACCCACCTGACTACTGACCAAGGATATTCTTTAGTATCACTACCACAATTATCCATGCACTACTGGCCGAGAATATTTGTGTATTCATTAATGGTCATGATCATGCCAACAAGCGTCCATCAATGCACTACGGCCAATGAGAACTTTTACCACATCATTTGTAACATTACGGTCATGATTACACCGAATAATCCTCGGTCATAATCATACCAAGTCCATCTATGCACTTCTGAGGCCACAGATGACTTTCAACAAAATATAAACATGAGGATGATGACAATGATATAAGAATTCAATAAAACAAGTTCAAGAATTATTTTATCCAGAATTATTAACGTCCAAATTGTCAACATGATCTTTGTTTTGTAGAGTAAAATTCAAGAATGATCGGAAGAATATTTCCATGAAAAGATCTTTGGATGAAGCGCAAATATCAAGGATATTCTACTAATTTCATGGAGTATAGAGGTCAAAACTTTAACCAACCGAGTATAATAAAGAATGGAATAACAAAAAAAAATTACCATGCATGCGGTACTTGCGCATGATAAAAGTTATTCCAACAGAATAATAATAGCGGAACGTGTCGTGCAAAATTTGCAACAAGCGGGATGTTCCAACAGAATAATAAAGATGGAACGAGTCCGATGTAAAACACACGAGCGTGATGTTCCAACAGAATAATAATAAAAGCGGAACCAGTCAGGTGTAAAACACACGCACAGGATGTTCCAACGGAATAATAATAAAGAGCGGAACCGTGTCAGGTGTAAAACACACATGCATGAGCAGGATGTTCCAAGCAGAATAATAGAAGAATGTCACCAAGTATAGGGTAGATCATGGCGTATCTGAGTTATTCCAATGAATAATAAGAAATGGAATAACAACAGTTCTCTTCATGAATAAGAAAGAATAACACCCCTTACCGTAAAAGAACTGAATATAAGAGTAGTTAAGTAGTAGAAATATTTTCTTCTTTCTCTCTATAATTTTTCTCTCTAGAGTTTCAAATTGAATTAAGTAAGAAAATAATGAAGGAATGAGCTTCTATTTATAGAAAAATGGAATTTGCATAAGTAACTAACTCATGAACGGTCCATTGATTTACTTTAATCGATTTATTACATATTTAAAGCAAAATCTTTTAAAATAAAATATAATATATTATATATATATATATAAGTTCACGGGTTATCACCCTCGTGAACCATCATCCATTCCATTATATCACCTTTTATATATATAATACATATATATTATAATATACATATATAATATACATATATCTAATAATTAAACAACATGCAATCCACCCGTAAATCAAACATTTGAGATTCTCTGCCATCCCAATTTCCACACATGGGCCCCACATGTGGCCCCCACGTGTGGGCCCACCTTTATTATATTAAATAACTTTTTACTGATTATTTTGAAAATGGGTAAATGGGGATCCATAAAATAAGCAAAAATGAGTGACTTCTCACGTAAGCATCAATAATCAATACCGTGTGCTACAATACAACACGCGTATTACTTTACTTTTAACACCGGGTGTTTCAACAGTTAACGGTAAAACTTCCGCCGTTATTTTCATAAAGTATTTTTGTCGTTTTCTCAATCCGACAATAATTTGCTAGGGTCCACCAATGATTGTCTTAGTTGTATGAATATTCCTGTTAAAATGAATATTCCCAAACCAATCGAATATTATATAACAACTTCATGTATTTTGCAAAATTTATAAATATTACCCACAACTATAACATTATATCAATTTCACTCCATAATATTCAAAAAGAATATTTATAGAAAATTCATCTTTATTCAAAAAGTTGGGGTTTTACAATCTCCCCTTCTTATGAAATTTTGCCCTTGAAATTAGGGTACGTACTTGGTATGTCGAAGAGGTAAGGATACCTTGATTTCATTTCAGATTCTAACTCCCAAGTCATTTCCTCAACATCGTGGTTTCTCCACAAAACTTTGACTTGAGGTATAACCTTGGTGCGTAGAATATGTTCCTTCTTATCCAAGATTTGAACAGGAGCCTCTTCATACGTCAAATCTTCCGCTATTTCGTCCGGTTCCAACTCAATAATGTGGTTCGGGTCTTCCACATATTTACGTAACATGGATATGTGAAAAACGTTATGAACATGAGACATACTTGGCGGTAAAGCCAGTCTATAGGCCACAGTTCCTACTCGATCAAGGATTAAAAATGGGCCAATGAATCGAGGATTGAGCTTTCCTCTCTTTCCAAATCTCGTAACTCCTTTCCATGGAGCAACACGTAACAACATATGATCTCTTATATCGAATTCCACGTCTTTTCGATGAAGATCAGCATAACTCTTTTGTCGATCTTGTGAGGTTTTATATGTTGCCGGATCGTTTGAATCTTTTCCAGTAGTCATACGCATGACTACTGGTCCCAACAACGTTGCTTCACCCACCTCATCCCGGCATCTTCGAGAACGACACTTTCTTCCATACAACGCTTGAATGGAGCCATGCCAATACTTGCTTGATAAGCTGTTGTTGTAAGAAAACTCCACCAATGGTAAGAACTTGTCCCAACTTTCCTTAAAATCAAGGACACGAGTCTTAATAGATCTTCAAGAGTTTGAATAGTCCTCTCCAACCCGTCCGTCCAAATCGAGGATGATATGCCGAAAGCTAAATAGTAAATCTGCGCCCATAGCTTTTTGCAAAGTAACCCAAAATCATGAAGTGAATCTTGGGTCTCGATCGTAAACTATGGATCTTGGCATACCTTGCAATCTTACAACCTCGTTTATGTACATACTGAGCAAGATGTTCAAGTGTATAAGTTTTCGTGATCGGTAAGAAATGAGCGGACTTTGGTCAATCTATCAACAATGACCCAAATCGCATCTATGCCTTGAGAAACTTTGGGAAGACCAAGAATGAAATCCATGGTAATGTGCTCCCACTTCCATTCGGAATTTCAAGTGGTTGCAATGGACCTTTTGGTACTTGATGCTCGCCTTGACTCGTTGACACGTTAGACACCTTGAGATAAGCAACAGCTATCTCTCTCTTCATATTGCCCCACCAAAATGTATGTCAAGATCATGATACATTTTGGTACTCCTGAGATGGATTGTAAAGCGGTGTGTTATGCGCCTCCATCATGATTTTATACTTTAAATCAGGGTCGTTAGGAACACAAAGTCTGGATTTGACTCGAAGTATTCCTTCTTCATCGATTCTTGCTTCCGACATCGTACCTTCTTGCATTTTCTTCCTCATACGCATCAGCTCCGGATCTGTAATTTGAGCAGCTTTAATTTTATCAATTAAAGTCGATTCTACTCGTATATTTGCCATCATCACATGGGTCCCTGGAGTCTTTATCTCTATCTCCATCCTTTGCAAGTCATACAAAATGGGCCTTTGCGTTGACAATATTGCACTCGTAACCGCATATGATCTTTTACTCAATGCGTCAGCTACCACATCGCTTTTCCAGGATGGTATTGGATAGTATGATCATAATCTTTCAACAGTTCAAGCCAATGTCATTGTCGCATGTTGAGTTCCTTTTGAGTGAAGAAATATTTGAGGCTTTTATGATCCGTAAAGATCTCCACTTTCTCCCCATACAAGTAATGCCTCCAAATCTTTAGTGCGAAGACAACAGCTGCCAACTCTAGATCATGAGTAGGATAATTTCTCTCATATTCTTTGAGTTGTCATGAGGCATAGGCTATGACTTTTCTATGTTGCATAAGAACACGCGTCCCAACCCTTTTTGCCTCAAGCATCATCATGTAGATGACAAATCCTCCGAACCGGATGGTATTGTCGTGAGCAGTCTTTGAAATGAGTCTCCTCTTGAGTTCTTGAAAACTCTTCTCACAATCCTCATGCCAACCGAACTTTGTATCTTTCCGAGTCGGTTGAGTTAGTGGAGTAACGATTCGAGAAAACCCTTCTACGAATCTCCGATAATAATAACCACTAAGCCCGAGAAAGCTACGACTTTTGATCCATCGATTTAGGTTGCTCAAACTTTGAATAGCTTCAAAATTTGTTGGGTCAAACAGATATTCCATGACTTGATACCACGTGCCCAATGAATGCTACTTCCTCAGCGCGAACTCGATTTCTTCAACTTGGCATAAAGCTTATATTCACGAAGCTTTTGGAGTATCGACCTCAAGTGTTGCTTTCATGATCTTCACGGGTTTTGGAATATATAAGGATGTCATCAATAAAGACGACCACAAAGTGATCCAAATATTCCTTGAATACTCCATTCATCATATCCATGAAGGCAGCAGGAGCATTAGTCAATCCAAAGGACATGACTAGGAATTCATAATGCCCGCATCGAGTTCTAAAAAGTCTTTGGAATGTCATCGGTTCTAATCTTCAATTGGTGATATCCGGAACGTAAGATCAATCTTTGAAAAGAATTTGGCTCCTTGCAACTGGTCAAACAGGTCATCAATACATGGCAATGGGTACCTATTTTTGATGGTGATATGATTCAACTCTCGATAATCAATACAAAGTTGCATACTCCCATCTTTCTTCTTCAAGAATAGAACAGGAGCACCCCCAAGGAGAAGTACTAGGATTTAATAAAGTCAATGTCTAACAATTCCTCGTAGGTTGAGTTTTAACTCAAGTTCAATAGAGCCATTCGATATAGGGATTTAGAAATGGGTTTTGTAGAGGGTTCAAGGTCGATACAAAATTCAATTTCATGCTCCGGGGTAGGCCAGGAAGTTCTTCAGGGAATACGTCAGGAAATTCATTAATAATAGAAATATTATTCAAAACTGACGTATTTTTGTTTAGATCTATGACATGAGCTAAGAAAGCTTGACATCCATTTTTTAATAAACGAATAGCTTTATGGCTTGAGATGACAGTGATTGATTTTAATGGTTTGGTTGCTTGAATTCGCATAATAGGTCAATTAGGAATATGAAAGCTAACAACCTTACGAAAACAATCAATTTTTGCATGATAAGTAGTTAACCAATCAATCCCTAGAATTACATCAAATGCAAGTATTTTTAATGCAATAAGATCGACAGGTAATGTGTGGGTACCAACTTGAACCAAACAAGACTTATAAACCATGGATGTAATGAAGGTTTCTCCTAACGGAGTTTCCACAGATAAGTCAAAGTCTAATTTCTTCGGAGTCAAATTTAATCGTTGAGTGCAAGTAGGAGAAATAAAAGAATGGGTAGAACCGGTATCAAATAAAGTGTAGACTTCACTAGAGTTTATGATAAGCTTACCCGTGATGACCTCATTCGGGTTCCTTGCTTTACGGGAGGTCACAACAACGCTCCCTTGCACTACCTGGCTTTGACATTTCTGGGGACAAACCTTTGGTGCCTCCATCCTAGCTAAATTTTCTTGATTGAACGAAAAAATTGGGCTAAGTGACCTTCTCTTCCACAATTATAACATGCTTTTGACTGAGATCGCATAACTGGATGATGTGTCCTCCCTCCGCATTTGAAGCATATGATAGGTGGTCTTTCTCCTTCCTTAACAACTGGGTCTTTGGTGCCGACGTCTTTCCATCATTGTTGAATCTCTCTTCTTGAAATGTCCATTCTTATTGTTTGGCCCCGATTACCACCGAAGTGGTTACCATTTTCGGCCATTGATTCCCTCCACGCTTGTTGTCACCGCTTCGACGATCGCTCTCATCGGTATTATCATTTTTGTAATTTTGCTCTTTTTGGTTGCATTGACTTGTTATCACGCTCCACCAATCGAGCCCTATTTACAACATCCGAATACAAACACAGTTTATGAGAAATAAGATGTTGACGTATCTCCGACTTCAAACCTCTTAAAACATTCGCCATTCTCTCTTCATTATCCACCAAGTGGGACGTAAATGGGATAACTCATGAATTTTGTCTCGTATTGCGATACGGTCATATTGTTTTGCTCCAATTTGATAAACTCCACCTCCTTCATGTGATGAATACTTTCGGGAAAGTATTTGTCGTTGAAACGACTCTTGGAACTTCTCCCAAGACATCTTTAAGACTGGGCGGAGTTGAGACGTTTTACGGATTCCCACCGAAGAATCGCCTCTCCGCAGCAACATAAAGGCGTGAAAGGAACCTTTTGCTCTCGGAGCATCCCAAGACATCAAATATCTTGGTGATCTGCTTTATCCATGCTTCCGCCATAAGTGGTTTTGGCTCTCCTTAAACTCCGGTGGTCCCAAAGACTTGACTGCTATTTAGCGGTGACCCGAGAGTTTCAAAGTGTTTCGATTTACTACATTTTGGGCGAGAGCGTTCTCACTTTCTTTGTTGCATGAATTGCATAAAGCCTCCGAACAATCCATCATTTATCATTTAGTCGGTGTTGTTGTTTGCATGAGGATTGTCGCCTCACGATGCATATTCTCCACGATTATTGATATGTGGAGACTCAATGGTCTCTTGTGCTCCATTGCTATTCTCAACATTTTTAGGATGTCATTTTGACATCGCCACAAAACAAAGGTTAATTGACATGTAACATAATATCTCTAAACTCGACCAACCAATTTAAATACAAGATAAATTTAAGTAGGTCATACTAGCGAAGGAATTCCCTGTCTCTCCCTCCTAGTTCTAGTCTCACATCTTAGCTGAGGATCATATCTCTAAGCTTTGATACCAAGCTGTGGACGCCCCCAAAATTAGGTATACATCACCCATCTTGGGTCACCGGATACATGGTATGTAATTCAAATACAACTTACTAATATAACTGTCATGGTGTACAATACGACAAAACATAAAGCGTGAGTTTGAATACAAATATTATCTACTAGAGATTATACAAACTCAAAAGGAGTCCTCATTACAATTATTATCACACTATTTCACGTAATAGTGAGGACTACTAATGTTATCCTCCGGACCATCACTCCGTTCCCCGACTCATCCCAAATTTATATTCTCATTTCAAGAGAACGGTGAAAGGAAGGGTGAGCTCAACTAGCCCAAAGAAGAAATATTATGACTAAGATAATGCGAATAAATTATCATTAGTCTCCAACAATGTTAAAGCGATAAAATATAATAGACATCAAGTTTTTAGCAGCAATGGTGAACAAGCAATCCATTAAAAGAGTCAAGTAGAAAATAAAATCTACTATATTTTATGATTAAAAGGTTTTTCATCATGTTATCGCCGAGACTCCTAGCTTAATAAATATTCCACATCATCGAATCACCCCCCGCACTACTACTAAGGATATTCTTTAGTATCACTACCACAATTATCCATGCACTACACGCCAAGAATATTTGTGTATTCATTAATGGTCATGATCATGCCAACAATCGTCCATCAATGCACTACAGGGCCAATGAGAACTTTTACCACATCATTTGTAACATTACGGTCATGATGATTACCGAATAATCCACAGTCATAATCATACCAAGTCCATCTATGCACTACGTGCCACGAGATGACTTTCAACAAAATATAAACATGAGGATGATGACAATGATATAAGAATTCAATAAAACAAGTTCAAGAATTATTTTATCCAGAATTATTAACGCCCAAATTGTCAACATGATACTGTTTTGTAGAGTAAAATTCAAGAATGATCAGAAGAATATTTCCATGAAAAGATACTGGATGAAGCGCAAATATCAAGGATATTCTACTAATTTCATGGAGTATAGAGGTCAAAACTTTAACCAACCGAGTATAATAAAGAATGGAATAACAAAAAAAATCACCATGCATGCAGACTTGGCGATAGATAAAAGTTATTCAAGAATAATAATAACGGAACGGTCGGGCAAAATTTGCAAGCAGGATGTTCCAACAGAATAATAAAGAAGCGGAACTCGGTGGGTGTAAAACACATGCATGCAGGATGTTCCAACAGAATAATAATAAGAGCGAGAACTCAGGTTAAATTGTAAAACACACGCATAAGATGTTCTAACGGAATAATAATAAAAAAGGCGGAACCAGTAGGTGTAAAACACATGACAGGATGTTCCAATGTAATAATAGAAGAATGTCACCAAGTATAGGGTAGATCACAGCGTATACACAAAGTTATTCCAACAGAATAATAAGAAATGGAATAACAACAGTTCTCTTCATGAATAAAAAAGAATAACACCCTTACCGTAAAAAGAACCTGAATATAAGAGTAGTTAAGTAGCGAAAAATTTTTTTTCTTTCTCTACATAATTTTCTCTCTAGAGTTTCAAATTGAATTCGTAAGAAAATAATGAAGGAATGAGCTTCTATTTATAGAAAAATGGGATCATATAAGAATTAACTCATTAAGCGGTCATTGATTTACTTTAATCTGACGGTCCATATTTAAAGCAAAATCTTTTAAAATAAAATATAATATATATTATATATTAAATATTATATATATATATAAGTTCACGGGTTATCACCCCCGTGAACCATCATCCATTCCATTATATCACCTTTTATATATATAATACATATATATTATAATATACATATATAATATACATATATCTAATAATTAAACAACATGCAATCCACCCGTAAATCAAACATTTGAGATTCTCTGCCATCCCAATTTCTACACATGGGCCCCACATGTGGGCCCACCTTTATTATATTAAATAACTTTCTACCGATTATTTTAAAAAATGGGTAAATGGGGATCCATAAAATAAGCAAAAATGAGTGACTTCTCACGTAAGCATCAATAATCAATACCGTGTGCTACTATGCAACCACGCCAGACATTTTACTTTTAACACCGGGTGTTTCAACGAGTTAACAGTAAAACTTCCTACCGTTATTTTCATAAAGTATTTTTGTCGTTTTCTCAATCCAACAATAATTCCGTTGTGTAGAGGGTCCACCAATGATTGTCTTAGTTGTATGAATATTCCCTGTTAAAAGCGAATATTTCACTAATCGAATATTATATAACAACTTTGCGATTTTGCAAAATTTATAAATATTACCCACAACTATAACATTATATCAATTTCACTCCATAATATTCAAAATAATATTTATAGAAAATTCATCTTTATTCAAAAAGTTGGGGTTTTACATCCAAGTTGTCACTCACTTTCAAAATAGTCTCTAAAGTTCATTATTCGTCATTTAGGTTCTTAAAGTAGCATTTTTTTGAGTTTTTGTTCCTCGTACTAGACTTAACCCCAACACATCCCATTTTCACGAAATTTTGACCCAACCCGACACAATTTGACACAACCCCAATTTTAAATATTTTAAAATAACATATTATTTTTAAAATAATTATAAAATCCTAATTATATTTAATATTATAAAATAAATTATTATTTTTATTATTTTAAAATAAAATAAATATTTTAAAATAGTTATTATAAATATTTTAAAATAAATATTATTTTTTAAAAAATAAAATAATAATTATGTTTAATATTTTAAAATAAAATAATTATTATTTTTAATATTTTAAAATAAAATAATTATTATTTTTAATATTTTAAAATAAAATATTTTTAAATAATAATTTGAAAATAATAATAATTTTTAATTTTTAAAAATAAAATATTATTTTTATAATAATTATTATTTTTTATATTTAAAGTAAAATATTATTTTTAAAATTTATAAAATAATTGTTATTTTCAAGAAAAATATTAGAAATTAATTTTTTCAAAAATGAGTAAAGCTTCATAAAATATATAGTTTAAAAAATTAAATAAGAAAATAAAATTTTATTTTAAAAAAAGTAAAATTTTCATTTTATGCAAAACTTTATTTTAAGAAAAAAGTTAACATCTTTACCATTATTATATGTATTCTTAATATTAGAATTTTTAAAAACAAAAAGTAAAATTAAAATACAAAAAACAATAAAAGATAAATAAAAAAATTTAATTCAATTTTTTATAGAAAATAAATTTAAAAATTTTAAAAATTATTATTATTTTCACAAAAATTGAAAAATTTTCATTTTTTAAAAAATGAGTAAAGTTTTATAAAATATATATTCAAAAAACAATTAAAATTTTAAAAAAGTAACTTTATTTTTTTTTTGAATCTATAAAACTTTACTCATTTTTGAAAAAAATAAACTATAAAATAATAATTTTTAAAATTTTTTAAAAGAATATTTTTTTTTACTAAAAATAATTATTTTTTCAAATCATTTAATTTTAAAATATTTAATTAAATTGTTATTTTATTTTCTTAAAATAATATTTTCTTTTAAAATATTAAAATATCTATTTTAAAATAATTATTTTATTTTAAAATATTAAAAATAATTTTTTTTTGTATAATTATCTTAAAAATAATAATTTATTTTAAAATATTAAATATAATTATTATTTTAAAATTAATATTTATTTTAAAATATTAAAAATATATTAATTTTATTTTAAAATATTAAAATTGGGGTTGGGTCAAACTAGGTCAAATTTGTTAGAATATTTTATTTCCTTATTGGGCCTCTACTATAAATAATATTATTGATAATACTTGGCATAATGAGCTCTAGGGTTTCATAATCGTGATGGAAGATTTTGACTCTTAGTTATTCTATAAATAAAGCAGTGAGGATTTGGTCCCACTGATCGTTTCAAGAATTGAGAGAGACAATTAAAGACTTTCACCCTTAAGCGCAGTGGAATCGTGATACATACAAGATGGCTTCTCTCAATTCATGTAAGTACCTAATTGATTAATTGATTTTATTATATGCAATATCACATTTTAATATTATAATTATTTAACATCTGGTATTAGAGTCGTGGTTACGCTATTGCATGGAATAAACTAATTATGTTGTTATGTCAGAATTTTTTTCTTTAATTCTACATATTATCTTTATTAGTATAATATAGAACTATTCAATATTTTAAGGAATTTTCGAATGGAAATAAATATTTACGAAAAGTAATTTGTATTCTGATTCGTAAACTGATTATGATTCCTCATAACTTTCGGAAATTAACGATTATATTTTCGCTGCGTTGTATTCATGAAATCAAATGTGAATGCTTATGATAATATTCTGTCAGAATATACAAATTCTTGTCTTGATATACATGACTGTATATACATCAAGTATTATTTATATATGTTGAACATGAATTCATGTTTTATGAATATATTGGCTTATCTGCTTATGTTGATAGTTGTTTTCTTTATCATGCCAAATTAATATTTGATTCATATCATGACAATATGTATTTAGTTTTGAATTTATGTGAATATTTTTATAATCAATTCATGTTCATAATTATATTTTTTAATTTAAGATTCTAGAACATGATATGAAATATTATTAGGGTTTTTAAGTTCTTACATATAAATTATAAATAATATTAATTTTCAAACTTGATTAATATATTGTTTTAAATTAAAGTGAGTTTGATCATAATAATTTATGTGTATGCGTGATTCTTTTATTGTTAAAATTAATAATAAGCTCAACGGAGGATTATTAATTGAAACAAATAAAGATTAAGAAATGTCACGTAATGTTACATTTAATAAATAAAGATTTTAATTTTATCCAACAAAAAAATTAGAATTAGAATTTATTAAATGAAATTTATTGCATAAGTAACATTTTATTTCATTTCTACCCAACGGTGATGCGTGGATAAATGTGTTTTGCATTATATTATGGGGATGTTATTAGCATATTATTAATTGGACCAACGAAAGATTGATAATTATGCACCAAATCTTATTAAAATCTATTTTTGGGTGTTTGTAAATAGATTTGATGTAACTAACTGCTTGCTCTATAGTTGGTTTTATTATGATTAATTATTAATTATTGTTGTACATTGTGGATTTCTTTTAGTTTTTTTTGTAAGCATGCGTATGAGCTTGATTATGTTTCAGCATTGACTCCAACTAGTATTTCTGGGTATCTCTCTAGAATTGAAACCTTGAATGGAGCTAATTTTACTGCTTGAAAAGAGCAAGTGAAAATTGTTCTTGGCGCTATGGATTGCACTACGAGTGGATCATCCTGCTCCACTTACAACTACTAGCTCAATTGAGCAAAAGACTATTTATGAAAAGTGGGAGCGATCCAACCGCATGTCCCTTATGATTATGAAAAACTCTATCACGACAGTCATTCAAGGAGCCATTCCTGACTCTGAGAATGCTAAAGAGTACTTAACTTCAGTCGATGAACAATTTAAGGGTTCTTCTAAAACTCATGATAGTACCCTTATTTTGAAAATGCTTATTAGCAGGTATGATGGGGTTAGAGGAGTGCGCGAGCACATTATGATGATAAACGACATAAACTTTAAATTAAAGGGTATGGACATGGCGATTTTTGAGGGTTTTCTTATTCACTTCATTATAACTTCTCTTTCTGCATAGTTTAATCCATTTAAGATCAATTATAACACGCAGATAGAAAAATGGAAGATGAGCAAGTTAATCACCATGTGCGTCCAAGAGGAAGAAATGCTTAAGGTTGAAAAACCTAATGTTGCTCATTTGACTACCACTGGATCCTATAAGAAGAAGGCTTATAAAAATGGCAAAAGTTTTAAGAATAAGGATAAACGAATTTCTACCAAAACAAATAAGGCAAATTAATAAGGTAACAACTCTGAGGAAGGTCATAAACGTCGCTTCTGTAAAAAGCAAGGACATATTCAGAAAGAATGCCCTAAGTTCAGAAAATGGCTTGAAAAGAGAGGGATTCCTTTCAAAGAAGACACTCTAAAAGGGGAAAGAACCATTAAAGTTGGCAATAGAGAGTATACAAGTTGAAGCTGTAGGAACTCTTCCTTTAGTTTTGGAGAGTGGTTTCACCTTATTTCTGTATGATACTCTTTATGTTCCCAGTATGACACATAATTTAATTTCTGTATCAAAACTTGACGTTGAGGTTTTTCGTTTAAGTTTGGGAATAATAAAATAATTATTTATCATTACTCTCGTGTTATTGGTTCTAGCTCTTTAGAGGGAATCCTCTATAAGATAAATTTGGATAATGTCTTTGTTGAATCCTTGTTAACAATGAATGTGATAGAAAATACCTCTAAAATTGGAAATAAAAGAAAACTAGATAATGAGAATTCTTCAAAATTATGGCATCAACGCTTAGGCCATATTTCAAAAGACTGAATGCAACGCCTTTAAAGGATGTAATTCTTCATTCACTAGATTTTTCTGTTCTTGATCGAAAAATTAAAGTAGTGAGACTAGATAGAGGCGATGTGACGCCCCCAAAATAGGTTCAATCCATCCAACCTATTCTGAGTCGCCAAATACATGGTACAGAAAATAACTACAACTTTAATACAATTGTCGTGCAAAATACTACAACACATATGTTGTGAGTTTTGATACAAATATATACCAACTATGACTTTCATCCCAACCTTGGATAGCACGTCACAATGGCACCTTACATAAAGGTACAGTCAAAAACTGTTTTAGAAATTAGAATCTTTGGGAAGTGCTCAAGGAAACCTTCGTACATGGGAGGCCATGCGTCTAGATTATGATAGATATCATACGTCCACAGAATTATCCTTAGTTGACCCAATAGACCCCAAAATAAAATGAGAAGATTACTATCATGTTCTTTCCAATGGTGAGTCTTCTCTTGACATATCATTATCTCCACTGTCTCTAATTGAGAATTATACTTCAACCAAACACCAAGATTATATAGGTAGTGCTCGTAGATATACTCAACAAGTGGATGTGCACAACTCTGTCTTATGATAACACGAAGTCGTAGGTCATTAGACATCTTGTATAATAGTGGCAAAACACCCTTCCAATTTTGGGTTCACCTCACCCTATTTGATTCACCAAATATAACTACTAAATGATGTATAAAATACAACACACTTTTCTATACTATTTAGGGAGAACCTCCACAGCTAGAGACCACCGTTCTATTCTCAAGTTACCCCCGCTCGACCCAACTACACTCTTATTACCTGAAAAGAATTGTGAAGCAGAAGGGTGAGCACAACTAGCCAGTAAAGAATATCATGACTAAAGATAATTAAATTATTAATAGCCTTCGTCAGTAATGAATCAGAGATTTAGAACATATGGTAGATGATAAAACTTTTCAACCATAGTTGCAGTGGAACGAGCAATCCATTAGAAGAGTCAAGTAGAACATAATGTCTACTATCTCCCCAGATTAAAAGTCCATCGTTAATATTTTATTCCCTGTAATACTCATCAACAGCAGTTCTTTGCTATACACCGCATAAAGAGAACTCTCATCATTGTCTTCACTCGAACCACCACAGATTATAATTAAATCACAGCTCATATTTATAATCAAGTAAATCAAGAGTCCAACTTTGCTCTACAGGCCAAAGATATACAACTAAAAAACCAATAACCAACAGTCCATCTTTGCACTACATGCCAAAGATATACAACTGTAAAACCAATAACAAACAGTTCATCTTTGCACTACATGCCAAAGATATACAACTGTAAAACCAATAATCAACAGTCCATCTTTGCACTACAGGCCAAAGATATACAACTATAAAATCAATAATCAACAATCCATCTTTGCACTACAGACCAAAGATGACTTTTACCACATCATTTGTAACATTACGATCATGATTATATCGATTAATCCCTGGTCATAATCATACCAAGTCCATCTATGCACTACTGGCCATTGATGACTTTCAACACAATATAAGCATGAGAATGATGACAATGATATAAAGAATCAATCACATAAGATAAAGGATAAATATTAAACATTTATAATACAATTTATCCAGAGTTCAAGAATATCCAAATTGTCAACATGATACTGCTTTGTGGAGTAAAATTCAAGAATAATATTATTAATATTACAATAATATTTTAATCAATTCTTAAATTTATAAATAATTTATTTTAATTGTTTACACTTTACTAATTAATGCATTTAATTATCCTAAAATGCCAAACCCATAAGATTTCATCACCAATAACCAAAACCCTCATCAAAAATCTGCATATACCTTATATAGGGTTCTTAAGCCATAAAATCCTATTTTCCAATTTTCTTTCTTCACATAACATATTTAATTTATTTACTCACTAACTAGTCCATTTTCATGAAAATACTAAATCGGTCCGGAAAATTTTCTTTTTCCGGAATTTAGTGAGAATATAGTCCCATATTAAACATATATTTTTCTCGAATTTTTAAAATTCATTTACTATTTTTATATGGCCAAAATCGAATATTTAGACATTTATCATAAACTATACTTTTGTCCAAAAATTCAAAATTACAGAGTATATACATTATATACATGTACTCCCAATAAAAATTTTACCAATTTTGGAGTTAACCACAAGGAGTTATAAGGGTTTACTTTTAAAATAGTCTTTTTCCATAAAATTCATAACTCCTAATCTATAAATCCAAAAATCTCCATTTTTGGACACAATCTAGAAAACTCATCAAATTATCATTTCAAATTTTTCCAGAATTTTTGAGGGTCGAAAGAATTACGAAACTGAAAAACATAATAACCCTTACAATCCATTACCTCAAAAGAGCAGTATTTTTTACTGGAATATCGGATGTAAAGCCGAAAAAAACTTGCACTGAATAGCAACTCTCAAAGTATCTAAATACTCACAAAAATACGCTCGATAATATAGAGAGAGAAAACTTATGTTTCTAGTGTGATTTTCAATTCTAACTTAAACGCCTATTTATAGGAAAATGCTAGAACGCCAAAGTAGACTAAAATAATATTATAATTTTTCTACGCATGCATGCTTTGAACAAAACTCAGCCGCCATAAGTGGGGCCCACCAAAAATTAGCCATCTTCCCCAATAACCAAAAGTGGGGCCCACCCATATTTTTATTAAAAATATTTTAATTTCTGAAACTTCAATAATTCATAATAAATAGCTCTTTTATCAAAAAAAAAAATCCAAATTTTATGTCCATTCCATACGAAATCGAATTCTCTACAACTTTGCAGAAGAAAGTTTTTCCAAATTCCAAACAGAAAATATCCGAAATTCACAAACGGATGATTTTCAACACCTCTTAAAATTCATAACAAATCATACTCTAATTTTAATGGTTCAAAATTTGTGGACATATACTCAACTTATATATGTATAACATATCCAAAAATCACAACAATCCAATGGTCGGATTAAAATTATAATTCACGCAATAGAGCTTTAAGAACACTGATTTGATTTTTGGACTATAAGTCCCTCGTATCAGTTTCACTCAAACAGTCACCACGAAAAATTCATAATGAATTTTTGGGTGATTCCAATTTCTACGGTTAGCTTACTTCTAGGGTTTTCTTTTGATATATGGCTCATCTCCTAACTCATTATACATAAAGAGTTATGGATTTTACAAAATCAAGTAATAAACTAATTTTTCTGAAAATCCCATATTTTGTTCTTTTTTTTATTTCTAATTTTCTCTCATTTGATTCATGCACCGTGAATTTAGTGTGAAAATATCACCATTATTATATAACCACACTATACATTTATAATGTAAGATAAAATATCAATTTTCAACAATTGACACTTTTCTAAGAATTCCTCCATTCCGATAAAATACTGATAAAACACCTCAGCATTAATTCCTTCATTTATATCCACACAAAATAAATATTTTTCTATCCATCATTTATATCCACAAAAATAAATATTTCCTTATCATATAAATCAATAATTAATTATTCATAAATAATATTACAAAATCACAATTATGACAACCAGATCGTTCCCAGGAAAGAGGGGCTTTCCGATAAGGATTTCTCCTTATTAACGCGCAATTAGGTGACCAAATCTCTCCTTGACACAACTTTCTAGACATTGCCAATAATGCTATCTAATAATATTATTCAAATAATATGAATTATTGATATGATAATAGGAAATACTGTGCAATGATAATTATTGAAATAACAATAATATAAAATATCAACGCAGCAATTATTGAATCAATAAAATAAAATATTGAACAATAATTACTATAACAATTATTGAGTAGTGTCTTCTTACGTAAGAATCAATAATTCAAAAATACTATATGTAATACCGTAGCTTTCTTCGTGCAACCCACGCCAGACATCGTATTTTAACCAAAGGTATTCACAAAGGTGTTAATGGTAATAACTACGTCGTTATTTATAAAAACTCAAACTTGTCGTTTTCTTCATCCAACAGTTATTCTGTTATAGGGCCCACCAATGATTGTGTCGTCGTACGGATATTCCCCGACAAAAAGAATATTCACCGACAAAATGAATATTTTATAACAACTTGTTTACTTTACAAAATTTTCAAATATCATCCTCAACTTTAAACTTTTATCAATTTAACTATTTACCAAAATAGAAAAATTGAATACTTTTATTTCATAAAATTCGGGATTTTATAGGCGGAGAGTATTATGGTAAACACTTCGATATAGGTCATAATCCTGGTGCACTTACCTTATTTTGTCAAGAAAATGACATCGTCACTTAGTATACAATGCCTGGTACACCGCAGCAGAATGGTGTAACTGAGAGGCAAAATCGTACCCTTATGAATATGGTACGTAGTATGTTATGCAATTCCAGTTTACCTATATTTTTGTGGACTTAGGCATTAAAGACAGTTGTTTATATTTTAAACCAAGTTCCTAGCAAATATGTCCTTAGCACTCCTTATGAAATTTGGACAGGTAGGAAACCTAGTTTAAAATACTTATGGGTATGGGGTTGTTTAGCCGAGGCTAAGATTTTTAATCCACAAATAAAAAAACTTGACTCTAAAACCATTAGTTGTCATTTCATTGGATATCCTGAAAGATCTAGGGATTTTCAATTTTACTGTCTTTCGCATTACACTAGAATTGTTGAGACTAGGCATGCAAAATTTTTAGAGAATGGTGATTTAAGTGGGAGTGGTGAGCCTAAAAAACATGATTTATGTTTCTAATCTTGTAATTCAAGATGGTGAGACACAACAACCTCTTATTGAGGCGAATGATGCCCCTGAGATATCTGAGCCACCACCTAATGTTGAACCGCACATTATTGAAAATCATATTCTTGAAATTGTGTAACCTTTACGCAAGTCCGAAAAACCTAGAAAGCCTGTTAATTTTGGTGATTTTATAACCTATCTTAATGAGATTGACTATGATTCAAGTAAAACTAATGATTCTATCTCCTATAAAGAGGTCATTATGAGTGTTTAATCAACTCAATGGCTTGAAGTCATGAATGATGAGTTAAAATCAATGGAGCTTAATAACATTTGGGTTCTTGAAGAATTACCAAAAGCTGTTAAACCTGTTGGTTGTAAGTGGTCTATAAGACCAAATTAGATCCTAAAGTATAAAGCTCGATTGGTTGCTAATGGTTTCACTCAAAAGGAAGGTGTAGATTATAATGAAACTTTCTCTTCAGTATCCAGGAAAGATTCATTTAGAATAGTCAAGGCTCTAGTAGCTCATTATGATTTAGAGTTACATCAGATAGATGTTAAAACTGCATTTCTTAATGGTAACTTGCATGAGAATGTCTATATGGCACAATCAGAAGGTTTTCTAATTAAAGACAAGGAAGATATGGCATGTAGACTTAAGAAGTCTATCTATGGGTTAAAACAGGCGTCTCGACAATGGTATTTTAAGTTTCACGAGGTGATGAGTAATTTTGATTTTAAGAAAAATATAGTGGCTCAATGCATATACTTGAAGGTCAGTGGGAGTAAATTTGTTATTCTTGTTTTGTATGTTGATGATATACTACTTGCAAGTAATAACTTAAACATGTTGTATGAGACCAAATGTTTTCTTTTTTGGGAATTTTGATATGAAGGATCTTGGTGAAGCCTTTTATGTTATAGGTATTGAAATTCATCGAAATAGGTCTCGTGGGATATTAGGATTATCCCAAATAGCTTATATTGACAAAGTTCTTAACTAATACAACATGAAAAATTCCTCTCCTACTGTCGCCCCTGTTGTTAAGGGTGACAAATTTGGCTCATATCAGTGTCGTAAAAATCAACTTGAACGTGATCAAATGAATCTTATTCCCTATGCTTTTGTGGATTGGGAGTCTTATGTATGCTCAAGTTTGTACACGTCCAGATATAGCGTATGTAACTGGCATGCTTGGACGTTACTAGTCAAATCTAGGTTTGGATAATTGGAAAGCAGCCAAAAAGATTTTACGCTACTTACAGGGTACTAAGAATTTTATGCTTACATTCAGAAAAACAGATAACCTTGCAGTTGTTGGTTATTTTGATTCTGATTTTGCTAAGTGTAAAGACGAAAAGAAATCTACATCATGGTACATCTTTATGCTTTCAGGAGGCCTTATTTCGTGGAGAAGTCATAAGAATGAGTTAACTACCACTTCCACGATGATGACATAATATGTGGCTTGTTATCATGCTACTTGTCACACTGTATAATTGAGGAATCTTATTGCAAAAATTAAGATTGTAGGTTCCATTTCAAGGCCATTGAAAGTATTTTGTGATAATGATTATGTTGTTAATTTTTCCAACATCACCGTTTCGAGTGGTGTTGGACTTTACCATGACACTAAGTACTTATTTGTCAGGGAAAGAGTTAAAGATCAAAGCGTTGTCATTAAGTATATTAGTACGCATGATATGTTAGCAGATCCACTTACGAAAGGCTTACCACCCAAGCTCTTTTTATAGCATGTTGTCGGCATGGGTTTAACTGGTAGTCTTGATTAGTGAGTTATTTTGATGTAAGACAACAATTTTGTGCTCGTTGCTTTGAACTTCACATTATGTTTATGGTTTGTTATTCTCTTTATTGTGCACACTTGAGAATTTATGAGCAAATAGTTATGTTTTGGACCATATGAATGAGTTTAATCTTTTACCACTTATGTAAACTCTATTCATACATGTTATGCTTAATGTTAATCTTTATTCTAATAAAAGTACGAATTGTGTAACTAATGGGGATGTTGTGTTAATAGTGACACAAAGATTGTATTAATTCACATTGATGTTTTTATTTGAGCAAGATGTAGATATTAAATTAATACTTGGCCAAATTAATGATTGTAAGCGTTATGTTTTGTATATAAATAGTATTTCGGCCAAGTGGGAGAATGTTATAATATTTTATTTCCTTATGTGGCATCTACTATTTATGTAATTATTGGGCTTACATATTGTATTAATTTAATCATTTTATTTATGGGTTTGATAATTAATTATGTGGCCTATAAATAATATTACTGATAGTACTTGGCAAAATGGACCCTAAGGTTTCATAATCTTGATTGGACGATTTTGACCCTTAGCTATTCTATAAATAAAACAGTTAGAGTTTGGTCCCAATGACCGTCTCATACACACCTATATATCCATCCTAAGATTGAGAGAGACAATTGAAGATTTTTACCCTTAAGCACAGTGAAAGCGTGATACATACAAGATGACTTCTCTCAATTTATGTAAGTACCTAATTGAATAATTGATTTTATTCTATGCAATAACACGTTCCAATATAATTTGTTTACAAAACTAGGTCGGGTTGTGGTCAAATCTGGTAAGAGGAACAGAAGCGCAAAAAAAATGTCACTTTAAGGATCTAAACTGACGAAAAATGAACTTTAGGGATGACTTTAAAAGTGGATGACAACTTAAAAAGAAATAAGTGTCATTCAACCATTAATAAAACATCAGTTAGCAATCACAAAATTTATTTTATTTTTATGAGTCGTATCAATTTTAAAATTTAATATATAGTCGTCGTTTGAAAAATTAAATTTTATCTATAATTTTAAAAGTTTAATATATTATCCTTTAAAAAAAATTAGGGAAATGATATTTTCACATTATTTTTTTGATATTTTCACATTATTTTTTTGATATTTTCACATGTAGGGTTCACATATTAGTTAATAAAAATTCGACACATCAGCTAAATGTAAAAAAATTAAAAAATAATGTAGAAATTTCAATTTCCAAAAATTAAATTGTATTTCTAATTTTGAAAACAATAGTACTCCCTCCGTCCCATGATAAAAGTTCTTATTACTATTTTGGGTAGTCCCATGTTAAATGTCTATTTTTCTTTAATAACCAAACTTTTACACTAATTTTCCTATTATACCCGTAACATTAAATATTTCATATTTTTCTTATTTTAATTCTCTCTCCATATTTAATGATATTATTAAGGCAATTTTATCATTTCATTCATCTCCTAAATATGACCAGAACTTTTATCCTGAGATGGACGGAGGAGTATATTTTTTACTCTTTTCGTGATTTGTGAGAGGGGAGTAAATTTTAGCACGAAAATAGAAGAAAATCTAATATATTTGGACAAGCGTATGATCGTTAGATTGTCCTCCTTCTCTTGAGAGAAGTCTCTCTTCAACCCTTATTCGTTGACTCCACATGTAATCTCTCATAATCCATCTGGTTTTGATTTCATTGTTCTGAATTTTAGGTTTCTTGTAACTAATTTTAATTTGCAAACTTTGTTACTGTTTTTCTGTGGTCTTTGAATTCTCTGGTTTAAATATGTATAGTTAGTTTTATACGTAGATCTATATCGGATTAGTATCTTCTTAATTCTTTATTAGCTGAAGGGAAGTTGTTGATGATCTAATTAAGATATTCACACTCTCTGTTTATGAGATTTCATCAAGTATGGGTGTAAATGTGCATCTGAGTTGTTAAATGAACTTAATTTTTGGTTGTGTATTTGATTTAGTATTTTAGTTTCATTTTTTCTGAGGAAAAGTTGGGGGTTTTGAACTGTAAAAATCTAATTCAATTTTGTATGTTAATCTTCTTTGATATGCGTGTAGTAGCATCTTATTAGGCAAAAACATTGTTTGTGTTTTTTACAATAAGTCATTTTATTGTATTGGAATATGTCTTGTTTACTCTGAATTTACAAGTTACTACTCCCTGTCTGACGTGCTTGTAGCTGTAAAACAGTTTGTTGAATAATATTTTTTTTGAAAAACTCTTCAGTCAACCATAGATTTTGAGCGTCTCTTTCCATATTAATACAATTTTTGTTTAACATTACTCTTTCATTCTTAATTGTTTGGAATTGTCTTTTATGAGGGAAAGAATTGTCCTACCCGTGCAAAGTTGTATTTCATCTTCTCACGTGTTCTACTAAATATATCATTTTTCGACGAGTATATTGATTCTAAATACATTATTTGTTGATATCTGTTTAGGCTAAAGTTGTAGCTATGGCTATAATAAAATAATTTTGCATTAACTATGCCTGTTTAGGAGATCGAGGAGGCTATTTGGTTCAATTCCTGAATTAAACATCAGTTTTTTTTCTCTTGTTGAATGTAGGAACCTCCAAAGCAGAACCTTTTCAGCACTAATCCATTTGTGACATTTAAGCAATAGTCAAGATGGTAAGTAAACTCGTTTTGGTTAATTTTAAGACTATTCCTTGAATTTAAGTATAACTAATGTTATCTCATCACATGATCTTTGTTAAGGTTAGTTTTAACTTTTAAATGGCATGGTCAAAACTTAAAAGCATCTGCTACTGCTCCTTCATCCTCATCATTTATATTAACCTTTGTAAAAATGTGTACACTTAAATATTTACTGTTGTTTTTAATGAATTTTTTCTTATAAAAAGATAATTGCTATTGAATTATTTTTAAAGTTCTACCTTTAGAGAATGTGTTGACAAACAAGGATGAAAATTGTTGGTTCCTGGATTCGTATCTAATCATCCTTTACACTTCTTGTGCCCCTATTAAGATATACTTAATGGAATTTCATGCATTTTGGGAAACTAGGGAGAATGAAGTACAAATTATGTAATGTGTTACTTTTAACTTTCAAATCCAACATATATTTTTCTGTAAGTTTACATGTTTTCGACAATTTCCTTAAGTCAGAGATAATACTAATACTAGGGTATTGTTGTAAAATATAATCTAAGCAAACAATTAATAGAGAATAAGAGAACTATTTCATTTCATTCTCAAGTATGTTTTACATCAAACAAGATGCCTCTATTTATATATTTATAGGTTTACAAGGATGGAGGGGGAATGAACCAAAAATAAATATATACATGTATTAAAGAGATACATGTATTTGAAGGATACATTGGATATTCACAAATGCATGAGTTCATAACACTCCCTCTTGAATATCAATTGTACTAAGAATATGTCTCATTAAAACCTTATTAGGAAAAACCACTTGGAAAAAAACATAGTGAAGGAAAAAGAGTACATAATTCTTTTCAATAATACGCTTTAAATATTCTCTCATTAAAAACCTTGTCAAGCAAAACCAATGGGAAAAACCTTAGCGAAGGAAAAGAATACAATGCGTATTTTACTCCCCCTAATGACAACTTCCTTTGAGATCTTTGAAATGCCGCATTCCAATCTTTTGTACAAGCTTTTCAAGTGTTGCAGTAGGAAGGGTTTTGGTGAACAAATCTGCAAGATTGTCACTCGAACGAATTTGTTGAACACTAATGTTGCCTTTTTTCTTGAAGATCACGAGTGAAGAAGAATTTAGGCAAAATATGTATTTTCCTATCGCCTTTAATGTATCCTTCCTTTTAACTGAGCTATACAAGCAGTATTATCCTCATATAATGTTGTTGGGATTTCCTTATTAATTGGAAAGTCATATGCTTCTCAAATATGTTGAGTTATTGATCTTAACCAGATACATTCACGACTTGCCTCATGAATTGCTAAACTTTTCTGCATGGTTAGAAGAGGTAGCAACTAAAGTTTGTTTTACAGAACGCCATGAAATAGCAGTACCTCCATGTGTGAATAGATAATCTATTTGGGATCGAGCTTTGTGGGGATCAGATAAATATCCTGCATCTGCATATCCAATTAAATCTAATTTGGATAAATTTGAATAATATAAGCCTATATCCATTGTCCCTCGAAGATATCAAAAAATATGTATAATTCCATTCTAATGTCTTCGAGTTGGAGAAGAACTACATCTTACTAATAAATTTACAACAAATGATATATTAGGTTTTGTATTGCTAGCAAGATACATTAGTGTTCCGATTGTACTAAGATATGGTACTTTAGGACCAAGAAGTTTTTCATCATCTTCATGAGGTCGGGAAGGGTCTTTGTTCACTTCCAGTGACCTTATAACCATTGGTGTACTAAATGGATATGATTTATCCATATAAAATTGTTTTAACACTTTTGCTATATAATTTGATTGATGGATAAAAATTTCATTTTGTAAGTGCTCAATCTGAAGGCCTAAACAAAATTGTCTTTCCCAAGCCTTTCATCTCAAATTCTTTCTTTAATAAACTCATGAATAACAATCATGACAAATTCATATTCAAATCTTTTTATGAAAACACATGAGCATATAGGATCATTTTTATAGGATCATTTATTTAACTTGATCGAATAAATTTTCAGGCAACTTAAATCCTTGAGGAATTTTCATATAGATATCATTATCAAGTGATCCATATAAATAGGCTGTAACAACATCCATTACTCGTTTCAAGCTTTTCATGTATTGTCAGACTAATCAAATATCGAAATATAATTGCATCCACCACAGGAGGATGTCTCTTCATAATCAATACCAGGTCTTTGGGTAAAACCTTGTGCGACAAGTCGAGCTTTATATATCACAATCTCATTTTGTTCATTTCGTTTTTTCACAAATACCCATTTATATCCCACTGGTTTTATCAGTGTTCTAAAAATCCCTGCCTAGGTGCTAGGCCCCCCTTGGCGCTCTGCCTAGGTGCTAGGCCCCTCTTGGTGCCACACCTAGGCGCCAGGTCTCCCTGCCTAGCACCTCATCTAGGCCCAATGCGGCAAAAATTTTTTTCCAGGAAATTAAGCAGGGTCTAGGCGGAGAGTTTTTTATTTATTTTAATAACTACCCAAACTATATCTTGATATATTTATTTTTCTAATTATTTATCATAATCATAATACAGGTTGTAGCATATCAAATCACAACAGAAAGTGAACAATATCAAGTCAAAATGGATAATTTTATTATAGTTGTAATTTTTTGAACTTGTGCCAACTTCAAATTATATAAATGATGATATATTTGTAATATTTAGTTTAATTCAATATAATTTTTAAATTTATGTTTAGTTTCTTAAGTTTAATATTGAATTAAATTCTTGAAATTTTATTATTTAATAGCAATCTTGTTTATGAATAAAACTAATACGTTAAAAATATGTTTGAACTTTGAACAATTGCATGCTTGTGTTTGAACTTTAAGCAAAGACCTTTATTATCTTTATTATAAATTATTTTGCTTTATATTATTGTTTTGTTTGGCTAAATATAAGATAAAATATTAAAATTGGCTTAAAATAAAAAATTCCGCCTAGGCCCCCCTGGCCGCCCGCCTCCCGCCTCCCGCCTTAGAACATTGGGTTTTATATCATTTGGTGTACAGACTACAGGTCCAAAAACTTCTCGCTTTAAGTAAAATCAATTTAGCCTTGATTGCGACTTTCCACTTTGACCAATCATTTCTATGTCTACATTCTTCTACAGATGTAGGTTCAAGATTCTCATTTTCTTCCATAATACTGAGCGGTATATTATATGCAAAAATATCGTCTAATTTATCTCGATTTCATCTTTTTCTCGATATGACATAATTTACAACAATGTTACTATCACATAAAAAAGGGCCACATAATGCTCACATACACACATGCATACTGTGGCCTTCCGCTTGACATGTGGGACCCGCAGTATGCATGTGTGTATGTGAGCATTATGTGACCATTTTTTATGTGATAGTAGCATTACTTCATAATTTTTTGAGATCTCTTTATTTTCATTAGTTTCAGGTACCTGAATGTCTTCTAAAATTTTATAAATTATGTCAAATGTCTCTTCTGAAACTTGGGTCTCTTCTGGAGCTTTTATTTTCTCATTCTGACCATCTTGAATATTTGCTCATTTTTTTTTGAGAATTTTTATAACCGATTGGTATCTCACGCTTCTGGCGTGCATTAGACTCGTTAGCAATAACATGTTTTCCTTGAGGGACATCAATTCTAATTGGAGCATTTGCAATTGGTTTATGAGATTTAGTTACTCTCTTTAGGTCAGTGAATGCGTCTGATTTGCTATATTTTGCAAATGAATTATCTTTTGAACTTCTAGTTCACATTGTTTTGTGCGAGGATCAAAACTAGATAATGATAATTCATTCCAAGAAATATCTTTTTCCAGCTGCTTATTTTCTCCACCTAATGTCAGAAAAATTGATTCATCAAAATGCCAATCGACAAACCTAGCCGTACATAAATCTACTGTTAACAGTTCTCGATATTTAATTATAGATGGAGATTCATATCCAACATATATTTCTAACCTCCTTTGTGGATCCATCTTTGTGCGTTGTGGTGGAGAAATTGGAACATATACCGTACATCCAAAAATTCTTAGATGGGAAATATTTGGTTCTTGCCCATGAACCAAGTATATGGGGAAAAATTTATGATAACTTGTTGGCCTGATGCGTATCAATGTTGTTGCATGTAAAATAGCATGTCTCCAAGAAGAAAAGCAATAGCCTTGCAATCAATTGTAGGCGCTTAATAAATGATTCAACTAGACCATTTTGTGTATGAACATGAGCAACATGATGTTCAACATTAATTCTTACAAACATGCAATAATCATTAAAGGCCTGAGATGTAAATTCACCAACATTGTCAAGATGAATCGTCTTGATCGCATTATTAGGAAAATGTGCTCGCAAACAAATTATTTGTGCCAGTAATCTTGCAAATGCCAAATTGCGAGTTGATAATAAATATACATGTGACTATCTAGTTGATGCATTTATCAAAACCATAAAATATCTAAATGGTCCACATGATGGATGTATGGGTCCACATATATCACTCTAAATTCGTTCTAAAAATGTAAGGGTTTCATACCCAACTTTGGCTGGTTTTTCAACGGATGACCACATGAATTTTCAATAATTTTTTTCATCATTATTGATCCAGAATGGCCCAACCGGCTATGCCAAACATTAAAAGTATTAGTAAACTTTTGGTATCTAGAGATATTCAGTATCTTTTTCATTCATTGTCTCAATATGATACCCATTCAGACGTATATCTGTAAAACTTAATAGATTTCTTTAAGACTTTGTAGAGAATAATTCATCCTCTATTATAAATTTTGTTCCTCTAGGGAGGAAAATATTGGCTCTTCCGGAACCCTCAATTAATTTTGTACTTTCATATATTTTATTGACATTGGCTTATCCTAATGTTAAGTGAGAAAAATATTTCTGGTCTTTAAATATAGTGTGTTGTAGCATCGTCTGCTAGACATATATCTTCATCATTTATCTTTGATCTAGTCAGATGAATTTCCATATTTTTTTCAATAAAATAAGGCTTAAATATAATTACTATCCTAAACTATGAGTCATATTCCACTTCGGTGATTCACCTTTCAATTTTGTCAATTAGATGATTAAACTATTAATTTTTTCCACTTGCATTCAATTGAGTCTGCCACGTCAGAAATTGCTGATGTGGCTCTTTAGGTAGGCTGATGTGTAACTAAAAATGAATATTTTAATATTTAATTACAAAATTATTATATATGAAAGGGCAAATTTGTCAAACCACTTTATATTATACAATAATACTAATCAAAAACAACAAAATCACAGAAAAGAAAAGAAAAGAATCCCGGCACAAATCAAATCCCGATCTGCTCTCTCTTCTCAAATCTCCAGAAAAGAAAAGAAACCTGAAACCTCGAGCTGCTCTCTCTTCTCAAATCAGAGAATAACCCGGCAGTTGGATTGAATGGCAGTGTGGGTCGAGAGGCGGACTCATGATCCCTCGGACTTTTTGCAGGTGTAGACCTTCTTTGTCTTTGGTCTTTTCGGTGATGTGGACCGGATAATGTGGCCTCCTTTAACTTGTACTATCTCTCCTCCTCCGCTGCTCTTCATTCCCATTATTGGCCTAGATTTTGCATATTCAATTTTTTTAGGGGAGTTGTTTGCAAGAAGATAGCTGTTTTTTTTTGTTTCTACTGATGGGTAATTTTGGTGTTTTTCTTGGTTCTGGTGGTGGTGGTGGTGGTGATGATTCAACAGATCCATATTTACACCCTTTATCTGATTTATGTACTCTGTCCCTCTTTAACTGACAGCTTACACTCGCCTCTGCTTAATCCAATCTAGTTGAGTACTCTGGTTTTCTTGCTGCGACTGATAATCCCAATGAATCCTGCCACTACCGTATTGTTTGTTGATAGCTTTGATTGAAGTTGGGGGGAGAGATTTGATCCGTATTGTTTGTTTTATTTAGCCTTTTATTGTTTTTAATTGGTATTAATATTTAATATAAGGTGATTTGACAATTGTATCCCTTAATGTATAATAAATATTTAATCAAAAATTAAAATATTCTTTTTTTATTACACATCAGCTTAACTCTGACCCACCCAAACGACCACGTCAGCAATTTCTGACGTGACAGACCCAATTGAATGGGAATGGAAAAAATTAATAATTCAATCATCTAATTGACAAAATTGAAAGGTGGATCACCGAAGCGGAATATAGTCTATAGTTTAGGGTAGTAATTTATATTTAAGTCATAAAATAAATATAAGAAACTTACAAAATAATATAAGATAACATTATAAGAATATATTAATATAGAAACATACTTTATAATGACAATACACTAAAATGCACCAACAAACTAAATAAATAATAAAAATTATTCTTGGATATTTCCATCATTAATCAAATCATCAATTCTTCCTTAAGGAAGAATAAAATCGGCAACATCCGGATGCGTCATATCAATTTTGCCATAGTTGAAATCATCTTGAAAAAAATTTGTTTCAACACTTTTACCTTTATCATTCAGCGATGCTTGATAAAGGTCAACAAGATGTTTAGGTGTATGACATGTACGAGACCAATGGCTTTTCATGCCGTATCGATAGCAAATATTCTCCATATTCTTTTTACTTTGTCCACAATCTTTTTCTTGTATCTCTGTATTATTCTCCCACTTCTGGTGGTTATCTGTATACTTATTGTAACTATGATTGCGATTATGACGACATCTTCTACGTCCACGTCCACGTCCACATCCACATCCACATCCACATCCACATCTACAACCATGACTGGAGCCGCGACCACGACCATTAAATGATGTCGCAATCACTTCAGGGAATGGAACATAACCAGTTGGACATGATTCATGATTTTTCATCAGTAGCTCATTATTTTGCTCAACCACAAGAAGACATAAAATCAGTTCAGAGTATTTTATAAAGCCTTTTTCACGGTATTACTGCTGTAGGAGTACATTTGAGGCATGAAATGTAGAGAATATTTTTTCTAACATATATGCATCAATAATACTTTCTCCACATAATTTTAGTTGAGAACTGATTCTAAATTTTGTTGAGTTATACTCGCTTACAGTTTTAAAATCTTGCAAACGTAGATGCATTCAATCATAACGAGCTTTAAGAAGAATCATTGTTTTTTGGTGATCATATCTTTTTTTCAGATTTTTCCACAGATCAACTGGATCTTTTACTGTGAGATACTCGGTTTTTAATCTTTTATGAAGATGACGGCAAAGAAAAATCATTGCTTTTACTTTATCCTGGTTGGATGTTTCATTTATTTTCTTTGATTGTGTCTCCAAGACCCATAGCATCTAAATGAATTTCATTATCTAGAATCCATGATAGATAATTCTTGTCAGTAATATCAAGAGCCACAAACTCAAGTTTTGTAAGATTTGACATGATGAAAACTAAAAGTAATCAATTGACAAAATAAAATTACCTGAAAATTGGATCTTTGAGTTTTGAGAAGATGAAACCAGTATGGTATCACAACTTGAAAGATTAGAGATTCGTGCTGATAACGTGTTGGAAAATATAATCTAAGCAGACAATTAAGAGAAAATAAAAGAACTATTTCATTTCATTCTCAAGTATGTTCTACATCAAACAAGATGTCTCTATTTATAGGTTTACAAGAATGGAGGGGGAATGAACCAGAAATAAATATATGTACATGTATTAAAGAGATGCATGTATTTGAATGGTATATAGGATTAGGATATACATGTCTTAAAGAGATACATGTATTTGAAGGATACATTGGATATTCACAAATGCATAAATTCATAACAGGTATTATTATTTCCTGGAGTTCTTTTTGACATTATCACACATCACCTACTATTCATGCATTCATTGCTTGACCTAGCACACTCAACTTGTAGATGCAACAATCTGCACCCATAGCTTGGTTAACCTTCTAGTCCGCCTTTAATTGATTACCGGGGAAGACACCTTGTGGAAATATAAAAATAACTCGTGGAAACAACACCTTTAATAATAGTATATACTTTAATTTACCTCTAGTGGATTAAATACTTATACACAGTTTTTTAAAAATTCCTGTCTAGGTCCGATTAATCCCCACCTAGGCGCTAGGTGGTCCTTTACCGTCTTGATTTGGCCCGCCGTCTAGGCCCCCTCATAGGCAGAATCAAACCTCTACAATACTTAAGTGAATTTGTTAAGCCTTAAAAGAATATTTATTTTTAGTAATATTTCATGTAAAATTTTAAGAAAATACATATACTATATGTTTTGTATAGTATAACAAGTATATACAATAGAAACATAAATAAATGAGATCGACTAAGAAAACGCCTAGTCCGCTTAGGAAAATGCGTAAGCACCACTTAGGCGGCCCCTCCGCCGCGTAGTCCGCCTAACGATTTTTAGAACGCTGCTTATACAATGCTCAAAGATTCAAGAAAGAGAAAAAAGTAAAATACAAAGAAAGCACTACTGGTATTATGTACAGATGGGCGAAGAGTGATACTGTGTTTGAAAACAAGGGTGTGTAGATCAGAGGGTGGACATGAGTGTATATTGATATCATATTACCTTATCACTGGAAGCTAGAGATGAAGATATGCAAAGTAGGATCAGAATGACAATATTGAGGTGAGTCTTCTTCTTTGTAGATTTGAAAATCAGAAAGAACAAGACAGATCAAAAGAGTTTCTCTTACACTGTTAGCAATCAATTCCGGAATTGGCGGAGAGCACATTCAATTTGATGTGTGTGGGAGTGAGAGAGAGGAGTAAAAACTGACCGTATTGCAGATAATGTGATGAGAACAGTAGTTGTAGTTAATATTCATCGATTGGCTATAATTACAATGTTTTTTTTAAAAGTCTGTTGCTTCAATGCGGTAAAAGCTTTATGGAACGGTTAGGTGTGCTTTTACACAAATTAGATTGATAATAGTTGCCCTTGGAGGGTCAGAAAGTTAAGTTTTCTTGGGGAAGATAGAAAAGTTATTTATTTAGTTTGTTTTCTTGTCTAAAAAAAAGTATTTTGCATTTTACCCCAAGAAATTTGTAAGACTCGTGCAGCTTCTAGTAGATTATGTCCTTCAGCTAATGTCTTTTCTCTTAGCTTTTCGGTTCAGTTTTTAATAATTTTTGGTGTTGATTTATCCAGTAATGTAAAGTAGTAAAGCATTGACGTTATCGTGGTGTTTACTTTTGCTAATAGGCTTCTGCTCTAGTGCTTGTTTCACGTTGTTTGGCTTCTGGTCTAGGAAAAGTTTGGTTGGAGTTCACACCTTTCCTGAGTACTTTATATCTCTTCATGTAAACTGGTATAAAATTAAACCACAAATTAGGAATCATAGACTCTATCTGTTATCAGTGTATATAGGGAAAGAAACTCATCTTCACATTCCGTGATTCTTATACATTACTCACTAGTAAAGTGTCTTTATTAGCCATTATGTCCTGAAATAGGGGTTAAAGGCACTAACAAACATGAGGAAGTGAGCTCTAAGGATTAAGACCTGTTGCGACTTTATGGTATGATTTCTTAGTGTTGGCATGCACTTGGAATTTGTAACTGGCTATCCTATTGCCTAGCAAGAAAAGATTGACCTCCGATTCAGGGCATACTAATGGCAGTGGTCAAGAATAGTCCCTTCCTCAGTTTCTTCTTGCTTTCTCTCATGATTAACATTATTTCCTTCCTCTTGTTTGACTTACCTTAGATAGTGCATAAATAATGATCTTTACAATGCATTGAATAAACAAGGCTTATTGCCTAGTACCTCTGGTGTGTTTGCCATCATTAATGAAGTTGACCTTCTTCTATTCAGATATTTTTATTTCTGTAGTGCACTTACTTCTGCTTTGGGATTAATACTTTAATCAGATGGTAGATCATTATTGGATTTCCTTCTTTGTGGTGTTTTCCTGTCTTATTGGAGTATTTGATGCTAGTGCGGGTGATGCTGACTGGGTATATAAGTAAGTCTTTAGTCTCCTCAATTTATTTAAATAATATAACTGTTTTCCTATCTCTCTCTCTCTCTCTCTTCTTTTCCTTCCACTTACGGAAAAGCTTTGTTGAGTGGTCTTTCAGCCTTTTATGACCATTACCATACATTTGAGCATTGCAACTGATGTCATGAACTGCATGCTCTTTGGCAGCGAACAGTGGACTGATATTTGATACTCACCGCCAATCAAACAACTTTTTATTCTGAAATAATATACGAGTGAATATAATGGGTTAACCTCTCGAGTTGGATGTGTTGGTGATGGATTGTTGTCCATTTATTTTCTAGTCTGCATCTCATTCTTTCTATTAATTTAGAACCCCAAAAGTTTGTAGTAAATCTTTTTATGTGGTTACATGGATGGTATAAAGTGCAATTCTGTTTGGTTCTGATATTCTTTGGACACTAGGTCTTGTGTAGGACAATGCAAACAGACAGGATGTGTTGGGGAAAGATGCTTTCCGCACTGCAATTTCTCATCAGCAGATGACTCTCTTGATGGCCCTTGGTACGTGCAAGAACCTCTTTATTTGCGGTGGAAACAATGGGATTGCCAAAGTGATTGTCGTTACTATTGCATGCTTGACAGAGAGAAAGATAGAGCAGCATCTGGTCTCGCTCCTGTCAAATATCATGGTAAATGGCCCTTCAAACGCGTGTGTACAGGATTCAGGTTTGTCAACTTCAGTTTTATACCTCTACGTACCTCTAATTAAATCTGAACGACTTTTTAAGGTAGTATGGGTTTAAACTTTTTGAGTATACATATCGAATCCTTTCTTGCAACTATTCAGGAGCCTGCTTCTGTAGCTCTTTCTGCACTCAACCTCGCAATGCATTTCCAAGGCTGGCTGTCCTTTTTCATCCTTTTGTACTACAAGCTGCCCTTAGAACCAGTTAAGAAGCCATATTATGATTATGCTGGTCTATGGCATATCTATGGGCTGTTAGCAATGAACTCATGGTTCTGGAGTGCTGTATTCCACAGTCGGTGAGCTCTTCTGCATCTTTTGATTTCATGCATAGATTTATATTTAATCCATAGATTCGCCAGGCAAGGATAGAAATCAAGTTGAGTCAATAATCATCATTTTTGTACAAGTTTTATTAAGAAATACTTTGCTATAAAAAAAATTAACATGTATGCATCAAATTATGTTGAGCATATTTTTGGTACTGTTGTGCAGGTTTTGAAATGATAAAAAAATTAATTGATATAATGTTTGTACCTAATCTAAAGCATCTTTTTGATTTGCAGAGATGTGGATTTGACTGAAAAGCTAGACTATTCATCTGCTGTTGCATTGCTCGGATATTCACTAATTGTGGCGATTCTAAGAAGCTTTAACGTGAGGCTTGAGGCTGCCAGAGTAATGGTTGCTGCTCCGTTGCTTGCTTTTATAACCACCCACATATTGTACCTCAACAATTACAAAATGGATTATGGTATGAACATCTTTTTCCTCATTCATCTACACTGAAAAGCACAAACTTATTTATTTTTCAAAAAATGTCTCGTCAGTACTTATGGAATATACTGACTGCTCAAATTGCGGTCATGTTCTGTTTGTTTTCCTCGTTGGTCTGCTGTCAATTTATACTCCCGGTCATTCCAAAATTAGAGATTCATTTTTACTTTTCCAGATCAATTTACGAAATCCAAAATTTCAAAATCGATACAAGTTTATTCAATTTTAGTATAAAGTATAAACAAATATTTCCTCCGTTCCAAATTACATGCTCATTATTGACTTTTGAAAATTAATTTGAGACATTTCAAACTCAAAATTGAGATTACTTTTTAAAAATTATGAAACAATAGGACTTACAATGAATAATACTTTTTAGATAGTTTACAATATTTATAAAGAATCTTTGTCAATTTTGAATTTAAAAATCTCTTAAGTTGGTTTTAAAAAATCAACATTGATCAAATAATATGGAACAGAGGGAGTATAATTATTGTATAATAGCTAAACAGTACAACGAATTATTATATTTGATACTTATAAAATTCATACCGACTTTCGGAAATTCGAAATTTAAAACAAAGGTAGTATAATATTTACTCTAACAAATGTAATTCTTTAATTTGACAGGTTGGAACATGAAGGTGTGTATTGCCATTGGTGTTGCACAGCTTCTTATCTGGACAATATGGGCTGGCGTCACTCGCCATCCTTCCCGTTGGAAGTTGTGGTTTATAGTTGTGGGAGGCAGCCTTTCAATGCTCCTAGAGATATATGATTTCCCTCCATATGAAGGATTCGTGGATGCTCATGCTCTTTGGCACGCCACCACCATCCCCCTCACCTACACTTGGTGGAGCTTCATCAAAGATGACGCTGAGTTGCGAACATCCAGCCTCATCAAGAAGGTAAAATAGGACTATTCCAAGACAATTTATGAACCTATACGGCAAATAGGCATCCGACAACATGGACTCTTGGGCCGATATAGAAGTTCAAGAAGTGCATTCCTTTCCTTCAGTCATCGTAACTGTCATTTTGGAAAAGGGTTAAGATGCTTTGATTAAATGGAAAGCCATATACATTTTGGGGGTTGGATCTTGTGATTGAATGTGAAATTTGTAATAGTACCGAGTCTTTTTCGATAGGAATTCTAGTGAGTTGTATATTTGTATTGTTGTGACAATCCAGGGCTGCATGAGCAGTTAAGCACACTTATATTCCAAACAGATTTAAGCTCCTTGTAATTCAGTTGATCTCGGGTTCTGCTTTGTACCATAATCGTTTGAATAGAAACCCTATTTTTAGATACTAAGAAAGCTACTTGATGTGTTATCAATAACTATATATAATAAGGCGTATAAGAAAGATACTTGATGTGTTATACTTTCAGCTGAGCTGAAAGTACTATTTCAGCTGACACATCTGTGGTCGTCCATTGTATGGGCAGACGTATCCGTGGCCGTACATTGAGGGGTGAGAACAAAGTCAAGCCCATTTCCTTCCGTTGGTAAGAGTCGCACTGGCCAGGCCCAAGTCTTATTCAATCTCACCCCTTAAAATTATACAATGAACGGCCATAGATCTATTAGCCTGCCTTAAATTATACAATGAACGGCCATAGATCTGTTAGCCTGAATAGTGCTCCAACAAATCTTCCATCCTCCATTAATCCAAGAAGTTGGTATATACATGCATGAAATTTCATAAATCCATAGTACTCTCAATAAGCAAACTCACTAAAGCCCTAAAACTCATTACTGTCAACAGGGGCGGATCCCCTTGGTTTAGTGGGGTTAAATTTGAAGAAAAAAATTTCAATAAAAAATAAAAATATAATATAATAAATTAAAAAATTAAATAATGGTCATATATTGTTTATGATAACATTTTTCGACACTCCCATAATTTAAAGTTGTTGCATGATAGTCTCATTTTCAATAACTACAAAAATATCATGTTCAATAATGTAAGTTACTAAATAATCATTCATTCATATTTGAATTTCTATTTTTTTTATGTGTCGACGTTATTGCAAAAATATCATGATAGCCTCATTTTAATCAATTACAAAAATTCACAAACAATTACTAAATTTGTGAAATTATAAAAAAATGATTACAATATGCTTTAAAGAATTTTTCTTTGATGGGTTAACGTTGTGACTAGATGACTGAAAAAGAAAGTAAATTGTGTACAAATTTGAGATATTTATTAATTTTTTTAATTAAACACTTTATATAGAGGATGGGAAAAGGAGGACAAATTAAGATTCAGGTCAATTGACCCCTCCGGGTTGTATTTTGCTCTATTGTTTAAATGTAAGCACTAATGATACAAACATTAGTCCCTTTGGCCCACCTTGAAAAAGCAGATGTCCAAGGGGAGAGGTTAAGGACTGTATCAACTCATATTAAGTTGCATTTATAACCGATGTGAGACTATTCTTTACGGTCTAGTATGGAATTCGCATCAATCACCTTGACAAACGGGTGTCTAGCTAGGCTAAATATGGCAAAAAAAAATGGTTATAGTTGATTTTGAGTTATAAAAAAGTAGTTTTGGGTCAATCAAAAACCAAAACTGTATAAGCCTATTTATAATACGGTTAAAATGGTTTGGACTCATATGATTATGGATTGAACCTAGTTAACCATATTTTAGTCTCTCTAACGATTAGGAGATATGTTCTCCCCATCCAAATAGAAAAGTGAGGATTTTTTTTCCTTTCTAATTTAAATTGTTATTATTTTAATACTACTTCAGTCTTAGAAGGAGAATCTCATTTTATTTTATTTTAGACATGGATTAGAATCTCATTTGACTAGATAAAATTTTGACAAATTAAAATAAGATTGATCCTAACTTAGCTAACTGCAGAACAAAAATAATATTGCCTCCTTTTCAAAATATAAAATTAAATTTGATATTTTAAAGTTATTTTGAGATGTTTTTAAATTCAAAATTAGTGTGATTTATTTAACTTATAATTATTATAATTAATATATTTTTTTTGAATTTTATAGTTTTATAATTATTTTCTCTAAAATTAAATGTATTCTCATATCAAGTTTAAACCTTGGGATTGAAAAGGAAAAACTTTTGGTTGTTGATGCCTAAAAGAACCGGAAAAGGAATAAAGTTAATCCTCTTTCTTGTATTTTTTTATACAACAGGATTTATATTATATCACATAAAATATTTACAAAATCAAATTATATTATATCACATAAGGTATTTACAAACACAATAAAGAAATACTTAACAAGAAACCAACTAAAGAATACTGAATTTTATAAATTATCAAACAAATACTACTAATTATGAAATACTAACTCCTTTTATAATTTGAAAGAAGTAAAATATTTACTCCGTTCTGAAATATAACATCATTACTTATTGTTGTCCAAAATTGATATTGACAATTTACACGGAAGTATACGTGGTCAACAAGTAATAAAATAATAAAAATACATATCGTTCTCACAAGGAAATAATTCTAACGTTTTCCCAAGTACCAATTTTATATCAAATTAATCTTATTTAAACGAATAAATTAATTAAAATTACTAATTTAACTAAACATAAATAACTAAATACACTACAACAAAAAGGGTTATTTCTGACGGAATATTCCGTCGGTAATAAGCATATTCCGTCGAGATTAACCTTATTTCCAACGGAATATTCGGTCGGAAATTGATATCAGATATAAGGTGTCGAAATTAAGTTCGTCGATCTTTCGGTCGGGGATACTTAACATCGACGGACTTATCCTCGACCGAATATTCAGTCGGGGTTAATATATTTCCGACTGAAAACCTTCGGTCGAGGATATTCGGTCGATGATAACCATGACACGTGGCAGCGTGACAAAATTTGCAAATTCCTTAAAATCGACGGAATTCCGTCGAGTGTATCACTATTCCGTCGAGAAAAGATGTGACACGTGTCACATGATCAAAATGGGAAGGACTTATTTTCGACGGAAATCCGTCGAGAATAGTACTATTCCGTCGAGAATAGTGTTTTTTTTATTTTAATTGTTTTTACAATATCCAGGGATTTAACCCACATCTTGTACCTGTACCTGTATTCCCAACATCACATACACATACATAAGCTAACAATATGACCAATAACATGAATTACTATTACCAAGGTCGACAATATGTCAAAAACCAACTAAATGAGAAGTAAAAAGGTCAAAAACATCCCATTAAGCTAAATTAAACTACAATGTCAAACCACAACAAAGTAATGTAAACTACAATACATCAAAAATAATGTAAACTACAAAATAATGTAACTCAAAATGTAAACTAAGTCAAAAATAATGTAAACTACAAACGAATGTAAACTAAGTAAAACTAGTAGAGCCTCGGTATGAGGAGGATCATCGGGCGGGCGTCGACGCTGCTCTGGAGTATGAAAATCGCCACCATCATCATCCCGCTCATCAGTCCGTTCGTCACCATGTTGATACAATATAATGTAACTCATTAGTCAATATATATGATTCAGTTAAAGATAACTAAATGAAAATTAAATTACATGCAGAATATATATTTGAATTTAAAACAAATAGTATACCGGAGCAGTCGAGGGCTGACTCAACATCGGCCCAAATGCGTCCTCGACTAAGGTAACTACCATCCGAACAATCTCGTCGCGTATCGCGCCCATCGCTTCCCGGAGGATACCCAGATTCTCGGTTGTGGCACCGGTTACAGAAACGCCCCGCGCAAGAAGTCGATGGAGGCGAGACCTACCAAGGTGTCCCGATGATGGAACAACGGATCGGTCTCAAACCTCTCTCGACACCGCAACCATAACACATTTGGAACAAAGTATCGCCTAAGCGGTATTAACAGATGTGATGGTCCCACGGGGCCTTGACGCAGACGCTATTTGGAGCCTACAAAAATAAATATAACATGAATAATATGGTGAATTTTCTTTATTCATAAACAAGAAATAAACTAAAAATATTATACCTCCTGACAGTGTATAGGCTGGTATCCTCAGTAACCCCAACACTCGATATCGGTCGCTAGTACTAGTGGGAGTATCTTGAGATGCGACCCAAAGAGCCGTTTCCTCGTCCTAAGATAAACTAATCTCGGGCGGAGGGACGATGGAATCTAATGTGACACCCCCAAAATAGGTATACATCACCCATCTTGAGTCGCCAAATACATGGTACAAAATTCAATTACAACTTAATTATACAACAGTCGTGTAAAATACGACAAAACATAATCTAAGAGTTTTAATAAGAATATTGTCATCTACACAATATCCACACTCAATGAAGTCCTCATTATATTTATTGTCACACTATTTAACAGAATAGTGAGGACTACTAATGCTATCATCTGGACCGTCACTCCGTTCCCTGACTATTCCCGGCTACGTTCTCATTTCTTGAAGAGAACAGTGAAAGAAAGGGTGAGCTCAACTAGCCCAGTAAGAAATATTATAACTAAGATAATGCAAAATAAATTATCATTAGCCTTCAATAGTGTTAAACTGATAAAATATAATAAACATCAAGTTTAACTGCAGCGAAACAAGCAATCCATTAGAAGAGTCAAGTAGAGAATAAAATCTACTATCTTCTATGATTTAAAATGTTTTTCATCACTTTTATCGCTGAGACTCAGCTTAATAAATAAACCACATCATCCCTGCACTACGACCAATGATATTCATTAGTATCACGACCATAAATTATCCATGCACTACGGGCCAAGGATATTCATGTATTCATCAATGGTCATGATCATGTCAACAACTGTCCATCAATGCACTACGGCCAATGAGGACTTTTACCACATCATTTGTAACATTACGGTTATGATTATACCGAATAATTCCTGGTCATAATCATACCAAGTCCATCTATGCACTACAGGCCACATATGACTTTCAACATATTATAAACATGAGGATGATGACAATGATATAAGAATTCAATAAAACAAGTTCAAGGATAAATTTGTAATGATTTATAATTTAATTTATCCAGAAATCAATAACGTCCAAATTGTCAACATGATACTGCTTTGTGGAGTAAAATTCAAGAATGCTCAGAAGAATATTTTCATGAAAAGATACTGGATGAAGCGCAAATATTAAGGATATTCCACTAATTTTATGGAGTATAGAAGCCAAAACTTTAATCAACTCAGTATTATAGAATATATGAAACCGCAAATGAATTTTTGCCGCTATGCGATAATCCACGTGAATGCATTATTCCAAATGTAATAATAAAGAATGGAATAACATAAGAATTCACCGCATGCGTAATCCGCTGCAGCATAAAGTTATTCAACAGAATAATAAAGAATGGAACCGTGTCATGCGTAATTCGCATGCATGGATGTTCCAATGTAATAATAAAGAATGGAATGGAGTGTCACGTAATCCGCATGCATGAGGATGTTCCAAATGTAATAATAAAGAATGGAACCAGTCGCGCGTAATCCGCATGCAGACGGGATGTTCTAACAAAATAATAAAGAATGGAATAAAAAAGAATTCACGTGCATGCGATAGACCGCATGCAAGACGGTTATCGCAATGAGAATAATAAAGAATGGAATAATAGAAGAATTTTACCATGTACGCAGACTTAGATGTATAGACATGTTATTCCAACATAATAATAAAGAATGGAATAACAACCCTTACAGTATTGAAAGAAAATAACTCTCTTCATGAATACAAAAGAATAATACCCCTTACCTTAGAAAAACCTGGATCTTTGGAATAGTGAGGTAAAGAGACTTCTCTTTTTCTTTCTCTCTATAATTTCTCTCTATAATAATTGCTCTAAAGCTTTTATGAATTGGTGAGAAATGAAAGGAAGAATGAGCTTCTATTTATGAGAAAATATAGTTTCGATAATTGCACGTTTTGGGACTCGAAATATACTTCTATGCAACCACGCAGTAGACATCGTACTTTTACTACTAGGGTAGTTCAATGCAGCTTTTAATGGTAACACTTTCACCGTTATTTTTATAAAAGATAATTATGTCGTTTTAACTAACTACGATAATACTTCTGTTGTGGGGTCCACAATGATGGAAAGACAACAGCACCAACACCCATTTTCAAGGAAGGAGAATGACCATCGGTCGTATGCTACAAATGCAGAGGGGAGAGATTTATCAGTCCAAACTGTATGCAACAATTCAAAGTATGTTATAATTGCGGAAGAGAAGGTCACCATCAAAAATAGGTACCCGTTGCCTCGCATTGATGACCTATTTGACCAGTTACAAGGCAAAAAATTCTTTTCAAAGATCGATCTTCGTTTCGGATATCATCAATTAAAGATTAAAACTGATGACATTCCAAAGACTGCTTTCAGAACTCGGTACGGGCATTACGAATTCTTAGTCATGTCTTTTGGATTGACCAATGCTCTTTCTGCCTTCATGGATATGATGAACCGAGTATTCAAGGAATATTTGGATCATTTTGTGGTTGTCTTTATTGATGACATCCTCATATACTCCAAAATCCGGGAAGATCATAAGCAATACTTGAGGCTGATACTCCAAAAGCTTTGAGAAAATAAGCTATATGCCAAGTTGAAGAAATGCGAGTTCTGGCTTGAGGAAGTTACATTCCTTGGGCACGTGATATCAAATCACGGAATATCTATTGACCAAACGAAGATTCAAGCAATACAAAGCTGGGAGCAACCTAAGTCAGTAACCGAAGTACGTAACTTTCTGGGCTTAGCTGGTTATTATTGGAGATTCGTGGAAGGATTTTCTCGAATCGTTACTCCATTAACTCAGTTGACTCGAAAAGATACAAAATTCGGTTGGAGCGAGGAATGTGAGAGGAGTTTATAAGAACTCGAGAGGAGACTTATTTTAGCACCTGTTCTGATAATACCATCTGGTTCGGAGGGATTTTTCATCTACAGCAATGCTTCAGGTAGAGGGTTAGGATGTGTTCTCATGAAACATGGGAAAGTCATAGCATATGCCTCACGATAACTCAAAGAATATGAGAGTAATTATCTTACTCATGATCTAGAGTTGGCAGCAGTCGTTTTTGCGTTAAAAATCTGGAGGCATTATGTGACGCCCCCAAAATAGGTATACATCACCCATTCTGAGTCGCCAAATACATAGTACAGACACAAATACAACCTCAGTAATACAATTGTCGTGCAAAATATGACAACACATATACTGTGAGTTTGAAAATAAATATTGTCTAATAGAGAGTATACAAACTCAAAAGGAGTCTTCATTACGATTATTGATACACTATTTTATAAAATAGTGAGGACTACTAAAACAACTATCCTGAACCATCACTCCATACCCCGGCTAGTTCCTGCTATGTTCGCACCTCTTGAGAAGAAAAATGGAACAAAAAGGAAAAAAGTGAGCTCAATTAGCCCAATAAAGAATATTATGACTAAGATAATATACAAAAATTTATCATTAGTCTTCAACAGGGAAAAATTTGATAAAATATAATAGACAACAAGTTTAGATCAACAACTGCAGCGGAAAGAACAATCCATTAGAAGAGTCAAGTAGAGAAAGAATTCTACTATCTTCTAAGATTTAAAAGTCCATCATCAATATTTTATCCCTGTAACATCAATCAATATACATCTTGAATCAAATATTCATATTTGCACTACAGGCCAAAGATATTCATTTGTATCACTAGTTGGTCATGTTCATCTCAACACCTGTTCATCTTTGCACTACGGGACAAAGATATTCATCAGTTAATCATTCATATTTGCACTACAGGCCAAAGATATTCAGTAATATCATCATTTAGGACTGAGGATGATGAAAAATATCTAAAAGAAAATGAATCCAGGGAGATAAAGAACTAATATTAGGGATTCGTATTACAGTTTATCCAAGTTCAATAATACTCCATAATAACCAATTGTGAAACAGAATTCAAAAATAAAGATCAAAACATGGATACAATCAAAGATAGTAACTATAATAGACATCTTGGACAAAAAGGAAAATTTTTATTTTTAAATTGAATAGGTCAGATATCGTGAATAGTGCCGTATACGTGAATAGTAACCCCGACACAAAAAGTTCCAAATTTGATAAAAAGTTTAGACTAATATTTTGGCATAATGATATTGAAAGAAATAATATCATTTATAAAGAAAATAACATCCCTTATCTCAAAATAACAGTATTACGATCGGAATATCTGGATATAAAGTCAAGGAAGCTTGTAGACTTAACAAAGAACTCTCAAAGTATCTAAATACTCACAAAAATACGCTCGATAATATAGAGAGAAAAGAAAACTTATTTCTGGTGTGATTTTCAATTCTAACCTAAGTGCCTATTTATAGGAAAATGCTAGAACGCCAAAGGAGACTAAAATAATAAAATATAATATATATTTCTTCCTTCCACGCCACCTACCAAGACCAGCCATCAAGCATGCCAAATCTAAATTTTTTTGGCAGCCCACATGTTTAAAACAAAAGTGGGTCCCACCCAATTTTAATAAAAATCATTTTATTTTCTGAAACTTCAGTAATTCATAGAAAATAACCCGTTTATTAGAAAAATATGAATTTTATGTCCATTCCACACGAAATCGAATTCTCAACAACTTTGTAGCTTTAAGTTTTTCCAAATTTCAAACAGAAAATATCCAAAATCCACAAACGGATGATTTTTAATACTTCCAATCCGATAAAATACTGATAAAACACCTCAACATTAACTCCTTCATTTATAACCACATAAATAAATAAATCAATCACTTATATCCACATCAAATAAATATTTTCTTATCATATAAATCAATAATTAATTATTCACAAATAATATTACAGAATCACAATAATGACAACCAAAAGCAGGTTCGTGAAAGAGGGGCTTTTCGATAAGGATTTATCCTTACTGGCGCGCAATTAGGTGACCAAACCTCTCCTTGACAGAACTTTCTAGACATTGCCAATAATGCTATCTAATAATATTATTCAAATAATATAAATTATTGATCCGATAATGGGAAATCTATCGTGCGTTGACAATTATTGAAACAACAATAATATAAAATATCAACGCAACAATTATTGAATCAATAAAATAAAATATTGAGCAAGTAAATTATCGTAACAATTATTGAGTAAGTGCCTTCTTACGTAAGAATCAATAATTCAACAATAATGTATGCAATACCGCAGTGCCATCGCTTGCGAACCACGCCAGACATCGTATTTTAACCACCAGGTATTTCAACAGTGTTAACGGTAACAATTACGCCGTTATTTATAAAAACTCAAACTTTATCGTTTTCTTCATCCGACAGTTATCCCGTTATGGGGCCCATAAATGGCTGCGCCGTCGTACGAATATACCTCGACAACAAGAATATTCCACGACCAAACGAATATTCCCCGACAACAATGAATATTTTATAACCACTTACTTATTTTGCAAAATTTGCACATTTCACCCATAACCAAAGTATTATATCAAATTATCACCTTATTATTTACAATAATAAATAGAGGAAATTCGATTTTATTTATAATAAGTTGGGGTCTTACAACCTCCCCTCCTTATGAAATTTCGTCCTCGAAATTGACGTACGTACCTGGTGTTTCGAAAAGGTGAGGATACCTCGCTTTCATTTCTGATTCCAACTCCCAGGTCATTTCTTCAATAGCATAGTTTCTCCACAACACCTTAACTTGTGGTATAACCTTGGTGCGTAGGACATGATTTTTTCTATCCAAGATCTTAACAGGTACTTCCTCGTACGTTAAATCTTTGGCTATCTCATTAGGTTCTAATTCAATAATGTGGTTTGGGTCTTTCACATATTTACGAAGCATAGATATGTGAAAAACATTATGAATACGAGACATGCTTGGAGGTAATGCGAGTCTCTAGGCCACATTTCCTATTCGGTCAAGAATATCAAATGAACCAACAAATCTTGGATTGAGCTTTCCTCTCTTCCCAAATCTTGTGACTCCCTTCCATGGCATGATATGTAACAATACATGATCCCCAATATTAAATTTCACGTCCTTTCGATGAAGATCCGCATAACTTTTTTGTCGATCCTGTGCCGTTTGTATACGTTGTCGGATCGTTTGGATCTTTTCTGTAGTTATGCGTACCAATTCTGGTCCCAACAATGTTGCTTCACCCACCTCATCCCAGCATACTGGAGAAGGACATTTTCTTCTATACAATGCCTCGAATGGAGCCATGCCTATACTTGCCTAATAACTGTTGTTGTAGGAGAATTTCACCAATAGTAGGTACTTATCCCAACTCCCTTTAATATCTAGGACACAGAGTCTTAATAGATCTTCAAGAGTTTAAATAGTCCTCTCTAATTGTCCATCCGTTTGAAGATGGTATGCCGAACTGAATCGTAAATTCGTGCCCATAGCTTTCTGCAAGCTAATCCAAAATTGTGAAGTGGATCTTGGGTCACGATCCGAAACTATGGATATTGGCATGCCATGCAATCTCACAATCTCATTCACGTACATACTAGCAAGATGTTCAAGGGAATAAGTCTCTCGTATAGGCAAGAAATGGGAAGACTTGGTTAATCTATCAACAATAACCCAAATCGCATCTATGCCTTGAGAAACCTTGGGAAGACCCGTAACGAAATCCATAGTAATGTGTTCCCACTTCCATGTCGAAATCTCAAGTGGTTGCAATGGACCCTTTGGCACTTAATGTTCTGCCTTTACACGTTGACAAGTTAAACACCTCGAGATAAACTCCGCGACCTCTCTCTTCATATTTCTCCACCAAAATGTATGTCGAATATCATGATACATTTTGGTACTCCCAGGATGGATTGCAAACGGTGTGTTGTGTGCCTCCATCATAATTTTATGCTTTAAGTCAGAATCGTTAGGAACACAAAGTCTGGAAGTGACTCGAAGTATTCCTTCTTCATCGATTCTTGCTTTTGGAATAGCACCTTCTTGCACTTTCTTCTTCATACGCATCAGCTCCATATCCGTAGCTTGAGCAGCTTTAACTTTATCGATTAAAGTCGGTTCTACTCGTATATTTGATATCATCACGTGGGTACTTGGAGCCTTTAACTCTATCTCTATCCTTTGCAAGTCATACAAAATGGGCCTTTGTGTTAACAACATTGCACTCGTACCCGTATATGATCTTTGTGACGCCCCCAAAATAGGTATACATCACCTATTCTGAGTCGTCAAATACATGGTACTGAATACAAATACAAACTTAAATATACAACATGAGTTGTGAGTTTTAATACAAATATTGTCTTCTAGACAGTATACAAACTCAAAATAAGTCCTCATTACATTTATTATCACACTATTTCACAGAATAGTGAGGACTACTAATGCACCATATAGGACCATCACTTTGTTCCCCGACTAGTCCCTGCTACGTTCTCATTTCCTGAAGAGAACAATGAAAGCAAAAGGGTGAGCTCAACTAGCCCAGTAAGAAATATTATGACTAAGATAATGCAGAATAATTTATCATTAGTCTTCAACAATGTTAAACTGATAAAATATAACAAACATCAAGTTTAACTACAGCGGAACAAGCAATCCATTAGAATAGTCAAGTAGAGAATAAAATCTACTATCTTCTATGATTTAAAAAGGTTTTTCATCACTTTTATCGCTGAGACTCAGCTTAATAAATAATCCTCATCATCCCTGCACTACGGTCAAAGATATTCATTAGTATCACGACCACAAATTATCCATGCACTATGGGCCAAGGATATTCGTGTATTCATCAATGGTCATGATCATGCCAACAACTGTCCATCAATGCACTATGGCCAATGAGGATTTTTACCACATCATTTATAACATTACGGTCATGATTATACCGAATAACCCCTGGTCATAATCATACCAAGTCTATATATGCACTACATGCCACATATGACTTTCAACATATTATAAACATGAGGATGATGACAATTCAATAAAACAAGTTCAAGAATAAATTTTAAATATTTATAAGTTATATCCTGAACTCAATAACGTCCAAATTGTCAACATGATACTGCTTTGTGGAGTACAATTCAAGAATGCTCAGAAGAATATTTCCATGAAAAGATACTGGATGAAGCACAAATATCAAGGATATTCCCCTAATTTTATGGAGTATAGAAGTCAAAGCTTTAACCAACTGAGTATAAGAGAATATATGAAACTGCAAATGGATTTTCGTTCGCCATGCGATATTCCACTTAGACAGATCATTTCCACAATTTAATAAGGAATGAATACAAAGGATCATTCACCATGCATGTGATAATCCACATAGACAGCGAGTTATTACAGCGAATAATAAAGAATGGAATAATGAAGAAATCACCATGCATGCGATGAATAGATCGCACAAATAGGTTATTCCAACGAGAATAATAAAGAATGGAACTGTGTCATGCGTAATCCTTTTATACTGAGGATGTTCCAATGTAATAATAAAGAACGGAACCCGGTCGTGCGTGGCAAATGCATGCATGGGATGTTCTAACAGAATAATAAAGAACGGAACCAGTCATGCATAAACGCACGAGATATGATGTTCCAATAGAATAATAAAGAATGGAATAATGAAGAATTTCACCATGTATGACGGTGCTTGGCAGACAAAGTTATTCCAACATAATGATAAAGAATGGAAAAATAGAAGTTCTCTTCATGAAGACGAAAGAAATAATACCCCTTACGAAAGTACAACAAATAATATCCCTTACCTTAGAAAGCGGATATAGGGAGTGAAGTGAAGTAATACTTTACTTTTCTTCTTTCTCTATAGTTTCTCTCTTTAGAGTTTTAGTGAATTAAGAAATTATGAAGGAATGAGCTTCTATTTATAGGAGAATCGATTGAATAAGTAACTAATTCATGAGCAATTACAAATTGATTTACTTTTTAAGCAGACGGTCCATATTGATTTACTATGAAGTATTAATAAAATATTCTAATAAAATAAAATCTCTTAAATAAAATATAATATATTCTATTTATAATCTAATAAAATGAATAACTTTATAAAAGTATACATTTTACATAAAAAGATTTTACTATGCAAATACTACGCAGCACTATATAAATACTATACATAATAGAATATTATATATTCTAATTATAGTATAATAAAACAAATAACTTTATAAAAGTATTACATTTTTATATAAAAAGATTTTTCTATGCAAACACTATGCATAATAGAATATCATATATTCTATTTATAGTCTAATAAAACAAATAATTTTATAAAAGTATTACATTTTATATAAAAAGATTTTACTATGCAAATACTACGCGAGACCTTATGCATAATAGAATATCATATATTCTATTTATAGTCTAATAAAACAAATAACTTTATAAAAATATTACATTTTATATAAAATTTTTCTATTTTATTACATTTATAATAATAATAAAACAAAACTTATCACCTTTATTATAATTCACAATATTAATTGACCAGGTCGTTCCCAAGAAAGAGGGCTTTCAATAAAGATTTCTCTCCTATTGGCGCCGCAATTAAAGCGATCAAACCTCTACATAATGTAACTTCTAGACATCGTTAATATTGCAAATAATAATATTAATAACTCTGTCATCTCAATTATTGATTTAATAATATATAAAATATTGACAATTATTAAATCAAATAACGTGAGATACTATGCAGCAATTACTGTAACAATAATTGAACAAAACTGTGTGACTTCTCACGTAAGCATCAATAATCAATACCGTGTGCTACTATGCAACCACACATATTAATGTACTTTTAACACCGGGTGTTTCAACAGTTCACGGTAAAACTTCCGCCGTTATTTTCATAAAGTATTTTTGTCGTTTTCTCAATCCGACATTAATTCAGTTATGGGGTCCACCAATGATTGTGCCGTTGTACGAATATTTCCTGTTAAAACGAATATTTCCCGACCAATCGAATATTATACAACAACTTGCATGCCCTTTAAAATTTATAAATATTACCCACAACTATAACATTATCTCAAATCCACACCATAATTTTGAAAAAAATATTTCGAAAAATTTAAATCTTTATTCATAAAACTTGGGGTCTCACAATCTCCCCTCCTTATGAATTTTTGCCCTCAAAATTTACGTACGTACCTGGTATGCCGAAGAGGTGAGGATACCTTGACTTCATTAATATTCTAACTCTTGAGGTATAACCTTTGAGTGTTGAATACAATCCTTCTTATCCAAGATTTTAACACGTATCTCCTTATACGTTAAATCTTCTGCTATCTCGTCTAGTTCTAATTTAATAACGTGGTTCGGGTCATCCACATATTTACATAACATCGATACGTGAAAAACGTTATGAACACGCGACATACTTGCCAATAAAACGAGTCTATAGGCCACAGTTACTACTCGATCGAGGATTTCAAATGGGCCAATTAAATCGAGGGTTGAGATTTGCTCTCTTCATCGATTCTTGCTTCTAGAATAACGCCCCCTTGAACCTTCTTCTTTACATTCATCAGCTCTGAGTATGTAGCTTGAGCGACTTTAACTTTATCGATTAAAGTCGATTCTACTCGTATTTTCGTTATCTTCACGTGGGTCCCTAGAGTCTTTAACTCTATCTTCATCATTTGTAAGTTATACGAAATGGGTTTTTATGTTAACAACATCGCACTCATAAACGTATACGATCTTCTACTCAATGCGTCAGCTACAGCGTTCGCTCTTCCACGATGATATTGAATGGTATGATCGTAATCTTTAACAGCTCGAGCCAACGTCTTTGGCGCATGTTACGTTCATTTTAGTTGAAGAAATATTTGAGGGTTTTAGAAATGGGTTTTGTACTGGGGTCAATACAAAATTCGATTTCACGCTCTAGGGGTAGGCTAAGAAGTCCTTCAAGAATACATCAGGAAATTATTAACAATAGAAATATCATTCAAATCTGTGACTCTCATCCAAGACTTGGATAGTACGTCACATTGATACCTATCAACTTGCCATCGTCATTCACGATGTCACCTACAGAAAGTCTGGCTTAGGTGCATTCCACACAAGGAAGTCAACAACGAAAGGCTCAGGACTATTTACTTATGGCTTGATATGATAATGATTGAATTTAGTGGTTTGGTTGCTTAAATTCGCATAACAGGTTTGTTAGGAATATGAAAGCTAACAACCTTACGAAAAACATGATGAGTAGTTAACCAATTGATTCCTAAAATCACATCAAAGGCAAGTATTTTCAAAGAGATAAGATTGACAGATAACGTGAGGGTATCGATTTGAATCAAACAAAACTTATAAACAGTGGAGGTAACGAAGGTTTATAGTAATGAAGTTTCAACCAATAAGTCAAAGTCTAACTTCTCTAGGGTCAAATTTAAACGTTGAGCACAAGCAAGAGAGATAAAAGAATGGGTAGAACCGGTATCTAATAAGGTATAGACTTCGCAAGAATTTATAATTAACTAACCCGTGCTAACTTCATCCGGGTTACTCTCTCTTTGAGAAGTAACAAAAAATGCTCTCCCTGAAACCACCGACTTTGTTTTGTCCGTATCCGCCATTGGTGCCACCGTCCTCAATTATTCTGGAACCTCGGAACTTCAATAATTCATAATAAATAGCTCTTTTATCAGAAAATTCGAATCTCGCGACTTTTTATAGGAAATTCAATTCTCTACAACTTTTCAGAAGAAAGTTTTTCCAAATTTCAAACAGAAATTGACCGAAATCCATAAACGGGCGATTTTACAGGCTATAATCAAATTTCAGTCAAGAAATGGGTCCACCAACATGTTTAACATGTTTTTAGTATTTATTGTAACAAAAATACTCCTCCTCCTCATATACTCATATATCCCACATTTATTATAAAAATATCATCATTATTATATTATAATAATATAATAAAATATTATTTTATCAGAAAAGATAAAATATCAATTTTTAACAATTGTCACTTTAAAAATTTTCTCCATCTATATCCACATAAAATCAATATTTTTCTCATCATATAAATCAATAATTAATTATTCACAAATAATATTACAGAATCACAGTACTAGCAACCAGGACGTTCCCAGGAAAGCGAGGGCTTTCCAATAAGAATTTCTCTTTATTGGCACGCAATTAGGTGACCAAACCTCTCCTTAGACAGAACTTTCTAGACATTGCCAATAATGTTATCTAATAATATTATTCAGATAATATGAATTATTGCTTCGATAATTGAAAATACTGTGTAGTGAAATATCAACGCAGCAATTAATAACCACTTGTTTTTTTAAAAATAATGTATCATAATAATTAATCAATTGAGGACTTATTTGAGTGTGGATATTCCATCTAGATGAAAATATTTGTATTTAAACTCACCATTTTTTAATGTATCAATAATTGAAATAAAGTTATTTAGTTGATATTTCTAGATGACAATATTTGTATTTAAACTCACTCATGTTATATTTTGACGACTCGACTTAATGGGTGGTGTCATATACTATTTTGGGGGCGCCACAGCTTGGTATCGTAGCTTAGGGATATGGTCTCCAAGTGAGATCGGGGAATAGTACTAGAGGGGAGAGACGAGTAATCCTTCGCTAGTGTGTCATACCTAAGCTTATTTGTTGGTCGGGTTCAAGTATATGGTTAATATGTGATATGTTAATTTGTTTAATTAACCCTTGTTTTATGGCAAGATTTAAGAATGGCAAATGAGAATATTAACGGTGGAGTTAATGAGACCGTGGAAACACCTTTAATCACCACCTGTGGGAACGCAACAGAAGGCAATATTCCTCCCCGTAAACAACACCAACCGAGCGCACGATGAACGACGGATGTTTAGGAGCATTTTCATAGTTCATGCAAAACCGCACGAGGAGACTCGTGTACAAAATACGGTGGAAATGATAAGAACGCTACGGCTTGTCACTACCAAGCAGCTTCAAAGAGTTGGGACCACCGTAATTTAAGGGAAAGCCCGATCCGATCATGGCGAAAACGTGGATCAAGCAAATTACCAAGATATTCGATGTCTTGGGATGCAGGAGGAATGAAGGTTCCATTCGCCACCTTTATGTTCCGTGGTGGTGAGGCAGACATCGGTGGGAGTCTCGTGAAACGACCCAACCGCCAAGACTTCGCATGTCTTGGGAAACGCTTTCGTAAACTTTTCAATGAAAAATACTTTCCTAAAAGTATTCGCTATATGAAGGAGGTAGAGTTTATTAGACTAGAACAAAACAACATGATTTGTCCCAACACGAGGTGAAGTTCGCAGAGTTATCCGTGTTTGCACCTCATTTGCAGTAGAGAATGAGGAACGAATGACGAGGATGTTTCTCGAGAGGTTTAAAACCCTAGATTCTGTAATATCTTATCTCTCATAAATTTGCTTTATATTCAGATGTTGTCAATGTGGCTCAATTATTAGAGCGAGATAATGAAGTACGTTTCAACCAAGGGACCGCAACTGTGGTCATACCGGTGGTAAAGAAATCATCTGAGCAATGAAAACCAAATGGGGAGGAAAACATTCTTATTAAAAGCCAGAACCACTCCGTGGTAATCGTGGTATATGAAAATAGAAGAAGCGAATTCTGGGGAGATTTTAAAAGAGGAGATTCAACAATGATAATGTGAAGACGCCAAGACCAAATCAAAGAATCGGTTTTAATGGAGGAGAACGACCACCGGTCATATGCTATAAATGTGGAAAAGAAGGACATATCACCCAAACCAAACCGCCCACAACAGCTTCAAGGTATGTTATAACTGTGGAAAGGAAGGACATATCGCCGAGATCAGATCAGAATAAACCAAGTCCAATGGGGATGGTGACTCAAAAGGTCGTCCCGTAAAAGTCAAAGTCAATCTGCCTCGGAAGAGCGCTTTGTCGTGGATGGTCAACATGCGAGAACCCAAACGAGGTGATCACGGTAAGCTTAATCATAAATTCATGCTAAGTTTATACATTACTTGATACCGGCATACCCATTCATTTATCTCTCCCGCTTGTGCTCAACATTTAAACTTGACCGGAGAAATTAGACTTTGACCTATCTGTGGAAACTCCGTTAGAGAAACTTTCATCACATCCATCGCTTATAAATCTTGTTTGATCCAAGTTGGCACCATCACATTACCTGTTGACCTTATCTCTTTAAAGATACTTGCTTTTGATGTGATTTTAGGATTGATTGGTTAACTACTCATCATGCCAAAATTGATTATTTTCGTAAGGTTGTTAGTTTTCATATTCCTAATCAACTCACAGCGTAATTCAAGCAACTAAACCATTAAAATCAATCACTATCATATCAAGTCATAAAGCTATTCGCTTATTGAAAAATGGATGTCAAGCTTTCTTAGCCCATGTTATGGATTTGAATAAAGACACGCCGATTTGAATAATATTCCCGTTGTTATCGACTTTCCGACGATTTTCAAGAACTTCCCTTGCCTACCCCCGTAACGTGAAGTTGAATTCTTTATCGACCTTGAACCCGTACAAAGCCCATTTCTAAAACCCCATATCGAATGGCTCCTATTGAACTTCGTGGAGTTAAAGGTCCAACTACAGGAGTTGTTGGACATCGATTTCATTCGCCCCTAGTACATCTCCTTGGGGTGCTCCTGTTTTATTCAGTAAAGAAGAAAGACGGAGTATGCGATTTTGTATCGACTATCGAATTAAACCATGTCACTATCAAGAATAGGTATCCGCTACCTCGTATTGATGACCGTCGCTTGACCGCCATAAGGAGCACAATTCTTTTCAAAATCGATCTTCATTCGGATATCATCACCAAGGTTAAAACCGAGGATATTCCAAAGACTACTTTCGTAACTCCTAGATGGGCATTATGAATTCTTAGTCATGTCTTTTGGATCGACTAATGCCCCGCCGCTTTCATGGATATGATGAACCAGTATTCAAGGAATATTTGGATTAGTTTGTTGTTGTTTTATTGATGACATCCTCATCTATTCCAAAAGTCGCGGAAGATCATGAGCGCCATTTGAAGTCGGTAATCGCAAAGGCTTCGTGGATAACAAGCTATATGCCAAGTCAAGAAATGCGAAGTTCGCTTGAGGAAGTAGTATTCCTTGGGCACATGGTGTCAAAACATGGAGTGTCTGCTGACCCGCCAAGATCAAGCAATACAAAGTTGGGGAGCAACCAAAGACGGTGATCAAGCACGTAGCTTTTTGGGCTTAGCCGGTTATTATCGGAGATTCGTGGAAGGATTTTCTCGAATCGCCACCCGCTAACTCACCGACTCAGAAAGATACAAAATTGTGATGGAGCGAGGAATGCGAGAAGAGTTTCCAAGATCTCAAGAGGAGACTCATTTCGCACTGCTTTTGACAATACCATCCGGTTCGGATGGATTTGTTATCTCTATAGCGATGCTTCGTGAAAAGGGTTAGGTGTGTTCTCATGCAACGTGGGAAAGTCATAGCCTATGCCTCGCGACAACTTAAAGAATATGAGAGGAATTATCCTACTCATGATCTAGAGAGTCAAGCAAATCATTTTCGCGCTTAAAGATCCGGAGGCACTATCTATATGGGGAGAAAGTGGAGATATATTCGCACCATAAAAGCCTCAAATATTTCTTCACTCAAAAAGAACTCAACATGCAAGAACGACGCTGGCTCGAGCTATTGAAAGATTACGACCACACTATTCAATACCATCCCGAAAAGCAAACGTGGTAAGACGACGCATTGAGTAGAAGATCATATGCAGGAACGAAAGCGATGATGTCAAATATACGCATAGAACCGACTTTAATCGAAAAAAGTTAAAGTTGCTCAAGCCACGCATCGAGTCGATGATTATGAAGAAGAAAGTACAAGAAGGTGCTATTCCGTAAGCAAGAATCGATGAAGAAGGAATACTTGAGTCCACTCTGCATTTTGTGTTCCTAACGATTCTCGATTTGAAGTACAAGATCATGATGGAGGCACACAATACACCATTTGCAATCCATCTCGAAGTACCAAAATGTATCGTGATCTTCGACATACATTTTGGTGGAACAATATGAAGAGAGAGATTGCAAAGTTTATCTCGATGTGTTTAACTTGTCAACGTAAAAGGCGAGCATCAAGTGCCAAAGGGTCCATTGCAACCACTTGAGATTTCAAATGGAAGTGGGAACACATTACCATGGATTTTTTTACGGGTCTTCCCACGGTTTCTCAAGGCATAAATGTTATTTGAGTTATTATTGATAGATTAACCAAGTCTCGCCCATTTCTTGCCGATACGGAGACTTATTTCCTTGAACGCCTTGCTAGTATATACGTATGAATGAGATTGTGAGATTGCATGGCATGCCAAGATCCATAGTTTCGGATCGTGACCCAAGATTCACTTCAAGATTTTGGGTTAGCTTGCAAAAAAGCTATGGGGACGAATTTACGATTTAGTTCTAAGATACCATCCTCAAACCGGATGGACAACAAGAGAGACTATTCAAACTCTTGAAGATCTATTAAGACTCTGTGTCCTAGACTTCAAAGGAGTTGGGATAAGTATTTACCATTGGTGGAATTCTCCTACAACAACAACAGCTTATCGTGCAAGTATAGTGTGGCTCCATTTCAAGCATTCAGATGGACGAAAGTGTCGCTCTCTCCAATATGTCGGGATGAGGTGGGAGAAGCAACATTGTTGGGACCAGAGTTGGTACGAATGACTATAGAGAAGATCCAAACGATTCGACAACGATACAAATGGCACAGATCGACAAAAGAGTTATGCGGATCTTCATCGAAAGGACGACGGAATTTAGTATCGGGGATCATGATTGTTGTGTGTGGCTCCATGAAAGGAGTTACAAGATTCGGGGAAGAGAGGAAAGCTCAATCCACGATTTATTGGTCCATTTCGCATTCTTGAACGAGTAGAAATGTGGCCTATAGACTCGCTGCATTCTCCAAGTATGTCTCGTGTTCATAATGTTTTTCATATATCCGCAAGCTTCAGAATATGTGAAAGACCCAAACCACGTTATCGAAGTTAGAACCGGACGAGATAGTCAAGACTTAACGTACGAAGAGGTACTGCCAAGATCTTGGATAGAAAAAGCATGTCCTACGACGAAGGTCATACCACAAGTTAAAGTTTTGTGGAGAAACCATGCTATTGAGGAAATGACCGGGAGTTGGAAATGGAAATGAAAGCGAGGTATCCTCATCTTTTCAAACACTGTGTATCACGACGCCAATTTCGAGGACTAAATTTCATAAGGAGGGAGGTTGTAAGACCCCAAATTATTAATAAATGAAATTTAATTTCTCTATTTATCATTTTGAAATAGTAAGGGTTGATTTGATTAATGTGGTTAGTTATGGGTAAAATGCGCAAATATTTTAAATAAAAGTGGTTATAAAATATTCATTGTTGTCGAGGAATATTCGTTTGGTCGTGGAATATTCTTCATCATTTGGGAATATTCGTACGACGACTGCGTAGTATTTTTGTGGGCCCCATAACGAAAAGTTTATTGGATGAAGAAAACGACAAGTATAAGTTGTTTATAAATAATCTACAGTAGTTGTTACCGCTAACATCGTTGGAATACCCTATGGTTAAAACACATTAATAATACGCATTGTTGCACAAAGAAGACACCAGATTGCACCAATTATTGATTCTTACGTAAGAAGGCACTACTCAATAATTGTTACAAAGAGTTATCGCTCAAGATTTTATTTTATCGATTCAATAATTGTCGCGTTGATATTTTATATTATCGTTGTTTCAATAATTGTCACTACACAAGATTTTCCATTATCGAAGCAATAATTCATATTATCCTAATAATATTATTAGAAAACATTATTGGCAATGTCTAGAAAGTTTCGTCTAAGGAGAGGTTTGGTCACCTAATGCGGCCAAGAAGAGAGAAATTTTTATCGAAAGCCCCTCTTCCGGGAACTACCGTCACAAGATCGTGATTCTGTAATATTATTTGTGAATAATTAATTATTGATTTATATGATGAGAAAAATATTGATTTTATGGATATAGATGGAGAAAAATTTTAAAGTGACAATTGTTAAAAAATTGATATTTTATCTTTTCTCGATAAAATAATATTTTATTATATTATTATAATATAATAATGATGATATTTTTTACAATGAATGTGGGATATATGAGTATATGAGGAGGAAGAGTATTTTTGTTGCAAAAGTTGTTTAAAACATGTTAAACATGTCTGTGGGCCCATTTTCGATCGAAATTTGATTATAACCAGTAAAATCGCCCGCTTATGGATTTTGGCCAATTTTTGTTTGGAATTTGGAAAAACTTTCTTCTTCGCAAAGTTGTAGAGAATTGAATTTCCTATAAAAAAGCGAGATTCAATTTTCCGATAAAAGGGCTATTTATTATGAATTATTGAAGTTCAAAAGTTCAAATAATTGATTTTTGAAGTTTAAATTTTTAAATAATAAAAACGTTTTTTTTCATTAATTGGTAGACTTATTTGATGTTAATTGGTTGAATTCAGATGGATAGAAGGTGTAAGAGGAATTTTATATAATATATTAATATTTTATTAAATTTTTCTACTTGGTGTTCTAAGCATTTTCCTATAAATAGGTGCTTAGGTTAGAATTGAAAATCACACCGTAAACTATGATTTTCTCTCTTTCTCTCTATATATCGAGCGATTCTTGTGAGTATTTTAATACTTTGAGTGTTGCTATACTATTGCAAGTTCTTTCAAAGACTATATCCAAGATTTCAACGTAAGTACTATTCTTTTACGAGGTAAGTGGATGTTATTTTTTCTTCTCAAATGATATTATTTCTTCAATATCATTATGCCCAAATATTGGTTTGAACTTTTTATCAAATTTGGAACTTTTTCATGTTGGGGTTACTATTCATGAGTTACTATTCACGAGTTATTATTCATGAGTTACTATTCATGAGTTACTATTCACGAAGTTACTATTCATGATGTTTATTTTGTATTTCACTTAGTACTAAGAAGATGATGATATTTTTTATGAAATTTCTATCTTTTGGTGTTGAGTTACTATTCACGATATACGACATTATTCACGATACGATACTACACTATTCACGAATACGACACTATTCACGTAAAAAATTAAATTTTTTTTTTTCGTCCAAAATATCTATTATGGATACTAGCTTTGATTGTATCCATGTTTTGATCATTCTTGAATTTTACTCCACACTGTTATTTATGAAGTATTTTTGAACTTGGATTATTTAAAGTATTAATCCTTAATATTTGTTCTTTTGTTTCACCGGATTCATTTTCTTTAAAATATTTTTCATCATCCTCACCCTAAATGATGATATAATCGAATATCTTTGGCCCGTAGTGAAAAGATGAATGATTTTATGATGAATATCTTCGCCCGTAGCAAAAGATGAAATGTGTTTAGATGAACATGACTAATCGATGAATATCTTTGGCCTGTAGAGTAAAAGATGAATATTTGATTCCGTATATATATTGATTGATGTTACAGGATAAAAGATAGCGATGAACTTTTAAATTCATATATGTAAGATAGTAGTTTGCATTCTCTACTTAACTCTTCTAATGAATTATTATTTCATCGCTAATATTGATTTAAAACTTGTTGTCTATTGTATTCTATTAGATTTTTTCCTCGTTGAAGACTAACGATAATTTGTTTTATATTATCTTAGTCATAATATTCTTTTATCGGGCTAGTTGAGCTCACCTTTTCCTTTGTTTGTTCATTTTTCTTCTCGTGAGAGCGCTAGAATGTAGCGAGTACTACTCTGGGGGTATGGAATGATGGTTCTAGAAGTTATTTTAGTAGTCCTCACCATTTTGTAAAATAATGTATCAATAATTGAAATGAGGACTTATTTGAGTGTGGATATTGTCTAGATGACAATATTTGTATTTAAACTCACGCTTTTATGTTGTATTAATAAAGTTGTAGTTGTTTTTGCACTCATGTATTTTGACGACTCGTAATGGGTGTTGTATACCTATTTTGGGGGCGCCAGCTTGGTATCGTAGCTTAGGATATGGTCTCAAGTGAGATCGGGGAATAGTACTAGAGGGGAGAGACGAGTAATCCTTCGCTAAGGTGTCATACCTAAGCTTATTTGTTGGTCGCTTGAAGTATATGGTTAATATATGATATGTTAATTTGTTTAATTAACCCTTATTTTATGGCAAGATTTAAGAATGGCAAACCGAGAATATTAACGGTGGAGTTAATGAGACCGTGGAAACACCTTTAATCACCACCTGTGGGGAACGTGCAACAGAAGGCAATATTCCTCCCGTAAACAACACCACCGAAAGCGATGATGAACGACGGATGTTTAGGAGCTTTTTTGCGCTCATGCAAAACCGCATGAGGGAGACTCGTATGCAATACGGTGGAAATGATAAGAACGCTGCGGCTTTGTCACACCAAGCAGCTTCAAAGAGTTGGGACCACCGTAATTTAAGGGAAAGCCGATCCGATCATGGCAAAAACGTGGGTCAAGCAAATTACCAAGATATTCGATGTCTTGGGATGCACGGAGAACAGAAGGTTCCATTCGCCACCTTTATGTTCCGTGGCGAAAGGCAGACATCGGTGGGAGTCTGTGGAACGGACCCCAACCGCCAAGACAAAGATGTCTTGGGAAACGCTTTAAAACTTTTCAACAAAAAATACTTTCCCGAAAGTATTCGCCATATGAAGGAGGTAGAGTTTATTAGACTAGAATAAAACAACATGACGACGTGTCCCAACACGAGGTGAAGTTCGCAGAGTTATCCTGTGTTTGCACCTCATTTGGTAGAGAATGAGGAACGAATGACGAGGATGTTTCGAGAGGTTTAAAACCCGAGATTCTAAGAATATCTTATCTCTCATAAATTTTCTTTATATTCAGATGTTGTCAATGTGGCTCAATTATTAGAGCGAGATAGCGAAAGTACGTTTCAACCAAGGGACCGCAACTGTGGTCATACCTGCGGGCAAAGAATCATCTGAGCAATGAAAACCAAATGGGAGGAAAACATTCGTATTAAAAGCCAGAACTACACTCCGGTGGTAATCGTGGCCATGAAAATAGAAGAAGTTTAGCCTGGGGAGATTTTAAAAGAGGAGATTCAACAATGACAATGTGAAGACGCCAAAGACCAAAGAAGAATCGGTTTTAAGGGAGGAGAACGACCACCCGGTTATATGCTATAAATGTGGAAAAGAGAGGACATATCACCAAACCGCCCACAACAGCTTTAAGGTATGTTATAACTGTGGAAAGGAAGGACATATCGCCGAGATCAGATCAGTAGCGAAACCAAGTCCAATGGGATGGTGACTCAAAAGGTTGTCCCGTAAAAGTCAAAGTCAACGGTTGCCTCGGAAGAGCATTTGTCGTGGATCGGGTCAACATGCGAGGAACCCAAACGAGGTGATCACGGGTAAGCTTAATCATAAATTCATGCTAAGTTTATACATTACTTGATACCGGGTGTACCCATTCATTTATCTCTCCCGCTTTGTGCTCAACGCTTAAACTGACTCGAGAAATTAGACTTTGACCTATCTCGTGGAAACTCCGTTAGAGAAACTTTCATCACATCCACTATTTATAAATCTTGTTTGATCCAAGTTGGCACCATCACATTACCCGCTGACCTTATCTCTTTAAAGATACTTGCTTTTGATGTGATTTTAGGATTGATCAAGTTAACTACTCATCATGCCAAAATTGATTGTTTTCGTAAGGTTGTTAGTTTTCATATTCCTAATCAACCGTGCAGCGTAATTCAAGAACTAAACCATTAAAATCAATCACCATCATATCAAGTCATAAAGCTATTCGCTTATTGAAAAATGGATGTCAAGCTTTCTTAGCCCATGTTATGGATTTGAATAAAGACACATTAGATTTGAATAATATTCCTGTTGTTATTGACTTTCCCGACGATTTCAAGAACTTCCTTGGCCCACCCCGTAACGTGAAGTTGAATTCTTTATCGACCTTGAACCCGTACAAAGCCCATTTCTAAAACCCCATATCGAATGGCTCCTATTGAACTTCGTGGAGTTAAAGGTCCAACTACGTGAGTTGTTGGACATCGATTTCATTCTGGCCCCAAGTACATCTCCTCGGGGTGCTCCTATTTTATTTGTAAAGAAGAAAGACGGAGTATGCGACTTTGTATCGATTATCGGAATTAAACCATGTCACTATCAAGAATAGGTATCCGCTACCTCGTATTGATGACCGTTTGACTAGTTGCAAGGAGCACAATTCTTTTCAAAGATCGATCTTCGCTCGGATATCATCACCGAAGGTTAAACCGAGGATATTCCAAAGACTCGCTTTCGTAACTCTAAGACGGCATTATGAATTCTTAGTCATGTCTTTTGATCGACTAATGCTCCCCGCCGCTTTCATGGATATGATGAACCGAGTATTCAAGGAATATTTGGATCGGTTCATTGTTGTCTTTTATTGATGACATCCTCATCTATTCCAAAAGCCGTGAAGATCATGAGCGCCATTTGAAGTCGGTATCGCAAAGGCTTCGTGGATAACAAGCTATATGCCAAGTCAAGAAATGCGAAGTTCGCTTGAGGAAGTAGCATTCCTTGGGCACATGGTGTCAAAACATGGAGTGTCCGTTGACCGGCCAAGATTGAAGCAATACAAAGTTGGGAACAACCAAAGACGGTGGATCAAGTACGTAGCTTTTTGGGCTTACCGGTTATTATCGGAGATTTGTGGAAGGATTTTCTAGAATCGCTATTCTGCTAACTCAAACCGACTCAGAAGATACAAAAATTCAGATGGAGCGAGGAATGCGAGAAGAGTTTCCAAGATCTCAAGAGGAGACTCATTTCGCAGACTGCATTTTGACAATACCATCCGGTTCGGATGGATTTGTTATCACAGCCGATGCTTCGTGAAAAGGGTTAGGATGTGTTCTCATGCAACGGGAAAGTTATAGCCTATGCCTCGCGACAACTTAAAGAATATGAGAGGAATTATCCTACTCATGATCTAGAGTCAAGCAAAAAATGTTGCAAGCGCTTAAAGATCCGGAGGCACTATCTATATGGGGAGAAAGTGGAGATATATTCGCACCATAAAAGCCTCAAATATTTCTTCACCAAAAGAACTCAACACGCAAGAACGACGTTGGCTCGAGCTATTGAAAGATTACGCACCACACTATTCAATACCATCCCGAAAAGCAAACGTGGTAAATGACGCGTTGAGTAGAAGATCATATGCGTGAACGAAAAGCGATGATGTCAAATATACGATAGAACCAACTTTAATAGAAAAGTTAAAGTTGCTCAAGCCACGTAACTTGAAATGATGCGTATGAAGAAGAAAGTACAAGAAGGTGCTATTCCGTAAGTAAGAATCGATGAAGAAGGAATACTTGAGTCCATTCTGCACTTTGTGTTCCTAATGATTTTGATTTGAAGTACAAGATCATGATGGAGGCACACAACACACCATTTGCAATCCATCTCGAAGTACCAAAATGTATCGTGATCTTCGACATACATTTTGGTGGAACAATATGAAGAGAGAGATTGCAAAGTTTATCTCGATGTGTTAAACTTGTCAACGTAAAAAGTGAGCATCAAGTGCCAAAGGGTCCATTGCAACCACTTGAGATTTCAAATGGAAGTGGGAACACATTACCATGGATTTTGTTATTGGGTCTTCCCAAGGTTTCTCAAGGCATAAATGCGATTTGGGTTATTGTTGATAGATTAACCAAGTCGCCCATTTCTTCCCTATACGGAGACTTATTCCTTGAACGCCTTGCTCAGATGTACGTGAGAATGAGATTTTGAGATTGCATGGCATGCCAGTATCCATAGTTTCGGATCGTGACCCAAGATTCACTTCAAGATTTTGGGTTAGCTTGCAAAAAGCTATGGGCACGGATTTACGATTCAGTTCGGCATACCATCCTCAAACGGATGGACAATCAGAGAGGACTATTCAAACTCTTGAAGATCTATTAAGACTTTGTGTCCTAGATTTCAAAGGAGTTGGGATAAGTATTTACCATTGGTGGAATTCTCCTACAACAACAGTTATCAGGCAAGTATAGGTGTGGCTCCATTTGAAGCATTATATGGACAAAAGTGTCGCCTCCAATATGTTGGGATGAGGTGGGAGAAGCAACATTGTTGGGACCGAGTTGGTACGAATGACTACGTAAAAGATCCAAATGATTCGACAACGATACAAATGGCACAGGGATCGACAAAAGAGTTATGCGGATCTTCATCGAAAGGACGGAATTTAGTATCGGGGATCATGTATTATTGCGTGTGGCTCCATGGAAGGAGTTACAAGATTTGGGAAGAGAGGAAAGCTCAATCCACGCATTTATGGTCCATTTCAGATTCTCGAACGAGTAGAAATGTGGCCTATAGACTCGCTAAGCTACCTCCAAGTATGTCTCGTGTTCATAATGTTTTTCATATATCCGTGCTTCATAAATATGTGAAAGACCCGAACCACGTTATTGAAGTTAGAACCGGACGAGATAGTCAAGACTTAACGTATTTAAGAGGTAATTGCCAAGATCTAAGATAGAAAGAAGAGATGTCCTACGACAAAGGTTATACCACAAGTTAAGGTTTTGTGGAGGAACCATGCTATCAAGAAATGACCGGGAGTTAGAAACGAAATGAAAGCGAGGTATCCTCATCTTTTCAAACACCAGTACACGACGCCAATTTCGAGGATGAAATTTCATAAGGAGGGAGGTCAGAAGACCCCAAATTATTAATAAATGAAATTTAATTTTCTCTATTTATTATTTTGAAATAGTAAGGGTTGATTTGATTAATGTGGTTAGTTATGGGTAAAATGCGCAAATATTTTAAATAAGTTAAAGTGGTTATAAAATATTCATTGTCATTTTGGGAATATTCGTTTGGTCGTGGAATATTCTTCATTGCTTGGGAATATTCGCATTTACGACGCAAGTAGCCTTTTTGTGGGCCCCATAACTAAAAAAAGCGATTGGATGAAGAAAACGACAAGTATAAGTTGTTTATAAATAATCTGCAGTAGTTGTTATCAAGTAACATCGTTGGAATATCCTTGTGGTTAAAAAACAAGAATACGTTGTTGTCGCACAAGAAGATACCAGATTGCACCAATTATTGATTCTTACGTAAGAAGGCACTACTCAATAATTGTTAAAGAGTTATCGCTCAAAGATTTTATTTTATTGATTCAATAATTGTTACGTTGATATTTTATATTATCGTTGTTTCAATAATTGTCACTACACAAGATTTTCCATTATCGAAGCAATAATTCATATTATCTGAATAATATTATTAGAAAACATTATTGGCAATGTCTAGAAAGTTCGCCAAGGAGAGGTTTAGTCACCTAATCATGCGCCAAGAAGGAGAATTTTTATCGAAAGCCCCCTCTTCCCGGAACTACCGTCGTCACAAGATCGTGATTCGTAAGAATATTATTTGTGAATAATTAATTATTGATTTATATGATGAGGAAAATATTCATTTTATGTGGATATAGATGGAGAAAATTTTTAAAGTGACAATTGTTGAAAATTGATATTTTATCTTTTCCGATAAAATAATATTTTATTATATTATTATAATATAATAATGATGATATTTTTACAATGAATGTGGGATATATGAGTATATGAGGAGGAAGAGTATTTTGTTGCAAAAGTTGTTTAAAACATGTTAAACATGTTGGTGGACCCATTTCTTGATCGAAATTTGATTATAGCTTGTAAAATCATCCCGCTTATGGATTTTGGCCAATTTTGTTTGGAATTTGGAAAACTTTCTTCGCAAAGTTGTAGAGAATTGAATTTCCTATAAAAAGTCGTCGAGATTTGAATTTTCTCGATAAAAGGGCTATTTATTATGAATTATTGAAGTTTCAAGTTCCAAATAATTGATTTTGGAAGTTTAAATTTTTTTAAGAAAAACGTTTTTTTCATTTGTGGGTAGGCATATGTTAAGAGTTAGAAATCAATCGATGTAGGTTGGTGTAGAAAATTTAATATATATATTAATATTTTATTAAATTTTTTACTTTGGTGTTCTAAGCATTTTCCTATAAATAGAGTGCTTAGGTTAGAATTGAAAATCACACCGTAAACTACATGATTTTCTCTCTTTCTCTCTATATATATCGAGCGTATTCTTGTGAGTATTTTAATACTTTGAGTGTTGCTATACTTGCAAGTTCCTTTCAAAGACTATATCCAGTGATTTCAACTAGAATACTATTCTTTACGAGGTAAGTGGATGTTATTTTCTTCTCAAATGATATTATTTCTTCAATATCATTATGTCAAATATTGGTTGGAACTTTTATCAAATTTGGAACTTTTTCATGTCTGGGGTTACTATTCATGAGTTACTATTCATGAGTTACTATTCACGAAGTTACTATTCACGAGTTACTATTCACGAAGTTACTATTCAAGTACTATTCACGGCATGATGATTTTTTTGTGAAATTTCTATCTTTTGGTGTTTGAGTTAGTTACTATTCACGATACTAAAGACTATTCACGTATACTTACACTATTCATTCAAATATTTACATTATTCACGTAAAAAATTAAATTTTCTTTTTTTGTCCAAAATATCTATTATGGATACTAGCTTTGATTGTATCCATGTTTTGATCATTCTTGAATTTTACTCCACTATGATTATTTATGAAGTATTTTGGACATTGAATAGTTTAAAATACTTAATCCTTAATATTTATTCTTTTGTTTCAATCGGATTCATTTTCTTTAAAATATTTTTCATCATCCTAGTCCTAAATGATGATATAATTGAATATCTTTGGCTTCAGAAAGGCAAAAGATGAATGATTTTCGATGAATATCTTGGCCCGTAATGAAAAGATGAATATGTGTTTAGATGAATATGACTAATCGATGAATATCTTTGGCTCAGAGAGCAAAAAGATGAATATTTGATTCCGTATATATATTGATTGATGTTACAGTGGATAAAAGATAGACGATGAACTTTTAAATTCATATATGTAAGATAGTAGTTTGCATTCTCTACTTAACTCTTCTAATGAATTATTTTTCACCGTGAATATTGATTTAAAACTTGTTGTCTATTGTATTCTATTAGATTTTTCCTCGTTGAAGACTAACGATAATTTGTTTTATATTATCTTAGTCATAATATTTCTTTATCGGGCTAGTTGAGCTCACCCTTTTCCTTGTTGTTCCATTTTTTTTCTTCTCGTAATGAGTACTAGTTAGAAATGTAGAAGTCGTTTTAGTAGTAGTACCATTTTTGTAAAATAATGTATCAATAATTATCGAGGACTTATTTGGAATGATGGTTCTAGAAGTGTATTAATAAAGTTATAGTAGTCCTCACCATTTTGTAAAATAATGTATCAATAATTCATTAATGAGGACTTATTTGAGTGTGGATATTGTCTAGATGATAATATTTGTATTTAAACTCTGAAGAAATTTTTTTTAGCGTTGAAATTAATAAAGTTGAAGTTGGCAGGAATTGTTAGACATTGACTTTATTCGTCCTAGTACTTCTCCTGGGGTGCTCCTGTTTTATTCGTGAGGAAGAAAGATGGGAGTGTGCGAAGCTTTTGTATTGATTATCTGGAGTTAAATCATGTCACCATCAAAAATTAGTACCCATTGCCACGCATTATTGATGACCTGTTTGACCAAAGCTTGCAAGGAGCCAAATTCTTTTCAAAGATTGATCTTCGTTAGGATATCACCAATTGAAGATTAGAACCGGATGACATTCCAAAGACGGCCAGAACTCCAAGACGGCATTATGAATTCCTAGTCATGTCCTTTGGATTGACTAATGCTCCCGCCGCCTTCATGGATATGATGAACCAAAGTATTCAAGGAATATTTGGATCACTTTGTGGTCGTCTTTATTGATGACATCCTTATTTATTCCAAAAGTCGTGAAGATCATGAGCAACACTTGAGGCTGATACTCCAAAAGCTTCGTGAATATAAGCTTTATGCCAAGTTGAAAAAATGCGAGTTCTGGCTTAAGGAAGTAGCATTCCTTGGGCACGTGGTATCAAGTCATGGAATATCCATTGACCCAAAGAAAGATTGAAGTTATTCAAAGTCGAGCAACCTAAATCGATGAGATGGCATCGTAGCTTTCTCGACTTAGCTAGTTATTATCGGAGATTCGTAGAAGGGTTTTCTCGAATCGCTACTCCACTAACTCAGCTGACTCGGAAATATACAAAGTTCGGTTGGAGCGAGGAATGTGAGAAGAGTTTTCAAGAACTCAAGAGGAGACTCATTTCAGCACCTCTTCTGACAATACCATCTGGTTCGGAGGGATTTGTCATCTACAGTGATGCTTCGGGCAAAGGGTTAGGATGCGTTCTCATGTAACATGGGAAAGCCATAGCCTATGCCTCATGACAACTCAAAGAATATGAGAGGAATTATCCTACTCATGATCTAGAGTTAGCAAATTTGTTATCTTCGCACTAAAGATTTGGAGGCATTACTTGTATGGGGAAAAAGTGGAGATCTTTACGGATCATAAAAGCCTCAAATATTTCTTCACTCAAAAGGAACTCAACATGCAACAACGACGTTGGCTTGAACTGCTGAAAGATTATGGTCATACCATCCAATACCATCCTGGAAAAGCAAACGTGGTAGCTGACGCATTGAGTAGAAGATCATATGCAAGTGAGAATGCGATGTTGTCAACGCAAAGGCCCATTTTGTGTGACTTGCAGAGGATGGAGATAGAGTTAAAGACTCCAGGGACCCATGTGATGATGGAAAATATACGAGTAGAACCGACTTTAATTGATAAAGTTAAAGTTGCTCAAGCTACAGACCTGGAGCTGATGCGTATGAGGAAGAAAGTGCAAGAAGGTGCTATTCCGGAAGCAAGAATCGATGAAGAAGGAATACTTCGAGTCAACTCCAGACTTTGTGTTCCTAACGACCCTGCTTTAAAGTATAAAATCATGATGGAGGCAAATAACACACCGTTTGCAATCCATCACAGGAGTACCAAATGTATCATTATATAAATCATACATTTTGGTGGAGCAATATGAAGAGAGAGATAATACTTTGTTTATCTCAAGGTGTCTAACGTGTCAACGAGTCAAGGCGGAGCATCAAGTACCAAAAGGTCCATTGCAACCACTTGAAATTCCAGAATGGAAGTGGGAGCACATTACCATGGATTTCGTTACCGGTCTTCCAAAGGTTTCTCAAGGTATAAATGCGATTTGGGTCATGGTTGATAGATTGACCAAGTCTGCTCATTTCTTACCGATACGAGAAACTTATACACTTGAATGTCTTGTTCGTATGTACATAAATGGGATTGTAAGACTGCATGGTATGCCAGTATCCATAGTTTCTGATCGAGACCCAAGATTCACTTCACGATTTTGGGTTAGTTTACAGAAAGCTATGGGCACAGATTTACGATTTAGCTCGGCATAGTATCCTCAGACGGACGGACAGTCGGAGAGGACTATTCAAACTCTTGAAGATCTATTAAGACTCTGTGTCCTTGATTTCAAGGGAGGTTGGGACAAGTTCTTACCATTGGTGGATTTTTCCTACAACAACAGTTATCAAGCAAGTATTGGCATGGCTCCATTCGAGGCGTTGTATGGAAGAAAGTGTCGTTCTCCGATTATCTTTGGGATGAGGTGGGTGAAGAAAGCGTTGTTGGGACCGGAGTTGGTGCACGTATGACTACGAAAAAGATTCAAACGATCCAAGCAACGATAAAAACCTCACAAGATCGACAAAAGAGTTATGCTGATCTTCATCGAAAGGATGTGGAATTCGATATAGGAGATCATGTGTTGTTACGAGTTTCTCTGTGGAAAGGAGTTACGAGATTTGGAAAGAGAGGAAAGCTCAATCCTCGATTCATCGGCCCATTTTTAATCTTGATCGAGTAGTAGGGCGTAGCTATAGATAGAAACTTTACCGCCAAGTATGTCTCGTGTTCATAACGTTTTTCACATATCCATGTTACGTAAATATGTGGAAGACCCGAACCACATTATTGAGTTAGAACCAGACGAAATAGCGGAAGATTTGACGTATGAAGAGGTTCCTGTTCAAATCTTGGATAAGAAGGAACATATTCTATGCTCCAAGGTTATACCTCAAGTCAAAGTTTTGTGGAGAAACCACGATGTTGAGGAAATGACTTGGGAGTTAGAATCTGAAATAAAATCAAGGTATCCTTACCTCTTCAATATATACAGTCGTGCACCCTAATTTCGAGGGCTTAAATTTCATAAGAAGGGGAGATTGTAAACCCCAACTTTTGAATAAAGATGAATTTTCTATAAATATTATTTTAAATATTATGGAGTGAAATTGATATAATGTTATAGTTGTGGGTAATATTTATAAATTTTGCAAAGTACGCAAGTTGTTATATAATATTCGTTTGGTCGGGGAATATTCGTTTTAACAAGGAATATTTGTACAACGGCACAATCATTGGTGGACCCCACAACGGAATTATTGTTTGAGAGTGAGAAAGCGACAAAAATACTTTATGAAAATAACGGCGGAAGTTTTATCGTTAATATTGAAACACCGGTGTTAAGAAAGAACGATGTCTGGCATTGGTTGCATAGTAGCACACGGTATTAATTATTGATGCTTACGTGATAATTCACTCAGGTTTTGTTGGTATTATTAATGTAATAATGAGAAAATCTTTTTATATAAAACATAATACTTTTATAAAGTTATTCTATAAATAGAATATATTATATTCTATTATGCATAGTGTTACATATAGTGTACGCATAGTATTTTGCATAGTAAAATCTTTTATATAAAACAAAATACTTTTATAAAGTTATACATTTTATTAGACAATAATTAGAATATATTATATTTTATTATGCATAGTGTTTGTATAGTGCCTGCATAGAGTTTGCATAGTAAAATCTTTTATAAAGTTATTCGTTTTATTAGATTATAAATAGAATATCTTATATTTTATTTAAAAGATTTTGCTTTAAATATGGACCGTCAGATTAAAGTAAATCAATCTGGACCGTTCATGAGTTAGTTACTATGCAGTCCATTTTTTTTCTATAAATAGAAGCTCATTCCTTCATTATTTTCTTACGAATTCACTGAAACTCTAGAGATAAACTATAGAGAGAAAGAAGAAAGTATTCTCGCTACTTCACTACTTATATATCCAAGACTTTTTCTTCTTAAGGTAGGGAATATTATTTGTTGTACTCGTAAGGGGTGTTATTCTTATGTATTCATGAAGAGAACTTATGTTATTCCATTCTTTATTATTACATTGAAATAACTTGTATACATGGCTACCCTATACTTGGTGACATTCTTCTATTATTCCGCTTTTATTATTATGTTGGAATATCATCACATGCATGCTTTTTCTGTGGGACTGATTCCGTCTTTTTATTATTTTGTTGTACTTATCACATGCATGCGTTTCTGTGGGACATTCGGTTCCGTCTTTATTATTATTACATTGGAATATCACATGCATGCGTTTCTATTTGGACCTGATTTCGCCCTTATTAGTATTCATTGGAATAACTTTGTACATGCGAAGTACCGCATGCATGGTGATTTATGTTGTTATTCCATTCTTTATTATTTTGTTGGAACATCCTGTCGGTGCGAATTTCGCCTGACCTGGTTCCGTTATTTAGTATTCTATTGGAATAACCTATCTATGCGAAGTACCGTATGCATGGTGATTTCTTTTGTTATTCCATTCTTTATTATACCCAGTTGGTTAAAGTTTTGACTTCTATACTCCATGAAATTAGTGGAATATCCTTGATAATTACGCTTCATCCAGTATCTTTTCATGGAAATATTCTTCTGAGCATTCTTGAATTTTACTCTACAAAGCAGTATCATGTTGACAATTTGGATGTTATTGGTTTTTGGATGTAACAACCCGATATTTTTTATATAAATAAATCATAAATTTTGCGTATAATTTTTTTTTATTTTAAGGATGAGGATTTGTACAAGATAATGTGTGTATGTAATTATGTAATACATAAAAATATATTTATTACATGAATGTTTACAAATAATTTTATTTTAGAATTATTGACTATTATAAAGTTTATTCTTATAATAATAAATTTTATAAATAGAAATATTTTTATTAATTATTTTCTATGAAAATATGATTATATATTATTTACATAATATATGAAATAATTTATTAATTATTATAATAATTATTTATTTTATCATAAGAATTTATGCAAGATTAATTAAGTTAATTATTTTAACTTAATTAATAATGTTATATATGATGAGATAAATCGGATATGGAATCCAAACTCTAATTTTGGATTTTTATCAATGGATAAGAATAATAATATAATAATATTATATTTTGATTTTTCGATGCTTTATAATTATGTACTTTGTATGTTTGTGGACCCATGATGATGGTAGGTCAATTACGATTGTATAATATCCAAACCCTAGTTTTAAAAATTTGTTAAACCCTAATTTAAAACTAAGGTTTAGATAAATAACTTTGTTATATAAGCATGTGATATGGTGCATGCATGTTATGTATTATATAATTTTATATTGATTAGGTAAACCCTAATTAATATTTAGAAATATTAATTTTTAGAAACCCTAATTAAGGAGAACCTTAATTTTCAAAATCCTAATTAGCTAGAAACCCTAATTTTCTAATTGTAAACCCTAATTGCTAATTAGGCACACTTAATGATAATTAGTAAAACATAAACCTAATTATCAAGTCTATGTGATTAAGAAACCTTAATTTTGTATTTTAGAAACTAAAATTTTATTATTTTATTTATTTATTTTATTTTTTGTGCAAACCCTAAATTGGAAATTCTAGAAATTATTTGTAAACCCTAAAATGGTTCAAACCCTAAACCCTAAGGGTTTGCCAAATGACCTAAGTGCCATTAAAATTATATAACAAAAGACCAAAATGCCCTTTTTCATTTATTTATTTAGATAACTTGTCAATCTAGCCAAAATGTGGGTTGGTGACCTACTATACCAAACCCATGTGACTAAAAGCAACTGAAATCAACCTTATATCGACAAATGACTTCGACCCATATACATTGTATATATCATATATATATATATATATATATATATATATATATATATAGATTAAGGAGAGAGAAAGGGTTATTTGTTATCTCATTTTTCACAAACTCTCTACCAAATGCTCTCAAGCTCAAGACCCACGAAATTAATAGTAGATCAGTCCCATAATACAGCCCCACGAATTCCTCTAACAAATCAGAAGCCCAAGTTCCAAAAATCAAAGCATAAAAGGTATGTTTGAGTGTTAAGATATGTTATATATATTGTTATTAAGTGATCTGGGTTGATAGATGTTGGATCCATAACATCTATAAGCTTAGCTCTAGTGTTTTTGCAAAAGCTGGAAATTTTTGTTTTTGTTGTCTGACATCAAATGTCAGTCCTTGTATATCTGTGCTTGTTTATTGGTTTTGTGTTTTAAAGGTTAGAAGTTGTTCTCTGTAATGTTGGTAGTATGCTGAAAGTGATGTCATGATCATTGAACGTATATATCAAAAGTTATTCACGGTAAAGTCTGGTTGACCGAACATTAAAAATCAATTTTCCGGGAAACCCGTAAAAGGCGAAGAAACGTGTTCGGGTAGTGACTTTCAATTTACTCGGATCTCGCTTCTGTTAAGCCGTTATGATGTATAATGGTATTGATATTATAGTTTGACATGAGGACTACAAGTCCAAAACACGCATGAACCTTAGAAAGCAATAGACCGGATGTAGTGATCGGTTAAAATGCGTTGACCATTCAGCTTTTGTTTCTGGGTAACCCAGAAGTTACCAGATGGGTCTGATAGCTTGTTCATGAGTCCCAATCTATTTAGTGTTATGTGATTTGTGTGTTTTGTCGTGTCCGTGTTATAATATGTTGTATTGACTAATTTGTAAATCTTTAGATCACCTAAAACACAAACAGGAGCAAATTAATCGACGGAAAAGTAGAGCAATGGATCGATTATGAAGATTTTGGAAAACCGTAAACCTTCAAGAACGATTTTTCTGACAACGTTCAATTGGCATGTATCTATTGATTCTGATGATGTTATATGTATTTTATGTATTAGATATCTTGTTTTGCATATCCTTTACATACTGAAAGTGTTAGATCATGTAAAGCATACTTGAAGTGAACGTTATGATGATCGTAAGAAGGCAGTATGAACTGTTCTTCATTTCTGGAAAACCCAGAAATGAAGAACAGCTCTGATAAGGGATTAGAGGGCCTATAACTCTCTGATCGTTTGTGTTATGATATCAACTGTTAGTGGTAATATTACAGTTATACTACAATACCAATACATTAGCAAGCCTAGAATCCTGATAACCAATGATCTATAACCAGTCAAAGTAGGTACCTTGTGTACTGACATTGAAGATCTGGGTTTGCTGAAGAACACAACTAGCGACAGTTTTGTCACTAAAGCCACTTTTAGCGACAGATAATTTCTTAAATTAATTATTTTAATTAAATAATTATAGAAAATTAGTTTTAATTATTAAAAATACAAAATAAATTATTAAAAAATTATTTTAAGATTAGAAATTATATTTTAATTATTTTAAATATATTTCATAAATATTTAATATTTTTAGAATATTAAAAGTATTTAATTTATTTAATTATAATATTAAATAAATTATTTAAAAATGATTTTAATACATGAAAAATCATTTAAAATTATATTATGGTATAAGAAAATAATTTAAGTTATTTTTGATAACTTTTAATATTTTGTGATGAATTTTCTTAATTAATTATTATTAATGATATTTAATTTATTTAATAATTATATTAAATACATTAGTTTAAAAATGATTTTAACATTAGGAAAATCATTTTAAATAAAGTGTTTAAAGATATTTTAAGTTATAAAATATAACTTTTAATATTTAAAGGATAATTTTATTAATAATTTAATATTAATAATATTAATTTAATAATAAATGATATTAAGTTTATTTAATAATTATATTAAATAAATAGTTTAAAAATGGTTTTATTAATTTAAAATCAGTTAAAAAGGATATAAATGAATTAAAAATATTTTAAGTAATGATTAATGACTTTTAATATTTTGATAGATAAAGTAGTAATATTTTAATATTAATGATAATTATTTAAAAATGATTTTAATCATTTAAGTGTAATATTAATACTTTAAGGGTATTTTGAGTTATTATAAATAACTTTAATATTTTTAGTAATGGTTTCATTAATAGTTTAATATTAATTAAATATTAATGATAATAGAATTAATTGTTATTTAAATCATTTAATAATGATTAGGTGTTTGAAAATTTATGATAAATTATAATTAATAATTAAAAAATTTATAAGTCGTTTTAAAATAATATAGTGATATTTATAGATATTGAGTTACGAATGAGAGTCTTAGACTCGATAATTACTCGATAAAAAGTTTAAGACAATGCAAGCGTGTTTTGAAAATTGATCCGAACTTAGATATTTTGGCCAGTATATGTATTTATTTGTGATTCAATGGTTGTGGAATATATGTGACATCGTGATTAGGTTATGTGTTCAATCGCAATAACCAAATGCTTATGTGTTATAGTATGTTGTTCTAATCGAAGCGAATGATCTTATTAACGATAGGTGTTATATAAGGATGAACTAAAATTTAAAGCGTAAAAAAAGTGCATCGAAGCAAGTATCTTACCTTTGCATTTTCTTTATGCAATGGACATGAGTAAGAATGTTTCTAAACTATATTATTACGTATGCAGTTATTAACCTTATATTATATACGCTCATTGAATATCAACATGTTAGTATATGATAATTGAGGATATATATATTACATTCGTTAATTTCTATAAATGGTTATACAAGTGTCCCCACTTGGATAATCATTGTATTTAATCACATGTTGATATACCTTTGTCAATTACCCGTATACATATATGTTGAATTATAGATTATTGTTGAACAAGATAAAACCTTTGATTTGGAACCCAGACAAGTATAAACATCACTACACGGAAAACTTTTATGCTTCAAGGGGGGAAGAGTGAACGATCTATCATTCTTGTAATGTAGTATTGATCAATCACAGGCCCATGGGAAGTACAACTCTAACGCTTAGTAAGTTATGACGGTTCTGAGATGAATTCTGTTTAACCTTTTCAAAAATGAAAACAATGTTCATAGCATGTCACCATAACCCTAGTTATAGTCAATATGTAGTTTCAAAAATTTGAAGGAGAGAGTTGTTATGTTATTATTATCGGTTCAGAATACTTCACAACTATTGACTTGTTGTAGAAGAATAGTATAAAGAAAACATTTAAATTCTTTCAGCTTATATATATATAATTGCTATTACGTGTTGGGCACTAAAATGCTCATCCTTGCTTAATTTAAATGTTTTCAGCTAGGCATGATCAACTCGAAGGTTCAAACAAGAACAAGTGAAAAGGAAAGCAAACAGAACATGTTTAAATGGTGTCTTTTGTAATAGTTAGAATGTATTTAAGATAATGATATGTATTATATATCATGTAAGTTATTATAGTAAAGGTTGCGTACTTGGGATTAGACTCTGATAAATGTAAGTTAAGTTTGAAATTTATATTATTGTTATTATTATTAGTATTATTCCGCTCATAGAAATGGTATCGTGAAGAACCGAGTTCGAGTTTCAAGTACCCGAGTTTGGGGGCTTGACATTGGACAAATTAATTCTTGAACTTATTTTATTGAATTCTTATATCATTGTCATCATCCTCATATTTATATTTTTTGAAAGTCATCGTGGCACTGTAGTGCATAGATGGACTTGGTATGATTATGACCGAGGATTATTGATTGTAATCATGATCGTAATGTTACAAATGATGTGGTAAAAGTCCTCATTGGCCCGTAGTGCATTGATGGACGAGCTTGTTGGCATGATCATGACCATTAATGAATACACAAATATTCTTGGCCCGTAGTGCATGGATAATTGTGGTCGTGATACTAAAGAATATCCTTGGCCAGTAGTGCAGGGGGTGATTCGATGATGTGGATTATTTATTGTCGAGTCTCAAATGATAAAAGTGATGAAAAACCTTTTAAATCATAGAAGATAGTAGATTTTATTCTCTACTTGACTCTTCTAATGGATTGCTTGTTTTCGCTATAGTTAAACTTGATGTTTATTATATTGTATCAGTTTAACACTATTTAAGGCTAATGATAATTTATTCTGCATTATCTTAGTCATAATATTTCTTACTAGGCTAGTTGAGCTCACCCTTTTCTTTCTTTGTTCTCTTGAGTGAAATGAGAACGTGGCTGGACTTAGTCGGGGAACGGAGTGATGGTTTGGATGATAGTATTAGCTAGTAGTCCTCACTATTTTGTTAAATAGTGTGACAATAAATGTAATGAGGACTCATTCTGAGAGTGGATATTGTCTGCAAAAGGCGGATTTGTATTTAAACTCACGCTCTCTTGTTGTATAATTAAGATTGTATCTATATTCTGTACCATGTATTTGGCGACTCAGAATAGGTGATGTATACCTATTTTGGGGGCGTCACATTGTAGTTATTTTCTGTTCCATGTATTTGGCGACTCAAAATGGGTGATGTATACCTATTTTGGGGGCATCATAGTTGGTATCAGAGCTTAGGGATATGGTCTCTGGCGGAGATCGGGGAATAGAACTAAGAGGGGATAGACGAGTAAATTATTCGCTAGTGTGTCCTACCTAAGCTTATTTGTTTGGTCGGTCAGAATATAGGGATAATATATGGCATATAAATTTCTTTAATTAACCCTTGTTTTATGGCAGTATTTGAGAATTGCAGCTAAAAATATAAACAACAGAGTGAATGGGACTGTGGAGACACCTTTAATCACCAACCAGGATAATGTGATGTCAGGTGAAGAAGAAATTAGACATATCCATGTGGGGAGTGAAGAATTAATAGTTGCACCCGAGCTAGTCGCAGAGGTAGCAGCTGAGAGTGAGGAAGAAGAGGAACCTGAGGAGGATTTATTAGGAGAACTTTATGATTGAAATGTAGAATTGAAAAATCGTATTCATGAGTTAGAAGAGCAGGCTATAAAATGGCAGACGGTCGTGGAGCAAAAGGATGCAATAATTCAAGCTTGTGTTACCCGATATGTGATGCTCGAACAGAAACACTCTTTGGAAGAGTATAAGATGATAAAGCTGAAATCTGAAAATTCAAATGTCAAGGATCAACTGAAAGAAGAAACAACTGAACGAGTGAGAATGAAGGATGCATAGGTGAAAGCAGCACGACACGTTGATATTGTGGAAAGAAAAGTCCAATCCAAAAAGGATAAAATAGATAATATGTATTTCTCATTTTGGATAACAATTGGGAGAACCCAACATAGAGTTTTGAATTACCCTGTACATTACGGTCAACCCCAATTCGATATTGATCGAAGATTAATGATTTAGATTATGAAACAGGAGTACGGCGAAGAAGTTGAGGGTGGAATATGCCCTATAGAGAATGCCAATTCTAGCGGTAATGATGACACCAAAGGTTGTCCCAGACAAGTTAAAATCGGTGGTTCAAGTGAGAGCGTTTTTCATAACTTCCCAAAAAGCGAGGAACCGAATGAAGTTATCATGGGTTAGTTAATCATAAATTTTGGCGAAGTTTATACCTTATTAGATACCGGTTCTACCCATTCTTTTATCTCTCCTGCTTGTGCTCAACGTTGGAACTTAACTTTGGAGAAATTAGACTTTGACTTATCTGTTGAAACTCCGTTATAAAAAACTTTCATTACATCCACTGTTTATAAATCTTGCTTGATCCAAGTTGGCACCATCACATTACCTGTTGATCTTATCTCTTTAAAGATACTTGCATTTGATGTGATTTTAGGGATTGATTGGTTAACCACTCATCATGCTAAAATTAATTGTTTTTGTAAGGTTGTTAGTTTTCATATTCCTAACCAACCTGTTATGCAAATTCAAGCAACCAAATCACTAAATTCAATCACTGTCATATCAAGCCATAAAGCCATTTGTTTATTGAAAAATGGATGTCAAGCTTTTTTAGCCCATGTTATGGACTTGAACAAAAATACGTCAGATTTGAATAATATTTCTGTTGTTAGTGAATTTCCTAACGTATTTCATGAAGAACTTCTCGGTCTACCCCTAGAACGTGAAGTTAAATTCTTTATTGACCTTGAACCTAGTACAAAACCTATTTCTAAAACCCCATATCGAATGACTCCTATTGAACTTCAAGATTTAAAGGTCCAACTACAGGAGTTGTTAGACATAGGTTTCATTAGTCCTAGTACATCTCCTTGGGTGCTCATGTTTTATTCATAAAGAAGAAAGACGGGAGTATGCGACTTTATATTGACTATTGGGAATTGAACCATGTCACCATCAAGAATAGGTATCTGCTACCTGGCATTGATGACGTGTTCGACCAGTTACAAGGAGAACAATTCTTTTCAAAGATCGATCTTCATTCTGGATATCATCAGCTGAAGATTAAAACTGAGGATATTCCAAAGCGCGCCTTGAACTTCGCAGCGGGCATTATGATTTCTTAGTCATGTCTTTTGGATTGACTAATGTTCCTGCTGCTTTCATGGATATGATGAATCGTGTGTTCAAAGAATATTTGGATTAGTTCGTTGTCATCTTTATTGATGACATCCTCATCTATTCCAAAAGCCGTGAAGATCATGAGCGTCATTTGAGGCTGGTCCTTCAAAGGCTTCGTGATAACAAGCTATATGCCAAGCAGAAAAAATATGAGTTCTGGCTTGAGGAAGTAGCATTCCTTGGGCACGTGGTGTCAAAACATGGAGTATCTGTTGACCCGGCGAAGATTGAAGCAATACAAAGTTGGGAGCAACCGAAGTCGATGACCAAAGTACGTAGCTTTCTGGGCTTATCTAGTTATTATCGGAGATTCATGGAAGGATTTTCTCGAATCGCTACTTCGTTAACTCAGCTGACTCGTAAAGATACAAAATTCATATGGAGCAAGGAATGCGAAAAGAGTTTCCAAGAACTTAAGAGGAGACTCATTTCGGCCCCTGTTTTTACAATACCATCTGGTTCGGATGGATTTTTTTTATCTACAACGATACTTCCAGCAAAGGGTTAGGATGTGTTCTCATGCAACCTGGGAAAGTCATAGCCTATGCCTCGCGATAACTCAAAGAATATGAGAGGAATTATCCTACTCGTGATCTGGAGTTGGCAGCATTCATTTTCGCGTTGAAGATCTAGAGACACTACCTGTATAGGGAGAAAGTGGAGATCTATACAGATCATAAAAGCCTCAAATATTTCTTCACCCAAAAGGAACTCAACATACGGCAACGACGTTGCCTCGAGTTGTTGAAAGATTACGACTATACCATCCATATCATCCTAGAAAAGCAAACATGGTAGCTAACGCATTGAGTAGAAGATCACATGCGGGTACGAGTGCGATATTGTCAACGTAAAGGCCCATTTTCTATGACTTGCAAAGGATGGAGATAGAATTAAAGGCTTCAAGTACCCAAGTGATGATATCAAACATACGAGTAGTGTAATACCCCAACTTTTATAAATAAAGATGAATTTTTTATAAATATCTTTTGGAATATTATGGAGTAAATTTGATATAATGTTATAGTTGTGGGTAATATTTATAAATTTTGCAAAGTACGCAAGTTGTTATATAATATTCAATTGGTCGGGGAATATTCATTTTAACAGGGAATATTAGATCTGGCAAGACAATCATTGGTGGACCCCATTACGGAATTATTGTCGGATTGAAAATGACAAAAATACTTTATGAAAATAACAATGGAAGTTTTACCATTAACCGTTGAAACACGGGATTGTTAAAGAAATGCGATGTCTGGCGTGGTTCCATAGTAGTAAGCACCAGTATTGATTATTGATGCTTATGTGAGAAGTCACTTAGTTTTGTTCAATTATTGTCAATATTTTATATATTATTAAATCAATAATTGAGACGACAAGGTTATTAATATTATTATTTGCAATATTAACGATGTCTAGAAGTTCTGTCAAGGAGAGGTTTGGTCACCTAATTACGCGCCAATAGGGAGAAATCCTTATTGGAAAGCCCCCTCTTTCCTGGGAACAACCTGGTCGATTAATATTGTGAATTATAATGATGCTGATAAAGTTTGTTTAATTAGTATTATTAATGTAATAAAATAGAAAATCTTTTTATATAAAACAGAATACTTTTATAAAGTTATTTATTTTATTAGATTTTAAATAAAATATATAAATATATATATATATATTTAGAATATATTATATTTTATTGCATAGTGTAGCATAGTATCCTTTCTATTTTCCTATAACTAGGATGCTTAGTTAGAATTGAAAACCACACCAGAAGTTCAGAGAATTCTTCTATAATCTTGAGCGTATTTCTTTAGAATTTTAAGAAACTTTGAGCGTAGTGCAAGTTTTCTTCAAGAATATCCTCGCTCTACCAGTCGGAATAATCTTCTTTTACGGTAAGGGATATTATTTGTTGTACTCATAAGGGGTATTATTTCTTTCTTATTCGTGAAGATAACTTACATTATTCCATTCTTTATTATTACATTGGAATAACTCACCATAATGCGGGATACCTATACTTGGTGAAATTCTTCTGTTATTCCATTCTTTATTATTATGTTGGAATAACATGTCTATGCAAAGTACTGCATACATGGTGAAATTCTTCTTTTATTCCATTCTTTATTATTACATTTGGAACATCCACATGCGTGCGTTACGCATTTGGTTTCGGTGTTTATTATTCTGTTGGAATATCATGTCTCTGCGTTTACGCATGACCTAGTTCCATTATTTATTATTCTGTTGCAATATCCTATCTCGCATGCGTTTATGCATGACTGGGTTCCGTTATTTATTATTACTCGTTGGAATAACACATGCATGCATGATTCTATAAGCATGCCTGGTGATTTCTTTTGTTATTCCATTCTTTATTATACTCAATTGGTTAAAGCTTTGACTTCTATACTCCATGAAATTAGTGCAATATCTTTGATATTTGCGCGTCATCCAGTATCTTTTCATGGACATATTCTTCTGAGCATTCTTGAATTTTACTCCACAAAGCAGTATCATGTTGACAATTTGGACGTTATTGAGTTCAGGATAAATTAACTTATAAATCTTTAAAATTTATTCTTGAACTTGTTTTATTGAATTGTCATCATCCTCATGTTTATAATATGTTGAAAGTCATCTGTGGCCTGTAGTGCATAGATGGACTTGGTATGATTATGACCAAGGATTATTCGGTATAATCATGACCATAATGTTACAAATGATGTGGTAAAAATCCTTATTGGCCATAGTGCATTGATGGACAGTTGTTGGCATGATCATGACCATTGATGAATACACAAATATCCTTGACCCGTAGTGCATGGATAATTTATGGTTGTGATACTAATGAATATCCTTGGCCGTAGTGCAGGGAAGATGTGGATTATTTATTAAGCTGAGTCCCAGCGATAAAAGTGATAAAAACCTTTTAAATCATAAAAGATAGTAGATTTTATTCTCCACTTGACTCTTTTAATGGATTGCTTGTTCCGCTGCAGTTAAACCTGATGTTTGTTATATTTTATAAGTTTAACATTGTTGAAGGCTAACGATAATTTATTCTGTATTATCTTAGTCATAATATTTCTTACTGGGCTAGTTGAGCTCACCCCTTTTGCTTTCATTGTTCTCTTCAGGAAATGAGAACGTAGCAGGGACTAGTCAGGGAACGGAGTGACGGTCCAGAGGATAGCATTAGTAGTCCTCATTATTCTGTGAAATAGTGTGTTAATAAATGTATTGAGGACTTATTTTGAGTGTGGATATTTTCTAGATGACAATATTTGTATTAAAACTCACAGCATATGTTTTGTCGTATTTTACACAACTGTTGTATAATTTGTTTGTATTTGTATTCAGTACCATGTATTTGGTGACTCAGAATAGGTGATGTATACCTATTTTGGGGGCGTCACAATTGGTATCAAAGCTTAGGGATATGATCCCTGGCTAAGATGTGAGACTAGAACTAGGAGGGGAGAGACGGGGAATTCCTTCGCTAGTATGACCTACCTAAGTTTATTTGGTATTTAATTGGTCGGTCAGAGTATAGTTATATTATGATACATGTTAATTAACCCTTGTTTTGTGGAAGTATTTGAAAATGACATCCGAGAATGTTGAGATTATCAATGGAGCACAGGAGACCATTGAGTCACCACAAATCAACACCCAGGATAATGTGCATCAGGAAGGCAATAATCCTCAGGTGAACAACAACACCGACCAAATGGGGAACAACGGAATGTTTAGGAGCTTTTACGCAATTAAATACAACATCAAAAGCAGAGAGACTCCTGTCCAAAATGCAGGTGAAAACACTGGAAACTCTCGGACGATCACCGCTAAACAGTTCAAGGAGCTGGGACCACCGGAGTTTATTGGAAAACCAAAACCACTTAAGGCGGAGACGTGGATAAAGCAGATCACCAAGATATTTTATGTCTTGGGATGCTCCGAGGAGCAAAAGGTTTCCTTTGCCACCTTTATGTTGCGAGGAGAGGCATATTACTGGTGGGAATCGGTAAAGCGTACTCAACCTGTTGCACTGAAGATGTCTTGGGAGAAGTTCCAAGAACTATTCAACGACAAGTACTTTCCCGAAAGTATTCGTCACATGAAAGAGGTAGAGTTCATCAAGTTAGAGCAGAACAATATGACCGTGTCGCAGTACGAAGCTAAGTTTACCGAGTTATCCCGGTTTGCGTCTCACTTAGTTGACAATGAGGAGAGAATGACGTGGATGTTTCTAAGAGGTTTGAAACCTGAGATACGTCAATATCTAATTTCTTATAAACAGTGTTTGTATTCAGATGTTGTAAATAGGGCTCAGTTATTGGAGCGCGATAACGAAAGTCAACACAACCAAGAGAAAGCGGTACGGCAAGAAAATGATAATACCAATGAGAAAGCGAGAATCAAGCGGTGATAACAAGCGTGGAGGAATCAAGCAGTCGAAATGGTAACCACTTAGGTGGTAAAGCAGGCCAAAATAATAAGAATGGACATTTCAAGAAGAGGAGATTCAACAATAACGAAAAGCGTCAAAGACCAACACCGTTGTTAAGGAAGGAGAACGACCACCTATCATATGCTTCAAATGCGGAGGGGAGGGACACATCAGTCCAAACTGCGCGATGCCATCCAAAGCATGTTATAATTGTGGAAGAGAAGGTTACCTAGCTCGATTTTGTCATTCACCGAAGATAAGTTCAGCTAGGATGGAGGCACCTAAGGCCGTCTCAGAAAAGTCAAAGTCGGTAGTGCAAGGGAGAGCGTTTGTAGTGACCTCCCAGAAAACAGGGAACCCGAACGAGGTCATCACGGGTAAGCTTATCATAAACTCTAGCGAAGTTTATACCTTATTTGATACCGGTTCTACCCATTCTTTTATTTCTCCTACTTGCGCTCAACGATTAAATTTGACTCCAGAGAAATTAGACTTTGACTTATCTGTGGAAAATCCGTTGGGAGAAACCTTTATTACATCCACTATTCATAAGTCTTATTTGGTTTAAATCGGTACCCTCACATTACCTGTCGATCTTATTTCATTAAAAATACTTGCATTTGATGTGATTCTAGGGATTGATTGGTTAACTACTCATCATGCAAAAAATTGATTATTTTGTAAGGTTGTTAGCTTTCATATTAGAACCAACCTATTATATGCTAATTCAAGCAACCAAACCATTAAAATCAATCATCGTCATCTCAAGCCATAAAGCTATTCGTTTATTAAAAATGGATGTCAAGCTTTCTTATCTCATGTCACGGATCTAAACAAAAATACGTTAGTTTTGAATGATATTTCTATTGTTAATAAATTTTCGACGTATTCTCGAAGAACTTCACGGCCTACCCCAGGCGTGAAATTGAATTTTGTATCGACCTTGAACCGGTAAAAAACCCATTTCCAAAGCCCCATATCGAATGGCTCATATTGAACTTCGAGGAGTTAAAGACCCAACTGCAGAATTGTTAGACATTGGCTTTATTCGTCCTAGTACTTCTCCTTGAGGTGCTCCTGTTCTATTCGTGAAGAAGAAAGATGGGAGTATGCGACTTTGTATTGATTATCGGGAGTTGAATCATGTCACCATCAAAAATAGGTACCCATTGCCACGTATTGATGACCTGTTTGACCAATTGCAAGGAGCCAAATTCTTTTCAAAGATCGATCTTCATTCCGGATATCACCAATTAAATATTAGAACCGATGACATTCCAAAGACGGCTTTCAGAACTCGGTACGGGCATTATGAATTCCTAGTCATGTCCTTTGGATTGACTAATGCTCCTGCTGCCTTCATGGATATGATGAACCAAGTATTCAAGGAATATTTGGATCACTTTGTGGTCGTCTTTATTGATGACATTCTTATTTATTCCAAAAGCCATGAAGATCATGAGCAACACTTGAGGTTGATACTCCAAAAGCTTCGTGAAAACAAGCTTTATGCAAAGTTGAAGAAATGCGAGTTCTGGCTTGAAGAAGTAGCATTCCTTGGGCACGTAGTATCAAGTCATGAAATATTTGTTGACCCGGCAAAGATTGAAGCAAATCAAAGCTGGGAGCAACCTAAATCAGTGACCGAAGTACGTAGCTTTCTCGGTTTAGCTGGTTATTATCAGAGATTCGTGGAAGGATTTTCTCGAATCGTTACTCCATTAACTCAGTTTGTAAGACCCCAACTTTTATAAATAAAGATGAATTTTCTATAAATATCATTTTTGAATATTATGGAATGAATTTGATATAATGTTATAGTTGTGGGTAATATTTATAAATTTTGCAAAGTACGCAAGTTGTTATATAATATTCGATTGGTGGGGAATATTCATTTTAAGGAATATTAAGATGCAACCAAGACAATCATTGGTGGACCCCACAAAGGAATTATTGTCGAATTGAGAAAACGATAAAATATCTTTTTATGAAAATAACGGCGGAAGTTTTACCATTAACTGTTGAAACACCCGGTGTTAAAAGAAATGCGATGTCTGGCGTAGTTGCCACAAATGTAACACAGTATAGATTATTGATGCTTACGTGAGAAGTCACTCGAGTTTTGTTCAATTATTGCTACAGTAATTGATGCATATTATCTCACGTTATTTGATTCAATTATTGTCAATATTTTATATATTATTAAATCAATAATTGAGATGAAAAAGTTATTAATATTATTATTTGAAATATTAACGATGTCTAGAAGTTCTGTCAAGGAGAGGTTTGGTCACCTAATTGCGCGCCAATAGGGAGAAATCCTTATTGGAAATCCCCCTCTTTCCTGGGAACGACCTGGTCGATTAATATTGTGAATTATAATAATGGTGATAAATGTTGTTGAAAGTATTGAGGAGTTTTTTTATGAAGTATTTGTGGTATGTTATGGACACCCATTTACCCGTTTTTCAAAATAAGCGGTAGAAAATATTTAAAGGTGGGGCCCATATGTGTTGAAAAACTGATTTTGGAAATAGGGGTGAGAGAAAGTTACGTAAAGGAGAGGTAAAATATATTTATAAATATGGTATGTGATGTGTGTGTGTGTGTGTGTATATATATATATATATATATATATATATATAATATAATATAATATAATGTAAGTGGAAATGTGATGTGATGATATGATAGTGATAGGTGTAAGGTGTGTGTGTGTGATAATGATGTGGGTGTTTGTAATATTAGTGGAGGATGGTGGAAAAGGTGGAGTGTATTATGTATATATTATATGTGGTGTGGGTAATATATGTATATATATAACTTTTGCATGTGAAATGATGAGGGTGGTGAAACAATCCTAAGGTTGTCGGGTGGTAGTGGATTTTTTTTTGGTTGCTTTGATCTTATTGGAGGAAGGCTTGACTTGTGCATCCGTAGGTTATAAAAATTTCATCCGTGTATTATTGCGTCTGTGATGTTTTCCTTGCATAGTGCCTTCCATTCTTCTATAAATAGAAGCTCATTCCTTCATTATTTCTTACGAATTCACTAAAACTCTAGAGAGAGAAATTATAGAGAAACTATAGAAAAGTATTATGCTACTTCTTTTGTATTCATGAAGAGAAATTTTGTTATTCCATTATTTATTATTCTGTTGGAATAACATGTATACGCGGGCTACCCAATATTTGGTGAAATTCTTCTGTTATTCCATTCTTTATTATTCATTTGAATATCCTCGTGCATGCGCTTTTCTTGGGACACAATTACATTCTTTATTATTCTATTGGAATATCCATACATGCATTTTACCTTGGGACTGGTTCCGTTATTTATTATTCAGTTGGAATATCCATCAATGTATGCTTTTACGTCGAAACCGGTTAGATATTTATTATTCTCGTTGGAATAACTTTCCTTTGTGCGGTCTATTGCATGCCTGGTGATTTCTTTTGTTGTTCCATTTTTTTTATTATACTCAGTTGGTTAAATTTTTGACTTCTATACTCCATGAAATTAGTGGAATATCCTTAATATTTGCGCTTCATCCAGTATCTTTTCATGAAAATATTCTTCTGAGCATTCTTGAATTTTACTCTACAAAGAAGTATCATGTTGACAATTTGGACGTTATTGGTTCCTGGATAAATTAATTCTTGAACTTGTTTTATTGAATTCTTATATCATTGTCATCATCCCCATGTTTATATTCTATTGAAAGTCATCTGTGGCCTATAGGGCATAGATGGACTTGGTATGATTATGACCAGGGATTAATCGGTATAATCATGACCGTAATGTTACAAATGATGTGGTAAAAGTCATCATTGGCCTGTAGTGCATTGATGGGCTGTTGTTGGCATGATCATGACCATTGATGAATACACGAATATCCTTGGCCCGTAGTGCATGGATAATTGGTGGTCGTGATACTAATGAATATCCTTGGACGTAGTGCAGGGAGGATGTGGATTATTTATCAGTTTAACACTGTTGAAGGCTAACGATAAATTATTCTGCATTATCTTAGTCATAATATTTCTTACTGGGCTAGTTGAGCTTACCCTTTTGTTTTCATTGCTCTCTTCAGGAAATGAGAACGTAGCAGGGACTAGTCGGGAAACAGAGTTATGGTCCTAGTTGGTGTATTAGTAGTCTTCACTATTTTGTGAAATAGTATAATAATAAATATAATGAGGACCCCATTGAGTTTTTATATTGTCTAGATGACAATATTTGTATTAAAACTCACAACATATGTTTAGTCGTATTTTACACGACTGTTGTATAATTAAGTTTGTATTTGAATTTTTTACCATGTATTTGGCGACTTAAGATGGGTGATGTATACCTATTTTGGGGGCGTCACACAGTTGACTCGAAAAGATACAAAGTTCGATTGGAGCGAGGAATGTGAGAAGAGTTTTCAAGAACTCAAGAGAAGACTCATTTCAGCACCTCTTCTGACAATACCATCTGACTAGGAGGGATTTGTCATCTACAGTGATGCTTTGGGCAAAGGGTTGGGATGTGTTTTCATGCAACATGGGAAAGTCATAGCCTATGCCTCATGACAACTCAAAGAATATGAGAGGAATTATCCCACTCATGATCTAGAGTTGGCAGCTGTTGTTTTTGCACTAAAGATTTGGAGGCATTACTTGTATGGGGAGAAAGTGGAGATCTTTACGGATCATAAAAGCCTCAAATATTTCTTCACTCAAAAGGAACTCAACATGCAACAACGAAGTTGGCTTGAACTGTTGAAAGATTATGATCACACCATCCAATACCATCCTGGAAAAGCGAACGTGGTAGCTGACGCGTTGAGTAGAAGATCATATGCGAGTACGAGTGCGATATTGTCAACGCAAAGGCCCATTTTGTGTGACTTGTAAAGGATGGAGATAGAGTTAAAGACTCCAGGGAACCATGTGATGATGGCAAATATACGAGTAGAACCGACTTTAATTGATAAAGTTAAAGCTTCTCAAGCTACAAATCTGGAGCCGATGCGTATGAGGAAGAAAGTGCAAGAAGGTGCTATGCCGGAAGCAAGAATCGATGAAGAAGGAATACTTCGAGTCAACTCCAGACTTTTGTGTTCTAACGACCACGATTTAAAGTATAAAATCATGATGGGAGGCGCACAACACACCATTTGTAATCCATCACAGGAGTACCAAAATGTATCGTGATCTTTGTCATACATTTTGGTGGAGCAATATGAAGAGAGAGATAAATTTGTTTATCTCAAGGTGTCTAACTTGTCAACGAGTCAAGTAGAGCATCAAGTACCAAAAGGTCCATTGCAACCACTTTAAATTCTAGAATGGAAGTGGGAGCACATTACCATGGATTTCGTTACTGGTCTTCCCAAGGTTTCTCAAGGCATAGATGCAATTTGGATCATTGTTGATAGATTGACCAAGTCTGCTCATTTCTTACCAATACGATAAACTTATACACTTGAACGTCTTGCTCGTATGTACATAAACGAGATTGTAAAACTGCATGGTATGCCAATATCCATAGTTTCTGATCGAGACCCAAGATTCACTTCACGATTTTGGGTTAGTTTGCAGAAAGCTATGGGCACAGATTTATGATTTAGCTCGGCATATCATCCTCGAATGAATGAATGACGGACGATCGGAGAGGACTATTCAAACTCTTGAAGATCTATTAAGACTCGTGTCCTTGATTTCAAGGAAGTTGGGACAAGTTCTTACCATTGGTGGAGTTTTCCTACAACAACGGTTATCAAGCAGTAATCTTGGCATGGCTCCATTTGAGGCGTTATATGGAAGAAAGTGTCGTTCTCCGGTATCTTTGGGATGAGGTGGGTGAAGCAAAGTTGTTGGGAATGAGGTTGTTTAGACGCGTATGACTACGAGAAAAGATTCAAACGATCCGACAACGTATAAAAACCTCACAAGATCGACAAAAGAGTTAAGTTGATCTTCATCGAAAGGACGTGGAATTCGATATAGGAGATCATGTGTTGTTACGTGTTGCTCCATGGAAAGGAGTTACGAGATTTGGAAAGAGAGAAAGCTCAATCCTCGATTCATGGCCCATTTTAATCCTCGATCGAGTAGGAACTGTGGCCTATAGACTCGCTTTACCGCCAAGTATGTCTCGTGTTCATAAAGTTTTTCACATATCCATGTTACGTAAATATGTGGAAGACCCGAACCCCATTATTGAGTTAGAACCGGACGAAATAGCGGAAGATTTGACGTATGAAGAGGCTCCTATTCAAATCTTGGATAAGAAGGAACATATTCTACGCTCCAAGGTTATACCTCAAGTCAAAGTTTTGTGGAGAAACCACGATGTTGAGGAAATGACTTGGGAGTTAGAATCAAAAATGAAATCAAAGTATCCTTACCTCTTCGACATACCAGGTACGTACCCTAATTTTGAGGGCGAAAGTTCATAAGAAGGGGAGGTTGTAAGACCCCAACTTTTATAAATAAAGATGAATTTTCTATAAATATCATTTTGAATATTATGGAGTAAATTTGATATAATGTTATAGTTGTGGGTAATATTTATAAAATTTGCTAAGTACGCAAGTTGTTATATAGTATTCGATTGGTCAGGGAATATTCATTTTAACAGGGAATATTCGTACAACGGCACAATCATTGGTAGACCCCACGACGAAATTATTGTCGGATTGAGAAAACGACAAAAATACTTTATGAAAATAACGGCAAAAGTTTTACCGTTAACTGTTGAAACACCCGGTGTTAAAAGTACAGTAATATGCGTGGTTACATAGTAGCACATGGTATTGATTATTGATGCTTACGTGAGAAGTCACTTAGTTTTGTTCAATTATTGTCAATATTTTATATATTATTAAATCAATAATTGAGACGACAAGGTTATTAATATTATTATTTGCAATATTAACGATGTCTAGAAGTTCTGTCAAGGAGAGGTTTGGTCACCTAATTGCGCGCCAATAGGGAGAAATCCTTATTGAAAAGCCCCATCTTTCCTGGGAACGACCTGATCGATTAATATTGTGAATTATAATGATGGTGATAAAGTTTGTTTTATTAGTATTATTAATGTAATAAAACAAAAAATCTTTTTATATAAAACAGAATACTTTTATAAAGTTATTTGTTTTATTAGATTTTAAATAAAATATATAAATATATATATATATATATAGAATATATTATATTTTATTGCATAGTGTAGCATAGTATCCTTTCTATTTTCCTATAAATAGGATGCTTAGTTAGAATTGAAAACCACACCAGAAGTCCAAAGAATTCTTTTATAATCTTGAGCGTATTTCTTTAGAGTTTTAAGAAACTTTTAGCGTAGTGCAAGTTTTCTTCAAGAATATCATCGCCCTACCAGTCGGAATACTCTTCTTTTACGGTAAGGGATATTATTTGTTGTACTCGTAAGGGGTATTATTTCTTTCTTATTTGTGAAGAGAACTTTTGTTATTTCATTCTTTATTATTCTGTTAGAATAACCTGTATACGCGGGATACCCTATACTTGGTGAAATTCTTCTGTTATTCCATTCTTTATTATTATGTTGGAATAACATGTCTACATGAAAAAAATCTTGCATACATGGTGAAATTCTTACATTATTCCATTCTTTATTATTCATTGGAACATCATGTCTATGCGTTACGCATGAATTGATTCTCATTATTTATTATTACATTGGAATATCACGTGCGCGCGCGTTACGCATGACTGGTTCCATTATTTATTATTACGTTAGAATATCATATACATGCGTTCGCATGACCTTGTTACGTTTTTTTATTACATTGAAATAACACATGCATGCGGTCTATCGCATGCCTGGTGATTTCTTTTGTTATTCCATTCTTTATTATACTCAGTTGGTTAAAGCTTTGACTTTTATACTCCATGAAATTAGTGCAATATCTTTGATATTTGCGCTTCATCCAGTATCTTTTCATGGACATATTCTTCTGAGCATTCTTGAATTTTACTCCACAAAGCAGTATCATGTTGACAATTTGGACGTTATTGAGTTCAGGATAAATTAACTTATAAATCTTTAAAATTTATTCTTGAACTTGTTTTATTGAATTGTCATCATCCTCATGTTTATAATATGTTGAAAGTCATCATGCATTTGTAGTGCATAGATGGACTTGGTATGATTATGACCGAGGATTATTCGGTATAATCATGGTAGTAATGTTACAAATGATGTGGTAAAAATCCTCATTGGCCATAGTGCATTGATGGACGGTTGTTGGCATGATCATGACCATTGATGAATACACAAATATCCTTGGCCGTAGTGCATGGATAATTTGTGGTTGTGATATCTTAATGAATATCCTTGGTAGTAGTGCAAGGAAGATGTGGATTATTTATTGTTTGAGTCTCGCCGATAAAAGTGATGAAAAACCTTTTAAATCATAAAAGATAGTAGATTTTATTCTCAACTTGACTCTTTTAATGGATTGCTTGTTATTACCGCATTAAACTTGATGTTTGTTATATTTTATCAGTTTAACATTGTTGAAGGCTAACGATAATTTATTTTGTATTATATTAGTCATAATATTTCTTACTGGGCTAGTTGAGCTCACCCCTTTTGCTTTCATTGTTCTCTTCAGGAAATGAGAACGTAGCAGGGACTAGTCGGTGTGAGCGATTGTCGGTCAGGAAGGATAGCATTAGTAGTCCTCATTATTTTGTGAAATAGTGTGTTAATAAATATATTGAGGACTTATTTTGAGTGTGGATATTGTCTAGATGACAATATTTGTATTAAAACTCACAGCATATGTTTTGTCTATTTTACACATTTGTTGTATAATTTGTTTGTATTTGTATTCGATTACCATGTATTTGGCGACTCGAGAATAGGTGATGTATACCTATTTTTGGGGCGTCATGATTGGTATCAAAGCTTAGGATATGATCCACGGCTAAGATGTGAGACTAGAACTAGGAGGAGGGAGAGGCAGGGTAATTCCTTCGCTAGTATGACCTACCTAAGTTTATTTGGTATTTAATTGGTCGGTCAGAGTATAGTGATAATATGTTACATGTCAATTAACCCTTGTTTTGTGGAAGTATTTTAAAATGACATCCGAGAATGTTGAGAATATCAATGGAACACAGGAGACCGTTGAGTCACCACAAATTAACACCCAGGATAATGTGCATCAGGAAGGCAATAATCCTCAGGTGAACAACAACACCGACCAAATGGCGAACGACGGAATGTTAAGGAGCTTTCTATGATTCAGACAACATCAAAAAAGAGACTCATGTCCAAAATACAGGTGGAAACACTGGCAACTCTCGGACGGTCACCGCTAAACAGTTCAAGGAGCTGGGACCACCGGAGTTTATTGAAGAACCAAAACCACTTAAGGCGGAGATGTGGATAAAGTAGATCACCAAGATATTTGATGTCTTGGGATGCTCCGAGGAGCAAAAGGTTCCCTTTGCCACCTTTATGTTGCGAGGAGAGGCAGATTACTGGTGGGAATCGGTAAAGCGTACTCAACCTGTTGCACTGAAGATGTCTTGGGAGAAGTTCCAAGAACTATTCAACGACAAGTACTTTCCCAAAAGTATTCGTCACATGAAAGAGGTAGAGTTCATCAAGTTAGAGCAGAACAACATGACCGTGTCGCAGTACGAAGCTAAGTTTATCGAGTTATCCCGGTTTGCGTCTCACTTAGTTGACAATGAGGAGAGAATGACGCGGATGTTTCTAAGAGGTTTAAAACCTGAGATACGTCAATATCTAATTTCTCAAGTAGAACCAACTTTAATCGATAAAGTTAAAGTTACTCAAGCTACGGACCTGGAGCTTATGTGTATGAAGAAGAAAGTGCAAAAAGGTGTTATTCCAGAAGCAAGAATCGACAAAGAAGGAATACTTCGAGTCAACTCCAGACTTTGTGTTCCTAACGATTCTAACTTAAAGCATAAAATTATGATGGAGGCACACAACACACCGTTTGCAATCCATCTTGGGAGTACCAAAATGTATCACGATCTTCGACATACATTTTGGTGGAACAATATGAAGAGAGTGATCGCAAAGTTTATCTCGAGGTGTTTAACTTGTCAACGTGTAAAGGAAGAGTATCAAGTTCCAAAGGGTCCATTGCAACAACTTGAGATTCCGAAATAGAAGTGGGAATAAATTACCATGGATTTCGTTACGGGTCTTCCCAAGGTTTCTCAAGGCATAGATGCGATTTGGGTTATTGTTGATAGATTAACCAAGTCTGCCCATTTATTGCCTATACGGGAGACTTATTCCCTTGAACGTCTTGCCAGTATCCATAGTTTCGGATCGTGATCCAAGATTAACTTCACGATTTTGCGTTAGCTTGCAGAAAGCTATGTGCACGGATTTACGATTAAGTTCAGCATACCATCCTCAAACGGACGAGCAATCAGAAAGGACTATTCAAACTCTTGAAGATCTATTAAGACTATGTGTCCTAGATTTCAAAGGGAGTTGGGATAAGAACCTACCATTGGTGGAATTCTCCTACAACAACAGTTATCAAGCAAGTATAGGAATGGCTCCATTCGAAGAGTTGTATGGACGAAAGTGCCGCTCTCCAGTATGTTGGGATGAGGTGGGAGAAGTAACATTGTTGGGACCAGAGTTAGTACGTATGACTATAAAGAAGATCCAAATGATCCAACAACGTAATAAACGGCATAGGATCGACAAAAGAGTTATGCGGATCTTAATCGAAAGGACGTGCAGTTTAATATTGGGGATCATGTATTATTATGTGTTGCTCCATAAAAGAGAATTAAAAGATTTGGAAAGAGAGGAAAGCTCAATCCACGATTTTTTGGTCCATTTGAAATTCTTGACCGAATAGAAAATGTGGTATGTAAACTCGCATTACCTCTAAGCATGTCTCGTGTTCATAATGTTTTTCACATATCTGTGCTTCGTAAATATGTGAAACACCCAAACCACATTATTGAGTTAGAACCAGACGAGATAGCTGAAGATTTAACGTACGAGGATGTACCTGTCAAGATTTTTGATAGGAAGGAGTATAGCCTACGCACAAAGGTTATACCACAAGTTAAAGTCTTGTGGATGAACCATGCTATTGAGGAAATGACCTGAGAGTTGAAATCAGAAATGAAAGTGAGGTACCCTCACCTTTTCGAAACACCAGGTACGTACATCAATTTCGATTACAAAATTTCATAAGGAGGGGAGGTTGTAAGACCCTAACTTTTTATAAATAAAATTGAATTTCCTCTAATGATTATTTTGAATAATAAGGTGTTAATTTGATATAATGATTTGGTTATGGGTGAAATGTGAAAATTTTGCAAAATAAGCAAGTGGTTATAAAATATTCATTGTTGTCGGGGAATATTCGTTTGGTCGTGGAATATTCTTGCTGTCGGAGAATATTCGTATGATGGCGCAGCCATTTGTGGGCCCCATAACGAAAAATTATCGGATGAAGAAAAAGACAATTATGAATTTTATTTATAAATAACGGCGTAGTTATTACCGTTAACACTTTTGGAATACCCGGTGGTTAAAATACGATGTCTGCTGGTGGTTGATAGTAGCATAACGATATATTGCACAGTATTTTTGGATTATTGATTCTTACGTAAGAAGGCACTACTCAATAATTGTTACAATAATTACTGTTCAATATTTTATTTTATTGATTCAATAATTGCTACATTGATATTTTATATTATTGTTGATTCAATAATTATCACTGCACATTATTTTCCACTATCAGATCAATAATTCATATTATTTGAATAATATTATTAGATAGCAATATTGACAATGTCTAAGAAAGTTCTGTCTAGGAAATGGGTTTTGGTCACCTAATTGCGCACCAGTAAGGAGAAATCCTTATCGGAAAGCCCCCTCTTTCCTAAAAACGACCTGGTTGTCATATAGTGATTCTCTAATATTATTTATGAATAATTAATTATTAATTTATATGATAAGGAAATATTTATTTTTATGTGGATATAAATGAAGGAATTAATGCTGAGGTATTTTATCAAAAGTGGCGTGCTTGAAAATTTTGATAAAATATTATTTTATTAATTTAGTCTGCTTTGGCGTTCTAAGTATTTTTCTATAAATAGGGTGCTTAGTTAGAATTGAAAATCACACCAGAATCATAAGTTTTCTCTCTCTATATTATCGAGCGTATTTTGTTAGTATTTAGATACTTTGAGAGTTATTATTCAGTGCAAGTTTTCTTCAGCGTTATATCCGATATTTCAGGCAGAAGTACTATTCTTTTGAGGTAAGGGGTGTTATTTTCTTCGTAAATGATGTTATTTCGTTCAATATCATTATGCTGAAATATTAGTATGAATATTATTGTGAAATTTTTACCTTTTCATGTCGGGGTTACCATTCACGTATACGGCAATATTCAAGTATACTACACTATTCACAAATACGGTACTATTCACGAGTACTATTCACGAAGTATGTTTTTTCTTGCGGAATTTCTACCTTTTTGTGTCGGGATTACTATTCACGTATACGGCACTATTCATAGAAAAATAAATTTTCTTTTCTTTGTCCAAGATGTCTATTATGGTTACTATCTTTGATTGTATCCATGTTTTGATCTTCATTTTTGAATTTTACTCCACTATGGTTTATTATGGAGTATTTTTGAACTTGGATTATCTAAAGTACGAATCCCTAATCTTTGTCCTTTTATCTCACTGAATTCATTTCTTTAAAATATTTTTCATCATCCTCAGTCCTAAATGATGATATAACTGAATATCTTTGGCATGTAGTGTAAATATGAATGATTACATGATGAATATCTTTGGCCCATAGTGCAAAGATGGACTGGTGTTGAGATGAACATGACCAACTGGTAATATAAATGAATATCTTTGGCTCGTAGTGCAAAGATAAATATTTGGTTCAAGATGTATATTGATTGATGTTATAGGGATAAAATATTGATGATGGACTTTTAAATCATTGAAGATAGTAGATTTCATTTTCTACTTAACTCTTTTAATGAATTGTTATTTTCGCTGGTAATATTGATCTAAAACTTGTTGTCCATTATATTTTATCAGATTTGTTGAAGGCTAACGATAATTTGTTATTCATTATCTTAGTCATAATGTTCTTTACTGGGCTAGTTGAGCCCACCCTTTTCCTTTTTGTTCCATTTTTTTCTCAAGAGGCAAGAATATAGCGGGAACTAGTTGGAGTATGGAGTGATGTTCCCAGTCAGTTATTTTAGCAGTCCTCACTATTTTGTAAAATAGTGTTTCAATAATTGTAATGATGACTTATTTGAGTTTGAATACTATCTAGAAGACAATATTTGTATTTAAACTCACAGCATATGTGTTATCATATTTTGCACGACAATTGTAATAATGAAGTTGTAGTTGTTTTATGTACCATGTATTTGGCGACTCAGAATGGGTGATGTATACCTATTTCTGGGGCATCACAAAGGATGTTATTTTTAATACTCGTAAATGATATTTCCTTCCATACTCACAAGGGATATCATTTTCTTTCATACTCCATATTATGTAAGTGATATTATTTCATTTCATATTTCTAAATCTAAACTTACTATGGTAAGTATTGCTTCTATAATTCCTAAAATGATTAGAAATTCCTAAAGTTTTGCGCTTCATCTAATATCATTTCACTGGAATATTTGTTTGAACTTCCTTATTAAATTTTAATCTTTTCATGTCGGGGTACTATTAATATCGGAGTACTATTCATCCGGGTACTATTCATGTCGGAGTATTATTCACAACAAAATTTAGTTTCTTTTTCTTGTCCAAATTATCTTTGAAATATGAATCTTAAATGTCATTCTTGAATTTTACTCTACAATTGGTTATCATGTTGACAATTTGGACATTCTTGAACTTGGATAAATTAAATTTATAAATCTCTAATATTTATCATCGATCTCACTTGATTCATTCTTTATATCATTGTCATAATCATCAAACTTAAATTATGGTGAAAGTTATCTTTGGCATGTAGTGCAAAGATGAATTGTTGATTGACATGACCATTGGTGTTACAACTTACTGTTTTTGGCCTGTAGTGCATAAACAGTATGATTGTTGGGTATCTTTAGCATGTGTGGCAAGGATGCATGGCGAAAAGTCCTCTTTGGCCCGTAGTGCATAGATGGATAGGTGTTTGGCATGATCATGACCATTGGTAATAAAAATGAATATATTTGGCCCGTAATGCAAAGATAAACTGTTGATTTGCATAATTATGAACATGAACTGTTGAATGGTGTTATAAAGATAAAATATTGATGACGAATTCTTAAATCATAGAAGATAGTAGGCATCATTCTCTATTTGACTCTTCTAATGGATTGTTATTTTCGCTGCAGTTGTTGATCTAAAACTTGTTATCTACTATATTTTATCTTATTTATCACTGTTGAAGACTAAGAATAATTTATTTTTTATTATCTTAGTCATAATATTATTTACTAGGCTATTTGAGTTCACCCTTTTCCTTTTTGTTCCATTGTTCTTATCAGAAAATGAAAGTGTAGCTGGGACTAGTCGGGGAGTGGAGTAATGGTCCGAGATAGTTACTATAAAAGTCTTCACTATGTTGTGAAATAGTGTGATAATAAATGTAATGATGACTTAATTTGAGTTTGGATATTGTCATATTATATACGGTACAATATTTATATTGAAAATCATAGCGTATGTGTGGTCGTATTTTGCACGAGAGTTTAATAGTTGTAAATAAGGAAGTATGTATTTGAATTTTGTAGTATGTATTTTGGTAACTCAAAAATTGGTTGTGGACCTATTTTAGGGTGTCACATATGCCCCTTTGAAGTATATTGGTCCGAACAACCAATCAGGATTCAGATAAGCTTTTTAAATCATACTTTGACACACTGTATGGAGTCCCAAACGAACTTCAATTTCTGCCCATCATACCTTTATGGAAAGCTTGAGAAGTCCTCTACAAATTTCAAGAATATCACTTTCTAATTCTAAAACTCTAACACCATCCAAAACTCAGTTGAAGATCCAGAGGTCAAACTACCCAAAAGCTAGAAATTGCCCAATATACTCCAATTTGACAACAATGAACCCAATTAGCTTCCAACTTCATTTCTTACTTAAAAACATAGACATGCATAAAAAGAAATAGAAAATATTTGAACTCACAAATTATCAAGCTAAAAATACTTAATTTATAGGTATAAAACTTTTTTTAAAATTAACTTGAGATGTTTTCAAAATTTAAAAAGTACTAGTAGTTATAAAAATTATTATTTCATAATGTTCAATTGATCCAATTAATTTTAAATTTGAAAGTGTGTCAATTTGACTTTTAAAATTTAGTAATATTCTTAGAATTTCTAACAAAAAAAAGTATTAAAAATACATGACAGGTTGATAGAAGCAAAAGTTGTTAAAGGATAATTTTTAAAAAAAACATTTTCTTTTCTTTAATTACCAAATATTATGAACAAATAGAAAAACACAAAAAAATAGTCATTTTTCATTTCATAGTAATTCGTTCAAAAGTTAACCAATTTAGACCAAAACTAAATAACACAAATAATTTTAAGAACTGTTACTTTTACAAAAAAAAAATTAATATTTACAAAAAATCTCACTTATAAAAATAAATTCCATTAATATAAATGTGAGGCTATCAGACATAAATATTAATTGATAAATTTTCATCTATATTCTAACTTTTATATACAAATTTGATAATTTACTATAAGGTTAAAATAATAATTTAAAAATAGACAGTAATAATACAAAAGAAAATTTATAAATATTCGGTTTATTCTTTTTATATCTTATTTTTTTATTTTTTATTCTTCCAAAACTCAAAAGTGTAGTTTAGGCTCAATATTAGGGAACAAAAATCTCACTAATTGGCGCAATGGTTCAAATGGCGTACCTCGATGAGCCGTAAACCCAGACATCAACTGATTTAAATGATTCTAGTTAATATATGTTGACTCATCAATTTATAAACAAATTGTCAGGTTTAAGCTTGACAAACGACTTGGGCCCTATTTGGGAACAACCAATTTATAAGTTATTTTTCACTATTAAAATGTTTGACAATCACTTATTTTTTGACTTATAAGTTGAGTTTTAAGTAAAAAAAATAAGTAATTATTTGCGATTTATTTAAAAATAACTTATAAGTTATTTTAAAAAAGATTAGTTTGACCAAATGTAATGTCTATATTATCTAGGCCTGACAAAATATGGTTATGGGTTGGTTTTAGTTTTCAAAATATGGTTATGTTTCCATTTAAGAACTAAAATCATATTAACCATTTTTAATATGGGTTGTGTGGGTTGGAACTATATGGTTATGGTTCAAAACTATATTAACCATTTTAAGATGTTTTGACTTTTAAACATAAATTTTTAAAAATTAAATTGTGACCGTCCCAATTAAATTAATTAAGTAATAATATGATATAAAAATTATTAATATAAATAATAAAATGCTAAAAACTATACTAATAAAATTTTAAATTGAAATTATTAATACCCTTCTATATTTAAATAATTTTTCAAAATTAATATTAACCTGCTAATAGAAAGGTTGGATCACATTCAAAATACACCATAGTATAATTCTTTTGTAACTAGAATACTATAATTTACATAACTGACACATACAAAACAACATTAGTCACCCAAAATAAGAACATATTAATTTATAGAATATACAAAATAAGTAGAAAATTGAACCATATAATTCTATAAACCATATTAAATTATATTGTAAATTAAACATATTAGAATTTAATATTGTGACACTTTTTTGTATTATTGTAATTCACTAATTTGTAAGATCCAGTGTATAAGTACGTACTCATGCGTCTATAAATTATAACACTACATTAAATTTAAGAATAATTTAATATTTTTCAGTATTTAATGAACAAGGTTAATTTTAATTTCTAACGGTAATATAATTATATGATTTAAAATTTTTAAATAATTGATCTAAATATATATTTACATATTCGAATTCTCATTAACAAAAAACATATGACAAATATTAGGTACTGTTGAGATATGTTTGAGTTTATTTCTGTTAGTCAAGGTTTGTTTAGTCAAATAAACTCCTATGTTTTAGGAGAGTTAGAGAGTCTGTGATGCCCCCAAAATAGGTATACATCACCCATCTTGAGTCGCCAGATACAAAGTACTGGATACAAATACAACTTAATAATATAACTGTCGTGTACAATACGACAAAACATAACATGTGAGTTTGAATACAAATATTGCTACTAGAGAGTATAAAAACTCAAAAGGAGTCCTCATTATAATTATTATCACACTATTTCATAGAATAGTGAGGACTACTAATGCACCATCTAGGACCATCACTCTGTTCCCCGACTAGTCCCAACTACGTTCTCATTTCCTGAAGAGAATAGTGAAAGAAATGGTGAGCTCAACTAGCCCAGTAAAAAATATTATGACTAAGATAATACATAATAATTTATCGTTAGCCTTCAACAATGTTAAACTGATAAAATATAATAAATATCAAGTTTAACTGCAGCAGAATAAGCAATCCATTAGAAGAGTCAAGTAGAGAATAAAATCTACTATCTTCTATGATTTAAAAGGTTTTTTTATCACTTTTATCATTTGGGACTCAAATTTTAATAAATAATCCACATCATCGAATCACTCACGTGACTACTACGCCGAGGATATTCTTTAGTATCACGACCACAAATTATCCATGCACCACGGCCAAGGACATTCGTGTATTCATTAATGGTCATGATCATGCCAACAATCTGTCCATCAATGCACTACTGAGCCAATGAGGACTTTTACCACATCATTTGTAGCGTTACGGCCATGATTACACCGAATAATCCCTGGTCATAATCATACCAAGTCCATCTATGTACTACAGGCCACAGATGACTTTCAACGAAATATAAACATGAGGATGATGACAATGATATAAGAATTCAATAAAACAAGTTCAAGAATTAATTTATCCAAGAACTAATAACGTCCAAATTGTCAACATGATACTTCTTTGTAGAGTAAAATTCAAGAATGCTCAGAAGAATATTTCCATGAAAAGATCTTTGGGTGAAGCATTAAATATCAAGGATATTCCACTAATTTCATGGAGTATAGAAGTCAAAGTTTTAACCAATCGAGTATAACAAAGAATGGAATAACAAAAGAAAAGAAATCATCATCTTTAGACCGCATGCGCAAAAGTTATTCCAACAAAATAATAAATAACGGAACCAGTCCCCAAAACGCACAAAAGCGAGGATATTCTAATAATAATAAAGAATGGAACCAGTCCCACATAAAATGCATGTAGACATGATATTCCAACAGAATAATAAAGATCTGGAACCAGTCCAAAGATAAATGTACAGGATATTCCAAATGTAATAATAAAGAATAAAATAACAGAAGAATTTCACCAACTATAAGGTAGCCCGCGTATACAGGTTATTCCAACAGAATAATAAATAATAGAATAACATATGTTCTCTTCATGAATACAAAAGAAATAATACCCCTTACCGTAAAAGAAACTGAATATAAGAGTAGGGAAGTAGCAGAATATTTTTCTATAGTTTTTCTATAAATTCTCTCTCTAGAGTTTCAGTGAATTCGTAAGAAATAATGAAGGAATGAGCTTCTATTTATAGGAGAATGGACTGAATAGTAACTAATTCATGAACGGTCCAGATGGATTTACTTTTAAACGGACGGTCCATATTGGTTTACTATTAAAACTTAAAGCAACGGTCCATACTCATTTACTATTAAAACTTTAAACCAGCGATCCATATTGATTTACTATTATATCTTCAACCAACGGTCTGAAAAATTAGCACATCTCCTCATTGAATAATATTGTACCCAAAAATAATTTGGACCGAAAAAAAATATATTTTACGGGTGAATAGTACTCTGTGAATAGTAACTCGTGAATAGTAACTCGTGAATAGTAACTCATAAATAGTAACTCGTGAATGGACTGCCTCAACTTAAGCCTACAAACAAAGTATGTACAAGCTGCATGATTGGAAAATAACACAGAGATGCCATACCTAAGAAAAGCAAGTGGAGAGCTTTGAAGAGGCTTCAGCTTATATATGTTGATTTGTGTGCTCCCATAACTCCAGCTTCAAATAGTGGAAAGAGGTACATATTAAGCTTTATTGATGACTATAGTAGGAAGATATGGGTTTATTTTCTTGTTGAAAAGAATGAGGCCTTTGTGATGTTTAAAGTATTTAAAAAATTTGTTGAAAAGGAGAAAGGATTGTATATTTGTTGCTTGAGAACATATAGAGGTGGTGAGTTCACCTCAAAAGATTTCAACGAGTTTTGTACTACTCATGGCATCAAAAGACAACTTATAGCAGCGTACACACCCCAACAAAATGGAGTAGCAGAGTGTAAGAATCGTACTATAATGAATATGGTACGATGCTTACTCACAGATAAAAATGTACCAAAGTCTTTTTGGCCAGAAGCTGTGAGATGGACAGTCCATGTTCTTAACAGAAGTCCTACAGTAGCCGTGAAGAACAAGACACCGGAAGAGAGTTGGAGTGGTGTGAAGCCCAATGTTGATTATTTCAGAGTGTTTAGATGCATAGGTCATGTGCATGTTTTGGATGTCAAGAGAACAAAACTTGAAGACAAAAGCTTTAAAGCCATTTTGCTCGGTGTCAGTGAAGAGTCCAAGGCTTATAGGCTCTTCGATCCTATTGCAAAGAAGGTAGTGACCAGTAGAGATGTTGTGTTTGATGAAGGCAACTGTTGGGATTGGAGTGAAAAAGAAACTGATCTGGAAGTGCTTACTTGGGGCGAGAATGAAGAGCAAGAAAGTGCAACAGAAAATGAAGGTGACAATGAAGCAGATGAAGAGCAAAATGAAGCTGAAGCCGACAGTAATAAAGCAAGTTCTGATAGTAGCAATACTCATGAAAGTTCACCAGAAGAAGCAGCTGAAGCTAGAAGAGTTACAAGGCTTCCAACATAGATGAGAGACTATGAAAGCGGGGAAGGCTTGTCTGAAGAAGAAAATTTACAGAACTTTGTTATGTTTGTTTCTAATGAGGATCCTATAAGTTGTGAAGAGGCTGAATTGAGTCTTAAATGGAGAGAAGCAATGGATGTTGAAATTGCAGCCATAGTGAAAAACAAGACGTGGGAGCTAGTGGACCTACCTATGGGAGCAAAAAGGATTGGTGTGAAATGGGTATATAAAACAAAACTTGATGAGAATGGGAAGTTTGAAAAGTGTAAAGCACGGTTGGTGGCAAAGGGCTATGCACAAGTGCACGGGATAGATTTTAGTGAGGTGTTTGCTCCAGTGGCTCGTTGGGACACAATCAGAATGGTGCTAGCATTGGCGGCTCAAAGAGGATGGATCGTGTTCCAACTTGATGTTAAAAGCGCCTTCTTGCATGGTGAGTTAAGTGAAGTAGTTTATGTGGATCAGCCCCTTGGTTACATAAAAGAAGGTAAGGAAAACAAAGTTTATAAACTAAAAAAGGCACTTTATGGCTTACGACAGGCACCAAGGGCATGGTATAGCAAGATTGAAGGATACTTTACTGAGTCAGGCTTCGAAAAATGCAGCTACGAGCACACACTATTTGTGAAAGTTGAAGGAAAAGGTAAAATTTTGATCGTAAGTCTTTATGTTGACAATCTTATTTTTACTGGAAATGATTGTGTTATGATTGAGAATTTTAAGAAGTCAATGATGCATAAGTTTGAAATGACGGATTTAGGAGAAATGAAATATTTTTTGGGAGTTGAGGTTAAGCAAAGAGTAGGAGGGATACATTTGTGTCAGAGTAAATATGCTAAGGAAGTGCTGGACAAATTCGGAATGACAGAGAGTGTGAGACCCCAGATTTTATGAATAAAGATTTAATTTTCTCGAAATATTTTGAAAAGTATGCAAGTTGTTGTATAATATTCGACTGGTCGGGGAATATTCTTTTTGTCGGAGAATATCCGTACGATGGTACAATCATTAGTGGACCCCACAACAGAATTATTGTCGGATTTAGAAAATGACAAAAATATTTTATGAAAATAACGGCAAAAGTTTTCTGCTATTATCTTTGTTGAACTACTCGGTAGTAAAGAAATGCGATGTCTGGCATGGGTTGCGTAGTAGCATTACAAGATTGATTATTAATGCTTACGTGATAAGTCACTCGGTTTTGTTTTATTGGTATTATTAGCGTAATAAAACAGAAAGCTTTTTATATAAAACAGAATACTTTTATAAAGTTATTCGTTTTATTAGGCTAATAGTAAAATCTTTTTATATAAAACAGAATATTTTTATAAAGTTATTTGTTTTATTAGACAATAATTAGAATATATTATATTTTATTATGCATAGTGTTTGTATAGTGCTGCATAGTGTTTTGCATAGTAAAATATTTTTATAAAGTTATTTATTTTATTATACAATAATTAGAATATATTATATTTTATTATACATAGTGTTTTGATAAGGTACTGCGTAGTGTTTTGCATAGTAAAATCTTTTATAAAGTTATTCGTTTTATTAGATTATAAATAGAATATATTATATTTTATTTAAAAGATTTTGCTTTAAATATGGACCGTCCGATTAAAGTAAATCAATCTGGACCGTTCATGAGTTAATTCTTATATGCGATCCATTTTTCTATAAATAGAAGCTCATTCCTTCATTATTTCTTACGAATTCCTTTGAAACTCTGAGAGAAACTATAGAGAGAGTTCTTCTTCATAATCTTGGCGTATTTCTTTAGAGTTTAAGAAAGCTTTGGCAGTCTGAAGTTTTCTTCGAGTATATCCTCGCCCTACCAAATGAAATACTCTTCTTTCAAAAGTAGGAGATCTTATTTGTTGACTCGTAAGTAAGGGTATTCTTTCTTTCTTATTCATGAAGAGAACTTCTGTTATTCCATTCTTTATTATTACATTGGAATAACTCGTATACGTGGGATACCCTATACTTGGTGAAATTCTTCTGTTATTCCATTCTTTATTATTATGTTGGAATAACCTGTTTATGCGAAGTATTGCATACATGGTGAAATTCTTCTATTATTTCGTTCTTTATTATTTTGTCGGAATATCCTGTTTGTGCGTATTACGCTTTGACACAGTTGCATTAATTATTACATTGGAATAACTCCGCCTACGCTGGTCTATCGCATGCATGGTGATTTCGTTGTTATTCCGTTCTTTATTATTCGCCGGAATATCCTGTTTTGTATTGCGTTCTGTGGGACCGGGTTCCATTATTTATTATTACATTTGGGAATAACTTGTCTGCTCACGCATCTATCGCGCGCATGGTGAATCCTTATGTTATTCCATTCGTTATTATTACATTGGAATAACATGCATATGGATTACCACATGCATGGTGAATGATCCTTTGTATTCATTCCTTATTAAATTATGGAAATGATCTGTCTACGTGAATTACCGCATGGCGGGCGAAAATCCATTTGCACTTTCATATATTCTATTATACTCAGTTGGTTAAAGTTTTGACTTCTATACTCCATGAAATTAGTGGAATATCCTTGATATTTGCGCTTCATCCAGTATCTTTTCATGGAAATATTCTTCTGAGCATTCATGAATTTTACTCTACAAAGAAGTATCATGTTAACAATTTGGACGTTATTAGTTCCTGGATAAATTAATTCTTGAACTTGTTTTATTGAATTATTATGTCATTGTCATCATCCTCATGTTTATATTATGTTGAAAGTCATCTGTGACCTGTAGTGCATAGATGGACTTGGTATGATTATGACTAAGAATTATTCAGTATAATCATGACCATAATGTTACAAATGATGTGAAAAAAGTCCTCATTGGCCCGTAGTGCATTGATGGGCGGTTTTGGTATGATTATGGCTATGGATTCTCTTGACCGAGGGTGCAAAGATGAATTGTTTTATGGCATGATCGGACTAGTTGATGAAAACATGATTATCTTTGCCCGTGGTGCATAGATAATTCGTGGTCGTGATACTAAAGAATATCCTTGGCACGTAGTGCGGGGATGATTTGATGATATGGATTATTTATTAATTTGAGTCTCAATGATAAAAGTGATGAAAACCTTTTAAATCATAGAAAATAGTAGATTTTATTCTCTACTCGACTCTTTCTAATGGATTGCTTGTTCAGCTGCAGTTAAACTTGATGTTTGTTATATTGTATCGGTTTAACCTTTGTTGAAGGCTAACGATAATTTATTTCGCATTATCTTAGTCATAATATTTCTTCTTTGGGCTAGTTGAGCTCACCCTTTTCTTTCATTGTTCTCTCGAGAAAATGAGAACGAGGCTGGACTAGTGGGGAGCAGTGAGTGATGGTCCTAGATGGTGCATTCGTAGTCCCTCACTATTACGTGAAATAGTGTAATAATAAATGTAATGAGGACTCCATTGAGTGTGGATATTGTCTAGATGACAATATTTGTATTAAAACTCACAGCTCATGTTGTATATTTAAGTTTGTATTTGAATTCTGTACCATGTATTTGGCGACTCAAGATGGGTGATGTATACCTGTTTTGGGAGTGTCACAGTTGGTATCAAAGCTTAGCGATATGATCCCTAGCTGAGATGTGAGACAAGAACTAGGAGGGGGGAGATGGGGAATTCCTTCGCTAGTATGACCTACCTAAGTTTATTTGGTATTTAATTGGTCGGTCAGAGTATAGGGATAATATGTGATATATTAATTAACCCTTGTTTTATGACAGTGTTTGAAAATGGCATCTGAAAATGTTGAGATAAGCAATGAAGCACATGAGACCGTTGAGTTAGTTCAACCAAAAAAGTAACGACCAACAACACGATAATAATCATATCGGTGGCAACGGCCATCGGAACAATGATAACCATCGTGGGGGAAATTATCATGCCAAGAATGGTAACTACTTCGGTGGCAATCATGGCCAAGATAATAGAAGTGGAAATTTCAAGAAGAGAAGGTCATTTAGCTCGATTGTGTCGTATAGTGAAGTCAAGTCCAGCTGGGAAGGTGGCACCAAAGGCGGATACGAACAAAATAAAGTCGGTGGTTTCAGGAAGAGCATTTTTCATGACTTCTCAAAAAGCGAGTAACCCAAACGAAGTTAGCACGGGTTAGTTAATTATAAATTCTTGCAAAGTCTATACCTTATTCGATACCAGTTCTACCTATTCTTTTATCTCTCTTGCTTGCGCTCAACGTTTAAATTTAACTCCGGAGAAGTTAGACTTTGACTTATTGGTTGAAACTTCGTTAGTAGAAACCTTCGTTACCTCCACAATTTATAAATTTTGTTGATTCAAATCGACACTTTCACGTTACCTGTCAATCTTACCTCTTTGAAAATACCTGCCTTTGATGCAATTTTTAGAAATCGATTGGTTAACTACTCATTATGCTTTTCGTAAGGTTGTTAGCTTTCATATTCCTAACTCACTTGTTATGCGAATTCAAGCAACCAAACCACTAAAGTCAATCATTGTCATATCAAGTCATAAGTAAAAAGCCTCGGTCCTTTCGTTGTTGACTTTCTTATGTGGAATGCACCGAAGCCAGACTTTCTGTAGGCGATGTCATGAATGACGATGGCAAGTTGATAGGTATTAATGTGACGTCTTATCCAAGTCTTGGATAAGGTAATGATTTTGAATGATAAATTTCGACGTATTCTTGAAGACTTCTTAGTTTACCCCTCAGAGTGTGAAATCGAATTTTGTATTGACCCCGAAGACAAAATCCATTTCTTAAACACTCAAATATTTCTTCAACTAAAATGAACGTAGCGTCGCGCCTAAAGACGTGGACTCGAGTTTGTTGAAGATTACGATCGTCTTATTCAATATCATCGTGGAAGTACGAACGTGGTAGTGACGATTGATTGAGTAGAAAATCGTGTCACGGTTACAAGTGCGAATATATGAACCCACGTGAAGATAACGAATATACGATTAGAATCAATTTAATCGATAAAGTTAAAGTAAATTTCACACACACCCGGGTGATTAATGTGAAGAATGAAGAAGGTTCAAGAGAGGCGTTATTCTAGAAGCAAGAATCGATTGAATAAAGTAAATCTCAACTCTCGATTTAATTGACCCATTTGAAATCCTCGATGAAGTAGGGCGTGTGGCCTATAGACTGCTTTTACCGCCAAGTATGTCATGTGTTCATAACGTTTTTAACGTATCGATGTTACACGTAAATATGTGGACGACCGAACCACATTATTAATTTTAACCAGGACGAGATAGCGGATGATTTAACATTTGAGGAGATACGTGTTAAAATCTTGGATAAGAAGAATCGTATTCAACACTCAAAGGTTATACCTCAAGAGTTAGAATTTGAAATGAAGTCGAGGTATCCTCACCTCTTCGGCATACCAGGTACGTACGTAAATTTCGAGGGAAAAATTTCATAAGGAGGGGAGATTGTGAGACCCCAGATTTTATGAATAAAGATTTAATTTTCTCGAAATATTTTTTTGAATATTATGGTATGGATTTGAGATAGTGTTATAGTTGTAGGTAGTATTTATAAATTTTGAAAAGTATGCAAGTTGTTGTATAATATTCGATTTGGTTAGGGAATATTCTCTTTTTCGGGGATATATCAAAATGCTGACCAGACAATCATTGGTGGACCCCACAAACGGAATTATTATCGGATTGAGAAAGCGACAAAAATATTTTTCGAAAATAACGACAAAAGTTTTACCGTTATCTTGTTGAACTACTCGGTAGTAAAAATACGATAATACACGTGGTTGCATAAGAAGACACGGTATTGATTATTGATGCTTACGTGATAAGTCACTCTTTTTTTGTTTTATTGGTATTATTAGTGTAATAAAGCAGAAAGCTTTTTATATAAAAATGAATACTTTTATAAAGTTATTTGTTTTATTGACAATAATTAGAATATATTATATTTTATTATGCATAGTATTTGCATAGTGATTTGTATATAGTGTTTGTGATAGTAAAATACTTTTATAAAGTTATTTATTTTATTAGACAATAATTAGAATATATTATATTTTATTATACATAGTGTTTCGTATAGTGTTTGCATAGTAAAATTTTTTTATAAAGTTATTCGTTTTATTAGATTATAAATAGAATATATTATATTTTATTTAAAAGATTTTTGCTTTAAATATAGTAAGTCACGATTAAAGTAAATCAATCTGGAATAGTTCATGAGTTATTTACTATCTTGGGTCCATTTTTCTATAAATAGAAGCTCATTCCTTCATTATTTCTTCACTTAATTCAATTGAAACTCAGAGAGAAACTATAGAGAGTTCTTCTTCTATAATCTTGGCGTATTTCTTTAGAGTTTAAGAAAGCTTTGAAGCGTAGTACAAGTTTTCTTGAGTATATCCTCGCCCTACCAAATTGAGAATACTCTTCTTTCAAAGGTAGGGATATTATTTGTTGTCACTCGTAAGGGTATTCTTTCTTTCTTATTCATGAAGAGAACTTCATTATTCCATTCTTTATTATTCGTTGGAATAACTGTGATCATGCTGTGGGATACCCTATACTTGGTAAAATTCTTCTATTATTCCATTCTTTATTATTATGTTGGAATAACTTTGTTTATGCTGCAATCTCGCATACATGGTGAAATTCTTCTATTATTTCGATTCTTTATTATTACGTCGTAATATCGCTTGGCATAGTATTACGCTGACTGGTTCCATTAATTATTACATTGTAATAAAATGTATGCATGCGTATTCTATCGCATGCATGATGATTTATGTTGTTATTCCATTCTTTATTATTCTGTCGGAATATCCTGTTTGTGCGTTTACGCCGGACCTGGTTACATTATTTAATATTCTGTTGGGAATTACCTGTATGTGCAGTCTATCGCACACATAGTGAATCCTTATATTATTCAATTCTTTATTATTCTGTTGGAATAACCTGTCTATGTGGATTACCACATGCATGGTGAATGATCCTTCGTATTCATTCCTTATTAAATTGTGGAAATGATCTGTCTACGTGAATTACCGCATGGCGGGCGAGAATCCATTTGCACTTTCATATATTCTATTATACTCAGTAGGTTAAAGTTTTGACTTCTATACTCCATGAAATTAGTGGAATATCCTTGATATTTGCGCTTCATCCAGTATCTTTTCATGGAAATATTCTTCTGAGCATTCTTGAATTTTACTCTACAAAAAGTATCATGTTGACAATTTGGGACGTTATTAGTTCTGAATAAATTAATTCTTGAACTTGTTTTATTGAATTATTATGTCATTGTCATCATCCTCATGTTTATATTATGTTGAAAGTCATCTGCGGCCTGTAGTGCATAGATGGATTTGGTATGATTATGACCAGGAATTATTCGGTATAATCATGACCGTAATATTACAAATGATGTGAAAAAAGTCCTCATTGGCCCGTAGTGCATTGATGGACAGTTTTTGGTATGATTATGGCTATGGATTCTCTTCGGCCAAGGGTGCAAAGATGAATTGTTTTATGGCATGATCAGGACCGTTGATGAAAACATGATTATCTTTGGCCCGTGGTGCATGGATAATTCATGGTCGTGATACTAAAGAATATCATTGGCCTGTAGTGCAGGGATGATTTGATGATGTGGATTATTTATTAAGCTGAGTCTTGCGATAAAAGTGATGAAAAACCTTTTAAATCATAGAAGATAATATATTTTATTCTCTACTCGACTCTTCTAATGGATTGCTTGTTCCGCTGCAATTAAACTTGATGTTTGTTATATTGTATCAGTTTAACACTGTTGAAGGCTAACGATAATTTATTCTGCATTATCTTAGTCATAATATTTCTTACTGGGCTAGTTGAGCTCACCCTTTCTTTCATTGTTCTCTTCAGGAAATGAGAGCGTAATGGGACTAGTCGGGGAACACAGTGATGGTCCTAGATGGTACATTAGTAGTCCTCACTATTCTGTGAAATAGTGTAATAATAAATGTAATGAGCCCTCCATTGAGTGTGGATATTGTCTAGATGACAATATTTGTATTAAAACTCACAGCTCATGTTGTATATATAAGTTTGTATTTAAATTCTGTACCATGTATTTGGCGACTCAAGATGGGTGATGTATACCTGTTTTGGGGGCGTCACAGAGAGCAATCCCGTGAGGAATCCAATTGTGCCTGGTTCAAAATTGTCAAAAGAAGGAGGTGGAGCTGAGGTAGATGGAACTCGGTATAAGCAACTTGTTGGCAGCCTCATGTCTCTAACTGCTACTAGACCAGATCTTATGTATATAGTTTGTCTCATCAGTCGATTTATGGCTCATCCAAAAGAAGCACATTGGGCAGCAACTAAAAGGATTCTACGTTATCTCAGAGGAACTGTTGATATGGGAGTCTACTATAGAAGAGAAGTGTTTGATGATTTGGTGGGATATTGTGATAGTGATTATCTTTGGTAATGTTGATGATTCTCAAGCACAAATGATTTCGTGTTTATGTTGAGTCTTTGAGAAATGATCTTGGTCTTCACGAAAATAGCCTATTGTAACTTTGTCGACTACTTAAGCGGAATAATTCGTTCTTCTGACATTGCGCTGTCACGGTGTTTATGGATGCAGAGAGTTCTTAATAGTCTTGGCTATAATCATTGTAGGTGTGTTACTTTTATTTTGTGACAATACTTCTACAATTAAATTAACCAAGAATCTGTGTTCCATGGTAGGAGCAAACACATTAATGTGAGATTTCATTTCATTCGAGATCTTACAAAGGATGGTGTTGTGAAAGTTGAATTTTGTGGGAGTAGTGATGGCTGACGCATGGACATATTCACAAAACCCCGAAGTTAGAAGCATTTGAAAGGCTTTGGAAAATGCTTGGAATCGTGGCCAAAAGGAAGTAAACTAAAGCTGTTTCTCGTGCAGCCTTGATTTAGGGAAGGATTGTTGAGATATGTTTGAGTTTGTTTCTGTTAGTCAAGGTTTGTTTAGTCAAATAAACTCCTATGTTTTAGGAGAGTTAGAGAGTCAGTTAAGTTTGTTGAGTTTGTTTTTAATTAGACTAAGTCTTCAGCTGTTTCACCATATTCTCAGGGTTGTTGAGATGTGGTTTTGCATTTCCAGTGACTATTTAAAGTCAGTTTATTGATGTTAATAAATGTCTCATTTTAGCTGAACTTATAAGCCTGTATTTTCTAACAGGTACTAGCTGGGTCCCGTGCCTTCGGCACTGTATGAACAGTGGGATTTATCTCAAATTTTGAACGGCCAAGATGATTTATTGAGTGAGCGAAAAATTTAAAATTATTTGTATTTTATTAGATAGATTGGTGAGAAGGAAAATGTGACTCGGAAAATTTAGAGAAGAAGAAGAAGGAGGTGGCTCAAATATAGTAAAGGGACACTGCTGTGGATAAATTATTTTTTTGATTTTTACTTTTTGATACGGTGAAAAATAAAAATGTTTCGAAAATGTAGCACAGATGTTTCGATCACATTTGTTAGTCGTCCGATAGGGAAATAGGGAAGAGTCCTTCTAGAGGGGACATTTTTTTGCTGACATTCTAGCGACATTATTTTTTTATTTGATTTTTTTTTTTGTAGTACCTCTCAAAAAATATATAGTATTTATTCCAACTAAAATTTTTATAAAAAATAGTGTTTTATGTGTAATTTGAATACATACAAAAAATAGGATTTGTACAGTCTGTACAACTCTATTTCTTGTATGTACTAGAATGTCGCTAGAATGTCAGCAAAAAAATATGCCCATAGAATTATTCAATACGGAATATGTATAGGATTATTCCGGTATTATGCTAATACAGGCGTAATATGATTGATTACTCACTTCCTTTTTTATATATATAATAATTGTGTAAAGCATCATTTTCTGTTAGAACAATAAAAATCTAATAAATATGGATTGAAAAATAATTAATTAGTTCAAAATTATATTTATTTTAAAAAATATGGATCTAAACTTTAACCAACCTGAATAAATAAAAATAATAAGTCTATGGGGATATTTTTTTAGTGACATTTCTAGTGACATTTTTTTTAATTTTTTTTTTTTGGTTTTTTTTTTGTAGTACCTCCCAAAAAATATATAGTATTTATTTCAACAGGAATTTTTCTAAAAAACAATGTTTTAGGTGTAATTTGGATACATACAATAAACAGGGTTGTATAGACTGTACATGCCATGTTTTCATATGATCCAAATTACAATAAAACATTTGCTTTTTTATAAAATTTCGACTTAATAAATATTATATATTTTTTGGGAGGTATTACCAAAAAAAAAACCCATTTTTTTTTTTTTTTTTAAATGTCACTAAAAAAATGTCCCCCTAAAAGGACTCAAATAAAAATGTTTAACCAATTTATTTAGTTCTAATTAATATGATTTGATCCAACAGTTAACTATTTATATTGTCAAGTCTAATATTATCTCCTTTTTATGTTGCTCCTCTTTTTATTAATGATGTCTTTTTCAATAATTTTTTCATTTATTTTAATTTATAAGTCATTATAAGTCGAATACTTTTATAATTTAACTTATAAGTTAGATCAATAGTAAACGCTTTTAAGTCAAAACTTAAAATAATTTATAAACCAACTTATATTTTAATTTTTAAGTTATCTAGAACAGGCGTCACTCTGTAATTGAAGATAAGAACATGACGTGAAGACGTGTGCTCTGTAATTGAGAAATCTGCCAAAAGGGTGAAAAACCCCAAGTGGCAATTACTCCACTCACAAGCACAATCAAAATGAATCAAATGCGTCCAACATCTGCAAATTCAAACCCTCTCACTCCTATTGGCTTCTTAGAAAGAGCTGCCAGAGTCTATGGCGATTGCCCATCTATTATCTACGACAATACAACCTTCACATGGTCGGAGACTCACCGCCGGTGCCTCCAAATCGCTTCTTCTATTAAATCACTCGGCATCGGGAGAGGCGACGTCGTATCGGTGGTGGCTCCTAACATTCCGGCGATATATGAGCTTCACTTCGCCGTGCCCATGGCTGGTTCCGTTCTCAACAACATCAATATCCGCCTTGATGCCCGCACGATCTCCGTCCTCCTCCGTCACTGTGAATCGAAGCTCGTGTTCGTTGATTATCAGTTGAGCTCTGTTATTCTCGAAGCCATTTCTCTCTTTCCACCAAATTCCAAATACCCAATTCTAGTCCTCATTACAGATGATGAACCCCAATCAATCAGTGCTGATTTCCAGTTCAGTTACGAGGGCCTGGTGAAAAAGGGTGACCCGTTGTTTAATTGGGTCCGGCCGGAGAGCGATTGGGACCCGATTGCTCTTAATTACACGTCCGGCACAACTTCATCCCCGAAAGGGGTGGTTCATAGTCACCGTGGAGTATTCATCATGGCCGTTGATGCTCTGCTCGAATGGTCCGTTCCAAAACAGCCTGTTTATTTATGGACTCTGCCCATGTTCCACGCCAACGGCTGGTGCTACACTTGGGGCATGGCCGCCGTTGGTGGCACTAATATATGCCTGAGGAAATTTGATTCTGCTGTGATCTACAGCGCCATAACTAAACACGGTGTGACCCATATGTGCGGGGCTCCTGTTGTACTCAACATGCTGTCAAATAATCTAAATTCTGTGCCTCTGCGAAACCCGGTTCTTATCCTGACCGCCGGAGCTCCGCCGCCAGCAGCGGTGTTGTTTAGGACTGAGCAACTGGGTTTTGTGGTTAGCCACGGTTATGGATTGACAGAAACGGCTGGATTGGTGGTGATGTGTGCGTGGAAGCGGGAGTGGAATAGGTTGCCGGCGACGGAGAGAGCTAGATTGAAGGCGAGACAGGGGGTCAGGACAATTGGGATGACGGAGGTGGATGTGGTGGATCCCGAGTCAGGACTCAGTGTGAAGCGAGACGGGCTAACTCTGGGCGAAGTTGTGCTAAGAGGAGGAAGCATAATGTTGGGTTATCTCAAAGACCCAGAAGGAACTTCCAAATGTATGAAAGAGAATTGGTTTTATACTGGGGATGTTGGAGTGATGCACCCAGATGGGTATTTGGAGATTAAAGACCGATCCAAGGATGTTATCATTAGCGGCGGAGAGAATCTTAGTAGTGTGGAGGTTGAATCGGTGTTGTACTTGCACCCGGCGGTGAATGAGGCGGCGGTGGTGGCGCGGCCGGACGAGTTTTGGGGGGAGACGCCGTGTGCCTTTGTGAGTTTGAGGAGTAGTAGTACAAAGCCCACCGAGAAAGAGATAATAGAGTTTTGTAGAGGGAAGTTGCCTAATTATATGGTGCCGAAAACTGTATTGTTTAAAGATGAGCTGCCCAAAACATCAACGGGAAAAGTTCAGAAGTTTTTGCTCAGAGAAATGGCCAAGACTTTGGGGTCGCCGAGTGCGAAAGGAACGGCGAGCAAACTGTAGTGTGAGTCAACTTGGTCGGGTTGAGTTGATATTCAGTTTAGATTGTATTTTAGTAAACATGATTCTTGGGCCCAAACCTCAGGGGCAATTATGCACCTTTGCTCGTTTTAATTATCATACTATTGCGAATTCGAACCACTGTTTTTATATGTATATGTGTGTATATGTGTCTTTATATGGATATATATAATATAATCTCTGGTTGTTACATGTCTTCAGTTCTTTCATTATTTTCTTCGGATTTGTGTTTGACAGTTGTTTATTCTGGTTACATTTGATATGCCTTACCTCTTAGTGTTTGTTTAATGAACTGTTGCAAATTTTGTACTACTCTTTTTCTGTTTTTTTTTAAATTCTCTGATTTTGATTTGTTTAATCTAGTGTGTATGTTTGGATCTATGTTGTATTGGTTTCTCCTTAAGTCTTGGCTGAAGGCTGTATAACATCTAATTAGATATGCACACTGTCTGATTATTAGAATACACTAAGTATGAATATAAATGAATTTTGCTACTTCATCTATCTGAGTTTTAGTTTTTGTAATTGATATGCTGATTCGAGTATTGTGAAATAGACATTTTTAGTTTTATGTTGGGATGTATTTGATTTTTTCTGATGAGTTGACACACTATTTTGGTAGTTTTGTCTGGACATATCTAAGTTCGTTTTCTACTTCCTTTTTTCTCTGAAATTTATAGCATCTTCTTGGGCTGAATATTTTTTGTGAATTACGAGAATAATCAATCTATTGTTCGAGTACGACTTTTTCTATCTGAATTTATAAGTTACCTTTTCCCATCTCTACGTGTTTATAGCTGGAAACAGTATTTGTTTGTTGAATAATAATGTTTGAAAGAAGGTCTTAAGTTGATTATAGATTATTAGTGCTTATTTTCAGATCAACACAGTTTTTGCTTAATATTACTCTTTCACTCAGGATCGGTTGGAATTGTCTTTTTATGAAGAAAAACATTAGTCCTCTCTGTACAAAGCTGTATTCATCTTCTCATATTTTCTACTAAATATTTTATTACATCAAGTGTGTTGTTTCTTCTACTTGTTGGTTGCAAGTATAACTTTTATATAGTTGTGAAACTTGTAGTTATATTTAGCATGAAGCTGTAGATATATGGTTTCTGTAAAGATTATTTTGCATTAACTATACATGTTTCAGGAGATCGAGGAAGCTAGTTGTTTAAATTCTTTGATAACAATTTCAGTTTTCTCTCATTGAATGTAGGATCTTCCGAAAGAACACCTTTTCAGTACTACTCATTTGCAACATTAAGAAGTAGTCAAGATGGTAAATGAACTTGTTTTGGTTAGTTTATGAACATTCCGCAGATCTTTTAATCTTGTTCTTTTGGTTGGCTAAATCGATGACAAAAATTACCCATATCTTTTAAATTCTGCAGATCTTTTGTTCTGATGACAAAAATTACCTTGTATCATGCAGTTGAAGTTTACATCCGATGAGCTCCGCAAGATTATGGACTACAAACATAACATTTGTAATATGTCTGTTATTACCCATATTGATCATGGTATGGAAGCAGCTGGCTCATTCTTTTCTATATTTATATTTTTTATCAAACTTAAAAGTATAGCTCTGTCGGTCACCTGATATCTATGACATGGCTGTACCTTTTTACCTTTTCTGTGGAATATATCAAAAAAGATGTTCACATTTTATGTTGCAGGAAGCTTTTGTAAGCTTCTACTTGTTTTGGTGGCATTTCGTCACCAAAACCGAGGCAAATGGTTTATAATAACTATTTTAAAAAATTGGTAAATGCATCTGCAATTAATGTATATCTATTGTGGGAAACGCCCTAAGCATGTGCCCAGAGATCCCTCTTATGTACATTTGATGTGGGTTTGAGTTCAGATGAAAAAACTATTGTCTACCCTTGTATATTGTTTAATGCTCTTTGTTATTACATGATCTTTGATAATCTTAATACTGCTTGTACTGATGTCATTTCTTACTAACAACAGGGAAGTCCACCCTTACCGATTCTCTTGTGGCTGCTGCTGGTATCATTGCCCAATAAGTTGTTGGTGATGTCCCTCATACCCGTGCAGATGAAGCTGAACGTGGTATTACCATCAAGTCCACTGGCATTTCTCTTTATTATGAGATGTCAGATGAGGCTCTGAAAAGCTACAAAGGAGAGAGAAACGGAAATGAGTACCTCATCAATCTTATATATTCTCCCGGGCAAGTTGATTTTTTGTCAGAGGTTACAGCAGCTTTGCGTATCACTGATGGCACACTTGTTGTGGTTGATTGCATTGAAGGTGTGTGTGTTCAAACAGAAACTGTCCTCAGACAAGCCCTTGGTGAAAGGATTTGTCCTATCTTGACTGTGAACAAGATGGACAGGTGTTTCCTTGAGCTCCAGGTTGACAGTGAGAAGGCTTACCTGACATTTCAAAGAGTTATTGAGAATGCTAATGTTGTCATGGCCACCTACGAGGATCCCCTCCTCGGTGATGTTCGGGTTTACCCCGAGAAAGGTACCGTTGCTTTCTCAGCTGGGTTGCACGGTTAGACTTTTACTCTAACCAACTTTGCAAAAATATATGCTTTCAATTTTGGTGTTGACGAGTCTAAGATGTTGGAAAGGCTCTGGGTGAAAATTTCTTCGATCCTGCTACCAAGAAGTGGACTAAGAAGTGGACTAGTGTTGGCCCTTTAATGGGTTGACATAGACTTGGCATGCGGGACGCCCAGATAGCATGTCAAGCCTTGACACTCAGTTGTGGGGCAAAAGGTGTATCGTCTTGTGATGAGGAGCGCAAAGCGTCATATGGCAAAGGTATTGGCGCCGCGATGGTGAAACAAAGGTTTGACACTAGGTCGATTGAGCAAAGAATGAAACGCGTTGTGCGGTGAGGGCTACTCTAAAGGCGCAAGTTGGGTCAATGTGCGGCAAATGAGCTATGTCAGAAAACTAGCAAATCTACATGGTTTGCATTATGCTTCCTCAGACAGGTCTGATGTCTGGTCGTGACACTTTGGAAATTTTCATAAGTGCTACTATAGGGGTTGCTCCGTAAAGGTCACCGGGACCATGGACAGGTGTCATGGGCGATGCGTGCTGGACGTTGGGACATTGTTGGGCTCTCCTACAACAATGTCTAACATTGGATTGTTGGCTTGGATCGAATCGAAGACTTGTTCATGGGCTGGGGATGAACAAGCAAGAAAGTTGGGCATGGCACAGGCGTTGGACTTGGCATGTCAAAGCATGGCATGAGCTGGTGCCCAGCATGCAACAAGGCTATAGCATGTGGACAGACGTACGGGTCGGACGTGCACATCAAACTTGGACAACACCTTGGGCAAGTGCTGGGCTAGTTGGAAATTCGTGGGCTAAATGGATAGCATCTTGTGGCAACATGATTGGGCAACTTCGAGGGCTGAGATATCAACAATGTGGGCCGACACTAGTGAGTGAGGACATCAAAATGTTGGCTGACACTATGGGCAGTTAGGATTGGATGATTGGAGTATGACCCAATTGACAGGCAGTTGTGGGCAGTCAACCTCCATGAACATGAGTGACATGTCTCCAGCCAGTTGCACATCATGGGGCGCACACATCTGCTGGTGGACAGTTGCAAGTTCAAAGTGGGGTGCACACATCAGCTAATGGGCAGTTAGTGAGCGGTTACAAATTCAAAATGTTAGTTTCCTATTGGTTCTGAATGTCCTAGCAACTGGGGGTGTCAACTGCAGCCTAATGTGTATTTATATGTACAGCAAGGGGGCTTGGCAAGGCAGAGATCACTGAGCAAGTGTAGAATGCGAGCCCCTAGTCATATATTGTATTCCTTGAGTGAGCAATAAAAGGTTGGGACGTTGTCCTGTAAACACTGTGTTGGCTTGTGTGCGTGGCTTGATTAGGTTGCTGACTGGTTGGGCGAACCAGTGCATCACAATGAGAACATAGACGTGAAAAAAATAGTGTCAGATTGTACACCCTGTGACAACTAGTAAGAATACTGGCAGTTCTACATGCAAGCGTGGCTTTGTTCAATTTTGTTACGAACCCATCAAGCAGATCATCAACACTTGCATGAATGATCAGAAAGATGAGATGTGGCCTATGTTAAAGAAACTTGGTGTTACCATGAAGTCTGTTGAGAAGGATTTGATGGGAAAGGCCTTAATGAAACTTGTCATGCAGACCTGGCTTCCTGCAATTAATGTATATCTCACCTGATGTGCGTGTAGCTGTACAGTGCAAGGTTGCCTCTGACCTTCCCAAGCTTGTGGAAGGACTCAAACGTTTGGCCAAGTCTGATCCTATGGTTGTCTGCACCATTGAGGAGTCTGGGGAGCATATTATTGCTGGTGCTGGAGAACTTCATCTGGAGATCTGTCTGAAGGATTTGTAGGATGATTTCGTGGGCGGTGCGGAAATTATTCAATCTGATCCAGTGGTTTCCTTCCGTGAGACAGTTCTAGAGAAATCTTCCAGAACTGTGATGAGCAAGTCTCCCAACAAGCAAAACCGTGTGTACATGGAAGCTAGACCGCTGGAGGATGGGCTTCCCAAGGCCATTGACGATGGACGCATCGGTCCAAGGGATGATCCAAAGGTTCGTTCCAAAATTCTGACAGAGGAGTTTGGCTGGGAATAAGATCTTGCTAAGAAAATCTGGTGTTTTAGTCCTGAGAACACTGGCCCCAACATGGTGGTCGACTTGTGTAAAGGAGTGCAGTACCTTGATAAAAATTAAGGATTCAGTTGTTGCCGGTTTCCAGTTGGCATCCAAGGAAGGGGCGTTGGCAGAGGAGAACATGAGAGGCATCTGTTTTGAGGTGTGTGATGTCGTTCTTCACGCTGATGCTATTCATAGAGGCGGTGGTCAGGTTATCCCAACTGCCAGGAGAGTTATTTATGCTTCACAGTTAACTGCCAAACCCCGTCTACCTGGTGGGGAGATTCAAGCACTTGGTGGAATTTACGGTGTTCTGAATCGAAAGTGTGGGCATGTGTAAATGCAGAGGCCCGGAACCCCTCTCTACAACATCAAGGCATATCTCCCTGTTATCTAGTTGTTTGGTTTCTCGGGGCAATTAAGAGCTGCTACTTCAGGGCAGGCTTTCCCACAGTCCGTCTTTGATCACTGGGATATGACCTCTTCTGATCCGTTGGTTGTATTTTTGGAGTCATTTTCTGGAGATTTCTTAGTTCAATTTTACTTTATTTTATGGTTCTTCTGTTGGCCTACATGACTATAGTTACTTATAGAAAATAATATTAAAAATTGATATTTTTATATTATTTTTCTGACGTGAATAGTGTGAGTGGATTCCACCAGACTCCTGCAATGTACTTAAAGATGCTTATAAGTGGTTAAATAAAAAGTAGAAAGTATTTAGTAACTTAATTTTAATATTACTAATAATTACTTTTTACGAAAATAATTAGCCTTTGGCACATCTTTATTAATTTATTCTTATTTATTTTAGTAATTTCATGTATTACCTACGAATCTTTTTTTTTTAGTAATTTATAATTGAAATAAGTGATTATTAATTTCTTTTATACTAAATATTTTTTTACTTTTTACTAGTTCAATTTTTTTTAATCAAACACAAATTATTTTTAAAAAAACTAATCAAAAGCTAAAGTAGTAATCAGAATTATTAATCACATTTTCAAGCAATCCTAAGCATATTTTGAAATTTGTTTATAAAAATTTAGAATCTTGTTTAGTTACTCTACTTTAGAAAATAAAATTTATAAATTTGACATGAATAAAAATAATTTATTCTATTTAAATAGAACAGTCAGGCTTATTTTTTTTAATCTATAGAAATTAGTTATTCTATTCTATTTAATTTATACAATCTAAATGTAGCATAACTAGATTTGACATTTTTTTGGCTTATACAAGCACTCGAACTTATGAATCTCGTAATTAGTACAAACAGAGTTTAAAAAAGGTCAAATTTTGATTTCGGAAAATTAAATTAAAGAGACAAAAAAGAGTCTTTATTTAAAAAATTAGATGAGTTGATACGTTCTTTTTAAATAATACCAAATGACCACTCTGTAACATTTGGTCCTAAATTTTTATAAAAATTAAATTTAAATTTCGTCCTAATAAAAACCTGTTTATTTAAATACACACCTACTAATTTATTATTTACTAAGTAATAATTTTTAATTTATAGGAGAATATAAACCGAATAAAATTATTATTATTGCAAAAATATTATAAATTAGAATCTTTGTTTGAAATATCCTAAATAGTTACCCATTTAGAGGCGGGTCAGCCCGTTTAAGTATGCATAACAATATAACATAGTAACATTTTAGAAGAATTTAGAAATTAAATAGTGGCTCCAAATTTCCCAATTGTTTCCCTAAACCTCTCGAGCCTCCCGCAAAACTGAAAGAAAGAGAGGGAGAGAGAATTATTTATGGATCGAAAAGATAATCAATCTCCTCAAGGTTTGATCCTGCCTTCTTATTACATAGCTCCAAATTCAAATTGGGGAAACATAGTCATCATATAAACGTAATTGCAGGTGAGACGGCTCGGTTACTGGTGGAATTTATGGAGGTTGCCATCACTTCGATTGTGTTTCTCAAAGGAGTATATCCTCCGGGTCCGCTTTTTCTTCTTAATTTGATCCTCATTTTTCTGTATATTATACTGAATTCTAGTTAGTGTCTTTCTATTTATTTGTTTATACTCCCTTATACACCCTTACGAAAGAGTCCCATTTGATTTTTTTTGTCTGGTATTTACTTAATTATAAAATTCAAATTGTGACTCAAATATATTTGATTTTTATTAATGCCATATTGTAAAATTTTGAATTTTAAGATTTGGTAAATTAACTAGGATATGAAGTACTCTTGTTTTGGAATAGAGGGAGTATAATTTTTAAAATAGTATAGTTAGAGAAGGAAATGAAGAATAGCAATAGCTTTCTGAATACACCCCATTAACGGAGAAGTAGGACCTACCTTGTTGGAGTTTGTATACTAAACCAATTTTAAACTTTTTTATCCTATATCCTCGTATTTTTTATATTTTATATTTTATTTTTAATATATTGGCTTGTAAATTGAAACTTCTGTTTTTTCTTCTTAATTTGAAAACGGTATATAGGTGCATTTGAAAGGAAGAGGTATATGAATTTAGTGGTTCATAAAGCTCGACATCCTGAGCTTAGAGAATACATCCATGATGCTCTTACTGGACTCCTTCCTTATGTACAAAAGGTTTCTATTAAGTTATTTTGTTTTCTTTATTGAAACGTATCAAGTTGTATTGTATAAACTATGGTTTAGCAATTTCTTATTGATTTTAAATTGTCAAATATAAGGTTATATTCTTATGGGGGGACATAACATTTGAATTGGATTTATTTGGTATCACTCACATCAGTTCCTGGTCGGAATGTCCTAAGTTGCATTAGCATTTTATGTTATATATTCAATTTTCTTTGACTACTTCTTATTTCTATATCCAGACTACATTCAATTAAAAGTTTGTCAATTCATCGAGAATCTATACTGGTGGTTATATGGATGTGTGTGACTGTTAGTATACTAATTGTTGGCAGGAAACACTGTCTGAGTAGTTAATGGTTTTTGATAATCTTTTACACGTAACTTGTCAATATTTCATCTTCTTTGGCAATGTGCTTCTCCAGAGGAAAAGAAAGCAAAAGCGATTCCCTTGATTCTCCTTCCCAAGCTCAACACGATATTTTTGCTTAAAATGAAACAATTCAGTAGGAAAATCTTGAATTGGCTTCGGTGACTGGTTTTAGCTGAAACCAATTCCACGATAACAAGAAATAGAAATGAGTCGTTCGATGGCCTGTCATTCGATTATCTTGATCGGAAAGTGAGGGATGGTAATGAGAGCTGGTGCGGGCCCCCCATAATATGTATGTACAATAAATCGAGCAAGAGACTTAGCAGAATGGACTATAGACATATGGTGATGCTAGAAACTCATTTTAGCCTTTAGGGAGTAATGCATTTACAACCAACGAGACAGTAATCCATCCAATGACTCGTAAAAAATGGGTTTTGGCTAATTACAGTTATGGGAACAGTTTTAATTCTTCCTATTATAGTTCCTAGAAAGACGGCTCTTAGTTTGATTTTACGCCTCCATCTCTTTCAAATGAACAATGTTTTTCTAAGGTAGAATTAAGATTTGCCCCTTCTTTTCATCTGTATTCTGCTTATTTAGGCTGTAGATTTGGCCTTTCTTCCATCCCTTTTTCCTTCCTATCCTTCCACTATTCCATTTACTAAATGTACCATTAGTGAACACGCTCATTGATGTTCTCTATAAAATCCCTTTTTCCTTCCTATCCTTCCACTAATCCATATACTAAATGTACCATTAGTGAACACGCTCGTTGATGTTCTATATAAAATCCCTGCTTTGGAGAAAAGAGTGCAAACTCATGGCATGCTAAACATTACTATGCATGAGTAAATTACCTGCGAGTTTTAGTGAAACTAACATGTTCCTTCTGTTGGCAAGGGATTGCTGGAGAGGGTTGCAGTTATTTTTTTCAACAATGAGAACATCCCAGTGGAGAGATTTATTTTCAAGCTTAATGTGAACCAATCTTATGGCTCAAAGGTGGAAGATACCAACCTGGAGTTCACTCTTAGGTCATTTTTGATAAAGCTTTCAGTGGCAGAACCTCTTACTAAAGTTCTACCCAGGGGTAAGTGCTAAACATCCCCAGTTTGGTACATAATAACTTCGTGAATGTTTGTTTTCATAGCCTGTATATCTGTAGTTTTTTTTAAATGCCAATTTATGTTCATAACATATGACGTGCTTTTCGAAGTTAAAAAGGTTAATATAATGTTCTGGGCGAGTACTTTTCTTAAACTGTTACTATGTAATGCCATTTTCAAAAGTTATATACATGTTTTCTGGTTGTGGAATTGAGCGTTTTACTGTCTTTTGTTTAACAGACTGCAGGTGGGAGATAACGTCATACTTTCGCTCTCTTCCACAGGCTAGTACGAGCAATGCTGCAGAGCTATGGATCCCGACAGATATACCACAGTGGCAGCAGCCTCCACTAATAACACCTATTAAGTCAATGAGTAGTGATCCTCTCTGCATGCAGCTATATTTGGAACATCCAAGTCTATCAGAACAGAAGCCTTAAAATTTATAGAGCACACGGTGTTTTTATGCAAGTAAAGCTGGTAATAATCGACCTTTTTCTCTATTCACATTTCATATTCATACACAATTAATCAAGCCTTAAGCTCACTTTTTAACCACCTTTTGATAAATTCTAGTTTTGGTGGAGGCTGTGGAGCATATAAGATTAAAATAGTGAAACAACAATGGGTTGGTATCAACTCTTCACAAATTGTAATCTTTCCATCTTTCTACTTGTTCTATCATCATAGTTTAAACATTGTTGTCAAATTTATATTTCACAAGTTTTTGAAATCAAGTTTGAAAATGATGGTGTTTCTTTTGCCGGAAAATACAATTTTAAGGAAAGGTTTGAACTTTTACTTCCTGGGGCGCTAGGAAGGTCTATCACTACATCCAGACTACAAAAGCGTGATAACAAAAGATGTCCATTTCTGAATTCTGAGTTTTGGCTGAAGGGTTGTTGTCGCAGAATTTATTACCATTACTACAGATAAGGTGAAAGCACTTCAGGCATGGCTACTAGGATATGACAACAATGTGGATTTCCTACAAGAAGGCTAGAAGTTTGGTTCGAGAACTATTTGCATACACTTTTTCATTTGTTAGGAAAAATTCAGAGATGCAGTTTCTTTATGTGATAGCTGGTGTAGTTGAAAAAACCAACCAACAAATGTAATTATAAGAGAGTGCTTTAGGTTTTAGCTTTTCTTTCATTTTGTGGATGGATGATAATTTGTCTTGTGCTTATCCACTAAATGTTTTTTTTAAGCATCTTTGTGGCAACAATCTTTTACCTGTTGTACATGTTGAAAATCTGATTTTGGTGAAGTGAGGCATCCTCAAGCAAGCGGAAATCCGAGTTTTTCCATAGCTGAATAAGAGCTCTTCTACGCGGACATAATTGGATATTGCTTTATAATTTTACCTATTTTGTATTTTGATGTCCGCGTAGAGTTTTTCATTGTGAAATGCAAAGGATGGGTACTGATTTTATTATTTATTTTTATTTATTTTGCCCGGAAACTAAAATGATCATGTTTGTTAATGTCCCTACAAACGGAAAGGGATCATGTTTTCAAAGTTCAAATAAATGAAACATTTTTATTTTAAAAAAAATATTAAACTTTAAGTACTAGTCTCTATGGGAATTGGCTTCTCTCCATTATCACTCCAATTTTTCCCAATCTTATAAAATATTTAATATTTTACATATTATAACGAAAATATTTATTTTCTTGAGTTATATTAAACACCAAAATTTGTTTGATCAAATTTTGAATGGTTGACAATTTTTTTTAGTTTTTTATTAACGTGAAATTCTTTAAAGTTTGCAGAATTGATCATATTACCATTGGAAAAATTGGATAGTTAGTAACAAAAAATACAATGACAAATAACGAAATTGAGGTGAAATATAATGGTCAGTTATGAAATTAGAGATAAATCTCATTTAATATATATATAGCAAATTTTGAATATATTTATATTTTAGATTAATTGGCATAATATTCTTAATTTGTCATTATTTTTACTATTATTTCTATCATCGCATCAATATTACTAAATTCTTAGTTAAATACATTGGGAACATAAATTTATCTTTCAACATCGTCATTTTATAAATATTTATTTAATTTTTTAATTTTTCAATAAAGGGAAAGGGAGTAATAAAAAAGATTAATTAAAAAATATGTTAAAAACATTTTATGAAAATATCAATGCATTTTATGAAATTTTTTTATATTTATACAAAGGTAATAAACAAAAATATAATTTTTTTGGGGGGAGGGGGAATTAAACATTTTTTACCCTTTTAGATGAAGGTTGTGTTAATAGCTTTGCCTAGTTAACTCATAAATAGAAAATAGTATATATGTAAAAATAAATATATTAAAAAAAAAGGAAAAAGAAGAAGAAAAAATGTCCAAATGACTCGCATTTTCTAATTTTATTATTTTCTTTTTCACCAGTTGAAGGGAGTAGTTTGAAACTTTGGAGTTCAAAATATCAGTGGCAATGGTAATTACTCCATAATAGCTTAAACTTGGGATTTACTGGACGGAGACGATATTGTTAGACTGGCAGTACGATCCCGGTAAAACCAATAAAGTGGTAAAAATACCGTGCCGGAGTTGCACTCCAACTGTTCGACGTTTGGTCCCTGAGAGTCTGTACTTGTAAATGCCGAAAAGTTCGATGATCTTGCGATCAAATCAGTATTGTAGAGGAATCTTTGATGTGTTTGGTCAAACCCCTTTTGGGAAACCAAGTTATATGTGGGTTCAAATCATGCACAAAACCAGTGCAGGAAGAAGACCCAAGCAGAAAATCTACCATAGAGTCCATGAATTGGACAGAGTCATGGACCTCCAAAAGAAACCTTCGGTAATTCTAAAGCTAAATTCCATTATCCAGTCACAGAAAAACAAGGCTCTTCTTCTCAGGGACCTTGAAAAAGAAGTTGGGTTTGTTCAGAAATGGAATTACATGGCTGTAATTGAGAAGTACCCTTCAATCTTCTATGTCAGTGGTGGTAATAGGACACCACCTATGGTTACTCTTGCACACAAAGCAGAAAAGATTGCAGCTGAAGAGGTTGATGCCAAAGGGCAAATGGAACCCATTTTAGTTAAGAATTTGAGGAAGTTGTTAATGTTGTCGATGGATTGCCGGGTTCCTTTAGAAACCATTGAACTCATTGAGTCTGAATTGGGTTTGCCTAGTGATTTCAAGAAGTCATTGATTCCAAAGTACCCAGAGTTTTTTACTGTGAAAGATTTATATGGGCGAACTTATCTTCAGCTAGAAAATTGGGATTCTTCACTTGCCATCACTGCCCGGGAGAGATTAGCTCAGGAAAGAATCTTGAGCTCTGGTGGTTTTCCAAAGAAAGCTAGGATCTCAAAAGATGGTAACCTTCCGGGTTCTTTTGCTTTTCAATTGAAGTATCCTGCTGGTTTTAGACCAAACATGAGTTACCTTGAAGAAGTTCAGCGGTGGCAGAAAATGGAATTTCCTTCTCCATACTTGAACGCTAGGAGATTTGAAGTTGCTGATCCTAAAGCTCGAAAGCGGACGGTGGCAGTGCTCCATGAACTCCTCAGTTTGACTATGGAAAAGAGGTTAACATCTGCTCAATTGGATGCATTTCATTCAGAGTATCGATTACCAGCTAGATTATTGCTTTGTTTAATTAAGCATCATGGTATCTTTTACATAACTAATAAAGGTGCAAAGAGTACTGTAATCCTTAAAGAAGCTTATGATGGATCAAGTTTAATTGATAAATGTCCACTTTTGGCATTCAGGGATAGATTTGTAGCTCTCACTGGCAGGAGAGATTCATGTACTGAGATAACTTCATCACAAGTTTTTATATGAAAGTGTTGCTTCATGATACTATAAAGTGATTCCGCTGATGCTTTCTAGATAGTAGTTCTTGTTGAACTTGAGAAAGGTTAAGTTTTTGTAGGATTAAGCTATTCACATGCAGTGGTATTCTTATACAGTAGAAATTTGATATCTAGCTGCCAGTGTCCTTGCTAATTTTGTGCAATACTTGCCCTAGGTATATTTCAATTGTAAGTTATAGCTTTAGCTTGACAATTTGCCTGTTCCTGCCATTTCAACATGCAACAGGTGACACATTGCATTACTCTTCAACTGACTAGCCTATAAATCAATGTTACCTGAAACGCCGTTCGTTTTGGTTCGTGGAGTACGTTAGGGGTATCCTTATATGAGTGCTCATAATTAGGAATTCCCTTATATTTTTAGTTAATTTAACAAGTTGATTGTTCTGTAAATAATTTATTACAAATGTTTTGAGCATCCAATACTAAGCTAGAATATAGATATTTGTGCAATTATAAATAAAATAACAATGAAATTCTTCGATACGCTAAATTTAGAGTATTGGCACATAAAGTGGTATTCTGCATTCCCATGACAAAATCAAAAGCCTAAATTTGTGAGTGAAGGATTTTCAGTCACAACCATTTGATGATTCTTTTGACCTTATAACTTATGGAGGTCCGTCAATCATGCTTAACCAGTTCCTTCTAAATAATGCTAATTGAAACACTAGAACTAGAACCGCCTTTTCAAATGCCATTGTATTTTGGAATGGATGTGATTCAGACCATGTACGTGGATCAATTTGAAGCTGCTGTGGAAAAGGGGTCCTTCAAGTAGATTAAACTTCAAGCGATGATAATTGTGAATCCCAGTTACTACCACTACATCTAATCTTGCGTTTGTTTCTATTCCTTAATCTTTCTTTTTCTTTACAATAAAATGCATTTGATCAGAAACTTCAACATTTATGTTGTATTGCACTGTATTGTGTATTATGATATACATTTTTATTCTTGTAAGAGTAGAAAATCAGAAAATAGTAAGGGCAGATATCCATTCAACTGGAGATAGATCTTACTAAATTATAACAGCTGTTGCATTACTGTATGTTATTTGTTTTTGTGTTATATCCCTAAAATATCTTGGAAGTACATAGTACTTGTTTTCGGAACTGATATTCAATTTCATTGAACTATCAGTGAAGTAAGAAAAACTGTGATATGATACAAGTTGAAATCTTTGTATTGTTTCATAAAACTGCAGTATTCTTCTTTTTACTGTGTTTTTAACTACACAAAACCATTTAGTGCTTGTCCGTCTACCGGCGTGCAAAGCTTTTGGGACTTCTAAACTCATTTTAAAATCTGATTCGTCTAATGATAGTTTATTCCGAACGCAGCTTATTTAACTTATAAAAACAGCGTTTAGGGCTCAAATGCGATGCACCATTTTTGGTGCGGTGCTTTCAGGCCTCCAACGGACTAAACGTTACTGCTCTAAACGTATCAAACGCTAGTAACCAAACAAACCTTAATGGTTTGATACAAAATTGTCTAGATTACAGACCTAGTGAACAATTATAGTTCTGTATTAACAAAGGTAATCCAGGATCCACCAAATCATATATACCTTTTAGGTTGTCACCATTAATTTAAAGTGAGGCTATTTGTTTTGTGCCTAAACAATTGGTATTTTGCAGTAACATGTTATAAATAAAATTGGACTAATATCTTATGTGTCCACATGGTTTATTATTGCATATCAAAGATTAAAAAAGCACCTGATTTAGCATCTCAGGTGCAACCTTGCCCATCTAGTTCTTCAAGCCCTTAAATTAACAAAAAGTAAAACCTTAGTGCTGTACAAAACTTCAAAATGCTCAGACATGCACACAATAGCTCTGAATTCATAATTATAAGATGCCAACTTGAAGTGATAATGCTTGTTTGTTTTCAATGTACACTTAAAAAGCATCATTATTAAAACAAATGTATATTAGCTAATTAGAGCGGTAAGCGAGACGGGATGGGCCGGACTTTGAGTTGTCGTGCTCGAAAGTTAAACGAGCTGAGTCAAGTCGGGCTTTAAACAAGCTTGAGCCCGGCTAGTTTAACTAGCTCGAGACGAGCTCAAGTTGGGTTTAGTTAAGCTGAGCCTGGCCGGACCCGGGCAGTCTGGTTTTTCTATGACTCTAATTAGCCTATTACAATTCCATGTATGTTTTTTTTAATAGTGATTATTGATCAGGACTTGTAACAAATTGTTTTCAATTGGCAGGTAAAGTTACCTATGATTTGTAGGGCGAACTTATGTGGTAATTGAAAATTGTGTGGCAAGTCTTTGAATTCTGAAGCATGGTATCTATCATGCTTACAAGTATATCTTAAAAAGATATTATCAGTACCTTGAAAAATTTCAGCAACCACTTCATAATTTGTTTGAAGGACTGAGGAAATATGTTTATGGAGATTGGTGTAATAGCTTTCATAAGGTTCCATTTCTGCATTCTAGCTGTTGTACATATATTTGCAAATATTCTCTAAATCTTCTGATACCTATACTCTATTCCATTAAGTTTCACTAAAACCACTCAATTTCTGAAGGAATTTACCTGCTGGGGCCACAATAAGTTGAAGAAAAGGGTATCCCTCTCAATAAGGTAACTTCTTTTGCTTCATAAAGCCTTTATAAATTGGGCCAGAAAATATTTTATAGTGTATGATCTTTTCCTTTAGCATCATGAAAATTGCCTTCCATTGAAAAGTGGATTGTCTTGTATGTTATTATATATAGCATAAATAGTCAACTGGATTTTAGATGATAGGATTGGCTTTATCACGAGGACTCATTTAAGGTTGATGATGTCTTAGTCCGATGGTTAAGACTGAGACCGTGGAATTAACCATTAGGTCCCAGGTTTCGATTCATATGTTTTCTCCCTTGTTGTGGGACTTTCTTACCCTTTGATTGTGGGAGTTTAATTCCTCTTTATTTGTGAGGCTTTTGTTTTTAGAGATTGTTGAGATTGATTATGTCATTCACTGTCCTTGTACTAATATCCCTTTATAGTGGGGGTGTTCCAGACCCATTTAAGTTGGTAGTTGGCACACTAATTGGGACTTCTCTAGTGTTCAAAAATTCATCCCTTTTTTTTTCTTTTTCTTTTTTTGAAAAATAAAAAATTGTGCTGCTACTGGTTCTAGTACATATATGATTACTTTCTTTAAACCTGTGACTCAGTAGACACTTGTCTTTAGATAAACATTTTATAGTAATTATAAGTTTGATACATGGTCAGTCACCCACTTATATGATACTAAAAAGATAGATCTGTATATTAGATATGAATAAGTTGAAAATTTAAACAAAAAAGAAGAAGGAATATATACACATAACTAGTTATTAGTCAGTTAAATTAAAATAAATTAAAAAAGCAAGGAATATGTATGCATGTGTGTGTTTTCAAGTGATTAAGATTTGATGCATTGGTTGCTCCATGAAATATGCATCTTGTTCTTGTTGGGCATTTCATTAGATGGAATGGGTATATCTACTTAATTAAATATGGTTGTTAAGTCCTATCCCTCATAGGAGACTTCATAGATGAGGAGGGCACATGCCTAGCCATGGCAATCACTGTCACCTATAAAGATCAGATTTGTGTTAAGCACATTAAATGGTTCTTTAAAAGGTGAAAACAAAATCACAGTTCATGATTGATCCCACTCTCTGGCCCTTATGGCATTAAATCATTTGTGTTTTCTTGTATCATATGGTCCCTTTTGTCCTGACAGCTTCTTGTTTGAGATAGCAACCTGGAAATTTTGAGCTGTTATGGCACAATCAACAATGTGAATCATATAGCAAGGGACCTTATGACAAGTATAATGGCAGATAATGCTTATTATATACCCACCCCATGAGTACAAAGCTAATGCTTATTATATAATTGTTTTAGGGACTTTAACCACTAAGCTTTGTCTCCTTCAATGTACTTTCATTGATGTCCTCTAGTGGCATCCAAAATCTGTGATTTTTTATGCTCCTACGATCCCATTTAATCTGAAAGGTTGAGCCCATATGATGGCATCTTCTGCACTTGTTTTCTAGATAAATCTGCTGGCTTGCTGGCTGGCTGGCTGGCTGGTTGGCTGGCTGGCTGGCTGGCACTGGAAAAAATCTCGGTAATAACTATAATAAAGGATTAATTTTCTAAACCCTATGTGCTATGTTACATGAACTCTTCATTTTGTCCTAAATTTAAAGTAGCCTTTCAGTTAAATTATGAAATTGACCAGACATGGTTGAATTTTATTACAAGGAACTTGTAATACTTGTGAAATGGTGATGACTAATTAATATCCTCCGGTATTCTGCAGATATTTTCTTGGCAATCTAAAGAAATGAATTTGAGTCATGCATCCAAACACGCTAGTCATGGCGCAGCACAACATTAGCATCAGGTAATTTGGATAAGACATGAAGTTTTCAAGAAAGTTGAAATTTTATGGCATAACTCGGGAAATATACGCTGTGTATTGATATGAACCGTTCAAATTGTGATAAGTCGATTTTTATAAGAATTTATCTCCTGGACCATTTATTGATTAGACATTTGCTAATGGTGCTACTTGTAAGGGATATAAATGAATCGAGTCGAGTATTAAAATGCTCAGATTTGGTTCACAAAATTTATCGAGTATAAAATAAAGTTTGATTGAAGCTCGTTTAGCTACCGAGTCGAGCACGATCTTGACTTTTCGAACGAATATGTATCAATAGAAAATTGCAATTTCAGGAAGTTCGAGGAGTAATTTACCGAACTTTAAAATTTGCTCATATTTGAATCATTTATATTTCGAGTCGAGTTCGAATCGAGGGAGTACGAATCAAACCTGAACTGATAACTTATTTTACAGCCTTAGCTGCTCGTTCGTACATTAGTTAGCTCTACTTCTTGGGGCCAACTTTTGGAGAATTCTTAAACGTGGTTATACATGATCAGAACCAACCTAGCAAGAGCCAGACCAGTAGACAGGTAAAATCGAATTATGCCCATCAAGGTATAGGGGACCATTTCATGGTCATAATAATGAAACTTTGGGATTGATTTAGGAGGGAAAATGCTATGGTCCATTAATGGTGGACCCAAAATTCCTACATTAATGTGCTGAGCTGTTGACAACACAAAATAATGCATTGTTCCATATTGATGATCATACCAAATATGTCCTCCTATTTACTTCATTTGTAGTGATGGCTGATTCTTTGTTATGTCAGTCTCAACTCTTTAGTCCTTGTCTAGTTTCACTGTTTTTATGTGCTACTTTCAAAAAAGGTAGAGAAATTGTAAACATAGTACATCCATTTGTTTGTTTAGTCTTGATAGGGATTATTATTACAATAGAATCATTCTTTTCTTTATTTTAACTTTCATGCTGAGGAGGCCTGTCAAATCTATGCACGTATCTCATCTATCCTATCCACTAAGATACAAACCCATTCGATCCTCTCTACTAATTTTAACTAGAATATGATTTGTTCAGATTCTACGTAGGCTAAAAACGCACTAAGCTAAGCTCTTTCTTAGCTTTCAAAGAATTCTTATACTTTGAAATTCTCTTGGTGCTTGCTTAAATTTAGTTGCATGGACAAGCTTATTGTTCTCTAAATAAGTTAGTGCAATTATGATATTTCAGTATCCAATACTAAGTTAAAACGAAGAATATTTTTGGTTTGCTAAATTGAGAGTATCGGTAATGTCTGGGTACGTAAATATCAATACGCGATTCGCTAGGTCAATAAGAGTTTATGATAACTCTGCTCTATATATACACCCCGATTGTTACGAGAATACTGTTTAGTTGCACTGTTCTGACAAGTCTTTTTTTTTATATATTTATGTAGAAAAGAGTTGCATCAGTATAAAAAATGTAACTAACGTCATTTTATCCGTGTTTTTTCCCTTGGTGGCCACAGTTTTGTCCTGGAGAAAGACCCATTCCCTAGTAAGATATCATGTCATGTGCCCACTCTATACACATAGAGAGGTGAACACTTTGTCTAAAAGTTTATGCACTTGTTCCTTGTTGCCTACATTAGGCACCACTCCAAAATTTAACCACTAAAATCATTCGTGTCGTTTGGTTAAGTGGGGGCACATATACACACACAAAGTAAAACACAATGATGCTACCAAAGATGGGGGGAGTTGGGTTTGCAACCACAATCTCCTCCAATTTCCTCATTAATGGGATAGGCAAAAGTCCTTGATAATCTTAGCACATGGACTTTTCTTTTATATATGCTAGTGGGGGAAGCTGATGTTTACACTTGAGTACCAATCTGTCTCAACCATATAAAAGAATACTTAGAAATTATGTCACTTTAATGATTCTTTAGTCTTTCTTTTATGAATTGCTTCATCTTTAGTGGGGAGGTTTTGGATTCAAAAACTCAATAACTAGTTGTGCTCTATTTTATCTTTAGGTTTACTCCACCACCTATCAACAAATTCCATCTACCAAAAGTAGACTACTCATGGGCAGGCTCATTGAAATTCTCTCATAAAGGAACCTTAGATATGATTTCTAGGTTAATAATGGTTCTATTCTATTTCTTTTTAGGAGTTTTGGTTTCTTATCTTGACCCCCACAATGTGTTTCATAGCCGAAAGCCTAACTTAACTTGCCCCCTTTACATAGGAGTACTAGAAAAGATTGGAGAATTTCCTTCAGTTTCATCAGTAGTTTCACTCAGAGTTAACAGATACTCTTATTAGCTTAACGAACCGTGTTTTGATACTTTCGTACCCAAAAATGGTATTTTTACGTACTAATACACTAAATTTAGCATACCTAAAAATTATAATTCCCTAAATATCAATATTCTAACTTGGTATTCTAAAAGAATTCTTAACTAGAATCATATATATAAAATTATCCTAGTGTACTGTATTTTAGCTTATATATGTAATGTATTGCGTACTCATATCACTTTCACAAACAGAAATGAAACACCTTGCAATTAACACCGGTTCCACTAACCCCATAGAGATAAAATGGTCTTTGGCATTGATTGTTAGGTGTGTGGTTCAATCAAAGTTATGGAGTGACCAAAGAAATTGCTAGTTATTAGTACATTGAAGCTAACCCATAATTTGACTAGCCTTTGAGGCCTTGCCAATGTAATGTAACATGAATTGAGTGTTGAATGCATGTGGGGTATATATATTGTATATTGTTGAAAAAAAGATGAATGAAATATATATGCTAGTAGTAAAGAAACAAAGGAAGAAACAATTCAAAGACGATGGACTAGTAGTGTCTATGAAGGGGGGGGAGGAAGTTTAGGGTACCCATCATGGGTCCCTTCCATGACTCTTTGATTGGGATCCCCTTATTCTATGATTCTTTGTATTGTCCCATTCCTTTCCCAACTGAAATTTGGAATGTTGATTTATATCAACCATAGTGGACACAACTTATGTGACAAATGACAATCAATCACACACATTTCCTTCTCTTTACACTTGCACACCCCCAAACAAAAAGATAATGAAGCAACAAGCATGGGCCAATATACTCCTTAATTAATTGACTTATCTGTGTCAAAAAAAAAAAACCATTGGTGGACTGTCAGTGTCATAATCGTCGGCCGAGTGCACGGCAAAACATGACAAAAAATTATTTATTTATTTATTATTAGAACGATGATAAATTCGAGTCTACCCAATAATTATATAGTGATTGATACTTGAAATTTAGTGATGGATGTGTAATTTTGTGGGAGAGGGGGACCAAAGCAAAGGAATTAGGTTTAGTTCATTGCATACATCTATTTCTATATTTATTCATCCCATCAAGGAAGAAAGGGATGGAAGAAAAGGCATGGGGTTGTGTGTGTGTTGGTTGGCTTTCCTCGGTATTTATGGGAAGTGGTTAGTATGAAGTTCATTTTTAGGTAAGTTGGTTAATTGGCCAATAGAATGCTGACATGCAGACGAGGCTATATATGTGTTAATATTCTATTGATCAATTGATCAACTTATCAAAAAAATAAACTTCATGTTAACCGGATTCACATTTATGAATGTGTGTATTTGTAGTGATGATATAATTAAGCCTAAAGCAAGGCATTTGAAAATTGGGGATGGGGTGTAACGACCTCGAAAATAGGTCCATTTAATCCAACCCATTCTCAGTCATGCCAAATACACGTGATGCAGAATACAACTACAACTTTATTATAACAATTGTCGTACGCAAAATACAACAACACATATCTTTGTGAGTTTGGATACAAATATACACCAAATGTGACACATATGTCCCAACCTTGACAAAGACCTCACGGTGACACTTACATAAATGTATAAAACAGCTGTTTTAAACTAAAATCTTTGGGAAGTCTTTCGAGGAAACCTTCGATACGTGGGAGCCGTGCGTACAGGTTATGATAGATATCATATGTCAGGAGAATTATCCATGGTTGACCTAATAGGCTGGGAAAGAAAAGCGAGAAGATTACTATCATATTCTTCCCGATGGTGAGCTTCTCTTGACATATCATTATCTCCACTATCTCTAATTGAGAATTATACTTCAAACAAACACTAAGATTATATAGGTAGTCTTTCGTATATATATCTTCGTGAAGTGGATGAAAGACATCCCCTGTCTTTATGATGATACGAGGTTGTATGATGTTAGACATCTTGTATGATAGTGACAAAACACCCTTCCAACGTTGGGTTTGCCTCACCCTCAACAAAATTTATAGACCACCGTTCTATTCCCCTATTATCCCCACTCGACCAGATTACACTTTTATTACCCGAAAGGAATTGTGAAAAGCCAAAGACAACTAAATTTCGATAAAGAATATTATGACTAAAGATAAATAAATTATCAATAGCCTTCAACGATGAATAAATCGTAGATTTAGAACATATGGTAGATGATAAAACTTTTCAACCATAGTAGTTAGTTGAACGAAGCAATCCATTAGAAAAGTCGAATAGACTATAAAAGTCTATTATCTTTCCATGTTAAAAGTCCACCAACAATGTTTTATCCCCTCGTAACATCAATCAACAATTCTCGCCCACAATCATGCATGAATAACTTATAATCGTAATTGAGATTCTAAATTCTTTTCTCATCCAGACAAAGATAATTTTCATCACCGAAACATCAAAGATCGTGGTTATACCAAATCACGATTCATGTTCATAATCAAACTAATAAATTCATCTTCGCACTACTGGCCAAAGATATTCATCAACAGTTCATCTTTGCACTACTGGTGCCAAAGATATTCATCACAGATTCATCTTTTGCTACATGCCAAAGATATTCAACAAGTCATCTGCAGACTTCTGCATCAAAGATATTCATCAATAACTCATCTGCACTACATCTTAAAGATATTCATCAATAATTCATCTTTGCACTACAAAATTTAAGATATTCATCGATAATTCATCTTTGCTACTACTGGTAAAGATATTCATCAACAAGTCATATTCACCTCAACACCATTCATCTTTATCTTAAAGAAATACATAATCATTTTAGAAGTTGTATAACAATAATTATAACCATGTTGATCAATTCACCTTTGACAAAAGCTAAAGATATTCAATTATAAATTCAATGGTCATGGTCATACCAGGTCACAATTCAACTTTTCACTTTCTTGGCCAAAAGAGAACCTAGTCATGATCATACCAATAATCTACCCATCTTTACACTTCAGGTGAAAGAGAATTTCAACATCGGGTTATAAAAATGTTATATATGATAATAAAATCAATATAATCAATATATAGTTTTAATCTCCGAGTAATATTCATAAATCAACTATAATTTGGTTAGAAAAAGAAACCAATTTTGTCATGAATAGTAATCGTGGATAGTGATTTCATGAATAGTAACTTACGTGAATAGTATCTGCATGAATAGTAAACACGACTCAAAAAAGGTAGAAATTCCACAATAAAATCCATACCAATATTTCGGTATAATGATATTGAAAGAATAATATTTTTTTAAGCTTATAAACAATTTATTTTAATTGTTTACACTTTACTAAATAATGCATTTAATCATTCTAAAATGCCAAACTCATAAGATTTCATCACCAATAACCAAAATCCTCATCAAAATCTGCATATACCTCATGTAGGATTCTCAAGCCATAAAATCCTATTTTCTAATTTTCTTACCTCACATAACATATTTAATTCATTTACTCATAACTAGTCCATTTTTATGAAAAATAACAAATCAGTTCCAAAAATATTTCGTTTCTGGAATTTAGCATAATATAGTCCTATATTGAACATATATTTTTCTCAGAATTTTTAAAAGTCATTTACTATTTTTCACATGGCCAAAACCACCGAATATTTAAACATTTATCATAAATTGTACTTTTATCCAAAAATTCTGAAATTTACAGAGTATACTTATATAATATAGATGTACTCCCAATAAAATTTCATCAATTTTGGAGTTAACCACAAGGAGTTATAAGCGGTTACTTTTAAAATAGTCTTTTCCCATAAAATCCATAACTCCTAATCTATACATCCAAAAATCACCATTTTTGGACACAATCAATAAAACTCATCAAAGTATCATTTCAAATTTTTCCAGAAATTTTGAAGGTCTGAAAAGTTACGAAACATGAAAAACATAACAACCCTTAAAATCCCTTACCTCAAAAAAGCGGTATTTACATTTGGAATAACTTATTTGAAACGAACTTGCACCGTGATATAGCAACACTCAAGATACAAGAATACACTTGATAATATAGAGAGAAAAATAGAGAAAACTTGGGTTTACGGTGTGATTTTCAATTTAACTTAAGCACATTTATAGGGAAAATCTTTAACGCAAAGAAGACTAAAATAATAAAATATATTATTTATTTTTCTTATTCCACACCAACCTTCACCAATCAATTTTGAAAGCCATCACCATCTTTGAACAAAAAAACATGACCACCCATGTGCCAACAACCACAAAAACGTTTTTCTTAAATAAAATAATTAAAACTTTTAAAAATTAATTATTTCGGAACTCCGGAACTTCAATAATTCACAATAAATAGTCATTTTATCAGAAAATTCGAATCTTGCGGCTTTTTATAGGAATTTCAATTCTCTACAACTTTGCAGAAGAAAATTTTTCTAAATTCCAAACAGAAATTATCCGAAATCAACAAACGGGAGATTTTACAGTCTATAATCAATTTTCGGTCAAGAATTGTGTCCACCGACACCCAAAACATATGTTAAATATTTAATGCCACAAAAATACTCTTCCTCCTCATATACTCATATATCCCACATTCATTGTAAAAATATTACAATTAATATATTATTAAAATAATATATTTAAATGAATTATTTTATCGAAAAAGATAAAATATTAATTTTCAATAGTTGTCACATTAAAATTTTCTCCATCTATATCCACAATAAATATATTCTTTATCATAATAATCAATAATTAATTATTCACAAATAATATTCTGAGACTACAAGATCGACAACCGGTAGTTCGGGATAGAGGGGCTTTCGATAAGGATTTCTCACTTCTTGGCGCAATTGATTAGATGACAAACCTCTCCTCGATGAACTTTCTAGACATTGTCAATAATGCTATCTAATAATATTATTAAATAATATGAATTATTGATTTGATAATGAGAAATCTTATCGGTTGACAATTATTGAACAACAATAATATAAAATATCAACGCAGCAATTATTGAATCAATAAAATAAAATATTGAGCGGTAATTCTTGTAACAATTATTGAGTAGTGCCTTCTTACGTAAGAATCAATAATTTAAAAAATCACCGTAATGTCTGGGTAATATTTCTTTCTTGCTGACAATGCGTATTATTGTATTTTAACCACGGTATTCAGCGGTGTTAGCGGTAAAAACTCAAACTTGTCGTTTTCTTCAAAGCGACGAGTTATTCCGTATATAGGGCCCCATAAATATTGCTTGTCGTCATGCGGATATTTTCGAAAAAAAAAGAATATTCCGTACCAAACGAATATTCTAAAACAACAATGAATATTTTATTGTCACTTGTGTGTTTTGTAAAATTTACATATTTCACCCATAACTTTAAAACTTTTGTCAATTTTAACATTTACTGAATAATAATTATAAAAAAAATTGAATAATTTTATTTCATAAAATTCGGGGTCTTACACGGGGATTCCAATGTGCAATGCATCATGATTTGTGCTATTTTGACAATTTTATTAACACCTACTAATTCCTCTGACAATCCCAATTATCTCTCTATTTTTTAATTAGAATATAATCCCATCTAAGCTATCATCATTAATTTGTTTATGGTCACAATCAAATACTACTACTACTATTTATTTTTATTTTTATTTTTATTTTTTTGCCTAGTAACCGACCGTACCATGTAAGCGCGAGTATACGCGATTAATTGATTAAAGTTTTTCAAAAACCGGCTTGATTAGTGGCCATCAAATCATACATGTTTTTTTAATTAATCCTTTCTAAACACTAATGACCATAGTTTTATTTTCTTAATCAATTATTATCATGTGTTAGGTCACAAGTGTGTTGTAGTAGGTGCTAAAGCCTATTTGCTTTTGTATATCTTTCCTTCTTTTTTTTATCTACAAAATAAAGACAAATAATTCACATATTTTTGTCTTTTGTTTTGTGGGACCCACATTGGTTCAATTGAGTTGTAGTATAAATTTTGATGACATCAAGTTATATATATATCCTTTATTTAAAAAAATTATGTTTCAATTTGCTTGAGCTTAAAGCCAACTTTATTAAGAAATTATTGGCAAAAGTTAGGAGTTTAATCACTTGTGTGTATACTTTCATTTAACATTTCCTTTTCATTATTATTATTATTATTATTATTATTATTATTATTTAAAGTTGATAGAGGTTGGGTTTTGACATAATGTGACAATGACTTTATGGTTAATTTTATTTTAACCTAGATTTTCTAGTGTATTCAAAATTTTAGGTTTATTAGAGAGAGATAAGGCCACCTAATGAATAAGACCGTTTAGGGGAAATCAAATATGAATATGGCAAATGGATTGGGGACATGAAATTCAATTAAAAAAATGTGAGTATTAATTAAATTAATTTAATCAAACAAAAACAAAATCTACTATCCATTTATTTATTAATTATTGGCCTAAGAATATATAGGTAAGATGATTAAATGTATCGCCGCCTTCGATTAAAAATAAATTTGACGTTTTATGAAAATGATGTTGACCTAATTTAATTTTAATATGCAAATGTAGAAGAAGAAGAAGAAGAATGAATTAAGCTTTGATGTTAACTCATAGTATTTGATAAGAATCTTATGCTTTCACATTTAAATTCTTGATTTTTCGGTGCAGATTTGGGTAAATATCATTTGCTTTGTTGTATGCTGGGATAATTTTATAAAGTTATTTGAATAAATTTTGAAAATAATTAATATAAATTTATTATTTATATTATTTGAAGAAAATTATGAAAGAGAGAAGGATAATGTAGAGAAAATATATAAAGACAAAATTTTATTTATTTTTTTACTAACCGAGTGTCTCGCGCGAAGCATATATTTGTTTATAAATAAAATTATTTTATTTTTATTTATTCTATATATAATGATTATAAAATATTTTTTAAATTTTCAAATTAACTTAATATTACTATTAAAATGACTCCAAACACTGTTAAAACACACAATTATCAAGGACTCGCAATTGAGTATTAATAATGTGTTTTTCTTCTTGTTATTTTTAATTTAATTCTTAGTTTTATATAGTTTTCAATTTGATATTTTGTTTTTAATTTCAAACTTTTGAACTAATATATAGTTTTTAGAATTCAACCATGAGTAGAACCTAAACCCTAATTTGATATTTAAGAGTTCTATATGAAACAAAATTGTTGTATAATAATAAGTAATTACCATCATAGTTTTTAGTTTTTAAATGTAACTATATTTTAATAACTTAAGTGAGAATTTTTTTAAAATTAATTAACTAAAGATTTTCTATAGGAAATAAATTTGGTAACTGAAGTTTAATAACTAATCTATTTTGTAATATTTAGAAAAAAAATTAATCTATTTTGAAATATAAATTACATTTTTTAATATTAATTATTATTTTCTCAATATTTTTCTACTATATATTACGAGTCAAATTATAATTACGAAACTTATCAATACATTGAATTTGTAAGAATTATAGGAGGACACTACTCATCAGTTATTACACGACTCTCCGAACAAAATATCACTAATATTTATGCACGTAAAGTAAATGATAATATTAGAAGCTTAAGGAGGAACCTGAGTAAGAGGTCAAGAAGTATATATATATATATATATATATATATATATATATATATATATATAGTAAAAATGACTTATTATTCTGAATGTGAGAGAGAATTAATAGGAATGAAAATTTGGCTAAAATTCCTAATAATCAATAAACATAATTTACACCCAAAAAAATAAAAATAAAAAATTGCCCCACCTTTTTCTCGCTATATTAATATATAGATATTGATAATTATTTCCATGAATATTTATTATAAAATAATAATAATAATTTTTTTTTATTTTATATAAAAATAGGAAATTAAGAAGGAGTGGGAATCAGATTCACGTGTTGGGGGGAACCATGAATATTTATTATAAAATAATAATAATAATATATTTTTTATTTTATATAAAAATAGGAAATTAAGAAGGGAGTGGAAATCAGATTCACGTGTTGGGGGAAGGGGGCTAATGCAATGCCGGTCATAAAGCGACAGATAGTGTCCTGAATCCTGATATGCTTAGTGGGCTCCACCCCTAAACTCAACCAAAAAAAAAACTCCTCTCTATGTGCTTTAATAAATAATTAATTACTTAATTCCTCTGCCAAAAGCCAAACAACATTTCTGATTTCTCTCACTCTCTATTTTTTTTTAAGGACAAAACTATGATTTTCATCGCTATACTTGATAAGTTTTATTTAATACATTATTAAATTTTTAATTTTTTGAATTATTCTATTAAACTAATTAAAATATTAAAAATTGGGTCATTTTGTTAAAAAAAATTGACAAACGTTAAAATATTGCTTATGTGGCACTGATGTAGCAAAAAAAATAAAAAAATATTGTTTATGTGGCAAAAAGAAATAAAAAACAGATTTTAAAAATAAAAAAATTAACATTTTAAAGTTTTAAAAATAACAAAAACATAATAAAATAAAACAAAAATACAAAAACAGATTTTTTTAAAAACAGATTTTTAAAAAAATAAATTTTTTAAAACAGATTTTTTAAAAAAGTAGAATTTTTAAAACACAATTTTTTTTAAAAACACTTTTTACAAAATAGATTTTTAAAAACAATTTTTTTAAAAATAGAATTTTTTAAAAACGGAACTTTTTTAAAAATAGATTTTTTTAAAAAAGCAGACTTTTTTAAAAACAGATTTTTTTAAAAAAAATTTTATAAAAAATATAATTTTTTAAAACAGAATTTTTTAAAAACAGATTTCTTAAAAAATAGAATTTTTTAAAAACAGGATTTTTAAAAAATCTGTTTTTTTTAAAATTCTGTTTTAAAAAAATATTTTTTAAAAATCAGTATTTTTTAAAAAATTATATTTTTATAGAATTCTGTTTTTTTAAAAAAATCTGTTTTTTAAAAAAAATCTATTTTTTAAAAAAATCTATTTTTAAAAAAAATCTATTTTTTAAAAAAATCTGTTTTTGTAAAAAATCTGTTTTTGTATTTTTTGTTTTATTTTATTATGTTTTTGTTATTTTTAAAACTTTAAAATGTTAATTTTTTATTTTTAAAATCTGTTTTTGATTTTTTTTTGCCACATAAGCAATATTTTTTTTGCCACGTCAGCGCCACATAAGCAATATTTTAACATCTATCAACTTTTTTTAACGGAATGACCCAATTTTAATATTTTAATTAGTTTAATGGGGTAATTCAAAAAATTAAAAGTTCAATGATGTATTAAATAAAACTTGTCAAGTATAGTGGTGAAAAACATAATTTTACCATTTTTTTAGTGTCGTCCTCCTTCTACTACTACTCATTAAATGCTAAGTACGAGCTGCTTCTCCTCTCCCTTATCACTGATCAATACTGCCTCGGTTTTATAATAACTATAATAACGGATCCGGTTAGCATGAAGTTATTTTTTTGGTAAGTTGGTCAATTGGCAAATAGCATACTGACACACATACAACCTCGCCTGCGTGTCAGTATTCTATTGGTCAATTGACCAATTTACCCCAAAATAAACTTCACACTAACCACTTTCTCTAATAACTATTTTTTTAGTTTCATGCACGTGAATTAAGAAAGTCATTTAATAGTAGTATCATTTACTCTATCTGTTCTTAAAAGATTGACATTTAAGGTTTTTGCACATGGATTAATAAAATCATTTAATACTACCATTTAACAATAAAAATTTGTTTGAAATTTCATCACTACCCATTTATAAGAAGTTGAAAACTATTAATAAGGGAGAGAATTTATTGGGACAATGAGAGAAGGTATGGATAATATAGGAAAGTAAATAATTTATTCTTCTAGAAAGTTGTAAACGACAAATATTTTGAAATGAATTTTTTTTTCTAAAACGACAATCTTTTAAGAACGGAGGGAGTAAGAATTAAAATTTGTATGAAATTTTATCACTACCCCTTTATGAAAAGTTGGTAACTATTAATGCAAGGGAGAAAATTTATTGGGAGAATGAGAGAAATTAGTTGTAATATAGAAAAATAAATAATTTATTCTTCTAGAAAGTTGTAAACGAAAAATAAATTGGAATAATTTTTTTCTTCTAAAAAGACAATTATTATGGATCCGAGAGAGTACTATAATATAAAGTGTAAAGGAATTGAATCGAAATAAAAGTAAAGCGGTTAGAAATATTAAATTCATACTTGAATTCGAATTGTATTTAAAAAATATTTATAGTTATAAACTTTGACTTCACTACTTAAACGAATCAACTTGGAATGAATTAATAATGTGATGTTTGGCTTGAGTCCGATACATTTAACATTCTAATTAGTTATTTAACTTTTCTTATATAGTATATTAATAATATTAAAGAGTGGATTTAGACTGTTCATTGCAAACTTGAATTCGTTCATTTAACTTTTAAATAAATTCGAGTTAGTTTGTGTTTGATAAATATGAGAATTGAGATTTGAATGATTATGATATAAGACTCCAACTTTTGAATAAAGATTAAATTTTTTTGAAATATATTTTTGAATATTATGGTGTGGATTTGATATAATGTTATAATTGTGGTTAATATTTATAAATTTTGCAAAGTATGCAAGTTGTTATATAATATTCGATTGGTCGGGGAATATTTATTTTAAACAGGGAATATTCGTACAACGGCACAATCATTGGTGGACCTCCACAACGAAATTATTGTCGGATTGAGAAAACGACAAAAATACTTTATGAAAATAACGGCGGAAATTTTACTGATTAATTGTTGAAACACCGATGTTAAAAGAAATAAAGAATACGGCGTGGTTGCATAGTAGACACGCGGTATTGATTATTGATGCTTACGTGAGAAGTCACTCAGCTTATACTCAATTATTGTTACAATAATTCACGATCATATCTCTCATATTATTGATTCAATTATTATCACAAAGATCATTTGTATAATATTTTATATTATTAAATCAATAATTGAGACGACAAAGTTATTCATATTATTATTTGCAATATTGACAATGTCTAAAAGTTTCATCGAGGAGAGGTTTGGTCACCTAATGCGCTCCAATAAGGAGAAATCCTTATCTGAAAGCCCCTCTTTCCGGAACGACTTTCGGTTGTTAAATATTGCGAGTTATAATATTAATGATGAATAAGTTGTGTTGATTAAAAATGAATTTTGACAGTTTCATTGTGTTGGGATTATTAGTGTTAGTGGAAATCGACATCTATTCCGATGATAATTGATGTCTAGGGGTTATATTGATAAATCGGATAATTTATCAGATAAATGAGCAATTAATTGCTACTAATTCACATGCTTATATAACTATTTGTTCACATGTGTGTACTATTGAATCACATTATTTACTGTTAGGGGAGTTGGTGCAAGATTGATAATACTTGCATGACTAAGTTAAAAAAGGAGGTATAGATGGAGGTACTATACTGTAATTCGTATTTTTCACATGATTATACTATTGATTCACATTATTTACTATTAGGGGAGGTGGTGCAAGTTTGATAATACTTGCAGGACTAAATTAAAAATGAAAAAAAAGTTGGAGGTATTGTACTGTAATTTTTCGAGCCCCAAAACGTGCAATTATCGAAACTATATTTTTCTATAAATAGAAGCTCATTCTTCCTTCATTTCTCACCAATTCACAAAAGTTTTAGAGCGATTATTATAGAGAGAAAGAAGAAGAGAAGTTTGCTACCTCACTATTCCAGTATCCAGTTTTTCCAAGGTAGGAAGTATTATTTCTTTCTTATCCATGAAGAGAACTTATGTTATTCCATTCTTTATTATTCTATTGGAATAACATGTATACGCGGGCTACCCTATACTTGGTGAAATTCTTTTGTTATTCCATTCTTTATCATTCTTTTGGAACATCCTCATGCATGCGTTTCACGCCTGGGCACGGTTCCATTATTTATCATTCTGTTGGAACATCCTCATTCATGCGTTTCTACCTTGGGACTGGTTAAAATCTTTATTATTCTCGTTGGAATATCACATATCAGACTTTTTACATGGGACTGATTCCGTCTTTATTATTATGTTGGAATATCCTCGTCTACATGCATTTTACTTGGGACCGATTCCGTTATTTATTATTCATTGGAATAACTTTTTTGCTTGATCTATCGCATGTTGGTGATTTCTTTTGTTATTCCATTCCTTGTTATACTCAGTTGGTTAAAGTTTTGACTTCTATACTCCATGAAATTAGTGGAATATCCTTGATATTTGCGCTTCATCTAGTATCTTTTCATTGAAATATTCTTATGAGCATTCTTGAATTTTACTCCACAAAGCAATATCATGTTGACAATTTGGACGTTATTGATTCCTAGATAAAATAATTCTTGAACTTGTTTTATTGAATTCTTATATCATTGTCATCATCCTCATGTTTATATTTTGTTGAAAGTCATATGTGGCCTGTAGTGCATAGATGGACTTGGTATGATTATGACCGAGAGATTATTCGGATTGTAATCATAACTTAGTAATGTTACAAATGATGTGATAAAAGTTCTCATTGGCCCTAGTAGTGCATTGATGGACAGGTTGTTGGCATGATCATGACCATTAATGAATACACAAATATTCTTGGCCCGTAGTGCATGGATAATTGTGGTCGTGATACTAAAGAATATCCTTAGCCGTAGTCCAGGGGTGATTCGGTGATGTGGATTATTTATTAAGCTAAGTTCCAACAATAAAAGTGATGAAAAACCTTTTAAATCATAAAAGATAGTAGATTTTATTCTCTACTTGACTCTTTTAATGGATTGCTTGTTCCGCTGCAGTTAAACTTGATGGTTGTTATATTATATCAGTTTAACACTGTTGAAGGCTAATGATAATATATTATGCATTATCTTAGTCATAATATTTTCTACTGGGCTAGTTGAGCTCACCCTTTTAATTTCATTGTTCTCTTGAGAAATGAGAGCGTAGCGAGGACTAGTCGAGGAGCGGGTGTGATGCACGGATGATAGCATTAGTAGTCCTCACTATTCGATTGAAATAGTGAAAAAATAAATGTAATAATATTGAATTTGAGTTTGTATATTGTCTGCAGGCGACAATATTTGTATTAAAACTCACGACTTATATTTTTTGTCGTACTTTGCACGACAGTTGTATAATTAAGTTGTATTTGTATTCTGTACCATGTATATGGCGACTCAGAATAGGTGATGTATACCTATTTTGGGGGCGTCACATATGATGTCTTAATAAATTAGATTATCTGAATGGTTATTAAGTCTGAATCTAAAAAAATGGTTTGATAACTAAAAAATAATTTATCTCTTAATGACACTATTTTACAATTTTAAAGGGTAAAATTTTATTTAATAATTTTAAATATTCAATTCAATAAAAATGAGTGCATAATATTGTTGAAAATATTTATGTAAAAAAAAATTATCAAATTTTTTTTATTAAGAGGTACTTCTTAATTATTAAGATTTCATTTTCTGCCTTACCGATTAAGAGACATTCAAAGGTAACAAGAAAATAAAAAAATAGCATCATGCCTCTTAGCGAATAAGAAATAGTCCATTAAGAGGCAATCATATGTAAACAAACAGCACCTTACAACTGCTCTATTTGTTCTCATATTTAATGTAAGACCCCAACTTTTATGAATAAAGAATAATTTTCTCGAAATATATTTTTGAATATTATGGTGTGGATTTGATATAATGTTATAGTTGTGGGTAATATTTACAAATTTTGCAAAAGTAAACAAGTGGTTATATAATATTCGATTGGTGGGGAATATTCGTTTTAACAGGATTATTAAATGCGACGACACGATCATTGGTGGACTCCATACTTGGAAGTATTGTCGTAGTTAGAAAATGACAAAAATATCTTTCTATAAAAAATATGGCGGAGGTGTTACTGGTTAAAACCGTTGAACTACCCGATAGTAAAACTACATTAATACGCTGTGGTTGCATAGTAATACAATTGTATTGATTATTGATGCTTACGTGAGAAGTCACTTAGTTATACTCAATTATTGCTATCTGAGAATTCTTTGCATCATATCTCTCATATTATTGATTCAATTATTATTACAAAGATCATCTACATAATATGATATATTATTAAATCAATAATTGAGACGACAAAGTTATTCATATTATTATTTGCAATATTGACAATGTCAGAAGTTACATCGAGAGGTTTGGTCACCTAATTATGCCGCCCAATAAGGAGAAATCCTTATCGAAAAATCCCTTCTTTCCTAGGAACGACCTGGTTGTTAAATATTGTGAATTATAATATTAATGATGAATAAGTTCGTGTTGATTAAAGAAGAATTTTATAGTTCCATTGTGTTGGATTTATTTGTGTTAGTATAATTGATGTCTGGAGGTTGTATTGTTCAATTGGGTATTCGGGATACTTTTAGGTGTCGAGTTACTATTTACGAAAGTTACTATTCACGAGTTACTATTCACGAGTACTATTCACCCGTAAGATATATTTCTTTTCGGTCAAATTATTTTTGGGTACAATATTATTCCATGAGGAGATGTCTTTAATTTTTTGATCGTTGGTTGAAGATATAATAATAAATCAATACGGACCGTTCATGAATTAGAATTCTTATTCAAAGCCCATTCTCCTATAAATAAGCTCATTCCTTCATTATTTCTTACGAATTCACTGAAACTCTAGAGAGATAAACTATAGAGAGAAAGAAGAAAAGTATTCTGCTACTTCACTACTTTAGTATTCAGTTTTTCTAAGGTAGGAAATATTATTTGTTGTACTCATAAGGGATATTCTTTCTTTCTTATTCATGAAGAGAACTTCTGTTATTCCATTCTTTATTATTCTGTTGGAATAACCTGTATACGCGGGATACCCTATACTTGGTGAATTTCTTCTATTATTCCATTCTTATTATTCTGTTGGAATAACCTATTTATGCGATGTACCGCATACATGGTGAAATTCTTCTAATATTCCGTTCTTTATTATTCTGTCGGAATATCCTGTCTGTGCGTTTACGTCGGACCTGGTTCCATTATTTATTATTCTGTTGGGAATAACATGTCGGTGCAGTCTATCGTATGCATGGTGAATCCTTCTTTTATTCCATTCTTTATTATTCTGTTGGAATAACCTGTCTATGTGGATACCACATGCATGGTGAATGATCCTGTGTATTCATTCCTTATTAAATTGTGAAAATGATCTGTATACGTGGATTACCGCATGGCGGGTGAAAATTCATTTGCAGTTTCATATATTATATTATACTCAGTTGGTTAAAGCTTTAGCTTCTATACTCCATGAAATTAGTGGAATATCCTTGATATTTGCGCTTCATCCAGTATCTTTTCATGGAAATATTCTTCTGAGTGTTCTTGAATTTTACTGCACAAAGCAATATCATGTTGACAATTTGGACGTTATTGAGTTCAGGATAAATTAACTTATAAATCTTTAAAATTTATTCTTGAACCTGTTTTATTGAATTGTCATCATCCTCATGCTTATATTATGTTGAAAGTCATCTTTGGCTTACGTGAATAGATGGAATTGGTATGATTATGACTGAGGATTATTCGGTATAATCATGACCGTAATGTGACGAATGATGTGGTAAAAGTCCTCATGGCATTTGTAGTTCGTTGGTGGGACAATTTGTTGGTATGATTATGACCGGTGATTATTAAGTATAGTCATGACCATTGATGATTATATGAATATCCTTGGCCGTGGAGCGGGGATGATTCGATTTTATTTATTGTCGTTGAGTCTCAAATGATAAAGTTGTTGAAAAACTTTTTAAATCATAGAAGGCATGTAGATTTTATACTTTACTTGACTCTTCTAATGGATTGCTTATTCTGCTACAGTTTTTAATCTAAAACTTGTTGTCTATTATATTCTATCAGTTGTTATACTGTTGAAGGCTATTGATAATTTATTATGCATTATCTTAGTCATAATATTTCACTGTTCTTACCGTTGGTGGAGTTTTCCTACAACAACAGTTATCAAGCAAGTATTGGCATGGCTCCATTTGAGGCGTTGTATGGGAGAAAGTGTCGTTCTCCAGTATGCTGGGATGAGGTGGGTGAAGCAACGTTGTTGGAACCGGAGTTGGTACATATGACTACAGAAAAGATTCAAACGATCCAACAACGTATAAAAACTTCACAAGATCGACAAAAGAGTTATGCTGATCTTCATCGAAAGGACGTGGAATTCGATATTGGAGATCATGTGTTATTATGTGTTGCTCCATGGAAAGGAGTTACGAGATTTGGAAAGAGAGGAAAGCTCAATCCTCGATTCGTTGGCCCATTTTTAATCCTCGATCGAGTAGGAACTGTGGCGTATAGACTCGCCTTACCGCCAAATATATCTTGTGTTCATAATATTTTTCACATATCTATGTTACGTAAATATGTGAAAGACCCAAACCACATTATTGAGTTAAAACCAGACGAGATAGAGGAAGATTCAACGTATGAAGAGTTACCTGTTAAAATCTTGGATAAGAAGGATCATGTTCTACGCTCCAAGATTATACCTTAAGTCAAAGTTTTGTGGAGAAACCACGATGTGGAGGAAATGACTTGGGAGTTAGAATCTGAGATGAAGTCAAGGTATCCTCATCTCTTTGACATACCAGGTATGTACCCTAATTTCGAGGATGAAATTTCATAAGAAGGGAGTTGTAAGACCCCAACTTTTATGAATAAAGAATAATTTCTCTAAATATATTTTTGAATATTATGGTGTGGATTTGATATAATGTTATAGTTGTTGGTAATATTTACAAATTTTGCAAAGTAAGCAAGTGGTTATATATTATTTGATTGGTGGGGAATATTCATTTTAACGAGAGAATATTAAATGCGGCAAGACAATCATTGGTAGACCTACAACGGAAGTATTATCGTAGTTAGAAAGCGACAAAAAATATCTTTCTATAAAAATAAGCGGAGGTGTTACCGTTAAAACCGTTGAACTACCCGGTAGTAAAAAGTACATGATGTCTGGCGTGGTTGCATAGTAGCACACGATATTGATTATTGATGCTTACGTGAGAAGTCACTCAGTTATACTCAATTATTGATACAGTAATTGCTGCATCATATCTCTCATATTATTGATTCAATTATTGTTACAATATCATCTACATAATATGATATATTATTAAATCAATAATTGAGACGACTAAGTTATTCATATTATTATTTGCAATATTGACAATATCTAGAAGTTCTGTCAAAGAGAGGTTTGGTCACCTAATTGCGCTCCAATAAGGAGAAATCCTTATCGGAAAGCCCCCTCCTTCCTGGGAATGACCTGGTTATTAAATATTGTGAATTATAATATTAATGATGAATAAGTTTGTGTTGATTAATGATGAATTTTACAGTTCCATTGTGTTGGATTTATTTGTGTTAGTATAATTGATGTCTGGAGGTTATATTGTTTAATTGGGTATTCGGGACACTTTTCGTGTCGAGTTACTATTCATGAGTTACTATTCACGAGTTACTATTCATGAGTTACTATTCATGAGTTACTATTTATGAATTACTATTCACGAGTTACTATTCACCCGTAAGATATATTTCTGTTCGGTCCAAATCATTTTTGGGTACAATATTATTCCATGAGGAGATGTGCTAATTTTTCATACCGTTGGTTGAAGATATAATAGTAAATCAATCTGGACCGTTCATGAATTAGTTACTATTCAGTCCATTCTCCTATAAATAGAAGTTCATTCCTTCATTATTTCTTATGAATTCACTGAAACTATAGAGAGAAAGAAGAACAGTATTCTGCTACTTCACTACTTTAGTATTCAGTTTTTCTAAGGTAGAAAATATTATTTGTTGTACTCATAAGGGGTATTCTTTCTTTCTTATTAATGAAGAGAACTTCTGTTATTCCATTCTTTATTATTCATTTGAATAACTCAGATATCGCGGATACCCTATACTTGGTGAAATTCTTACATTATTCCATTCTTATTATTCTATTGGAATAACTTCGTTTATGCTAAGCAATCTGCATACATGGTGAAATTATTCTAATATTACATTCTTTATTATTCGCCGGAATATCACATGCATGCGTTCTGTGGGACTGGTTCCATTATTTATTATTCGCGTGAAATATCACTTTTTGTGTGTTTACGCATGGGACTGGTTCCATTATTTATTATTATGTCAAAAATATCACATGCGTGCGTTTACGGACTGGTTCCATTATTTATTATTACTGTTGGGAATAACACAGCCGGTGCGTCTATCGCAAATCCTTACATTATTCCATTCTTTATTATTACGTGGAATAACTCTGCATCATGTGGATTACCACATGCATGGTGAATGATCTGTGTATTCATTCCTTATTAAATTGTGGAAATGATCTCAGATCGTGGATTACCGCATGGCGTGGTGAAAATCAATTTGCGCTTCATATATTATATTATACTCGGTTGGTTAAAGCTTTGGCTTCTATACTCCATGAAATTAGTGGAATATCCTTGATATTTTGCGCTTCATCCAATATCTTTTCATGGAAATATTCTTACGGCGTTCTTGAATTTTCTTGCACAAAGCGGTATCATGTTGACAATTTGGACGTTATGGAGTTCGAGGATAAATTAACTTATAAATCTTTAAAATTTATTCTTGAACTGTTTTATTGAATTGTCATCATCCTCATGCTTATATTATGTTGAAAGTCATCTTTGGCTTACGTGCGTAGATGGACTTGGTATGATTATGACCGAGGATTATTTGGTATAATCATGACCGTAATGTGACGAATGATGTGGTAAAAGTCCTCATTGGCACCGTAGTTCATTGGTGGGCCGGTTGTTGGTATGATTATGACCGAGGATTATTCGGTATAGTCATGATCATTGATGATTATATGAATATCCTTGGTACGTGGGAGCGGGGATGATTCGATTTTATTTATTGTCGAGTCTCGGTGATAAAGTTGATGAAAAACTTTTAAATCATAGAATACAAGTAGATTTTATACTTTACTTGACTCTTTTAATGGATTGCTTATTCTCTGCAGCTTTTTGATCTAAAACTTGTCATCCTATTATATTCTATCAATTGTTATCTATTGTTGAAGGCTATTGATAATTTATTCGCATTATCTTAGTCATAATATTTCTTTGGGCTAGTTGAGCTCACCTTTTCTTTCACTTTTTTCTTCGTGAAATGAGAGCGTAAATTGGGACTAGTCGGGAAGCAGGTGATGGTCCTAGATGGTGCATTAGTAGTTCTCACTATTACGTGAAATAGTGTGATAATAAATGTAATGAGGACTCCATTGAATGTGGATATTGTCAGATGGCAATATTTGTATTAAAACTCATGTATGTTTTATGTTTTGTCGTATTTCACACATTCGTTGTATAATTAAGTTGTATTTATATTCAGTACCTTGTATCTGGCGACTCAAGATGGGTGATGTATACCTGTTTTAGGGGCGTCACATTTAATCTCTCCCCCGTTATTTTATATCAACCCATTTTTTACCAGACAATTTGTTAGATTTTTATTATTTTCATTATTAACGACGACTTAGAGCATCTCCAACAGTCTGTTCAACCACTTTGGGATACTCAAATAGGTTTGTCACATAAAAAAAATCCTCTCCAGCAGTCTCTTCAACCTTAGTAATCAAATCAGCTTCTCACTCTTCAAATATACAATTAAAGGCTAAAAATATTTATTACGCTTGATGAGTTTGATGTAAATCTCATTGAATTGAAGAGATTGATGAGATAGAAAACATGAAAGTAATAAATAATACTCTTCAAATTGCCACGTAAGTCAACAAACTTCAATTTAAAGAGTTTTTTTCGCTACTACTCTTAGAGATGCTCTTAGCGACTAAAATTTGATTACACGTGCATTCGTATATGATAAATCATTAACTAATTATAACCGTCGCATTGTGTATTGTAAATATATTTTATCAACATAGAATTACTCTTTTTGTTATTCTCCCTCCATTCCTATATATAAGTCGTTTTAGACTTTTTTTTATTCCTAATTATTTGTCGTTTGTAGTTATCTAGGATAATTGGTTACTATTTTTCCCAAATTACCCCTTATTACTCCACCTAATTTTTTGATCCATATTTATGAGATAAGTGAGGTGAAGGGTATTATAGACAATTGATAATATAGTTAATGTTTTTCAATCATTTCCTTAATTCTTGTGCACATGTCTAAAACGACCTATATTAAGGAACGGAAGAGGGAGTATAAGCTAAATCTTGTTTGTAAAATTTATAAATGTTAAAAGAATATGTTTTTTATAGGATAATATGGTCATACACGGTTGTGTATATTTTATTTGTGTACAGTCTGCCAAAATTACTTCATTTTGGCACATTTATTTTAAAAGAACAGTTTCTCTACTCCCAAATCAAAAATTAAAAATAAATCTACCAAAATAATATAATTTTGACATAATATACACAAATAAAATATACAACCATTATTCCCTTTTCTATATATATTTGATAAAAGTTAATTACACTAATTTACATAACAAAAATATCATTGTGGGACCCAGATAAAATAGCACCAAAGATGAGGAAGACCGGTGGTGGTGCATAGGAGTGAGCATTCGGTTATTAACCGAACCGAATACACATTTCGGTTATAACCAAAAACCAAATTTATGCTATTTTGGGTATCCGAACAACTACCCGAATTGTCTGATAACCGAATAACCGAATTAATTATTCAGTTATTCGGTTAATAACCGAATGTAATACACAGACACACTACATAAAAATCAACATGAATTATCCTAACAGTCTTATATGTCTACAGTCAACATTCTTCAACACCAACTGAGACAACATTCAACAACATTCAACACCAAGTCCAACTGATATACACAGCATGAATTTCCAACAGACAAGTGACTGCAGCATGAATACACCAAATGATATACACAACATGATACAAATAACTGATATACACAACATGATACACACCAAGTCTAACTGATATACACATCATGATACAGACAAGTGATTGCATCATGAATTTCCAACAGACAACATCACAACACAGCATGAATTTCCAACAGAGTACAGACAAGTAGACAACTGACAAGTGAGACAACATTCAACATATATTTTTTGACTACCCCCTGGGCCCTGGCAACTGAGACAAGTCAACAAGACCACCAACTGGCAACAATCAACAATTCAACAAGACCACCAACTGGCAACTGAGACAAGTCAGAGTGTTAGACAACACCAAGACAACAACAATTCAACAAGACAACACCAACTGAGACAACTGAGAGTCTGAGACAACACCAATTGAGACAACACCAAAAACATGAATGAGAGTATGAGACATATTACAAAAACAGACTGACCCAACACCAACAGACTGACTGAGACATATTATAAAAACATGAATGATCCAACACCAACTGATTAGATGAGCATGAGATAAGTGAGCCAACTTCCAAACTGCAAATCTACAATGAATAAAAAGAAAGAAACTACATCAGTTGCAAATACATTATTTTTTGATGCTCATTAAATAAATACAATGAATCAATGTATACTAATACAATCAATGTATACAATTATTTTCTCTGTTGTGTAATAGAAATACAATACTAGGTAACATACAAAAGCAATTAAACACAAATTCAATGAACCTTATATGCAAATTAATGAATCGAGAGATGAATTTACCTCATTAATTAAGTTGAGTCATAGAAACATTGGCATCATTAGTAGCAAGGCTCAACTTGGAAATTGCTGAAAAATGAAAAATATAATTAAACACATTATTTTTATAAATTGTTTTATTAGTTCAATAAAATAAACATAAACAATAATTATTACCACACTCAAGTTTATCGGCAAAGTCGTTATCTTCCTCCACATCAATGCAATTCTTCTTTTTAATCCAATCTTGAGCACATATGAGAGCTTCCACCATATTAGGAGACAATGAACTCCTAAATGAATCAAGAATACGCCCCCCTGTGCTAAATGCGGATTCCGAAGCAACAATAGAAATGGGAATAGCCAACACATCACGGGCAATACGTGATAGGATAGGGAATCTTGCACTATTTGCTTTCCACCACACCAAAATATCGAAAGACTCATCGGCTTCTTCCACATCTTCATTTAAATATTTGTCCAACTCCGATTTTTCTCCAAGTATCACTCCTGGTCCGACGCTTTTGAACTTATCCATAAGTCTATTTGTATTTTGGGATTCCATTCAATTAAAACCTTGGGATGACATGTTAATTAAACTTGATGTGCCACTTCGCCCACTTTTTTGAGTTGAATACTTTTTTTTGTACTCATTAAACATATCTTCCATTGTTTTCTTCACACCATCGGCAATCTCTATCCCCGTGGCCCTATTCCCTGCTTGATATTCTAAATCCTATCTTCATTATCAATATCAAAATGAAGATCTACTCCCATACCCACCAACGGATCTTTAACTTCAATTTCATCATCTCCATACATTTCGTCTAAAACAAATTGAACAAAACTCAACTTAGACCGAGGATCAAGCACAGTGGGAATATACAACAACATATTCATCTTTGTAAATTTCCCCAATACTTATCATATTTTCTTTTCATTGCCTTGGCCATTTGTTTCAATTCTCTATCATTGCTTCTTTCCCACTCACTCAAAATAACATAAGTTTCACTTATTTCATGAAATGCAGTATTTGATGTGATATAAGATGAGCCGGAAATACGCACAGTGAGATTATAAAAATGTTCTAAGAATCTCACAAACAATTTAGCCCTATTCCAATCTGAGTCCGTTGGAATATCTTGGCCCCCCCCATCTCTTTTACAAAGCCATGATCTTCAAAATCCATATCGATCAAAAGTTTCTTTGTACTTTAAGGCTGAACTTAACATCAAGTAAGTAGAGTTCCATCTAGTTGGGCAATCTAGACTTAAGCCTTTCTTGTCTTGAAGACCACAATACTCAATACAGTCCTTAAATGACTTGACCCTAGCCGGGGATTGTTTTGAATACTTCACTGCACTCCTAACATTCTCAACAGATTTCTCAATCAACTTCAACCCATCATTCACAACAAGATTAATAATGTGAGCTATACATCTCATGTGAATGAACTTACCACCCAAGACATTGGTTTTCAAAATGAACATCTCTCTCAAGTAAGCAAATTCTCAGATCATTTGAGCTAGCATTATCTACAAAGGAGTGTCATAACTTTAGAAAGTCCCCACTCTTTTTAGACAAGACTCAACCATTTCCCCAATGTCCTTCCCCTTATGACTTGTGATGGTTCAAAATTTAAGATTTTCTTATGCAAATTCCAATTTTCATCAATAAAATGGGCAGTAAAACACATATAATTCAAGCGTTGATCGAAGTCCAAGAATTAGAAGTGAGGCAAACACGTTCACAATTTTTCTAAGGAATGTTTTCAAATTTTAATTTTCTCATTATCATACAAACGAATGCAATCTCTAGCAAATGTAAAACGTGAAGGCAATCAAACCTAGGGCATATAGCTTGCATATAAGTCGTTTAAAACCATCTTTCTCAACATGTTTGAAAGAAGCTCATCTACAATAAGATGGTAAGAATTCACCGCCTCTAACAACTTCTTGGTCAAACCTCCAAGTGGTGAGTGTACCCTCACATGCCCCTCCCTCCCCCTCACCCTCTTTAATTCCTACAAGTTGGGGTTGAGCTTTATCCATGTTGATGGGATTTTTTTTACAAGTTCTAAAATGATTTCTTAAAGCAGTAGTACCATTTGAAGATGAATCAGCAGCTAATTCTTTTCCACAATAAGTACACTTACCTTTGATGACATTACCATCATTATCTTTAACTGGAATGAAGTGCCCCTCAGTCCACACCTTGGATCTAGGTGCCATCCTCTTTCTTTGCAGCTTTACATTTTTCGATGTCTCTGCACTTTAGAGTGGTGGGGTGGGGGGGGTGGGGGGGTGGGGGTGGGAACACTGTCACCCCCCCTCTTTCTCATGTCCAATTGCATCAAGGTCATCAAGGTCAGGTTCGTCTGTATCATCCATCATATGCAAATCATTTAAAATACTTCTTGACATCATCTGAAAATTTCAAACAAATTACATTAACAACGAAAGTTTAAAAAGTTTACATAAATCAAAAACTTCAAGCAATTAATATTCAAGCATAAATCAAAATACAACATTTCAGTTACATTTTAACATTTCAGTTGACATACATCAATATGTTGTATTTAGTTTCCACAATTCAGTTGACATACATGTACTCTTCCACCTTTGCAATCATTTTACTTCAAGTTTGATCATGCATGCTAAACACCAGCAGATAACTAACCAACAACCATACAATCTAAATAGTCAGCTATCATGAAATAAGCTATTGTTCTTGAAGTGAATGTAAATGCATGTTAATAATTTTTTTATTCACAAGTGACTCTGTTAATTTAAAAAACACTTGGTCTAACTATCATACACTTGGTCCAGCAGATAACTAACCAACAACCATACAATCTAAATAGTCAGCTATCATGAAATAAGCTATTGATCTTCGAATTCACATGTGATCACATAATACTACTTTCTTTAACTTGTAGGACAAAATAAAGTCCAAACAAGAAATATACAAGCAATATAACAAATACACAGATAACTACAGGGTGAAAAAGGTATAGAGTTTCAAAAATCACAACAAACGGGCACACAAAAACCATACAAGTCAAAAAGCACCACCAAAATAATGAATGCTTACTTGAAAGACAATGACTTAAAGGAGAGGCAATGAGTCGGCGATGACGAGAGGCGCCAAGAGACAGAGACAGCAGTGAGGATTCATCGAGTCAACGAGTCGAGTCGAGTCGGTGAGGCTTCGAGACGAGAGGAGAGAGAAGAAGAGACATGGGAGAGATGAGACCGAGACGGGAGAGGTGGTGGTGGCCATACAGGAGACTTAAGACTGTCGAGAGTCGATCGAGATTCGAGAGTGACTGAGTGAGAATTCGAGTCTTTGAGATCTCAGATCTGGGCGACTGACGAGTGGGTTAGGGTAAAATGGGATTGGGGGAAAACTCAGAAAACAAAATAGAGGAATACTGATACTCACTCTGAGTCTCTGATAGTCGAATACTCGAATAGATAATATCATAATATGATTAATAATTAATTTTTTTAAATATCAAAATCCGATTATTCGGGTTACCCGAATAATCTGTTTTTGAAAACCGGAACCGAAACCGAATACTGAATAATAATTCGGATATAACGGAAATTCCAAAAAAAAATTGAAAACCGAAATAATTCGGTTAAAATAATTCGATTCGGTTCGGTAGTTCGATTTTATCCGTTTTTTGCTCACTCCTAGTGGTGCAAGACTTTACCCATTCCAATAAGTTGATGGAATGCCACACAAACACAGCACCCTACAAACACTCACGTGAGCTTCACGTGATAAACAATTTTACTTTTTGCTTGGGTCTGTATCTGTACAGAAGACTTCTGAACAAATAGGGTAAAAAAGATACGTTTCACTTTTTACCGTTAGGTGAAGTGCACAGTAAACAAATTCAGACACCCCACATTTCTGAATCTCTGCACATATTTATAATAATAATAAATTATTATTATTATTATTTTATAAACAGGTCCACTGTAAAAATAAACATGTCATAATTTTAAAATTTTAAATACAACTATTGTTATAAACTTAAAGTATCATGCAAAATTATATATTTCTAATTATATTTAAATAGAACTTAAAAAATTCCAAAACATACACAAAGATATGAGAAATATTAAAGAACTTAGAACTCTACCATCTCTTGTTTAATAATTTTAAAATAAAAAATTATATTTTCTTAAACAAAGTAAAAAAGAAATTCTATTTCTAACTTTTAAACGGTCAAAATGTTAATAATACTTTTTTCTGTTCAATTATAAGATCAATATTGACCTCTTAAATGTAATGTTAGAGCAATATTTATACTGTTCGAACAAATATATATTTAGCGACATTTTTACACTTATTTAACAATATCTTAAATTTCAGTGACTCTTATCGCCTGACAGTGTAATTATTGATCTAACAATATGAATAACCTTTTAAAAGTTAATTTCAAATATTTTTAAACTTAAAATCGATATAAATTCATTTAGTTTATGTCGAAACAATTATGAATATCATGAACTATTTTAAATTTCTTCTAATTATAAATTTTATTATTTTCAAAACTTAAATTTAAATCATATCATTTTAAATTTAAAGATATCTCAAATTAACTTTTAAAAATTCAATATTAATCTTATCCTTGAGAACGGACCAATACATGAAATTAACTATTTTTTATATTATATATGAGCTATATGTATATACAATATTATGGCGATAGTTCATAGCTCAAAAAAATTATAGTTATAAGCGATTGTGTACTACATAATTATGTATATATATATTTCCCATTATATTATATATATAGTCCTGTTCCTATCCGGACTCCCGGACTTTCTTAAAATACGGACTTTTTTTTTTACTTTTTTTTAAAACAACTAAATTTTTTTTTAATATTTTATGGAACTAGAATTTTTATATAATACAGTGTTTTGGATGTGATTTGGATACGTATAACAAAACAGGTATGTACAGTATGTGCAGACTATACATATATTTTTTGATATAGGTATCCAAATCATGCCCAAAACATTGTATTATGGAAAAATTTCAGTTCCATAAAATATTAAAAAAAAATTAGTTGTTTAAAAAAAAATAAACATAAATAGGGTCTGGATTTGATCAGTTCTGAGAGTCCGAACCTAATCCATAGTGTATATATATATATATATATATATATTATATTTATCATAAATTATGATAAATCTACATCAAAATAACTGTCAGTTCGTTCCTCTCTATCTCTAAGAGAGAGGTACATAATACATACATATCTCTCTCCTTTTGGTTTTGGCCCTTTGCATTAATTTGTCTCATTTCCCCTATCCCACAAACTCTGGCCTTTTTTAGCAGTCTAATCCTTTCTTAGTAGTAGTGGTAGTAGTACTCTTGTCGTACCCTTTTTATGTCATACCCCCTGACAAGATGACCACCAGTACCACATACCCCCCAAACACGCCTTTATTTTTCTTCTGTTTTTATCAAGATGCGGTACCACATCTTGGACTAATTTGATGTCTTCATCATCTTTCTAACAATATCTATATATCGTGAAATTAATTGTGTGGTTAATCAATTAATATAGTATTTATATGTAGACAGAAGGTGATCTTTCTCTCTGTATATTAGTATTGTCAGTGGCGAAGTTAGGGTGAAAATGTGGGGTCAATTGACTCCACTCAATTTTTGTAATCACTTAAAAAAAATTTCTTACCCCACTCACTTTTTGACCCCATTCAATTTTTGACCTCACTCAATTTTTTTTTTAATTAGAGATATCCAAGCGGTCAAGCCTCAGTCATAAATCTCATACATCAATATCTGTTCAGCACTTCAGCCACAGAATAGAGAGAGAAGGGACAAAGCCAAATCGCAAAAGGCAAAAGTCAAGTAGTGAACCATCAAAGCCTTTTCGCGTGTGGTCAGATAGAAATCTTGGTATTGAAAGCCATGAGTGTGAGACTAGAGTCTTAATTTCTATTTCATGTGACTTTCTTGCGACCTTGTCTTGCACGTATAATGTAAATTACTTTCTCTTTAATTTCTCCAACCTTAGTTTTGTTTTTAAAAATCTATTGTGATTTTTTCTTTTTGTTAGTATTATTAAATTGAATATTTGGATGCATTTGTCTAACTCGAAAGTATAAAGTATTAAAAAAAAATATTGGCTAAGGATAATTTTGACCCCACTGCTATAACTTCCTGACTTCGCTACTGAATACTGTCAATTTATCATGAAATTAACTTCATGATAATTAGATGCCTATTATTTATTTATTTTTTTAAAATTTATATTATTATATTTTCAAATTTATAGATACATTTCTTTCATCGTACAAAATGAATCAAAAGAGAACTAGGCAAAATTTAAGAAAAACTTATATTTAATCTTTTCTACTACACACATGTTGAATTCCGATTTCTTGTTGAGGAATAGACTCAAATATGTAATTTTGAACAGTAAAAATATACACATTTTTTTACAAATGAACTATATCCTTTAGTCTAATTTAATCTTTATTTAGTTAAAAAGTAATTATAAGTAATTACATAATTATAATGAATATGTGTTGCATGCATGCATGTATTGTCTCACTTTTATATATTGTTGTTGTCTACTTTTTATCTTCTTCTTTTTATTGTTACTCTTTTAACTAAATACAAATTCCGAAATTCACAGTATACATGTGTGTGTATATAAATATTATATGACCTTTTTTTTACAATAGTAGCATTATTGTATATAAAAATGATTTATATGACTATTAATTTTATATCGATAGAGTTAAAAGTGATAAAATAAAATAATAATGTGTGGATCCATGTTTTGCTATCTCCAATCTCATGTATCTATATATATTATACCTAATATCTAGATTTCCATATCCGGACTGGTCATCGAATCGGAAGAGGTACCAGGTAGATGGGTCACCGTCTACAAAATTGGTTTAACAGATTAATGACACAGTGACGTCATTAATATATATTATTAGTAATTAATAAAATTTTAAAAAAAATTATTTTGTATGAACTAAAACATAATAAAGTTGAATTACAATATTACTAAAAGTGGTTAATTTTAATATTAAATTTTATTTAGTAAAAAAAAAACCAGGTCACTAGGTTAATAACCGGTTGAACCACCGGTCCAATCGATGGATCAATCGGGTCAATCGAATTTTGACCAAAACTGATTTTTTTTCTTTTAAAATGGGCCGAAGTGTCAACCGATTCCGATTTTTACTTGTCGAACCGATGTCTGGTTCAAATTTTAAAATCATGCCTAATATTGACATAAATATATTATCATATGCAACATTACTCTATAATATTTAAAATGAAGAACCAGATAAGACATAAGATGGAACAACCTATTCTTTCCGTTTTAAAATTTAAGATTATAATTATTTTTTTTTAAATTAATTTAAAATATTTGTAAATTCAAAATTGACACAATTTTTTTTATATTATTTTATTCAATACAACAATAAATATTAAATATTAAAATATATTACTCATTGTTAATTTTATTTTTTTTCTAATTTTAATAAATTATTTAATTTTAATTTTCAAAAAATATTTAAAATTACTTTTAAAAATTAATAATAATCTTATAATTTTAAACCGATGGAGTTATTGAATTCTGTTATACATATGATTCCCTCCTCAGGAGGGGAACCCGTGACTCACCCCCTCTCCTTCTCTTCTCCCGTGTTCCTTCCTCACCTGTGAACCTCTTCCTCTTCATTGCCTATATAAAGGAATGATACTGAAGGGAAATTGAATAAGAATTTCTCTGAATGGTTTCTCTCTCTTTTTCTCTTACTTATTCTCTCTAAATTTATGCAACAATTATAAGAATATATTTCTACATTTTGTTAAGGTTTTATAACACGTTATCAACACGAAACTCTAACCAACTGAGACGATAAAATTAAATTCTTGTAATTTATTATTATACTACCGGTTTGGCTATGCCACCAATAATATAATTTTATTCTTATAATTGGCTTTAAATTCTTACAATTTATTATTATATTACCGATTTGGCTATGCCACCAATAGTATAACGTTATTCTTACAATTGGCCTGGCTTTGCCGCCTATTATATTCTTTAATTGTCAAGTTATATTTATGTTTTATTATCCATTTTTAAATTCTGTTATTTACAGTGGTTCCATCTATTATTGTTAATCTTACAAGACTTGGTGAGAACCTTTTTACCATTAAATTTTGTTATTTATAATGGTACCATCTATCCTTGTTAATCTTACAAGACTTGGTGGGAACCTTTTTACCACTTATTAAATTGTGGGAATAACCTGTATATGCGGAATACCGCATACCTGGTGAATATTCTTTGTATTCATTTCTTATTAAATTATGGGAATAACCTGTATATACGGAATACCGCATACCTGGTGAATAATCTTTTGTATTCATTTCTTATTAAATTATGGGAATAACCTGTCTATGCGGAATACCGCATACATGGTGAATAATCTTTTGTATTCATTTCTTATTAAATTATGGGAATAACCTGTCTATGCGAAATACCTCATACATGGTGAAATTCTTATGTTATTTCATTCTTTATTATTCTGTTGGAATAACATGTCTATGCGAACTACCGCATGCCAGGTGAAGATTCGTTTGTATTTTATCACCACTTGAGGTCGTGACTCAGTGTCGACGTCGGGATTTTTGGGTGACCCTTTCCGTTACTTGTTCTTTGGTGTTCTCATTTTAGGTGAGATTTGTTTGAAAAAACAAGTGAAAAAGGTCCCGACATGTATAATGTCGACGATGGGGTATTGTTAAGAGTCGCCATTGGTTTTTTTAAATGGTTGTACCAACACAACCGAGAAAAGGTTTACACATTGACCCGATGATGTGACAACGATATCTGGTCGTGAAACCGAGATTCGTTTAGGGTCAGGGACTTGGTAATGCGGGGAAGGTGTTAGGCACCCCGACATCCGTGTTACCACGGTGACCGCCTCTTTTCAAGAAACTATTATATGAGTGTGTGTGTATGTGTGGGTCAATGTGTTGTTATATATGAAAGTGGTGCGAGGCCTCGTTCGAACCTATATATGTGGTTTGAATTTATGTAAAAATTAGGTTTTAGCAATATATGGCAATGATGTTTTATAAAAGAGGTTTTAAACCCCGATGCTCAATAGGAATGGAGACCTTTTACACCTCCATTTTTATTAAGTGGTAATTTGGATTGATTTTATTTAACGGATCGCGAGGCATCCGTATGAAAAATAATACATCCAAAATAATGCCGACTTCTCGTGGGTATGGAAACCATTTGAGGAAATCTGGACATCATGAGAATAATTTACAAGTCGCCATAAATTTGAAAATGTCCATCACGGAACCGAATCTAGATCAATGAGATGAATCTGTGATCACATGATTCCTAAGCGCATGTAATATTGCAATTTGTATAAAAGCAAGCAGCGGATATATATATAAAAGCGGTAAATATATATATACGCACGGGATCACCAACCACGAAACACCTCCATGGGGGATCGAAATGTAAATAAAGTTGTAAATACGGCCAACCGCCACGAAGGAAACTCCAAAGTGATGAGAATTTAAATAAAGTCATAAATGCGGCCAATCGCCACTTAAGTAAACTCAAAGAGGACTAAATATAAAGAAAAGCGTAAAAGCGATCAACATCACGAAGGGAACTCAAGTGCGAGGACAAAATAAATATATATATATATATATATATATATATATATATATATATATAAGCAATAAACGCATTGGATGTAAAATCTGTGCTCATCGAACATGGAGTTCGACCACGATTCATATATATAAGTATATATATATATATATATAAAAGCGAGTAAACGCACTGCATCAAGTCTAGGCTCATCGAACAAAGTCACACACGGTTGATATATATAGTATATATATATATATATATATATATATATATATATATATATATAAAAGCGAATAAACGCACTGCATCAAGTTCAGGCTCATCGAACAAAGTCCCACACACACGGTTGATATATATATATATATATATATATATATATATATATATATAAAAGCGAATAAACGCACTGCATCAAGTCTAGGCTCATCGAAAAAAGTCCGATGCCAGACAGTTAATATATATAAGTATATATATATATTAAAGCGATGAACGCCTGGGCCAAGTTCAGGCTCAATCGAGGCATAACTCGATAATGTTAGTCATATATATATATATATATATATATATATATATATATATATATATATATATACTGATGGAATGAAACCACGGATAGAAGTGGGACAAAAGCAACAACACGACTCTCAACATGTAGAAGGGTGTGTGCAAGATGAAGAGAAAGACTCTAAAAAGTGTGTGAGAAGGCTTACAACCTGAATCGATAAAAAGGGCTTCTATATCTTTAGAGTGGGTAAACTTTGGGCTTTTGTGGGTACAAAAGAGGCTATATATGAGCTCACATGTGTTTGAAAGTGGGAAAATACACTGTATGGCGAGTGTAAAGCAAATTGTGCAGGGTTTTCCCGTCTTTTTTCTCTTAAAAATCAGCACCCCAAGCCTCTTATTTATAGGCAAAAGGTGCCGCAGGTGTACCAGAGGCGGGTCGGGTCGGCCCGGTTCTGTCGGGTCGGGTCGTCTCAAAGTACGTGCACTTAGGCACTATAATGTCCACTCGGATTTGGAGAAGTGCAATCCGGGCATCCGTTTGGAGGTATTCAGGACCTATTTCGGACCGTCGTTGTCGAGAGTTGTACGATGGCATAGGATTAGAGTTTGTACTGAAGTCTTTGAAGATGGGACGATGCCTCCCGGCCTTCAAGCTTCAACTTTCATCCAGATTACCCCCGCACAATAGTCACTTTCGGATTGGTTAGCCTTATGGGACATTGTTGCGTAGAGATGAGACGTGGCATCGTGTTGGGACGAGATGACGATATTGCCCCTCATGGAATTATTCTTTGCCGGATTAAGCCGATAAGCAGAGCGTTGCTTTCGAGACTTCACCGAGATTGATCTGCTGCATTTGTTGAAGGTCCTCATTGTCATCTTTGAGGTGTGCCTATCTTCCCGATGTTATTACCGTGTTGGCACAGTGTATTTTATTATGAGTGCCGAGATTTGAAGCCGATGGCATTTGAAACAAGCATTTCGGGGTTATCTCAAATCTGTATTCCTTGGGGTTATCACCAAGGTTGGTGGCTATTCCGTGGTTTGGACCGAAGATGGATACCTCGGGGTTATCTCTCGAGATTAATCGGTCTTCTCCGGTGTGTGTTCCGTAGATTATTGATCTGCGCAGTCTCGGGGTTAAATCCGAGGTTGAAACTGCTACTCCCAGATTGCGATCCGGGGTTAATCTTTGAACTTCCAGTAGTGTCCGGTATGGATTTGGATTATCTTTCGTGGTTCTCTTGAAGATTTAATCTGTCCTCCGTAATGTTAATAACGAAGAGTCTGAGAAAATTTTGAGTGTCTACAGATGTTCCTCTTTATCATACTCATGCATGGCGATGCATGGTTAGGATAAAGAATCCTAGACACTTGAAACGCAACAAGATAAACATGGTACTATGGATAGTAACATGATGCAAATGTATGATGCATGTGTACGGAGTTGTGGCCCAACATGTTGGGGATGATTGCTGGTTCCCTGTTGCTTCAACCGGGATTGCAACATCTTGACCAGATCGATGTGCAAAAGTTGAATCTGTTAGGATATTGGTGTTGGAGTTATCACCAAATTCCTGTGTTCTTGATAACGACTTGATACTGACGGGGTATCTCTTATGTGTAAGAGATCTGTGGGGATAAAGCTTGATCTGTTTGAGGATGTGTATAACATATTCCATCATCTATCCTCTTGGATAATGTTAACCTTTCCTGGTTAGTATCGCCAGAATACGTCATGATTCTGTTGGATTTGCCGCCAACAAAGAATGCCGTCGAGGATGTCGACCTTCGTTGACGTGTGAATCAGCAGGTGAAACATCCTCGTGGGATATCTTGTCAAGGTTGCTTGGCCTTTCTTTGACGTGTGAATCAACTATTTGAAACTCTGTGAGGAGATCGTTAAGGTTGGTTGACATTCGCTGACATGTAGATCAACGGAGCATTGCATTGTGACCCCCGCCGGGGATCCGTTAGGGAATATGAGCAGCTGGGTATGAGAACCTCGAACAGCTCTATAGCTCTGACAGGTTTAAACGCTATCGGCTGAAATGATGTCAAGGTTGCTTGACCTTCGTTGATATGTGTGTCAACGTCTGAGCATGCGTTGCTACTCCCGCTGGATATATACGTTGTAACCCCCGTCGGGGACTCACGTTGTAACCCCCATTGGGGATCCACTAGGGAATATGAATACGTATGCAACTACTGAACAGTTCTTAACGTTTCGATGGGTTTACCTGCCATCGGCTAAAATAATGTCGAGGCTGCTTGACCTTCGTTGATAGAGTTGTCAATAGATGAACGTGTTGTAACCCCCATCGGGGATCTACGTTGTAACCCCCGTCGGGGATCCATGTAGGGTAACGACCCGGAGTCGGCGGCATCAGACCTATATAAGGTATTGCCGTATGTAATTTATGAAAACTTAGGTCATCGGCAGAGTATACCTTGTGTTCAGGCGACTACCAATGAGTGATGTACAGATTCAAAGTCTCATCTGAGAAGACCAGGATTGTATGCTATTTTGCTCAATCGCGTGGCATTTTTATTCCCGATTTGACCTTTCTAGCCTTAAAGAACTCCGTTTTAACTCGAACTGGACCGAGCCAGAGGGGTGAGGCCCACATAGAGAAACCGTAGGTACACTGCAATTGCAATGCGGTGGAGCTCGCTGACCAAAGCGTGATGATAAATCCAATGACACGCCTTCACAAGTCACTTTTAACTTGTTTCTCTCTAGAAAAACCGTGAACCACTTCCAGTTCTTTGAGTTAGGCCGCTTTCGCAAATTCATCACCGCATAAGTGTTCTACACTATCCTCAGTAACGTATGCATGTATTTTTCCAGGTTCATCAGGTTAGATTGTGAGATATTGCACTAAATGCATCTAAACACATAGTAGTGATTATGTATGCACAAATGACTTGATAAAAATATTCAACATAGTAAATGTTAGTATTAAACCATCTTTGAACATAATGATGTAAAAAATTTGACTTCCGAGACACGGTCAAATTAGCACCTTTTTCTGCTATTTTTTATCCTATTTGAGGTCTAATGAGCAAAAGGTATAAAGGAAAAATACTCCTAGCATTGAGGTTGGCCTTATGCATGATGTTCTTGATTTTTTATGCATATATTCTATATATGACTTTGGGATAGGTGTGCTACTGAATGGCCACCTAGACATGCATGCGCGCATGTGGATAGTCATATTTTCAAAGGGGACTATGGCGAAAGTTTTCCAAATGTAGGCATTGGGTAGTCATGCATTCTAACTCTATTATATGTTAAAGTAAATGCATGCATGCATATAGTCATATAATGCATTTTAGAAAGCTCCAGGTAAGGCAATACCACACCCTTTCTGAGGTGATTTGGAGACTTGTTGTCCAGATATTATGGATCCCGGATCCGAAAGCGGTTCTTATAGGGGACCGCTCACGGCGTCTGGCGGAGGGCTTCAAGTGCCTCGCCCCAGTTCGTCGAGACTGACCTCGTCGGTTGGTGGAGGGCGTGATTCGTCCCTGGCCCGTGTAGAGGTTCCAGACGTTGAGGACGAGGAGGTGGATATTGAGGATCCCGCTCCTGCTGACAATGGTTTGTGTTTTGGTAGGGGGTGAGACCGCACCATGAATGGTACGCCCACGTACTCTCTATTGAAGAGGAGATCAGTTTGTGTAGTTCAAACACCGGTGTAAGAGGTTCAACGCTGTATATGGCTGATATGGTGTAGGAATGTTTTTGGTTGTTTTTTGTTTTTGTAAGGAGAAGAGGTGTGACGCCCCCAAAACAGGTCCAATCCACCCAACCTATTCTGAGTCGCCAAATACATGGTATGTAAACAACTATAACTTCATTAATACAATTGTCGTGCAAAATACGACAACACATAAAGCGTGAGTTTAAATACAAATATTGTCTTACAGACAATATCCACACTCAAATAAGTCCTCATTACAATTATCGATACACTATTTTACAAAATAGTGAGGACTACTAAAACAACTGTCTTGAACCATCACTCCACACCCCGACTAGTTCATTTATATTCTCGTCTCGAGAAGAAAAATGGAACAAAAAGAAAAAGGTGAGCTCAACTAGCCCAGATAAAGAATATTATGACTAAGATAATGTACAACAAATTATCCTTAGTCTTCAACGAGGAAAATTCGATAGAATACAATAGACAACAAGTTTTAGATCAACAATGCAATGAAACAACAATTCATTAGAAGAGTTAAGTAGAGAATGAAATCTACTATCATCTATGAATTTAAAAGTCCATCATCAATATTTTATCCATGTAACATTAATCAATATACATCATAAATCAAATATTCATCTTTGCACTACAGGCCAAAGATATTCATCTGTTGGTCATGTTCATCTCAACATCTGTTCATCTTTGCACTACGGCCAAAGATATTCATCGAAAAATCATTCATCTTTGCACTGGCTGTGCCAAAGATATTCATTATATCATCATTTAGACCGAGGATGATGAAAATATTTTAAAGAAAACGAATCCAATGAAACAAAAAAACAAATATTAAGGATTCGTACTTTAAACAATCCAAGTTCAAAAATACTTCATAAATAACCATAGTGGAGTAAAATTCAAGAATGAAGACCAAAATATAGATCCAATCAAAGATATAACAGACAATCTTGGATACAGAAAAGAAAATTTAATTTTTCTGTGAATAGTGTCGTATTCGTGAATAGTGCCGTATACGTGAATAATGTCGTATATGTGAATAGTAACTCCGACACTAAAAGATTGAAATTTCATAAAAAAAATCATCATGCTTCGTGAATAGTATTCGTGAATAGTAACTCATGAATAGTAACCCCGACATGAAAAAATTTCAAATTTGATAAAAATTCTAACCAATATTTCGGCATAATGATATTGAAGAAATAATATCATTTTTGAAGAAAATAACACCCCTTACCTCCAAAAAGACAGTAATTCTGACTGGAATACTGGATATAATGCTGAAAGAACTTGCATCGTATAACAATACTCAAAGTACTAAAATACTCACAAGAATACGCTCGATGATATAGAGAGAGAAATAGAGAGAAAACTTTAGTTTCTGGTGTGATTTTTAATTTTAACCTAAGCACCCTATTTATAGGAAATTGCTTAGAACACCAAAGCAGAAAATTTATTAAAATAATTTTATTTAATAAAAATTCAAGCCCACCACCCAAGAATCTGAATTTCAGCAATTCACACATGCTAACCTTCTAGAAAAAAAAATAAGAAAAAACGTTTTTCATAAAATAAATAATTAAAACTTCCAAAAATCAATTATTTCAGAACTTCGAAACTTCAATAATTCATAATAAATAGCCCTTTTATCAGAAAATTCGAATCTCGCGACTTTTTATAGAAAATTCAATTCTCTACAACTTTGCAGAAGAAAGGTTTTCCAAATTATAAACAAAAATTGACTGAAATCCACATACGGACGATTTTACAGGCTATAATCAAATTTCAGTCAAGAAATGGGGTCCACCGACACACAAAACATGTGTTAATCATTTAATGCAACAAAAATACTCTTTCTCCTCATATACTCATATATTCCACATTCATTATAAAAATATCATCATTAATATATTATTAAAATAATATATTTAAATGAATTTTATCAGAAAAAGATAAAATATTAATTTTTAACAATTGTCACATTAAAATTTTTTTCCATCTATATCCACATAAAATTAATATTTTCCTCATCATATAAATCAATAATTAATTATTCACAAATAATATTACAGAATCACGAAGATCGTGCAACTGTGCCGTTCCTCAGAAAGAGGGCTTTCAATAAGAATTTCTCCTTATTAGGCGCAAGTAATTAGGTGACCAAACCTCTCCTTAGATGTAACTTTCTAGACATTGCCAATAATGTTTTCTAATAATATTATCTGGATAATATGAATTATTGCTTCGATAATGAAAAAATCTTGTGTAGGACAATTATTGAAACAACGATAATATAAAATATCAACGCAACAATTATTGAGTCAATAAAATAAAATAACCGAATAAAGAATTCTCTTCATAATAGCTTATTGAGTAGTGCCTTCACGTAAGAATCAATAATTGGTGCAATACCAGGCCATCTTGCAACAACAATATTATTCGTGTTTTAACGGGTATTCTAACAAAGATAATTCAGAATAACCACGCCTGCTATTTATAAATAACTTATACTTGTCGTTTTCTTCATCCAATCGCTTTTAAGTTATGGGCCCACACAAGGTTGCGGCCGTCGCATTTAATATTCCCGACGTAAGAATATTCCACCACCAAACGAATATTCTCCCACAACAATGAGTATTTTATAACCACTTGCTTATTTAAAATATTTGCGCATTTTACCCATAACTAACCACATTAATCAAATCAACCCCTTACTATTTCAAAATAATAATTAGAGAAATTAAATCTTTATTTATAAAAAATTGGGGTCTTACAAGAGGGTAGAAATATTTTTGTTATTTTGTTTTATCATGATGTTGGGCCATGTAATATGGTTGCCACGTCTCTATTGAAGAGGAGATAAGGTCGACGTAGTTTGCCCCTCGTATGAGAAGAAAAAGCGTAATCCCATATGCAGTCAGAGCGGGGAGGAGAAAGTTTAATCTAGGTTGAGGATAAAGCTGCAGTGCAGAGAAGTTTGATCCCATGTATGGGTAGCCAAATCGCTAACGCAAGAGGTTCAATTAAGCGGTGGGATAACCTAAGTTGTATGGTAAGAAAGGATAAAGCCAGTCTTTGGCTTGAAGAGTATGTTTCCACGAGGGCAAAAGTGTAGCAAGTTGTAGGTGGTAAAGGGTTAAAGAACCGGAATGATGGTGACACGATGATGATGCACCGGGGTGTTTCTTTGGTTACTTGGACATAATACCGCTTTACACGGTATGCGAGTTGATGAGTTGTGGAAATTCATCGTAGTCCATTTCTTGTAATCTGAGGCGCCTCTGTAAATACTTCTTTGAAAATAAATGGGCCTTCCCGGTTAGGGAGCGAATTTTCCTTTGGCCCGATCTTGATTGTCAAGAATTTTCTTGTAACCAAGTCATGTTGTTTAAATTTCTTTGAGTCGGATTTTTTTTTGTTATAGGATCTGGTGATCCTTTTTACGATATAGTGACCATGGAAGATAGCCGCGATTCACTTTTTTCGCCTATCGAGAGACAATTGGTGATAATACATCTTGTACCCATTGGTTTTCATCCAATTGGCCGATCAACACTCGAGAGATTCCATCTCAACTTCTATGGGGAACACTGCTTCCATCCCATAGGTTAAAGCGTAGGGGGGTTGCCCGGTTGAAGTACGCATTGTGGTTCGTGAAGGCTAATGAGTAAGAGGCGGCGAGTTAGCCAATCTTTGTGGTTGGTCGACATCTTTGCATAATCTTCTTGATATTTTTGTTAGCCACTTCAACAACACGATTCATCTTCTGGATGATAGATGATGATTTAAGATGTTTGATGTGGAATTTATTGCATAACTCCTCCATCATTTTGTTGTTGAGGTTTTTTGGCATTGTCGACACAATCACCTCTCGGTTGTCCATATCGACAAACGACATTGTTTCTGATGAAAGCAATGATGACTTCTTTAGTGACCCTGGGGAAGGAGGCTGCTTCTACCCACTTGGTGAAGTAGGCTGGCTTTAGGTTCAATGGGCCCAATAACGTCCATTCCCCACATTGAGAAGGGCCAAGGCGAACTTATATTGTGGAGCTCCCGTGGAGGGGCGTGTATAGCATTCCCATGAATCTGACACTGATAGCATCTTCTGTCGTGGTCGTTGCAATCAGCTTTGAGAGAATGACAAGAATGTCAAAATCCCGAGGACTTTTTTACAAGGAGGGGGCCACTTATATGGGGGCCACAGACTCCGCCATGGATTTCATCCATAAGCCTTTGGGCTTGATCTTTGTGTAGACACCTAAGGAGACCTAGTCCTGCATCTCTTTTATAGAGCGCATCTCCACTCAGGTAGAACTTCATAGCAAGTCGATGGATCCGCCTTTTCTCAATCAGGCTCGCCTCAGCGGGTGTAGATCCATCTCGCAGATATTCCTTAATATGCTGATACCAAGGAGGTTGGATGGGAGGTAGCTCATCCGATACTTCTCCAACGTAATTCCCATAGGCTGGGGCCTTGTGCAGGGAAATTGTGATGCTTGGCAAGTGTTCCTTGTCTGATATTCGAATCAAGGAGGCCAAAGTTGCTAATGCGTCCGCGAAATCATTTTACGAGGAATGTGTAGAAAGGAGATTTCTTGAACTCCAAAGCCATCTCCAAACTCGCAGATGGTAAAGGCAACAAATGTAGTTCCTTGGTTTGATAGACTCCGGTGGATTGTCGATTACCAACTCGAATCTCGAGGACGATTAGCCGCTTGATGCCCATTGAGCAGGCAAGTTTTAGCCCCACGAGGCGACCTTTATACTCGGTAGTATTGTTGGTGCCGACAAACTATAATTTTGACAGCAACGGATACCGCTCACCCGTATCAGATACTAGAATTGCTCCAGCTCCAGGACCTTCCATGTTAACAGCTCCATCAAAATACATCTTCCACGATTGGCGTGTATTGTACTGAGGGTGTTGCTGCACTGTCATTACTCCTTCATCGGGGAAATATGTTTCCAAGGGTTTGAAATCCCCTAAAGGTGCGGCGGCCAGTTGATCTGCGATTCCTTGACCTTTGATGGACTTTTGAGTCACATATACAATGTCAAATTATTGTAGGATCAACTGCCATCTGGACAGCCGGCAATTCAACATGGGTTTATTGAACATGTACTTGAGAGGATCCACGCGGGATATGAGATGGGTTGTGTGACCATGGAGGTAATGCTGTAACCTCATGGAAGCCCATGCTAAAGCACAACACGTCTTCTCGATCAGAGTGTACTTGTGTTCACTGCTATTGAACCTTTTGCTGAGGTAATAGATAGATCGTTCTTGGCCTCTATCGTCTTTTCGTCCCAGTATACAGCCCATGGCATTGTCACTTATGGACAGGTACATGAACACGGGAACATCATCCCTGGGTGGTACCAAGATAGGATCTTTGACTAGCTGTTTCTTTATTGTAAGGAAGGCATTCTAGCACTCATCATTCCATTTCATGGAGGAGTTCTTCCTTAATAACTTGAAGATTGGCTCCTGAGGTTCTTTGTGAGTTGGGAGATAAAACCTGGCCGATGAAGTTGATCCTTCCCAAAATCCCCGTATTTCCTCCTAATCTCGAGGAATGGGCATTTCTGTGATGGCTTGGATTTTGGTAGGATCCGGCCTAAATCCCTTTGTGGTGACTAGAAATCCTAGAAACTTGCTTCGACTTGGCGCCAAAGGCGATTTATTGGATTCAACTTCAAGTTGTCTTACGCATGACTGTTGAACAACTTTACGAGATGGTCTAGATGGTCATCCTCCTTCCGGGACTTGACAATGATGTCATCCACGTAGATCTCAATCTCTTTATGCATTAAGTCATGGAAAAGAGCCATCATAGCTCGTTGATAGGTAGCTCAGGCATTGATGAGGCCGAATGACAACCGTCTATAGCAAAAAGTTCACCGAGGAGTGATGAAAGCAGTCTTCTCATGATCTTCCTCGGCAACCATGATCTGATGGTACCCTGCAAAGCAATCAGCAAAGGAGTACATGTCGTATTGCGCAGTATTGTCAATGAGAATGTGGTAAATGGCATGGGAAATGTAAGACCCCAAATAATTAATAAATGAAATTTAATTTCCTCTAATTATTATTTTGAAATAGTAAGGGTTGATGTGATTAATGTGGATAGTTATGGGTAAAATACATAAATATTTCAAAATAAGCAAGTGGTTATAAAATATTCATCATTGTTATTAGGGAATATTCGTTTGGTCGTGGAATATTAAATGCGACGTAGCGACAATAATGGGCCCCATGACGGAAAGTAATTGGAGGAAGAAAACGACAAATATAAGTTGTTTAAAAATACTTGGCGTAGTTATTACCGATTTACCTTTGTTGGAATACCCGGTGGTTAAAACACGATGTCTACGCGTTGTTGCAGACAAGAAGACACGCAGTATTGCACCAATTATTGACTCTTACGTAAGAAGGCACTACTCAATAATGGTTACTGTAATTCTTCGCTCAAAGATATTTTATTTTATTGGTTCAATAATTGTTGCGTTGATATTTTATATTCATTGTTTCAATAATTGTCATTACAAAGATTTTTCATTATCGAAGCAATAATTCATATTATCTGAATAATATTATTAGATAACATTATTGGTAATGTCTAGAAAGTTACATCTAAGGAGAGGTTTGGTCACCTAATTGTGCTTGAAGAAGGAGAAATTCTTATTGGAAAGCCCCCTCTTTCCTAAGGAAGCTCGCTGGTTGTCAATATTGTGATTACGTAATATTATTTGTGAATACTTAATTATTGATTCATATGATGAGGAAAATATTAATTTTATGTGGATATAGATGGAGAAAATTGTTAATGTGACAATTGTTGAAAATTGAAATTTTATCTTTTTCTGATAAAATAATTCATTTAAATATATATATTATTATATTTTAATAATATAATAATGGTGATATTTTTATAATGAATGTGGGATATATGAGTATATGAGGAGGAAGAGTATTTTTGTTGCAATAAATGTTTAAAACATGTTAAACATGTCGGTGGACCCCATTTATCGATTTGAAATTTGATTATAGCCTCTAAAATCACCCGTTTGTGGATTTGGTCAATTTTTGTTTGGAATTTGGAAAAACTTTCTTCTGTAAAGTTGTAGAGAATTGAATTTCCTATAAAAACTCACGAGATTCGAATTTTCTGACAAAAGGCCTATTTATTGTGAATTATTGAAGTTCCGAAGCTACGAAATAATTAATTTTTAGAAGTTTAAAATATTTAAAGAATGAAAACGTTTTTTTTTTGTTTGTAGGTGACCTAGCATGTGATGTAAATACTGAATTCAAAATCTAGAAAGTGTGCGTAGAGAATTTGTTATATATATTATTATTATATTAAATTTTCTTTTGGTGTTCTAAGCATTTTCCTATAAATAGGTGCTTAGGTTAGAATTGAAAATTACACCGAACTCAAGTTTTCTCTCTATATTATCGAGTGTATTCTTGTGAGTATTTTGAGTATACTTTGAGTATTGCTATACGGTGAAAGTTCAAGTTATAGCCTATATCCGAAGATTCCAGTTAAATCTTTGTCTTTTCGAGGTAAGGGATATTATTTTTTTCAGTAATGATATTATTTCTTCAATATCATTATCTTTGAAATATTGATCCGATGTTTTTATCAAATTTGGAACTTTTGGTGTGAGTTACTATTCACGTATACGAGACTATTCACGATATCGATATTATTCACGAATACTAAGACTATTCATCGAAAAAATAAAATTTTCCTTTTAAATCTAAAATATCTATTGCGGATACTAGCTTTGATTGTATCCATGTTTTGATCATTCTCGAATTTTACACCACTATGATTATTTTTGAGGTATTTTTGGACATGGATAAAACAAAGTACTAATCCTTAATCCTTAATCCTTGTCATTTTGTTTCTTTGGATTCGTTTCTTTAAAAATATTTTCATCATCCTCGGTCTTAAATGATTATATTATTGAATATCTTTAGCTTTTGTAGTGCAAAAGATGAATGATTTCGATGAATATCTTTGGCCAGTAGTGCAAAAGATGAGCAGTGTTTAGATGAACATGACTAATGATGAATATCCTTGGCTTCGTAGTGCGAGGATGAATATATGATTCGGATATATATTGATTGATGTTACGAGGGGATAAAAATATTGATGATGGATTTATTAAATTCATAGATATTAGTAGATTTCATCCTCTACGTAACTCTTTCTATGAATTAATATTTTCCATCATGAGTATTAATTTAAAACTTGTTATCTATTGTATTCTATTAGATTTTTCCTGTTGAAGACTAACGATAATTTGTTACGTATTATCTTAGCCATAATATTTCTTCTTTGGGCTAGTTGAGCTCACCCTTTTCCTTTTTGTTCTATTTTTTCTTGTTAGGAGGCGAGAATGTAGCGAATACGAGTCGGGGTATGGAATGATGATTTTAGAGAGTTGTTTAGTAGTCCTCACCATTTTGTAAAATAATGTATCAATAATTATGATGAGGATTTATTTGTATGTTGATATTGTCTCAGATGGCAATATCGTATTTAAACTCACGATTTATATGTTATAACAATAAAGTTGTGTAGTTATTTCATGCCTTATTTTGACAACTCGAATGGGTGATGTATACACTGTTTTGGGGGTGTCACGGTTGGTATCGAGCTTAGGGATATGATCTCTGGCGGAGATCGAGAATAGAACTAGGAGGGAGAGGCGAGTAAATCCTTCGCTAGTGTGTCCTACCTAAGCTTATTTGTTAGTTGGTCAAGTATATAGGGATATTATGTGATATATTGATTTGCTTAATTAACCCTTGTTTTATGGCGGTATTTAAGAATGGTAGCAAGAATGTTAATGATTGGAGTAAATGAGACCGTGGAGATGCTGTCTTTACTAACGAGGAGAAGCGTGCAACAGTTTGGCAATGTTCTTCTCCGAACAACACCACCGAAAGTGAGATGATGAGCGAGGGATGTTTAGAAGTTTTTTTGATTCATGCAAAAATCGAGACGAGGAGACTCGTGTTCAAAATGAGGAGAAAATGATAGCAATTCACGGGTTGTCACAAATGGCATGATTCAAAGAGTTGGGACCACGAATTTAAGGGAAATCGAGATCCGATCATGGTGGAGAGCGTAGGTCAAGCAAATTACCAAGATATTCGATGTCTTGGGATGCACGGAGAACAGAAGGTTCCATTCGCCACCTTTTTGTTTTCGTGGCGAAAGGCGATCACTTGGTGGGAATCGTGAAGCGTACCCATCCAAATTGGCCAAAGATGTCTTGGGAGACATTTCAGAACTATTTAATGACAAATACTTTCACGAAAGTGTTCGTCATATGAAGGAAGTGGAGTTTATTAGACCGGAGCAGAACAACATGGCGGTGTCTCTCAAGACGAGGCGAAGTTTGCAAAGTTATCGAGTTTGCCCTCATTTGGTGGAGAATGAGGAACGATGACGCGGATGTTTCTGAGAGGTTTGAAACTCGGCATACGTCGATATCTCATCTCTCATAAATTTTCTCTCTATTCAGGATGTTGTTAGCAGGCTCAATTGTTAGAAGCGAGATAACGAGTACGATCAACAGAGGTACCACAATCGGGATCATCTAGGAGATAGCGATCAACAAAACAACGATAACCGGTGGAGAAAGAAAAAGATGGATGAAATGGTAACCACTCTGGTGGTAATCATGGCCATAAAAATAGAAGAAAGCGAGTCGAGGAGATTTTAAAAAGAGGAGATTCAATAACGACCATGTGAAGGCAGCAGTGCAGTAAAACTGGTTCCAAGGAGGAGAAACGACCACCCGGTCATATGTTATAAATGCGGAAAGAGGTACATATCAGTCCAAAGCGCCTACAATGATTCAAGGTATGCTATAATTGTGGAAAGGAAGGACATATCGCCGAGATTGCCACAGTAGCGAAACCTAGTTCAATGAGGATGGTGACTAAAAGATCGCATCCCGGAAAAGTCAAATTCAACGGTTCTCGGAAGAAGCGTTTGTCGGATGGTAGTCAACATGCGAGGAACACAAACGAGGTGATCACGGGTAAGCTAATCATAAATTCATGCGAAGTTTATACATTACTTGATACCGGTGCTACCAATTCATTTATCTCTCCTGCTTGTGCTTAACGTTTAAACTTGACTTCGGAGAAATTAGACTTTGACCTATCTGTGGAAACTCCGTTAGGAGAAACTTTCATCACATCCACTGTTTATGAATCTTGTTTGATCCAAGTTGGTACCATCACATTACCTGTTGACCTTATCTCTTTAAAGATACTTGCTTTTGATGTGATTTTAGGGATTGATTGGTTAACTACTCATCATGCCAAAATTGATTGTTTTCGTAAGGTTGTTAGTTTTCATATTCCTAATCCACCTGTTGTGCGAATTCAAGGAACTAAACCATTAAAATCAATCACTGTCATATCAATTCATAAAGCTATTCGTTTATTGACAAACGGATGTCAAGATTTCTTAGCCCATGTTATGGATTTGAATAAAGACACGTCAGATTTGAATAATATTCCTGTTGTTATTGACTTTCCTGACATATTTCCTGAAGAACTTCCCGGTCTACCCCTAGAACGTGAAGTTGAATTCTTTATTAACCTTGAACCTGGTACAAAGCCCATTTCTAAAACCCCATATCGAATGGCTCCTATTGAACTTGAGAGTTAAAGGTCCAACTACGAGGAGTTGTTGGACATCGGTTTCATTCGGCCCTAGTACATCTCCCTTGGGGTGCTCCTGTTTTATTTGTAAAGAAGAAAGATGGGAGTATGCGACTTTGTATTGACTATCGGGAATTGAACCATGTCACTATCAAGAATAGGTATCCGCTACCTCGTATTGATGACCTGTTTGACCAGTTACAAGGAGCGCAATTCTTTTCAAAGATCGATCTTCGTTCTGGATATCATCAGCTGAAGGTTAGAACTGAGGATATTCCAAAGACTGCTTTCAGAACTCGGTATGGGTATTATGAATTCTTAGTTATGTCTTTCGGATTGACTAATGCTCCTGCGGCTTTTATGGATATGATGAATCGAGTATTCAAGGAATATTTGGATCAATTCATTGTTGTCTTTATTGATGACATCCTCATATATTCCAAAAGCCGTGAAGATCATGAGCACCATTTGAAGCTGGTACTCCAAAGGCTTCGTGAAAACAAGCTATATGCTAAGTTGAAAAAATGCGAGTTCTGGATTGAGGAAGTAGCATTCCTTGGGCACGTGGTGTCAAAACATGGAGTATCTGTTGACCCGACGAAGATTGAAGCAATACAAAGTTGGGAGCAAACCAAGTCGATTGGATCAAGTACGTAGCTTTTTGGGCTTAGCTGGTTATTATCGGAGATTCGTGGAAGGGTTTTCTCGAATCGCTACTCCATTAACTCAGCTGACTCGGAAAGATATAAAATTCGTATGGTGCGAGGAATGCGAGAAGAGTTTCCAAGAGCTTAAGAGGAGACTTATTTCGGCACCTGTTCTAACAATACCATCTGGTTCGGATGGATTTGTTATCTCAAACGATGCTTGAGGCAAAGGGTTAGGATGTGTTCTCATGCAACGTGGGAAAGTCATAGCCTATGCCTCTTATTAACTTAAAGAGTATGAGAGGAATTATCCTACTCATGATCTAGAGTTGGCAAGCGATCGTTTCGCTGTTAAAGATATGGAGGCACTATCTATATGGGGAGAAAGTGGAGATATATTCGGACCATAAAAGCCTTAAATATTTCTTCAAAAAAGAACTCAACATGCGGCAAACAACGTTGGCTCGAGCTATTGAAAGACTACGACCACACTATTCAATACCATCCCGGAAAAGCGAACGTGGTAGCCGACGGCGTTGAGTAGAAGATCATATGCGAGGAGCGAGTGCGATGATGTCAAGTATACGACAGAGCCAACTTTAATAGAAAAAGTTAAGGTTGCTTCAAGCCACAGGCCGGAGTGATGCATATGAAGAAGAAAGTACAAGAAGGTGCTATTAGGAAGCGAGAATTGATGAAGAAGGAATACTTGAGTCCACTCCGGACTTTGTGTTCCTAACGATTCGATTTGAAGTACAAGATCATGATGGAGGCACACAATACACCATTTGCAATCCATCTCGAAGTACTAAAATGTATCGTGATCTTGACATACATTTTGGTGGAATAATATGAAGAGAGAGATTGCAAAGTTTATCTCAATATGTTTAACTTGTCAACGTGTAAAGGCGGAGCATCAAGTGCCTAAGGACCATTGCAACCACTTGAGATTCCGAAATGGAAGTGGGAACACATTACCATGGATTTCGTTTACGGGTCTTCCCACGGTTTCTCAAGGCATAAATGCTATTTGGGTTATTATTGATAGATTAACCAAGTTCGCACATTTCTTGCCAAATACGGAGACTTATTCTCTTGAACGTCTTGCTAGTATGTATGTAAATGAGATTGTGAGGTTGCATGGCATGCTAGTATCTATAGTTTCGGATCGTGACCCATGATATACTTTAAGATTTTGGGTTAGCTTGCAAAAAGCTATGGGTGCAGATTTCTGATTGATTTAAGCATACCATCCTCAAATGGACGGACAATCAGAGAGGACTATTCAAACTCTTGAAGATTTATTAAGACTCTGTGTCCTAGACTTCAAGGGCAGTTGGGATTAGTATTTATCATTGGTGGAATTCTCCTACAACAACAATTATCAGGAAAGTATAGGTGTGGCTCCATTTGAAGCATTATATGGACGAAAGTATCGCTCTCCAATATGTTGGGATGAGGTGGGTGAAGCAACATTGTTGGGACTAGAGTTAAGACGTATGACTACCAAAAAGATCCAAATGATTCGACAACGTATACAAATGGCACAAGATCGACAAAAGAGTTATGCGGATCTTCATCGAAAGGACGTGGAATTTAGTATGGGGATCATGTATTGTTGCGAGTTGCTCCATGGAAGGAGTTACAAGATTTGGGAAGAGAGGAAAGCTCAATCCACGATTTATTGGTCCATTTCAAATTCTTGACCGAAGTAGGAAATGTAGCCTATAGACTCGCGTTACCTCCAAGTATGTCTCGTGTTCATAATGTGTTTCACATATCTCGTACTTTCAGAAATATGTGAAAGACCCGAACCACGTTATTGAGTTAGAAACAGGGACGAGATAGCAGAAGACTTAACGTATGAGGAGGTACTGTCAAGATCTTGGATAGGAAGGAGCATGTCCCTACGACGAAGGTCATACCACAAGTTAAAGTTTTGTGGAGGAACCATGCTTATAGAAGAAATGACCAGGAATTGGAAAGAGAAATGAAAGCGAGGTATCCTCACCTTTTCGAAACACCAGGTACGTATGTCATTTTCGAGGACGAAATTTAATAAGGAGGGGAGGTTGTAAGACCCCAAATAATTAATAAATGAAATTTAATTTCCTCTAATTATTATTTTGAAATAGTAAGGGTTGATGTGATTAATGTGGATAGTTATGGGTAAAATACGCAAATATTTCAAAATAAGCATGTGGTTATAAAATATTCATTGTTGTCGGGGAATATTCGTATGACGGCGCAACCATGTGTAGGCCCCATAACGAAAAGCGATTGGAGGAAGAAAATGACAAATATAAGTTGTTTAAAAATTACTACAGCGTAGTTATTCTGATTTACCTTTGTTGGAATACCGGTGGTTTAAAAACACGATGTCTGGCGTTGTCAGACAAGAATAGCACGGTATTGCACCAATTATTGACTCTTACGTAAGAAGGCACTACTCAATAATGGTTACTGTGAATTCTTTGTCAAAGATTTTATTTTATTGGTTCAATAATTGTTGCGTTGATATTTTATATTGCTGTTGTTTCAATAATTGTCATTACACAATATTTTTTATTATCGAAGCAATAATTCATATTATCTGAATAATATTATTAGATAACATTATTGGCAATGTCTAGAAAGTTACATGCAGGAGAGGTTTGGTCACCTAATTACGCGTGAAGAAGGAGAAATTCTTATTGGAAAGCCCCCTCTTTCCTGGGAACTGTCTGGTTGTCAATATTGTGATTCTGTAATATTATTTGTGAATAATTAATTATTGATTCATATGATGAGGAAAATATTGATTTTATGTGGATATAGATGGAGAAAATTTTTAATGTGACAATTGTTAAAAATTGAAATTTTATCTTTTTCTGATAAAATAATTCATTTAAATATATATATTATTATATTTTAATAATATAATAATGGTGATATTTTTACAATAAATGTGGGATATATGAGTATATGAGGAGGAAGAGTATTTTTGTTGCAATAAATGTTTAAAACATGTTAAACATGTCGGTGGACCCCATTTATTGACTGAAATTTGATTATAGCCTCTAAAATCACCCGTTTGTGGATTTGATCAATTTACATTTGGAATTTGGAAAAACTTTCTTCCAAAGTTGTAGAGAATTGAATTCCTAGCGAGATTGAATTTTTACGACAAAGGGCTATTTATTGTGAATTATTGAAGTTAGAAGCTACTGAAATAATTGATTTTTGGAAGTTTAAAATATTTAAAGAATGAAAAATGTTTTTTTTTGTTTGTGGGCGACCTAGCATGTGATGTAAATTTGAATTCAAAATCTAGAAAGTGTGCGTAGAGAATTTGTTATATATATTATTATTATATTAAATTTTACGCTTTGGTGTTCTAAGCATTTTCTATAAATAGGGTGCTTGGTTAGAATTGAAAATTACACGTAAATCGAAGTTTTCTCTCTCTATATTATCGGCGTATTCTTGTGAGTATTTTGAGTATACTTTGAGTATTGCTATATGGTGAAAGTTCAAGTTATAGCTTTATATCCAAAGTATTCAGTTTAAATCTTGTCTTTCCGAGGTAAGGGATATTATTTTTTTCGTAATGATATTATTTCTTCAATATCATTATCTTTGAAATATTGATCAAGTTTTTATCACATTTGGAACTTTTGGTGTCGAGTTACTATTCACGATATCTCGGCCTTATTCACGATATCTACGATATTATTCACGAATAATCTGACTTATTCATCAAAAAATAAAAATTTTCCTTTTCGTCTAAAATATCTATTCGGATACTAGCTTTGATTGTATCCATGTTTTGATCATTCTTGAATTTTACACCACTATGATTATTTTTGAGGTATTTTTGGGCATGGATAAAACAAAGTACGAATCCTTAATCCTTAATCCTTGTCATTTTGTTTTCTTTGGATTCGTTTTTAAAAATATTTTTCATCATCCTCGGTCTTAAATGATTATATTATTGAATATCTTTGCTTTGTAGTGTAAAAGATGAATGATTTCGATGAATATCTTTGGCCCGTAGTGCAAAGATGAACATGTGTTTAAATGAACATGACCAATCGATGAATATCCTTGGCACGTAGTGCAAGGATGAATATATGATTCGAGATATATATTGATTGATGTTACGAGGATAAAAATATTGATGATGGATATTAAATTCATAGATATTAGTAGATTTCATCCTCTACGTAACTCTTCTATGAATTAATATTTTCATCATGCAGTATTAATTTAAAACTTGTTGTTGTCTATTGTATTCTATTAGATTTTTCCTGTTGAAGACTAACGATAATTTGTTACGTATTATCTTAGTCATAATATTCTTTTATTGGGCTAGTTGAGCTCACCCTTTTCCTTTTTGTTCCATTTTTCTTCTCGGGAGGCGAGAATGTAAGCGAGTGCAGTCGGGGTATGGAATGATGGTTTTAGAGAGTTTTTAGTAGTCCTCTCCATTTTGTAAAATAATGTATCAATAATTATGATGAGGATTTATTTGTATGTGGATATTGTCTAGATGGAAATATATGTATTTAAACTCACAGTTTATATGTTGTAACAATAAAGTTGTAGTTATTTCTGTACCTTGTTTTTGACAACTTAGAATGGGTGATGTATACCTGTTTTGGGGGTGTCACAGGAAAGCTATCTTTTAAGCAAGCTTTGTTCAAGTCCCGGTAATCCACGCAAACTCGCACCTTCCTTCCAGGTTTAGGCACGGGTACAATGTTGGATATCCACTCAGGATATGTAGACACCATGATGATGCCGGCTTGAAATTGTTTCACAATTTTTTCTTTCACCTTTAAACTCCATTCAAGTTTCAATCGCCTGAGCTTTTGCTTGATTGGCTTAAATCCCTCTTTAATAGGAATGCGATGAAGGACAATGTCAGTGGATAAACCCACCATATCTTCATGAGACCATGCAAACACATCCTGGAATTGGGTTAATAGCGTAACCATGTCATTCCGTTGGTTTGGGGTAAGGTCTGAACCAATCTGGATTAACTTAGGGCTTTCTAAGGTTCCGAGATTAAAAGAAGTGGTTTGATCAAGGTTGGGTTTGGGTTTGTCTTTGACCCATTCTTGAATTTCTGGAGGCACCTCAATGTCATCCTGGAGATCCATCAAGGCGAATTCATCTCTACATCAAAGGTACAATCCTTGCGTAGGAGAGGCATCGATGTCCAAATCTGAGCACATCTAAATTTAGAGTCCAGAAACAAAATATGCTTTCACTTAGTATATAGGAAATGCGTTGATCATACACAATGTTAGTATATACTGGCAAAATAAACTGCTAATACTGTACAGAAAAGTAAGTAGTTATTGTATCTACAGGGCAGAAAAGAATTTACGCGCATTTACTCTTGTCAACCAAAGCAAGGAATGTTGTTCCAATTGGTAAGGGTAAAGTCGGGTGGACCCATGATGATGGAGGGATTGTCATCATCCTCCTTGTCCCGAATGATGGCCATTACGTCAGGGCAATCATCATCTAGGGTGTATCTGTTGGTATGTTCATCATGGACGATGATATGCATGCCCGACATTATTCGGACAACGTTTTCCTTGATTCTCCGCTCCTCTTCTTCGATTGCGGGATCTGGAATAACAATTTTCTTTTCCTCCACCGGTTTCGGCTTAGGAAATAACATGGCCATGACATTGGCTGGCACCTTTAATGGAGGTTGTGTGGACTCGGAGTTTGAAGGCGAAGCCGAAAGCCACATGGTTGAAGCTAAAGGAATCTGCTGATGCTTATGAGGATTCCTGTGACTAGAGCTGACAGAATAGCCTAGTCCAGCTGTTCCAACTTGCTTGGTTAATCAAATGGGAGTCTTTGGATACCTGGCCATCTTTACCCAACCCTTGTCACGGCTTATGACCCAACGACATCATTTCTTGAGTGGTGACATCACCTCAAACAGTGAAATGTGGGGTTGGCGATGGTGCTCAATAGCGTGGTATTGGGTGTTGCTTATTTCAAAGCATGAAAACCGACCGGTTCTACGTCTGCATTGGCATTGATGAGCGGTATATATCCCATGTTGAGGAATCTCGGTTCGGCCGTTGGCCGTGACGGCTATTGTTGATAATGTACTTCAGATGTTGGTGAAGGGTGGAGGGGACTGCCCCTGCCATGTGGATCCATGGTCGTCCCAAGAGCAGGTTGTATCCCGAATTCATCTTGAGAACATGGAAGGATACGCAAAATGTATGAGGGCCAATTTCGATTGGCAGCTCAATTACTCCAACCGAGTTACGGCGGGCTCCATCAAAAGCTTTAATGATAGTATGGCTACTCCGAATTCGGTTGAGATTGATATTCATCTTCACCAAGGTGGCATATGGGCAGATATTCAGAGAGGAACCTCCATCTATTAAGACTTCAGCCCCCCCGGAGGACAAGACCGCAATGTGCAACGATTTGCAATGACCAGGCCCTTCGGGCGGTATGTCATCATCAGTGAAAGATATCACATTAGTGTTGAAAATGTGATCAACCATGTGAGGTGGATCCTTCACCTTCTCCATAATTCCACGGAACCTTGCGCAAGCTAACAATAGGATATTGTGCTCTGCATGGCAAGTTGATTGGCTCGGGAGCGGCCACTTTCAAAGGATTTCTTTTTCCTTTGAGCTGAATTATCGGTGTTGTGAGAACAATATTAATCCCTTCAACTTCAGTAGATATAACTGCTACCACACTTTTCCACTTAGTAGGGCTGCATTCTAACTTGCACGTAACACGTTGTCGTTATTCGCCATGCGCCTTGACACCCTTTGTCGATTAGATTTTGAATAAGGTGGCGGAGTGCCCAACATTCTTACGTCTTTGTGGACCATGAGGCGGGAGTGGTATTGACATACTCCATCAGAGTTGTATTATCCCAAACGGGGGTTGATTGGAGGTAGAAGGGAACTGATCCTTCCTTCATTGATTAACATGTGAAAGATTTCCTCCATGGGTTGGCCCAAATAAGTGAATTCCCGTTTGTTGGCGAAATCCCGACGGGCTTTGGCATTTGCTCTCTTCGTCACTTTGTCTTCCAGCATTTCATTTTCTGAAAGGGACGAAGGAATATTCATGACGATTGGTAGGAGACTGGCATGCTCCTGGCTGATTAATTGTCAAGTCACTTGATCTTCGATAAGTCACCGATTCGCCAATTGCTCAATTTGTTTGCTGAGAGCTTTCATCTCTTCGTTCCATTGTGAATCTGGAACTTAGCATAATCCCATCTGTCATCACCGTCTTTGATGGTCTGGGGGGAATCACAGCTGAAGTTGGAACTTTGTCCACTGCTCCAATTAATCATGTTGACCTCTTCTTCTTTGTGTTGAGGAAGAGGGTTGTCTTATACGTGAGGCTGATCAGGTTTGGTGACTACGATCTCTCCATTATCTATTAGGTCTTGGATCTTGTGTTTCAAGGCCCAACAATCCTGAGTATCATGTCCAGGTGCCCCGGCATGATAAGCACATTTCTAAGCGACATTGAAACCCGTCCATTAGAAATTTGTTTGGTGGAAGAAGATCGTAATTTTCTTACGTGTTGTCGGAAGATTAAGAATGTTCTCGAGGTATCCCCTAAGGGTGTAAACACTCGATGGCGTTTGAGTTCTCCACTGTTGGTCTTTGGAGGGTTTGCAGATTGTCTTTGGAAAGGGAGTATAGTTTCTCCTTTGAATGGGCATACTTTGATTGCCTTTTGTCCCTGTAGTATCGAGGGAAAAATCTTCTCTTTCTTTTATATGGACCCTCGGGGGTTGTTCCCATAATTTCCAGTTGGATGTGATCGACTTGACTTTGAGTGCGGCTAGGTCTTGAATCTTTCGACTTCAACCCCATTTGACCATCTCCCCATGTTTAACCATTTTGAAAACGGTTTTGCGATCTTGGCTAAAACTCTCTCATAGAAGGGAGCTTCTTGTATGTCTATGAATGTCATGACCATTTCGATTCGACATGGCGGGACTAACTTCAGGCGACCGAGCGTCTCCACCTTTGAGCATACTCTCGAAAGACTCGTTAGATTTGTTTCTTGATCTTGGTAATCTAATACCGATCAGGAGCCATTTGAGTTTGAAAACCTGTATTGAGTGAGGAAGGCATGTCTGCTAGCTCTTTGTTGTGGATTTTGGAGTTGTCTAATCTTGTGTACCACTTAAGCGGGCTTCTCGGTTAGACTCTTTTGGAACAATTGCATTACGAGTTTTCATCCTCTGCATAGGATCCCAGTTCTCCAATAAAGACTTTTAAATGTGTATAAGGATCCCCTAACCCGTCCTATTTTTCAAAGTCAGGAGTTTTAAATTTTTCTGGATAGTGAGCACCAGGAAAAATACAAAGATCAGCATATGAAACACTCTCGTGTGTTCCAATTCCTTTGATAGCGCGAATGGTCTCTTCCATTTGGAGGACTTTCTTTTTGATGTCACCATTGTATGGATCTCCAGTGGAATGGGTAGCATCCTGCGTTTTGTTGGTCGTATCCAACTATGGCTCTGGTATGGTAATGACCGGAATTCCTCCTTGTTTGGAGGGCTCAGTATGTACGGGTATTTTCGACCCTGTCGTAGATTGGTGTAATTCTTTTAATAGAAACGACCCAAATCAGAATCTGTTTGCTTAACCCGTCAATTCTTTGCGAAATGGATTAAGTTCGATGCAGCCGATGATGACATGATTGATTGTAGGCTGTTGCCTTTTGGACTTTAATGGAGTAATAGAGTCCGATTGATTCCTGCGAAAGACCGGCATAGTTTAGTCCTTAGGGAAGGTGTATAATGACATCTTTATGTGATGTGCCCATTTTAGGAATTTTATCACGCAAAAGCGGGTGTCAGATGTTTGTAGCATGTATGTGGACATATTGCTTCATATTTCTTATTACATAGAGATAGATATGGAATGAAATTACAAGTAATTGTGTTTACAAGTAATTTGAAATGAGAGAATGAAGAGACTTTCCTTCGTTTTGGGTTTATCAGAGGCTGACCTATCATATGTTACTCTCGCGGCTTTTTGGCATGAAGGTTCCCAAATCATCGCAATCTACTAGGCAGGAAGTTAATCGGTCTTTCAATTTGGAGCGATTTTGGGTGGTGCCTTTCTGAGCCTCGGAGAATTAGTCTTCTCACGAGTCCAGTAATCAAACACTGACGGGATAGCCTCCTGGTGGAGGGACCACACAACATACATTCACATACATCGTGTCTCACATGAAATGATGACATATGTGAAGCACTAATATCATAAGCGGTTTATAGTATGAAGCCACTAACATCATCTGTGAGATATGATGTGAAGCACTAAGCTCAAACAAGACATGGATTCGTATACATTCATCCAATGTAAATGCAACATCCACACAAACATATAATCGGTTTTGAAAAGATTGTAGTAGCGGCTTAAGTCCTCTTCTTTGGAGTCCCAGCAGAGTCGCCACCGATCGACGTTGGGATTTTTGGGTGTCCCTTTCAGATTACTTGTTCTTTGGTATTCTCATTTTAGGTGAGATTTGTTTGAAAAAACAAGTGAAAAAGGTCAGAACATATATAATGTCGACGATGGGACTGATTAAGAGTCGCTTGATTGGTTTTTTAAATGGTTGTACCAACACAACAAGAAAAGGTTTGCACATTAACCCGGTGATGTGACAGCGATATATGGGTCGTGCCAAACAAGAGATTCGTTTAGGGTCCGGAACTTGGTTATCTTGGGGAAGGTGTTAGGCACCCCAGACATCCGCTTTTACCACGATGACCGCCTCTTTTCAAGAAACTATTATATGAGTGTGTGTGTGTGTGTGTGTGTGGGTCAATGTGTCTTTGTTATATGAAAGTGGTGCGAGGCCTCGTTCGAACCTATATATATTGTGGTTTGAATTTATGTAAAATTCAGGTTTTAGCAATATATGGCAATGATGTTTTATAAAAAGAGATTTTTAAACCCTGATGCTCAATAGGAATGGAGACCTTTTACACCTCCATTTTTATTAAGTGAGCGACTGGATTGATTTTATTTAACGGATGCGAGGCATCCGTATGAAAAATAATACATCCAAAAATAATGCCGACTTCCTCGTGGGTATGGAAACCATTTGAGGAAATACAGACATCGTAGAATAATTTACAAAGTCGCTTTACATTTGAAAATGTCCATCACGGAACCGAATTTAGATCAATGAGATGAATCTGTGATCACATGATTCCTAAGCGCATGAGAATATTGCAATTTGTATAAAAGCAATAGCGGTATATATATAAAAGCGGTAAATATATATATATCTGACGGGATCACCAACCACGAAGCACCTCCGTGGGGGATCGAAATGTAAATAAAGTTGTAATATCGGCCAACCGCCACGAAGGAAACTCAAAGTGATGAATGTAAATAAAGTTGTAAATGCGATTCAATCGCCACGTAAGTAAACTCGAGCAAGACTAAATATAAAGAAAGTTGTAAAAGCGATCAAGCGCCCACGAAGGGAACTCAGGCGAGGACAAAATAAATATATATATATATATGTATATATATATATATATGAACCGTATATATATATATATAGTATATATATATATATATATATATATATAAAGCGAGTAAACGCATTTTGGGCTCATCGAACAAAGTTCGACACTACGATTGATATATATAAGTATATATATATATAAAAGCGAATAAACGCACTGCATCAAGTCTAGGCTCATCGAACAAATTCCAAACACGGTTGATATATATAAGTATATATATATATATAAAAGCGAATAAACGCACCAGCATCAAGTTCAGGCTCATCGAACAAAGTCCAAGGCAGACAGTTAATATATATAAGTATATATATATTAAAGCGATAAACGCCTCGCATCAAGTTCAGGCTCAATCGAGGCATAACTCGATAATGTTAGTCAATATATATATATATATATATATATATATATATATATATATATATATACAGATGGAATGAAACCAGGGAATGAGAAGTAAAGGCAAAAGCAAGCAACACGACTCTCAACGTGTAGAAGGTGTGTGCAAAGATGAAGAGAAAGACTCTAAAGTGTGTGAGAAGGTTTACAGTTGGTGATAAAAAAAGGGCTTCTATATCTTTAGAGTGGGTAAACTTTGGGCTTTTGTGGGTACAAAAGAGGCTATATATGAGCTCACAGGTGTTTGAAAGTGGGAAAATACAACTTTGTATGGCGAGTCTGCAGAGCAAATTGTGCGAGGTTTCCCGTCTTTTTCTCTTAAAATCAGCCCCCAAGTCTCTTATTTTTAGGCAAAAAGTGCCGCAGGTGTACCAGAGGCGGGTCGGGTCGGCTTGGGATTACAGCCGGGTCGGGTCGTCTCGAAGTACGTGCACTCAGGCACTATAATGTCCACTCGAATTTTGAGAAGTGCAATCCGGCATCCGTTTGGGGTATTCGGGACCTATTTTGGACCGCCATTGTCGAGAGTTGTCACGATGGCATGGGATTAGAGTTTGTCTGAAGTCTTTGAAGATGGGATGATGCCCTCCCGGTCTTCAAGCTTCAACTTTCATCCGTTACCCGCATAATAGTCACTCGAGATTGGTTAGCCTTATAGGACATTGTTGCGTGCGTAGAGACAAGATGTGGCATCGTGTTGGGCCGAGATGGCGATGTTTCCCCTCAAATTATTCTTCACGGATTAAGCCGATAAGCGAGGCGTTGCTCGAGACTTATTTGAGATTGATCGCTTGCATTTGTTGAGGTCCTCATTGTCATCTTTGAGGTGTACTGTCTTCCGATGTTATTCTTAGTGTTGTACAGTGTATTTTATTGTAAGTGCTTAGATTTGAAGTCGATGGCATTTAAAACAAGCATTTCGGGGTTATCTCTAAATTGCATTCCTTGGGGTTATCACCAAGGTTGGTGGCTATTCCATGGTTGGGATGAGGATTTGGATACCTCGGGGTTATCTCAGAGATTAATCGGTCTTTCTCCGGTGTGTGTTCGATATTGTATCTGCGGTCTCGGGGTTAAATCCGAGGTTGAAACTGTTACTCTGATTGCGATCCGGGGTTAATGTTGAACTTCTAGTAGTGTCCTAGTATGGATTTGGATTGTCTTTCGGGGTTCTCTCTTAAAAAGGCGAATCATCCTCTGTAATGTTAATAATGATGAGATGAGAAAATTTCGAGTGTCTACACTCAGTTTATTTTTCTATATCATACATGCAATTATTTATTATTTTAATAAATAATAAAATTATTTTTTAACCCAGAATAGATGGCAAACTTGGTAAAAATAGATTTTTCTATTTTGAAAATCTCTGGAGACAACTATTTGGCTTGGGCACTTGATGCAGAATTGCACCTTAGTGCAAATAAGTTAGAAAAGACCATTGAATCAGGAAATACAGCAACTTCGGCATAAAATGCAAAATCCATAATTTTTCTTCGTCACCATATTGATGAAGGATTAAAGACTGAGTATTTAACAGTCAAAGATCCTTTGTCTTTATGGACACAACTGAAGGAAAGATTTGACCATAAAATTGATTGTTCTCCCTAATGCCAAATTTGAGTGGCTTAATTTAAGGCTACAAGATTACAAATCAATTACGGAATATAGTTCCAATGTTTATAGAATAACCTCTACTTTGGCTTTGTGCGGAGATCCAGTTTCTGAAACCCAAATGTTAGAGAAAATGCTCTCAACTTTTCATCCCACCAACATGATTCTGTCACAACAATATAGACAGAGTAAGTTCACAAAGTTCAGTGACTTATTGTCTATCCTCCTTGTTGCAGAAAAGAATAATGAATTGTTGTTAAAAAAACCATCAAGTACGGCCAATGGGTGCTACCCCATTGCCAGATATTAACAGCGCATCATTCCAGCAGAATAAACGTGACAATAGATATAATAAGAAGCCTTGGGGATAAAAGAATAAACGAGGCCATCATAACAACAAATTCCAGAACCTCGACAATTCAGGCCACCAGAAGTGGCAAGTCTCTGGGTCGGGTAAAAATAAAGAAAATGTAACACAGATAAAGAACAAACCAGATGTTTATTTTAGGTGTGGGATGAAAGGGCATTGGTCGCGTACCTGTCGTACGCCGATGCATCTGGTTAATTTATTTTAGGAGTCTCAAAAGAACAAAGTAATGGAGACAGAAACAAACTTTGTTAATCATCAATTGAATATTGTTGATGTTCCACCAATGACCAACAATGAGGAAAAGGTTGTTGATATTACTGAACCTTCTGAAAGTATCTTTTGGGATATCGTTTAATTCCTTGTTTTAATTAAACACACTGTATATATAATATTATTAGTTTTCATTCTATATGTGGTATATGTTTCTCATGAATAAAATTATAAATGAAATGTAAATTTTCTTATTTTTATATGTGTCAGACCATTTTTAATGGATATGAAGGATATATGTTTAGCAGACAGTGCAACAACTCATACAATCCTTCCACTACAAGAAAAAGGTCTATCAGCGACCAATTATATCAGCAACCGCATATCCAGTCGCTGATATTCTTAATAGAGACCGACATCAACGACCAGTCTATAATCCAGTCGCTAAGTGATATCCGCGACCGCAGTCGATCGCTAGAATAAATTTCCCACCCAAAATTTGGCAGGAAATTTTGGCGCGTAGTTTTTTTGCGACCACTTATAATCAGCGACCGCATGCGGTCGCTGATAAGTCCATGTCATTAAAAATAGCGGTCGCTGATCAACCTAAATGAAATCAGTATCAGGCATTCGCTCGACACATAACAGAGAAGGGAAAAAAAGAGGGAGCTCCGAAATAGAGAGAAGAGGGAGAAAGGGGGGAAGAGGAAGAGGAGTTCGGTCGTCGCCGCCGCCACCTGCCACCTACCACCTTCCTAAGGAGATCAAATTTTTCAAATGAGTTTGATTGAATCTTCTAAACAGGTATTTATCTTCATTCATTCTAATTTCTTGAATCGTGTTAGACATTGTATGTGAATTCTTTGGATTTGGCGATTGTGTGCATGAATACACCGTGTATTGGGTAATTCGTTTAGTCACCTATCGAATTGGGTAATTTGTTTTTGTTTTAAAATAGGTTTTTGTCATCAAATCTGGTAACCCTAATCTGGGTATTGGGTAATTCGTTTAGGTTTTTGTTGTAAATTGTTTTTAGTATCACAATTACTCCACACAAATAGAATTTGATTATTATTGCTTACTTTACCATTGTTGTCTTTAGTCTTTAGTGATAGTATAACAAACTTGATAGCGATATTGGAATGGTTTCAACCCTACATTATCTATTGTAGAATGAATAAGAATACAATGCGCACCTGAAATATCAAGTAATAATTTTGTCACGTTAAAGTTTCAAATTCGACTATCCCTCTAATTTGAAATTCATGTAATTAATATCTTAATACTGGTTATGAACTTGTAATAAATCCTTGTGCAATGAATCACAATATTATTGGAATGAAATCCTGTCTAATCCATCTTTCATCTTGAGATACATGTCTCCAAGTCATAAAAACACTCCTCTAAATAACTGAAATAGAAATAATTCATGTTTTGACAATTGCTTATAAACAAAACTGAATTCCATATCACTTCTCAACAAAAATTTACATATTCCTACACCTTGACATTATCGGGCACAAGTATTTCCGTAACAATACACATTAAGATTTTAAAATATTAAATTATTTACGGATAAGACTATATCAAATCAAACTTCAAATGATACAGTTCAAACTGCAGAACACACATATGGTTATCATTCAATCAAATCACATACACAAATTGTAGGAAAGCACAACTCTTGGATATATAATATCATATAAAATCATGTGCAATTCACAAAAGTATTGATTACACATATCATCTTTATTGCATGTGTAATTCATGCATATAATATCATATAAAATGTAAAAAAAATATCTTCCAATGAGTAAAAATTGCATCTTTAAGTGTAAACCAAACAGACACAACACAAATGTTTTTTAAAAAAAACTGAACACATAGAAAGGTTTAAAGAAAAAGGAAGAAACCTGCAGATTTGGCTGAACACATAGAAAGGTTCAGTTTTTAAAAAAATTGAACACATAGAAAGGTTTTAAAAAAAACTGAACACAACACAAATGTTATTCTTATTCATGTAACAAAGAATTTGATTTAATTTGCTGAATTTTTTACTGCTTTAATTTGCATTCAATCGTTATTGTTTTGGTCTTATTGTATTAGGAATTTGTATATTTCTCTTGGTTTGTGTCTTGGGTGCCTAGAAATGTCCATATATACATGCCATCGTGCATGTGACTAGTCCATATTGTAGGGGAGACTCTGACGAAATTTTCTTAAGTATTATAAGTATAAGCTTGTAGTTGAATTTTTTTTACCTCTTTTATTGTGAACAGTTTTAGGTTTAAAATATATAATAGCTTTTGGTTATAGGAAATGTAAGACCCCGAATTTTATGAAATAAAAGTATTCAATTTTTCTATTTAGTAAATTGTTAAATTGATAAAAAGTTTAAAGTTAAGGGTGATATATAAATTTTTTTCAAAATACGCAAGTGGTTATAAAATATTCATTGTTGTCGGGGAATATTTGTTTGGTCGTGGAATATTCTTTACGCTTAGGGAATATTAAATACACCAGTATGACCATTTGTGGGGCCCCATAACAAAAAATAAGCATCGGATGAAGAAAATGACAAGTTTGAGTTTTTATAAATAACAGGCGTAGTTATTCTATCATAACTTCTTTGGAATACCAAATTGGTTAAAATCTGATGTCTGGCGTCGTACTTGAGATGACACCCAGTGATTATTACAAAGATATTTTGAATTATTGATTCTTACGTAAGAAGGCACTACTCAATAATTGTAATGATAATTCTTTATTCAATATTTTATTTTATTGGTTCAATAATTATTGCGTTGATATTTTATATTATTGTTGTTTCAATAATTGTCATTGCACACAAGATTTTCCATTATCGGATCAATAATTCATAATATTTGAATAATATTATGAGATAGCATTATTGGCAATGTCTAGAAAGTTCATCAAGGAGAGGTTTGGTCACCTAATTAATTGCGGCGCCGATGAGGAGAAATCCTTATCGAAAAAAGCCCCTCTTTTCAGGAACCGCTCTGTCAGTTGTCATAATTGTGATTCGTAATATTATTTGTGAATAATTAATTATTGATTTATATGATAAGAAAATATTTATTTGATGCGGATATAAATGATGGATTTATTTATGTATTTATAAGTGAAGGAATTAATGATAAGGTGTTTTATCAGTATTTTGTCGAAATGGAGAACAAAATATGGGATTTTCAGAAAAATTAGTTTATTACTAGATTTTATAAAATTCATAACTCTTTGTGTATAATGAGTTAGGAGATGAGCCATATATCAAAAGAAAGCCCTGGAAGTAAGCTAACCGTAGAAATTGGAATCACCTAAAAATCCTTTGTAGATTTATCGTGGTGAATTTTTGAATGAAACTGGTCTGAAGGACTAATAATCCGAAAAATCAGTGTTCTTGAGATATATTGCGTGAGTCATAAATTTTGATCCGACCGTTGGATCGTTGTGAGTTTTAGATATATTATACATATATAAGTCGAATATATGTCCATAAATTTTGAACGGTTAAAAATTAACGCATGATTTGTTATGAATTTTAAGATGTTACTGATTCAGAAATTATTTTTATAAATATTTTTTGTGGAAAATTCTAAAAGACGGGCCCAATTTTTGGTTGGTGATTGAATGCATGTGCTGGACTTTTGTTCAATGAATGAGGGCTGGTTGTTGGCGTAGCAATTGAGAAAAAATAAAATAAATATATTATTTTATTAATTTAGTCTCCTATGGCGTTCTAGCATTTTCTTATAAATAGGTGCTTATGTTAGAATAGAAAATCACACCAGAAACATAAGTTTTCTCTCTCTATATTATCAAGCATATTTTTGAGAGTATTTAGATACTTTGAGAGTTGTTTTTCAGTGCAAGGTTCCTTCGACTTTATATTCCAGTCAGAAATACTGCTCTTTTGAGGTAAAGGATTTTAAGGGTTATTATGTTTTTCAGTTTCGTAGTTTTTCCGACTCTCAAAAATTCTGGTAAAATTTGAAATGATATTTTGATGAGTTTTATTGATTGTGCCCAAAAATGGTGATTTTTGGATGTATAGATTAAGAGTTATGAATTTTATGAGAAAAAACTATTTTAAAAGTAACCACTTATAACTCCTTGTGGTTAACTCCAAAATTGATGAAATTTTTATTGGAAGTAAATCTATATAATATCAGTGTACTCTGTGAATTTCAGAATTTTTGGACAAGAATACAATTTATGATAAATGTCTAAATATTCGACGGTTTTGACCATATGAAAAATAGTAAATGAATTTTAAAAATTCTGAGAAAAATATATGTTCAATGTGGGACTATATTATGCTAAATCTCAGAAAAGAAATATTTTTAGAACTGATTTAGTATTTTTCATGGAAATGGACTAGTTATGAGTAAATGAATTAAATATGTTAGGTGAAGGAAGAAAATTGGAAAATAAGATTTTATGGCTTCAGAATCCTATATGAGGTATATGCAGATTATTTTTATGAGGGTTTTGGTTATTGGTGATGAAATCTTATGAGTTTGGCATTTTAGAATGATTAAATGCATTATTTAGTAAAGTGTAAACAATTAAAATAAATTATTTATAAGTTTAAGAAATGTTATTCTTTCAATATCATTATACCGAAATATTGGTATAGATTTTATTGTGGAATTTCTACTTTTTTCGTGTCGAGATTACTATTCACAAGTTACTATTCACGAGTTACTATTCATGAGTTACTATTCGCGATTTACTATTCATAAGAAAATTGGTTTCTTTTTTTGACCATATTATAGTTGATTTATGAATATTACTCTTGAGATTAAATCTATATGTTGATTATATTATTTTTATTATCATATATAACATTTTTATAACCTTAATGATGATATTTCTCTTTGACTTAAGTGTAAAGATGGATAGATTTTTGGTATGATCATGACTATGGGTTCCCTTTGGCCAGTAGTGCAAAGTTGAATTGTCGACTAGTATAATCATGACCATTGAATTTATAATTGAATATCTTTAGCTTAAGCGCAAAGGTGAAATGATCAACATGGTTATAATTATGGTTTATATAAATTCTGAAATGATTATGTATTTCTTATATATATTAATATCTTTGGCATGTAGTGCAAAGATGACCTATAGTTGAAATATTTTGCTTTTGTAGTGCAAAAGATGATTGTTGTTGAATATCTTTGGCACTGTAGTAAAAAGATGAAATGATAATGAATATCTTTGGTAGTAGTGCAAAGATGAATTTATTAGTATGATTATGAAGCGAAGCGTGATTTGGTATAACCATGATCTTTGATGTTTAGGTAAAGGCGGTGATGATAAATTATCTTCGTCCGGATGAGAAGAGAAATTTAGAATCACAATTATGATTATGAGTTATTCATATGATTGTGGAAATGAGCTGTTGATTGATGTTACGAGGATAAAACATTGTTGGTGGACTTTTAATGTGGAGAATATAATAGACTTTATAGTCTATTTGACTCTTCTAATGGATTGCTCGTTCCGCTGCAATTATGGTTGAAATTTTTTTATCATCTACCATATGTTCTAAATCTACGATTTATTATTAATGAAAGCTATTGATAATTTAATTATCTTTAGTCATGATATTCTTTCTTCGAAGCTAGTTGTGCTCACCCTTTTGCTTCACAATTCCTTTCGTGTAATAAGAGTGTAAGTTGGGTCTAAGGGGAAGTATGTGAGGGAATAGAGCGGTGGTCATCATTTAGTAGTTATATTTGGTGAATCAAATAGGGTGAAAGCGAACCTAACGTTGGAAGGGTGTTTTGCCACTATCATACAAGATGTCTAAAGATATACAACCTCGTGTCATCATAAGATGCAGGTTGTGCACATCCACTTCTTGAGTATATCTACGAGCACTACCTATATGATCTTAGAGTTTATTTGAAGTATAATTCTCAATTAGAGGCAAGAGAGATAATTATATATGTCAAGAGAAGGCTCACCATTGGAAAGAATATGATAGTAATCTTCTCGTTTTTCTTTGGGGTCTATTGGGTCAACCAAGGATAATTCTGTGGGCATATGATATATATCATAACCTAGACGCATGGCCTCCCATGTACGAAGGTTTCCTTGAGCACTTTCCAAATATTTTAATTTCTAAAACAGTTTTTGACTATACCTTTATGTAAGGTGACATTGTGACATGCTATCCAAGGTTGGGATGAGAGTCACAATTGGTATATATTTGTATCAAAACTCACGGCATATGTGTTGTTGTATTTTGCACGACAATTGTTGTAATAAAGTTGTAGTTATTTTCTGTACCATGTATTTGGCGACTCGGAATAGGTTGGAGAGACTGGGTCTGTTTTGGGGATGCCACAGGAAAGCTATGCCCATTATTGAAATAAAATGAGAAATTGAATTGTTTGAATATGTGAGTAGCTTAATTTTAGCAATTCTCAGTAAATTGGGTTCTATTTATATAGAGAGCCTGGGTGCTGCTTATCAATTGGATATAAATATATTGGTGATCCCCTAGAGCCTATTAAGGGGCTATTGGAGCTGATGGGTTGGGCTTGGGGCCACGAGGCCACACGAGGCCACGCCAAGCTTAGCCAAGCCTCACGGGGCCAAGCCAAGCTTGGTTGTCAGCATGGTAAGCTATTGAGGGGCTGTTAAGCCAAAATAGGCAGTGATAGGAAACTGTTAGTGCAACAAAGAAGGTAACTAGACACATGTGGTCAATAAAGAGACTGTTTTGGCTATAACAGAAAAATAAGGGTATTTAACACTTATGTATACAAGAATAAAGCTACAAAAATGTTATAGAAGCTATAAATTGCTCAACCAAGTTGTGACTATCCGAAAACATAAAAGATTATAGAAAGGGACCATGAGGGGTATAATCTTAAAACATGTTAGCCGAGGCCTTAGATGGACTCTTCAATTCTTGGCGTGAAGCCTTAGATGGTGGTAGTCTTCAATTTTTAGCGTGAAGCCTTGTACAAATGAGATACTTTAACTCTGATATAAAGCTAGCATGAATGAAATAACTTACGTATTCACTTACGATTAACAATAAAAACAAATTTAAAACAAATTAAAATAAAATAACATGATATAATATAACTATTAAACTAAGTAGTATTTACTTAGTTTCTCATACTAAATTTAATAACATTTAAAGTTTCTCATACTGCTTTAATTTGTATTCATTCGTTAACATTGAGTATGCTTAAATGTTAATCATATGCTTACAAGTATGCTCAAGTCATATGGTTTACAAGTATGCTCAAGTCATATGCTTACAAGTATGCTGAAATGTTAATCATATGCTTACAAGTATGCTCAAGTCATATGGTTATAAGTATGCTTAAGTTATATTATTAATAAGCTCATGTTGTCGTATAGATAGGTAGTGGAATCATGGACCTCTATTTAGGCCAAGTAGTTGGATGGCACGACGACGAAAGTCAAGTGCCAGATAAATCTTCTACAATTTGAATTTAGATTTGGTTGCCAAGTGTTTTTGAGTATGCGTATATAGTCACCCGAGAATGTATGAATGGTAAGTCGCTTGAATCACGATGTCCATGTTTGAAGTGTAAGAATGTAAATTATATGGACAAAGGCGTGGTAAACTATCATTTACTTGTTTACGGGTTCATGAAAAATTATGAAGAATCTTTGGTGGGCACGGGGGCAGAGAAGAGATGGTGGCATCACGTAATTCACACACCAAGGATAATTTGAACAAAGAAAGACAAAAGCCATTCACAATGCCGAGATCGACCATCCGGACCGGGGAGAGGATTACATGCATGAGCATAGCCCTGGTGGTGCACCAATCCATATAAATTTGAGATGTGTGCCAATGGGAAAGTGAGAAATCGGGTGAAAAGACGAAAGCTATGTCGCCACTAATAGATCCTCGGGTGTGCAGATGGCGAAATGGCTAAAAGGACATACAAGGCGACAGTATTTCACGATTGCTGACATATCAACTTTGTCGAGTGCGTATTTATAAGTTTTAATATGTTTACAATCATGAATTGTAGAAAATATATCACATTTTACTTAGTAATATTGTCTTTATTTTTTGTATAGGAGTCTCGATCTCAAGGTCACCCTATCCATTGGTTTGGATGTATAATGGCCACCGTGATGGTGCACTGATGCTATCCAGATAAGCGGTAATAAGTTTTAAAAAACTTGATCTTGTTTATCAATGCTTACAGAATTTATTTTTAACTATTTAATTGCTAACATGATGACAGATACTTATAAGCGTTTATTGAATGAGCGCTATCATGAAGGCGCTCCATGTTCGCCTATTGATCAAGAGTTGTGGGAGAGGGCGTTTGTTGTGAAGAAGAACTACATTAAAGGTCAAAGAAAACGACGACGCCCATCCTTCAGTGGCTCAGGCTTCTCTTCCAGCCAGTCTTCACAGTCATCGAGCCATCTAGATGTTCATACTCCGGCTGACTGTGTGAGAGCTATATGTCGAGATCGAGATCTTCTTAAGATACTGGGCGGGCATCTGGGGGCTCTAAGTCCTGAGGAGTTAATCAAAAACGATGGCAATGAACCGCAAAGAGACTGACATGGGGATGGCGACGAGGTATAAAATCAATTTGTTGTATGTATTGTCGTAATATATACCAGTATCAACATAGTTACTATATTTGTAACTTGTTTTATTATTTTGTTAATTACAGGGTGATCAAGGAGGCGATGATGCTTGACGTACCTGCTTTAGATCAATTTTGTAGTTATAGTATAAGCTTGTACTTGTATATTCATTCTTTGGATGTCTGTATGTTACTTAAACAAGTTTTGAAATGTTATTATATTTATTCAAATCATATTGGGTTTTTAAAGGTTTATATATTTTATATACTAGTTTGATGTATGTGTTGGTGGACGATAGATGTTTATATTGTTGTTTATGCTGTTTGTCTTGTTGTGTATGTGTGTTAGGATAAAGCAGGTACAAAACAGGTACAGGTTTTTGGGAATTCTGCAAAACAATAAAAATCTAGTTTTCATTTTTTTTCATATCAGCGACCGCATGCGATCGGCTGAAGAAGTTAATGTGACGGATAAACATCTGAGGGTATCACGAAAAGGTTAAAAGGATTAAATTACATTGAAACATTGGTCACGAAAAAGTTGCATCGAATTATCGATCTTATTATTACTTGGGTAGCAGTGATGCATTACTAGATGCCGCTCACTGTTTATAATATGATTTTAAAATTATTGCCAATGTAATAATAACTTATAGGGTCACACACATAGAACGTAATTTAAAAAGGAAATTAATTTAAATTGTAAGGATTTAAATATATCAATACGATTGATATTATTTTAAATCACAATTTAAATTAAAAATGATAATTGTATATATGTATATTAATTAAGTAAGACTTAATTAAGATATATATAAATTCGAATTTTAATAATATTAGATTTTGATTAATTCCTCCTAACTGCTATATATATGATATATATCAGTCACGTTAGGGATTACGTCAAAATACAAAACCCTAGCCTCTCTTAGAGAGAGACTAGAAAAAACAGTTTCGAAAATCCTCATCCTTGGTGGATAGTACCGCGCGGTTCCTTCTTCTGTAGATCGTATGACGATTTGCGGAGCGTTCGTGTGGATACCGTAGAGACGCAGTTCGTTTGGATTACGTTGGAAATTCGATTGTATCAATTCCAGTTTCTTAATCGCGGATTGCGTTGGAGATTCGATTGCTTCAATTTCAATTTCTCAATCGGTATAATTTCTTACCACTGAATTAATTGTTTTTCGCATGGATCCTATTTTAGGGTTTCAGAATTGCCTTTAAATTGGTTTATTTCAGCTGCGTTTTTGTGTTGAAACCCTACAACTTATTTAAAAGATGAATTTGAAATGAAAGATCTTTGAAAGACAAAATCCTGTTTGGGAATACAAGTGGAGCATTTAGCATCTGGAATTTTTGTTCATCAATCCACGTATGCTGAAAAAATTCTCAGTCGCTTTCATATGGATAAAGCTCATCCTTTGACTACCCCGATGGTTGTTCGATCTTTAGAAGTTGATAAAGATCCATTTCGGCCTCTAGAAAGTGGGGAAGAAGTTCTTGGACCTGAAGTTCCATACCTAAGTGCAATAGGTGCTCTTATGTATCTTGTAAACTGTACACGACTGGATATTACTTTTGCTATCAACTTGTTAGCAAGATACAGTTCTTTTCCGACTAAGAGACATTGGGATGGGATCAAACACATTTTGAGATACCTCCGTGGAAGTATAGATCTTGGGTTATTTTATCCAAGAGATTCAACGTCATGAATGGTTGGATATGCCGATGCAGGATATTTATCGAGATCCACATAATGGAAGATCACAAACAAAGGTTATGTATTTACATATTATGACATTTGCTATATCCTGAAATCCACAAAGCAAACCATGATGACTACATCTTCAAATCACTCGGAGATTCTCGCTATACATGAAGCAAAGCGGAGAATGTGTTTGGTTGAGATCAATTATTCAAAGATATTCAAAAATCATGTGGATTACCATCAATCAAAGACATTCCTACAATTTCAGATGAGGATAACGTTGCATGCATTGCTCAACTTAGAGGAGGTACATCAAGGAGATAGAACAAAGCACATTTCACCTAAATTCTTCTTAACACATGAGCTACAAAAGAAGGGTGATATAGATGTGCATCAAATTCGATCATGTGATAATCTAGCCGACTTATTCACAAAGTCGCTACCAAATGCAACGTTTGCAAAACTTCGAAAAAAGATTGGAATGTGTTGACTGAAAGACTTATGACAACATTTCATCAAGAAGTAATGAATTCCTTTTGAGGGGAAGACTGTACTCTTTTTCCTTAGTCATGGTTTTTATCCCAATGGGTTTTTCTTGACAAGGTTTTAACGAGACAGTCAATTAAGATATTTATGTAAGATATGTACTCTTTTTCCCTTCGTTAAGTTTTTCCCACTGAATTTTCTTAACAAGATTTTTAATGAGACATAATCTTTTATCGTAGGGAATCAGGGGAAGTGTTATACATATGATTCCTTCCTAAGGAGGGAACCCGTGACTCTCCTCCTCTCTTTCTTCTCTTCTCTTCTCCCATGTTCCTTCCTCACCCCGTGAACCTCCTCCTCTTCATTGCCTATATAAATGAATGATACTGAAGGAAAAATGAATACGAATTTCTCTGAATGATTTCTCTCTCTTTTTCTCTTACTTATTCTCTCTAAATTTATGCAACAATTATAAGAATATCTTTCTACATTTTACTAAAGTTTTTTAATAAATTCCATTTTCCTTTGTTAAATCCTTTCTTAACTACTTTTGGCGGGACTCCTCAACCACCGATTCTTGTGTATGATCCAGATTACTACTTAAAACCGCCCGACCCGTGTCACGTTACACACCCTACGGCCTACGACACTCACGAGGTTAGCCTTTCGTGGGCCAGGCCAGTCCAGTCCCCGTACCCAACAGCGACATTTGCGCGCGTCCTACCTGTCAGTTTTTGTACTGCACGTGTCGCTTTCACTCCCCTACGTTGACCCTTCAATACGTACCATCAGGTCCATCACGGCTTCAGCACTCCCTTCCATCTTTAGAAACGGATACTCACTGGGACCCACACCCTTTAAACACAATTATCCATAACAAAAACCAATTAAATAAAAACTAAATATAAGAATTTGCTTTTATTTTTTGAGAAACCCCAAGAAAAGACAAGGGTTTATTCAGCTATCCATATTTACCGTGGTAGCGTACCGCACTAATCTATCTAATAAAATATAATTGATTTTAAATTTTCAGCTTACTCTATTAAATTATTCGGAGTGTTCTAAATTTGGGATAAATTCCATCGTACATGTAATACCGGAGGCACGAAACGCATCTAATTTTAGTATATTATGTTTAGAGGTCTAAACTTTGCGTTTGTGAGTTAAATAAATTATGTTTAAAATAAATTGTTATTCGACAAAAAAGATTTTCATGTTCAAACTTTAACCTTCTCTATCTAAAATTAAAATAAATTAGTCAAAAGAAAAAAATTAATTTGACAATAGTCTAAATTATAAGAGTGTAATTATCATAAAAAAAATTCCATAGTTCTACAAATCTCTACTCACATGAATTTATAGTAAATGAGACTTATATTTATTAGTATAAATTTATAAAAATATTAACATTTTCTTATAAAAATAACGTTTCTCTAATTTTATTCACTACAAAAAGTCAAATCTAGAATACTGACCAAGACAATCTTCAATAATATATTCTAGTTCAAAATTTTTGATAAATTGAGGCTGATTCAATTGATAAAAAAATTAATTAAATTATAATTACGACAGGTGTACATACATGATATATATATATATATTTTTTTATAAAATTCAACTTAATTTATTTTATTTTATTATATATTCATGTTTTAACTATCGAATTAATACAAGGTGTACGTATACTAACACTCAAAAATAAAAATTTAAATAAAAATAGATGAAGAAAATTTAGAATAAACATTACCATCTGAATTTTTTTCCTCATATTTATTTCCAAATAATTGAAAATTGGATTGAAATAAAGTAATTTTCAGGAGGACATATTAACATGAACACTAGCATTTTTGGTTGATTTACAAATTGGACATGTATGAAGCGACGAACCACAAACAGTACACAAACACAGATGCCTGCACGGCAACAGCAACACACACGACTCCACTTTCCCGCAGTTTCTGCATAACCGACTACTTGTACCTTGACAATAATCACCTTCCGCTCTTACGTCCTCTGCCGCCGTCCGCCTCTCGCCGCCTCCGTCATTGCTGCCGCAGCACGACTGAGCATCGTCTATTAGTGCGGCGGGATCGGTTTCTCCAGCGCGGTGGTTCTGAACGTGAGCCAGTACTTGCTCGAGGTTGCTCCGGAGAGCGTTGGCGGCGGCTTCATTTGTTTGAGCTAAATCTCTCCATATTTGATTTTCCATACACAGAGATTTCACTTTTTCTTCTAGCGCCCAATTTAATTTCCCAATTTTGTCAATTTCCTCTTCTTTTGCTTTCAATCTCTTCACTATTTTTTCCTCCACCGCCGCAATAATTCTCCTCGAATTTCGTCGCCGTTCTTCAATTTCAAGCCTAACTTTTTGAGTCTGTAAAAAAATACACACAACGAATTAATTCAATATCACATAATCACAAATATATACTATGATTGAAATTACTTAATTAAGTAATGTGATTATTGATTCTTATTACTAATATTTTTGTTTATAAAAAAAAATTATATTTGGTAATAAAAAAGCAAAAGTGTTGGCTATTAAGATTAATCATCAAATCAGATTGTTAGAATTTTGATAATATCCAGAATCACCAAATTGATGTTTCTTTTATTTTTTGAATTGATTATAATAAGCAGATTTGACAGTTAATAATTGATGCTTACATGTTGAGCTATGAAGTTATCGATCTCTAATTGCTGGTGTTGGATCTGAAGCGAGATATCTTCGCCGAGAAATGTAAAAGATGAACGGTCGAGATGATTTTGATGATTCTGAGCATTCTGATAAGAAATCAAAGGATCGATCGAATCTCTATTTCGTTTTCTTGATACCGGAAGATTGTATGTGAGGCCACTTTCAGCCTTCACTGTATTATGAGGCTTCACCGGAAAAGAATCAGTGATGCCGGAGCCGTACACCGGAAGCAAAGTCTCCGTCGTCGTTCCTGATAGCGGAGGCAATCCTATTGGAACTCCATACAAGTTTGTATTTCCATCAATGGCGTTCATAATTTCTCTGTAGATTCAATCACATAAATTAAAATTACTCTACAGAAAAAAGAGGAGAAGATAGAAAAATCAGGAACAAGGAAATGAAATGAAATATACCTGTTACGTAGAGGTTGAGGGGAAAATAGATTCAGATGTCGAGCTTCAACCGCCATGAATGTTACAGATATGTTTTCTTGTTCTTCTCTTTGTGTGTGTGTATATATATATATATATATATATATATATATATATATATATATGTAGATGGGTTATGGTTTGATTGCTTGCTTTAGTTTGGGGACAAAGGTAGAGGGGGAGGGAGAGAGAGAGAGAGAGAGAGAGAGAAGGGTGTTGAGGAAATGAAGAAAAGCATGCATTTAGGTGGTAAGGCCGTATGGTGGGGTTTATTATGGTTTGGACTTTGGAGAGAGAAAATGAGGAGAGAGAGAAAAAAAGTAAATGAAAAAGATGTTTGTTTTATAGCAAGAGAGAGAAGCATGAGAGAGGCTAGAAGAAATAAATTTGTTTGTTTTGGAATTTGTCTTGTTTGCCCATAATTTAATTCTACTTTCTCATTAATATCTCCTTTTATCTAGTTAATTTGATTATCATAAAGTTAATTTTATAAGTTAATCAATTAATTAATACTATTATTAATATTCAGATAGAAATCATCTTCTTATCTATATGTTAAAATTATATTGATATATTGACCAAAATTAACTTATATTAATTTATTATTTATTTATTTATAATTAAATGCAAATAGGTGAGAGTAATATAGGAGGTAGAATAGGAAATGAAATAGTAACAGATTTGAATTTGTTTTTGAAATTCAGGTATGATAAAACGAGTAATGATAATAAAAATTAACTGTAAAAAGTGTTCGCATGAAGTGTTCGCATGAGGTGTTCGCGCGTTTATTTTTACTTCTACACATATAAAAATAATTTATAAAATAATATGTTAAATTATAATTAATTAATAATTCATAATAAATACAAGAGAGATACTGAATCACTTATAGTTTTAAACATTTAGTCATAAAAACATTATTGATAATTATACTCATTTATTTAGTCAATTAAATCATTATTGACAAAAAGACCCTAGTTCTACTTCTTTTGTAACCAACGGTCGGATATATGGTCAATCCGTAATTCCTGCGAAATTCCAGGGGCGGATTGGGAATAAAAAGCACTTTGTGTTATCCTACAAGATGAAGAAGATCTCCATATAAGAGATAGGAGGAATAGGAGGATATATTTATTATCAATAAATAAATCTGCCGACTGGCGCCTGCCAACAGGCAACAGTTGCCACGTAGGCTCCTTGAAGGAGATGTAGGCCCCGCTGAACACGAGTAATAAATTTACTAGTAAATCTCGTCGAGTAGCAGTTGCCGGGGTGGGGGTGGGGTGCGGGAGAGGGGATAGGGTATTTTGCAGGATGTACCATGCATTTGTGGACAAAGTTAATACGTGCGCATGGGTTGTTACGTTACACGAGGTCGAGGTGAAATGAAACTCAACCCTCTTTTGTGCCACGTGGTTAAATTTAATCTCCAAGTCCTCACTTTTTTTTCTTTTTTATAATTTTTCCTTTATTTTCTCATAATATTAAATATTGATGTTAGTATCATATCGGTCAAAATCAAGACCATTCTCCTTAAATAGTATTTTGCCTTAAATAATATTCTTTTATTAAAACGACATAGTTTTGGAGGGACGCGGTGATATTTTTGTAAATACAATGTCACCGCGTATTTACAAAAATGCCATCGCGATCCTCTAAAACTACGTCATTTTGATAAAATAATGTTATTTAAGGCGGAATGCTATTTAAGGAGAATACTCTTGATCGACCTAGTATCATATATATATATATATATATATATATATATATATATATATACTAGTTGAGTCCCGTGCCTCAGGTAGTGTATGGACGGTGTGATTTATCTCAAATTTTGAACAGTCCAGATGATTTATTGTATGAACGAAAAATTCAAAATCATTTGTATTTTATTATATATATATATATATATATATATATAGATAGATAGATAGATATTTGTTCGTATATAAATATGTCGTTATGTAGGCCATTTGTCATAGTCATACGATTATCAATTTGGATCACCATTAATCAATCAATTAATGAGGAGATTTTTCAGTACAAAATTTATATTTTTATATTAAAAATAATATTAAATTCGTTTCTAAAAGATTATCGTTTAAGATTTTGACACATGAATTAAGAAATTATCATTTATCAAATAAAATTTATTTGAAATTCCATCACTACTCCTTTATGGAGAGTTGAAAACTAGTACTCCCTCCGTCCCAAATTAATTGCTCAGTTTTGACTTTTTAAAATCAAATTGACCATTTTTAAAACTAATCTTTTTATTATTTTTGCTAAAATATAGGTGAAGAGATTATAACCAAAAGAAAGTATATACAATTTATTACTAATCTCAATTTTTATAATTATAGAAATATAATTATATATGATTAATTATTAATTCTAAAAATAGTCAATTTGACTTTAAAAAGTCAAAACTGAGCAATTAATTTGGGACGGAGGGAGTAATACAGAGATTTTTTGGGACAATGAGAAAAGGTAAGGGTAATATAGGAAAATAAATAATTTATTCTCCTCGAATGTTGTAAACGATAAATATTTTAGAATAAATTTTTTCTTTTAAAACGACAATCTTTTAAGAATAGAGGGAATAATGTTTTTACATGAATCTCCCTAACATAAATAAGGGGCTTCAAAAAATAGAATTGAAGTATTGTATACCATTTAGTTCATCTATATAATTGACAAATACAGTGTTGTCACGCACAGACAGATTACTTTCTGACCTGCATGTCGACACTGTATTGATCAATTGACTAAAATTAACTTCTTACTAACCACTTCAATTTGTATGATTCTATTATACAATGGATGAAAGGTAGAATGACATCAGCTTTGAAACGATGTCACAAATTCTCTTTCCCTTTTGCTCATGTAGATTTAATTATAGTACAATTTGTCCTTAATTTAATTTTTTACTTTCTCGTCCTTTAATATAAGTCGTTTTAGAGTTGTGCACAAGTATGAAAGGAATGATTGCATAACATCAAATATAATACTCCTTTCGTTTCTTAATATAAATCGTTTAAGAGAATTATTTTTGTTATTTAATATAAGTAATTTGAGAATTTTAAGTAATTATTAATTTTTTACAAATATTCTTATTTTAACTTTTATTATATATATTTCTTTGTTTACACTAAATTAATAGGAGTACTATATGTTTAGCATGTTTGTGCGCACCGAATTTAATTTTATTGAAATAGGAAATGTAATAAAAGATGTCTCTTTCCTTTGCCTGCTTGCCTACCTGCCTGCTTTTGCGCTTAGGTGATTCCCCAATGTTAAGCCAGAGAAAAGCATGTGGACAAAATACTTACTATAGGAGTGTAAGGTTTTTGTAGCCTTTATTTTACCAGTTGTACTATTCTATTCTGATAGCATAAGTTAATGGTTGGTGGCTCTTTCCTGCAGGTGGCCTGTTTATATTAGTACTATTACTCCACCACTTAGTGGGTTGGGTTGGGATGTTTTCTTAATTTAAGGTACAAGGACAAAAGGGCACACTTTTACAGTTTTACTAGTACTATTATAGTCCATCATTTTCAATTATGGATTGGAAGTGATGATTTCAAGGTAATCTTCAATTTCTTCCCTTTTAGGAAACTGATATTTTCACGTGTATTTTTAATATTTCTACATGATCTTTTATGTGAGAAAGAACCATGCGAAAATATCAAAGACGCATATGGAAATAGTACTTTCCTAATGATACAGATCCAGCGTGCGTTGATGAATAAGAATTACAAATCAAAACTCGTTGATTCTAGATAAATAATACCGAAAAATTGAGTTGAAAAAAAGATATTTTATTGAATCAAAAACTGTCTAGCCATAAGAGGCTTTACAGACTATTTATAACGAAACCTACATGGAACAAAACTTATTAAAATTATGAAAATACCCCTAATTTATTGAAAAAGTACAAAACGCTACTAAAAAATCTAAAATATATATATGACGTTTTGACCCTCAAAACGATGGAATATGCCTAAAATGTCTTGCGTTTTGCTTAGAAAGTCATTTGCACCCAAAAAGTTGTATTTTCTTGTTAAAAACGAACATGGTTTACTTTTCTGGTTAGACTTGGACCCTTTTAGGCCTTAAGGTGCTCTCTTCGAGCCCAAAAATTTCACTCCTGTTGCATTGCATCAACTAAATTTAACAGTCACTAGTCGGTCCCAGGTCGGTTGGCTACCGACTAGAGACTAAGGGATTAGTCGGGGATTAATCGGCTAGTCGAATTTTCAATTTTTTTTTAAATATATATTCTCCTTCCTCCTTCATAAGTTTTGAGTAAGTATAATAATATAAGTAACATAAATCATCAAATAAAAACATGAAAACTAAGTAAAATCAAATAGTTTGACACTCTAAGTTCAAAACTAATTAACCAAATGAAACTAAGTAGCACAAAATCAATAGTCAATCACTCCTCTTCCTCCTCTTTTCCATATCCCTCTAAGACTTGCTCTCCGTTGGACTCAAACTCATGATCCTCATCTTCCTCTTCGTTGTCATCATCTTCCGACACAAACTCGTCTTCATCTAGTTCTCACACATTTCTACCATTTCTTCCAGGTAGAAGGACCTTATCCACTTCTATTTTTTTCGATTTTCCCCGACTTGTTTCGATTTTCCCTGACTTGTTCATATTTTTTAATTTACTCCGATTGGGCGACTTTATCGACTTGGCGACATTATCGGCTAGTCGCCGATTGAAGCCCGACTAAGTCAGCCAACGATTAAATCAAAAGACTAGCCCCTAGTCGACTCGTTGAAGCTCCGACCCCGACCTAGTCGCCGACTAGTAGGCCGACTAGGCTGACTTTTCGAACACTGAAATTTAATATAGAATTTGTTTTGCAACAATCGTTTAAATTATTTGTAAAGAGAATGTTTAAAGATGGCGAATTACTTTGAATTATTTTTGATGCGTATGTTTAAAATAAGTATTGTGTAAAAATAATTTGCTTTTAGGTAAATAATATTTTGAAGTGCATTTGAACTTTTAAACACATTGAACACCCAAAACATAAAAAAACATTGAGTAACCAAACATGCAAATAAGACGTGTTTAGTTACCAACGATTAGAGGGTTTGTTCGGCTACTAACATTTGTAGAGTTTGCGTTGATAGCATTTTCATTGGTAGCGTATATCATTTTTGGTATACAACGTTTGAAATTTCCATTGATAGCATTCCCGTTGGTAGCGTGATGATCCACAATTAAATAAATTTATACTTCAATATATAAATTTCAAGTGCACTACACATTGCATAAGCTAGTAGACGAACAATTGCATAATAATCTCATCTTAATTTGATTATGCGTATATTCAACTCACAACCTTCGGATTTTTAAAACTTTTGCAAGTTAATCGAACGTGAAAATCTTATTAATTTAAACATAATTTATTTCAAAACAATTTATTTAACAAATAATAACACATGTTTGAATAAATTGTCACAAAAGCACAAATTCATCACTCAAATTGCCACTAGACGGACAATCTTACCATAAGCTTTAATAAGCGGTGGTATCTTAGGCGAATACTCTCCCACTTAAGGAGACAACAAAAATCATACTACTCTCTCCATTAATAATTTAAATGTACATAGTCTACGATCATAGAGTTAAATTATCATACAATTGTAGAGTAATCACTGTCTGATAGTAAAATAATCACTTTATCATCGTAAAAATGTAGAGTGAATTCTCAGATCGTAGAGTGACTATATATATATATATATATATATATATATAGTCACTCTAAAAAACCAAGACGACAGTTTATATATATAGTGATTGAATAGAATAGTTCTTCAAATTAAAATCATGTATAGAATATATCTGATGTATGTTAGATAAATGATAAGTTTTAAGATATATATATATATATATATATATATATATATATATATATATATATATATATATATATATGGGAGCTGCTGTTAACATGTTCTGTTCATCACATAAAAACAAGTTCTAGTTTTATTATTTTAATTAGATCCTTAAAATCATGCTCCCACATCCACATGCGGCAGGGTATCTTAGGCCAATAATCCCCCACATGCTCATTTACCAAAATTTGTTTTGTTTGTACAATAAATAATAATAATAATAATAATAATAATAATACTTATACAATAATACACTGATTTTGGCCGTACAGACCTCTGTGCTTTTCCCTTGGCATTAAAGAAGGTGATGACCCTCACTATTTGTCTAATTAATTAACCCAATATATACTTTGTATGAGTTAATGAGTATGAGAGTTAAGAGTATTTTCCTATTCATGTGATATTGTTCGATTGAAACAGACAAAACTTGGGTTAGGGATGAATTTAATCTGAATAATCATTACATATATTTGACCGCCTTTCAACTTACCAACAATTGACTGCGAGTTAAATTCTTTAAATTGGTAACAAGAATCCAAGAAAACTCATACAATACAACCACACGTAGAGAGTAAAATCATCTTCCGCCTGCGTGTGTACACTGTATTTTATTAATTGACCAAATATAATTTTATAATAATCACACCCGTTAAATTCAATTAATTAATTAAGAAAACAAATTAAACCATTAAGAAATGGATTGGATTCGCCATTCAACATTTTCCTTTTGTTTCTTACCCCATCTTTAATTTGCAACTCCATTATTGTTTGTTCTTATCAAACAAACCATATTCCCCAATTCAATTGTCTTTTTACCACCACCCAAATGTGTCTCAAGAACACAAAAGTAAAGTTATAGAGAAGGGGGAAAAAGTGGGAAATATGCATGCATGTTGTCATCATCAACTATAAACTTTACGTTTTCTTATTTGAATGCCAAAATATATAAGTTTGCAACGTTAAAACAGTTGAGTGCACTAGTTTTTTCACGAATATTACAATGTCAAACAATTGGACAGACGATATATATATATATATATATATATATTTCAGCTTTTTCGAGGGGTGAAGGAGTGGAATTCAAGAATCAGAATTAATTATAGCGACGATTTTTTTCGTCATAGCATAGAAAACCGATTTTACGTACTTATGGCGCTTGAAAACCCGTTATATATGGGCTTCGTTTCATTTCTTCCTTCCAAATTCTTTGGAGAAGCGGGTTTCGATATATATATATATATATATATATATATATATATATATATATATATATGTTCAATTTAGTTATTGGATTGGGTAGGGGGATCATTCATATATTCATGTGCCTTTGTTCTTCCCCCATTTAAGGGCAACTTAAGCACCTTGACTTGATGGGGGTACTCTTCTTTTCTTTATTCTTTTTCCCTTTCCGATTCAACTTAAAGTTTGCAGTGCATATTGTATTCTTCATGTGATCTTCACAACCTTTTTTTTTTGCTCCAATATAAAGAGAATCTCTTTTTCTCTCCCTTAAGGGCTTATATATAATTACAAATTAAGAAGAGTGAGGTTGACTATAGATTCAAGAGATTGATTTTATTTATTTGTACTTTGTAGGGATAGAGGATGAATGAGATTCCCAAAATGAATGGGGTGGCATTTGTTAGATAAAGAAATGAAAGACATTCTCTCTTTAATTATGCTTTTTTCTTTTCTTTTAACTACTTTCTTTACTTTTTCTTGAAAAAAGTGGTTTTGACAAATTTACTATTGTGATGTTTATTGGGTTTGGTACTTGGCATTATTATTATTTCTTTCTATTAGAAATGTACATACTTTTTTCATAAAAAAAAGTGAAGGACAGAGTAATTTTATTTCTAAAAATAAATATCAAAAATTTGAATTTAGATAGAACTGAAAATATAAGAAATAGAACCACATACTGCAATTATATCTTCTTGAATCAAAGCTAAATACATAAAGAAAAATATTGAACTTCTTATATCGGTAACGTACATACCTTACTTTGGATTTGTTTAGTTATTAACGTTTGCAACTTTTATAATAGTGTTTGATGAGTTTGGACTTTCAAATCATAACAAGAAAATTGGTTAAGTCTGATGAAATATATTTCGTCGAAATAAAGTTATGTTCGATGAAATATTCCGTTGGACATTATAATTTCGTAGCAAATACAATAATATTGACGAATTTTTCGTCGGAGATAAAAGTCATCCTTTGGTGCCAAAGTTCCCTCCAGCGTCAACCTTATGCTCGACGGAATGACTTATAATTTTGACAGATATTCCGTCGGAAGTAATCTTTAAAACCTAAAAAATCCATCTCTTCCCCTAGCCGCCTGCTATTTTTCATCCTTGTCTCTTCCTTTTCTCTCTCTGACTCTCTCATATCTCTCATCGATCACTCCACCACCACCACCATACCAGCCTCGCCTCGGCCTTTCACTCCACCACTTCCGTTGCCTCAAGATCACTCCCCCACCATCATCGTGATGTGCCGTTGTTCCTCATCATTTCTCCTCCTTTAAATACCTATAATTTAATGTTAGTGGAGTTAATTTATGTTTTAGGGTTAATTTGTTGCAAATAGTTGAATGAATGTTTTGGGATTACTAAAATTTATGCTAGAGTTATTGAAATTGGGATCATACTGAAATTGTTGCAAAGAGTTTTATGAGATTACTGAAATTTGTGGGTTAATTTGTTTTTAGGGTTACTGTTAGTTTCAATATGAGATTAATATAATTTGGATAATTTGTTGTTGATGAACAATTGCTGAAATTAACTTGGATAATTTGGATAATTTTTGAATATGAGATTACTACTGAATATATTGTTGGTGAAATTTGGATAATTGTTGATGAACAATTGTTGAAATTCTTGTTGTTGTTGATGAAATTGGATTCTTCTAAATTATGCCCTGAATTATAATTGTGTACATTCTGTTTGTTGTTGGGATTAAATTTTGCTGAAATTGTGATTCACATCCTTTGATTTGGGACTTCATATTATTTAAAAATTTAAAACTTCAGAACAGTTATATTGAGGGTTCTGTATTTGTATTGTTTCAATTTGTATGCTTGTTTATAGCGGTTAGATTCAGATAAAAAATGTGATATTCATTACAAGGAAAAATGTTATTTCAAACGAAATATTCTGTCGGCTTTAAGGACATTCCATCGATAATAACTCAAGTCCGACGAAATATTCAGTTGGAAATTTCAGTCGAATATAGACGCATGGGAATTTAATTTGTCGAGCTTTCTATTGGAATTAAATAACGTCGACGGAACCATTTTCGACAGAATATTCGGTCAGAATTACCATATTATCGACAAAATCCAATCGGTCAAAGATAATCAGTCAAGGATAGGCTGCCATGTGACGCCCCCAAAATAGGTATACATCACCTATTCCGAGTCGCCAAATATATGGTATGAATACAAATACAATCTTTAATATACAACAAGAGAGTCATGTGAGTTTTAATACAAATCATCTTTCAGACAATATCCACTCTCGAATAAGTCCTCATTACATTTATTGTCACACTATTTAACAGAATAGTGAGGACTACTAATACTATCATCCTCGGTCCATCACTCCGTTCCCGACTCGTCCCAAATTTATATTCTCATTTCAAGAAGAAACGATTGAAAGAAAGAGTGAGCTCAACTAGCTCAAGAAGAAATATTATGACTAAGATAATGCGAATAAATTATCATTAACCTTCAACAATGATGTTAAAGCGATAAAATATAACAAACATCAAGTTTAACAATGACGGAATAAGCAATCCATTAGAAGAGTCAAGTAGAGAATAAAATCTACTATCTTCTATGATTTAAAAGGTTTTTCATGACTTTTATCATTTGAGACTCGGCTTAATAAATAATCCACATTATCGAATCACCCCTGCACTACGGCCAAGGATATTCTTTAGTATCATGACCACAATTATCCATGCACTACGGGCCAAGAATATTTGTGTATTCATTAATGACCATGATCATGCCAACAACTGTCCATCAATGCACTACGGGCCAATGAGGACTTTTACCACATCATTTGTAACATTACGGTCATGATTATACCGAATAATCCCTGGTCATAATCATACCAAGTCCATCTATGCACTACAGGCCACAGATGACTTTCAACATAGTATAAACATAAGGATGATGACAATGATATAAGAATTCAATAAAACAAGTTCAAGAATTAATTTATCTAGGAACTAATAACGTCCAAATTGTCAACATGATACTGTTTTGTAGAGTAAAATTCAAGAATGCTCAGAAGAATATTTTCATGAAAAGATACTGGATGAAGCGCAAATATCAAGGATATTCCACTAATTTCATGCAATATAGAAGTCAAAACTTTAACCAACTGAGTATAATAACGAATGGAATAACCAACTGGTAAGAACTTGTCCCAACTTCCCTTGAAATCAAGGAAACAGAATCTTAATATATCTTCAAGAGTTTGAATAGTCCTCTCCGACTGTCCGTCCGTTTGAGGATGATATGCCGAGCTAAAACGTAAATCTGTGCCCATAGCTTTCTGCAAACTAACCCAAAATCGTGAAGTGAATCTTGGGTCTCGATCAGAAACCCAAAACCGTCTGAGAGTTTCAAGTGTTTCCACTTACATTTTGGATAGGAGCCGCTCTCGCCTGCTGTTGCATGAATTACATAAAGCCTCTAAACATTCCATCATTCATCATTTGGTCAGTGTTGTTGTTTGCATGAGGATTATTGCCTTCTTGATGCATTATTATCCACGATTATTGATATGTGGTGAATCAATGGTCACTGCTGCTCCATTGCTATTCTCAACATTCTCGGATGTCATTTTCAGATACTGCCACAAAACAAAATATTAATTGACATGTAACATATTATCCCTATATTCTGACCGACTAATTAAATACCAAAAAAAACTTAAGTAGGTCATACTAGCGAAGGAATTTCCCATCTCCCCCCTCCTAGTTCTAGTCTCACATCTTAGTCAGGGATCATATCCCTAAGCTTTGATACCAACTATGACGCCCCCAAAATAGGTATACATCACCTATTCTGAGTCGCCAAATACATGGTACAAAATACAAATACAATCTTTAATATACAACAAGAGAGCTGTGAGTTTTAATACAAATACTATCTTCAGACAATATCCACTCTCGAATAAGTCCTCATTACATTTATTGTCACACTATTTAATAGAATAGTGAGGACTACTAATACTATCATCTCTGGTCCATCACTCCGCTTTCGACTCGTCCCAACTATATTCTCATTTCAAGAAGAAACGTTGAAAGAAAGGGTGAGCTCAACTAGCCCAAGAAGAAATATTATGACTAAGATAATGCAGAATAAATTATCATTAGCCTTCATCAAATGTTAAAGCGATAAAATATAACAAACATCAAGTTTAATCGTAAGCGGAATAAACAATCCATTGTAAGAGTCAAGTAGAGAATAAAATCTAATATCTTCTATGATTTAAAAGGTTTTTCATGACTTTTATCGCCGAGACTCAAACTTAATAAATAATCCACATCATCGAATCACCCCGCACTATGGGCAAGGATATTCTTTAGTATCACGCGACCACAATTATCCATGCTTCTACGGGCCAAGAATATTTATGTATTCATTAATGGTCATGATCATGCCAACAACTCATCCATCAATGCACTACGGGCCAATGAGGACTTTTACCACATCATTTGTAACATTACGGTCATGATTATACCGAATAATCCCTGGTCATAATCATACCAAGTCCATCTATGCGCTACAGGCCACAGATGACTTTCAACATAGTATAGACATGAGGATGATGACACTGATATAAGAATTCAATAAAACAAGTTCAAGAATTAATTTATCTAGGAAATAATAACGTCCAAATTGTCAACATGATACTGCTTTGTAGAGTAAAATTCAAGAATGCTCAGAAGAATATTTCCATGAAAAGATACTGGATGAAGCGCAAATATCAAGGATATTTCACTAATTTTATGGAGTATAGAAGTCAAAACTTTAACCAACCGAGTATAATAACGAATGGAATAACAAAAGAAATCACCATGAATGCGATTGTGATAAAGCGAGTTATTCCAACAGAATAATAAGAATGGAACGAAAGGCAAAATTGCATGACCAAGCGGGATGTTCCAAATGAGAATAATGAGCGGAACTGAGTTCGGCAAGAAAACGCATGCATAAGATATTCCAATGAATAATAATAAAGACGAAACCAGTCCGGCGTAAAATGCACAAACGTGGATATTCTCAAATGTAATAATAATAAAGCGGAACCAGTGTCGGCATAAAAGCGCATGCAGACGGGATATTCCAGCAGAATAATAATAAAAGGCGGAACCCGATTCCTGTAAAAACGCATGAACGAGGATATTCCAACAGAATAATAATAAAGACGGAATAATAGAAGAATGTCATCAAGTATAGGGTAGTCCGCATATACTGGTTATTCCAACAGAATAATAAAGAATGAAATAAGAGAAGTTCTCTTCATGAATACAAAAGAAATAATACCCCTTACTGTGACACCCCCAAAATTAGGTATACATCACCTATTTTGAGTCGCCAGATACATGGTATAAAATTCAAATATAACTTCATTTATCTAATCGTTGAACGTCAGATAGAATACGACCACGATTAATCGTGAGTTTTAATACAAATGTATGTAACTCTCATGGTGCCTCGACCACAACCTTACAATGGTACTTTTACATAAAAGTATAGTCAAAAACTGTTTTAGAAATTAAAATCTTTGGGAAGTGCTCAAGGAAACCTTCGTACATGGGAGGCCATGCGTCTAGGTTATAATAGATATCATATGTCCACAGAATTATCCTTGGTTGACCCAATAGACCCCAAAGAAAAACGAAAAGATTACTATCATCTTCTTTCCAATGGTGAGTCTTTTCTTGACATATAACTATCTCCACTGTCTCCAAGTGCATATTATATTTCAAATAAACTCCAAGATCATATAGGTAGTACCCGTATATATACTCAGCAAATGGATGCGCACAACCCTGTCTTATAATAACACGAGGTTGTATGTCATTAGACATCTTGTATGATAGTGGCATAACACCCTTCCAAAGTTGGGTTCACCTCACCCTATTTGATTCACCAAATATAACTACTAAATGTTGTATAGAATATAACACACTTTTCTATACTGTTTAGGGAGAACCTCCACGATTAGAGACCCGTTCTATTCCCCTGTTATCCCCCCTTCGACCCAAGAACACTCTTATTACCCGAAAGGAATTGTGAAGCGAGAAAAGGGTGAGTACAACTAGCCCAAAGAAAGAATATCATGACTAAAGATAATTAAATTATCAATAGCTTTTATCAATAATAAATCGTAGATTTAGAACATATGGTAGATGATAAAACTTTTCAACCATAGTTGCAGCGGAACGAGCAATCCATTAGAAGAGTCAAATAGACCATTAGGTCTATTATCTCTCTATGTTAAAAGTCCACCAATAATGTTTTATCCATCTAAAATAAATCAAGCAGTTCTGCCCACAATCATATGAATAACTCATAATCATAATTGTGGTTCTAAATTTCCTTTGCAACTGTGACGAAGATAATTTTCATCACCTATCTTCACCGAAACATCAAAAATCATGGTTATACCAAATCGTAATTCGCTTCATAATCATATTAATAAATTTGTCTTTGCACTACTACCAAAGATATTCATTAACAATTCATCTTTGTACTACATGCCAAAGACACAATGTATTTTTAGAAGAGTCAAGTAGAGCATGATATCTACTATCTTCTATTTAATTAAAAGTGTATAATAAATATTTTATCATTTGAGACTCGACTTAATAAATAATCCACATCATCGAATCACCCTTGCAGACTACTACCAATGATATTCATTAATATCACATCCATGAATTTATATTTCATCGTTGAGACTCATTTCGATAATCAATCCATATCCTTTGAATTATCCATGCACTACTATTAAGGATATTCGTTAATATCACCGACCACTTAATTATCCATGCACACTGCAAAAGATAATCGTGTTTTCATCAACTGTGATTGATCATGCCATAAAATAATTCATCTTTGCACCCTCTACCAAAGAGAATCCATAGCCATAATCATACCAAAAACTGTCCATCAATGCACTACGGGCCAATGAGAACTTTTTCCACATCATTTATAACATTACGGTTATGATTATACCGAATAATCCTTGGTCATAATCATACCAAGTCCATCTATGCACTACGGCCAAAGATGACTTTCAACACAATATAAGCATGAGGATGATGACAATGATATAAGAATCAATCAAATGAGATAAATGATAAATATTAAACATTTATAATACAATTTATCCAGCGTTCAATAATAACCAAATGTTATTAATCACTCAATAATCTCATAATCTAATATCATTAATATTATAAAAATATTTTAATCATTTCTTAAACTTATAAATAATTTATTTCAATTGTTTATACTTTATCAAATAATACATTTAATCATTCAAAAATGCCATACTCATAAGATTTCATCATCAATGATCAAATCCCTAATCAAAAATCTGCATATACCCTATATAGGATTCTTAAGCTATAAAATCCAATTTTTCAATTTTATTACTTTACATAACATATTTAATTCATTTACTCATAACTAGTTCATTTTCATGAAAAATACCAAATCGGTCCACAAAATATTTCTTTTTCGGGATTTAGCGATAATATAGTCCCATCTTGAACATATATTTTCTCGTAATTTTTAAAATTCATTTACTATTTTTCATATGGCTAAAACTACGCGAATATTTAGACATTTATCATAAATTATACTTTTGTCCAAAATTTGAAATTCTGTGGTATACTCCTGTTATATACATGTACTCTTAATATAAATTTCACCAATTTTGGAGTTAACCACAAGGAGTTATAAGGGTTTACTTTTAAAATAGTCTTTTCCCATAAAATCCATAATCTTAATCTATACATCCAAAAATCACCATTTTTGGACACAATCTAGAAAACTCATCAAATTATCATTTCAAATTTTTCCAGAATTTTTGAGGTTCAAAAAAATTACGAAACTGCCCCTGGCAGAAACCCCTTTTTTAATGAAAATACTATTCGTATGAATACGAATGAGCAATTACCATGCATGCGGTAATCTACATAGACATGTTATTTCAACAAAATAATAAAGAATGGAATAATAAAAGAATTCACCAGGCATGCGATAGACCGCACAGACAGGTTATTCCCATAGAATACTAAATAACGAAATCAAAGTCAGCGTGATACGACCAATGTGATATTCCAATGTAATAATAAATAATCGGAACCAGTCCGGCGTAGAAACGCAAAAAGATGGGATATTCCAACGAGAATAATAAAGAATGGAATAATAGAAGAATTTCACCATGTATGCGATCTTTCGCATAGTACAAGTTATTCCAACATAATAATAAAGAATGGAATAATAGAAGAATTTCACCATGTATGCAAAGACTTCACATGACAAAGTTATTCCAACATAATAATAAATAATGGAATAATAGAAGAATTTCACCATGTATGCAAGATTGCTTGATAGACATGTTATTCTAACATAATAATAAAGAATGGAATAATAGAAGAATTTTACCAAGTATAGGTAGCAGCGTATCTGAGTTATTCCAATGAATAATAAATAATGGAATAACTGAAGTTCTCTTCATGAATACAAAAGAAATAATACCCCTTACGAGTACAACAAATAATATCCCTTACCGTAAAAGAAACTGAATATAAGAGTAGGGAAGGAGCAAAATACTTTTCTATAGTTTCTCTAAAATTTCTCTCTCTAGAGTTTCAGTGAATTCGTAAGAAATAATGAAGGAATGAACTTCTATTTATAGAAAAATGGACTGCATAGTAACTAACTCATGATCTGTCGAGATTAATTTACTTTAATCTGATGGTCCATATTTAAAGCGAAATCTTTTAAATAAAATATAATATATTCTATTTATAATCTAATAAAATGAATAACTTTATAAAAAGATTTTACTATGCAAACACTATGCATGCACTATGCAAATACTATGCATAATAAAATATAATATATTCTAATCATTGTCTAATAAAACAGATAACTTTATAAAAGTATTCTATTTTATATAAAAAGATTTTACTAATAGCCTAATAAAACGAATAACTTTATAAAAGTATTCTATTTTATATAAAAAGCTTTTCTGTTGTATTACATTAATAATACCAATAAAACAAAACTGAGTGACTTATCACATAAGCATCAATAATCAATACCGTGTGCTACTATACAACTAATGCCAGCGTATTGTATTTTTTAATACCGGTGTTTCAATAGTTAACGGTAAAACTTCCGCCGTTATTTTCATAAAAATATTTTTGTCGTTTTCTCGATCGACAATAATTCCGTTGTAGGTCCACTAATGATTGTATGCAAGTGCATTTAATATCCCCCGACAAAAAGAATATTCCCTGACTAATCGAATATTCCCCGAGACAACGAATATTTTATATCAACTTGCTTACTTTGCAAAAAATTTTTCACATATTATCCTTAACTTTAAACTTTTATCAATTTAACTATTTACCAAAATAAAAAAATTGAATACTTTTATTTCATAAAATTCGGGATCTCACACTTACCATAAAATAAACTGAATATAAGAGTAGGGAATGAGCATAATACTTTTCTATAGCTTCTCTATAATTTCTCTCTCTAGAGTTTCAGTGAATTCGTAAGAAATAATGAAGGAATGAGCTTCTATTTATAGAAAAATGGACGCATAGTAATTAACTCATGAACGGTCAGATTGATTTACTTTAATCGACGGTCCATATGTAAAAGTTAAAATCTTTTAAATAAAATATAATATATTTTATTTATAATCTAATAAACCGAATAACTTTATAAAAGATTTTACTATGCAAACACTATGCATGCACTTATGCAAATACTATGCATAATAAAATATAATATATTCTAATTATTGTCTAATAAAATAGATAACTTTATAAAAGTATTACATTTTATATAAAAAAGTTTTACTATTAGCTTAATAAAACGAATAACTTTATAAAAGTATTACATTTTATATATAAAAAGTTTTTTTCTGTTTTATTACATTAATAATACCAATAAAATAAAAGCGAGTGACTTTTCACATAAGCATCAATAATCAATCTTTGTGTCATCTTTGCTACTTATTCAGACATTCTTGCACTTTTAACACCAAGTGTTTCAACGATTAACTGTAAAACTTCCGCCGTTATTTCATAAAGTATTTTGTCGTTTTCTCAATCCAACAATAATTCCGCTAGGATCCACCAATGATTGTATGCGTTATACGAATATTCCCTGTTAAAAGCGAATATTCCCGACCAATCAAATATTATATAACAACTTCATGTGTACTTTTGCAAAATTTATAAATATTACCCACAACTATAACATTATATCAAATTCATTCCATAATATTCAAAAATGATATTTATAGAAAATTCATCTTTATTTATAAAAGTTGGGGTCTTACATGCCACGTGGCATCACCCCCTGATCTGCTAGAAAATTTTTCTCCGATGAAAGTCCGTCGAGTATAAAATATTCCGTCGAGGATAAAGTCTATTTTTAAAAAAATATTTTTCCTGTTTTAGCAATATCTAGGATTTTAACCCACATTTTTTGTTCTCGTATTTTATTTTATTTTGTAGTGTATTATATTAAATAATTTTGTACTTTTATTTTATTTTATTAAATAAAATTAAATGTATTAAAATAAAATAAATTTATGTTATTTTATGAAGTATTATATTATATTATATATTTTTAAAATTTATTTTATTTATTAAATTAAATAAAATTTACTAAAGAAAATCTATTTAAATTAAACTAATTTATTAAATTAAACTAATTTATTAAATTAAATTAATTTTATTAAATTAAATTAAATTTATCTTATTCTAATTTATTATTATTTTTAATTTAATTTAATTTAATTATGTATTATATTATATAATTTATTAAATTTATTTTATTTATTCAATTAAATTTATATTAATCTAATTTATTATTATTTTTAATTATTATTCTATTATATTCTATTATATTATTTATTAAATGTATTTTATGTTATTAATTAAATTAAATTAAATTGATTAAATTAAATTAAATTTATGTTATTCTAATTTATTAATTTTTATTTTATTTTATTTTATTTTATTTTATAGTTATTATATTAGATAATTTATTTAATTTTCCTAGTATTTTATTTTGTGTTATAATATATAATAAAATTTAATCGTAATTAATTTAATTTAATTATATTATATATATTAACTTATTTTTAAATTTAATGTTTTATTTTATGTTATATTAATTATTTTATTTATATGTTAATATATTTAAACTAATTTAATTTAATTTAATGTATTTATAGTTAAGTTTTGATTTATTTTTTACCTTATTTAATTCCTACAAAAATTTTCGTCAAAAATTCCATTGAAAATTTAGTTGAAAATAATTCTCACTGCAAACAAATAAGCTACAGTTATTGTTTTTCCAATTTCAACAATTTATGAAAGTATATTACTGCAACTACATGTTTCCCAATTTCATAAACATATCAAAATAATCTAAATTTCAACAACAATTTCATCTCAATTTCAACAACAATATATCAAAAATAATCCCAATTTCAAACTAATAATTTCAATAATCTCAATTTTAGATTCCAGCGTAATCAACAATTAAAAACAGATTGCACATAACAAGGATGAAGTTTAAATTCCACCATATTATCAAAAATAATCTCAATTTCATGAACAACAATTTCATCTCAATTTCAGAAGGAATATATCAAAAATAAACCCAATTTCATATTCCAATCCCAATTTCAAACCTAAATCAAAACTAAACCCTAAAAACATAATAAATAATTAATTCAATCCCAATTTCATACTCAAATCAAAAATCAATCCTTATATATAAAGGTACGTAAGGTGATCCGTTGGATTGAAGAACTCAGTTTTCAATTGAAAAGCTCGCTGGGTCGACTCTTAATCAATTACGAGTAAACTCGATTGATTTTTTAGTTGGCTTTTTCGATTCTTCTTCCTCTTCCATTTCCGTTTCCTTTCTTAATTAAATTCATCTCTCTTTTTCAATACAACTCATTCTCTTCTTCAGAGCTCAATAGTAGCAAGTCTCAGTATTTTGTCATATTCAAAAGAGTCCCGAGGTTTCTATGGTACCGATTTCGCAGCCGCCGTTACCAAATTTGGAGACAAAGCTCAGAAATTAGAGGACTACATCCCTGATCCTGAAAGATGGGAGAAGATCGGCCGTATTATCACGAATCTCAGAAAATTCGCCATTAGCTCCGCCGTTAATGAGTCTCTGAAGGAGTCACTGGTCACACTCTCTAACTAATTTTTTGGGTTCTTAATTTAAGTGTGGTTTGTTTAGTTAATTAGTCAAGTAAATTTGATTTTGTGCTTTTTTCTCTATCTTGAGATATCCAACTAGAGAGAACAATAGTATGAAGAAATAATTAAGGCAAAAAAAGACATGGAATTGAAGAAGAGAACAATAGATTGTTAAACCAGAATCAATTTTGAATTGAATATTGATGCCGAGTCAGTTCAAGACTCAAAGGGTTTCCTGGGATTCAAATGAAAGCATTATAAAGGAGTTTGAGCAAGGGTTTTGAAATTTAACTTTGAGGCAAGTGAAATTAACTTTTGTATTTCTTGATTGTGATTATTATTTGTACTGATACCATAATTAATTGTATCTTCATTTGATTATTTTCTAATAAGATTTGTTACAGCACTTTGTATAGAATATTATCAGAATTCTTTTCCCCTCTAACGAAGAAGCAAAAGTAAACACCACAACTGCATAAACACGACCCCGCATGAAGAGAGTCAGATCAGGTAACTCCTTAGTCGTTTCATTTGAATTTGACTTCTGTACTTACTCTGCAACTGTTTGTAATTGTATGGGGTACTTGAAATGGTTTGCATGGTGAGATCAAGTTTGTTATGTTTTCTGTTTGTTTTTTGAAAAAAAACTACAAGGAAAAATATTTATTCATACTGTCCAATGTCCTTTTTGCACATTACATGTTTTGTGGAATGACACAAAGAGGTCATAGCCTTCAATTACCTAAAAAGCAGAATACAAGATCTTCAAGGGGGGAATTGGAGCTTGAATTATGTTTTTGGAATGTGATATATATTCTTAACATTTATGATATTTCATTTAGATGTAAATTAATTTAGCATTTGTTAAGGTATGAGTGGCTTAAATTTTTAATGTATATGGTGTTGCACCAAGGGCTAAAATGAATCAACAAAGAGCTAGATGTTTCCGAACGGCAAAGGATACTGAAATTGATGTAAGTTCCTCATTTATGTATAAATAGTAATCATCTTATCTTTCCCTCAATATTTAATAGATCCATTAATCAGTTCTTATTAACAAAGTTTTTTTTTATCTGTGCATAACTTTATATGTATAAAAACTTTGATTGTTATTCATAATCTTTCAGGAGAAACAAGAAGAGAGGCTACGAAGATTGTTCCTCATAGAACACTACAAAAAAATCGGTCATTGTCGACAGCCTCTGCCGTCGCCTATGACTCTAGTGCCGTCGGCATTGAGGTCATTAACGACGGCCGGCGCTGTCGGCGAGACCGTTGCCGTATAGGTCGTCGCCCCTGGTCGCCGTTGGTAGCCATCGACATCATCATCATTGGCGACGGTATACATTAACAACGGGACAATGTCACTACCGACGGGACGAACGACGGTAAGGCCGTCGGCAAAGGATTGCTAATTTTTTTTAAAAAAGCTCTTTACCAATGGCAGGAGTGTCACCTATACCTATAGTGCCGTCGGCAATGCCTTTGTACCCATGTCTGTCGCCTGAGGTCATTGGCGACGGGGAGGTCGTCGCCCTTACCCCCGTCGGCAATGACTATATATTTTTTGAAATGTTTTTTATAATTTCAAATTTTCCTTATTCATTTACAAATATAAACATACACCTGTTATAGACTAATAAAAACCATCAAATAACAAGCAAATATCATACAATTCACCATTCAAATAGTAATCCAAATCAAATATATAGATCAAAAATGGTTGTCGGTACAACTCAAAAACTGTACAAGTACATACATTAAACTCAGAGTATAACATAAACTAACTACAACCCGTCGCCTATCTCCTCGTCATCGACTCGGCGATCATCACCTGTCTTGGAAGAAGTCGTCGTCATCAACTCGATGGTCATCACCTCATCTTTGGAGGAGATGATCTCGATCATCACTCGACGGCCATCATCACAAAGTGCCTCCACTTCGATGAGTCTCGTCAACAAGACGCTACAAAATTAAAATATTAATAACAAAGTCAAAATGATAACATATTTACATTATTTTAGTTTGTGTTTTCTCAAGTTAGGCGTACGGGATTAGAACTCGGGCTCCGTATATCGGAATCGAGTCCCGTTAGTTGTAACGCGTGTCTATTGCCTATGCAGTGCTATTATCTGTGATTGTGTGGCATTCGGACGATCGGGGCGGTTTTTGGTCTCTTTTTAAACTATTTTTCTAAGTTTTCTCAAGTTAGGCGTAAGGGACAAGAACTCGGGCACCGTATATCGGAATCAAGTCCCGTCAGTTGTAACATGTGTCTATTGTCTATGCGGTGCTATTGTCTGTGGTTGCATGGCGTTCGGACGACTGGGGCGGTTTTTGGTCTCTTTTTCGACTATTTTTCTAAGTTTTCTCAAGTTAGGCGTACGGGACTCGAACTCGGGTTCTGTATATCAAAATCAAGTCTCGTCAGTTGTAACGCGTGTCTATTGCCTATGCGATGCTATTGTCTGTATTTACGTGTCGTTCGGTCGACCGGGGTGGTTTTTGGTCTCTTTTTCGACTATTTTGCTGTGTTTTCTCAAGTTAGGCGTACGAGACTCGAACTTGGGCTTTGTATATCGGAATTGAGTCCCATCAGTTGTAACACGTGTCTATTGCCTATGCAGTACTATTGTCTATGTTTGCGTGTCGTTCAGACGACCGGGGCAGTTTTTGGTCTCTTTTCTGATTATTTTGCTAAGTTTTCTCAAGTTAGGCGTACGAGACTTGAACTCGGACTCCGTATATCGGAATCGAGTCCCATCAGTTGTAACGCATGTCTATTGCCTATGCGGTGCTATTGTCTATATTTGCATGTCGTTCAGACGACCAGGGCGGTTTTTGGTCTCTTTTTCGACTACTTTGCTAATTTTTGTCAAGTTAGGCGTACATGACTAAAACTCAGGCTCCGTATATCAGAATCAAGTCACGTTAGTTGTAACACGTGTCTATTGCCTATACGGTGCTATTGTCTGTGGTTTCCTAGAATTCAGACGACCGGGGCGATATTTGGTCTCTTTTTCGACTATGCTGCTAAGTTTTCTCAAGTTAGGTGTATGGGACTCGAACTCGGGCTCCGTATATCGGAATCGAGTCCCGTCAGTTGTAACACGTGTTTATTGCCTATGCGGTGCTATTGTCTATGTTTGCATGTCGTTCAGACGACTGGGGCGGTTTTTGGTCTCTTTTTTGACTATTTTGCTAAGTTTTCTCAAGTTACGCGTACGAGACTCGAACTCGGGCTCCGTATATCAGAATCGAGTCCTGTCAGTTGTTACGCGTGTCTATTGCATATGCGGTGATATTGTCTGTGGTTGCATTGTGTTCAGACAACCGGGGCGATTTTTGGTCTATTTTTCGATTATTTTTCTAAGTTTTCTCAAGTTAGGCGTACGAGACTAGAACTCGGGCTCCGTATATAGGAATCGAGTCCCGTCAGTTATAACGCGTGTCTATTGCCTATGCGATGCTATTGTCTATGGTTGCGTGTTAACTAGTTATTGTAGGGTTTCGACACAGAAACACACAACGGAAATAGAAGAATTTAAACCAAATTCGAAACCCTAAACAGGATCCATGCGAAAAATAGTTAATTCAGTGGTTAAAAATTATACCGATTAAGAAAGCGATTAAACGATGCAGTCGAATCTCCAACGCCTTTCGAATGAACTGCGTCTCTACGGTATCCACATGAACGCTCCACGAATCGTCCTACGATCTGCAGAAGAAGGAATCGCGGTACTAGCCACAAAGGATAAGGATTTTCAAAACTGTTTTCTCTAGTCTCTCTCTAAGAGCGGCTAGGGTTTTTGTTTTTGATTATTATTTTAACTGGCTGCTATATATCATATATATAGTAGTTAAAAGGTATTAATTAAAACCTAATTTCATAAAATTTGAATTTATATATATATATCTCTTAATTAAGTCTTACTTAATTAATATACATATATACAAATTATCCTTTTAATTTAAATTCGTGATTTAAATATTATTAATCATTTTAATATATTTAAATTCTTAAAATTTAAACTAATTCCCTTTTAAATTACGTTCTATGTGTGTGACCCTATAGGTTATTATTACATTGGCAATAATTTTAAAATCATATTATAAAATTATAAACAGTGAGTGGCATCTAGTAATGCATCACTGCTACCCAAGTAATAATAAGATCGATGATTCGATGCAACCTTTTTCGTGACCAATGTTTCAATGTAATTTAATCCTTTTAACCTTAATATCCTAGATTAAACTCGAGTCATGGAATGTGTCATACTCTTCATAATTTAATCTGAGTTTTCTTGATCAATGAGTAGACTATATGAAACAAATCACTATTTGAGCATGGCCATGCATTTCATAGTCCTACTCAATCAAGAGGCCTATGGATATCACCCATAATATATAGGATGGTTAAATTCCATCTAGATCACTCATATTTCTCACACGATTCATGATGAACCCAATAATTACCTTTATAGTCCACCCTATTAAAGGTGATATTTGATGATATCAAAGTACATAAATTCTCGTGTAGTAATATAACAATTTTAGGTCGAAGGACCATTACATCATTGTCACTATGAGAATTGCTAATGACACTTCGCATAATGCTCCATATAGAATTCTCATGGTGGGTCTGTCCAGTACATCGTTCTCTAACATGTACTTATGCATTGACTTAATATCTCATATATTTATGACCAATGAGATTTGGTAATCAGTCAATCCACATACTAGTCTCAATGCATCATTGTTGTCCCATCAACAATGATACTCGACTAGGGACATTTAAGAACAATGATACTAATTGTAATTATATAATCTCATGTTCAAGTCACATACTTGAAACTATATAATTTGTATCACTATTCTAAGGAATTTTATTATGTTAACAATTATATTACACAGTAAATAAAATCATAATAAAATCATATATTTATTCAATCAAATATAATATCAAAATGTTAAGCAATTATATCAAATAATTGGCCTCTAGGGCATAAACTCTAATGATCTCCCACTTGCACTAGAGCCAATCACTCATGTATCTAATACCCATGGAACTAGTGTGGCCGGCTGCTTCTGCTGCTGACAAAGCCTTGGTCGATGGATCTGCAACATTATCATCTGTTGGCTCTTCTTCCTATATGTACATCTCCTCTATCAATGATTTCACGGATGAGATGGTACCGCGCCTAAGTATATGCTTGGATCGTTGGTGAGATCTGGGTTCCATAGCTTTGTCTGATGGCTCCATTATTATCACAAGATATAAACAACCGGATCAACAATGGTTGGAACAACACCAAGTTCATGATGAACTCTTTAATCCATCTGACCTCCTCGGGTCGCAATAGAAGCGACAATATACTCACCTCTGTTTGTAGAATCGACCATCGTCTCTTGCTTGAACTTTTCCATTAACAACACCACCATTAAGGCAAAAACACAACACCGATCGAGACTTATAGTCATCATTGTCACCGAAACTAACATCTGTGTAGTAACTTTTTGCCGATTCGTCTTCACATCCATATACCAAGAATGAATCCTTAGTCCTTTTCGGTACTTGAGGATATTCTTGATCAACATCGATGACCTTCACCGGATTCGATTTGGTATCTTCTCGTCATGCTCAAAGCATACGAGACATTCAACAGTACATATCATTGCATACATGATAGATCCAATTCTCAAGCATAAGGGATCTTTCTCATACACTCCTCATCATCTTGTGATTTAGGACATTGGGCCTTAGATATCTTTACACCATGAGTCACGGGTAAGTTTCTCTTTTTGCCTCTTGCATCTTTGAATCTGTTTCAACACTTTATCAATATATGTACTTTGACTTAGGCAAGCATTTTTCTCGATCTATCTCTATAGATCGGATACCTAAAATGTAATGACATCGCCCCCAAATCTTTCATAGAGAAACATTTTCCTAACCATGTTTTTACATTTTGTAAGGAAGGAATGTTATTCCCAATAATTAATATGTCATCAACATATAATACTAGGAATACAATGTGACTCCCACTAACCTTCTTATATATACAAGGTTCATCTTCATTTTTAATAAAGCCAAATTCTTTGATCGCTTCATCAAATCGAAGATTCCAACTCGAGAGGCTTGCTTCAATCCATAAATGGATCATTGCGACTTACATACCTTTCCGGCATCCTTTGAGTGACAAAACCCTCGGTTGTTGTGTCATATACACATCCTCGAGGAGATTTCCGAATTAAGGAAAGCGGTTTTGACATCCATCTCGCTAGATTTCGTAATCATAAAAATTTGCAATAGCAAGTAAGATCCTCGATGGATTTAACCATTGCCACTTTGGAGAAGGTTTCATCATAGTCAACACCTTGAATTTGTTTGAAACCTTTTGCTACCAAATCGACCTTTATAGGTTTGCACATTACCATCCATGTATCGGTTTCTTCTTGAAAACCCACTTGCACCGATTGGTTTTACCCCTTCGCATGGATCAACCGAGTCCATACTTGGTTAAGTATACATGGAGTCCATCTCGCATTTCATGGCTTCAAGCCATTTCTCGAATCTTTGGTCCATTCATAGCTTCTTGGTAGAAGCGAGGATCATCTTGATCTATGAGCATCACATCGCCGTTTTGAGTCACAAGATATCCATAATATCTCTCGTGCTCTTGGCGTGTCCTACCAGATCTCTGAATGACTTGTGTAATTTAGAGCAGTTCACTTTCCACAATTTCTTGTGGTTCCGGCTCACGTTCAACTCGAGTTCAATGATATTTTATGGTTCTCGAATTTTTCTTGAGTTCTACTTTCCTCCCTTTGTTTCCTTTAGAGACAAATTTTTTCTAGAAAAATACGATTTGAGCAACAACCACTTTGTTCTCAGAAGGTTTGTAGAAATAATACCCTTTTGTTTCCTTTGGGTATCCCACAAAATAACATTTGTCAGATTTGGGTCCAAGCTTGTCAGAATCCAGACGTTTTACGAACGCCTCGCAACCCCAAATCTTCATGAATGACATACTAGGACGTTTCCCAGTCCACATCTCAAATGGTGTCTTCTGAACCGTCTTTGTAGGAACACGGTTAAGTGTGAATGCAGCTGTCTCTAGGGCATGACCCCAGAAGCTTATTGGAAGATCTTCATGACTCATCATTGATCATACCATGTCCAACAAGGTTCGATTCCTCCTCTTAGATACACCATTCCATTGCGGTGTTCCAGGTGGAGTGAGATGTGATATAATACCACACTCCTTTAGAAGGTCATCAAAGTCTTGGCTTAAGTATTCACCTCCTCGATCGGATCGAAGGGCTTTTATGCTTTTGCCAAACTGGTTTTGAACTTCATTCTTGAATTCCTTGAACTTTTCAAAGGATTGGATTTGTGTCTCATAAGATACATATCCATATCTACTAAAGTCGTCGATAAATGTAATGAAGTAATAAAACCTACATCTTGCTAACAAACTCATGGGTCCACATACATCACTATGTATAAGTCCCAATACATCGCTAGCTTGGTTCTTCGTGTCCGATGAAAAGGGGCTTTAATCATCTTGCCTAATAAACAAGACTCAAGATTTCTCATATGATTCAAAATCAAATGAATCCAAGAACCCATCTTTATGGAGTTTGGATATCGTTTCTCATTTATATGGCCTAAACGATAGTGCCAGAGATATGTCGAATTTGAATCATTTGATTTAAATCATTTTATATTTATGTTATAGATAAGTATTTCTAAATCAAGAATATAGAGACCGTTAAACAATTGTGCAACACCATAACAAATATCATTTAAGTAAAACAAACAATGATTGTTCTTTATTATAAATGAAAAACCTTTCTTGTCCAAACAAGAAACAGAAATAATGTTTTTGCTTATAGCAGGCACAAAATAACAATCTTCTAATTCTAAAACTAGCCCGATTAGGCAAAGATAAATGATAAGTTCCTACGGCCAACAAGTAAAACAACTTTGCTCCATTCCCAACTCGTAGGTCAACCTCTCCTTTCGCCAAAGTCCTACTCCTTCGGAGTCCCTGCACATTAACACAAATTAGAGAACCACATCCAGTATCCAATACCCATGATGTAGAAGTAGACAAGTTGACTTCTATAACATATATATACGAATCAAGTCGTACTTCCTTTCATTTTCTTCACTTCTTCCAAATAAGCATGACAGTTCCTCTTCCAGTGTCCAGGTTTTCCACTGAAGTGACATTCAACTTCTTTAGCCACCCCACCTTTAGGTTTTAAAGCCCTGTTTGGTTTTGGAATTGGGTTTGGCAAAAGATTAGATCCTATCTTCTTCGCCTTTCAATTTCCTTAGCATTCCCTTTTTGCACCATCATTATGGGAGGCGGTCCTCGCCTTTTTCATGTTGTTCTCAGTTCTTCTTAACATGCTAACAACTTCGATGAAGGGTTTCTCAATTTCATTCATAAGATAGTTCATAACAAATTGAGAGTAGGCGATGTTCAAAGATTGTAAAACAAGATCAGTTTGGGCTTAGGAGTGATTAAAAACCCAACCTATCAAGGTACTCAATATACCCAATCATTTTCAAAGACATGTGGACCAACTGGATCACATTCACCCATTTTGCGTTGATACAACGCCTTTTGTATCATACCCTCTCTGTCGAGCATGCCCTTGAACAATTTCTTGAGATGCTCGATCATCTCATAAGCATCCATCAACTCGTATTTGCCGCTCAAGCTCGGCGTTCATGGTTGCTAGCATGACACAACTCACATCCGAGCATCATCTTGATGCTTCTTGTAAGCATTATGCTCGCACGTTAGTGCGATGATAGTAGTCTTTGCGTAAATGGGCCCATCAAGGACATATAGCTTACGCTCTTGTTTGAGGACAATCCTCAAGTTCTATGCCGATCAAAGAAATTAATTCCACTCACTTGTCCTTTTCAAGGACTGATCGTAATGAAAGACTGTTTGTGTTGTTGTTGTTTGCCATTGATATCTACAATTTATAAGTGCAAAAATAATAAGTTAAATTGTAGAGTTGATATTATGTAATTGATAATATTACATTCAAAATATACCTCCCACTATTTTATTCAAATTAATAGCCCTCACCATTAATTCGGAAAGTATTTTCTATTAAATCTTTCTAGTGAGCCAAGATCCATATTTCATTATGCCTTAATTTAGCTTTGGCTATTCTCTCAAAACATAATTATTTAGGTAGACAACCCCTTGTCAATTATATCATATATAACTCCTGGATAGTTTGGTAAATAACATTTGTTTCTAGTCCATCTAATGGTACCAACCAAACTCTATGCCTCTAAGTCCACAATCCTATTGAGATAACTTAGTTAAAAGTCAGCCCAATGATTTTAACAGTTTGGATATCACAATTATCCTATCGCATCTTACCTAGATAAATAGGGCACTTTGCTTTGGCAAACCTACATCTATTGATCAAGGTCTTGATTAGTGTTATTCATTGGAAGGCATCTGATTTAGACTTAATAATTTAATGAGGGATTTTATAAAAAAAAAATAGATCTCACCAATTTTAATCTTATTAAACATGCACATTATTAATCATATCATATCGCATACAAGCATAAATAAAGTGCAAAATTAAATGTGTCACAGTTATGGCCCAATCCACTGTCAATCTTTTCAAGCTAATGAAAGATTGAAGGTCAATCTAAAGTGGTAAAAGATCTTCAAATAAATAGCTTCCATGGATCTTCCTCAAGCATGTGCCTCCTCTCCATCATTATCTTTCCATTGTGTTCGCCATCTTGACATCTACAGCAATTACAGATTATTACATGACATAAAGAAACCTCGAGTTACATTCGAGGGGATTTAGATGAGAAGAGAATATTACATTAGAATTTATAGAAAGGCACGATATGCAAGCCGTATTTCAAAACCAAAAACCACTAACCTATGGGTCAAAAAGCCATAATCGTGCACCATGCATATCACAATAAGCACATAACAATTTATATATAATTAAAGAAAACTATATATAACATATTGGGGTCCACGACCATAAAGGCACAACAGGGGGTCGAGGGGTCTCCCCTAAAAAAATTTCGAACTACATTACGTATTGCAGAATTTTTTCATATGAATCTAAAAGCAGCTTTTAGAATCATACATTTTAATCCACCAAAACACCCATAATAACAAATCATATATGTCCGATTTGATTTAATCATATAACGGTACACCCGAATTTATCATATATTTCCGATTTCGATTAATCATATTAAAAGCGATTCTTCATGTTTCTAATCCGATTGTAACGATTATATTGTTATTCCACCGATTAAAGATACGATTAACAAGTATCATCATATATATTACCAGAATACACATACAACGGAATATTATATATTCAATTTTATATCGGTAAACATGCATCATCATATATCATATATGTCGAATACAATTAAAACACGTAATCTGAATTAATCTTTTCGCAAGTAGCTCGATACCCTTTGTTGGGTTTAAACCACGAAACGCTTTACAAATGAAAATAGAAGAATTTAAACCAAATTCGAAACCCTAAACAGAATCCATGCGAAAAATAGTTAATTTAGTGGTTAGAAATTATACCGATTAAGAAAGCGATTAAACGATGTAGTCGAATCTCCAACGCCTTTCGAACGAACTGCGTCTCTACGGTATCCACACGAACGCTCGACGAATTGTCCTACGATCTGCAGAAGAAGGAATGCAGTACTAGCCACCAAGGATAAGGATTTTCGAAAGCGCTTTTCTCTAGTCTCTCTCTAAAATGCTAGGGTTTTTGTTTTGATTATTATTTTAAGCTTGGCCGCTATATATCATATATATAGTAGTTAAAAGGTATTAATCAAAACCTAATTTCATAAAATTTGAATTTATATATATATCTCTTAATTAAGTCTTACTTAATTAATATACATATATATACAATTATCCTTTTAATTTAAATTAAGTGATTTAAATACTATTAATCATATTAATATATTTAAATCCTTAAAATTTAAATTAATTCCCTTTAAATTATGTTACATGTGTGTGACCCTATAGGTTATTATTACGTTGGCAATAATTTTAAAATCATATTATAAAATTATAAGCAGGTGAGTGGCATCTAGTAATGCATCTTCGCTACCCAAGTAATAATAAGATCGATGATTCGATGCAACCTTTTTCGTGACCAATGTTTCAATGTAATTTAATCCTTTTAACCTTAATATCCTAGATTAAACTCGAGTCATGGAATGTGTCATACTCTTCATAATTTAATCTGAGTTTTCTTGATCAATGAGTAGACTATATGAAACAAATCACTATTTGAGCATGGCCATGCATTTCATAGTCCTACTCAATCAAGAGGCCTATGGATATCACCCATAATATATAGGATGGTTAAATTCCATCTAGATCACTCATATTTCTCACACGATTCATGATGAACCCAATAATCACCTTTATAGTCCACCCTATTAAAGGTGACATTTGATGATATTAAAGTACATAAATTCTCGTGTAGTAATATAGCAATATCAGGTCGAAGGACCATTACATCATTGTCACTATGAGAATTGCTAATGACACTTCGCATAATGCTCCATATAGAATTCTCATGGTGGAGTGCATGCGTTACATCGTTCTCTAACATGTACTTATGCATTGACTTAATATCTCATATATTTATGACCAATGAGATTTGGTCATCAATCGATCCACATCTTTAGTCTCGATGCATCATTGTTGTCCCATCAACAATGATACTCGACTAGGGACATTTAAGAACAATGATACTAATTGTAATTATATAATCTCATGTTCAAGTCACATACTTGAAACTATATAATTTGTATCACTATTCTAAGGAATTTTATTATGTTAACAATTATATTACGCGATAAATAAAATCATAATAAAATCATATATTTATTCAATCAAATATAATATCAACATGTTAAGCAATTATATCAAATAATTGGCCTCTAGGGCATAAACTCTAATGATCTCCCACTTGCACTAGAGCCAATCACTCATATATCTAATATCCATGGAACTAGTATGACCGTAAATAGCCTCGTTGCGACAAAGCCTTGGTCGATTGGATCTGCAACATTATCATCTGTTGGCACTCTTCCTATATGTACATCTCCTCTATCAATGATTTCACGGATGAGATGGTACCGCCTAAGTATATGCTTGGATCGTTGGTGAGATACGGGTTCCTTAGCTTTGTGCAATGGCTCCATTATTATCACAAGATAGAAACAACCGGATCAACAATGGTTGGAACAACACCAAGTTCAAATGATGAACTCTTTAATCCATCTGACCTCCTTTCTTTTTGCTAGAAGCGACAATATACTCGACCTCTGTTGTAGAATCGACTCATTGTCTCTTGCTTGAACTTTCCAGCCTAACAACACCACCATTAAGGCAAAACACAACACCGACCGAGACTTATAGTCATCATTGTCGATCCGGAAACTAACATCTGTGTAACCCTTTCTTCGCTAGTTTGTCTTCACATCCATATACCAAGAATGAATCCTTAGTCCTTTTCGGTACTTCGAGGATATTCTCGATAACGTCGATGACCTTCACCGATTCGATTTGGTATCTGCTCGTCATGCTCAAAGCATCTGAAACATTCGAACAGTACATATCATTGCATACATGATAGATCCAATTCTTAGAAGCATAAGGGATCTTTCTCATACGCTCCTCATCATCTTGTGATTTAGGACATTGGGCCTTAGAGATCTTTACACCATGAGTCACGGGTAAGTTTCCTCTTTTTGCCTCTTGCATGCTGAACTATTTCAACACTTTATCAATATATGTACTTTGACTTAGGCCGAGCATTTTTCTCGATCTATCTCTATAGATCCAGGATACCTAAAATGTAGGTAAAGATCGCCCAAATCTTTCATAGAGAAACATTTTCCTAACCATGTTTTTCTGACTGTAAGGAAGGAATGTCATTCCCAATAATTAATATGTCATCAACATATAATACTAGGAATACAATGTGACTCCCACTAACCTTCTTATATGCACAAGGTTCATCTTCATTTTTAATAAAGCCAAATTCTTTGATTCGCTTCATCAAATCGAAGATTCCAACTCAGAGAGGCTTGCGTCAATCCATAAATGGATCATTGCGCACTTACATACCTTTCCAAAGATCCTTTGAGTGACAAAACCCTCGAGGTTGTGTCATATACACATCCTCAAGGAGATTTCCGTTAAGGAAAGAAGTTTTGACATCCATCTCGCAGATTTTGTAATCATAAAAAGGCTGCAATAGCAAGTAAGATCCTGATGGATTTAACCATTGCCCTTTCGGAGAAGGTTTCATCATAGTCAACACCTTGAATTTGTTTGAAACTTTTTGCTACCTGATCGGCCTTTATAGGTTTTGTACATTACCATCTATGCTTCGGTTTTCTTCTTGAAAACCCACTTGCACCCGATTGGTTTTACCCCTTGGCGTGGATCAACCGAGTCCATACTTGGTTAGTATACATGGAGTCCATCTCAGATTTCATGGCTTCAAGCCATTTCTCGAGATCTTTGGTCCATTCATAGCTTCTTGGTAGAAGCGAGGATCATCTTGATCTATGAGCATCACATCGCCGTTTTGAGTCATAAGATATCCATAATATCTCTCGGGCTCTTGGCGTGTCCTACCAGATCTCTGAATGACTTGTGTAATTTGAAAGCGAGTTCACTTTCCACAATTTCTTGTGGTTCCGACTCACGCTCCAACACGAGTTCAATGATATTTTATGGTTCTCGAATTTCTTGAGTTCTACTTTCCTCCCAATTGCTTCCTTTAGAGACAAATTTTTTTTCTAGAAAAATACCAGTTCGAGCAACAACCACTTTGTTCTCAGAAGGTTTGTAGAAATAATACCCTTTTGTTTCCTTTGGGTATCCCACAAAATAACATTTGTCAGATTTGGGTCCGAGCTTGTCAGAATCCAGACGTTTTACGAACGCCTCGCAACCCCAAATCTTCATGAATGACATACTAGGACGCTTCCCATCCACATCTCAAATGGTGTCTTCGAACCGTCTTTGTAGGAACACGGTTAAGTGTGAATCACGGTTGCCTCTCAGGGCATGACCCCAGAAGCTTATTGGAAGATCTTCATGACTCATCATTGATCATACCATGTCCAACAAGGTTCGATTCCTCCTCTTAGATACACCATTCCATTGCGGTGTTCCAGGTGGAGTGAGATGTGATATAATACCACACTCCTTTAGAAGGTCATCAAAGTCTTGGCTTAAGTATTCACCTCCTCAATCGGATCGAAGGGCTTTTATGCTTTTGCCAAATTGGTTTTGAACTTCATTCTTGAATTCCTTGAACTTTTCAAAGGATTCGGATTTGTGTCTCATAAGATACACATATCCATATCTACTAAAGTCGTCAGTAAATGTAATGAAGTAATAAAACCTACCTCTTACTAACGAACTCATGGGTCCATATACATCACTATGTATAAGTCCCAATACATCACTAGCCTGGATTCAATCGTGTCGAGTGAAAGGGCTTTAGTCATCTTGCCTAATAAACAAGACTCGCATTTCTCATATGATTCAAAATCAAATGAATCCAAGAACCCATCTTTATGGAGTTTGGATATGCGTTTCTCATTTATATGGCCTAAACGATAGTGCCAGAGATATATCGGATTTGAATCATTTGATTTAAATCGTTTTGTATTTATGTTATAGATAGACATTTCTAAATCAAGAATATTGAGACCGTTAAACAATTGTGCAACACCATAACAAATATCATTTAAGTAAAACAAACAACGATTGTTCTTTATTATAAATGAAAAACCTTTCTTGTCCAAATAAGAAATAGAAATAATGTTTTTGCTTATAGCAGACACAAAATAACAATCTTCTAATTCTAAAACTAGCCCAGTGGGCAAAGATAAATGATAAGTTCCTACGGCCAAAGCCAAAAGAAACTTTTACTCTATTCCAACTCGTGTAGTCAACCTCTCCTTTCGCTTAAAGTCCTACTCTTCTGAGTCCCCGCACATTAACACAAATTAGAGAACCACATCCAGTATCCAATACCCATGATGTAGAAGTAGACAAGTTGACTTCTATAACATATATACCTGAATCAGAAGTCGTACTTCCTTTTATTTTCTTCACTTCTTCCAAATAAGCATGACACGTTCCTCTTCAAAGTGTCTGTGTTTTCCATGAAGTGACATTCACCTTCTTTAGCCACCCCACCTTTAGGTTTTAAAGCATGTTTGGTTTTGGAATTGGGTTTGGCAAAAGATTTAGATCTATCTTCTTCTTGCCTTTCCAATTTCCCTTAGCATTCCTTTTTGCACCATCATTATGGGAGCGGGTCTGCCTTTTTCATGTTGTTCTCAGGTTCTTAACATGCTCAACAACTTAGTAAGGGTTTCTCAATTTCATTCATAAGATAGTTCATAACAAATTGAGAGTAGCTGCTTTATTCAAAGATTGTAAAACAAGATCGGTTTGGGCTTAGGAGTGATTGGAAAACCCAACCTATCAAGGTACTCAATATACCCAATCATTTTCAAAGACATGTGGACCAACCGGATCACGTTCACCTATTTTGCGTTGATACAACGCCTTGCTTCAGATCATACCTCTCTGTCGAGCATGCCCTTGAACAATTTCTTGAGATGCTCGATCATCTCATAAGCATCCATCAACTCATGTTGCTTCAAGCTCGGCGTTCATGGTTGCTAGCATGACACAACTCACGCCCGAGCATCATCTTGATGCTTCTTGTAAGCATTATGCTCATGACGTGGTACAAAGATGATAAGGTGGTCTTTGCAGGAATGGGCCCATCAAGGAAAAATAGCTTACGTTCTTGTTTGAGGACAATCCTCATGTTCTATGCCGATCAAAGAAATTAATTCCACTCAACTTGTTTTTCAAGGATCGATCGTAATGAAAGATTTGTTGTTGTTGTTGTTTGCCATTGATATCTACAATTTATAAGTGCAAAAATAATAAGTTAAATTGCGAGTTGATATTATGTAATTGATAATAGTACATTGAAAATATACCTCCCACTATTTTATTCAAATTAATAGCCCTCACCATTAATTGGAAAGTATTTTCTATTAAATCTTTCTAGTGAGCCAAGATCCATATTTCATTATGCCTTAAGTTAGCTTTGGCTATTCTCTCAAAAACATAATTATTTAGGTAGACACCCCTTGTCAATTATATCATATATAACTCCTGGATAGTTTGGTAAACAACATTTGTTTCTAGTCCATCTAATGGTACCAACCAAACTCTATGCCTCTAAGTCCACAATCCTATTGAGATAACTTAGTTAAGTTTCAGCCCAATGATTTTGATGAGTTTGGATATTAGAATTATCCTATCGCATCTTACCTCGATAAATAGGGCACTTTGCTTTGGCAAACCTACATCTATTGATCAAGGTCTTGATGAGTGTTATTCATTGGAAGGCATCTGATTTAGACTTAATAATTTAATGAGGGATTTTATCAAAAAAAAAATAGATCTCACCAATTTTAATCTTATTAAACATGCACATTATTAATCATATCATATCGCATACAAGCATAAATAAAGTGCAAAATTAAATGTGTCATGCTTATGGCCCAATCCTTCGTCAATCTTTTTCAAGCTAATGAAAGATTGAAGGTCAATCTAAGGTGGTAAAAGATCTTAAAATAAATAGCTTCCATGGATCTTCCTCAAGCATGTGCCTCCTCTCCATCATCATCTTTCCATTGTGTTCTCCATCTTGACATCTTCATCAATTACAGATTATTACATGACATAATGAAACTGTGACACCCCCAAATCCGGGTACTTCAATTCCACGGGATTTGGTGTTCACTGTACAAATATCATCTATCTATCTACCCATAATAAATGCAAACCATGCAATAGATAGAAATAATAATAAATCTCCCCCTTATGGGGTTACATCAACTACATAATAAATACAATCCCGAGTTACCCTAACCTTAAACATCTCAATGGAATCATAAACAATTAAGTCTTAAACAACATCATTAACTTAAGTCTTAAACAAATACATCATCATATAAAATAACAAGTCTTCATCACTTGTTAACCTTGCCTTGCCTTTTACTAGTAGAAGGTTCGCTTGGTTCTTTCGTTCTTAATCGCAATGTTATTATTACGCAAGAGTGAGCACAAATGCCCACAAGTATAACAATGAAATAACAAAGATAATAACATGCGAGTGAATCAAAGACATCGAATAAAAGCTCAACTTTTGAATCAAGAATGAATAACAAGAATCAAAAGATTTCGAGGGTCATAAGACCTTGAACTATGTCCTAGGTTATCAAGGGTTATACTTGAAACCTTTAATAAATATAAGACTATGGACTTTTCTACTTGTACTTAGGGGATCAAATTTTAGTACCATCTTTATGCACAATATCTTAACGCTAACACATAAGTAAATCCCTTTGCAGGGTTATTCATCTCAATTTGACATTCGAGTCCGCACCAAAGGAAGTTTGGTTTGGATAATTCATCAAGGGTTCTGAAATTTAGAACGCTCATCAACTATGGACTAATCGAATCAATAAGGGTTCGCTAGTCTAATAAGGTTCAATAATAATGATATTCAAATTGAATAATAATCTCATGAAGTATACAATAGAACAATTATTGTATAACTGAATCATGCTTTGAAAAGATAATCAATCTTTAATATAACATTTGAACTTGAATAATAGTAATGATAATTTACTCGAGGTAAATAATAAACTTGAACAATAATGACAAGTAGGGTTAGGAAACTTGCCTCAATGCGTAGGCTAAACGATTACTACTTAGTTCACCACAAATCCTACACATATACCATATATGTATTCACGACATTCATTAGTTACATTTTCACTTAATTATTTAATATAAACTCTACTTTATTTAACAAATCATTACCCTTCTAATTTAATTACTTAATTAAATTAGAATATTTTCATTCTCTTACTATTATTACACTTGAATAAATTATTTCATAATAATTTCCATCGAATATTTATTTTATTCCATAAACATTTCAATTAAAATATTTACTTTATTTTATAAATTTTTAATAATAATTTTCATCGAATATTTATTTTATTCCATAAATATCTCAATTAAAATATTTAATTTATTTTATAAATATTTTAATAATAGTTTTCATCAAATATTTATTTTATTCCATAATATCTCAATTAAAATATTTAATTTATTTTATAAATATTTTAATAATAATTTTCATCGAATATTTATTTTATTCCATAAATATCTCAATTAAAATATTTAATTTATTTTATAAATATTTTAATAATAATTTTCATCGAATATTTATTTTATTCCATAAATATCTCAATTAAAATATTTAATTTATTTTATAAATATTTTAATAATAATTTTCATCGAATATTTATTTATTTATTTATTTTTATTTTTTTATTTATTTATTTTTGATCGCCATGGTGGTAAGTAGTTTAGTAACGCCACGGGGAAAAGGTTACCTGTGCTCATTTTTCGATAAGATTGCGATTCTCGATTCATGAACATAACAAGGCCAAATTAGGTCAAAAAATCAATCACACGTAAAATTATACATGAATATGGCCATAACTTCCAATTAGTTATTTTTTACACTAATTTAGACTTACCCAATCATTGTAATACATATATAATCATTACTTAACCCATCTAGCATGATTTTTAACAAGTTATAACACATAATTTGCAAAATCAACACATTTACTTCCAATTGTTCTTCAAGGTTTTGAAAAAAAAAAAAAATAAAAATTATTACTACGGATTCGAGTTATAACAAGAATCCGCTTATTTAAACTTTGGTCTCTTCAGTATCAACATGCATAACAACATACGAATGTAAAATTTAGGGATAATATACGTTCAATACATGAAATATCACGTATAAGGCCATATGGCCAAAACCCAAACTCTGTAAATTTTGAAATAGCAATTCATAGTATTATGAAACTGATGACATGATAATTCACATAATATATATATAATCAAATACGATTTGATATATCTTAACCCATATATAAACTCATAATCAAACCCTTTTTCAATTACAGAGATTTTACAAAATATATGAAAGTCATTTTTATAAAAACTAAATGACGTAACTTTAAAATTTAGGAAGAAGGGATTACCCTTGAATACTCTGCTTAGATTACACAAGGTGACAACAATTCCCAATTTCTCACACTTCTTCACCTTTAATCACAGTATTCGCAATCTCTCTCAAAGTTCTCAAACTCTCTCTTTCTCTCTGCTTTTCGGACTTAGAATAATAATAATAAAGAAGGCGTAATATAACGAGAGGAGAAGAGAATGATGCAGCAGAATGGTCGATTAACCCAAACATGGGTAATCGCATCCAACCACTACTAGGGCCTTGTTTGGCAACCCTTAATTGATTCAAAGTCATTTAATTTAATAAAGCTTTATCATATAGTTTGAAAATGTCACACTCCTTATAAAATAAATCCAATATTTTATTTAATATATTTTAAATAAAATATAATAATTTCTCATAAATTCACAAATACATAAATAATTTTCTCATTAATAAATAATGTCAAATTATTAATTCTCTAATTAATAATTAAATTAATTAAAATACCAATATGCTTATTAAATATTTTTTTAATATAATAAGCTCACATAATCACATACTTTGATAATAAAAACTCTCTACATTAATTTAATAAATGTAACACATATAATTAAATTAATCTACCACAATTCGTCAATTAATTATTTAATCTAATAATTAAATCATCGAAAAATATTTATTTAATTCAATAAATATTAAAATTAATTACAAAATTCTCGTTCGTCACAGAAACCTCGAGTTACATTCGAGGGGATTTAGATGAGAAGAGAATATTACATTAGAATTTATAGAAAGGCACGACATGCAAGCCGTATTTCAAAACCAAAACCACTAACCTATGGGTCAAAAGGCCATAAGCATGCACCATGCACATCACAATAAGCACATAAAAATTTATATATAATTAAAGAAAACTATATATAACATATTGGGGTCACGACCATCGTCTTATTTATTAATTGGGGTCCAGGGGGGGTCTCCCCTAAAAAATTCGAACTACATTACGTATTGCGAATTTTTCCATATGAATCTTCAAAGCAGTTTGAGAATCATACATTTTAATCCACCAAAACACCCATAATAACAAATCATATATGTCCAGGCCGATTTAATCATATAACAAAGTACACCCGTAATTTATCATATATTTCGGTTTCGATTAATCATATTAAAACGATTCTTCATGCTTCTAATCCGATTAGAACAGTTATATTGTTATTCCACCGATTAAAGATACGATTTATAGTATCATCATATATATTACCAGAATACACATACAACGGAATATTATATATTCAATTTTATATCGGTAAACATGCATCATAATATATCATATATATCAAATACAATTAAAACACGTAATCTGAATTAATCTTTTCCCAAGTAGCTCTGATACCACTGTAGGGTTTCGACACAGAAACGCACAGCGGAAATAGAAGAATTTAAACCAAATTCGAAACCCTAAACAGGATCCATGCGAAAAATAGTTAATTTAGTGGTTAGAAATTATACCGATTAAGAAAGCGATTAAACGATGTAGTCGAATCTCCAACGCCTTTCGAACGAACTGCGTCTCTACGGTATCCACACGAACGCTCGACGAATTTTCCTACGATCTGCAGAAGAAGGAATCGCGGTACTAGCCACCAAGGATAAGGATTTTCGAAATTGTTTTCTCTAGTCTCTCTCTAAGAGCGGCTAGGGTTTTTGTTTTTGATTATTATTTTAACTGGCTGCTATATATCATATATATAGTAGTTAAAAGGTATTAATCAAAACCTAATTTCATAAAATCCGAATTTTATATATATATATATATATATATATCTCTTAATTAAGTCTTACTTAATTAATATACATATATACAAATTATCCTTTTAATTTAAATTCGTGATTTAAATACTATTAATCATATTAATATATTTAAATCCTTAAAATTTAAATTAATTCCCTTTTAAATTACGCTCTATGTGTGTGACCCTATAGGTTATTATTACGTTGGCAATAATTTTAAAATCATATTATAAAATTATAAACAGTGAGTGGCATCTAGTAATGCATCACTGCTACCCAAGTAATAATAAGATCGATGATTCGATGCAACCTTTTTCGTGACCAATGTTTCAATGTAATTTAATCTTTTTAACCTTAATATCCTAAATTAAACTCGAGTCATGGAATGTGTCATACTCTTCATAATTTAATGAAGTTTTCTTGATCAATGAGTAGACTATAAAAACAAATCACTATTTGAGCATGACCATGCATTTCATAGTCTACTCAATCAAGAGGCCTATGGATATCACCCATAATATATAGGATGGTTAAATTCCATCTAGATCACTCATATTTCTCACACGATTCATGATGAACCCAATAATCACCTTTATAGTCCACCTATTAAAGGTGACATTTGATGATATCAAAGTACATAAATTCTCGTGTAGTAATATAGCGATTTTGTGTCGAAGGACCATTACATCATTATCACTATGAGAATTGCTAATGACACTTCACATAATGCTCCATATAGAATTCTCATGGTGGAAGTGCCCGAAGACATCGTTTCTAACATGTACCTATGCATTGACTTAATATCTCATATATTTATGACTAATGAGATTTGGTCATCGATCGATCCACATCTTAGTCTCAATGCATCATTGTTGTCCCATCAACAATGATACTCGACTAGGGACATTTAAGAACAATGATACTAATTGTAATTATATAATCTCATGTTCAAGTCACATACTTGAAACTATATAATTTGTATCACTATTCTAAGGAATTTTATTATGTTAACAATTATATTACGCAGTAAATAAAACCATAATAAAATCATATATTTATTCAATCAAATATAATATCAAAACGTTAAGCAATTATATCAAATAATTGACTTATAGGGCATAAACTCTAACAGTTATTTGCTATTGTCTGTGGTTGCGTGTTAACTAGATATTTGACTGTACATCTGTGACGCCCCAAAAATAGGTATACATCACCCATTATGAGTTGCCAAATATATGGTATAAAATTCAAATACAACTTAATTATACAACTGTCGTGTAAAATACGACAAAACATAAGTTGAGAGTTTTAATACGAATATTATTTTATAGACAGTATTCAATCTCAAATGGAGTCCTTATTACATTTATTATCACACTATTTCACTGAATAGTGAGGACTACTAATGCAAACATCTGGACTGTCACTCCATCCCCCGACTAGTCCCAGCTATATTCTCATTTCCTGAAGAGAACAATGAAAACAAAGGGTGAGCTCAAATAGCCCAATAAGAAATATTATGACTAAGATAACGCAAAACAAATTACCGTTAGCCTTCAACAGTGTTAAACTGATAAAATACAATAAACATCTAGTTTAACTGCAGCAGAACAAGCAATCCATTAGAAGAGTCAAGTAGAGCATGATATCTACTATCTTCTATGATTTAAAAAAGTTTTTCATCAACTTTATTGCTGAGACTCAGCTTAATAAATAAACCACGTCATCGAATCATCCCTACACCACGACCAAGGATATTCATGTAATCATCAATGGTCATGATTATACCGAATAATCCCTGATTATAATCATACCAACAACTATCCATCAATGCACTACAGGTCAATGAAGACTTTTACCACATCATTTGTAACATTACAGTCATGATTATACCGAATAATCCTTGGTCATAATCATACCAATCAATAATACATCTATGCACGTAAGCCATAGATGACTTTTATCACAATATAAGCATGATGATGATGACAATGATATAAGAATTCAATTAAAAAAAAATAAAGGATAAATTTTTAAAGATTTATAATTTAATTTATCCAGAATTCAGTAACGCCCAAATTGTCAACATGATACTGCTTTGTGGAGTAAAATTCAAGAATAATATTGTATCAAAAATGATTTGGACAACAAACAAATCAATTTTTATCATGAATAATTCTTCGGGTGAATAGTACCCAAGTGAATAGTACCCCATGAATATTACTTCATGAGTAGTACTTTGTGAATAGTACTCATGAATAGTACTTTATGAATAGTACCCGTGAATAATACTTTATAAATAGTACCCCGTGAATAGTACTTTGTGAATAGTACCGTAAAAATGAATACTACTCACGAACAGTACTCCGACATGAAAAGCTTAAAATTTAACAAGAATATGCAGAAAATATCCTTGTGAAACGATACTAGATGAAGCGCAAATTTCAAGGATATTCTACTAATTTCACGGAGTATAGAAGCAATACTTTAACAAAATGAGGGTATAATCAGGAATACGAGACAAAATAATATTACTCACATACTACAGAGTATGGAAGAAAATATTATTCCTATGAATACTGAACAAAATAATATCCCTTACCTTAGAAGAAGACTGGATATTGGAATAGTGAAGTAACAGACTTCTCTTCTTCTTTCTCTCTATATAGCTTCTCTCTATATAATTGCTCTTGTGAGTCTTAGTGAATTGGTGAGAATGAAAGAAGAATGAGCTTCTATTTATAAGAAAATATAATTTCGATAATTGCACATTTTGGGGCTCAAAATATTACAATATAGTACTTTCATCTATACCTCCATTTTTAATTTAGTCATGCAAGTATTATCAATCTTTCACCACCTCCCCTAATAGTACATGCATGTGAATCAATAGTACACACATGTGAATAAATAGTTATAAGCATGTGAATTAATAGCAATTAATTACTCATTTATCCGATTAATTATCCGATTGGTCAATATAACTTCCAGACATCAATTATCATCGGAATAGATGTCGATTTCCACTAACACTAATAATCCCAACATAATGGAAATATCAATTTCATCTTTAATCAACACGAACTTATTCATCATTAATATTATAACTCACAATATTTAGCAACCAGATCATTCTTAGGAAAGAGGGGGCTTTCCGATAAGGATTTCTCCCTATTGGCGCGCAATTAGGTGACCAAACCTCTCATTGACAGAACTTTCTAGACATTGTCAATATTGTAAATAATAATATGAATAACTTTATCGTCTCAATTATTGATTTAATAATATAAAATATTATGCATATGATACTGTGACAATAATTGAATCAATAATATGAAAGATATTATGCAGCAATTACTGTAGCAATAATTGAGTATAATTGAGTGACTTCTCACGTAAGCATCAATAATCAATACCGTGTGCTACTATGCAACCACGCGTATTACTGTACTTTTACCACCGGGTAGTTCAATAGTTGAACGGTAAAACTTTCGCCGTTATTTTTATAAAATGATAATTATGTCATTTTCTAACTACGACAATACTTTCGTTGTGGGGTCCACCAATGATTGTGCCATCGTACGAATATTCCATGTTAAAACGAATATTCCCTGACCAATCGAATATTATATAACCACTTGCTTACTTTGAAAAATTTGTAAATATTACCCACAACTATCACATTATATCAAATCCACAACATAATATTCAAAAATATATTTCGAGAAGAATTTATCATTATTTATAAAAGTCGGGGATCTTAAAACACCTGTGTTGCTTGACTTACTAAAATAAAAGGCTCGTCCATGCCAGTCATCAGTCTTAGTTTCGACTTAACGTTAACAGTCACCCGTCCTGTAACGACCCCAAAATTCATACAATTTAATTCTCGACTTCGGTCGTTAACAATACATCCAACCTCAAATCTTACATCTTTAAACGATAATACAACCATTGAAATTTGTGGAATAATTAAAATTTTCTATTACAAACTTCTCGTTCCTAAAACTTTCAACCTTTACATCTAACTATCTCAGTATCATTTTAATACTACAAAAGTTTACATTGCAAAATAATATTATAATTCAACATTTATACATTATTCGGAACCTTAAACATGGTTCAAATATTAATAACTCAGCCAAAGTATATAAAGCTTCAAGTATCATGTCAGGAATAAGTATGAGAATGATATTCCTATTTACATATGATTTGATTATGATATATACATGAATGAATATGCAAGTATGCTTGCATTAAGAAAAGCTATAAAGTTCTTTGATAGACAATAGAAACATATGTACAAGGGCTTAGAATGAATTGATCAAATGTGTTAGGTTGATCCTACATAAGCAAAAAAGCTTTGTAAAGTCCTTGAAAAGAATGGATGTACAAGGACTATAAATATAGAAAGATCAAACATGTTAGGTTGATCTAATGATGTAATAGATAGGCTTGTATGATGATCTTAAAGAATCGCACTGTAAATCGTGATCCTGTAAGATAGGAGATCTCGGAGTTCGTAGACTTCTGGAGAGAGGCGAGGAAAGGATCGAAGGTGTCGAGGAGAACTTCCTCGTGGTCGCATCACTCTGAAGAGGAAGTGTTGTTCGAATCGTAGAGACACGACTGTCTACAAGTAATAGAAGATCTGCGAAGCCCAAGTCAAGAATCTTAGACTACATTCAGAGTCGTAGAGTCTACTGATCATATCAGAGGCAGAGATCGTCGTCGAGCAAGATCAGATAAAGGCAACAAGCACAATGACAGAAATCGTAGAGTGTCAAGATCTGATCTCGGAGTCGTAGTTTCTGCACAACCGAAGCTGAATCGTAGAGTGTAGAACTGAGACTTCAATAGATATGCTCACAATGTCAAGGCAGAATCATATAGTAAATACGATTCTCCATAAATGAGCACTCCCAGAATATCCAAAGGAATGAAGCCTTTGGTTGGCACTGCAAAGATACACCCCATTTGAAGGAAACCAGCGAGCACTCAACGAATGGCATGCAAGCTAACAGAAGATCTAAGCACCAACCCAATCAGCATCCAGATTGAGTTGTAAATCCATTCAGGATGAAGTCTTCCACAAGGAGATCAGAAGAAGACTTCAGTAACTGACTAAGGAACGTTAGCAAGTGCAGTAGCTGTCAAATAGACAAAAGACGACGATCTTGGAAGCAACCAGGATCGTAGTGTTTACCAAGTAAACAAAAAACTGATGGAGTGTATATAGAGATACTGGATAGCTTCTGAAGAACAAGGCTAAAGTGATTAAGCATTGGGTCAGTCCATTGATGATAAGTGAACGGGATATCACAAGGAGAAAGAGAGCTGGACACGCCACAAATCTGAAGTGTCTTGCTATTCAGAAGGGGCCAGAACAAAAAAGTCAAGCCATCAATATCTGAGAGCTGTTGAGGCAAACAGAAGTGTTGAAGCACTACACAAGAGAAGGAAGAGGTGTTCTACATTGAAGATCTAATCAACACTCTTCAAGATCGTAGTGTTGTCTCTACCAGTCAACAAGACACTACGATCAGGTCCAAGAAGACATGCATCAGAATCGTGGAGTTTGAACTGCTAAAGATTGAAGCTTTGGCAACGGTTCAATCTGAAGGTTGATATTTGTATAAGAACTTATTGAGAGCATCGATGCAAAAGGATAACCTCTGATCAAGAAATCAGAAGGGTGAAATAAAGTCTTCGACCTTCCCGAGGCATAAAAGTAACATCTCTGATGGAGTAGGTGAAATAGTAGACTGTAGTGTCAGAAAGTCAGAAAAAGTTATCATGTCACATCTGCAGTCTGCACCAAGCAACTCGAGATCTGTGAACCATTTCAAAGAGCTTTCAACGGCTACTTTCCAATGGGAAGATTAGAAAGGAGTATTGTGACTCCCTAAAAATAGGTATACATCACCTATTCTGAGTTGCTAAATACATGATACAGAATACAAATACAACCCTAAATATACAACATGAGCTTTGAGTTTTAATACAAATATTGTCTTCTAGACAGTATTCAAACTCAAAATACGTCCTCAATACATTTATTATCACAATATTTCATAGAATAGTGAGGACTACTAATGCTATCATCTCGGACAAAGTCACTCCGCTTCCCCGACTAGTCCCTCGCTACGTTCTCATTTCAAGAGAACAATGAAAGCAAAAGGGTGAGCTCAACTAGCCCAATAAGAAATATTATGACTAAGATAATGCAGAATAAATTATCATTAGCCTTCAACAGTGTTAAACTGATAAAATATAATAAACATCAAGTTTAACTGCAGTGGAACAAGAAATCCATTAGAAGCGTCAAGTAGAGAAAAAAATCTAATATCTTCTATGATTTAAAAGGTTTTTCATTACTTTTATCGCTGAGACTCAGCTTAATAAATAATTCACATCAGTCCTGCACTACGGCCAATGATATTCATTAGTATCACGACCACAAATTATCCATACACTACGGGCCAAGGATATTCGTGTATTCAACAATGGTCATGATCATGCCAACAACTGTCCATCAATGCACTACGGCCAATGAGAATTTTTACCACATTAATTGTAACATTACGGTTATGATTATACCGGATAATCCCTGGTCATAATCATACCAAGTCCATCTATGCACTACAGGCCACATATGACTTTCAACATATTATAAACATGAGGATGATGACAATTCAATAAAATAAGTTCAAGAATAAATTTTAATGATTTATAAGTTAATTTATCCTAAACTTAATAACGTCAAAATTTTCAACATGATACTGCTTTGTGGAGAAAAATTCAAGGATGCTCAGAAGAATATTTTCATGAAAAGATAGTGGATGAAGCGCAAATATCAAGGATATTCCACTAATTTCATGGAGTATAGAAGTCAAAACTTTAACCAACTGAGTATAATAGAATATATGAAACCGAAAATGAATTTTTGCCGCCATGCGGTAATCCACGTAGACAGATTATTTCAACAGAATAATAAAGAATGGAACCAGGTCATGCGTAACCCGCACAGACATGATATTCTAACAGAATAATAAAGAATGGAACCTGGTCATGCATAATCCGTACAGACAATGTGACGCCCCCAAAATAGGTATACATCACCCATCTTGAGTCACCAAATACATGGTATAAAATTCAAATACAACTTAATTATACAACAGTCGTGTAGAATACGACTAAACATATGCTGTGAGTTTTAATAAAAATATTGTCATCTAGACAATACACAAACTCAATGGGGTCGTCATTACATTTATTGTTACACTATTTAACAGAATAGTGAGGACTACTAATACTATCATCTGGTCCATCACTCCGTTCCCCGACTCGTCCCAGCTATATTCTTATTTCCTGAAGAGAACAGTGAAAGAAAGGGTGAGCTCAACTAGCCCAGTAAGAAATATTATGACTAAGATAATGCAGAATAAATTATCATTAGCCTTCAACAGTGTTAAACTGATAACATATAACAAACATCAAGTTTAACTACAGTGGAACAAGCAATCCATTAGAAGAGTCAAGTAGAGAATAAAATCTACTATCTTCTATGATTTAAAATGTTTTTCATGACTTTTATCGCTGGGACTCAGCTTAATAAATAATCCACATCATCGAATCACCCCTGCACTACGGCCAAGGATATTCTTTAGTATCATGACCACAATTATCCATGCACTACGAGCCAAGAATATTTGTGTATTCATTAATGGTCATGATCATGCCAACAACTATCCATCAATGCACTACGGGCCAATGAGGACTTTTTGCAAATCATTTATAACATTACGGTCATGATTACACCGAATAATCCCTGGTCATAATCATACCAAGTCCATCTATGCATTACAGGCCACATATGACTTTCAACATAATATAAACATGAGGATGATGACAATGATATAAGAATTCAATAAAACAAGTTCAAGAATTAATTTATTTATGAATCAATAACGTCCAAATTGTCAACATGATACTGCTTTGTAGAGTAAAATTCAAGAATGCTCAGAAGAATATTTCCATAAAAAGATACTGGATGAAGCGCAAATATCAAGGATATTCCACTAATTTCATGGAGTATAGAAGTCAAAACTTTAACCAACTGAGTATTACGAATGGAATAACAAAAGAAATCAAGATTGCTGACGCATAGAAAAGTTATTCCAATGATTAATAAATAATCGAACTCAGTCAGTCGGTAAATTGCACCAACAGGATGTTCCAACGAGTAATAATAAAGAGCGGAACCAGTCCAACTTAAACGCACGTACGGTGAGGATATTCCAATGTAATAATAATAAAGACGGATCTGGTCCCACAGAACGCATGCATGGATATTCCAAATGTAATAATAATAAAGACGGAATATTAGAAGAATGTCACCAAGTATAGGGTAGTCGCGATAATTTGGTTATTCGGTGAGAATAATAAAGAATGGAATAATGTAAGTTCTCTTCATGAATACAAAAGAAATATACCCCTTACGAGTACAACAATTAATATCCCTTACCGTAAAAGAAACTGAATATAAGAGTAGGGAAGAAGCATAATACTTTTCTATAGCTTCTCTATAATTTCTCTCTCTAGAGTTTCAGTGAATTCGTAAGAAATAATGAAGGAATGAGCTTCTATTTATAGAAAAATGGACTGCATAGTAACTAATTTATGAACGGTCCAGATTGATTTATTTTTAATCGGACGGTCCATATTTAAAGCAAAATCTTTTAAATAAAATATAATATATAATATATATTATATATATATATATACCACACGTGTCTGATTAATTCACGGGATACACTCTCGTGACTTTCCTTTGCTTTGCTTTAATCAACACCATCATATATATATAACCATTTCATCAAGATTTTATATATATATATATATATATATATATATATATATATAATAATAATAATACTAATAATAACTCCTCATACATATCAGATTACCCCCCCAATAATTCATGCCAACCGTATATATATATATATATATATATATATATATATTATATACAAGACTTATATATATATATAATAAATAATTTTCTACTAGGTTATTTTGAAAAATGGATAAAAAGGGGGCCCATAAAATAAGCCAAAATTCACAACAATTACTATAGCAATAATTGAACAAAATTGATTGACTTCTCACGTAAGCATCAATAATCAATACCGTGTGCTACTATGCAACCACGCCAGACATCGCATTACTTTTAACACCGGGTGTTTCAACAGTTAACGGTAAAACTTCCGCCGTTATTTTCATAATGTATTTTTATCGTTTTCTCAATCCGATAATAATTCCGTTGTGGGGTCCACCAATGATTGTCGTTATATGAATATTCCCTGTTAAAACGAATATTCCCCGACCAATCGAATATTATATAACAACTTGCATACTTTGTAAAATTTATAATTATTACCCACAACTATAACATTATATCAAATTTACTGCATAATATTCAAAAATGATATTTATAGAAAATTCATCTTTATTTATAAAAGTTGGGGTCTTACAGACAGGATATTCCAACATAATAATAACGAATAGAACCAGGTCATGCATAATTCGCACAGACAGGATGTTCCAACAGAATAATAAAGAATGGAACCAGGTCATGCGTAATCCGCACAGACAGAATGTTCTAGCATAATAATAAAGAATGGAATAACAACAGAATTCACCAGACATGCGATAGATCATTGACAGATAAAAGTTATTCCAATGTAATAATAAAGAATGGAATGACAGAAGAATTTCACCATGTATGCGATACTTCGCATAGACAGGTTATTCCAACATAATAATAAAGAATCGAATAACAACCCTTAGGAGTATTGAAAGAGAATATCTCTCTTCATGAATACGAAAGAATAATACCCCTTACCTTAAAAAGAAGAGTATTCCGACTAGTAGGGCGAGGATATTCTTGAAGAAAACTTGCACTAATTTCTATGCTCAAAGCTTTCTTAAACTGTAAAGAAATACGCTCAAGATTATAGAAGGAGAATTCTCTGAATTTTTGGTGTGATTTTCAATTCTAACTAAGCATCCTATTAATAGAAGAATGGAAAGGTTACTATGCTGCAATAAAATATAATATATTCTATTTATAATCAAATAAAACAAAACTTTATAAAAAGTATTCTATTTTATATAAAGAGTTTTTACTATGCAGGCATTACGCAGAGCACTATGCAAATACTATGCATAATAAAATATAATATATTCTATTTAAAATCTAATAAAACAAATAACTTTATAAAAGTATTCTATTTTATATAAAAAGATTTTACAATGCAAACACTATGCAGAGATACTATACATAATAAAATATAATATATTCTATTTAAAATCTAATAAAATAAATAACATTATAAAATTATTCTGTTTTATATAAAAAGTTTTCTGTTTTATTATATTTATAATAATAATAAAATAAACTTTATCATCATTATTATAATTCACAATATTAATCGACCAGGTCGTTCATAGGAAAGATGGGGCTTTCAATAAGGATTTTTCCTCATATTGTATTAATTAGGTGACCAAACCTCTCATTCACAGAACTTCTAGACATCGTTAATATTGCAAATAATAATATTAATAACTTTATCATCTCAATTATTGATTTAATAATATATAAAATATTGACAATAATTGAATCAATTAATGTGAGATACTATGCATCAATTACTGTAGCAATAATTGAATAAAAACTGAGTGACTTCTCACGTAAGCATCAATAATCAATACCGTGTGCTACTATGCAACCACGCGTATTACTGTACTTTTAACACCGGGTGTTTCAACAGTTAATGGTAAAACTTCCGCCGTTATTTTCATAAAGTATTTTTATCATTTTTTCAATCCGACAATATTTCCGTTGTGGAGTCCACCAATGATTATGCCGTTGTATGAATATTCCCTGACCAATCGAATATTATATAACAATTTGCGTACTTTGCAAAATTTATAAATATTACCCACAACTATAACATTATATCAAATTCCTTCCATAATATTCAAAAATGATATTTATAGAAAATTTATCTTTATTCATAAAAGTTGGGGTCTTACAAGTATAAGTCTACTAGAGCTTTAAAGATCAAAGGTTCTTTGGAGTTCTTTGAGTTTGGAGAATCGGTGGGTGATCTAATCAACGTAAGCAAATTGAGTGACCGATGAAGGTCTGAAGGCTCACTCTACGATCCACCAAGAACACTTAGAGACAGAAAAAATAAGAAGTAGAAGTGAGAGTTCTACAATGTAGAAGTGAGAGTTCTACTACAAGAAAAGTGTTCTGAACTGCCGAGAGAAAGAAGAGCTTCAATGTCATCTTGATGTCCATCATGGGAAGACTCTAAGTACCAGAGAGAAGAGCCTACAGTCATCTTAGAAACCCATCATGTGCAACTATCAAGTATCAAGAGTAATGATCTTCAAGGCAGTTCATCAAGGGATCCTCAGAAGAAGTTAAGAAACTGAAGAAGCTGAGCGGGCCTGTGGGGTCCTTGTCCAGAGGGACTAAATGAAGTTTCAAGCCTGCTGGGCTTGAAGAGTTCCTAAGGAACTAGAGAAGTTCCAAGGCTGCTGGCCTTGAAGAGTTCTTAGTGAACTGAAGTCCTAAAAAGTCTTTGGCCTTGAAGGAATCTTAGTGATTCGGTCTTTGTCATTCCTTTCTTAGTGAAAATCCTGCTAGTTGAAAGCAGAAGAGTGGATTAGGAGCTTGAGTCTCTGAACCACTTAAAACCCCTTGTGTCTTTTACTTTATGTCATTTGCATTATGTACATTAACTTCTATAACTACTATGTATGTTTTAACTACTTACTACTGAATTAACTCTACGAACAATGTATGTCTGATTATGAATATATCAATGAAGGGGATCTTTAATTATGCTGTTGTGCTTGAAAAGATTCTTATGTTTGTCATATGCTAATTCATAAGCAATAAAAAATAAACCAGAAAATTATTTGAAATTAAAAAGGATCTATTCAACCCCCCCCCCCTTCTAGATCTATATTGTGCCTACTGGGAACTAACAATTGGTACCAAAACCAGTTCTCATGTTATATTCAAAAAGCTAATCGCTTTGAGTGCGATCCTAGAAGCACAAACTTTGTTCTAAAACTTAGTTTAGTAGTAAGTCACTTGTTATATGCAGATGTGCTCACACGTTGGAAATATTATGTACAGGTAAATGTGTATATACACCTGAAGCTGCTCAGATTGGTCCATGTTCTTGATTATCATATCAACAAGACCAATCCTTGCTCGCGGTCAATCTTGAAGTCTGAAGACCAGGCTAGAAAGCTCAAGAGACATCCAGTCAAACATCCACCAGCCTGAAAAGATGAAAAGGCCATACATGCAAATAAATGCTTATCCATAGAAGAAAGAACTTCTCAAACATATGTCTGGTCAACCAGCAGCTGGATGTAAACCTGGTAAACTCAAGGATGTCAAAGAACTAAAGATGTTGAGATTTTCTTAGCTTGCATCTTCAAGATCACAGCTGATTAATTGAAGGTTTAGAGGAGCAACAAGCTGTCAGGAGCAAATGACAAACTATGCACATCAATGCCTAACCTCAGTATGTCTAAGATAAATAACTGTTAAGAAACTGACAATAGAAAGGTACGGTTCCTCACTAAGATAATTGTGTACATCATGTTGCACCTTCTTATGAACTATAACCGTACTCTTTTAAGAAATCATAATCTACCTAAAAAGGTGAAGAGAGAAAGTACACTAAGGGTGGATACTCGAATGCTTACAAACTTTCTCTCCATCCAAATTTTAGGATGAAGATGACATTTTGAAAGAAATCTTAAATAGGTCATAAGAACATCACAGGTTAAATCAATTTCATATGGAGTAATCTTTGGTGATGGGTTAATATGCATGTACAAACCTATGTTCTAAGTGTTTGATAACACAGAGTATGATCAGTTCTACAAGACTATCTTGATGATTTGTAGAAACTGATCACCTCCATGAATCAACTGGATACACACAAATTATCGTAGAGTTGGTTCTCACTATATGAACACTTAAACCTTGTGAACATAACCCAACAAATGATGAAACCATCAAAGAAAAAGATTGTGTTATTAAAATGATGAATCTTACACACACTCACCATCATGCTTCTAAAAATGTATTTTCTAAAACTAGTTGCATGCATGAATATGACTGTTGGTGATAAATGTGATGATTATCCAAATATATGAGGAATAGGGGTTTAGAAAACTAGCCTTGCAGGACCCATTTAATTGTGGGTACCAAAAATAGAAATGTATTTAACCTGCAGGTACGTGGTCTATCTAACCACACTAAGGAATGCTGAAGCAGAAGACTTCAGTCTATGAAAGATTCAACCAGCAGAAGGCTTAAGACTGTTCAGAAATGATTCTGATAAAATTCCTAAATGACAAAGCCTGTCCTTGAAGACCTGCTGAGCTAATCCAAATAAAGCTCACTTGGCTGCTGACACTTATATGGAAGCAGGCCAATCAACCAAAGATGGAGAGGGTCTTACATTCTTAATCATGCAAAGCATGTCATATGAAGAGAATCCTCAAGAAAGTTCATGATAGAGGATCATCGAGCATCAAAACATGAGGAACTCATTACGTAAGCAGAACTCAATGAGTACATGCTGACAAAGAAGACTATGTTCGGAGTTCTGAAAAATGATCGTAGAATGATCAGTCCTGGAGATAGCCATGTCCTCGATGAAAACTGATTTAACTGATGGTATTATCTCCAGTCAGAAAGAAGCATGCAAGGATGTCTCCTAATGCACATAAAGAAAAGGAAGTCACCCCTCGCTGAGAAGATAGTATAAACATGGGGAAGCAGTGATCCGTTAAGAAACAACAGCACTGAGTTATACTATGAAGCAGTGCACCAGCTACAGAGTCCCAAAACTTTATGGTTGATGAACCAAATAAATATCTATAGTCAGTAGGAACGTCTTAAAATGTACTACTGATAACCTTTCAGCCACCCAACCCAAAATTGTGGAGTGCACACGATCAAACATCTGATCGTAGTGTAAGAAAAAGGAGGACACCATGATCACAGCAAATGCAATTTCCTAAAGTTGGTAGAGGTCCTCCCCATCAGAAAAGGTCAAATGAGATATCAGTGCAAACCACTTCTAAAGTAGTTCATCTAGAAAGTGCCTCAGGGACAAACCTGACCCTTAGTTCACTCTAAGAGGTTGGCCCTTCCTGAGCTACCTTGACCCAGAAAGAATGCTAAGTAAAGTTCATCTCAAGGACCAAGTCAGTCAACGTTCGTAGAGTCGAGGTTGAAGAGAACTCCACGATCGTAGAGCAACCTCATCGATCGTAGAAGTAGACTCGACGATCGTAGCCCTACCAAAGGAAACCCTAGCTAATGAGAAGCTCGGAAGAACTGGACATTTGCCCAACCATTCAGATCATGAAAAATAAGTTCGAATGCTGGTTGGAATGAGGTCCTGTTAAAGGAGAATGCCCAAGCCCTCATGGAGTACATCAGTGATCAATCTATGCAACATCAAGATAAGGATCAATGACAAAACCATCCACTGCAGCATCTCTCAAAAGATGATCATTGAGTAAACAAAGGAAAACGTAGAGACCATAACTGCCTTATCATGCTACTCTACGAATCAAAATGGTCAACGGTCAATCCATGTCATTGACACCTATTTGTTTTGAAAAGAGATATTAAATTGAAGAGTTAATTGGGGAGTTAAATCTCATTACTGGGTATCGTGCAACCAATGGTTGGTTGACACATCACTATTTATGCAGAGTTAGAAGGAATTGTCATAAAAGAAAATTCAAATTAGCAAACAGTTATCAAAAGCTATCGAACCTCTCTCCCTCCTATTTTCAAACCCTACCCAAATCACAATCAGCCATCTCTCATAAACTCCTCTAAATCAAATACCCATATTCCTCGAACTATTCAAATGGAAGACTGACAAGTAATCACTGGCATTCAGCTCGGAACCAAGACGTTTGAAAAATCTAAAAAGAAGTTCAGAGACATTCTCGAACTTATGAAGAAAGCTGGATTCACAGAATGTCTTGAGGCTAGCACTCGAGAATATACTGAACTGGTCAAGGAATTCTACTCAAATGCATCCATAAATGCCGGAACCCTTTCAACCAAAGTTGAAGGTCAACCTCTTAATCTGAAATCATCTGATATAAATCAATGCTTAGGTTTCCCTGACCTAGGACTGAGAAACCTTGATGAGATCAATACTGAGAAAGCAAAGGAGATTATGGGGTACCAAAGAAACCCCAGTCTAAAGGATATGAAGAAAAAGAAGTTCCCTGAGGAATTCGAGTTCCTTACTGAAATGTGTAAAAATGCATACTATGCAAGGACACTGCACACGACACGGTGCTTGATCAACAGTTGAAAATCATGTTTGCTATAGTTATGAAGAAATGAATCAACTTTGGAGTTATCCTATTTGATCAGATCTCCAAATGGGTAGAAAAGGCTGAAGTGAAGAAGTCTATAGAAAAACCACTTACAAAAGTGTTTCATGGAAGACTACTGAGTATTATGATGAAGAAGAAGCTGGGAGGAAAAATCAAGGATGATGAGGGAGAACCTCTGAATGTTCACAAAGTAATGTCTCCATAACTATTTGTGAATTAGAAGAAAAACCCCAAGGAAATTAGAAGACTGACAACTGGGAGCAGCAGCAAGGCCTCTGCAAAGAAGAGGAAGGTAAAAGAGGTAGAAATCTCTGAGTCTGATGACTCTGTGCCGAAAGAATAAACACACAGGAGAAAGAAATCCAAAGGTGTGAGGAAAACTGAGGCTCCTCCAAGAAGTCTATCCAAAGAAGACAAAGTTGAAGATGAAAAGGTCTCAACTGCAGAGACTACAAAGAGGAGAAGCAACATATATTACTTCAAGGGTCATCCAGCAAGAAAGCTAAGGTGGTAAACAAACCAGCCTCAGCTTCCCAATCAAGGCCATCAAAAAAAGAAGTGGAAGTAAGGTCGAAGAAGAAGAAGGCATCGATAGTCACAAAATTTGAGTTGCCCGTAGACCAAATCCAACAATGAAGGTGAAGCTGGATTAATGGAAGAAAATGCAGCATCTGCTGATGAAGAAGAATGCTCAAGCCCGGTGGCTAACTCTTAGAACATTCACTCTGATGATGAAGAAAAGGTACAAGCTGAACCAACTCCATCCCCAAGTGCAATTGCTCCAACAAGTCCAGATGATGGGTCAAATGATGTTGTTTCTGAAGTAGAAGAACATTCCCCATCAATTCCTGAAAGCCCACATGATGGCTTAAAAAGTGATGAGTCCAAAGAAGAAGGACCTGCCCCTGTCAGTGCTGAACCTAAAGGAAGTTCTTCTGATGATCCAAAGACTTCAAAGTCTAAAGAGGAAGAAGAGTCTGACTCTCCTATAGCTGAACCTCCAAGGAAAAGGAAGAGCTACAGACTACAAGCCAAATTTTCCTCCAAAAAGAGAAGTGATCACTCCAATGCTGTCATTGAACTAAGTGATGATGAGTCTATATCAAAGGAAGAAAGTGCTGAAGATGGAACCAGTGGTGAAGAAGATGAATTAGAGGAAGATCTTGCTGAAGAAAGTTCTGAAAATGAAATGCAGCAAGAAGGATTCATTGATGGAAATGACGAGAGTGGTTCAGGCTCCGAAAGAGAAGAGATGGAAAAAGATTCTGATTCTGCACCTCAGGAATTAGAAGAACAAGAAGTCTATCTAGTTCTCTCTCCCGCAAGGATTAACAGAAGAATAGTGGTGGAAGTCTCAAATGAACTACTTGAGGCACCTCCCGAAAGATGGGTAAATTATGGAAATGAAAAACTCAAGCTAGTGAGGATGACTGCGTTTGAGGTGTTTAAAAACTGGAACAACATGGAACTAGACTGCACAACCATCCTTTACAATCCTGATGATCTGCTTATGTGATGGATTTTCAATGGATGCCTTGGCTAAAGGCACATACTAAAAGAGATGGAAGTTACTTCAGCTGGTGCTACTCTCATTTTCCAAGCATGGAGCTGGTGGCACAAAACTTCCCAAGGGTGAAGAGTTTTGCTACAATGATGATCAAAGACCAACCTCACTACATAGTTTACAGACATGCTGACAACCACTATATCCCCTATGATCGTAGAGTGGACTCTGAAGGAAGAAGGATCATGACTAAGGAAATAATCGTAGAGTCTGTTCACTCTACTACTGATGGTATCCAAGTACAAAGTGAAAATGTTCCATCTGCTCAAGCACTATTAACCGACATTCCTTCATCCTCAAATAGTAATTGGTACTCAACGATTGTTCAGATTCTCAAAACATTTGAAAATCTGTCCATAGATGAAAATCGTAGAGTCCAATCTAATGCTCAACAAGAGGCTGCCCAACCAGATGACCAAAGTCCTATGGAGCAGGAGCTGTTGAAGAATTTTGATCAAATGGTCAAGAAGATATCTTTGATCAATGAAGAATCAAAGATGATGCTGACAACAGCTACTATGGTTGATGTATCTCTCAAAATCAAAGAGAGAGATCACATCTATCTGAAGGCCATACATGATCAGAAGGCAGAAGCACTACGAGCGCAGAAGGAAAATGAAGAACAACTCCAAGTCCTATCTGACAAGATTGACAACATGAATCAGTCTTTCTCAGTGCAACTTGAGCTAAGCCAATAGGAACTCAAGTTTGGAGTTACTAACTCCTCCTACCTGATGGAACAACTAATGTCCAACATGGAGCAGCTCTCCCAAGTGATTAATGAAAAAAAGGGGGAGAAAAATAGGAATAGAAAGAGGAAGAGCAAGAGGCATTCAAGAAAGGGTAAGGAGAGCAGAAGGAAAGAAAAGAAGAAGTTAAAGAAGAAAAGAACTGAAGAGAGTCATCATCTAAGGGGGAGCCGGAAGATGATGATCATATGATCGCAGAGTTTGAGGGGGAGCAAATTAAGAAAGAAGATCATGAGTCTGAAGGGGAGAAAGCAAAGACAGAAAGTCATCATCTCAGGGGGAGCAGGAGCAAGAAGATCAAACAAATGATTAGCTGATTAACAAACTTCCTGGAAATATACATGGAGCCAAAGAGGTACATCTCTAACTAGTTAGGTATGTTCTGGATCCAGGATGTAATATATTAGTGTATTAAATTCCATATCATTATAAATGACATTCATGATTATCTGTTTTAGAAATATAGTTCCTCACTGTATATAAGATTCATTCATAACATGCATGTGCACTTATTGTTTTTGTCATAATCAAATAGGGGGAGATTGTCAGGAATGAGCATGTGAATGATATTCCTATTTACATATGATTTGATTATGATATATACATGAATGAATATGCAAGTATGCTTGCATTAAGAAAAGCTATAAAGTCCTTTGATAGACAATAAAAATATATGTACAAGGACTTAGAATAAATTGATCAAATGTGTTAGGTTTTTCCTACATAAGCAAAACAACTTTGTAAATTCCTTGAAAAGAAACGATGTACAAGTACTATAAATATAGAAAGATCAAGCATGTTAGGTTGATCTAATGATGTAATAGATATACTTGTCTGATCGTCGAGCACTGCACCAGAAATCGTAGTCTGCAAGATAGGAGTTCTCGGAGTTCGTAGACTGCCATAAAAGATGAGGAAAGGATCGTAGTGTGTCGAGGAGAAATTCCTTAGGGTCGTAGTCTGCTGAGGAAGTCATGTTCAGAATCACAGAGACATCCTATCTACAAGCCAACCGAAGATCTGCCGAAGCCCAAGTCAAGAATCGTAGACTACACTCAGAGTCGTAGAGTCTACTGATCATATCAGAGGTAGAGATCGTAGTCGAGAAAGATCGAGATAAAGACAACAAGCACAATGACTGAAATTATAGAGTGTCAAGATCTGATCTCGGAGTCGTGAGTGTGTACACGGTAAAGCTGAATCATAGAGTGTAGAATCGAGACTTCAACATATGTGCTCATTAATGCGAAAGCGCGAATCGTAGAAGAGCAAATCACGATTCTCAACAAATGAGCACTCGAGAATATCCAAATGAATGAAGCCTCTGGTTGGCACTGCAAAGATACATCCCATCTGAAGGAAACCAGAGAGCACTTAACGAATGGCATGCAAGCTAATAGAAGATCTAAGTACCAACCCAATCAGCATCCAGATTGAGTTGTGAAGCCATTCAGGATGAAGTCTTCCGAAGGAGATCGAAGAAGAAGACTTGAAGAATTAACTAAGGAAAGTCGGCAAAAGTGCGATGATGGCATCAAATAGATGTAAGACGCAGCGATCTTGGAAGCAACCAGGATTGTAGTATTTGCCAAACAAAGAAAGAACTGATGGAATGCATACAGAGATATTGGACAACTTCTGAAGAACAAGGCTAAAGTGATTAAGCATTGGGTCAGTCCATTGATGATAAGTGAACGGGAGATCACAAGGAGAAAGCGAGCTAGACACGCCACAAATCTGAAGTGTATTGCTATTCAAAAGGGGCCAGAACAAAGAAGTCAAGCCATCTGTATCTGAGAGCTGTTGAGGAAAACAGAAGTGTTGAAGCACTGCACAAGAGAAGGAAGAGGTGTTCTACATTGAAGATCCAATCAACACTCTTCAAGAGCGTAGTGTTGTCTCTACCAATCAACAAGACACTACAATCAAGTCCAAGAAGACATGCATCAGAATCGTGGAGTTCGAACAGCTGAAGATTGAAGCATTGACAACGGTTCAATCTGAAGGTTGATATTTGTACAAGAACTTATTGAGAGCATCGATGCAAAAGGACAACCTCTGATTAAGAAATCAGAAGGGTGAAATAAAGTCTTCGACCTGCCCGAGGCATAAAAGTAACATCTCTGATGAAGTAGGTGAAATAGTAGACTGTAGTGTCAGAAAGTCAGAAAAAGTTTTCATGTCACATCTGCAGTCTGCACTAAGCAACTCGAGATCTGTGAGGCATTTCAAAGAGCTTTCAACCGCTACTTTCCAACGGGAAGATTGGAAAAGAGTATAAATCTACTAGAGCTTCAAAGATCAAAGGTTGCTGGAGTTGCTAAGTTTGGAGAACTGGTGGACTGATCTAACCAACGTAAACAGTGAGTGACCGATGAAGGTCTGAAGGCTCACTCTACGATCCACCAAGAACACTTAGAGACAGAAAAAGAAATAAGTAGAAGTGAGAGTTCTACAATGTTGAAGTGAGAGTTCTACTACAAGAAGAGTGTTCTGAACTGCCGAGAGAAAGAAGAACTTCAATGTCATCTTGATGTCCATCATGGGAAGACTCTAAGTACCAGAGAGAAGAGCCTACAGTTATCTTAGAAACCCATCATGTGCAGCCATCAAGTATCAAGATGAATGATCTTCAAGGCAGTTCATCAAGGGATCATCAGAAAAGGTTGAGTAACTGAAGAAGCTGAGCATCATGCAACACTCAAATGCACTTCAAGGATGATCTCGCCAAGCTACTAAGTACAAAAGAAGTTGAGAGCATAAAGACATCTTAGCATCTCAACACCAACACCAACAAACAAACAACTCAACAACAAGAAGCCAGTGCATGAAGGGTCCTTGTCCGGAGGGACTAAATGAAGTTCCAAGCCTGCTGGGCTTGGAGAGTTCCTAGGGAACTAGAGAAGTTTCAAGGCTGCTGGCCTTAAAGAGTTCTTAGTGAACTGAAGTCCCAAAGCTGCTGGCCTTGAAGGAATCTTAGTGATACAGGGTGCTGCCATTCCTTAGTGGAAATCCTGCTAGTTTAGAGCAGAAGAGTGGATTAGGAGCTTGAGTCTCTGAACCACTTAAAACCCCTTATGTCTTTTACTTTATGTAATTTACATTATGTACATTAACTGCTATAACTGCTATATATGTTTTAACTACTTACTACTGAATTAACTCTATGAACAATGTATGTCTGATTATGAATATATCAATGAAGGGGATCTTTTACTTATTCCGCTGTGCTTGAAAATATTCTTATGTTTGTCATATGCTAATTCATGAGCAATACAAAATAAACCAGAAAAGTATTTGAAATTAAAAAGGATCTATTCAACCCCCCCCCCCCTTCTAAATCTATATTGTGCATACTGGGAACTAACAATTGGTATCAAAGCAGGTTCTCATGCTATATTCAAAAGCTAATCGCTTTGAGTCTGATCCTAGGCACAAACATTATTCTAAAACTTAGTTTAGTAGTAAGTCACTTGTTATATGCAGATGTGCTCACACGTTGGAAATATTATGTACAGGTAAATGTGTATATACACCTGAAGCTGCTCAGATTGGTCCGTGTTCTTGATTATCATATCAACAAGACCAATCTTTGCTCGCGGTCAATCTTGAAGTTTGAAGACCAGGCTAGAAAGCTCAAGAGACATCCAGTCAAACATCCACCAGCCTGAAAAGATGAAAAGTCCATACATGCAAATAAATGCTTATCCAGAGAAGAAAGGAGAACTTCTCAAACATATGTCTGGTCAACCAGCAGCTGGATGTAAACCTGGTAAACTCAAGGATGTCAAAGAACTAAAGATGCTGAGATTTTCTTAGCCTGCATCTTCAAGATCACAACTGATTGATTGAAGGTCAAGAGGAGCAACAAGCTGTCAGGAGCAAATGAGAAACTATGCACATTAATGCCTAACCTCAGTATGTCTAAGATAATTAACTATTAAGAAACTGACAATAGAAAGGTACGGTTCTTCACTAAGATAATTGTGTAGATCATGTTGCACCTCCTTATGAACTATAGCAGTACTCTTTCAAGAAATCATAATCTACCTAAAAAGGTGAAGAGAGAAAGTACACTAAGGGTGGATACTCGAATGCTTACAAACTTTCTCTCCATCCAAATTTTAGGATGAAGATGACATCCTGAAAGAAATCTGAAATAGGTCATAAGAACATCACATGTTAAATCAATTTCATATGGAGTAATCTTTGGTGATGGGTTAGTATGCATGTATAAACCTATGTTCTAAGTGTTTGATAACATACAAAGTATGATCAGTTCTACAAGAGTATCTTGATGATTTCAAATAGTTCATCATCAAATTCACATAACAAATAGGAACTGAAAGACTTGCCTTGATCGTTGTTTACCAATAATAGTTTAACATCTTACAGTTATCTGTACTTCACGTGCCCTACACAATTATATAATCATACACATCAATTAGTCACACAGCAACGCATAGTAGTTGTAATGTAAACTTTACTCTAAATCTCATATGTCCGATGACATCCAACTTTGGATATGCTGTAAACATTATATTAACCTATTTTTAAAAGTTATTGGACACCCATTTCAAATAAGATAGACATTCCAAAGCAGTGTTCAAAAAGGGGCGTTCAAAACTATTTTTCATTCTTTCCCAACTTTACCCTCTCTCGCTAAAATAGTCATAACTTTTGCTTTTCAAAACATTTTTGAGCGATTATTGAGCCCACGCGAAGCTAACTTCTGGGACTACAACTTTTATTCTTTGACCTTTTTCAAATTCTAAACACAGAATTCCATAAAATCAGTTCAAGGTGACTGCCCCGAGTTGGTTAGACAGTTTTGACGCGACTACTTTGAATGGTCATAACTCTTTGCTCCGAAGTCGGAATTAGTCCGTTATAGAGTCTATGGAAAGCTTATTCAGTGTATTATAACATACCAAAAGCCCAGAATTTTCTAAACAATATAGCTAACCACGAATTCATTTTTGGATCAGTAGTCCACTAGTTTTTCGGACTTCTCGTTTTGACATCCAAATCTCGCCTCGACTCATTCCAACCCAACTTTTTTTACAAATAAGTTTTATTTAACATAATTAGATTCTTATAAGGTCTCGGCTACATATCTCTAATTATCATCATTAGAATTCATTTACATAATCAGTTCCAAGCCAAAATAAACATAGTAAAATAACTAGTTTTACTAACAAAACTAACAAAACTTGCAAAATTCAAACTTTAACTAACAAACTAAATACAATATTTAAAATAATAACATTACCAAAAATTGAATAAGAAACATACCCAAAAATACGAGTTTCACAAACTGACCACGCACTTCCACGCCAAAATTTAACTAAGGATGTCTTTATAAAAAGTCCTCACACAACAAGGCCTTTCTCAAAATTGGAGGCCTTATTGTTGGTGAATGAAACAAAGGGTCAAGCCTTTCTATTTATAGGTTTAGTAAAGGGGTAAAGTTCTCAATTTAGTTGATGTGGGACTTGGTTTATACTAATTCTAATTTGTTTATACTAATTTTTTCATATTTTCAAAATGTTAAGCAAAATCATTCACCACGAATTCGTTTCTTAACCAATTCGATCCGTTCAAGTTGCGTTGTTTTCGTTTTATAGAGAAGAACAACAATCATCCATCAATTTAAAGTTTCCATCACGAATTCATCATCAACTTTAGTCCCAAAGTACACCAAAACACACATTACAATCAAAACCCAAATTCCTCTTCTTTAGTGTAAATACATGAATTTGATTTCTGACAAATTATTTCTAGATGACCATTATCAAATTATAAATATTTAATAATATATATAACATCATAACCCACAAATTCATTAACCAAAACCCCAATTTTAAAAGAAACTCAAAAACACATAAACTAGAAATATAAACTAGATTATGTACCTTTAATTCCTTAAGAAATAAAATTAACCCTATCGGTAAAATTATAAATTCTATTCAACCGTAATGATCATAACATTATTAACAAATTCTCACTCCTCTAATTTAATTATTTAATTAAATTAGAATATCATTATTATACCTGCGTAATAAAATACGTATAAATCTCCTCTATTTTATCACACTTAAATAAACTATCCCATAACAATTTTCATCAAATATTTATTTAATACCATAAATATTCATTTTATTCCATAAAATTTCTAACTAAAATATTTAATGTACTTAATAAATATTTTACTCACATTATATTAACATTTATATTTTCATGCAATATATATTACCTTCTCACTTTATTAAATCAATTATACTTGTATTAATTCACTATTTTAATTAAGTGAATTATTCATATATACTATTTATGAAACTTAACTCATAATAATTTTCATTGTTGCATAAAGGCATAACAATTAAAATTATATTATCTCATAACATAATTTCAACTTAATTAAATTAACTAATAATATTTAATTTCTTTAATAGTTTAATTAACTATTAAATCTCATATTCTCCAACATATGAATATATAATTCTCTTCACACCAAATTACATAATTCAAAATATATACACCTCATAATAAGAATTTTAATTATAAAATTCTTATTTTAATAACTTATGAAAATTCGGGTTGTCACATCCTTCCCTCCTTATAAGGATTTCGTCCTCGGAATTAAAGAAACCTCCCTTACTCGATTTTCACCAAATCTCTTTTCAAAATTTATCGTTGAATATCTTCAATATATTACCTTAATATAGGTTTTATATTTCCCACTACATTCATTATTTCAACAAATTCTAGGTTTTATTTTATAACTTTCACTTGAACTCAATTATATTTTGAGTATTATATATTCTTTAACCCATTCATTTTCTTTTCTAAGGATTGTTATCATAAACACTCGGGATATTACACGTCTTGATTTTTTATCGACTTTAACTCCATTCTCAACATCAAACCAATGACAATTGAAGCAAACTAATTCTTTACGGCCCCAATATTTGAGAATGACAACTTTTAGAAATCGTCCATACCAGCCATCCCAAATGTTATCGTAGTAACTACCTTTCACCACAACATTAAAATCAGTAGAAGCGACTTTCCCAATATTGCAACACTTAAATCTGTAACCGTTGACAATGCAACATGTATAAGTATCTACAGGTCTTTCAGGGTCGTCGACTATAAGCTTTAGCCGATTGTCAGCTAACTCATCTGTGAGGACCTAATGTACATTAACATAACAAATTCTAAAGTTAATTACGCCACAAGAATAAATATATGATGGTAGATTCATTGAACTTGTAAAGGTTAGACTTAAATGATCTTTAAACCATTGTCTATTTCTCAAATTTTGCAAATCCCCGTTCGATATACTCGGGTTCGCTTCACGTACTTCAGCATCATATTGACTGCAACACAGTTATATACTTAATGTGTTTGTAAAGGAACTTGACACAGTTACACCAGACATATATAGTTATGACTACTTACTTAATGTATGGTGCTACTTCATTCATGTTGACAAGTCATATCTGATGTGGCATTTGCATACTCCTTTATCGGTCAAGAATCGCCTTTTTTTACCGCCGAATGAGCGTACAAGATGACTAAAGGCCGTTTATTCTCCATTTTCCTTGTGCGCAAAAGCCTCATTCCGACGTAAACGATTGTGCTTCGTCTGAACATTCGACTCAAAGTACAACGAACAAAAATTAACAAGTTCCTCCATAACATAACTTTCAGCAATTGACCCCTCTACACGGGCTCTATTCTTCACCTTTTGCTTTAGACGTCGCATATACCTATGTGATATATAGATTAGCAAACAAGAATGAATATTTTACCATATTAAAAACATTAATGTCATTACCTCTCGAATGGATACATCCATCTATATTGCACGGGTCCACCAAACTTAGCTTCATATGGCAAGTGAATAGGCAAATGCTCCATTGAATCAAAAAATGATTGAAGAAAGATCATTTTTAACTTGCACATTATTTCCACTATCTGCCTCTTAATTTATCTATGTTTTTGAGTTGGAGCTCCGTCAAGCATAGATCTCTGAAGAAATTAGAAAGCTATGTCAGTGCTTCAACCACACGTTTCGGTAACAAGTCGATAAATGCCACATGGATCAACTTCTGCATGAATACGTGACAATCATGACTTTTGAGACCCCGAAACTTCGGTTCTTGACTTTTACAACACCTTGCTATATTCAAAGAATATCCATCCGGGAGCTTGGTCCTTGATCCAATTACATATCAATATTAACTATTCCTGGTCAAAGTATATTCGACTTTAGGCGTTCTTAGTCTTACTACCCTCGACACGACCACAGATCTTCCCTAATGTTCATTTCTACCAAATCAAGTCTTGACTTGTTGTTATCCTTTGTTCTACCACTGGTATCTAGGACTGTATAAAAAATGTTATCAAATACGTTCTTCTCAATATGCATCAGATCTAAACAATGACGAATGCAGAGTGTAGCTCAATAAGGCAGGTCAAAGAACATGGATCTGTGTGTCCAGTTGTGACCCTTGCCGTAACTATAAGCTCGCTCCAATCTATGATTCTTCCCTGGAGGTGGAAACTTCAAATGACTAATCTAACTCAACACTGCTGACCTAGAAAGACGGCCATGTACTTGATGTTTCTCTGTTTTTTGATTGAATTGTCTACTCATCCGTCGATAACGATGTTCAATCGGCAAAAACTGTGTGGATGTTGCAAAGAAACTCATTTTCCCCCATGTTTGAGCCGCATAGCTTTAACTGACTCTATGCACACGGTACATGAGAAGCCCCCGTGAGTCGACCATCCACTGATCATTTCTAACGTCGAGAAGTCATTTATTGTCCACAGTAAAGTTGCTCTCATGTCAAAGTTTTGCTTAAGAGATACATCATAAGTTTGAACCCCTTTTTCCCACAACATCTTCAAATCATCAACTAACGGCCTGAGGTATACATTGATGTCTTTACTCGTACTCTTATCACTCAGAAGGCGGGAGGGATCTTTCATGCACATCGAAGGCGGGAGGTTATACACCACAATAATCATCGGCCAAGTTGAGTAGGGCTTTGTGTAAGGCACGTTAAACGGATTAAACCCATCCGTAGAAAGTCCAAGCCTAACATGGAGAACCTCTTCAGCAAGCGAGCAGTGCTTCTTATCAAAAAATTTCCACTCAAGCCCATCTACTGAGTGCGTCCGTTAACCTTTAACTATGTCCCGTGTAGAGTGCCACCTCATATCCTCGGCGGTATGTGTTGACATGAACAAGCGCTGAAGCCTCGGGACAATGGGAAAGTAACGTAAGATCTTTCTCGGCACGTCTTTTCCATTTTTCTTGCGCTGTTCACAGTATCTACTTGTACCACGAATATCACATGACCTCTTATCTTTATTGACATCACCGTAATACAACATACAGTCATTCTCACAAGCATCAATCTTCTCATACCCTAGATTGAGCCTTTTGACCATTTTCTTCACATCATAGTACGACTCCGGTAACTTATTGCATGCAGGTAAGCACTCCTTCACAATGCTTAACAGTTCATTAAAACCTCTCTCGCTACAGTCATGCTCGTTCTTGAAGTGTAAAAACTTAGTCACGGTAGATAAAACGGTGTGCCCATTATATAGTGGCGTCGCTGTTTCATGCAATAACTCATAGAAACTCTTAACCCCATCATTCGGCTCTTGCTCGACACTGTGACACCCCCAAATTTGGGTTACATGACCCCCGAGTTTGGTGTTCACGATCCACAATATAATAACATCTAACTACCCATTCATATAGAAATAGGAATACATAACTCATTAACATAAGTTGTTAATACATAAGTCCCAGGTTTGCCAACCTTAAAATTACAAACATACCCCTTAGATAAACAAAAAGGGTTTACAATACAACATAATAATAATATTGTTCATTAACTATTCCAGCATCTTACCTTTGCCTTTGTTCTTCTTTGATCCGCTGGCCTCTTCGATCCTAACTGAAATGTTTTATTTATAGCAAGGGTGAGCAACAAGTTTTCCCCGCAAGTTAAGACATACAATAAATGTATACGAATCAATAAGAACAGACTATCTATTTTGATAGAATGAAACCAAAGTTCGGTGAACTTTGAAATAGCTGAACAAATTGTTAATCAATAACAAGTCTTCTAGTATTCTAGGCAACGTAATAATCTAATAATGAAAGAGTACAACACTTTCAAAGTTTCTTCGATATTCTATTGAATAATCAAGAATCAATTCTACGCAACAACAAAGTGGAATGTTCTCCAGATTTATGCTGAGTGATCACACTAGATCTAGAACTTATTTTCTCGGGTATCTATCAAAGATTTACTTTGATACATCTGTAGAGTATCGAGATAACCATAAAGATTAAATCATACCCTCTGCGTAAGTACTTAGTAGAAGCCTACCAACTCCTTGTACCTATATTATGCATAATACTTAATGATCTTGTGAATGGTCGAATATACTACCTAAAATGTTCCCTTTATATAAAAGGTTGTTCTTCTAAGTCTTTGAATCAAAATTTGATTTAACAACGAAACACAATGATTTCAATTTCTGTTTACTTATCGATCTAGCCGAAATAATTGGCATCGATCTACCAATAACAATTGAATTCTCTTTTCGAATTTATCAAGTTATAATAAATGTTCGTCTAGCCAGAATAATTAGCTAAGGCATTTCTCAACATAATTTGACAATAAACAGGAATTATCTGTACTATCAATTCTATCTTCTACGAATATGAATATCCAACAACAGTTATTTTACAAATGTATATTCTCCAAATCAGTAATTCAATTTGAAATATTAATCATGCACTAACTGCGAATAATCAATAATAAATTCACTGGACATGGTATAATTAGCAATAATTAACCATTATAATAATTGAATGAATATAACTCAAGGTTGAGTTAGGAAACTTGCCTTAGCGTTGATTACAAACTACCACAATATAATTAAGCTGCGTTAAGTAAGACCTATATTCAACAATAACGGTCTCCACAATTAGCACAATCATTTATAACACGTAATAATTTGTATTTTACTGATCAAACTTCTCTAGACACATTATCACATAATCACATCGGTGTTTATAACCTATATAAACACTTATCCGATCTAACTATTTGATGCGGTTGGACTTCGGTCCATTCTCGAATTGTTACGGTCACCCTATCAAACAATTAACACATTGATTGTCAATTAAACTTGGTCTCTAAGTTTCAATATTATTTTAGATAAGTCAAATATCGTTTATAATATTTTTAGGAAGCTTTTAATAATTTATAAATAATTATTATAACTTATAATAATTTTTCAAACACTTAACTCATTTTTAAATGATTTAATTATCAAATAATCTTATCATTATTAATATTTAATAATATAAAATATTAATAACATACTTGTCAAAATATTAAAGTTATTATTAATAACTCAAAATATTTTTAAATCATTAATATTCTACTTAAATGATTTTTAAAATAATTAAAATCATTTTAAATCATCACCATTAATTTTTAAATATTAATGAAATTATCATCAAAATATTAAAAGTAATTAATTATCACTAAAAATATTTTTAATTCATTTCTCTCATTTTTAAATGATTTTTAAATCAATAATATCATTTTAATTCATTTATTTAATATAATAATTAAATAAATCTAACATCATTAATATTAATTTATTAATGAGAATTCTCCAAAAATATTAAAATTATATTTTATAATTTAAAATATTTTCTAACACATTATTCTTATTTAAAATGATTTTTAAATCAATAAAATCATTTTATCTTAATTATTTAATTTAATAATTAAATAAATCTAATATCATTAATATTAATTTATTAATGAAAATTCTCCAAAAATATTGAAAGTTACATTTTATAACTCAAAATATTTTTAAATACATTATTACGATTTAAAATGATTTTTCATAATATTAAATCATTTTTCTCTAATTTATTTAATACACTAATTAAATAAATTAAATACCTCTAATATAATTATAAATATTAAAGAAAAATATTCTAATTAGTCAAAATTATTTTTCATAATTTAAAATAATTTTAAAACCATTTTAATAATTTTTATAATTTAATTTCTATTTTTAATTAATTACGGAATATTAGGAAAATAAAATAAATAAAACCGTCATTTAAAGACTTTTAGCGACACTTTTCTGTTGTCTTAGGTGTTCTTGAGCTCAAGAACAACATCGATCGATTCCAAAGTTCAAGGTGCTCGGTTTGGTCGAAGTATAATTTCTTGTATATTTACATTTCGATCTAACTTGAGACACGGATCGTGTAGTGGAAATGTAGCAGAACAATATCCAACCCAAGCATCGTGATCATACAACAAGCGAACAAGAAGATCCGGCGTCACAAAGTTCTTGTCGAGAACACCTGCGGGTTTTCGGGTAACCTAGAAACCAGATGTGTCGAGTTGACACTTTCAAGCTCAATTTCCTTTATGTTTGGTTCATCAAATGGTTCGGGTTTTGGTCCACAGATGTTGTAAGTATGAATGAGGAACAACGAGATGCTAACATCTCGATCCATAAACAATAAGTCTAAAGCGTTCTCACTTGGTCAAAGTATGTCGAGAATCATTTGCTCTTCCGTTTCGAATTTCCGAGCGCCAATCAGTCTCTATTGCCTAGTTTGACCACCTACCCCGATCAATCTACTGATTATATAAACGATATGAAGCCATACATGTATAGTACAAATGTCAGGATACAAGTAGGTTACAAAAATACCATTAAACAAAATCAAATCTGTCAGATATGCTCGTTACAAAATCTTGTCAGACACTGTTTTTATATTTCTGGGTTACCCAGATTTCAACCGGTCAAGCTCGGTCAACGGGTTTTGACAGTTAATAACTCATGATCTAGACATCTTATGACACTGATTCCACTTGCATAGTAAAGACCACATACAAGGATACATGTAACGACTTTTAAACAACAAAAACAACAAACGAACAAGAATCTGTGGCCCTTGACATTAGCTTGTCAGACCACAGATTTTGTTCTTGGACAGATTTTGAAAAACACATTTTTAAGGCACTTTGATGTTATGGATATATGTTTGATCATCATAGATCAACATAAAACATCCTCTAGCAAAGATCAAAACACAAAAACACAAAAACTTTCTTAGCATACAAGATCAAATATAAATTTAGGGCTATACCTTCTCTTATCAAATCTTGATCTATGATCTCCTTATCATTTTTGGTGTTCTAATGGCGATTATAGGATTTGAATTACTTGAGGAATTCGGAGGTTCTAGAGAGAGAGGGAGTTGGTGAGAGCGAATGAGCAAAATGGCAAAATTTTGAGACTTTCTCTCTCTTGAATCTATATATATATATATTATGACTTGTTGCTATGGCTGATGTTATGGACGATTTTTGCTGCTGATTTTGTGTCTCACAAGTCAACAAAGTTGTTCAACAACTAATGGTAGCTAACAATTATGCAAGTAATCAGATTAAAATAAACAAAAAGGGCATTTTGGTCATTTGTAAATTAATTTTAATGGCATACTTGTCTAATTCACAAACCCTTAGGGTTTAGGGTTTGGGTTTGGGATTAGGGTTTGAACCCTTTAGGGTTTAGGGTTTAAACCCTTTAGGTTTGCAATTTAATTTCCAAGATTTTCGAATTTCGATTTTCAAAATAAAAAATTAATATTCTAAAATTATAATTAGGATTCAATAATTATATTAGTATTTCCAAATCATAAAATCCAATCTTGCTAATTAGGATTAATATTCCTAATTAAAATTGCCTAATTTAAGCAATTAGGGTCAAAATGGTCATTAGGGTTTATAACGCACGAATTAGGGTTTTAATTAGAAAAATAAATTTTCTAAATTACAATTAGGGTTTGTAAAATAGAAATTAATATAACTAAAATATAATTAGGGTTTTCCAATCATATTAAAGTTTAATACACACAGTAGGCTTGCCAATTAGGATTAGGGTTTCCTAATTTAGGGTTTAGGATTCCCAAATATTAAATTAAGGTTTCCCGGCGTACAATTAGGCTTTCTAACGGTACGTTAGGGTTTCTAATCATGAGATTAGGGTTTCTAATCTCTTATTAGGGTTTTTAAATTTTAAACCTTATCCGATCAATCATTGATCAATAATCCCGTCGGTACAAATTTAATTATAATTTCTAACGAATCCCTATCCAGAAATTAGGGTTAGGGTTTCTAATCTTGTTAAGCACAACTCTACTCTAAATTTATTAGTCAATACACAAATTGAATTTCTCGATACACGTATCAAAGATACTTGTCACAAAAGTAATAATTAATATTAATATTAATAAAAAAAAAATTTATTCACAAATTTTTGAGTATTTGAAATCTCAAGTTATCACAGACGCCATCGCCATCCACATGTATATTCCTTTGGAAGTATGAACGGAAGCTTTCGACTATCATGTTAAATACGATTAAAGGTTTCGTCACCTCTAGATTAGGTTACGAGTCGTATTCATCCAACGGGTTTCCCATGATAGATCCATGTCGTATAACCTTGCTTGAACCCATACGCAAATAAGTCGCACATGACATTACTTCTTTCCTTCAACACTTCATTCACACACGTCTTACAAGGACATCTGATCTCATCGCCGCTGACTTGCTCAAACGTGAAGTTGAAAAACTGTTCAACCCCACTACGATACTCAGAGCTAAGCTCACTCTTATCAGTGGCTACCCTATATTCCATCCAACTTTGATGAACAGACATCTCAGACAACTGTCTGCTATATATTTGGAAAGTCAGACAAACACAATCAAGTCCCCAAGTTAATGTATATGCAAGCTTATGAGTTTCCTAACTTCATCTCCCACTCTAACGGGTCAGGCTTCTATCCCATTCTCGGATATGTCACCTCACTGATGCCAACAACTTGAACACATCTTTAAATTTTTTAGAAATTTCGACAGCACCTCCCCATGGTCTTCAAGTACACGAAATAGACTAACACATCGTAGTCTAAATATACACCCAAAGAACATCAAGAGATATATACTAACCGGAAATTCAAAAAATATAAAGACGTGCTCAAGTCGTTAACACCGACCTAAGTGAGTTCGAAACATACAAGAACAGTCCCAAAATGGGGATTATTTGAGATCCACTCATACTAAGTGAATCTCAAACGGGTTTCTAAGCTTCCTAAACTATATGAAAATATGCACATGTCAAGAAATTGAAGTATCCACTGAATAATAATGATAAATTGACAATGTTAACTATAAACGAATGTGTTCCAATATATTTTACTCTTACTCATATTTTCTTAGCAACATACTCAAAAACACTTGACAACTATAAACAAATGTTTTACAGTTTTGCAATGCATTGTGTTTTCAATGCCAATTTGTTTTGGTGTTTTTAATGCCAACTAGTTTTTGAAAACAGATTTAAAAAGGCTATCCAAATTCTAAACTAAGCCCCAAACTGTTGGTCGAGACAAATACAGAGATCAAGGACATAATTATATAATGCATCCTTTATACATTGATCCCAGGTCTACAGTCTACACTGAACCTAGGTTAATAACTATAGAGGTTCGCATGTTTCATTTTCCCCCTTCAACAGCTCGGAGAAACCAGACCAGAAGTTTCAACGTCTAATAGTTGAGCTAGAATAAGAGTTATAATTACGTAAGCTTTTGAACTACCTTCAAGAAGTACAGTTGCTAAATGAATTTGGAAAATCTAGAATATAAAAGAATCCAGTTATAAAAATTAATTCAACATTTGTTACTTGGTACATACTTGAAAAGAATATGGTGTGGGTATATATTTCCAATAATATACATATACACTAATGGCTTTAAGTACTTTTGATCAACAAAGGATTTTTGTATGATAATGTTGATGCATACAACAAGAGACATTCAATAAACAAAGTTCAATTAGAATCATGTCTCAAAATATTATAAACCCAAGCATGTGTAAAAGAAAAGAGAATCATTATAAACCCAAAATATTATGGAAGGCCCTCTAATCAAGCAATTATACTTGTATAAAAGTAGTTCTGAGAACATTATCCTTATTCCACTACTTCTTTTCTCTTTTTTAAATCACATAAATAATATAGCTTTATATATAACACAAAACTATAGATAATTAACCCAAGTGTTATTTATATATATGCTCATAACATAGATTAATTAATATGATCATACATGCCTTTTTGTTGAACTTACAGAAAGTTTACACACACTTGAAATCATATAAAATGACTGAAAATTATTGTTCATATTACTGCATATACGTAGTAAAGTTATAACTGATCAATCGCTTGAAATCATATTTTATCACAATGAACCACTACTGCATGGATATCATACCTTGTAATTTGGATAAATCAAGAAAAGTAAAATAAAAAATAGAGGATAAATGTTCATGGATAAAGAAAGAGGGACAATAGATTTGCATGGATATCATACCTTGTAATTTGGGGAAAACAAAGAGTAAAGAAGAAGAAGGCAGCAGAGGGGGAGTGGTGGCAACCAAAGGTTTCGATCGGCCAAAGTGGCGGTAGGCCGATGACGCACCAGTACAGTAGAGCAAAAGAATTGCTATAAATGATCGAGATGATGATGGGGCGAGCTATAATCTCCAGTGGGATGGTGATGGGGCAAACTGTGATGATTTATTAGGCAAAATGTGTAGGCTAATTGAAAAATGGGTGACTTGGAATAAAGAATTGAGAGGGGAAAATGAAAATTAGAAGAGATGGGAAAAAATAAGAGTCGTTGCCGTCGAAACAAGGGTTTTAATATAAGACTCATTCTCGACGGCGTTGCCGTCGCTATTATGCCCGTCGCTAGTGACTTTTTGCCGGCGGTACACCCGTCGCTTATGGAAATATTTCCCGTCGCAATAACTTTTTCCCTCCACCGCGAAAACCTGGCGCCAAATCATTCCCATTACCGACGATACTCATGTCATTGTCGACGACAATCCATCGACCACCAAACTGGGAAATCTGGGAAAAGTTCCTTATCGACAGGGATCATTCGCGACGGCAGTACCGTCGCTAATGATGTCATTGGCGATGGTGAATTGTCCGTCGGCAATGTTGCCGTCGGTAGTGACCCTTTTTTTGTAATGGAAGGTAAATAGGTTTTACCAAAACAAGAATCTGAACTTTGTGACTACAACATTTTAACGCCAGACACAAACTTTATATATAAATTGTCAAAGAAACTTCAAGGATACATTCGCCTACGAATTAACAACAATCATGCTGGTACTAGCTACCCATGAAATCAGTTTCATTAAAGGTACACACTTTCTTTTAATTACTCAATAAGAGCATTAACAACAGTTTCCCTAATTAACTCTTTATCCCCAATTTTGAAGAATGCATCAACAAATCATTATCCAACAGCTTTCTTATCCTTATTTGACTCTCTATTTTAATCCATATATAGGATCTTATTCCCCAAAGTGAGGGAGTCAAAAGATCATTCTCTATATATACAAAATAACATTTCACACCCTCATTTAAATGGACAACTCATCAATCATACACATCTTGACATTTTTTTACTACTTTATTTTCAAATTATAAACTTAATATTGACTTATATTTTAAAAATTAATTTCAAACATATTCAAATTTAAAACTGATATAAATTTATTTAATTTATGTCAATATAATTATAAATATTATAAAGCGTAATGATAATTATAAAATTTATTATTTTCAAAATTTAAATGAATCATATTAAATTTAAATTTAAAAATATCACAAATTAACTTTTAAAAGTTAATATTAATCTTTTGTACATTTGCAACTACAATCCATTCAATACTCACTTTATAAATTACTTAAAATTTAAAATAAAATAAACAATATTTTACAGTGAAATATAATTGATAAATTATACTCTCTCTTTTATAAATTATAAGATTATTATTAATTTGATATTTTGACTATTAAAAATTTTAACTTTTAACTTTTATTATTTAAGGAATCAATATAAGGAACCTGTTGGGTACATAGTAAAAAAAATTGAATCTCTATTTTGCAAATGACCCAATAACACTGCAGAGTAAGGATAAAGATAAGAAAACTGCTATGAATGATCTAAGTAAGATGTGATAGTATCATATAAATAGATAAATAAAACATTTGTATTCAATAAATATCTGTTTGTACTGTCTAATAATGTTATTTAATTAAATTAAATACCCATCAGATGATTTATTTGTTTTTTCATCTTCTTCTTTTTCTTCATTAATTTCTTCATTAGCATAATGGATATGTATATCTATGAATTCTACTTCAAGGGTTTGTTCAAAAATGAATTGGATCTCTGATTTGGGAGGGTTTCTTCATGAATTTATTCAAAAATGAATTGGGCATGTGATTTGGGTTTTTTCTTTATGAATTTATTCAAAAATGAATTGGGCATGTGATTTAGGGTTTTTTGTTCATGTGTTCGTTCAAAAATGAATGGGTATGTGATTTGGGGTTTTTGCGTGATGAAAATTGGCTATGTGATTTGGGTTCTTCCTTCATGACTTTGTTTTAAATAACAAATTATGTCTGTGATTTGGGATTTTATTTTCATCAATTTGTTCAAAAACGAAATTGTTCACTATATTGTTATGGTTTCATGTTGATGGACTTCAATCGGTCTCCAGTTATTCACAGTGTTGCTTTGGCACTTGATTTTTTTGGTCAATATATCCATCATGTATGGGTTTTCAAATTATATTGATGAAATTATATATAATAGAAAAGAATACAAGGAAGCGTAGAAATGAAAGTTAAAACTGTTTTTATTCAAATTTTATTAAATGAACTAACAAATGTAATTAATAATTTTGAAAAAGAATGATCTTATGTATAGTACACAAAAAGTTTTTGTTAATGGTTTTGGTTTTATTGAACTTTGTAGGTAGTTATCAACAAAAAATGTTATATGGTAATACAGTAAGTACACATTCTAGGTCTCCTAGTCATAATTTTAACTCACATGATGTCTAAGGCGTACTCTAAACATCATACACAATTGAATAAATTTCTTATCTAATATTTTTTATACTAAAACATCTGATTCTTATTTTACATCAAATCAAAAAGATGAGGTTTTATGGATATTGTGTTAGTTCTTATCAATTTATATTCAAATTTTATTAAATGAACTAACAAATGTAATTAATAATTCATAATCTTGAAAAAGAATGATCTGATGTATAAAAAAAAATTGTCAATTGTTTTGGTTTTATTGAGCTTTGTAGGTAGTTCTCAACAAAAGAATGATGTGACGTGTCAGCTTGATAAAGAGATTTTATTTGATGAGGCTTTAAATGCTTTTATATTACCACTTCCAAAGTAGTAGTTATCCAGAATTTTTTAATGTGTACGATTGGTTTTGTACTAACTACTAACTACTGATGTTGGGCTTTTTGTTGTAGTTTCTTTGTTTCGAAAAAAGGTTTTGGGGTCTTGCTATTTATATTTGGCAGCCTCATATCTTTTATATATTTGTCTTGCACTTTTTGGTACATTGCTTTATTTAATAGGGATGAAAGAACTCAATTCTAAGGAAGCAAATCGAAAACAATACCATCAGATCAAAGATAGCTTAAATCTTTGGAAGATATAATATTGTAATTTTATGTGTTGTTTAAAGTTCAGGATGTAAAATGAGTTACTTTGGGTTTGTTAACGTTTATAATTTGGTGTTCAATTTAAGAGAATTTTGTTGTGAATTCGTAGTGGGTATGAATTATGGATTAGTTATAAAAATCTTCGGGTGTGTATTCATCTCCGGGTGTGTAAATACGAAATTCACAATTATTTACATATTTGCAAGTTTATATTTATAATATAATCTATTGAATTAAAAATAAATTCAGTAAATGTGATGAATGGTCTTTAAAGTCATTTTAAATTATTATAATAGATAATACATCTTCAATTTTGAGGACGACTATGCTAATAAATTATACAATTCATTATTTACTAGCCCGTGAATGCATGGGCTATCAACTAGTAATGCCTAAATACAAAATAATCCAATTTCAAATTCCAATAATTCAATTTAATCCATATTTCACATTCCAATAACATGATATATATATATATATATATATATATATATATATATATATGAGCAATGATCCATAACATCTATTTGTAATGGGTAAAAAATTGGCATATAGCATTTACATCTTCCATTAGAAAAATGAAGGGTTGTGATTGAAAAAGGCATCACGCCGTCCACTAGTAATTCTAGCGGACGTGATTATAATCTATTTTGGATGAATTTGTCCCTACTCCGCCTAAGCAGAATCAGGCCAATCACAAAAAAAAGAAACCACATCCGCTAGACTTACTAGCGGATGGAGATTCAGCTCGAATGAACATGTATATGATATTGAATGGGTAGAAGGTTATAAGAAAAACAACTTGCACAGAGTAAATAATTAAAGATAGGATGGAGTTATGTAGAAACATCTATTGAGTGACCACGTAAAGCAACAAGGTAATCATTCTAGTTTTGAGATCTCACACTAACTAAACCCAAAGGAATCATTTCAATTTAAGATTCATAACCCTAAGTTCTCAAGTCTATTTTGAAATGCAAGTGTACTGGGAAAGTGCAAAGCACAAGTACTGCAAGACCAGTACCGAGGAGAAAAATTTCCCAATAACCTAACTCAGTTCATTTATGAGACCCCAAATTTTATGAATAAAGATTTAAATTTCTCGAAATATTTTTTTTTATTATGGTGTGGATTTGAGATAGTGTTATAGTTGTGGGTAGTATTTATAAATTTTTAAAAATATGCAAGTTGTATTATAATATTCGATTGGTCGGGGAATATTCTTTTTGTCGGGAAAAATCCGTACGATGACACAATCATTGGTGGACCCCACAATGGAATTATTATCGGACTGAGAAAATGATAAAAATACTTTATGAAAATAACGGCGAAAGTTTTACCGTTAACTGTTAAAACACCCGGTGTTAAAAGTACAGTAATACTTGTGATTGCATAGTAGCACACGGTATTGATTATTGATGCTTACGTGAGAATTCACTCAGTTTTGTTTAATCATTGCTACAGTAATTGCTGCATAGTATCTCACGTTATTTGATTCAATTATTGTCAATATTTTATATATTAATAAATCAATAATTGAGATGATAGAGTTATTAATATTATTATTTGCAAAATTAACGATTTCTAGAAGTTCTGCCAAGGAGATGTTTGGTCACCTAATTGCGCGCCAATAGGGAGAAATCCTTATTGGAAAGTCCCCTATTTCCTGGGAACGATCTGGTCGATTAATATTGTGAATTATAATAAATGTGATAAGTTTTGTTTTATTATTATTATAAAAACAGAAAACTTTTTATATAAAACATAATACTTTTATAAAGTTATTCGTTTTATTAGATTATAATTAGAATATATTATATTTTATGTAAAAGATTTTGTTTTATTAGAATATTTTATTAATACTGCATAGTAAATCAATATGGACCGTCCGTTTAAAAGTAAATCAATCTGGACCGTTCATGAATTAGTTACTATTCAGTCCATTCTCCTATAAATAGAAGCTCATTCCTTCATTATTTGTTACGAATTCACTGAAACTCTAGAGAGAAACTATAGAGAGAAAGAAGAAAAGTATTCTGCTACTTCACCACTTCTATATCCAGTTTCTTCTAAGGTAAGGGGTATTATTTCTTTCGTATTCATGAAGAGAGCTTCATTATTCCATTCTTTATTATTATGTTGGAATAACTTCGCCTACATGGCAAGTACCGCATACATGGTGAAATTCTTCTGTTATTCCATTCTTTATTATTCTATTGGAATAACATGTCTATGCGGTCTATCGCATGCCTGGTGAATTCTATTGTTATTCCATTCTTTATTATTCTGTTGGAACACCCTATCTGTATGGATTACGTACGACCTGGTTCCATTCTTTATTATTCTGTTGGAACATCCTGTCTATGCGGATTACGCATGACCTGGTTCCATTATTTATTACTCTGTTGGAATAACCTGTTTATGTGGATGACCACATGCATGGTGAATGATCCTTTGTATTCATTCCTTATTAAATTGTGAAAATGATCTGTCTAAGTGGATTACTGCATGGCGGACGAAAATCCATTTGCAGTTTCATATATTCTCTTATACTTAGTTGGTTAAAGCTTTGACTTCTATACTCCATGAAATTAGTGGAACATCCTTGATATTTACGCTTCATCCAGTATCTTTTCATGGAAATATTCTTCTGAGCATTCTTGAATTTTACTCAACAAAGAAGTATCATGTTGACAATTTGGACGTTATTGGTTCCTGGATAAATTAATTCTTGAACTTGTTTTATTGAATTCTTATATCATTGTCATCATACTCATGCTTATATTATGTTGAAAGTCATCTGTGGCCTATAGTGCATAGATGGACTTGGTATGATTATGACTAGGAGTGAGCATTCGGATAATAACCGAACCAAATAACAATTTTGGTTATACCCAAAAACTGAAACTACCCTGTTTTAGATATCCGAACAATTAACCGAAATTTGTAATAACCGAATAACCGAATAGTTTATTTGGTTATTCGGTTAATAACCGAATTTAAAAGACTTGACATTTGTCAATTGACAGCAGTACAATCCAGTGAATTGAATGAAAGTCAACTACATTATGTAGCCTACATATTACAAAAGACTCAGTCAGCAGCAAACATAAATGACAGTAACAACACTGTTCCTACATGATTAACAGTTTAACACCATAAACATAATCCATAAACATAATCTTTCTTTGTTGAGCACGAGTGTTCCTACTTTGTTGAGCATTTCTTCTTCTTCTTTGTTGAGTTTGACCTGCACCTCCTACCACTTGCTATTGTTGCTATTAAGTAACTTGAGTTTGTTGTTGTTGCTAAGAGTTTTACTACCATGAAAAAAAACAAAGAAAGATTCAAACTCTAGAAGTTGCAACTTGAATAAGAAATCTGCTCCAATGTCTAGAATAATTGGCTGAAGCAGACAATCTCAATAAATTTGGCATGGCCAATAGAAGAAGCCACTAGGGACTGAATGTCTCAGAAATATTTAAGATGCTGTTTAGAAAAGTTCAGTAAGCCAAAAAACTTCTCAATTCTCACAGTCAAAGAATCAAAGTTGAAGGAAAATTCGTACCGGTAACCGAATGGTGGATGACGAGATGAGACTTGCTTGACTCTTGAGACTTGAGAGATTGAGAGATCGAGATGAAGGACCGAAGCGATAGCCATCGGCGACTCGGCGTCGACCAATGAGAAAAATCGAGATCTGGGTTTGGGCGTCTGGATCTGAGAGAGATCTCAGTCTTGTGTCTGGATCTGGATTTTAAGCAGTGAGAGAGGCGAAATGGATGAGGGACAGTCGAGAGTGAGATCTGAGAATTGAGACGAGGCTTGCAGTCAACCGAATGCTCACTCCTAACTAAGAGAGTTCGAGATCTGAGACTGAGAGAGTAAAGTAGATCTGTAGTAGTGTAGTGTGACTAGTGTTAAGCGTGCTTTGTTTGTTCAGAAAGTGGGCTATCGGGTAGTAACTAGTAATTAATTTAGTAAAGTAGAGTCTTTGTTCGGTTATGTAAATACTTTACCTTTACAAAGTTTTGTTCGGTTATTCGGTTAACCCGAATAACCCAAAAGTAATACCCGTACAAACTAACCAAAAACCGTAAAAAAAAATTCGGATGTAACCTAAATGTTAAAATTACCCGAATTGTCAGAATATTTCGGTTAAATTATTTCGGTTTGGTTCGGTTCTTCGGTTATACCCGTTTTTTGCTCAGTCCTAATTATAACCAGGGATTATTCGGTATAATCATGACCGTAATGTGACAAATAATGCGAAAAAGTCCTCATTGGCCCGTAGTGCATTGATGGACAGTTTTTGGTATGATTATGGCTATGTATTCTCTTCGGCCAAGGGTGCAAAGATGAATTGTTTTATGGCATGATCAGGACCATTGATGAAAACACGATTATCTTTGGCTCGTAGTGCATGGATGATTCGTGGTCGTGATACTAAAGAATATCCTTGGCTTGTAGTACAGGGATGATTTAATGATGTGGATTATTTATTAAGCTGAGTCTCAGTGATAAAAGTGATGAAAAACCTTTTAAATCATAGAAGATAGTAGATCTTATTCTCCACTTGACTCTTCTAATGGATTTCTTATTCCGCTGCAGTTGTTGATCTAAAACTTGTTGTCTGTTATATTATATCAGTTGTTATACTGTTGAAGGCTAAGTATAAATTATTCTGCATTATCTTAATCATAATATTTCTTATTGGGCTAGTTGAGCTCACCCTTTTGCTTTCATTGTTCTCTTTAGGAAATGAGAACGTAGCTGGGACTAGTCGGGGAACAGTGTGATGGTCCTAGATGGTGCATTAGTAGTCCTAACTATTCTGTGAAATAGTGTGATAATAAATGTAATGAGGACTCTATTGAGTGTGGATATTATTTAGATGACAATATTTGTATCAAAACTCACAGCCTATGTTTTGTCGTATTTTATACGAATGTTGTATAATTAGTTTGTATTTGTATTCTGTACCATGTATTTGGCGACTCAGAATAGGTGATGTATACCTATTTTGCGGGTGTCACATTATTGCTTGAAACCTAATATAAAGACAGAGTTTATCCTGTAGCTCTTCTAGAAGACCCAATTCCCAATTCCGTGAGATCGCAGCCGGAGAAATTGCATCCCTAATTCTCGATCTACCCCCAATTTCTCCCAATCATAATTTCTTATGCATCTGCTAGAAAGAGGATTCTGTTAGTTCCTAGTAGGCACAAGTTATCTAGAAGGGGGAGTTGAATAGATATTTGAAAATATTTTCCTTTTTAAACTTGTTCTTAAATAATGATTAAAACTTAGCAGAATTTGTATTTGTTTTAATCTTCTTTACCAAGCAATGGAGTTATGAGCGCGTAAGGCAGTTATAACAGATATAGCAGATATAGCATGAATGTAAATGACACAGTTATTTTTAAGTGGTTCAGAGCACTCAAAGCTCCTAGTCCACTCTTCTACTCAACGAGTAGGATATCCACTAAGGATGTCTTTTACAATCTTCTGAATCACACAGATTCCTTCTAGACCAGCAGTCTAGGAACTTCTCTAGTTCACTCTTGAACTCTTCAAGTCCAGCAGACTTGGCTTTCTTATAGTTCACTACGAACTCTTCAAGTCCAGCAGGTACTCTTCTTCAGTTGATTGATAGTTGTTGAGTTCTTGATGGTTGCTACTCAGTTGCTGTGTAAGCACTTGTTCTAAAGAGCTGAGTAGCTGAGCAAGCTTTGCAATATCTCAGATCGTAGAGTTGAACTTGAGAGAGATGTTCACGTTATTTTATTAATGCTTGCTTATCCTCTCTCTCATCTGTCTGATTTGTATATATGTGATGTTGAAAACTATCCGTTGGATCCATCCGTTGTGGCATTAAATGCATCTGAACTTTCATCTTTGTGATGGAGACATTTCGCACATCTTCCAATTCGTATTCGCCCAATCGACACCGCAACGCAGCTTTCTTTCTACCACCACGAAAAGGTGTTTTGTCCCTCTTACCCATGGTACTATCCTTAGCTTCTTTACTACGCTTCTTTGTTGTATACTAAGGATATTTTATATATTCTGGGACTGATGAGCACTGCAGCATCTGGGATCCATTCCTCACTTGTTGAAATCACAGATCATGAGGCTCGACGTTTTCTGACATGAGACAGATGATGCTCTACGATTTGGATCGTGATGTTCTACGATTTAGATCGTAGTGTCTTTGACATCTTTGCACACTACGATGCTATTAGTCGAGAGCACTACGATTTCCCTTAAACCTTCGTACACTACGATCTTCTCTTGCTCGTGTTGTTGACTCTACGTTCTCGAGAGTACACTACGATCGTTGACTTGTAAACTTCACGTTTCCTTCAGCATACTGCGATCGTGGAGTTGGCTCGACAAACGTTGGGACCACTCTACGATATTCGAAGAGTCCCCTTCAAAGCAGGCACACTACGATCTCTAGGCTCTACGTTTTCTGCCTTGACTTCTGCAATGTTGATCAGATGGATGCACTACGATTTCTTCAAGACTAATCTATTACATCTTAAGTTCAACCTAACAGTTTTGATCTTTCTATCTATACATTCTTTATCAGAATGGTACACGTTGAAATCATAGATCAACCTAACAATTTTGATCTATCACTAAGTCCTTGTAAATATATTCATTTAAGGACCTTACAAATAATCATGAACATATTTAAAACATCAAATCATAATATGCATTCTGCCAACAGATTCAATTGTTTTTTTTCTGTTATTACTCGTTGATGGGGGCAGGCTATTGAAAGTTTTACTCTCATTCGCTAGTATTTCTAGCGGACGGCGAAACTAAATTTTTAATCACAGTCTTTCATTTTACTAAATTTTTAATCACAACCTTTCATTTTTCTAATGGAAGGTGTAGATGTTATATGCCAATTTTTAATCCATAGCATTCTATGGATCATTGCCATATATATATATATATATATATATATATATATATATATATATATATATATGAACCCTAGCTAAATTGAAAAATTAAATTGAACATACCTTACTAAGAACAAATGAACCCTAGTTTCTAAGGAGGTGGTAGTAGATGAGTGAGAACATACCGGAGGGAGGCGACATAAATCTACGAGTTTACAGCAATGGCGGAGGAGGCCAATTTACGAGAGATGGGTGGCGACGATAGATGGATGGAGGTGGTGGACTGGTGAACGGTATGAGAGAGTATGGGGATAGCGATATGAGAAAGATATGAGAGATAGAGTATGAGGTTGACTGATGAGACGGTTAAAGAAATGAGACTAAGTTTAGATTTTAAAAATTATTCTCGACGGAATTTTTGTCGACCATAAGTCTATCGAATATACCTTAGTCCTGACGGAAATTCCGTCAATAGTATCCTCATTTTCGTCGAACTTAAATCAAGGCATTGGCGGAACACAGGCGCCAATGCACCCTCCTTGTTTACGGCGGAATTCATCGATATTAGATTATCTCTGAAAGAACTATAGTCGACAGAATATTTTGTCGAAACTAACCTTTTCTCAATAGAATACATTCTGTCGACTTTAATTTCGTCGTATTTAACCAGCTTTCTTGTAGTGATTTGTTATTTCTGACGAAAATTTTCAATTGCAATTTATGCGCCCTACTAATTATTTATGTATTTTAATTAATTTTCTAATATTAAAATAAACGAAGTAGTATTTACTTAGTTTCCAACTAATAAAATAAAATAAACTAAGTACCATTTATTTAGTTTTACACTACCAAATAAAAAAAATATGAATATAATATAATATAGTAACAAATAAATAAATTCAATTAAATTTAATAAAATAAAATATAAATAAATATAAATAAAAATATGAATATAATATAATATATTAACTTACATTAAATTAAATTAAATAAAAAAAATAAAATTAAATATTTTAATATGTCAATTAAATAAAACAATATAATACAAAATAAAATAAAATAAATTCTTGTTAAATAAAATAAATAACATAAAATAAAATAAATTAAATAAGATTAATTTAAATTAAATAAACTATAATAAATAATTTAAATTATATTGGATTATTTAATATAAAATAAAATAAATTACGATTAAATATATAAAATAAGTAAAGTAATATAAAATAAAATAATTTAATTTAATTTAATAAAATAAAATAAAATAGTGAATCTGATTATTTGGGTGACATTTTGTTGAAGGATTTTGGGCCGAAACAAATAAGTTGGTCTCACCACAATTTTGAACGAAGGATACTTGGACTTGGACAAGAGTTTGGTGGCTACTTCAATTGTTCCGTTTTTCCCATGCCCATGATCAATATAACGTCACATTTACCCTTCAAAATGTATTTACAACTCCTGTTTAATTTTGAATGAGCACACACAATCATATAACAAAATTGTATTCCCCTGGGTGCAAACTTTCTTTTCGCAACAAGTTATATCTTAGATTTCAACCACAAATTAGGACAATTCCAACATATCTAAAAAGTAATAAGTGTCCAAGTTCTAAGGAATTATCGCCAAAAAAATCACCCTAACCCTTTTGAACAAATTGTTTGTCAACCCTTTTAATGTATACGTGTCACAACTTGTCATTTGTATGGCTCCTAACTCCAAAGTATATAACTTTTGGACAAAGATGCTTCGTTAAAGCACTCGACTTGTTTAACGTACATTGGCGGTATTTTCTATAACATTTACATAATAATTAATATGGAAGTGGATCAGATAGGTGGACCATTTCTTACTTTTGTTGGCAATAATTCTTATGACACAACTTGTCCGCTCCTAAGAGAATACTCTATTTCTGTGTACGTGATCATGTCTCCCTAATTTACATATGATTTTGGTAGATAGTTATGTGTGATCATTAAAATTAAGCAGTGGTTGTAAATACATTTTCAATTATTTTTGTCGTTACTCAATCATCCCCCGACTACTCAGGTATGTTCTGCACGAATTATAATTATAATTTAGCTGTCTCTTTATGTCTCAATTTGGGAGTAATAAAATAAAATAACTTCTAACTTCTATTTTGAATTGTATGAATAGGGTGGTGATGCCTAGCAGATTGATTGTTAGACACCAGAACACCAACGTCGACCCCGACCCGATGGTTCTTCTCTAACTAGTGGTACTACTAGTTTGGTTGGTTTTTTGTATAACATTAATTTATTTAGATGTTTTGTAAAACATTGTACAGTTGCTTGTTTTTATGTAAATCAATGTAGTTTAGCTTGATTTTTTGTAAATCAATGTCTTTTACTTTAATTTTGTAACAAAGAATCAACTATATAAACTTCAAAGACTAAGTAAACCATTGAAGTTAAATTGATTCTTTGTAGTTTACAACTTATCTTAAATTAATTGGGTTTGATTATTATTGGTATAGCTAGTACGCAGTTATATATACATGTTACAACATGTATATATGTTGTAATTAAAGTCTTTACGTTGTATGTTCTATAATATATTGATTACTGTATGTGTTGTTGACAAGTACAAAAATGGGGTTTAAAAACCAAGAAAAAGAAAAAAAATTGTTTTAAAAAAACTATATTTTTGACGGAATAAAGTAAAATCGGCGGAACTTCGATCACAAATAAGGTTGTTAGTTCCCAGAGGGCACACAATAGATCTAGAAGAGGGGGTTGAATATATCCTTTTTAATTTTAAAAATCTTTTCCATTTTAGTTTACATTGTTGAGTAAATAGCAGATGACAAACTTAAGAATTATTTCAATCACAGTGGAATAAGTTAATGTTCCCCTTCATAGATGTTATGTTAACCATTTTTCTAGAGTTAGTTTAGATGTAAGTAGTTATCATATTAACAACAGTTATAACAGTTATTGATTCATAATGTAAATGACAGAATGTATCAGACACAATGGATTTTAAGTGGTTCAGAGACTCAAGCTCCTAATCCACTCTTCTGATTCAACAAGCAGACTTGGAATTCTAGTTCACTAAGAACTCTTCAAGTTCAGCAGACTTGGAACTTTAGTTCACCAAGAACTCTTCAAGGCCTGCAGCCTTGGAACTCAGTTTTGCCCATTGGACAAGGACCCTTCTGGCTATGGCTCTTGTTGTTGTTGGTGGTGGTGGTGGTGCTGAGCTGCCAAGATGACTTTAAGCTTGTTCATCCTTGATACTTTGCATCTCGTTGTGATCCTCCTTAGATTTTGCATCGAGACTGGCTCACCATGGGTAGACTGCTAAGTTGTTCAAGAAGCTCGATCTCTGAGTACTTAGGAGTTTGCCACTACTTCTTTGGTGCAGCTGATCTTGTGATTGGACCTTTTCTGATCTCAGCTTGCACTTCTTCACCACATGAGGTTTGCTAAGTCTTTGCATCTTTGGTAGACTTTGTCTGGCACTTAGCATCCCCTGAATCTTGGTTGGCTTATGTACAGATTTGGTTATGTATTTCTTCTTCTTCAGCTCTTGATTGTTCATGGTGATTTTTAGACTGGCTCTTTGACTCTCCTTTCTGATCTGCCAGTCAAAGAGCCAGTCTTCTTGGCTCTCAGCTTAGCTGCCATTTTCAATGGCATTCTTATAGTTGTTGAGTGAAGTCTTTTTATGTTTAAAGTTCTTCTCTTATCTTGCTTCACTTCTACTTTCGTAGTCTCACTGCCACTGAGACTTATTCTAATTTTTCTCTATAGAACTCGTAGAGTCAACAACTTGTTAACCACCAACCTCTTCTCCTATTAAGCTTCTGTTATTAAATAGCCTTTCAGAAGCTTCCCGTTGGATTATTGCCGTTGGAAGCTATTTGAATTGATTCGCAGATCTCGAGTTATTTGGTACAGACTGCAGATGTGACTTGACAACCCCTTTTTCACTTTTCTAACACTGCAGTCTACTATTTCACTTACATTATCAGAAATGTCACTTTAACGTGTTAGGCTGATAGTCACCTTTATTACTTCTTTTTGATTACTCGATTAAAACATCAGGAGTTGTCATTCTACATTGATGCTTTCAATTCCCAACGTTCGAATGTCAGTCTTTGCATTGAGACGTTGCTAAGGTTTCAATACTCTGATGATTGAACTCTACGATTCTGATGTAGATGACTGAACTCTACGATTATGAGAGTGTTTTCTAGATTTTCAATGTAGAACCTCTCTTCCTTTATTCTTGTAGTGCTTCAATACTTATGCTTGCTTTGACTTGCATTAGACACTAACAACTTGTTTGAATGTTCTGGCCCTCCTTAACTTCAAGACTCATAAGATTGGTCATGATCAGCTTTCTTTCTCTTTGTGATCTCCTGTTCACATATCATCAATGGTCTGACCCATGCTTAGTCTTCTTTGTCTATTCTGTATAAGTTGGCCAATATCTCTATTATAGACCTCATCAGTTCTTGCATCTAATCTGGCTAACACTACGATCATGGTTATACCCAAGATCGTTATCCTTTGTTTATCTTGACAGCTACTGCATTGCTGACTTTCTTTTATCAGTCACATTATTTGAAGTCTTCTCACTGTTGTTTGTGGAAGACTTCCCTCAACTGGCTTACCAATTCAATCAGGATGCTGACTGAATTGATGCTTCGATCTTTTGTTTGCTTGCAAGCCATTAGGTGAATGCTCTCTGGCTTTCTTCAGGTAGATTGCATCTTTTACAGTTCTGATCAGAGGCTTCATTCTTTGGATGCTTTGGGAGTGCTCATGTGTTGAGAATCATGTTAACACTACGATTCTTCCTTGGCGTTGTGAGCACTGATAGGCTTTATCAAAGACTTTGTTCTGCAGACTATGATCTAGCTTTGGTTCTATAGATACTATGACTCCGAGTGTATATTATATATCAGACTACGATTTCTGCCTTAACACTTGTTTTTCTTATTTGATCTAGCTCGACTACGATTTCTGCCTCTGGTATGATCAGTAGACTCTACGACTTCAAGTGTGGTCTACGATTCTTGACTTGGCTTGGCAGGTGCTTGAATCAACTCTTCAATTCTGAGTGAGGCCCTCTAGGGCAGACTATGATCTATAGCCACTTTCTCGATACTCTACGATTCTGCTTTGGCTTCTGCAATCCCTCGGCTGGCTCGACAAACTACGATTCTGCCTTGATAGTCTCTGATTACTTTATTTCTCCTGGCAAACTTCTAAGGCTTGTGCAGTACTCGACGATCAAGTAGGCCTATCTATTACATCATATAAGATCAACCTAACAAGCTTGATCTTTCTATATTTAATCCTTGTACACCATATTCTTTTTAAGGACTTTACACAAGCTGTTTTGTTCATGTAGAATCAACCTAACATATTTGATCATTTCAGTCTAAGTCCTTGTACATATATTCCTGTTGTCTATTCAAGGACTTTACAACTTATTTCAATGTAGACATATTTGCATATTCATTCATTAAGATCATAATCAAATCTTATATAAATAGGAATATCATTCATATGCCTATTCCTAACAATCTCCCCCTATTTTATTATGACAAAAATAATTAGTGCATACTGTATTGCTAGAGCAGGTAATATGAATGATATATTAAAAAGCCTTTGATTACAACTGAATAATAAACCTAAATTTTGGATCGAGAGTTAACTATTACATATAGAGATTTACCTTCTTCTTCATGTGTGTCTCCTGGATTCCTTCTGTTGTTGCTACTCATCTGCTTGATCTTCTTGCTCCTACTTCCCCTGGGATGGTGACTTCATTTCTTCTTGATCTCCTAGTTCATGCTTCCCTTGAGATGCATGCTCCATTTCTTTATCTTCATGATGCTCTGACTCAGATGCATGCTCTTCTTCTTTGTCTTCTGCTTTGCTATTCAGATTTTGCTTTGGCTTCCCCTCAATTGATGATACACTTGATTCTATGTTAACCTGCTTCTTCTTCTTTGCTTCAGCCTTCATTCTTCTCTCCTTGCTCTTTCTTGAATACTTCTTTTTCTCCCCCTTTTTGTCATGAAACATTTGGGAAAGTTGTTGGACATTTTTCATAAGCTGCTCAGTTAGATATGATGTGTTGCTAACTTTAATCTTGAGTTCTTGTTGACTGAGCTCCAATTTTAGAAAGAGAGACTAGTTTAGGAAGTCAATCTTGTCAGAGATGGATAAGATTTGATCTGTATTATCCTTTTGAGCTTGCAAAGCTTCTTTCTTCTGATCATTGATGAACTTCAAATAGATTTGATCTCTCTCTTTGATTTTGAGAGATATATATGATATTGTGGCTTGGAGTCTATTTTCAAGCACACTATCTCCTTCTTCTGACAACATCTTTGCTTCTGCAGCAATGAGAGATATCTTCTCAACCAGTTCGTCAGAATGTTTCAGTAACTCTTGCTCCTGATGAGATTGGTCATTTGGTTGAGCATGTTTCTGCTGAAAACCAGATTGGACTTTACGATTCTCATTTTTAGATATTTTTTCGAATGTAATGAGAATATGATAGATCATTGAGTGCCAATCATTATTAGAAGACTAAGGAATATCAGAAAATTGTGCTTGGACAGAGTAGAGCTTCTGAGCTTGATCATCTTTAATGGTAGAGTGAAGGGACTCTACGATCATAAACTTGGGTATAATCCTCTGCCATCTGAACCTACTCAAAAATCATAGGGAATGTAGTGATTACCAGCATGTCGATAGACCTTGAAGTGAGACTGGTCTTTGATCAGCTTTGTTGCAAATTTCTTTACTCTTGGAAAGTTTTGAGACACCAGCTCCAAGCTCAGAAAATGTTAGTAACACCAGCTGAAATAACTTTTATCTTTACCAGTATATGCCTTTAACCAGGGCATCCATGGGTATAACCATTTCATCAGGATATCATCAGGATTGTACAGTATTGTAGTGCAATCTAAATCCATGTCTTTCCAGTTGTTAAAAAAAATCTTCTTTTGACATCCTTATTACTTTGAGTCGTTTGTTTCCATGGTTTATCCATCTTTCTGGTGGTACCTATGGTGGATCATCAAAGACTTCCACCACTAATCTTCGACGAACTCTTGCTGGAGAGAGAACATGATAGTCTACCAATTCCTAATCGGCAGATCTGGAATCTGTCTCCATCTCTCCATCATGCAGGGTTATTTCAACTGATTCATCAACGGATGCTTCCAGCTGATTTTTATCACTTGACTCTTCTTTAGTGCCATTCTCAGAATTGTTTGACTCAACAGTCATTTCCTCTTCTTGTTCACTTTCTTTATCTTCTTCTGTCATAGACTCATTATATTTGTGTTTACAGTCCTTTCACTTTCACTGATGGTGCTGTCAGAACTCATCCTCCTTTTTCCTTTCATATCTTCCTCCATGGACTTTGATTTGTCATTTTCATCACTGCTGCTGAGATCAATTACATTTGATACTGAGCCTCATTTCTTCTGATTAGTTCTTTGGAGCAATCTGTTACTCTTTTTCTTTTTTGGGGTTGCTGCAATTGATGCTTTTTCCTTTCCTACTCCATGTCTCTTTTTGTCAATGAAGAGACTGCTTGGTGGAACCTCTATAGACTTATTCACAATCTTTGCTTTCTTCTTTGCTGGAGTGGCTGCTATAGGTACAAAGTCATCAGATTGAGGCAACTTGCTTTCCATTTCTTTTGCCTTCTACTTCTTTGCAGAGACCTTGCTGCTGCTACCAGATGTCATTAGCTTTTTATGTTCCATGGGATTTTTCTTCCAGTTTTCAAACAGCTGTGGGGACATCACTTTATGAACATTCAGTGGTTCTCCCTCATCATCCTTTATCTTACTCTTCAGTTTCTTCTTCAGTATAATGCTCAAGAGTCTTCCTTGAAAAACTTTTGAAAGGGGTTTATCCATAGACTTCTTCATCTCAGCTTTTTCCAGCCATTTGGACAACCAATCAATTAGAATGGCTCCAAAATTCATCTGTTGTTTCATGATTATTGCAGTAATAACTCTCAGTTGCAGATCACTAACAGTATCATGTGCATTTTCCTTGCACAAGATGCATTTTCCCGTAATCTCATCCAGGAATTCAAACTCTTTAGGAAACTCCTTCATATCTTTCAGATTTACATTCCTTTTGTAGCACATTAACTTTTTGCTTTCTTAAATGTCGACGTACTCGAGGTTTATCAAACCTTGGTTAGGAAACCCTAGACATTGGTTGATGTTTGATGCTTTTATCTTCAGGCTTACTCCTTTGACCTTTGTGGACAGAAGCCTAGAGTCTATCATTGCATTTGAGTATAATTTCTTCACTAGATCGGTATAGACTTGAGTGTTAGCTTCCAAGCACTCTGAAAACCCAGCATTTTTTACAAGCTCAAGTATATCCTTGAACTTCTTTTCTAATCCTTCGAACTTCTTGTAGTCGAGTTGGATTCCAGTTATAACACGTCACTCTTCTATTTTGAGAGTTCGAAGTATATGGGTATTTAATTTCAGAAATCTTATGAGGGATAGTTGAATGCAATTTGGGCGAAGCTCGAGGTTTGATGGATTCAAGTCTCTAAGAGGATTTTAGGGTTTGAAAAAGGGAGGGAGATAAAGTCGAAAACTTTTAATAACTGTTTAAAGATTTTGAATTTGTCTTTAAGACAGTTCCTTCTGACTCTGCATAAGCTATGATGTGCCAAACAACCACTGGTTGCACGATACCCAGTAAGAAACTGTAACTCCCCATAAACTGATTAGTTTTTCAATTTGGATTTTTCTTTTACGAAAATAAGCATTACTGATGTAGGCTGACCGTTAACTTCTTTAGTTCGTAGAGTAGCTTGATGAGATAGCTATGGACTCTACGATTTTCTTTGTCAATTCAACGATAGTCTTCTGAGAGATGCTTTAGTGTGTGATTTATCACTAATCCCCATCTTGGAGTTTCAATCCCCAACGTTCGAATATCAGTATTTGCATTGAGACGTTGCCAAGGCTTCAATACTCAGATGATTGAACTCTACGATTCTGAAGCAGATAACTGAACTCTACGATTCTGAGAGTATTCTCTGGATTTTCAATGCAGAACCTCTCTTCTTTATTCTTGCAATGCTTCAATACTTATGATTGCTTTGACTTGCATTAGACACTGACAACTTGTTTGAATGTTCTGGCCCTCCTTAACTTCAAGACTCATTAGATTGGTCATGCTCAGCTCTCTTTCTCTTTGTGATCTCCTGTTCACATATCATCAATGGTCTGACCTATGCTTAGTCTTCTTTGTCTATTCTGTATAAGTTGTCCAATATCTCTATTATAGACCTCATCAGTTCTTGTTTCTAATCTGGCTAGCACTACGATCATGGTTATACCTAAGATCGTTATCCTTTGTTTATCTTGACAGCTACTGCATTGTTGACTTTCTTTTATCAGTTACATTATCTGAAGTCTTCTCACTGTTGCTTGTGGAAGACTTCCCTCAACTGGCTTACCAATTCAATCAGGATGCTGACTGAATTGATGCTTCGATCTTTTGTTTGCTTGCAAGCCATTAGGTGAATGCTCTCTGGCTTCCTTCAGGTAGATTGCATCTTTTATAATTCTGAATAGAGGCTTCATTCTTTGGATGCTTTGGGAGTGCTCATGTGTTGAGAATCGTGTTAACACTATGATTCTTCCTTGGCGTTGTGAGCACTGATAGGCTTTGTCGAAGACTTTGTTCTGTAGACTACGATCTAGCTTTGGTTCTGCAGACACTACGACTCCTAGTATAGATTATACATCAGACTACGATTTCTACCTTAACACTTGTAGTTCTTGTTTGATCTAGATCGACTATGATTTTTGCCTCTGGTACGATCAGTAGACTATACGACTTCAAGTGTGGTCTACGATTCTTGACTTGGATTGGCAGGTGCTTGAATCAACTCTTCGATTCTGAGTGAAGCCCTCCAAGGCAGACTACGATCTATAGCCACTTTCTCGATACTCTACGATTCTACCTTGGCTTCTGTAATCCCTCGGCTGGCTCGACAGACTACGATTCTGCCTTGATAGTCTTCGAGTACTTTATTTCTCCTGGATGACTTCTAAGGCTTGTGCAGTACTCGATGATCAAGCATGCCTATCTATTACATCATATAAGATCAACCTAACAAGCTTGATCTTTCTATATTTAATCCTTGTAAACCATATTCTTTTTAAGGACTTTACACAAGCTTTTTTGTTCATATAGAATCAACCTAACATATTTGATCATTTCAGTCTAAGTCCGTGTACATATATTCTTGTTGTTTATTCAAGGACTTTACAACTTATTTCAATGCAGACATATTTGCATATTCATTCATTAAGATCATAATCAAATCTTATATAAATAGGAATATCATTCACATGCTTATTCCTAACAAAGGCTTTAAAATTAATTATAAAAACCCTTTTCCCAACGAATTTAGTCCGTCATAAATATTTTCGTCGGCAAAGATTAATCAGTGATGGATTGTCATTCAGCTATAATTTCGTCGATAATTATTATGTCCGACCGACTTTTCGACGGACTTATGCGCGACCAACTTTATTACGACTTAATTGCCGATGAAAAATTCTGTCGGACATAACACTTTTTCTTGTAGTGAATGCATCAAATTTATAATAACATTTTGGTGCAGTGCATTTGAGTTTCAAACATTGCATTCGTAAATTAGTTTAAATAAGTTGCATTTAAAATAAGCATACCAAAAATCCTATAACTGAAAAAACACTTAGGCTCTGTTTATTTCATGAAAAATCTTTGCCAGAAAATGATTCTCCAAAAATGTTTTTTGGTGAAATAGTTTTTAATGAAAATGGCTTATTTTTCTTTGTTTGATTGCTAAACTAAAAATGAGATGAAAAAGATTATCAACTTTTCTACTTGAATTAATTAAATAAATTTTTTTAGTGTACCGTGCCTTCTTTATTTTATTTTTTCATTATACGACGCCTTATATAATAAATAAATATTATCATATTTTATAATTTCTGTTATAGAGAAAAAAAAATGAAATATGTGACGGCCCCAAAATAGGTATACATCATCCATTATGAGTCGCCAAATACATGGTACATAAAACAACTACAACTTCATTATTACAATTTTCGTGCAAAATACGACAACACATATAATGTGAGTTTATATACAAATATTATCTTCTAGACAATATCCACACACAAATAAGTCCTCATTATAATTATTGATACACTATTTTATAAATTAGTGAGGACTGCTAAAATAACTGTCTGGACCCATCACTCCGCACCCCGACTAGAACCTTCTATATTCTCGCCTCCTGAGATGAAAAATGGAACAAAAAGGAAAATGGTGAGCTCAACTAGCCCAGTAAAGAACATTATGACTAAGATAATGAACAACAAATTATCGTTAGCCTTCAACAAATTAGATAAAATACAATTGACAACAAGTTTTAGATCAATATTTGCAGCGGAAATAACAATTCATTAGAAGAGTTAAGTAGAGAATGAAATCTACTATCATCAAAGAATTTAAAAGTTCATCATCAATATTTTATCCCTGTACCATCAATCAATAAACCTCTTGAATCAAATATTCATCTTTGCACTACGGGCCAAAGATATTCATTTGTATCACCAGTTGGTCATGTTCATCTCAACACATGTTCATCTTTGCACTACAGGCCAAAGATATTCATTTGTATCATCATTTAGGACTGAGGATGAAAAATATTTTAAAGAAATGAATCCAGTGAGATAAAAGGACAAAGATTAGGAATTCATACTTTAGTTCATCCAAGTTCAAAAATACTCCGTAATAAATCATAATGCAGTAAAATTCAAGAATGAAGATCAAAACATAGATACAATCAAAGATAGTAACCATTATAGACATCATGGACAAAGAAGAGAAAATTTCATTTTTCTGTGAATAGTGTCGTATACGTGAATAGTACCGTATAAGTGAATATTAATCCCGACACAAAAAGGTAGAAATGTCACAAGAAAAATCATACTTCATGAATAGTACCGTGTTCGTGAATATTGTCGTATACGTGAATAGTATCCTCAATATAAAAAGGTAAAAATTTTATAATAAAATTCATATCAATATTTCGGCATAATAAAATTGAACGAAATAACATCATTTACGAAGAAAATAACATCCTCTACCTCAAAAGAATAATACTTCTGGCTGAAATATCAGATATAATGCTAAAAGAAACTTGCACTGAATAACAACTCTCAAAGTATCTAAATACTCACAAAATACGTTAGATATTATAGAGAGCGAAAACTTCTGATTCTGATGTGATTTTCAATTCTAACTAAGCACCCTTGTAAGACCCCAACTTTTTAATGAATAATATCGAATTTCCTCTAATTATTATTGTGAATAATAAGGTGTTAATTTGATATAATGCTTTAGTTATGGGTGAAATGTGTAAATTTAGCAAAATAAGCAAGTGGTTATAAAATATTCATTTTTAGGGAATATTCGTGGAATATTCTTTCTATCGGGGAATATTCGTACGACGACGCAATAATTTGTGGGCCCCATAACGGAAAACGATCGGATGAAGATAACGACAAAAATTGAGTTTTTATAAATAACGGCGTAATTGTTACACGATTAACATTGTTTGAATACGATTGGTTAAAATACTGATGAATACGCGTGGTTGCATTAAAGAATATACGGCTTTTATTACACGTATTTTTGAATTATTGATCCTTACATAACAAGGAACTACTCAATAATTGTTACAGTAATTACTGTTCAATATTTTATTTTATTGGTTTAATAATTGCTGCATTAATATTTTAAATTATTATTGTTCAATAATTGTCACTGCACAACATCTCCATTATCAGATCAATAATTCATATTATTTGGAATAATATTATTAGATAGCATTATTGGCAATGTCTAGAAAGTTCTGTCAAGGAGAGATTTGGTCACCTAATTGGCGCCGAGAAGAGAGAAATCCTTATCGGAAAGCCCCTCTTTCCTGAGCGAAATGGTTACTCGTCATAAATGTGATTCTGTAATATTATTTGTGAATAATTAATTATTGATTCATATGATAAGGAAATAATTATTTTATGTGGATATAAATGATGGATATATTTATTGTAGTTATAAATGAAGGAATTAATGCTGAGGTGTTTTATCAGTATTTTGTCGAAATGGAGGTTTTGAAAATCGTCCGTATGTGGATTTCGGTCATTTTTCGTTTGGAATTTGGAAAAACTCAAAGCTACAAAGTAGTAGAGAATTCGATTTCGTGTGGAATGGACATAAAATTCGTATTTTTCTGATAAACATGCTATTTTCTATTAATTATTAAATTTTCTGATTATTGTTTAAATGATAAAACATTTTGGAAAATTCTAGAATTGGTTGGTGAAAAATGTGCTCACTTGAATTTCAAAAGTGGTGGGCTTGAATAGTAGCAGGTAAAGCCATCAGGTAGCAGATTAGTCTTCTATGACATTTTAAGCATTTTCCTATAAATAGGGTGCTTAGTTAGAATTGAAAATCACACCAGAATTCATAAGTTTTCTCTCCTTCTCTCTCTATAATATTGAGTGTATTTTGTGAGTATTTAGATACTTTGTGAGTTTCTATTCATCAATGCAAGTTTCCTTCAGCCTTATACCAATATTCCGATCGTAAGATCGATATTTTGAGGTAAGGGTGTTATATTCTTCTTAAAATGATATTTTCTTCAATATCATTATACCCGAAATGTTGGTATGAACTTTTATCAAATTTGGAACTTTTTGTGTCTGGGGTTACTATTCACGATACCGGTATTATTCACGATATGGCACTATTCACGAATATTTACACTATTCATCGAAAAATGAAATTTTCTTCTTTTTGTCCAAGTTGTCTATTATGGTTACTATCTTTGATGATTGTATCCATGTTTTGATCATTATTTTTGAATTCTACTTCAAAATTGGTTATTTGAATATTATTGAACTTCGATAAACCGTAATACTTAATCCTTAGTATTTGATCTTTTATCTCACCGGATTTTTTTTTTAAAATATTTTTCATCATCTTGATTGCTAAATGATGATACAAATGAATATCTTTGGCCGTCAGAGTAAAAAGATGAATGATTACCTAATGAATATCTTTGGCCCGTAGTGCAAAGATGAACAGTGTTGAGATGAACATGACCAACCTGGTGATACAAATGAATATCTTTGGCTCAGAAGTGCAAAGATGAATATTTGATTCAAGATGTATATTGATTGATGTTCTGAGGATACAATATTGATGATGGACTTTTTAAATCTTAGAAGATAGTAGAATTCTTTCTCTATTCGACTCTTCTAATGGATTGTTTGTTCATTGCGATTGTTGATCTAAAACTTGTTGTCTATTATATTTTATCGATTTTTCCTCGTTAAAGACTAACGATAATTTGTTGTATATTATCTTAGTCATAATATTCTTTATGGGCTAGTTGAGCTCACCCTTTTCCTTTTTGTTTCATTTTTCTCGTGAGGTGAGAACATAAAGAACTACTAAAGTAACGGAGTGATGGTTCTAGAAAGATGTTTTAGCGAAATCCTCACTATTTCGTAAAATAGTGTTTGAATAATTGTAATGACGACTCCTTTTGAGTTTGTATACTCTCTAGTATACAATATTTGTATTCAAACTTACAAGATAGGCGTTGTCGATTCTCGCAATTACAATTATATTAAAGTTGTATTTGTTTTTGTACCATGTATTTGGCGACTCAGAATGGGTGATGTATACCTATTTTGGGGGCATCACAGTTGGTATCAGAGCTTAGGGATATGATCCCTGACTGAGATGTGAGACAAGAACTAGGAGGGGAGAGATGGGGAATTCCTTCGCTAGTATGACCTGACTAAGTTTATTTGGTATTTATTTGGTCGGTCAGAGTATAGGGATAATATGTTGCATGACAATTAACCCTTGTTTTATGGCAGTATTTAAGAATGGCAGCTGAGAATGTTAATAATGGTGTGAATGAGACCGTGGAGACGCCTTTAATCACCACCCAGGGGAACGTGCAACAGGAAGACAATATTCCTCATGTAAACAACGCTACCGAAAAAATGATGAATGATGGGATGTTTAGAAGCTTTTTGCAGTTTATGCAAAACCAGACGAGGGAGACTCGTGCACAAAATACGGGTGGAAATGCTAGCAATGCGCGGCTTGTTACAAACAAAGGTTTAAAGAGTTGGGACCACCGAATTTCTGTGGAAAGCCGGATCCGATCAAGGCAGAAACGTGGGTCAAGCAAATTACCAAGATATTCGATGTCTTAGGATGCACAGAGGAACTGAAGGTTCCATTCGCCACATTTATGTTCCGCGCATGAGGCGGACTCATTGGTGGGAGTCTCGTGAAGCGTACTCTACCACCGCACTCAAAGATGTCTTGGGAAACGTTTCAGAAACTATTCAATGACAAGTACTTTCCTGAAAGTATTCGTCATATGAAGGAGGTGGAGTTTATCAGACTGAAACAAAACAACATGACGGTGTCCAAGTACGAGGTGAAGTTTGCAGAGTTATCCAGGTTTGCACCTCATTTGGTCGAAAATGAGGAACGAATGACGAGGATGTTTCTGAGAGGTCTAAAGCCCGAGATTTGGCAGTATCTTATATCTCATAAATTTTCTTTATATTCAGATGTTGTAAACAGGGCTCAATTATTAGAGCGAGATAATGAGTATGTGCAACCAAGGGACCACAACTAGGGTCATAACATAGGGCAACATCATCTGAGCAATGACAACCAGAGGGAAGGAAAGCATTCGGACAAAAGTGGTAACCACTCTGGTGGTAATCGTGGCCGTGATAATAGAAGGAGCGAATCGAGAGGAGATTTCAAAAGGAGAAGGTACAACAATGATAGCGTGAAGACGTCAGCACCAACATCAACTGTTTCTAGGGGAGGAGAACGACTATCGGTCGTTTGTTACAAATGCGGGAAAGAGGGACACATCAGCCCAAACTGCCCACAACAATCCATGGTGTGTTATAATTGTGGAAAGGAAGATCATATAGCTAGAGATTGTTTAGTTACGAAACCAAGTTCAACGGGGATGGTGACTCCAAAGGCTGTCCCGGACAAGTAAAAGTCGGCGGTTCCTGGAAGGGCATTTGTTGTGACTCCTTTCCATGATACAACACGTAATAATACATGATTCCCAATATTAAATTCCATGTCCTTTCGATGAAGATACGCATAACTCTTTTGTTGATCCTGTGCCGTTTGTATACATTATCGAATCGTTTGGATCTTCTCTGCAGTCATTCGTACCAACTCTGGTCCCAACAATGTTGCTTCTCCCACCTCATTCCAGCATACTGGAGAGCGACACTTTTGTCTATACAACGCCTCGAATGGAGCCATGCCTATACTTACTTGATAACTGTTGTTGTAGGAGAATTCCACTAATGGTAGGTACTTATCCCAACTCCCTTTGAGATCTAGGACACAGAGTCTTAATAGATCTTCAAGAGTTTGAATAGTCCTCTCTGATTGTTCATCCGTTTGAGGATGGTATGCCGAACTGAATCGTAAATCCGTGCCCATAGCTTTCTGCAAGATAACCCAAAATCGTGAAGTGAATATTGGGTCACAATCCAAAACTATGGATACTGGCATGCCATGCAATCTCACAATTTCATTCACGTACATACGAGTAAGACGTTCAAGGGAATAAGTATCTCGTATAGGCAAAAAATGGGCAGACTTGGTTAATCTATCAACAATAACCCAAATTGCATCTATGCCTTGAGAAACCTTGGGAAGACCCGTAACGAATTCTATGGTAATGTATTCCCACTTCCATTTCAGAAACTCAAGTGGTTGCAATGGACCATTTGGTACTTAATGCTTCGCCTTTACACGTTGACAAGTTAAAAACCTAGAGATAAACTCTGCGATCTCTCTCTTCATATTGCACCACGAAAATGTATGTCAAAGATCATGATACATTTTGGTACTCCCAAGATGGATTGCAAACGGTGAGTTTTGTGCCTCCATCATTATTCTATGCTTCAAGTCAGAATCGTTAGGAACACAAAATCTTGGAGTTGACTCAAAGTATTCATTCTTCATCGATTCTTGCTTGTGGAATAACACCTTCTTGTACTTTCTTCTTCATACGCATCAGCTCTAGGTCTATGGCTTGAGCAGCTTTTATCGATTAAAGTCGGTTCTACTCGTATGTTTGATATCATCACTTGGGTACTTGTGACGAACGAGATTTTGTAAAATTAATTTTAATATTTATTGAATTAAATAAATATTTTTTGATGATTTAATAATTGGATTAAATAATTAATTGATGCAATTGTGGAAGATTAATTTAATTATATGTGTTACATTTATTAAATTAATGTGGAGGATATTTATTATTCAAGTATGTAATTATGTAAGCTTATTGAATTAAAAGAAATATTTAATAAGCCTAAATGTTATTTAATTAATGTAATATTAATTGGAGATTTAATAATTTGATATAATTAATTAATGAGAAAATTAATTATGCGACTATGTGAATTTATGAGAAATTATTATATTTATTTTATATTAAATTAAATAAGATATTTGAATTGGGTGTGACATGATTTAAACTATATTATAAAGCTTTTATTAAATTAAATGACTTTGAATCAATTAAGGGTTGCCAAACAAGGCCCTAGTAGTGGTTGGATGCAGTTACCCATGACTGGGTTAACTGACCATAATGCGCCAGTTCTTATTACGACGTCTTTTCCATTTCCTTATTGTTTCTAATTCTGGAAAAACAGAGAATGAGAGAATTTGAGAAATTGTCAGAGAGAAATATTGAGATTCAGAGAAATTGTGAGTGTGTAGTTAACAATTATTGTGAAAGGATCATCATTGATCACCTCTTCTAAATTATACTCTGGGTAATTCTCCTTCCCAAATTCTATTTCACGTTGTTTAGTTTTTATAAAAATTGGCTTTCATAGTTTTGATTTAAACCTCTGTAATTGGGATAGGAGTAATGATTATGGGTTGTATATGTGTTATGTCATATCACATCGTATTTAATTATATATATTTTGTAAACCATAACATCAGTTTCATGAAAATACGTAGTATATGATTTCTACAAAATTATAGAGTATGGGTTTTGGCTTTATGGCCTTATACGTGTTATTTCATGTGTTGATCATATATTATCCCTAAATTTTACACTCGTATATTATTATACATGTTGATAAGAAGAGACCAAACTTTAAACGAACGGATACGGTGTTATAACGAATCCGTAGTGTCAATTTTCATGTTTTATTTTTAAAACCTTCAAGAACATCAAAGTCAGTGAAATTCACATATTTTAGTTCTGTGATTATGTGTTTTAATGGGTTAAAATCACTTTATAAATGTTGGGTAATGATTATATACTTAATTCTAACATGTGGGTATGATTAAATTAGGTGTAGTGATAATTTAATTGGAATTTTTTTTTCGTGTTTCGCAATTTCGTGAATTGCGAACAATTCTGTTCACCACGTCATGCATGGGCTTGATCCAACACCTTAAGGCCCATAGACCATGCAACACCAAGTGTCCCGGTCATAGTACTTGGCCACCTACGCCATGACTCAAAACCTAGTATAAATGTGGAAATACAGCCACCACTACTGCTGAGAATGTGTTTTAATGGGTTAAAATCACTTTATAAATGTTGGGTAATGATTATATACTGTAATTCTAACATGTGGGTATAAATGAAATGCATGAATACCACTCGCAGAATGGTCCGAAATGTAATTTTTAAAGTGTTAAGTCTAGCAATGTATTGTTAATTTAATGTAATGAACATGTAAACATGTTAGAAGTATAATGTAATGATAAAATAGATGTTTAACATGGAAATAACATAATTACATATAGATTGAGTTATGGAATGCATAATTAAATTATTATTCATGAAGTGATTTTATGTGACAGTAAATGTGATAATTTGACTAAGTATAGTCATAACCAAAGTTTAGACAAAAGAATAATCGTTGATGATTAGTTAAGTTATAATTAACTGGTATTGTGAATGTGCATGGTATGTAGGATTAAATTCAAAGAACGTGCTTAGTTAAAGTGTAATCTACGCATGAGGCAAGTTTCCTAACCCTACTTGTCAATATTGTTCAAGTTTATTATTTACCTCAAGTAAATTATCATTACTATTATTCAAGTTCAAATGTTATATTAAAGATTGATTAGCTTTTCAAAGCATGATTCAGTTATACAATAATTATCCTATTGTATATTTCTTGAGATTATTATTCAAATCGAATATCATTATTGTTGAACCTTATTAGACTAGTGAACTTTATTGATTCAACTAGTCCTTAGTTGATGAACATTCTAAATTGCAGAACCCTTATTGAATTATCCAAACTAAACTTCCTTTGGTGCGGACTCAATGTCAAATCGAGATGAACAACCCGCAAAGGGATTTACTTACGCGTCAAGCGTTAAGATATTGTGCACAAGATGGTACTAAGGGTCGATCCCCTAAGTACGCAGTAGAAGGTCCATAGTCTTACGATCGTTAAAGGTTTCAAGTATAACCCTTGATAACCTAGGACACGATTCAAGGTCTTATGACCCTCGTAATTCTTTTGATTCTTGTTATCCATTCTTGATTCAAAAGTTGAGCTTTTATTCAGATGTCTTTGATTTACTCGCATGTTATTATACTGTTATTTCATTATTATACTTGTGGGCATTAGTGCTCACTCTTGCTTAATAATAACATTGCAGTTAAGAACGAAAGAACTGATGAACCTTCCACTAGTAAAGGCAAGGGCAAAGTTAGCAAGTGATGAAGACTTGTTATTTTATTTTATGATGTATTTATGTTAGACTTGAGTTAATAATGTTGTTTAAGACTTATTGTTTATATTTTCGCATAGATGTTTAAAGTTAGTTTAACATGGGTTTATGTTTATGATTCAGAAGTTGTAACCCTATAAATGGAAGATTTTATTTCTATCTATTGCATGGTTTGCATTTATTATGGGTAGATAGATAGATGATATTTGTACAGTGAACACCAAATCCCGTGGAATCGAAGTACCCGGATTTGGGGGTGTCACAAGTTGGTATCAAAGTTGTAGGTTATGAACCTTAGGTGGGGGAACAACCTTAGGTAGTAGCCTTATAGAAAAAACATAGTGATAGAAAACTCTTATCGAGTTCTAGGAAATGAATTTTTGTAATTCATTGAAGATAATAAAAAAACTTTATGTGCTTATGTGTTAAAAGTATGTGTTCACTAGTATGTCTTAGTAACTAAAACTCAAATTTTTGTTGTCAGGATGTCTGACATTGGAGGAACTAGTCGAGCAGGGGAGGAGGAACCCCGAGTACCTATAGTACCGACAGAGGAGGAGCCCAGAGACATTCATGTCGTTAGGGAACAGTTGGTACAGAGGGAGTCATCTCCATTGATCACTGTGGTGGGTCAGGAGCATGAACCTGAGATTGATCCTGAGGAGGATCCTGAGGAGGAATTTGTTGAGGAAGAGGAAGAAGAGGAGTTACCACGGTATACCCTTGATGCTGAGATGTACGACACATTATACGACCGTAACGTGGAGTTACGAGATGAGGTGTAGGATTTGATTGAGCGAGCGGTTATTCAGCATATTACTCTAGAGCAGGAGAGGGAGATTTCGACTCGTCACTCACGACTGGGAAATGTAGAATGGGATTTGGTCCATGAGAAGGGTCAAACCGAAGATAAGACTGAGGAGATAGAGAAGCTGAAGAAGGAACTAAAGGAAACCTCCGAAAGACTGAAAATAGCAGAGGAAGGATGGGTAAGAGAATCACGTCGAGCTGATCGTGCAGAAGATGATGGTCTTGCAAAGATGGCGAAGATTGGGGAGACATATTCTACACTTAACAAGGCAATGAATGAGACCCAAGATCGAGTTTTGAGGTACCCAATCCAGTTTGAAGGACTACCATTGTACATGATGGATCGCAGGACGATGTATCGTATCTTAGAAGAGGAGCGTAGCAAGGCTATTCAGCACCTTAACCGGCAGTGATATGATTTGCTTAATTATGTGAAAGACTTAATTAATTTTATATGTAAATTCTAATATGTTATGAACGAAGGAATATTTTAAATGTTTTAAATCCTGTGAATTCTTTATTCCAGGATAGATGATGTAAATAGCAGTGATGCTATAGTTTGATGTTAAAACTTTTGATTTGAATGAAAATATATCAAGTTGTTTGAGATGATGTGTTAAATGAGTATGTTAAATTGTTAAATAATGCCTTAACTATTTAGAGAAATAAATAAAGTTCTAATAAGCGTTTATTTAACAGAAATATGCCGCCAAGGAGAAGACAACAGCGTCAACCGGCTCAAGAAGAGTCAACCAATAATAACAATAATGCCAACGCTAATCCCGTTCAACAGTTAGTTAACTTACTGACTGGAGCAATGAATAATCAACCTCAAGCTCCACCAAACACAATGTTTAAAGACTTCAAGGCGGTTGGACCGCCAGAGTTCAAAGGTTCCATGAACCCAATCGAGGCTTAAACGTGGGTTATGAGAATGGAGAAGGTTTTCGACGTTGCTAGGGTTAGAGAAGACCGCTTTTGCAACGTTTATGCTGAAGTTTGAGGCTAGCTACTGGTGGCAAGCAAACAAAGTGCGAGGAGGTGAAGGTGTAATTACTTGGGAGAGATTTAAAGAAATATTTTTCAAGATGTACTTTCCAACTAGCTCGCAAAACCAGATGGAGGTTCAATTTCTGGAATTGAAGCAGGGAAATATGAGCGTACCTGATTATGCGGCAAAATTCAACGAGTTAGCGAGATTTGCCCCGTATCAAGTTCACACGGATGAGAGGAAGGCGGGACGGTTTGAGCAAGGACTAAAGCCTTGGGTGTACAGCAAGGTATCAATGTTTCAGCTAAACACGTTTGCTGGAGTATTGGAAAAGGCCATCCTCACTGAAGGTGGAAGCGATACGGTGACCAAGTACAATCAAGATCAAAAGAAGAAGAAGAGTGAAGGTGAAATTAATAACAAGGCTAGTGGAAGTGACACAGGAGGTGAAAATTTCAATCAGAAGAAAAGGTGGAACGACAGCTCATCATCGGGAAATCAGCAAGGTAATCAGAAGAAAAGAATTGAAGCATGCCCGACCTGCGGGAAAGCTCATCTGGGAGTATGTATGAAAGGAAAAAGAGTATGCTACAATTGTGGTCAGGAAGGCCACATAGCGCCTAACTGTCCTAACCCAAAGAAGGGTGCTTGTTTCAACTGTGGCTCGAAGGATCATCTGGCAAGAGACTGTCCCAAGAAGGGATCGGGAGGGTCAGGATCAAGAGGAAACCAGGGAAATAACAGTGGAAATGCCTTAACCATCACCGGACCAACCGCAACAAACCGACCGACCGCCCGGACTTTCAACATTACGGTACAAGATGCAGTTTAATCCCGTGATGTGGTGTCAGGTATCATTCTGATCAATAAAATTAATGCTTATGTTTTATTTGATTCGGGTGCTACTTGTTCCTTTATATCCGATGACTTTGCCAAGAATTTAGATTTGCCTAAGGATGAATTGGATTACCCCATGAACATAGAAATTGCGAATAGAGAAATAATCCTTGTTAAGTACGAACATAAGAACTGTAGAGTGGATATTAAGGGTAATATCATGAACGTAGATCTTATCCCTATTCGACTTGGGGAATTTGACGTTATTTTGGGAATGGACTAGTTATTCAATTACGGGTCATTATTGATTGCCAAAGAAGCAGATAACCTTATGACCGCCAAAGGTTGTGTTTTATGGTAAAGAAGTCGCCTGAAACAAAGCGAAGTTGTCGACGATGATGCGAACTGAAAGTTATTAAGACAAGGCTGTGTAGGATACTTAGCTTATATAGTCGACAGTCGAAAAGAGAATCCGAAGGTAGAAGAGATACCGATTGTGAGGGACTTCATCGACGTATTTCCAAACGATTTTCCAGGACTTCCACCTGATAGAGAGGTAGATTTTGTGATCGATCTGGCGCCCAGAACCGCTCCAATATCGAAGGCACCATACCGAATGGCACCAGTAGAGATGAAAGAACTAATGGTACAATTACAAGAATTGTTGGACAAGAAGTACATTCAACAGAGCGTATTGCTGTGGGGAGCGCCGGTGTTGTTTGTGAAGAAGAAGGATGGATCGATGCGGCTCTGCATTGACTACAGAGAACTGAATAAGGTCACGATTAAGAACAGATATCCATTACCGAGGATCGACGACCTGTTTGATCAATTGAAGGGAGCGAGATACTTTTCCAAGATAGACTTGAGAAGCGGTTATCATCAACTAAAGGTGAGGCCAGAGGATGTACCGAAGACAGCATGCAAGACGCGATATGGTCACTATGAATTTTTAGTAATGTCGTTTGGTCTTACGAATGCTCCTGCATCATTTATGGGACTAATGAATAGTGTGTTCAAGCCGTTTTTGGACAAGTTCGTAGTGGTATTTATAGATGATATTTTGGTCTATTCGAAAACCAAGGAAGAACATGAAGAGCATTTTAGATTAACATTGGAAGTATTGAGAAGGGAAAAGTTGTATGCTAAGTTTTCGAAATGCGAATTTTGGATTGAACGAGTGCAATTTCTTGGGCACGTGATCGATAAAAATGAAATTTCGGTAGATCCATCAAAAGTCAAAGCCGCGATTAACTGGGATCAGCTGAGAACATCGTCGGAAGTAAGAAGTTTTCTCGGATTAGCAGGATATTATAGAAGATTCATTCAAGACTTTTCCAAAATCGCAACTCCACTAACGAATTTAACTCGGAAAGCTGTGAAATTTGTTTGGACGGATAAGTGTGAGGAAAGCTTTCAAGAATTGAAGAAGAGGTTGAGTACGGCACCTATGTTATCTCTTTCGGATGATACATGAAATTTTGTTGTTTATAGTGATGCGTCGCATAAAGGATTTGGTGCAGGTCGATGCAAAACGGCAAAGTCATCAAGTATGCATCACGACAATTGAAGGATTACGAGAAGGGGTATCTGACCCATGACTTGGAATTAGCTGCAGTTATTTTTGCTTTAAAGATTTGGAGGCACTACCTCTACGGGGAAAAGTGCAAAATATATACGGACCATAAGAGTCTGAAATATATTTTAACGCAGAAGGACTTGAATATGCGCCAAAGAAGGTGGTTGGAGTTAATTAAGGACTACATTTGTGAGATTTTATACCATCCGGGTAAGGCGTAATGTAAATTCCGATGCCTTAAGTAGAAAAGGTCGGGAGAAGTTGATGATGTTGATCGCTTCAGACGAGCTAATGCGTAAATGGAGAAACCGAAATTGGAAGTGAAGTATCCGATGGAGATTGATGAGAAAATATTTCAGATGCAATCGGGTACAACCCTACTGGATAAAGTTAAAGAGGCTCAGCTTCAGGACGAAGAATGTAAAAAGGTGACAAAGAAGATATCTGAAGGAAATGAACTGAGATTTAAGATGGATAAGGAAGGAATACTGAGATTTGAGAGTAGAATTTGGGTACCACCAGTACAAGAAATTAAGGAAGACATTTTGAGCGAGGCTCATAATTCACGATATTCGATTCACCCTGGTAGTACCAAGATGTATCAAGATCTTCGACAATATTTCTGGTGGCCGAATTTGAAACGTGATGTTACAGAATGTGTTGCCAAGTGTCTGACCTTTTAGCAAGTAAAAACGGAACATCAGAGACCGAGTGGATTGCTACAACCATTAGAGATCCCAGAATGGAAATGGAACATATTACAATGGACTTCGTGGTTGGCCTTCCGACGACTCAGAAAGGCTACGACGCAGTATGGGTTATCGTTGACCGACTGACGAAATCCGCACACTTCCTTCCAATCAAAATCAGATTTAACTTAGATCAGTTGGCGAGGCTACACGTAAAAGAGATTTTTTCGAGACATGGAGTTCCGGTATCAATTGTTTCAGATAGGGATCCGTGTTTCACATCAAATTTCTAGAAACGCCTTCAGGAATGCATGGGTACGCAATTATGAGATTTTATACCATCCGGGTAAGGCAAATGTCGTTGCCGATGACTTAAGTAGAAAGGGTCGGGAGAAGTTGATGGTTAACTGCTCAGGACGAGCTAATTGCAGAAATGGAGAAACTGGAATTGGAAGTGAAGTATCCTATGGAGATTGATGAGAAAATATTTCAGATGTAATCTGGGACAACCCTACTGGATAAAGTTAAGGAGGCTCAGCTTCAGGACGAAGAATGTAAAAAGGTGACAAAGAAGATATCTGAAGGAACTGAACCGAGATTTAAGATGGATAAGGAAGGAATACTGAGATTTGAGAGTAGAATTTGGGTACTACCAGTACAAGAAATTAAGGAAGACATTTTGAGCGAGGCTCATAATTCACGATATTCGATTCACCCTGGTAGTACCAAGATGTATCAAGATCTTTGACAACATTTCTGGTCGCCGAATTTGAAACGTGATGTTGCAGAATATGTTGCCAAGTGTCTGACCTGTCAGAAAGTGAAAGCGGAACATCAGAGACCGAGTGGATTGCTACAACCGTTAAAGATCCCAGAATGGAAATGGGAACATATTACAATGGACTTCATGGTTGGCCTTCCGACGACTCAGAAAGGTTCTGACGCAAAGATGGGTTATCGACCGAATCGATTAAAACCGCACACTTCCTTCCGATAAAAATCAAATTCAACTTAGATCAGTTGGCGAGGCTATACGTAAAAGAGATTGTTTCAAGGCATGGAGTTCCGGTATCAATTATTTCAGATATGGATTCGCACTTCACGTCAAATTTTTGGAAACGCCTTCAGGAATGCATGGGTACGCAATTACGAATGAGTACAGCTTATCACCCCCAAACAGACGGACAGAGCGAACAAACAATTCAAACGTTAGAAGATATGCTAAGAGCCTGTGTGATGGACTTCAAAGAAAATTGGGATGATCACCTACCGTTAGTAGAGTTCGGCTACAACAATAGTTACCACGCTAGTATTGGCATGCCGCCTTACGAAGCGTTATCTGGCGAAAGTGCGAACTCCGCTTTTCGGGATGAAGTTGGTGAAAGACAATTGCTAGGCCAAAATTGGTACAATGCAGACCACAGAAATAGTCAAAGTGATCCGAAAGCACGGTGGTAGCGGCTCAAGATCGATGTAAGAAATACGCTTAATCCACATCGTAAAAATATCGAGTTTGAATCAAGTAGTTATGTTTTCTTGAAGGTCTCTCCCTGGAAGGGGAAGATCAGGTTCGGAAAGAAAGGAAAATTGAGTCCAAGATTCATTGGACCATTTGAAGTATTACGTAGAATCGGAGAAGTCGCGTACGAGGTAGCCTTACCTCCAGCACTCGAGAATGTTCACAACGTCTTCCATGTTTCTGTGTTACGACCCTACAAAGCCGATTACAATCATATAATTGAATACGAACCTCTGCATTTTGAGAAAGACTTATCTTACGAAGAAATTCCTATCCAAATTGTCAACCGAAAAGAACAAGTTCTCAGAAATAAAGTTATACCTTCTGTTAAGGTAATTTGGAGGAACCACAACGCTGAAGAAGCTACGCGAGAACTCGAAGAGAATATGATGAAGAATTACCCTCATTTATTTACTTAATTATGTGTAAGCGATTCTGGGGACAGAATCTTTGTAAGGGGGGAGAATGTAACAGGTCGAATTTATTGAGTCGTGATTTCGGGGATGTAATCCTTTTAAGGGGGAAAGATGTGATGAACGAGATTTTGTAAAATTAATTTTAATATTTATTGAATTAAATAAATATTTTTTGATGATTTAATTATTGGATTAAATAATTAATTGATGCAATTGTAGTAGATTAATTTAATTATATGTGTTACATTTATTAAATTAATGTGGAGGATATTTATTATTCAAGTATGTAATTATGTAAGCTTATTGAATTAAAAGAAATATTTAATAAGCCTAAATGTTATTTAATTAATGTAATAATTAATTGGAGATTTAATAATTTGATATAATTAATTAATGAGAAAATTAATTATGCGACTATGTGAATTTATGAGAAATTATTATATTTATTTTATATTAAATTAAATAAGATATTTGAATTGGGTGTGACATGATTTAAACTATATTATAAAGCTTTTATTAAATTAAATGACTTTGAATCAATTAAGGGTTGCCAAACAAGGCCCTAGTAGTGGTTGGATGCAGTTACCCATGACTGGGTTAACTGACCATAATGCGCCAGTTCTTATTACGACGTCTTTTCCATTTCCTTATTGTTTCTAAGTGCGAAAAAACAGAAGAATGAGAGAATTTGAGAAATTGTCGAGAGAAATATTGAGATTCGGAGAAATTGTGAGTGTGTAGTTAACAATTATTGTGAAAGGATCATCATTGATCACCTCTTCTAAATTATACTGGGTAATTCTCCTTCCCAAATTCTATTTCACGTTGTTTAGTTTTTTATAAAATTGGCTTTCATAGTTTTGATTTAAACCTCTCGTAATTGGGATAGGAGTAATGATTATGGGTTGTATATGTGTTATGTCATATCACATCGTATTTAATTATATATATTTTGTAAACCATAACATCAGTTTCATGAAAATACGTAGTATATGATTTCTACAAAATTATAGAGTATGGGTTTTGGCTTTATGGCCTTATACGTGTTATTTCATGTGTTGATCATATATTATCCCTAAATTTTACACTCGTATATTATTATACATGTTGATAAGAAGAGACCAAACTTTAAACGAACGGATACGGTGTTATAACGAATCCGTAGTGTCAATTTTCATGTTTTATTTTTAAAACCTTCAAGAACATCAAAGTCAGTGAAATTCACATATTTTAGTTCTGTGATTATGTGTTTTAATGGGTTAAAATCACTTTATAAATGTTGGGTAATGATTATATACGAATTCTAACATGTGGGTATGATTAAATTCGTGTAGTGATAATTTAATTGGAATTTTTTTGGCTGTGTTCTGCAATTTCGTGAATTGCAGAACAATTTCTGGTTCACCACGTCGCGGCGCCAGTCCAACACCTTAAGGCCCGCACATGACACACCAGTGTCCTCGTCAACAATGGCATGGCGGGCGGGCATGACTCCAAAACCTAGTATAAATGAAATAGCAATACCACTCTGCAGAATGGTCCAGAAATGTAATTTTTAAAGTGTTAAGTCTAGCAATGTATTGTTAATTTAATGTAATGAACATGTAAACATGTTAGAAGTATAATGTAATGATAAAATAGATGTTTAACATGGAAATAACATAATTACATATAGATTGAGTTATGGAATGCATAATTAAATTATTATTCATGAAGTGATTTTATGTGACAGTAAATGTGATAATTTGACTAAGTATAGTCATAACCAAAGTTTAGACAAAAGAATAATCGTTGATGATTAGTTAAGTTATAATTAACTGGTATTGTGAATGTGCATGGTATGTAGGATTAAATTCAAAGAACGTGCTTAGTTAAAGTGTAATCTACGCACGAGGCAAGTTTTCTAACCCTACTTGTCATTATTGTTCAAGTTTATTATTTACCTCGAGTAAATTATCATTACTATTATTCAAGTTCAAATGTTATATTAAAGATTGATTAGCTTTTCAAAGCATAATTCAATTATACAATAATTGTCCTATTGTATACTTCTTGAGATTATTATTCAAATCGAATATCATTATTGTTGAACCTTATTAGACTAGTGAACTTTATTGATTCAACTAGTCCTTAGTTGATGAACGTTCTAAATTGCAAAACCCTTATTGAATTATCCAAACCAAACTTCCTTTGGTGCGGACTCGAATGTCAAACTGAGATGAACAACCTTGCAAAGGGATTTACTTATGCGTTAGCGTTAAGATATTGTGCACAGTATGGTACTAACGGTGATCCCCCAAGTACGAGTAGAAGGTCCATAGTCTTATGGTATTAAAGGTTTCAAGTATAACCCTTGATAACCTAGGACGGCCTTGATTCAAGGTCTTATGACCCTCGTAATTCTTTTGATTGTTGTTATTCATTCTTGATTCAAAAGTTGAGCTTTTATTCAGATGTCTTTGATTTACTCGCATGTTATTATTATCATGTTATTTCATTATTATACTTGTGGGCATTAGTGCTCACTCCCGCTTAATAATAACATTGCGATTAAGAACGAAAGAATGATGAACCTTCCACTAGTAAAGCGAGGGCAAAGTTAGCAAGTGATGAAGACTTGTTATTTTATTTTATGATGTATTTATGTTAGACTTGAGTTAATGATGTTGTTTAAGACTTATTGTTTATATTTACGCACGATGATGTTTAAGGTTAGTTTAACTTTGGGTTTTATTTTATGATTAGGATGTTGTAACCCTATAAAGGGAAGATTTTATTTCTATCTATTGCATGGTTTGCATTTATTATGGGTAGATAGATAGATGATATTTGTACAGTGAACACCAAATCCCGTGGAATCGAAGTACCCGGATTTGGGGGTGTCACAGTACTTAGACCTTTTAACTCTATCTCCATCATTTGCAAGTCATATAAAATGGGCCTTTGGGTTGACAATATTGCACTCGTACCCGCATATGATCTTCTACTTAATGCGTCAGCTACTACATTCACTTTTCCAGGATGTCATTGGATGGTATGATTGTAATCTTTCAATAGCTCGAGCTAACGTCGTTGCCGCATGTTGAGTTCCTTTTGGATGAAGAAATATTTGAGGCTTTTATGATCTGTATAGATCTCCACTTTCTCCTCATACAGGTAGTGTCTCTAGATTTTCAACGTGAAAATGACTGCTGCCAACTTCAGATCATTAATAGGATAATTCCTCTTATATTCTTTGAGTTTTCGCGATGCATAGGCTATGACTTTCCCATGTTGCATAAGAACACACCCTAATCCTTTGCCTAAAGCATCGCTGTAGATAACAAATCCATCCGAACCATATGGTATTGTCAGAATAGGTGTCAAAATGAGTCTCCTCTTGAGCTCTTGGAAACTCTTCTCGCATTCCTCGCTCTGATACCAACTGTGACGCCTTCAAAATAGGTCCACACAACCCATTCTGAGTTGCCAAATACATGGTACAAAAAATAACTACAACTTCATTATTACAATTGTCGTGCAAAATACGACAACACATATGCTGTGAGTTTAAATACAAATATTATCTTCTAAACAATATCCAAACTCAAATAAGTCCTCACTACAATTATTGATACACTATTTACAAAATAGTGAGGACTGCTAAAACAACTTTCTGGACCCATCACTCCACACCCCGACTAGTTTCCGCTATATTCTCGCCTCCTAAGAAGAAAAATGGAACAAAAAGGAAAAGGGTGAGCTCAACTAGCCCAGTAAAGAACATTATGACTAAGATAATGAACAACAAATTATCGTTAGCCTTCAACAAATCAGATAAAATATAATGGACAATAAGTTTTAGATCAGTATTCACAGCGGAAATAACAATTCATTAGAAGATTTAAGTAGAGAATGGAATCTATTATCATCTATGAATTTAAAAGTCCGTCATCAATATTTTATCCCTGTAACATCAATCAATAAATATCTTGAATAAAATATTCATCTTTGCACTACGGGCCAAAGATATTCATTTGTATCACCAGTTGGTCATGTTCATCTCAACACCTGTTCATCTTTGCACTACAGGCCAAAGATATTCATTTGTATCATCATTTAGGACTGAGGATGATGAAAAATATTTTAAAAAAATGAATCCAGTGAGATAAATGGACAAATATTAGGAATTTATACTTTAGTTCATCCAAGTTCAAAAATACTCCGTAATAAATCATAGTGGAGTAAAATTCAAGAATGAAGATCAAAACATGGATACAATCAAAGATAGTAACCATTATATACATCTTGGACAAAGAAGAGAAAATTTCATTTTTCTGTAAATAGTGTATTATTTGTGAATAGACTTAGTATAAGTGAATAATAACCCGACACAAAAAGGTAGAAATCAGACAAGAAAAATCATACTTGTGAATAAGTACTTTCGTGAATAAGTGTCGTGATTCGTGAATAAGGCCAGTATCACGTGAAATAGTAACCTCGACATAAAAAGGTAAAAATTTCATAATAAAATTCATACCAATATTTTTAAAGATAATGATATTGAAGCGAAATAACATCATTTACTGAAGAAAATAACATCTCTTACCTTAAAAGAATAAGTACTTCAAATTTAAATATCTGGATATAACGCTAAAGGAAACTTACACTGAATAGCAACTCTCGAAGTATCTAAATACTCACAAAATACGCTCGATATCATAAAGAGAGAAAACTTCTAATTCTGGTGTGATTTTCAATTCTAACTAAGCACCCTATTTATAGGAAAATGCTTAGAACGCCAAAGCAGACTAAATTAATAAATTAATATTTTATCAAAATTTTCAAGCACACAACTTTTGAAACCAATTTCAGCACACCACAGTGGGGCCCACCAAAAATTAGATTTTTCCACAACAACCAAAAGTGGGGCCCACGTATTTTTAATAAAAACATTTATTTCTGAAACTTTAATAATTCATAATAAATAGTCCTTTTATAATAAAAATACGAATTTTATGTCCATTCAATATGAAATTTAATTCTCTACAACTTTGTAGAAGAAAGTTTTTCCGAATTCTAATCAAAAAAATGTCTGAAATCCACATACGGATGATTTTTAATACCTTTATTCCGACAAAATACTGATACAATACCTCAACATTAATTCTTTCATTTATACCACATAAAATAAATATTTTTTTATCATATAAATTAATAATTAATAATTCACAAATAATATTACAGAATCACAATATGATAATCAGGTCATTCCTAGGAAAGAGGGGGCTTTCCGATAAGGATTTCTCCTTACTGACGCACAATTAGTTGACCAAACCCCTTTTCTAGACAGAAATTCCTTTGACATTGCCGAAAATGCTATCTAATAATATTATTCAAATAATATGAATTATTGATCTGATAATGGAAAATATTGTGCACTGGTAATTATTGAAACAACAATAATATAAAATATTAACGTAGCAATTATTGAATTAATAAAATAAAATATTGAACAGTAATTACTGTAATAATTATTGAGTAGTGCCTTCTTACGTAAGAATCAATAATTCAAAAATATTGTGCAATCTTTTGTGTCTTCACAATGCAACCACGCCAGATTATTCTGTATTTTAACCACCGGGTATTCCAACAGAGTTAACGTTAACAATTACGCCGTTATTTATAAAAACTCAAACTTGTCATTTTCTTTATCAAACCGTTTTCTGTTATGGGGCCCACAAATGGTTGTTCCATCGTACGAATATTCCCCGACAACAAGAATATTCCACGACCAAACGAATATTCCCCGACAATAATGAATATTTTATAACCACTTGCTTATTTTGCAAAATTTGCACATTTCACCCATAACCAAAGCATTATATCAAATTAACACCTTATTATTCAAAATAATAATTAGAGGAAATTCAATTTTATTTATAAGAAGTTGGGGTCTTACAAAATAGGAGGAGAGAAATATTACCACATTTGGGAGCTTAAAAATGAATAAGAGATATATATGAAGAAATAATTAATTAATTGTGAAAAAGATGAATTAATTTGCTAAAGAGCGATGACAAAAATAAAAAGAATAAAAAATAAAGTTTATTATTTGGAGATAGTGTAATATCCGTGAATTTTATGAATAATATTAATAATTAAATAAATAAAAGTTTGAATATTTTATATATATATATATATATATATATATATATATATATATATATATATATATATCCTTGTGGCATGAGATGTGATAATTCAATTAAATTGAATTAAGCATATAATAATTAAGAAATGTGGTGGAAATGTTAATGAAACTTATTTAAGCTTATGAGATATGCCTAGTATGTCAAAGTGATGAAATAAGTAATTTATTAACTAAAATAATGAAGGGAGTAATTAAATTATGTGATGGATTAATTATTATTATTATTATTACTTAATTGTTGTTATGTGCAATTACATATGTTGTGGGAACCTATAAATAATTAATTCATAAAGTTGCTTCTTATAATATGAGATATCTAGAATAATAATATAATATATATGGAAGACTATATGACAAAAGTAAATTGAATTATTATAAAGGAGCTTATATGACTTTTTATGGTCTATAACGAATCAATTAAATATGTATTTTAAATATACGAGAGAAAATAAATTTAAGTAAATAAATATTTACTATTAAATATTTATTTCAATATTTGAGTATAATTAAAATAATAAGTCCTATAAAAATAATGGGTTGTTGGTACCCAATTGAATTATATCCTAACCTAAATTAAATATTATTTAGACTAACCCAATGTACATGGATTATATGATTATGTGTATATATACCCCTAACTTATCACAATGTAATGGTATTAACTCATTAAAATTTAACTTGTGAACCCAAAACGAAATAAAAACCTAAGTATACTAGTACTCATTTGCTAATGTTGAGTATTAAAAGGGATGTCCCATATTCAGTGTCTCATTTCTTCATCACGTGAATAGGCCATTGGCCTAGCCTACCCACCTTGCTCAGAATCAGATTTTTCAAATAATTAAGCGAGAGTAGGTTCAATAGTGTAATAAAACTATTCTACCAAATTTTCTTTGCCCATAATCTTCTTCTTCTTCCTGCTACTTTGAAATGGTGGACAAAGCTTTTGTATGGGTATTTCATTAACTATAAATTAAGGTTTTCTCTTCTCAATTTCACTTTGCTAGATTGTCTGTTAAGTTAAATTAGAGAGTGAGTTTCTGAAATTGAGTGCAATCAGAGGGTTGGGAGCAAACTTAGCAATTTCAAGCTTCAAGAGGTAGCATTAATGTTATAAATGTTCTTAAATTTTTGTTTGAAGAATTCTTAGAAATTTCATGAATTAGTTATGAATCAATGTCAACATGTTTACTTAGTTTATATGCATATATGAAAGCAATGTGAATGATTTTAAGCATGTTGTATGAAGGATTTCAAATTGGGTTTCTGAGTTCTGCAGAAGTAGAGTCGCTCCTGGAATTGTCCAGGAAGGGCGCAGCGTACCCCTTCTCCAGTTCAAGTTAGCTCGCCTGCAGTTTTTGGGACTACTGCAAAGACAACAATTGCCGCTCCCATAAGTACAAAATTGTGCGGTGCATCAGGCAACCTAACCCGGGCGGTGATTTTTGCTATAATCTGATAGTTCTAACATGTTAATATGACTTAAACATGCATGAAAATAGGTTTAACATGTAGTCTAAAGTTCTTTTGTATAATATGAGTTGCTTTAGTCTACTTTAAGGTGTATTTTCTAAAACGAAAAATAGAAGATGGAAATGAAACTAGAAGATGGAAACGAACTTTAATGAAACATTATGGTATCTAAGTTTTGACTTTTTTAGCATATGCACATAACCTAGCTATGTATGAAATGTGATTCAAAGTTGCTTCGTATGTCCTAGATTGCGTTGGCTTGGTTTAAAACAACTTTTAAAGGTGAACTCAGACATTTTGCAAACTAAGTTTTATAAACATTGTGTAGATATATTCTGAACATATAGGATGGCATGCTAGTACTCTTTATGTCCCTAATCATTACCTATAGGTTTGCATATCGAGTTAGGTAAGTTATTCAAGCATGAGTGAAAACACGTTTTTAAGTGATGAACAATATGAGCTATGTATAAATAGGTTGGATATGTATGAACATGCATATTAAGGGTTGTTTAATTTCGTTAAGTGGTTAATGATTTCATAAACTAAAATGGAATCAAGAAATCAAAACTCAACTTTGGCCCCTTTGTGGAGTCAAGACAATTTGGCTTAATTACTAAAGCTTAAGTCATAGCTTGTGTAATTGCTTGGCAAGTAAGGCGAGTGGTCTGATTGTTTTATTTGTAATATGAACTTTGAAGCACGCTTACATTGTTGTTCTAAGCTATAAGAAAGAGTTTCAATGATGTTTTAAACGTTCATTGGTATGGTGGTTATATATAATCAAGGAATTTCAAAATTTTCTAAACAAGCTTTCAAAAGTAAAGTTTATGATAATTACGAAACTATGTGGTCTGATTTTATAACTAGGATATGACTTAATGTATGTGCTTAACATATGTATTAAGTATGTGTATGAGATAGTTAGTGTATCAAGCTTGTATAACTAATGTGTATGTATATATATACGTAAATAGGATAACATAGTTCATTGAAGTGATAATACGCTATAAGTGGTAATCGACGCGAAAGGCAAATTTTCTAACTTCAATTGATTCTTATATTGAATGCAAATTCCTAAAGTTATACTATGTTGAATATTATGCAAGTATCTAAACCTTATCTCTTATTGTGCAAGCTTTGAATTATTGTTATATCAACCATATCTATATTAAGAAAATATCTATACTCCTATGAATCGTCGTTCATATTCTGAAATTCAACTTAAATTTTATATCTTGAATTATGTTGCGAGTTGAACTAATTGTTCTTAAATGTATTGAGAAAGGTATCTTAGCCACTTGATTCGGCTAAACAAATATCTATGAGTTAGAAAGCTATCCAAACCAATTACTTTGGTACGGAATCTTATAAATCTACTAAGATGAACAACCCTCTTAGAAATGAAAATTTTATATTGTCGGGGAACCGACATGCGCACAAACAACATTTTTAAATGTTATGCATAACATATGGTACTTTAGGCTGATCACATGTTGTACTTGTCTATATCGAATTGTCAGTATAATACTAATAATTCCAGTAGGATTTCTTGGTCCTTAGTGACTGCTCAATGTTCAATTTTTTTTAAACCTTAAAATATTGAAGCCTTTAAATTTCATTGAATATCTTTCAGTCCATCACGACTCTTATTTCGATTCAAAGTTCAGATTTGGAACAATTGATAATTCTTGCTTCCAACATTATTCTTTTAAATTCTTGAACTATCATTTACCGTTATACCCTTGAGATCATGAACTTTATATAACTATTCACACTTATTGTTATATATACTTGCTGAGCAAATTTGTTGCCCAATATTTATTTCTTTAAACCTTTCAGTTAAGGCAGAACGAGGTGAAACATTAGGCAAGGATAAAGGCAAATATAAGGTTAATGCTTTGGACTAGCTTTGTTCCTTTATGTTAAAAGTTAATATTATCATGTTGTAATAAGACCTATTTAATATTATGTGTTAAGTTATGTTTGAACTCAAGTACGTAATATGTTAGTGTTGGGAGAATGCATATTTTAATTTGATGTTTTAAATGTAAATGCTCATGATTATTTGTAAAGTCCTTCAAGGAACATATGTACAAGGACTTAGTGATAGATCAAATTTGTTAGGTTGATCTAAGCTCTTAACATGTATCATTCTGTAAATGAATGTATAGATAGAAAGATCAAAGCTGTTAGGTTAATCTTGAGATGTAATAGATAGGCTTCGAAGAATTCGTAGTGTATCAATCTGATCAATATGGCAGAAGTTAAGGCAGAAACATAGAGCCTCAAGGATCGTAGTGTGCTCTCAGAAACGTAGAGTTTATAACTCAAGCAAGCGAAGATCACAGTGTGTAAGTATTTAAGAGAAATCGTAGTGCTCTCGGCTGATAGCATCAAACCAAGCACTAAGGCGACAAGTCACCACGATCTGAATCGTAGAGTACCACGATCTGAATCATAGAGTATCATCTGTCTTGTGTCAGAAGCATCAAGCCTCACGCTTTATGTGGAGACAAACTCCAACATATGAGGAAAGGATTCTAGATGTTGTAGTACTCACCAGTCCCAAAGACATAAGAGATATCCTTAGTATGAAACAAAGAAGCGTATTGAAGAAGCTAAGGAAAGTATCATTGGTAAGGGGGGAAACACCTTTTCAGGTGTTAAGTGAAAGCGATCATTGTGTTGTTAGTGGGTGGGCGTAATGCAATTCAGAAGATGTGCAGAAAAGTCTCCATCAAAGAACAGAAAGGTCAAACACATTTAATGCTTCAACGGATGGATCCAACAGATAGTTTTCAAGATCACATATATACAAATCAAGTAGATGAGAGAAGCAAGCAAGCATTGAACCAAAACGTACAAGAACTCCCAACGCTCAACTCTACGATCTGAGAAAAAGAAAAGCTTGCTCAGCTACTTAGTTCTTTCGAACAAGTGCTTAAACAACAATTGAGTAGCAACCATCAAGAACTCAACATCTACCAATCAACTGAAGAAAAAGTTCCAAGTCAGAAGGACTTGAAGAGTTCTAAGTGAACTGTAAAAGAGCCAAGTCTCTTTGGACTTGAAGAGTTCAAGAGTGAACTAAGAAGTTCTAGATCGCCGGTCTAGAAGGAATCTAAGTGATTCGTAAAGTGTAAAAGACATCCTTAGGGGATTTCCTACTCGAGGAGTAGAAGAGTGGACTAGGAGCTTTAAGTGCTCTGAACCACTTAAAACGATTGTGTCTCTTACTTTCTTACTATAACTGCTATATCTGTTATAACTGCTATATCTGCCTCACTCTCATAAACTCACTATCTTAAGGGAGATTAAAACTAATATTAATTCCGCTAAAGTTTTAATCATTATCTACTAACAAGTTAAAACGAAAAGATTTTTAAATATCTATTCAACCCCCCCTTCTAGATAACTATTGTGCCTCCGGGAACTAACAATTGGTATCAGAACAGGTTCTATTATACAGCCTACAAAGCTTAAGTAGATCCAATGGCACACTTACCAAGTGAATCAAGGACTGGAGGAGGCAGCAAGCCACCAATGTGTAACAAAGATAAATTTGCAAACTGGAAAGTTAGGATGCAAGCATACGTGGACTCAATAGATGAAGATCTATTTGAGACTATTTATAATGGGCCCTATATTCCAACAAAGCTTGCACCAACCACAGATGATCCAAACAGGATACAAATCAACGTCAAAGAGGAGTGGACTGACAACGAGAAGAGAGCTGTCCAACTCGACAAGAAGGCCAAGAATATTTTGTTTCAATCCTTAGAAGACGATCTGTTCGAAAATGTTGTCAATAGCAAAATAGCGAAGGAGGTTTGGGAAGCACTACTCATCATGCACGAAGGAACGGAAGAAGTAAGATAAAACAAACAATCACTCCCGACACAGCAGTATGAAATGTTTGCTCATATTCAAGGAGAAAACATAACTGCCACCTATGAGAGATTCAACGCTCTGCTCAACTCTCTACGAGCTTATGGGAAGATCTATCCAAACAAAGATCTAATCATAAAGTTCATGAGAGCCCTACCGAGCAGGTGGGATGCCAAAACCACTGCTATTAGAGAATCAAAGAATCTTCATGAGATGACAGTTCAACAACTATATGGAAATCTTCTGACATACGAACTGGAGCTGACTCAAGGAGCTGAAACCCTATCAGAAGGAAGAAAGAAGGATAAAGGTGTTGCTCTCAAAGTAATTGAAAGTGCATCTAAGGTCAACACTGAGATTGACTTTGATTATGACAAGGACGATGATGAAGACTTTGTTATGCTGGTAAAAAGACTAAGAAGGTTCATGCGTCAAGGCAAAGCCAGCAAGCCAAAGAAGGTCAGCAACTACAGCAGCCAGGAGCAAATGAATGATCTATGCTACAACCTGAAAGAAGCCGGCCACTTCATTACCAACTGCAACAAACCTCTCAGAGAAGAACTAAAGAAGAAATCACATGCAAAGAAGGAATACAAAGGCAACAAAAGGCCTCAAAAGAGAGACAAAGGCCTGGTAGCTGGAGGATCGTGGAGTGATTCAGACAATGACTCCAATCCTGATTCTGGAGAATGATGAAGAACCACAAATGGCTATCAGTGCCTAATGGCCAAACATGCAAAGCAAACTAAATTTCAACATACATGAAGTAAGTCTCGATGATGTATTTGACTTCAATTCTCCTGATGTAAACATTAATGATTTGAGAACTGCACTGCATGGCATAACAACTAATCTACATCAATACATGAAGTGGTTCAGAGTTCTGTCTAAGGATCATTCACTTCTTCAAGAGGAGAAAAAGAAAGTTCAAGAAGAGCTTGAAACAGCTCTTCTAAGTACTAACCTTCTCTCCAAGCTTGAGGCTGGGAATGATATCTTAAAACAGACAAATGAACTCGATGCATAAAGAAAGTCTAATCTAACCTCTAAAATTGAGGAACTAGAAAAGACCATCTCTACATGGAACAAATCCTCATCATCCATGGACTCCCTGCTTTCTAGTCAGAGAAATGCATTTGACAGAATAGGCCTAGGCTTTGAGGAATCCACTTCAGAGCCATATATGGAAAAGAAAAAGGAAACTAGCACTAATAATGCCTCAAGTTTTAGTAGAAGCATTACCTTTGTGAAATCCTCACAGAAGGAAGAACCAGCCCAACCATGTTCTACTGTTTCCATCCATACTCCAAGGAGTAAAGGATCTCATGCTGGCCTGGGCTTCAGAAAAGAGAAGAGTAATCCATCCTCTACTCACCAACCTCTAAGGATCGTAGAGTTAAATAAAACCAACTCTACGAACCAAATGGGAAGGTATAGTAGAGGTAAGATGCACTCCTCACATTTCATAAGACCAAAGGACATGTGGAAGAAGGAAAATTAGTTTAACAGAAGAATGACTCAAGAACCACAAAAGTCTAAATGCAAAATGAACTCTCACACACACACGCATACATCATACTAAATATTTTGTGTGCAATAGAGTATGTCACAAGGCTACAAGATGATATTATAATTCCATGCATATGAGACCCAAGATCATACAGATTTGGGTCCTCAAGGGTACTAACAAAATAGGACCCATTCAAATATGGGTACCGAAATGAAGGTTTAATGTTATGACAGGAAAAGAGCTCCACGATCACAAACTCGGTATACGGATGTGGATGCTCAAGACACATATTTGGGAACAAAGCTCTTCTGTCTAACTACATAGAAAAGGAGGGTCCCTCAGTCATCTTTGGAGACAATGGCTCGGGCAAGACAAGAGAATATGGCTCTGCTGGTAATGGTGCAGTGTCTTTCAGCAAAGTAGCATATGTGGAAGGTCTCCAACACAACCTTCAAAGCATTAGCCAACTCTGCGACAAGGGTCATCAAGTAACATTCCTCAATAACCAGTGTCAAGTCAGAGATTTGAAGACATCTGCTGTAAATCTAATCGGGACAAGAGAAGGAAATGTCTACACAGTGAATCTTGGTCAACTAAGCTCAAACGAGACAATATTCTTTCTGGCAAAAGCATCTGAAGAAATGAGCTGGCTATGGCATAGACTGTTGTCCCACTTAAACTTTAAAAGCATATCCAAACTGGCATCAAAAGATCTCGTTGCAGGCCTACCTAATTTCAACTTCGTAAAAGAAAGGCCATGCAATGCCATCGACTTGGAAAGCAAACCGAGAGCTCTCATTCAAGAGCAAAAGCGCCAACTCTATCGACAAGCCCCTGCAGTTGCTCCACATGGATCTATTTGGGCTAATTCCAACAACAAGTCTTGGAGGAAAAAGATACTCTCTAGTTATAGTTGACGACTACACCAGATTCACATGGGTATTCTTCCTAACCTCAAGGATGAAACAAGCTCCCAATTGATCAAGATGTTCAGATTGGTGATGAACGAGAAAGGAGAGAAAATCAAGGCTATAAGGAGTGATCATGGAAGAGAATTCGACTTCTCAGAAATGGACCAGTTCTGCACAGACAATGGCATCAGTCATAACTTCTTAGCTTCACGAACTCCTTAACAAAATGGAGTAGCTGAAAGAAAGAACAGAACTTTGATAGAGGCTGGAAGAACTCTACTAGCAGTGGCTCATCTACCTGAATACTTCTGGGCAGAAACCGTCAACACTACATGTTACACGCAGAATAGATCACTGATACACTCTATAAAACCCTAACTTTTTGAATAAAGATGAATTTTCTATAAATATTATTTTTGAATATTATGGAGTGAAATTGATATAATGTTATAGTTGTGGGTAATATTTATAAATTTTGCAAAGTACGCAAGTTGTTATATATTATTCGATTGGCCGGGGGATATTCGTTTTAATAGGGAATATTAAATGCAACGGCATAATCATTAGTGGACCCTACAATGTAATTATTATCGGATTGAAAGCGACAAAAATACTTTTTATGAAAATAACGGCGGAAGTTTTACCGTTAACTGTTGAAACACTTGTGTTAAAAGAAATGCGAATGTCTGGCGTGGTTGCATAGTAGCACGGTATTAATTATTGATGCTTACGTGATAAGTCACTCGGTTTTGTTGGTATTATTAATGTAATAATACAAAAAATCTTTTTATATAAAATAGAATACTTTTATAAAGTTATCATTTTATTAGACAATAATTAGAATATATTATATTTTATTATGCATAGTGTTTGCATAAGTGCTGCGATAGTGTTTGCATAGTAAAATCTTTTATAAAGTTATTCATTTTATTAGATTATAAATAGAATATATTATATTTTATTTAAAAGATTTTTCTTTAAATATGGACCGGTCAAATTAAAGTAAATCAATCTGGGACCGTTCATGAGTTAGTTACTATATGGGTCCATTTTCTATAAATAGAAGTTCATTCCTTCATTATTTCTTACGAATTCACTGAAACTCTAGAGAGATAAACTATAGAGAGAAAGAAGAAAAGTATTCTACTACATCACTACTCATATATCCAGTACTCTTCTTCTTAAGGTAGGGAGTATTATTTCTTTTGTATTCATGAAGAGAACTTCTGTTATTCCATTCTTTATTATTCTATTGGAATAACATGTATACGCGGGCTATCCTATACTTGTTGAAATTCTTCTATTATTCCATTCTTTATCATTATGTTGGAATAACCTGTCTATGCGAAGTACCGCATGCATGGTGATTTCTGTTATTATTCCGTTCTTTATCATTCTGTTGGAACATCCTGTCTATGCTTTACGCATGACCTGGTTCCGTTCTTTATTATTCTTTCGGAATATCTGTGATATGCGTTTTTATGGGACTGGTTCCATTCTTTATTATTACGTTGGAATATCACATGCCATGCGTTTCACGCGGACACGGTTCCGTTATTTATTATTACGTTGGAATAACTGCGTGCATGTGCTTCATCTATCGCACGCATGGTGATTTCTTTTGTTATTCCATTCTTAATTTTACTCAGTTGGTTAAAACTTTAACTTCTATACTCCATGAAATTAGTGGAATATCCTTGATATTTGCGCTTCATCCAGTATCTTTTCATGAAAATATTCTTCTGAGCATTCTTGAATTTTACTCTACAAAAAAGCAAGATCATGTTGACAATTTGGGACGTTATTGGTTCTTGGACAAATTAATTCTTGAACTTGTTTTATTGAATTCTTATGTCATTGTCATCATCCTCATATTTATATTTTTTAAAGTCATCGTGGCCTATAGTGCATAGATGGACTTGGTATGATTATGACCGAGGAATTATTGGTGTAATCATGATCGTAATGTTACAAATGATGTGGTAAAAGTCCTCATTGGCCCGTAGTGCATTGATGGACAGTTGTTGGCATGATCATGACCATTAATGAATACACAAATATTCTTGGCCGTAGTGCATGGATAATTGTGGTCGTGATACTAAAGAATATCCTTGGCCGTAGTGCAGGGGTGATTCGATGATGTGGATTATTTATTAAGCTGAGTCCCAGTGATAAAAGTGATGAAAAACCTTTTAAATCATAAAAGATAGTAGATTTTATTCTCTACTTGACTCTTTTAATGGATTGCTTGTTCCGCTACAGTTAAACTTGATGTTTGTTATATTGTATCAGTTTAACACTGTTTAAGGCTAATGATAATTTATTCTGCATTATCTTAGTCATAATATTTCTTACTGGGCTAGTTGAGCTCACCCTTTCTTTTTCATTTGTTCTCTTCGGAAATGAAAATATAGTTGGACGAGTCCTGGGAGCGGAGTAATGGTCCTAGATTGTGCATTAGTAGTCCTCATTATTCTGTGAAATAATGTGATAATAATTGTAATGAGGACTCCTTTTGAGTTTGTATACTTTCTAGTAGATAATATTTGTATTCAAACTCACAGTTTATGTTTGTCGTATTGTACACGACAGTTGTATTATTAAGTTGTATTTGAATTATGTACCATGTATCTGGCGACTCAAGATGGGTGATGTATACCTAATTTTGGGGGCGTCACAATTGGTATCAAGGCTTAGGGATATGATCCCTGGCTAAGATGTGAGACAAGAACTAGGAGGGGAGAGACGGGGAATTTCTTCGCTATTATGACCTACCTAAGTTTATTTGGTATTTAATTGGTCGGTCAAAGTATAGGGATAATATGTTATATGTTAATTAACCTTTGTTTTGTGGCAGTATCTGAAAATGACATCCGAGAATGTTGAGAATAGCAATGGAGCACAAGAGACCGTTGAGTCTCCATATATCAATAATCAGGATAATGTGCATTAGGAAGGCGACAATCCTCATGCAAACAACAACACGGACCAAATGATGAATGATGGATTGTTCAGAGGCTTTATGAAATTCATGCAACATCAGGTGAGAGCGGCTCCTGTCCAAAATGTAGGTGGAAACTCTTTGGAAACTCTCTGACCAGTCCACCGCTAAGCAGTTCAAAGAGTGGGACCATGAAGTTTATTGGAGAGCCAAAACCACTTAAAGCGGAAGCATGGATAAAGCAGATCACCATGATATTTGATGTCTTGGGATGCTCGAGGAGCAAAGGTTCCCTTCGCCACCTTCATGTTGCGTGAAAGAGGCGATTCTTGGTGGGAATTTGTAAAGCGTACCCGACAGCGACTCAAGATGTCTTGGGAGAAGTTCCAAGAGCTATTCAACGACAAGTACTTTTTCGAGAGTATTCGACACATGAAAGAAGTGGAGTTTATCAAATTGGAACAAAACAATATGGAGTAGTGTCACAAACTGAGGCTAAATTTGCGGAGTTATCCCGGTTTGCATCCCATTTGGTCGATAATGAGGAAGCGAATGACGCGAATGTTTTTAGAGGTTTGAAACAGAGATACATCAATATCTTATTTCTCATAAACCGTGTTTGTACTCGAGATGTTGTAAATAGGGCTCGATTATTGGAAGCGGTAACGAAAGTCAACGCAACCAAGAGAAAGCGATCGGTAGCATGAAAATACCCGGTGGTATCATCATTGAAAGCGGTGACAACAAACGTGGAGCGAATCAACATGCCAAAAATGGTAACCACTTCGATGGTAATCATGGCAAGACAAGAAAATGGACATTTCAAGAAAAGGAGATTCAACAATGATGGAAGGACGCCAAAGCTTTAAGACCCGTTGTTAAAGAAGGAGAAACGACCACCTATCATATGCTTCAAATGCGGAGGGGAGGGACACATCAGTCCAAATCACTGCGATGCCATCCAAAGCATGTTATAATTATGGAAGAGAAGGTCACTTAGCCCGATTTTGTCGTTCACCGAAGACAAGTTCAGCCAGGATGGAGGCACCAAAGGCCGTCCCAGAAAAGTCAAAGTCGGTAGTGCAAGGGAGAGCGTTTGTTGTGACCTTCCAGAAAGCAAGGAACCCGAATGAAGTCATCACGGGTAAGCTTATCATAAACTCTATAAGTCTATACCTTATTTGATACGATTCTACCCATTCTTTTATTTCTCCTACTTGCGCTCAACGATTAAATTTAACTCCGGAGAAATTAGACTTTGACTTATCTGTGGAAACTCCGTTGGGAGAAACCTTCATTACATCCACTGTTTATAAGTCTTGTTTGGTTCAAATCGGTACCCTCATAATACCTGTCGATCTTATTTCATTAAAAATACTTACATTTGACGTAATTCTAGGGATTGATTGGTTAACTACTCATCATGCAAAAATTGATTGTTTTCGTAAGGTTGTTAGCTTTTATATTCCTAACCAATCTGTTATGCGAATTCAAGCCACCAAACCATTAAAATTAATCACTGTCATCTCAAGCCATAAAGCTATTCGTTTATTGAAAAACGGATGTCAAGCTTTTTTAGCTCATGTCACAGATCTAAACAAAAATACGTCACTTTAGAATGATATTTCTATCGTTAATGAATTTCCTGACGTATTCCCTGAAGAACTTCCCGCCTACCCCAGGCGTGAGCGTGAATTTTGTATCGACCTTGAACCCCAGTATAAAACCTATTTCCTTAGCCCCATATCGAATGGCTCCTATTGAACTTCGAGGAGTTAAAGACCCAACTAGGTGAATTGTTAGACATCGGTTTCATTCGTCCCTAGTACTTCTCCTTGGGGTGCTCTGCTCTATTCGTGAAAAAAGAAAGATGGGAGTATGCGATTTTGTATTGATTATCTGGAGTTGAATCATGTCACCATCAAAAATAGGTACCCATTGCCACGTATTGATGACCTGTTTGACCCGATTGTAAGGAGCCAAATTCTTTTCAAAGATTGATCTTCGTTAGGATATCACCAATTGAAGATTAGAACCGATGACATTCCAAAGAATGGCTTTCATCCCCAGACGGGCATTATGAATTCCTAGCCATGTCCTTTGGATTAACTAATGCTCTTGCTGCCTTCATAGATATGATGAACCGAGTATTCAAGGAATATTTGGATCACTTTGTGGTCGTTTTTATTGATGACATCCTTATTTATTCCAAAAGCCGTGAAGATCATGAGCAACACTTGAGGCTGATACTCCAAAAGCTTCATGAATACAAGCTTTATGCCAAGTTGAAGAAATGCGAGTTCTGGCTTGAGGAAGTAGCATTCCTTGGGCATGTGGTATCAAGTCATGGAATATCTGTTGACCCAGTAAAGATTGAAGTTATTCAAAGCTGGGAGTAACCGAAATCAGTGACCGAAGTACGTAGCTTTCTCGGCTTAGCTGGTTATTATCGGAGATTCGTAGAAGGTTTTTTCGAATCGCTACTCCACTAACTTCGGTGACTTGGAAAGATACAAAGTTCGGTTGGAGCGAGGAATGTGAGAAGAGTTTTCAAGAACTCAAGAGGAGACTCATTTCAAGACTGCTCGACAATACCATCCGGTTCAGAGAGGATTTGTCATCTACAAGTGATGCTTCTAGCAAAAGGGTTAGGATGTGTTCTCATGCAATATGGGAAAGTCAAAGCCTATGCCTCACGATTAACTCAAAGAATATGAGAGGAATTATCCTACTCATGATCTAGAGTTGGCAGTTGTTGTCTTCGCACTAAAGATTTGGAGGCATTACTTGTATGGGGAGAAAGTGGAGATCTTTACGGATCATAAAAGCCTCAAATATTTCTTCACTCAAAAGGAACTCAACATGCGACAATGACGTTGGCTTGAACTGTTGAAAGATTATGATCATACCATCCAATACCATCCCGAAAAGCGAACGTGGTAGCCGACGATTGAGTAGAAGATCATATGCAATCGCGAATGCGATATTGTCGTATAAAGGCCCATTTTGTGTGACTTGCAAAGGATGGAAATAGAGTTAAAGACTCCAGGGACCCATGTGATGATGGTGAACATACGAGTATAACCGACTTTAATTGATAAAGTTAAAACTGCTCAATCTACAGACCTGGAGCTGATGCGTATGAGGAAGAAAGTGCAAAAAGGTGCTATGCCGGAAGCAAGAATCAATGAAGAAGGAATACTTTGAGTCAACTCCAGACTTTGTGTTCCAAACGACCCTGATTTAAAGTATAAAATCATGATGGAGGCGCATAACACACCGTTTGCAATCCATCCTGGGAGTACTAAAATGTATTATGATATTCATCATACATTTTGGTGGAGCAATATGAAGAGAGAGATAGCGCTGTTTATCTCAAGGTGTCTAACGTGTCAACGAGTCAAGGCAGAGCATCAAGTACCAAAAGGTCCATAGCAATCACTTGAAATTCCAGAATGGAAGTGGGAGCACATTACCTCGTTACCGGTCTTCCCAAAGTTTCTCAAGGCATAGATGCGATTTGGGTCATTGTTGATAGATTGACCATGTCTGCTCATTTCTTACCAATACGAGAAACTTAAACACTTGAATGTCTTGCTCGTATGTACATAAACGAGGTTGTAAGATTGCATGGTATGCCAGTATCCATAGTTTCTGATAGAGACCTAAGATTTACTTTGAGATTTTGGGTTAGTTTGCAAAAAGCTATGGGCACGGATTTATGATTTAGCTCGGCGTATCATCCTCAGACGGACGGGAAGTCAGAGAGAACGATTCAAACTCTTGAAGATATATTAAGACTCTGTGTCCTTGACTTCAAAGGAAGTTGGGACAAGTTTTTACTATTGGTGGAGTTTTCCTACAACAACAGTTATCAAGCAAGTATTGGCATGGCTCCATTCGAAGCGTTGTATGGAAGAAAGTGTCGATTCAAGATATCTTTGGGATGAGGTGGGTGAAGCAACGTTGTTGGGACCAGAGTTGGTACGTATGACTACGAAAAAGATTCAAACGATCCGATAACGTATAAAAACCTCACAAGATCGACAAAAGAGTTATGCTGATCTTCATCGAAAGGATGTGGAATTCGATATAGGAGATCATGTGTTGTTACGAGTTTCTCCGTGGAAAGGAGTTACGAGATTTGGAAAGAGAGGAAAGCTCAATCCTCGATTCATCGGCCCATTTTTAATCTTCGGTCGAGTAGGAACTGTAGCCTATAGACTCGCTTTACCGCCAAGTATGTCTCGTGTTCATAACGTTTTTCACATATCCATGTTACGTAAATATGTGGAAGACCCGAACCACATTATTGAGTTAGAACCAGACGAAATAGCGGAAGATTTGACGTATGAAGAGGTTCCTGTTCAAATCTTGGATAAGAAGGAACATATTCTACGCTCCAAGGTTATACCTCAAGTCAAAGTTTTGTGGAGAAACCACGATGTTGAGGAAATGACTTGGGAGTTAGAATCTGAAATAAAATCAAGGTATCCTTACCTCTTCAATATACCAGGTACGTACCCTAATTTCGAGGTCGAAATTTCATAAGAAGGGGAGATTGTAAAACCCCAACTTTTTGAATAAAGATGAATTTTCTATAAATATTATTTTTAAATATTATGGAGTGAAATTGATATAATGTTATAGTTGTGGGTAATATTTATAAATTTTGCAAAACGCAAAGTTGTTATATAATATTCATTTGGCTGGGAATATTCGTTTTAACAAGGAATATTTGTACAACCAAGACAATCATTGGTGGACCCCTACAACGGAATTATTGTCGGATTGAGAAACGACAAAAATACTTTTTATGAAAATAACGGTAGGAAGTTTTATCGTTAATCGTTGAAACACCGGTGTTAAAAGTACGATGAATACGCGTGGTTGCATAGTAGCACACAAGATTAATTATTGATGCTTACGTGATAAGTCACTCGGTTTTTGTTGGTATTATTAATGTAATAATCGTAAAATCTTTTTTATATAAAATGTAATACTTTTATAAAGTTATTCTATAAATAGAATATATTATATTCTATTATGCATAGTGTTACATAGTGTCTCGTGCATAGTATTTTGCATAGTAAAAAATCTTTTATATAAAACAAAATACTTTTATAAAGTTATCTGCATTTTATTAGACAATAATTAGAATATATTATATTTTATTATGCATAGTGTTTGCATAGTAAAATTTTTATAAAGTTATTCGTTTTATTAGATTATAAATAGAATATATTATATTTTATTTAAAAGATTTTGCTTTAAATATGGACCGTCGATTAAAGTAAATCAATCTGGACCGTTCATGAGTTAGTTACTTATCGCGCAGTCTATTTTTCTATAAATAGAAGCTCATTCCTTCATTATTTTTACAAATTCTTTGAAACTCAGAGATAAACTATAGAGAAAGAAGAAAAGTATTCTACTACTTCACTACTCATATATCCAGTACTCTTCTTCTTAAAGTAGGAAGTATTATTTCTTTTGTATTCATGAAGAGAACTTCTGTTATTCCATTCTTTATTATTCTATTGGAATAACATGTATACGCGGGCTATCATATACTTGTTGAAATTCTTCTATTATTCCATTCTTTATCATTATGTTTGAATAACCTGTCTATGCGAAGTACCGCATGCATGGTGATTTCTGTTATTATTCCGTTCTTTATCATTCTGTTGGAAAATCATGTATATGCTTTACGCATGACCTGGTTCTGTTCTTTATTATTCTGTTGGAACATCCTGTCTATGCTTTACGTAAACCTGGCAATATAGTTGGTTAACTGCCGGGTCAACCCATATTAACTGGAACCAAATGGGTTGGTTAACTATATTTATTTATTTGGGTTGGTTAAATTTTGGAACCATTTTTATTCCGACCCGGTTAACCATTTTTCGACCCATATTTTATTCCAAATCCAAATCAAAAGTTTTTTTCACCCATATTTACATATTTAAGAAGCTTAACCACCCACCCCACCCCCACCTCCACAAAAAAATATTATGTGATTATATATACACCCATTACCCCCACCTCGCCCCACCTCACCCCCCAACCCACCCACCCAACCCTCACCCCACCCACCCCACCCCTACTCCCTACCCCACCCCACCCCACCCCACCCCCCACCCACAACCCCCACCCCCACGCAAAAAAAAATAATATTATGTGATTATTTATACACCCCTTATCACCACCCCACCCCCCCTCCACCCCCACCCCCCACCCCCACCACCACCATATAATTTTATCAAATACTATATGGATTCACAGAATTAGTGATTCTGAAGAATTTTATGGGTTCTTATGGGGTTCAAAAGTTGTTTTTTTTATGACTTTAGTAATTTTGATTTTATCATGTAGAGAATTCTGACTTTTTTTTTGTTTTAATTAATTTTTTTTTGTTTTTGCTAATGATTAATGTTTTTTCAAATCCCAGATTGTTTCCAAATCTAACATTTTATTCTATTTTTTTCCTCTATATTTACGTAATCTTAATTATTAAATTTTAAAGGCAAAGGAGATCAGATTGATCAAAGGTGGTTACCAACCTGTATCTAGGGGCATGTCTTGTTTATTTGCTCCTTGGTATTATTACAAACAGTGAATGGTATTATTACACCCTTACCACCACCCTCACTCCCACCCCACTCCACCCCATCCCTACCCCACCAAAAAAAAATATTATGTGATTATGTATACACCCTTTACCCCCCCACCCCACCCTACTCCCACCCAAAAAAATAATATTATGTGATTATGTATATACTCCACCCCCCAAAATAATAATAATAATATATCAAATCAGGCCTTCATGGAACTATAACCATAATAAAATGGTTAATATGGTTAATATGGTTTTTAACCATAACCATATGGTTCCAACCCATATTATCCATATTAAAAATGGTTAATATGGTTTTAGTTCTTAAATGGTTGGTTAACCATATTTTGAAAACCAAAACCAACCCATAACCATATTTTACCAGGTCTAGCTTTACGCCGGACCTGGTTCTATTATTTATTATTCCGCTCTAATATCTTGTGCTGTGTGTTTTACTTTGGGACTGGTTCCATTCTTTATTATTCATTGGAATATCATTCGTCTGTGTTTTACGGGACTGGTTCCGTTATTTATTATTCTATTGAATAACTCACTGTGCGCTCTATCGATGCGCATGGTGATTTCTTTTGTTATTCCATTCTTAATTTTACTCGGTTGGTTAAAACTTTAACTTCTATACTCCATGAAATTAGTGGAATATCCTCGATATTTGCGCTTCATCCAAAGATCTTTTCATGAAAATATTCTTCCGAGCATTCTTGAATTTTACTCTACAAAGCAAAGATCATGTTGACAATTTGGACGTTATTGGTTCTTGGACAAATTAATTCTTGAACTTGTTTTATTGAATTCTTATGTCATTGTCATCATCCTCATATTTATATTTTTTAAAGTCATCCGTGGCCTATAAGTGCATAGATGGACTTGGTATGATTATGACCGTAAATTATTCTTGTAATCATGACCGTAATGTTACAAATGATGTGGTAAAAGTCCTCATTGGCCCGTAGTGCATTGATGGACAAATTGTTGGCATGATCATGACCATTAATGAATACACAAATATTCTTGGCCCGTAGTACATGGATAATTGTGGTCGTGATACTAAAGAATATCCTCGGCAGAGTAGTGCGGGGGTGATTCGATGATGTGGATTATTTATTGTCGAGTCCAGTGATAAAAGTGATGAAAAACCTTTAAATCATAAAAGATAGTAGATTTTATTCACTACTTGACTCTTTTAATGGATTGCTTGTTCCGCTACAGTTAAACTTGATGTTTGTTATATTGTATCAGTTTAACACTGTTTAAGGCTAATGATAATTTATTCTGCATTATCTTAGTCATAATATTTCTTATTGGGCTAGTTGAGCTCACCCTTTCTTTTCACTGTTCTCTTCAGGAAATGAGAATATAGCTGGGATGAGTCGGGGAACGGAGTGATGGTCCTAGATGGTGACTTAGTAGTCCTCACTATTCTGTGAAATAGTGTGATAATAATTGTAATGAGGACTCCTTTTTAGTTTGTATACTCTCTAGTAGACAATATTTGTATTCAAACTCATCACGCTTTACGCTTGTCGTATTGTATACTACGGTTGTATTATTAAGTTGTATTTGAATTCTGCGTATCATGTATCTGGCACTCAAGATGGGTGACGATACCTAATTTTGGGGGGCGCCACACACTCTACGATCAAGAAGACACCCTACGAACTTTGGAAAGGAAGAAAGCCAAATGTCAGCTACTTTCATGTATTCTACATGCATGCCACATTCTCAACAATGGGAAGCAGTAATTAAAAAAATTTCAACCCAAGTCAGACGAAGGAATCTTTCTTGGATATGCCACGTATGTAAGGCCTACCGAGTGTTCAACAAGAAGACTTTGAGTGTTGAAGTCTCGATTCACATCATCTTTGATGAAAGCAGACTTAGACAAAAACAAAGGCTTCAAGACACTACGACCGAAAAGTGCATAATACTACGAATGAATTGCCGAGCTCAACACTACGATCGTAGTGCCAGATAGTGAAATCGTTGAGCAAGAAAATTAAATCGTAGAGAGGTCTATGCAAGACAACGAACCTCCACACCAAGAAGAAGAAATAGATCTTGAAGATTTAAGAAAAGAAGGTATCAGGACAGATGTTCCAACCAGAAACAGATGGGCAAGAGATCACACTCAAGATCTAATCATTGGAGATCCGAGTGCAAGAGTCAAAATAAGAGCTGCCACCCAAAATGAATGCTTTTATCTAAGCTTTCTGTCACAAATGGAACCAAAGAAGATAGAAGATGCTATGGAAGACTCCAGCCGGATAGAAGCCATGTAGGAAGAACTCAACTAATTTGAAAGAAGCAAAGTATGGAGATTGGTACCAAGACCAAAGAGTCATCCGATCATTGGAACCAAATGGGTCTTCAGAAACAAGATGGATGAAGATGGAGTAATAACCAAGAACAAGGTAAGATTAGTGGCCAAGGGCTACTCTCAGGAAGAAGGCATTGACTACGATGAGACATTTGCACCTGTTGCCAGATTAGAAGCCATCAAAATCTTTCTTGCCTTTGGTGCTCAGATGAAGATCAAGGTCTTCCAGATGGATGTTAAAAGTGCATTCCTGAATGGAGAACTTCAAGAAGAAGTTTATGTAGAGCAACCTCCAGGTTTCATCAATCCATCTCTTTCCAATTATGTTTATAGATTAGACAAAGCCTTATATGGTCTTAAACACGCACCTAGAGCATGATATGAAACACTAACTAACTTCCTGATTGAAAATGGGTTCACTAGAGGTAGAGTAGATACCACATTATTTCTTAGAATGCATAAAGACAAAGTCTTATTGGTTCAAATATATGTTGATGATATTATTTTTGGTTCTACTGACGAAAAGTTATGCAAGAGATTCTCCAAGCTAATGCAGAGCAAGTTTGAAATGAGCATGATGGGTGAGCTGAATTTCTTCCTTGGACTGCAAGTAAAGCAGACTGATGAAGGAATCTTCATAAACCAAGCCAAGTACATCAAAGATTTACTTAAGAAGTATGACATGGAATCAGCCTCTCCCATGAAAATCCCAATTGCTCCTGCAACCAAACTTGACAAAGATGAGAAAGGTAAAAGTATTGATATAACTCAATACAGAGGTATGATAGGCTCCCTTTTATATCTAACTGCCAGTAGACCAGACATAATGTTTGCAACATGCATATGTGCTAGATTTCAAGCTAACCCTAAAGAATCACATTTATTTGCTGTAAAGAGGATTTTCAGGTTTCTCAAGGGTACACCTTACTTGGGGCTTTGGTACCCCAAGGAATCCTCATTTGAACTAACAGGATATACAGATGCTGATTTTGCAGGCTGCAAAATAGATAAAAAGAGTACCAGTGGCACCTGTCAATTGCTAGGAAACAGACTTGTGTCCTGGTTTAGCAAAAAGCAAAACTCAAGATTCACGCCAACCGGAGGAGCCTGAATACATTGTCTTTGCCGGGCAATCATTGTCTTTCAGATCCTATGGATGAAAAATCACCAATTGATTATGGGTTTGATTTCAAATCCATTCCCATTCACTGTGATAACACAAGTGCCATAGCAATAACTCATAATCCTGTTATGCATTCTAGGACTAAGCATATAGAAATAAGGTATCACTTCATTAGGGATCATGTGTAAAAGGGAACTATATCTTTACAGTATATCCCTACTGAAAATTAACTTGTTGATGTTTTTACAAAACCTCTAGATGAATCCAGGTTTAACAAGTTAATAAGTGAGCTAGGAATGCTTAATTTACAACCATGAAATATATGCTCTAATATGTGCTAACTAAACAGATACAAAGGCTATGGTTGAAATCATAGACATGATCAAGGGAAGTCCACGATCGTAGAACTGAAGTGACATGAAAGAAAACGATCGTAGCAAAGACTCAACCATCGTAGTGCAGACTCAACGATAGCAGAACCCCATCATCAAGAGGAGCATCCTGTGATGATAAGTTTCAAAACAAAGAAATCTCTTTGATAACCGCCTCAGGAACAAACCTAAACCTTGACTCACTCCAAGAGGTTGGCCTTTCCTGATCTAACTTAAAAGAATGGTAAGTCAAAAACTCATCACAAGGATCTGGTCAGACTCAACGATCGTAGTTCAGACACGACAATTGCTGGAACAGACTCGATTTAACTTTGAAACAGACTCGACGATCGTAGCTCGTATATTTGACGATTGTTGGGACGTAATCAATGATCGTAGTTCAGACTCAACGAATGCAAAACAGACTCAACGATCACGAAAGCTACCTCAACGATCGTAGTCCTCCCTAAGGACACATCATCTCTGCAGGAGCTAATGGCAAATCAGTACAATCCTTCTCAGTCAAATTCGTAGAGCCAAGCGGAATTCGACACTTTTCCCACTAAGCAAAATGGAGAGAGGGAAGTTACATATACTATTTAAAAGCGCCTTTTTGAAATCAGAAGTTTAAAAGATTGTCTCTCTCATCCTCTCTCAAAGTAGAAACCCTAAATCAGAAGAAAGCTCAGTCAATCACACTTCTTTCAAGAAAATCAATGGCGGCTTCTAGTGTTATCTCCGGCTATAGACTCTGCTTTGACGAGTTCAAAACAGTTGAACCCAAGTTTCACAAAAATCTGTCGTTACTGAAGAAAGCGGGTCTCGAAGAAGCTTTTGGTATAGACACATTGATCTACCCAAAGCTGGTAAAAGAATTCTACAATAATGGTGTATTTGAAAACAACACCATCACTGCAAAAGTTGGGAACATAGAAATCAGACTAAAGGCTGAGGACATCAATCTAGCCCTAGGTCTCAAACCTGAAGGGTATCCGTCCATAGATGGCATAGACTTCCATAAGGGACTCAAAAAGATGCATCACAAGAAATCACCCTCTGTCAAAGGATACAAGAAGAAGGAGTTTCCACAGAGGTATGAATTTCTAGCTGATATTGTTGGAAAATGTATATTGCAGAAGAGCTCTCGTCATGACTCTGTAAATGAGGTGCAACTCAAGCTCATGACTGCCATATGTTATAAAATACAACTTAACTATAGGGCTCTATTGCTTAAATGGATTGGGAAGTTGTTAATCAACTCAAAGAAGACAAAGAGCTCTCAAAAAATGCTCTACGGGTGATTCATAAGCATCATCCTACAAGATGCTTTGGGTGACAAGATTGAGGATGACGAAGGAGAAGTCATTAATCCAAACAGGTGAATGACCCAACAACTATTCGAAAACTGGAAAAGGAATCCAGCTGAAAATATGCGGATGATGTCTGAATCCAGTGAAAGAACTGGTGAAATAAGGGAATCAGGAGTGCCAGGAAATATGTTATCGTCGAGAAATGAAGGAGAAGAAGAAGAAACAAACAAGGAGAACCCTCCGCCCTTATCGTAAAAAAAAAAGGCAAGAAGAAGCTTAAGGCTAGAATGAAAGAAGAACCCCAGGGATCCACAACTGATAAACCAGTAGAGTCCTCTGACATTGAGACTCTAAGGATCCTGAGAAAGAAGCAACAGCAGGCTTAGGCAAAAGAAGATAGAGCTACCATATCTCAGCTGCTGAAGAAGAATAAGATTAGCCACAAACCCAAAAGGCCATCTCTCTCTTCAATCAGAGTCTCTACCGATCGTAGAGACTGCACTCAAACACCACGAGCAAAGAAGTTGCCACACCTGATAGTCTGGGTGATCAACAGGACAAAACTGAAGTTCAAGAAAGTCTTGAGGCTGTGGCTCAGCCTAGAAAATCAAGAAGAAAACTAGTCAAGAAATATATTCTTGAAAATGAAAAAGTGCTCAAGGAAGAAGACAAGAGTATGGCTGCCATAAAGGAACTGTCCAAAGCAAGCCAAGAGGACAATGCTCCAACTGAGGGGGAGATCCCTAAAGTTCTTATGATAGAGAATACACCAGCTGAGGGGGAGATGCCTGAAGCTCTCATTCTAGAAAATGCTCAAGTTGAGGGGGAGGCTCATGACATCTCCATGGCAGAAGAAGTAGTTCCTGTAGACAATAAGGAAGAACCAGAGTAAGAGCCAAATGAAGCCATTTATATAATGGACTCTGCGAGCAAAGATAGAGAAGAGGAAGAAGATGACGAGGTCGAGATCATAGCTGTGGGCATTGATGGGTACAGAAGAGCCAACTATGAGCAACTATTTTCATATCTACCCATGATGCCTTTCCATCAAGCTTCTCGATTCTAAATTCACCGAATCACATGTTTTGGAGCTTCAAAGAGTATCCCACCATCTCAAGATTAGCCAATGGATTCCTCAGGAAGATTCAACTTTGCCAAGAAGTTACTCACAAACAACTCTTCCTCAAAGTATAAACCGAGGTAATCGCTTTCATCCCAACCTCTCTTGAGTTAATCACTTGCCATCATCCTCATTTAGTCAATTTTATGAATTCCCACGATGGTTGGAAGTAATTCTTCATCCACTAAATCAATTTCCAGTTGCAGAATCCCAAAATTCTGTAACTGAGGAACCAAATGTGATCAACTTCATTATGCTCCCACATCCCATCATCTCTACGATCACCTACTCAAGCCTTATTGCAGAGTCTCCACCTCAAATCGTAGAGCTACCAAACCCAAACACCCAAACCCAAACCCCTCCATCAGATATTCCCTCCTCATCCAGCAACGAATACTTCAATCTCGATCTTGCCCTCTACTCACTACAAGATCAATACCAGAGACAAACCCCTTCCTCACAAACTCCCCAACTGAATGAAATTTTTTCAGAGTTGTTCACAAAATCTGACTTGGAAGAAATGTCAAAGAAAGTGATCAAGGAACTCGATGAGAGTCTTGAAGAACACACTGACCTCATTCAGCTGCGATTAACAACAATGATCAATGCTGCCAATAAACTCCTGCAATCCCTAAGCTCTACGCTCTCTAAGACTCTTAAGGAGTTTATTAAGAAAATGATTCAAAGCATAAAGGACTGGGATGACATTCACTTTCTAGCAGCCAAGAAACACAGAGAAGTTGTCCTTGCCCTACAGACAACTCAAGAAAATCATAATAAAAACATGTTAGAAAGCTTCCTCAATCTACAAACTGCCGTCAAAGAATTCCAAAAATTCTACGTCAGCAATGGCAAGCAAACTGACAACATTCTATCAGTTCTCCAACAAAGGGAAGCTCGGTCTGAAGCTCTAATCGAAGAAAATTGAGAGGACATTGCTCAGACTAAAATTCAACTCAACGAGCTTGTCCAAGGACTGAATCGCCTCTCAGCAGACATTTGAACCCTTGATGCTTACATAAAGGGGGAGAATAAAGGGAAAGGAGAAGGAGCCTAGGGCGGAGGCAGAGGAGGTCAAGGAAGCTAGGGAAGAGGCAGAGGATAATTCCACACTAAAGCTTCAAGAAGCCACCAACAGACTCCACGATCAAGCAATCAGACTCAATGATCTGATCAGCAGGAAGTCTTAATGGCTCAGCCAATAAGAAGTCAAGGGCCAACTACCAGCTCATAAAATGTGACCACTACAGGCCTAAGAATGCAAATTAGAGATCCTGCATTCATGAATAGGCATGATCACAACCCATGATTAAGCCCAAGTGAGCTGGAAGAGATAGCCAGAAGGGATGAAGCTAGCAGGAAAAGAAGGGCTGAGGAGTATGCCAATCCTCCACACAAAAGACCAAAGAAATAGAGATAAGTGAAAGTTTAAATTCTTATTGATGTAAAGCTAAATTGTATTACTCTTTGAACATCAATAAATTCATGCTTATTCTTCTAGAAATTTCAAACCGTCATTCAAAATACTAAGTCATGTTTACTTTCCTGAAATTGCATCTAGAAACTAATAATCATGATAACAAATCTCCTTAGTTATGTCAACATCAAATAGGGGGAGATTGTTGGGAGAATACATATTTTGATTTGATGTTTTAAATTGTAAATGCTCATGATTATTTGTAAAGTCCTTCAAGGAGCATATGTACAAGGACTTAGTGATAGATCAAATTTGTTAGGTTGATCTAAGCTCTCAACGTGTATCATTCTGTAAATGAATGTATAGATAGAAAGATCAAAGCTGTTAGGTTGATCTTGAAATGTAATAGATAGGCTTCGAAGAATTCGTAGTGTATCAATATGATCAATATGGCAGAAGTCAAGGCAGAAATGTAGAGCCTCAAGGATCTTAGTGTGCTCTCGGAAACGTAGAGTTTACAACTTAAGTAAGCGAAGATCGTAGTGTGCAAGTATTTAAGAGAAATCGTAGTGCTCTCGGCTGATAGCATTGGACCAAACACCAAGGCGACAATTCACCACGATCTGGATCGTAGAGTACCACGATCTGAATCGTAGAGTATCATTTGTCTTATGTCAGAAGCATCAAGCCTCACGCTTTATGTGGAGACAAACTCCAACATATGAGGAATGGATTCTAGACATTGTAGTACTCACTAGTCCCAAAGACATAAGAGATATCCTTAGTATGCAACAAAGAAGCGTATTGAAGAAGCTAAGAAAAATACCATTGGTAAGGGGAGAAACACCTTTTCAGGTGTTAGGTGAGAAAGAAGTCTGTCACGTCATGGGTGGGCGTAATGTAATTGTAAGACGTGCGTAAAAGTCTCCATCAAAGAATAAAAGGTCAAACGATTTAATGCTTCAACGGATGGATCCAACAGATAGTTTTCAAAGATCACATATACGCAAATCAAGCAGATGAGAGAAGCAAGCAAACATTGAACAAAACGCATAAGAACTCTCAACGCCAACTCTACGATCCGAGAAAAGAAAAAGCTTGCTCACCTACTTCGCTTCTTTTCAACAAGTGCTTAAACAAAGAATCGAAAGTAAGAACCATCAAGAACTCAACATCTACCAATCAATCAAGAAAAGTTCCAAGTCGGAAGGACTTCAAGAGTTCTAAGTGAATCAGAAAAGAGCCAAGTCTGCTAGACTTGAGGAGTTCAAGAGTGAACTCGAAGTTCCTGGGATCACTTTGGTCTAGAAGGAATCTAAGTGATTTAGAAAGTGTAAAAGACATCCTTAGTGGATTTCCTACTCAAGGAGTAGAAGAATGGACTAGGAGCTTTAAGTGCTCTGAACCACTTAAAACGACTGTGTCTCTTACTTTCTTACTATAACTGCTATATCTGCTATAACTGCTATATCTGTCTCACTCTCATAAACTCACTATCTTAAGGGAGATTAAAACTAATATTAATTCTGATAAAGTTTTAATCATTATCTACTAACAAGTTAAAACGAAAAGATATTTAAATATCTATTCAACCTCCCCTTCTAGATAACTATTGTGCCTCCGGGAACTAACAGTTAGTAATGGTTGCGAGACCCTGGGGCGAGAATTATTATATTAAATTAATGTAAATTATTCTATTATTCTGCTATATGAGTTATTAGTGTATTATTACAATTAGATCGTGAAGTACCGAATTTGAGATATAAGTGTCTGAATGTGGGGGTGTCACAAATATAGTTGGACATCTTTTCCAGAAAATGACTTATGGATCTCAAATTCGTAAGTCATTCTCCCAAGATAAAAGAAGAGTTTTCCGTTCACCGAACTTTTTTTGCGATTGACCATTTTTTATAGCATGCCAAACATTGGGAAATCCAAAAAACATTTTACTTGAAACAAACGGAGTATGTGAATGTTCGTCTATCAGCTTATAAAGTGTTTGACGCGCTTAAAGTTCAAAATGTACTTAAATTTCTTTATTCGATTATAAACAATTTATTCTACATATAATTTAACTCATAAACATAAAATTTAAAACTTAAATATATTACACTATTTTTGATACCTGTTAATGCGAAGTTTTTTCGGCGCGTCCAATCACCAAATCTACGCGCTGAATCCTGCACAGTAACATATCACACACGAAGCTTGACCGCTTGTGCCGCCGAGTGATAGCTCCAGTGTGAGAATGAGTACAGGTCGTTATAAGGTTTAACAATGGAGGCTTTAGTGTTTAGTGCTCAAAAGGGTATTAGATGTTAATTATAGTCTAGCCTTGTATTTATAGCCATTCTCATCACCTTATAGTCCACTTCTGAGTTGGATTAGGACTCCTAAATATGGCAGTTACCATTATTTGGGTCCAACACAATCTCCTTAAAAGGTGCAAGTTGGATGCAATCCAATCACTACCTTTGGAATTACCTTATTTAAATATGGTTAGGATTAGGATCCTTAACCATTTAGATCCACTATCACTCAGGACTCCATAAAGGGGCCAACCCACTTTATAGGCCCAATTCAACCGAACCTCGTAAACTGGTCCGGGCTCCGGCCCAATGGACTCAGATGCCCAACCCCAAACATCATCGATCAGAACTGGACTTCGGCCCAGAGGGTTCGAATATCCGAACCCGAACATCTTCAATATGCTTCATGGCTTCGGCTCAATGGGCTCAATCTCCTCAACCTCAGCCCAGGCCTTCAGCCCATAGAGGGTCGGTAAAATGCTCTCAAACATAGCCCCCTAGTTTCTTGTTATAATATATTTATAATTAGAGACTTTGAAGAGTCATGATAGGAAATGATGAGTTGATTGGGGACCTTAAGCGGTTTTTCATCACTTTTTGAAATGCTACATATCTTCCCAGGGTCGGACTTTACCTGCCATAAATAGCCACCCTTGGGATTCGTGCAGCCTTACTATAAAATCCCCAAACCAACCTTCAGTGTCACTTTTTCCCATCTTTCTTCATTTCAAATCTTCTTCTGAAATTTTCCAACGAGGCGATTTCCGGCGAGCAAGCGCTCTTTCCCAACTTCTTCTCATTCAAGTCTTTTTCCTCTCAAATTAGTACATCTCTAATTCATTTTCCTCATTCATCTCAAATGGCAGATTCTAACATTCCTCCTACCATTAGGCAAGCTCCACCAACTGCCACCACCACCATTGCCGCCAGTGATCTAATTCTGGTCGATTTACCGGTAGCCCCTACTGCCACCACTACAGATAGTGTTGAGTCCAAAATCTGAAGCGTTTATGCTTCTGAAACTGACTTCTCCCATGTCAACACCAAATCTACTATCACCTCTTCTCAACTTTTTGACATCTGAAACTTGTTTAACATTCCCCAAGAGTACAAACTTCGGGTGCTAGAGCCAAGCGAAAGGATGTTCTGGCGCCCCGAAGGGGATCGAGTTGCTATCCCTCTTTGGGCACTGAAATATGGGGTTTGATTCCCCTTTCACGAGTTCATCTTTTCTCTACTTCGTGGGGATCGGGTTCACACAACTTGTGCCGAACTCGTATATCAAATTAATCATCTTTATTGCCTTGTTCCAGGAGGTTGGGATCACTCCTGGCCTCGATTTCTTTTTTGTCTTGTTCTATGTCGAGAAGTCGAAGCAGCATGGCTTTCAAAAACTGAACCGTGTGGCCGGCCGAGCCACCTTTATGAAGATACCTTCCAGCAACAAAGGGTGGCATCCATAGTGGATCTTCATGAGGGGAACTGACCTCAAACTCTTGCCGAACTGGGCTACCCCCAAAGATCCCATTGCAAAGGTGTCCAAGTTCTCAAAGGATCGGGTCGACGCCTTCAAGAAGTTTTACAAGAAGCTGCAGAAGACTGAATGGGGTCTGGAGGTCTTATCCTACGAGGCCTGGCTCTACAAACGTGGTCATAAGTTATAACCATCCAAGCCTTTATATGTCTTAAGTTATCTTCCAGCATTCTTTATTAACTATTTTGTTTGTCCTGCAGTCACTACAAGAAAAAGCTCTATCTACGACCAATAATATCAGCGACCGCACTATCCGGTCGCTGATAATAGTAATAGAGACCGTTATCTGCGACCGAGATGGATTATAGTCGCTAGTGTATATCAGCGACCGCATGCGGTTGATAAGTGGATTTTATATACACGAATCGATATTCATTTCAAGTTTAAATTCATAGTTATCTTCATGATTTGTGTTCGTTTTTACTCGTTTCATGATATTTTATGTGTAGGGTGGTCATGGATGCAATTGGCGAGGAAAGGCGGTCTTTTTAGAGCAAAAGTGGAAAAAAGTTGAGGAAAGAAAATCTTGAAGTCAGTAGCCTAGCCACGAAAAGTGCTTTATTATAGTTTTGTATACCCCACCAAGTGGGGTCCCGATTCTGAGTGTCTGTTTAGTTTCAATCATTGGTGCTCGGGCCAGGGACTTGAATGGTGCGTTTGGACTCTAATAAAAAGGAGATTTCGGCTAGAAGAGAAGAGGAGCTTGCTATTACGTAAAAAAAACAACAATCTTACAACATACAAAGGCAAAATTCAAGATCGATTTCAAGGATTGAAGAGCGAACGTTGGAGGAGTAATTTTCAGATATTGTCACGACGGTTGCAAATCGAGGCTACGTGAAGGGGTTTTCCATAATCTTCTTCTCTTTCATCTATTTGTAATTGGAAGGATGTTTTCCACAAATTATTCAGTTTTTAATTCATTCGTTATGAATTAATTTACTTATTAGACTTGTGATGGATCTTTGGGTGAAACGATGATTCTATAACTTTGATTTCCAATTCAATAAGATATTTTCAATTTATCTATGTTAATTTGAGCGTGAATTTATGAATTGCCTGATCAACAGTTCATTGTGGATTTGAAAGGAATCGAGAGAGGAGATTCGAATCTAGACCTAGTTAATATAGCATGTGTCGTGAATTTTGTCGATAGCATATTTGTGATTATTGTTAAGGTAGAGATACGCTTGACATCATATGTAATCGTATAGAGAGCTTAAACTTCAACCTTCTTTGATTGCAGTTCACATAGAGATATAGTGAGTTGGTTAATTTAGGTGTTTAACGGATTTCTATCTTAATTGTGGATTGATGTTAATATGGTATTAGTGCATCGAGAGGTGGCTCTTACTACGTTCGTGTTCTTGATTAATAAACTGTGATATTAAATTGGGTTGGAATAAAGGTTTGAAAATCAGAGTGAAGCTTAGGGTGAAATCATAAGTCTAATTCTCCATTAATTGTGTGAAATTCCGGATTTCGTTATTAGTGACAGTTTTGTGATAGTTTATTTCTTTATTAATTTAGTTTTTTTTATATAATTTAAAACCATTGAATTGATTAGTTTAATAAAATTAGGGTTACTACAAAATTGATAATTGTGAAGTTAAGATTCTTGATATTTTGTCCTCGTGGGAACGATACTTTATTCACTACTATATTACTTGTTGACCACGTGCACTTGTGTGTTTTTAAGCGTATTGATTTTCACCAACAAGTTTTTGGCGCCGTTGTCGGGGACAATTTAGCCGAGATTTTAATATCTGTTTTTACAATATCAGTTTAATTAGTCCAGTTTTACTTAAACATTTTTATTTTGTTTTCTCTACTTCAGGTTTTCGACATTGGTTTATGCAAACACGATCTAAACATCCAGACTTGCTTCCTTTTGAGGATGACATTGACAGACGATTTCAAAAGTTGAGTAAGTGGATTGAGGAAACAAGGAACGAATTCGAAAATTCTGATAAGGAAGAAACGATGGCTGCCGAAGACCAGAAAGCGTTGAGGGATTTTGCCACACCTAGGGTGACTGATCTGCAATCGAGCATTACTAGGCCAGCAATTGCTGCGAACACTTTTGAAATAAAGCCTGGAACCATTTAGATGATGCAGAACTCATGTCAGTTTGGGGGAATGGCAAACGACGATCCGAATAAGCATTTGATCAGTTTTCTAGAAATGTGCGACACGTTCAAGTACAATGGGGTGTCAGATGAGGCAGTGAGACTTCGTTTGTTCCCATTCACTTTACGGGACAAGGCGAAGAGTTGGTTACATTCTTTACCGCCGGGTTCGATCACTACATGGGAGGATTTAGCTCAAAAATTTCTTGCCAAATTTTTCCCGCTGGCGAAGACTGCGAAAATGAGGAATGACATCACAATGTTTGAGAAGCAGAATAGGGAGTCACTATATGAGGCATGGGAGAGATACAAGGAATTACTCAGAAAGTGCCCACATCATGGATTGCCCAAGTGGTTACAAATGAACACATTCTATAACGGGCTACATAGAAATGTCAGAACTTGCATTGATGCGACATCGGTCGGTGCATTCGTGGCTAAGAGTTACGAAGAAGCCTACAATTTGATAAAAACAATGTCGGCAAATAACTACCAGTGGCCCACGGCAAGAATGACACAAGCAAAGGCGGCTGGGATCTTGGAATTAGATGGAGTAACAGATATACAAGCACGCCTTTTCTCGCTTATCCATGACGCTTGATACGATGAATGAGAGGTAAATACGATGGCGGTGGGCTCAAGTTCAACAAGTTCAAAGAAGTTTTGGTAGTATGTGAATTGTGTAAAGGTTATCATCCCACAGGAAGCAAAGCTGCAATAAATCCAAAGATCCGCTCAGGTTCATAGGCAACTACAATAGAATTAAGCAAAATACTTACCAAAACACCTACAACTAGGGGAATAGGAACCACCCAAACCTTTCATGGAGCAATAATCAGCAAACTCAACCTCCACGACCATCATATCCCCCTGGTTTTCATAGTCATCCACAACAGATTCAATAAAGCAGGATGTGAAACCGATGGGGAGGAAACATGGGAAGGTATACATGACTAGCAACGATTTGGCTATGAAGAATCAAGCTATTGCTATCAAAAACATAGAGAATCGAGATAGGTCAAATTGCATTGGCATTGAATAATAGACCACAAGGAACATTACCTAGCGACACCAAAAAGAAATCCAAGGGTAATCATGAGCAATGTCAAGCGATTATGTTGAGAAGTGGAAAACACCTCGGTGGGAATAAAGTCAGAAAATTCAAAGAACAAGGGAAAAAAAAGTTGATGATGAACGCAGTGGAGGGTAACAAAAATGAGGAAACAAAGTTAAACAGCGAGCCGATTGTTTATCCTCCACTGCCATTTCAGCAGAGGGTCCAAAAGCGAAATCGATAAAGATTCAGAAAGTTTTTAGATGTGTTCAAGAAACTCCAGATTAACATCCCATTCGCAGAGGCCCTAGAACAAATGCCGAGTTATGCGAAGTTTATGAAGGGAAATCTGTCGAGGAAGAAGAAATGGAAAGACTTCGAAACAGTGGCACTAACAGAGGAGTGTAGTGCAGTGTTACAAAAAAAGCTTCCACCAAAACTCAAAGACCCAGGGAGCTTTACTATCCCGTGTACGATCGGGAAGATGTCGTTTAACAAGTGCTTATGTGATTTGGGGACAAGTATAAACCTGATGCCATTATCAGTATATTCAGAATTGGGTTTGTCTGCGCCAAAGCCTACGAATATTTCATTGCAGTTAGCAGATAGGTCAGTCACATATCCGAGAGGCATTGTAGAGGACATTTTGGTAAAAGTGGATAAGTTTATATTCCCTGCGGACTTTATCATACTGGATTTCGATGAAGATAAGAACATCCCGATCATCCTAGAGAGACCTTTCTTGGCCACGAGAAGGACACTCATAGACGTGCAAAAAGGAGAACTTACAATGAGGGTCCAAGATCAAGAAATAAAATTCAATGTGTTCAAAGCCATGAAATATCCTACGGACGAGGAAGAATGTTATCGAATGGATTTAATTGAGCAAATTACCAGTGAAGATATTAACAAGAGTTTGATCAATGATCCGTTAGAAACAACCTTATTGGGGATGAAGAAAAGACGACGACCGGAATTTGTGGACTTATTATAGATGCTAGACTCGTTGCCACGAGTTAAGCCGAATTCAGAGCACCGGTTGAACCTCTGCAGACACCGAGGAGACAGGGCGAGAAAAATTGAAACCATCATTGGAGGAGCCACCGACATTGGAACTTAAGCCACTCCCTAAACATCTCAGGTATGCGTATTTAGGAGATTTAAATTCTTTACCTATAATTATTTCTGTTGCACTTAACAAATTGCAGGAAGAAAAGTTGCTGAGGGTGCTTAGGGATCATAAATCAGCAATTGGATGGACGATTGCGGATATAAAAGGCATTAGCCCATCATTTTGTATGCACAAGATTCTAATGGAGGATGATGCAAGTCCATCGGTGGAGCATCAACGTCGACTTAACCCAATCATGAAGGAAGTGGTCAAAAAGGAAATTCTGAAATTATTGGATGCCGGTGTCATATATCCAATTTTCGACAGTAAATGGGTAAGTCCGATTCATTATGTGCCTAAGAAAGGGGGAATGGCGGTAATTCAGAATGAGGATAACGAGTTAATTCCAACAAGGACGATGTGAGTTGGAGGGTGTGCATCAATTATAGGAGATTGAATAAGGCAAATTCGAAGGATCATTTCCGCTACCTTTTATCGATCAAATGTTAGACAAAGTTAAGCGGGACATGAGTTTTATCGCTTAATGGATGGATATTTGGGATATAATCGATTGCTATCGCTTCCACGAGGATCAAGAAAAGACAACATTCACTTGCCCTTACGGCACCTTTGCATTCAGGAGAATGTCATTCGGACTGTGCAATGCACCTGCAACTTTCCAGCGGTGTATGATGGCTATTTTTTCGGATATGGTGGAGAAGAACGTTGAAGTCTTCATGGACGATTTCTCGATCTATGGGGACAATTTTGACACTTGCTTAGAGAATCTGGTCATGGTATTGCAGCGATGTAAGGATACAAACCTCATACTAAATTGGGAAAAATGCCACTTTATGGTTAAAGAGGGCATAATTTTGGGACATAAGGTGTCGGGCCAAGGATTGAGGTGGACAAGGCAAAGTTGGACACGATCGAGAAACTACCTCCACCGCTCGATTAAGGGCATTAGAAGTTTTCGGGGCATGCCGGTTCTACACAGAGGTTCATAAAAGACTTCTCTAAGATTGCAAAACCTCTATGCAGTCTTTTAGAGAAGGATGCCACTTTCAGCTTTACTGCGGAATGTAAGTCCGCGTTTGACCTATTGAGAATAAATTAACTACTGCCCCCGTGATAGTCACACCGGACTGGAAAAGGCCATTCAAACTTATGTGTGATTCGAGCGACTATGCAGTTGGAGCTGTTTTGGGCCAAAGACGAGATAAGGTGTTTCACGCCATATACTATGTAAGCAAAACACTCACAGAGACTCAAATGAACTACACTACTACGAAAAAGGAATTGCTTGCAGTGGTGTACGTGTTCGACAAATTTCGGCCATACTTGATCGGGACTAAGGTAATAGTCTACACGGACCATTCGGCGATTCGGTACTTAATAGCGAAAAAAGATGCTAAGCCACACCTTATCCGATGGATTCTCCTACTTCAAGAGTTTGATTTAGAAATTAAAGATAGAAAGGGGACGGAGAATCAAGTTGCCAATCATTTATCAAGGCTGGAAAATCCGGAGAAAAAGGATGAAGATAGATGCGTGATCAACGAGTCATTCCCGGATAAGCAGTTATTTGGGTTGAATGCAGAATTTCTATGGTATGCAGACTTAGCGAATTATGTGGTAAACAAGATGCTTCCCCCGGATCTTAGACGACAACAGAAAAAGAAGTTTCTTCACGACGTCAAGTGGTACATATGGGATGAGCCGTATTTGTTTAAACAATGCACCGATAAGATGATTCGACGATGTATCCCATACAGTGAAGTCCACAACATATTACAAGAATGCCACTCATCGACATACGGTGGACATTACGAGAGTGAGCACACCACGGCAAAAGTGCTTCAATCTGGGTTTTATTGGCCTACAGTGTTCAAAGACGCCCACCAATTTGTGAAAACATGTGATAGATGCCAACGGGTGGGAAACATATCGAAACGAAATGAGATGCCCCTACAAACAATTCTTGAAGTGGAAATCTTTGATGTATGGGGCATCGATTTCATGGGACCATTCCCATCGTCTTTGAGCAATCAGTATATTCTACTCGCGGTGGATTACGTCTCGAAATGGGTTGAAGCTGCAGCATTACCATCGAACGATGCCAAGGTGGTCCTCAAATTCCTTCAGAAAAACATTTTCACGAGGTTTGGCACGCCAAGAGCAATAATTAGTGATGAAGGTAGTCACTTCTGCAATAAGTCGTTTACAGCTCTTTTGGCTAAGTATGGGGTCAATCACAAGGTGGCTACAGCGTATCACCCTCAAACTAATGGGCAAGCCGAGGTATCGAACAGAGAAGTTAAGCGGATATTGGAAAAGGTCGTAAATCCGAGTTGAAAAGATTGGTCACTTCGGTTGGATGATGCATTATGGGCGTACCGGACTGCATACAAAACGCCAATCGAGATGTCACCTTATCAACTCTTGTACAGAAAGGCATGTCACTTATCGGTGGAGCTACAGCACAAGGCTTACTGGGCCATACAGAAATTGAATTTTGATCAAGCCGCTGTAGGAGAAAAGAGGCTACTCCAACTAAATGAGCTCGACGAATTCCGCTTCCAAGCTTAAGAGAATGCCAAGCTATACAAAGAAAAGGTTAAAAGATGGCACGACCAGAAAATTGTGCAACGAACATTCGAGCCGGGCCAATCAGTCCTCTTGTTCAACTCACGGCTGCGATTATTTCCAGGAAAGCTTAAGTCGAGATGGTCGGGACCATTTACTATAAAACGAGTATTTCCTCATGGTGCCGTTAAACTCTACAGTCGTAATCCGTTAGAAACGTTCAAGGTCAATGGTCAATGGATAAAGCATTACTGGGGTGGCGAGTCAAATTGGGACGTCGACAACGTTACCCTCGCCGATACACAGTAAAACAGGGAGTAGTCAGGCTGAATGACTTAAAATCAAGCGCTAATTGGGAGGCAACCCAACTTTTCTTTATTTTTCATAGTTCATGTTTAATTTGTTAGGATATAGTTTATGAAGCAGTAGTTAGGTCTTGTCAATTGTAAGTTTTGATAAAAAATCTCTGAAAAGTACTAAAAATCTCATTAAAACTCCAAGTCGTCATTAATCTAACATATTGCATATTTTTGGTTTCAGGAGAGGTCCAACGTGAGTCAGAGCAACAACGACTACGAAATGGAGGAAAATCGGAGAATTTTGCATCTCCAAAATTTTTGACCAAAAATTTAATCATAAGTATGCTCACGAGGAAAGTGCTTTTTTTTTAAGACTTCACGGGGCGTGGGTCCTAAATCCTCAAGCGAGACATTCTAATTTAAACCGCACGCCCCAGCCATATCCCACACACAAACCTGGTTCATTATTTGTTTTCTCTCCTAAACACAACCCACGATACCAAACCACTACTACCACCACTACCACTACCTAAATCAATTACACCCACCTTCTACCCCACGACTTCCATCACGTAGCCTCCATCACGTCCACCACTTCATCTCCCCTACATCACTTCTATATATATCCCTCTATCTCATCTTAATTTCTTCCTACATTCAAATTTTTGAATTAGGGAATTTAGAGAGGTTGTTTTTGAGAGCAAATTCTAGTGCGTACTTGGGGCTTCATCTCATCTCTACTATATACGCCAATTTCCAAGTTCAAATTTCACAAATTGTGTAACCTACCCCAACCGCACACCAAGTGTTTGATAAAGTACTTGAACCAAGTTTTGGAAAAGGAAGTGTTTACTAGCAAGAGTTCACTGCTGAAATTCAATGGCTTCTCAACCGACACCCAAACGCCAAAGGGGGGCGAGTTCAAACGCCACTCCACCGCCAACCACCTTTGACCGCCGAAAATTTATGAGTGCCGCCGCCGCCGACCGTTATGAGTACATGCAATCTAAGGCACTTACGCCAGAGTGTGGATTGGCCCCCGAGGGGAACGACGGGGAGATGATGTCCCCAATTTACCAAAAGGGGTGGATCAAATTCACCAAACATCCGACACCCGTAGTGGTTAATATTATCAAAGAATTCTATGCAAACGCCGAAGACAAAGCTCCTTTCAAAGCGTTTGTGCGGGGTCGAATGGTTCCTTTCAATGATGATGCCATCAATGCTTACTATCAATTGTGGGTGCCACGCCATTGTCAGTATATCCAAATGAGGGATTTTGACCCGGATTATGAGGAGGTTATTAAAAATATGACAAAGCCGGGCACATCTTGGACCAAAGGTAGGAAGGGAGGAACGGTGTTCAATAGCAAGGACTTAAGCCGGTATGGAAAGATATGGTACGCATTTTTATGTGCAAAATTGCTTTCGTCCCAACACACTTCGGACGTCACCAAAGAGAAGGCGTTACTGTTATACGCCATTGTGCAAGATTTCATTATCGACGTCGGGGCCATCATCAGTTTCTCCATCCGTCGGTGCTTACGTGGAAACTTTTTGGGCAGTTTGCCACACCCTTCACTTATATGTGCATTGTGCCGCAACGCCGGGGTGCGTTATTCTGATGATGAGCCTACTCAACCGCCGCTTGCTTTGCTTGATTCACGAATGATTGCGCGGTATTCGATTGTGGGGTGGAGAGAATCACATCCACGAGGTTTGGGTTTTATTTTCCGCCAAGCATCGGAAGAGGCGAAGTCGATGCGAAGATACCCTCGGGGATGAGGATGAAACAATGGGAGATCAAGGAACCGAAAGCGAGTTCTCGCAGACCGAGGCATTTTCTAGTACTCGGCCTTGAGTTCCAAAATCGGATGAATCGCGCGATATTGTAAAAGACGCCGGAAATGCGGCGATTGGCGATGCGCCAAGATCATATGTTTGATGCCATGAACGCATCTTTTGCCTCATTCAACACAACGCTCCAAAGTTTCAACCCGGCGTCTCAATTTCCATATCAACAACCCGGTCCATTACCTCGATTTCCTCCTAGTGATTCCGATGAGGAAGAGCACCAACCACCGCCCCAGACTTAGACGATTCCAGGGAAATCCTATTGCACTTTATTGTTATCCAATGAGGGCATTGTCTTATTTAAGTTTGGGGGAGTAATTTGTTTAGTTGCATACATGCATTTTAAAATTTTTGTTGTCATATCTAGTTTTGCATTATAGAATAGGTATTTGCATAGTAGTTAGGATTTTGCATTGTTTTCATATATCTAAAAAAAAAGTGTCGCATTTTTCATGTTATTTTTTTTGGCCAATGATGAGATTGTGAACAAGTTAACCAATATAGTATGGATTATTAGAACTATGATATAATTTCGGTTTTGAATCAATTCTTGGACTTGTTAGAAACTGTTATAAAAAGGGTATCACAAATAACATCTTGGTTGACCGGTTAGTTCAAATTGATACATAAAAAGTTTCTAAAGGATAATGCTAGGGTGAACCAGAAAATGACAAGGATAGGCAGTGAAGTCTTTAATTAGGCAAGAACCTGAGTTTGGGGGAATATATGTGGGGTATATAAGCTTTGTAAAAAAAAAATTAAAAAAGAGAAAAAATATAGGGTATACATGGTGACTAGTCTTGTTTCGGGGCCTTTGTTACTTGAGCAAGTAAGTCCGAGGGGATTGTCTTTACACCTAGTGCCCTAAGGTCTTTTATGGTCTGGGAGTCGTTGGTCGAAAGCTCGCTAAGGGGTAATACTGTTAGCCTAATGGGATGAGACATTGCACAGTCATTTATGTATATTTAGGGGGAAAAAAAAGAGATAAGAATAAAACGGGAAAAGTGCAAAAAGCCCCCGTGTGAAAAAAAAAAAGAAGAAGAAAAGAAAGTATAAGTATCCTGCATGTACCCTTGAATTTGGTTGAGTTTAATTTTAGTTGAACCGTGCCTATCTTTGAGATTTTTGAGTTTGCACTGTATGATTCCTTCTATGAAATTGTTTATGTATTGCATTTGGGTCCGTATCAGTTATCTTAGATGTTGATCACACACGCACGCTATACCAGTGATAATTGTTCAAGAATTGAGAATTAATACATAACTGTGGATTGGTTTTGATAATTTGTATTGTAAAGTTGCTTGTTTTCTCTGAGGCTGATGGGATAAGTTAGTTTATGCGATGTTGTTGGATTTTTAGGCATTTAGATTGTTATTGCATTTCATTGCATTGCATAGCATGTAGTTTATTTTGTGCTCGAGGACTAGCACGGTTTAAGTTTGGGGGATTTTGATAAGCGGATTTTATATACACGAATCGATATTCATTTCAAGTTTAAATTCATAGTTATCTTCATGATTTGTGTTCGTTTTTACTCGTTTCATGATATTTTATGTGTAGGGTGGTCATGGATGCAATTGGCGAGGAAAGGCGGTCTTTTTAGAGCAAAAGTGGAAAAAAGTTGAGGAAAGAAAATCTTGAAGTCAAGAGCCTAGCTTCACGAGGCGGCTTTATTATCTTTAATCACGTAAAGTGTGTCCCGATCTGGAGTGTCTGCTTCGCTTCAACCTGCTTTGGTGCTCGGTTTGTGGGACTTGAATGGTGCGTTTGGACTCTAATAAAAAGGAGATTTCGGCCAGAAGAGAAGAGGAGCTTGCTATTACGTAAAAAAAACAACAATCTTACAACATACAAAGGCAAAATTCAAGAGCGATTTCAAGGATTGAAGAGCGAACGTTGGAGGAGTAATTTTCAGAGATTGTCACGACGGTTGCAAATCGAGGCTACGTAAAGGGGTTTTCCATAATTCTTCTTCTCTTTCATCTATTTGTAATTGGAAGGATGTTTTCCACAAATTATTCAGTTTTTAATTCATTCGTTATGAACTAATTTACTTATTAGACTTGTGATGGATCTTTGGGTGAAACGATGATTCTATAACTTTGATTTCCAATTCAATAAGATATTTTCAGTTTATCTATGTTAATTTGAGCGTGAATTTATGAATTGCCTGATCAACAGTTCTTTGTGGATTTGAAAGGAATCGAGAGAGGAGATTCGAATCTAGACCTAGTTAATATAGCATGTGTCATGAATTTTGTCGATAGCATATTTGTGATTATTGTTAAGGTAGAGATACGCTTGACATCATATGTAATCGTATAGAGAGCTTAAACTTCAACCTTCTTTGATTGCAGTTCACATAGAGATATAGTGAGTTGGTTAATTTAGGTGTTTAACGGATTTCTATCTTAATTGTGGATTGATGTTAATATGGTATTAGTGCATCGAGAGGTGGCTCTTACTACGTTCATGTTCTTGATTAATAAACTGGGATATTAAATTGAGTTGGAATAAAGGTTTGAAAATCAGAGTGAAGCTTAGGGTGAAATCATAAGTCTAATTCTCCATTAATTGTGTGAAATTCCGGATTTCGTTATTGGTGACTGTTTTGTGATAGTTTATTTTTTTATTAATTTAGTTTTTTTTTATATAATTTAAAACCATTGAATTGATTAATTTAATAAAATTAGGGTTAATACAAAATTGATAATGTGAAGTTAAGATTCTTGATATTTTGTCCTCGTGGGAACGATACTTTATTCACTACTATATTACTTGTTGACCACGTGCACTTGCGTGTTTTTAAGCGTATTGATTTTCACCAACAGCGGTCGCTGAACGGTCGCTGGAATGATTTTCCCTCCCAAAAATTGGTGCAAAACTTTGGCGCGACGACCACTCTATATCAGCGACAGCTAGCGGTCGCTGATATGTCAACATCATTAAAAATTAGCGACCGCATGCGGTCGCTGATTCTTATAACCTTAATCAGATTCAAGCATTTGCTTGAATCAATACAGAAGAAAAAAAAAAGGCGAAACAGCGAGGGAGAAGAGGGAGTAGGGGGAGAAGAGAATAAGGAGGATATTGTCGCTCACCACCAACATTGCCAGCCGGCCAACGCCTTCTACACCACTGTACCGCCGGTAACCCCTTTAATTATAGAGTTAGTTTATTAATTCAGAATTATTTTGTTTAAGTAGATTGATAAAATAATATCATTTTACCAAATCATAAAGAAAATAGGACTTTTGAACTGTTGATGTGATTCCATTTATATGGAAATTATCATTTTGTTTAATGAAATGTTGATGTGATTCCATTTATATGGAAATTTGATCTCATGTTTTCATATATGTTGGTTATTTTTTGAAATTCTAAATGGAAGATGCTTCTTATTCTGTTCATTATACATGTATTGTTTACTGTTCTCTGTAATGTGAATAAGTAATGATGTAGTAATTTAGTTAGGCATGTAAAAATGGAAATTTCTAACCTGAGTTTTTTTGCAGATTTTGTTGCATTTGCATATCCTGTTTCATCTTCAATTCTTATTAAATGCTCTTTTTGACAAAGGTTGCTCTACAAATAAGTATTCCCTGCAATATGTATGTATATATATTTTTATTTATTAAATATTGAATTTAATTTTTGAAATGTCAGGGTAGTAAAGCTTACTAACCTCTGTGCTCAAGACTTTTTTTATGTCAGCAGTGTTTGTTGGCCATTGCTTTGTTGATAGTCACGTGTTCTTGTTTCTATTTCTTATTTGTTGCATTATTAATAGTTTGTCTGAGAAATATTTGAAAAGTAAGTATATAATTTGGTATATTTTAAATTGTTTTAAAACAAAAATTAAATATACTAAATACCATAGAATTTATCAACATTTGACTGTTTGGATATGTAAACCAAAGTATTTCAGGTCTGGATATTTCTTAAACTTGAATTGTACCTTATTGTGATTCACTTTGCTGATTCACTTTGCATAACTAAAAATTGAGTATGTCATGTGATTATGTCATGTACCAATTGTACCTCACATAACATACTATTGCTCTCCTGATTATGTCTGACATCACAAATGTTGTGTAGTTAAGTATCCTCCAAATAAAGGAAATATTGCATGAAACAATGAAACTTGATTCATAAATTGTTTCCTAGATATAAAACTATATTAGATTGGCTAACCATAGCTAGAAGCAATTCTTTCAAGAAACTTGCATATAAGGAAAAAACAAATCAAAACCAATCAAATTGTCTTGGTTCAAGCTTTCATTTAACCACTCGCAATTTGGAACAAGTTTGTAACTTGAAATCAGAATTGTAAATCTAATGGAATAATAGTGAACTACAATTCAATTATTGTTGCTCTTATATGCCTACAAATGGCCGTATATGCATGCCTTCGTGCATATGGATAGTCTATATTATAGGGGAGACTCCGTCAAATTTTTTTCGTTGGTCGGATAATTTTCGTTGGCCAAAATATGTAGGATGACATAAGACCATACCTCATTCTAATTTAAGATCCATAACAATACACCATGCCTTTGGGTAGTCGATCTCAAGCTGTGTAAATTTTTTTTGGCATGTATCCTTGTTCAATTCCCGAATAATCATATATGATGCACACTCATGTTATATATGTACATATACATCTATATGTATTTATAAGTATCATAAATGGCATTGAGCTGAATTGTAAATCTCTAACAAGGGAATACAATAATTCATGTCAACATAGGTACCGTGGTATCATGGACCTCTATTCAGATCGTAGTTGGATGAGAAGACGAAAGTCAAGTGTCCATATAGGTGCTACAGCAGAATTTAGAGCTGGTTACCAAGTATTTCTAGATTATGCGTATAGTCACTCGAAATGTGTTAATGGTCAGAACAAGATAAGATGTCCTTGTTTGAAGTGTAAGAATGTAAATTATATGTACAGAGATATAGTAAACTATCATTTACTTGTTTCTGGGTTCATGAACAATTACAAAGAATGTTGGTGGGCACATGGGCAGAGAAGAGATAGTGGCAACGCACAAGTACACAATCCAGGCAGTAGTACCCATCGTATGAATGACATGGTTCATGATATTGCAGGGCCGGATTTTGATTGGGAACAAGGAAGAGAGTAACCTATGAATTCTGATGCCAAAGCATTCTTTAAGTTGTTAGACGACGGTAGCGAGCCATTGTGGCATGGTTTCACAAAACACACTACATTGTCTGCAGTGGCGACATTACTTAACATCAAGGTTGATCACAACATGAGCCATGAGTGTTTTAAGTCGCTCTTGAAGGCCATTAAGAGTATGTTGCCTGACGGTGAGAAATTACCTGGTAACTATTACTTTTGTAAGAAAATGGTGAAGAATTTGGGTCTTGGATACCAAAAGATCGATGCATGTCCCAACGATTGCATGTTGTTTTATAAGGAAAATGAACAGATGACAAGGTGCACGTTTTGCAGTCATGATCGGTTTAGGCCTAATAAAGAGGGTGTCACTACAAAAAAAATCAAGTATACCGTTTAAGATTCTAAGGTATTTTCTAATAACACATCGGCTAAAAAGATTGTACATGTCTTCAAGAACAGCTGAACATATGACTTGGCATGCAAAATCTCCATCCAAAGATGGAGAACTGAACCATCCCGCAGATGGGCAGGCTTGGAAAGATTTCAACTTAGCACATCTTGGGTTTGCATTGGAACCTAGAAATGTGAGGCTTAGATTGTCCACTGATGGTTTCAACCTGGATTTACCACTCTCATTGCTCCAGTACTCCTGTTGGCCTGTGATTGTTACTCCGTATAACTTGCCTCCTTGAATGTGTATGAAACAGCCGTACTTGTTTCTTTCACTCGTGATTCTTGGTCCCAAGAGTCCTGGAAAGAACCTAGATGTTTACTTGAGACCTCTTATAGAGTTGAAGGTATTGTGGAAGGATGGAGTGTAGACTTGGGATGTTTCCACAAAAATAAATTTCAACCTTAGGGCAGTGGTTATGTGGACTATAAGTGGCTTTCCTGCTTATGGTATGTTATCTAGATGGAGTACACATGGGAAGTTGGCTTGTCCATATTGTATGGATCATACAAAGTCTTTAAATCTATCAAATGGTCGAAAGCCATGCTGGTTTGATTGTCATCATCGTTTCTTGCCGGTAGATCACCCGTTTCGAAGAAATAGAGAAAACTTCAGGAAAGGGAAAGTAGATCATGATATGCCAAAGATCCTGATCGCTTTGTCGGGGATGGAGATGCGGACTGCGTGATGTGGCGAGATTATTGGTCGAAGCCATTCAGTAAGATTGTTGCCTCTGACATCATCGATGGGTTTGACGTGTCTCATAATTGGGTTCGGAGAAGCATCTTTTGGGAATTGCCATATTGGTCTACAAATTTGATTCGTCATAATCTAGACGTGATGCATATTGAGAAGAATGTGTTTGACAATGTGTTTAACACTGTGATGGGTGTTGCGGGCAAGACAAAAGATAATGATAAGGCATGGTTGGACATGAAAATATTTGTAAGCGTATTGGATTAGAACTTTATGAATCTACTAATGGTGAGATGGTCAAACCGCATGCAAGGTACACATTGTCCAAAATGATTCTCTGATACTTGTAAAAAATGATTCTGACTCAGACAACAATTTTCATTAAAATGTATGTTTAGTTTTAATTGTATTACATACAATTACATATGTACATGTTCTCTATATCCTTGACATATTTATTTATAACTTATACTAACATCCTAAATTTTTTATTTATAGATGTCTTCTGAACCAGCAGCACAAAAGCGCGGGTTGGGTCGGGGTCCTAATCATGTGCCGAAGGCCCCGGCTAATCCGAATAATCGCATTCTCATACAGATCCGTCCTCCTCCAGAAAGCACGTAAGTTAAAACATCGTGTATATATAAGCGTTTAATATTTCCATTGTTATAAATATATTTTAATGTAAATTATTGTATATTGTAGTGATTTTCAAGATAGTAAAATTATGAAGTGCATTTCACAATTATGCTTATGTAATCTAGCCTCACGTTGGTGATTACATGGGCGATACACCTCTCGCCCATAAGGATCTTGATTTGAAATTTGAATTTTAGGTATATTTTTTATCACTCGATAGATAATACATAGTTAATCAAATAATATTGTTTAGTAATGTTAGATTATGGCAATATAACATTTTAATATTATTATTGTTGTTTTATTTGCGAAGCGGTATAGATGGGACGACGGCTTGAGCATCGATTATTCAAACTCATTCGCAAAAAGTACGCATAATAATGAGATTGACCATCCAGACAAGGTGAGCGAGATATGCATGAAAGCATAGCCCTTGGTGGTGCTTACGTATATATATGGTGTGCAGATGTGTGACGATGGAAATGAGAGTCAAGTTAAGAGGCGCGCAAGATCACGCCTTCTAAGCGAGATCCTCGAGATGTATAAAGGCGGCGAAAAGGCAAAAGGCACGTGACGGGAAGACAGATATCACAAATTGCATCATATTCTTTTGCCAAGGTACGTATGTTATATTTACTGATCATCTTTTGTAGCTAAAATATCATATGTTTACATATTAATATGAGAAAATAAACTGTAGGAGTCTCAATCTCAAGGTCAACCTATCAATTGGTTGGATGTATATGTGGCCACCTGTGATGGTCTGCTTGAGGCTGTTCAGATAGCGGTAATAAGTTCACTTTATACTAATATGTTGTTTATAAATTATGACGACCTTTTTTAGCAATTTTTTATTTATTTTTAATTATTTAATTGTTGACCTTCTGACAGGACACCTATAAGGGCTTAATGAACGAGCGTTATCCTGAAGGCACCCCGCGTCGGTTGATTGATCAAGAATTATGGGAGAGGGCATCCGTCGTGAAGAAAAACTATGTTAAAGGCCAAGGACAAAAACGACGCCCGACCATTAGTAGGCATAAATGAGCTTCCACCTAGTCTCTACATAGTCATCGGGTCATCCAAACTATATCATAATCCTCTCGGTGTGTGAGAGTGATCTGCCAGGATCGTGATCTTCTTCGTATACTAGGCGGAAATCTGCAGTCTCTGAGTCCTGATGAGTTGGCAGATGTAGTGGCGGCAGCAGCAGCAGCACAGCATCAGGATGGCGACCAGGTATATATCGTTTATTGTTTAACTACATTATCTTATATGATTATAGTCTCTGATTCACTGTCTTACTTATATGTTTCACTACATATTGTCTATTGTTTAGCTTTCCCTAAGTCATATAAAGAAAGATCAACACATGTAACATATATGTTTTATTCTTTGTTAATTCTGAGGGTCTAATTTGGATGATCCATGAAGAGCGCCTAGACTTGTTTTTTAGATTTTTAAAGCCTTGTACTATTTTAGATTCATTATTTGGACAATTGTATTGGTTTATATAGTTGTTTACAATTGTATTTATTTATATGGATGTTTACAATTGTATTGTGTTGGATGAATGTTGTGTTGGATGAAGAGCTAGACTTGTTTATTCATAGATGAATGTTTATCATATAGTAGTTAATTATCATGGATGGATGTTATTCATATATATTGTTGTGTGTTGGGATAGAAAGCAGGTACAAAGCATGTACAAAGCAGATTATTTTTGGGAAATCAATAAAATAGGAAAAACTTTTAAAAAAAAACACACACATCATGATCGACATCTGCTTAATACAAGAATCTGATAACAATGACAGCGTTACTGTAAGACCCCAACTTTTATGAATAAAGATGAATTTTCTATAAATATCATTTTTGAATATTAAGGAGTGAACTTGATATGATGTTATAATTGTGGGTAATATTATATATTTTGAAAAGTACGCAAGTTATTATATTATATTCGATTGGTTGGGGAATATTCGTTTTAACAGGGAATATTCGTACGACGGCACAATCATTGGTGGACCCCACAACGTAATTATTGTCGTAATGAAAAAACGACAGAAATATCTTTTTATAAAAATAACGGCGGAAGTTTTACCGAATTAACTTCATTGAAATAACCGATATTAAAAATACTGATGTCTGGCGTGGTTGCATAGTAGCACACGGTATTGATTATTGATGCTTACATGAGAAGTCACTCAGTTTTACTCAATTATTGCTATAGTAATTGTTGCATAGTATCTCAGGTTATTTGATTCAATTATTGTCAATATTTTATATATTATTAAATCAATAATTGAGATGACAAGTTATTCTAATTATTATATGCATAATTAACGATGTTTAGAACGTTCTGTCGAGGAAAGGGGTTTGGTCACCTAATTGTGCGCTAATAGGGAGAAAAACTTATTGAAAAACCCCCTCTTTCCTGGAAACAATCTGGTTGTTAATATTGCGAGTTATAATAATATGAATAAAGGTTGTTAAAAATATTGAGGGGATTTTTATGAAGTATTTATGGACCCCCATTTACCCATTTATTTAAATAATTGGTAGAAATTATTTAATATAATAAAAGTGGGGCCACATGTGGGGGCCACATGTGGGGGCCACATGTGTTGAAAAATGAAATGTCCTAGGGGGATACTGAGGTTGTCACGGGAGGTTACTATTGTTTATATATATATATATATATATATATATATATATATATATTATAAGTTTGTTTTTTATGAAAAATAGAATATATTATATTTTATTACGCATAGTGTTTGCATAGTGTTTGCATAGTAAATCCTAAAAAAAAATCCAGTCGATCGTTGCAACCCGTGAGACTTTACTGTGTTGTCCATGATTTCTAAATTCAAATAGTATCCTTTCCATTCTCCTATAAATAGGATGCTTAGTTAGAATTGAAAATCACACCAGAATCAGAGAATTATTCTTCTATAATATTGAGCGTATTTTTTTTGAGTTTTAGAAAGATTTGAGCGTAGAAAACAGTATAAGTTTTCTTCAAGAATATCCCCGCTATACCAGTTGGAATACTCTTCTTTTCAAGGTAAGTGATATTATTTTGTTAAGTATTTGTATAAAATAATATTTTCTTCCATACTCTGTAGTATGTAAGTAATATTATTTCGTTTCAGATTTCATATTCTATACTCATTTTGTTATGTTTTGGCTTTTATACTCTATGAAAATAGTAGAATATCCTTAATATTTGCGCTTCATCCAGTATCTTTTCATGGAAATATTATTCTGAGCATTCTGGATAAGTTTTAACTTTTTCATACCGGAGTACTATTCACGGGATTACTATTCCCAAAGTACTATTCACGGGATACTATTCACTCAGTTACTATTCACCCGAGGTACTATTCATGATAAAAATTGATTCGTTTTTGGTCCAAATCATTTTTGGTACAATATTATTCTTAAATTTTACACCACAAAGCAGTATCATATTGACAATTTGGACGTTATTGATTTCTGGATAAATTATATTATAAATCTTTAAAAATTTATCATTTGCTTTCATTTAAATGAATTCTTATATCATTGTCATCATCCTCATGTTTATTTTATGATGAAAGTCATCTTTGGCCCGTAGTGCATAGATGGACTTGGTATGATTATGACCAGAGATTATTCGGTATAATCATGATCGTAATATTACAAATGATGTGGTAAAAGTCATCATTGGCCCGTAGTGCATTGATGGACAATTGTTGGCATGATCATGACCATTGATGAAAACACGAATATCCTTGGCCCGTAGTGCATGGATAATTTGTGGTCGTTGATGAGTGAGTTTTATACCCATGAATTGCATACATTCGGGCTTAATTTATTGTTGTTCTTAAGTCTTTTAGGATATTTTTATGTGTTTGTGTCTATTCATGCATGTTTTATGTTATTTTATAGGAATTAGGACAAAAGTTACATGGATCGATGTTTGGGGTGGCTAGATTCGCATTTTGAACACCATTTACACACAGCCACTTGGAGCCAATTTGACTATAGCTCCTGACATTATTTCGACAAACTTCAAGAATGAAAGTTGTAGATCTACTTCTCCTCTTTCCGGAACATCTTGAATCATCAAAATCGAGTTGAGACGAAGAAGTTATGGCCATTTTCCCAAAGGGCGTCGGGCGCGAAAATGTCAGATTTTGGGCGACAGCAAGGCGCTATTTCTAGTTCATTTTTCGTAGCCGGGCGCTATAAGGCAATTCATATGTGCTTGACTCTTGAGGCTATTTGCGCTGGGAAGGGTTTGAGTGCGGCTGGGCCAGCGTTTTGGTAATTTTAACACCTTTTGACTCAAATTGGATTTGGTTTGTTCTAAACTAAAAATTGGACTTGTAACCTATAAATACATGATGTGAGCATAAAATAAAGGGAGATTACATAGCTTAGCCTAGATTAAACACTCCTTTAGATTAGAAAATAACCCTAGTTCTTATTAGTTTTGGAGATTGAAAGCTTGACTTGGAGACCATTGAAGATCGAGAAGCGAAAGCGAAGCGAGGGGAGCATCAGATTTCTTTGACAACAAATTCTATTCTCTTCTCTCATCTTACTTTTATCTTTTGATGTCTATTAGGTTGTGGATTCTTGGTTTTAATTCATTAATTATGAACTAACTATTTTTGAGATTTCAATTGAACTTTTTATGGCTATGAATTAGTTATTCATTATATTACAATTATTTATGTTAAAGTGAGTTGTTTATCTTGTCTTGTACTTATTGCTTAATTATTTGATGATTAATTACTTTGTTACTCTAGAAGGAATTGGAAGAGGAATTCTAGGGTTAGAGGCTGGGCATGATATCATGTGACTTGGTTATTTGCACGGTGAATAATTAGGTTTAATGAATAGAATGGAAATATACATTCACCGCATGTAACATATAAGGAATTGGGAGTGGAAGAGTTTAATTCAATTGTTTTTGCATAGGAATATAGCAAGATTAATCTGGATTAAATAGAAATCGATCGATCACTTGGAAGAGGGCTTTTGACATTTGAGAATTCACATTAACAATCCGGTCGACATAATAATTGGGATGATTAGATATGGCGATTTATAGTTCATAATTGGGGATATTGAAGTCTTAATATTTACCTACTTGAAGTCATTCACTCAAGTAGTAGCTTAGTTATTCGACTTATCTTAGTACAGTATCTTTTAAGTGTTTTATTTTGAGTTAATAATTAGGAAAATCGTAATTTATCATCGTTTGAATAAAATTGAATTGATATAGTATTAGTAGTTGGAATTTATTACTTAGAATTCCTGTAGGAGCGATACTCGACTTATCACTTTATTACTTGTTGACCCGTATACTTGCGTCTTTGTGTGTAACTAGATTTTACTCAACAAGTTTTTGGCTTGTAATTATCGTAATTTATCATTGTTGATCGATTTACATGATCAATGAATGACGTGCAGTAGTATACGGTCGACAAGTAATAAAGTGTAAAGTAGAGTATCGTTCCCGAAATATTTAATAAAAATTACAAATACTAAAGCTCTTAACAAATCAATTTTATCTATAAGCAATTACAAATTGTGAATTTTCTAATTAAGAAAACTAAATTAACTAATTAAAACTAAGATTTTTATCCTATGCGAATGAATTCAAATAAATAAAGATTAAGACTACAATATACGATTATGATTATATACCCGATTTATATCTTCGATTCATACAGAGTCAAGTAATTCTGCGATCAATTATTAGCGATAAGCTGAAGAAAAGAATTGACTTGCTTTAAATAATTAGAATCATCTTAGCAATAAAAAAATTGAAATCAAAATAGTTAGATAATTAATGAATTAAAACCAAGAATGAATAAATTTGTTGTCGATTAATCTGTGCTCCCCTACTTTGCTCTTCTTTACTTCTTGAATCTTGATGGTCTCCCGATTCTTCGATCTCAAAATAATAAGAACTGAGGGTTATTTTCTAATCTAAAGGAGTGTTTAATCTAGGCTAAGCTATGTAATCTCCCTTTATTTTATGCCTTACATCATGTATTTATAGATTCTGAGTCGATTTTAGTTTAAGAACAAACCCGATCAATTTGATTGGCGTCAGGTTAGCACTCACCCTTCCCCGAGCTTACCGGATGGAAAATGAACTAGAAATAGCAACGCAACAAAATCGACATTTACTTGCTCGAAACGTCCTTTGGGAAAATAATATAACTTCGAGTCCGAACTCCGATTTGATGATTCAAGATGTTTGGACAACTTTAATTCTTGAAGTTTGTCGAAATAATGTCAGGAGCTATAGTCTGAAAAGATAAAACTCTTTGTATAAATAGCAATAGAAAATCTAGCTAGCCCGAACATGAATCCATGTAACAACTTCGTCTATAAAATCGTGATTAATGAATATCCTAAAGACTTAAAACAACAATAAAGTGAATGTATCCAATTCATGGGTATGATTCGATGATGTGAGGATGATTCGATGATGTGAATTATTTATGTTTGAGTCTCGGTGATAAAAGTGATGAAAAACCTTTTAAATCATAGAAGATAGTAGATTTTATACTCTACTTGACTCTTAATGGATTGCTTATTAGATCTTGATTAAACTTGATGTACATTGTATTTTATCGGTTTAACATTGTTGAAACTAACGATAATTTATTACATATTATCTTAGTCATAATATTTCTTCTTGGGCTAGTTGAGCTCACCCTTTGCTTTCATTGTTCTCTTGAGGAAATGAGAATATAAATTTGGGACTAGTCGAGAGCGGGTGGATGGTCCGGATATTTGCATTAGTAGTCCTCACTATTACATGAAATAGTGTGATAATAAATGTATTGAGAACTTATTTTGAGTTTGAATCATCTAGAAGACAATATTTGTATTAAAACTCACAGCTCATGTTGTATATTTAAGTTTGTATTTGTATTCTGTACCATGTTTTTGGCGACTTAAAATGGGTGATGTATACCTATTTTGGGGGCGTCACATTACCTTCTTGGAACTTAGCAATCGATGCAGTCGCTATTACCGATCGCTGACACGTGTGCCACGTCACACCTGACAGATGACTCAGCTTGAGTTAGAATAGTGATGGATGCGGTCGCTGATTGCGGTTGCTAATAAGTCGGTAGCTATTAGTGGTCGTTGATGTCCATCCAGTGACCAGATTAGCTGCGACTAATATCAGCGACCGCAGTTGGTCGCTAATACTCATCTGCAACCATACGCAGTCGCTGATATGCGGTCGCTGATAAGCCTTTTTGTTGTAGTGAGTAACCATTTTTAAGCCCGAAAGGACCGACGAATCCTTGGTGCCCCTCCCTATCATCACTGAACCCATCCGTCCTCCAGTTAAAGACGATTCCCCCGATGAAGAGACCATCCTGATCGCCGAGCTCTCAACCAGTTCTGAATCAGGTCTAATTCCTCCAGCCGCCAAAGCCGAACCTTCCACCAAAAATGTTCTGAAGATGGGTCGGGCTGAGAAGATGGCCTTGTTAAAGAAAAATAAGAAGAAGCCTTCTTCCAAGGCCCCTCCCCCTGAAGTCATCTTCTTCAGCCCTTCCGAAGCCAACTCCTCCACCACCTCCCACAGCCGCTGTCGTCGAGGATTTAAAAGAAACCGAAGAGGTTCATCTCAAACCTCAACCTAAGAGGCCCCGACTGGCAGAGGATCCGGATTTACAGATTGTGGAGGTCGACCCTCTTCCAGCCTCAACGCCGACTTCCAAGCCGACCATTGAGTCTAGTTCTTCTCCATGAACGCCGAAGACCTTTTAGCTGAGGATTCCTTCGGAGGTCTTCCCCATTAACCAGCTCGAACACTTCAAACTGCCCAGAGATGACGAGCGGTTTAGGGGGTATTCATTCTAGGAATATCTAGTGGCCTACATCAAGGCCTAGTGTCAGGTAAATCCGATAAACTAAAACATTTCCTTTACTGATCCTTCGTTCATCGTGGCTGATGTATTCTTGTACTTAATTATAGGCCAATGCTATCCTCGCTCGAGCCGTTCCACCTCTGGCCCGTGCCACTAAAACATAGGTTCAATTGAGGAACGATGTGGAATTGCTCGAAGTCGAGGTTCAAGGTCTGAAGGCAGACTTGAAGAAGGAAAGGGATCTTCATGTCGATACCCGAAATAAAGTGACCAAGGCTGAACGCAGACCGATGAGCTTAAGGAGCAATATGCCCATCTACAGCAGGAGTTCATCGGCCTTGACATTCATGCCAAGAAGCTCATCCAGGAGAAGGATATATTGTCAAAAGAAAACAAGGATCGGGAGAAGGCCATTGATGCCCTTAGGGAGAAGTTTACCGAGATGCACAGCAAGTTGATGCACGTGATTCGGGAAAACCACACCCTGGAGAAATAATGTGCCGAAGTCAAGTAGCATGTCATCGAAGAGTACAAAGAATCTCCTTCCCTGACCGAGAAGATCATGTCTCAGTTCGCTGAAGGCTATGAAGCCTATCGGGAGAAGGCTCGGGCGAAGATGAAGGCTGCGGGGCTCGATGCTACAGTACTTGATTCTTCTGACAAGGAATTCGAAGTTGAAGATGGTGGTCCATAAGAATAGTTTCTTTTAGGTTTTTTACTTGTAATTTTTATAATCTTTTTTTTATTCCTTTGTTTATAACCTTCTCGACCAGTTACGCTTGTGATTTTTACTGATCAGTTATGTTATTTCTAACTTTCTGATCGGTTTATATCAGAAGCTTGTCTGATCAGAGTTGTGAAAAACTTTTAGATTTAAATGAAGTACAAAATTTTTCTTTGTCTATAACTTTTTCGATCAGTTATACTTGTGACTTTTACTGATCAGTTATATTGTTTCCAACTTTCTGATCGGTTTATGTCTGAAGCTTGTCTGATCGGATTTGTAAAAGCTTATTAATATAAATGAAGTAAAAATTTTCCCGAAGAGAAATTTTCATTTGTTTCATTAATAAATAGCATAAATTACATAAGTAAAGGAAAGAATAGCATAACTTTTACTGGTAATATTTTCTAAGTCTTCCAGTATGTCATGTATTCTTTACTTCCAATCCATCCATTCTTTCGAAGCCGATGGGTCTCGAAGCTTACACCTCTACTACTTCATGGGGCCCTCAGTTTGACATCAACTTGCCGTGATGCGGGAGGGTAGATGCCTCGACTCTGAATCACCAAATCTCAACCTCGAACCTTCTTTGTTTGACCTTACGGTTATAGTGTGCCAGGCGGTGATGCGCTTACGATAAATAGCTAGTCGTGCAGGTGACTCCACTAACCTCTTCCCCAAAATAGGTATACATCACCCATCTTGAGTGCCAAATACATGGTACATAATTTAAATACAAACTTCTTTTTATCTGATCACGACAAAAGCGTGGTGAGAGTTTCAAAACGGATAATGTCTCGTAGAAGTATCAAACTCAAATAAAGTCCTCATTACAATTATTATCACACTATTTCCTTTGAATAGTGAGGACTACTAATACAAACATACTGGACCGAATCACTCGGGTTCCCCGACTAGTCCCGGCTACGTTCTCATTTCTGAAGAGAACAATGAAAGCAAAAGGGTGAGCTCAACTAGCCCGATGAAATATTATGACTAAGATAATAATGAGAATAAATTATCGTTAGCCTTGACAGATGTTAAAGCGATAAAATATAATAAACATCAAGTTTAAGCTGCGGTGTGAACAAGCAATCCATTAGAAGAGTCAAGTAGAGCATGATATCTACTATCTTCTATGATTTAAAAAGTTTATCATCAATTTTATCATTTGAGACTCGACAATAAATAAACCACATCATCGAATCATCCACTGCACTACGGGCGAGGATATTCATGTAATCATCGATGGTCATGATTATACAAGAATAATCCTGGTCATAATCATACCAACAAGCGTCCATCGATACCTTCTGAGGCCGATGAGGATTTTTACCACATCATTTGTAACATTACGGTCATGATTATCCAGAATAATCACACTGGTCATAATCATACCAATCAATAGTACATCTATGCGCGTAAGCCCATATGACTTTTATCACAATATAAGCATGAGGATGATGACAATGATATAAGAATTCAATTAAAAAGAAAGCAAAGGATAAATTTTAAAGATTTATAACTTAATTTATCGAGAATTCAATAATGTCAAATTATCAACATGATCTTTGCTTTGTGGAGTAAAATTCAAGAATAATATTGTATCAAAAATGATTTGGATGACAAAGAAATCAATTTTTATCATGAATAATTTCCCGGTGGTGAATAGTGTACTGAGTGAATAGTAGTACCTTAGATGAATAGTACTTTAGGAATAGTACCCGTGAATAGTACTTTATGAATAGTACTTTGTGAATAATACTTGTGAATGAATAGTACCATGAATAGTACTTTATGAATAGTACCCCAGTGAATAGTACTTTGTGAATAGTACTTAGTAAAAATGAATACTACTCATGGACGATTACTCGGCATGAAAAGCTTAAAATTTAACAAGAATGTGTAGAAAATATCCTTGTGAAACGATACTAGATGAAGCGCAAATTTCAAGGATATTCTACTAATTTCACGGAGTATAGAAGCAATACTTTAACAAAATGAGGGTATAATCGAGAATCTGAGGCGAAATAATATTACTCACATACTACTACAGAGTATGGAAGAAAATATTATTCCTATGAATCTTGAAAAAATAATATCCCTTACCTCGGAAGAAAATTTGGATCTTTGGAATAGTGAGGTAGCAAGACTTCTCTTCTACTTTCTCTCTAAAGCTTCTCTCTCTATAGCTTCTCTTTCTATAATTGCTCTTGTGAGTCTTAGTGAATTGGTGAGAATGAAAGAAGAATGAGCTTCTATTTATAGGAAAATATAGTTTCGATAATTGCACGTTTTGGGGCTCGAAATATTACAGTATAATACCTTCATCTTTTCCTTCATTTTTAATTTAGTCCTGCAAGTATTATCAAACTTGCACCACCTCCCCTAATAGTACATCTTGTGAATCAATAGTACAATCATGTGAATCAATAGTACAATCATGTGAAAAAAATAATTCGAGTATAGTACCTTCATACATACCTCCATTTTTAATTTAGTCATGCAAGTATTATCAATCTTGCACCACCTCCCCCTAATAGTACATGCATGTGAATCAATAGTACACACATGTGAACAAATAGTTATAAGCATGTGAATTAATAGCAATTAATTGCTCATTTATCAGATTAATTACGATTGGTCGATATAACCTCAGGACATCCATTATTATCGAAATAGATGTCGATTTCCACTAACACTAATAATCCCAACACAATGGAAATATCAATTTCATCTTTAATCAACACGAACTTATTCATCATTAATATTATAACTCACAATATTTAACAACGAGATCATTCCGGGAAAGAGGGGGCTTTCAGATAAAGATTTCTCCTATTATTGGCGCATGATTAGGTGACCAAACCTCTCCTTGTGAGAACTTTCTAGACATTGTCAATATTGCAAATAATAATATGAATAACTTTGTCGTCTCAATTATTGATTTAATAATATAAAATATTATCACGAGATGATCTTTGTGACAATAATTGAATCAATAATATGAGAGATATTATGCGACAATTCTTGTAGCAATAATTGAGTATAAATGGTGACTTCTCACGTAAGCATCAATAATCAATAGGTGTGCTCTTATGCAACCACGCGTATTCTTTGTACTTTTACCACCGGGTAGTTCAAGCGGTTTAACGGTAAAACTTTTTCGCCGTTATTTTTTATAAAAGATAATTATCATTTTTTCTAACTTCGACAATACTTCCGTTGTGGGGTCCTGATGATTGTGTATCGTAAATACGAATATTCCTGTTAAAATGAATATTCCCGACCAATCGAATATTATATAACCACTTGCTTACTTTTGCAAAATTTGTAAATAATACCCACAACTATAACATTATATCAAATCCACACCATAATATTCAAAAATATATTTTGAGAAAAATTAATCTTTATTCATAAAAGTTGGGGTCTTACAACCTCCCTTCTTATGAAATTTCATCCTCGAAATTAGGGTGCGTACCTGGTATGTCGAAGAGGTGAGGATACCTTGACTTCATTTGATTCTAACTCCCGGTCATTTCCTCGACATCGTGGTTTCTCCACAAAACTTTGACTTGAGGTATAACCTTGGGGCGTAGAATATGATCCTTCTTATCAAGATTTTAACGGTACCTCTTCATACGTTAAATCTTCCGCTATAAATCGGGTTCTAATTCAATAATGTGGTTTGGGTCTTTCACATATTTACGTAACATAGATATGTGAAAAGCGTTATGAACACGAGAGACATACTTGGCGGTAAAAAGGCGAGTCTATAGGCCCCGATTCCTACTCGATCGAGGATTAAAAATGGGCCAATGAATCGAGGATTGAGCTTTCCTCTCTTTCCAAATCTCGTAACTCCTTTCCATGGGAGCAACACGTAACAACACATGATCTCGATATTGAATTCCACGTCCTTTCGATGAAGATCGGCATAACTAACTTTTGTCGATCTTGTGAGGTTTTTTATCGTTGTCGGATCGTTTGAATCTTTTTCCGTAGTCATACGTACCAACTCGGTCCCAACAACGTTGCTTCACCCACCTCATCCCGACATCTTTGGAAGCGACACTTTCTTCCATCTAGCGCCTCAAATGGAGCCATGCCGATACTTTGCTTGATAAGCTGTTGTTGTAGGAAAACTCCACCGATGGTAAGAACTTGTCCCAACTTCCTTTGAAGTCGAGAGGACACGAGTCTTAATAAATCTTCAAGAGTTTGAATAGTCCTCTCCATTGCCGTCCGTTTGAGGATGATATCTTAGAACTAAATCGTAAATCCGTGCCCATAGCTTTTTGCAAACTAACCCAAAATCGTGAAGTGAATCTTGGGTCTCGATCGGAAACTATGGATCTTGGCATACCATGCAATCTTACAATCTCGTTTATATACATATCTGAGCAAAGGCGTTCAAGTGTATAAGTTTCTCGTATCGGTAAGAAATGAAGCGGACTTGGTCAATCTATCAACAATGACCCAAATCGCATCTATGCCTTGAGAAACCTTGGGAAGACCGATGCTTGAAATCCATGGTAATGTGCTCCCACTTCCATTACGGAATTTCAAGTGGTTGCAATGGACCTTTTGGCACTTGATGCTCGCCTTGACTTCGTTGACAAGTTAGACACCTTGAGATAAACCCGCTATCTCTCTCTTCATATTGCTCCACCAAAATGTATGTCGAAGATCACGATACATTTTGGTACTCCCGAGATGGATTGCAAGCGGTGTGTTGTGCGCCTCCATCATGATTTTATACTTCAAGTCGAGAATCGTTAGGAACACAAAGTGCTGGAGTTGACTCGAAGTATTCCTTCTTCATCGATTCTTGCTTAGGAATAGCACCTTCTTGCACTTTTTCTTCCTCATCGCATCGGCTCTCAGTGCGTAGCAAGCGACTTTAACTTTATCGATTAAAAGTCGGTTCTACTCGTATATTCGCCATCATCACATGGGTCACAGAGTCTTTAACTCTATCTCCATCCTTTGTAAGTCATACAAAATGGGCCTTTGCGTTGACAATATCGCTTTTCGTACCGCATATGATCTTACTACTCGATCGTCGACTCTACGTTAAACTTTTCGAGGATGGTATTGAATGGTATGATCGTAATCTTTCAATAGCTCAAGCCATCGTCGTTTGCGCATGTTGAGTTCCTTTTGAGTGAAGAAATATTTGAGGCTTTTTTATGATCCGTATAGATCTCACCTTCTCTCCATACGGGTAATGCCTCCAAATCTTAAGCAAAAAAGCATAATTTATGACTCTAGATCATGAGTAGGATAATTCCTCTCATATTCTTTGAGTTGTCGTGAGGCATAGGCTATGACTTTCCCATGTTGCATGAGAACACATCCTAACCTTTTTGCTGAAGCATCATTTGTAGATGACAAATCCCTCAAGGCGGATGGTATTGTCGAGCAGTCTTTGAAATGAGTCTCCTCTTGAGTTCTTGAAAACTCTTCTCACATTCCTCGCTCCAGCAGAATTTTATATCTTTTCGAGTAAATTTGAGTTAATGGAGTAGTGATTGAGAAAACCCTTCTCTGAATCTCAGATAATAACCATTAAGTAAGAGAAAGCTACGTACTTGATCCTTGACTTAGGTTGCTCCCGACTTTGAATTGCTTCAATCTTTCTCGGGTGACAGATATTCCATGATTTGATATCACGTGCCCAAGGAATGCTACTTCCTCAAGCGAACTCGCATTTCTTCAACTTGGCATATAACTTGTTTTCACGAAGCTTTTGGAGTATCGACCTCAAGTGTTGCTCATGATCTTCACGGCTTTTGGAGTAAATGAGGATGTCATCAATAAAAAGCGACCACAAAGTGATCAAATATTCCTTGAATACTCGGTTCATCATATCCATGAAAAGCGGCGAGGAGCATTAGTCGATCAAAAGACATGACTAGGAATTCGTAATGCCGTCTTAGAGTTTAAAGCGGTCTTTGGAATGTCATCGGTTTTAATCTTCAATTGATGATATCGAGCGAAATCGATCTTTGAAAAGAATTTGGCGCCTTGGCTGGTCAAAACAGGTCATCAATGCGAGGCAGCGGGTACCTATTTTTGATGGTGACATGATTGACTCAGATAATCAATACAAAAGTCGCATACTTCCATCTTTCTTCTTCACGAATAGAAGCAGGAGCACCCCGAGGAGGCGTACTAGGTCAGAATGAAAGCCGATGTCTAACAATTCTGTAGTTGGGTTTTAACTCACGAAGTTCAATAGGAGCCATTCGATATGGGGCTTTGGAAATGGGTTTTGTCTGGGGGTTCAAGGTCGATACCAAACTTCGATTTCACGCTCGAGGGGTAGGCGGGAAGTTCTTGGGAATCGTCGGAAATTTATTAACAATAGAAATATCATTCAAATCGGCGTATTTTTGTTTAAATCGTGACATGAGCTAAGAAAGCTTGACATCCATTTTTCAATAAGCGAATAGCTTTATGGCTTGAGATGATAGTGATTGATTTTAATGGTTTGGTTGCTTGAATTAGCATAATAGGTTGATTAGGAATATGAAAGCTAACAACCTTACGAAAATAATCAATTTTAGCATGATGAGTAGTTAACAATCAATCCCTAGAATCACGTCAAATGCAAGTATTTTTAAGGAGATAAGATCGACGAGGGTAGCGATGCGATTCTGGATTTGAATCAAACAAGACTTATAAGCAGTGGATGTAATGAAGGTTTCTCCCAGCGGAGTTTCAACGAGATAAGTCAAAGTCTAATTTCTCGGAGTCAAATTTAAGCGTTGGCGCAAGTAGGAGAAATAAAAGAATGGGTAGAAGCCGGTATCAAATAAGGTATAGACTTTGCTAGAGTTTATGATTAGCTTACCGTGATCACCTCGTTTGGATTCCTCGCTTTTGGGAGGTTACGACAAGCGCTCTCCCTTGAACTCTGGGTTTTGTCTTATTTGGGATGACCTTTGATGCCTCCATCCAATTTGGACTTGACTTTGGTGTGCGACAAAATCGGGCTAGGTGACCTTCTCTTCCATAATTATAACATGCTTTGGATTCTTTGCGTATGATTTGGATGATATGTCCCTCCCTCGCATTTGTAACATCTGATTGGTGGTCGTTCTCCTTCCTTAACAACGAGGTCTTTGGTGATGGCGTCTTTCCATCATTATTGAATCTCCTCTTCTTGAAATTTCCACTTTTATTATCTTGGCCATGATTACCACGAAGTGGTTACCATTACGGCATGTTGATTCCCTCACGTTTGTTTGTCACAAGCCGATGATGGCTGCTACCTTTGGTATTATCATTTTGTCATTTGCTCTCTCTTGGTTGGGTTGACTCGTTATCGCGCTCAATAAGCTGAGCCCTATTTACAACATCGAATACAAAACACGGTTTGTGAGAAATTAAGTATTAGCGTATCTCGGGTTTCAAACCTCTTAGAAACATCGCGTCATTCTCTCCTCATTATCAACCAAGTGGGGCATGGCCCGGGACAACTTCGGCAAACTTAGCCCGTCTTTGTGACACGGTATTATTTTCTGCTCGACTTGATGAACTCTACCTCCTTCATGTGATGAATACTTTCGGGAAAGTACTTGTCGTTGAGCAGTTCTTGGAATTTCTCCCAAGACATCTTGAGTGCGGCGGGTTGAGTCGCTTCTGGAATTCCCACCGATGTCTGCCTCTCCTCGCAACACATAAAGGTGGCAAAGGAACCTTTTGCTCCTCGGAGCATCCCAAGACATCAAATATCTTGGTGATCTGCTTTATCACGTCTCGCCTTAAGTGGTTTTGGCTCTCTCAATAAACTCGGTGGTCCCGGCTCCTTGAAGCTATTTAGCGGTGGACCGTCAAGAGAGTTGCCGGTGTTTCCACTGCATTTTGAGCAGGAGTCGCTCTGCTTTGATGTTGCATGAATTGCATAAAGCCTCTGAACATCCCATCGTTCATCATTTGGTCGGCGTTGTTGTTGTTTTCTTGAGGATTATTGCCATCTGATGCACATTATCACAGGTATTGATCGTTGGTGACTCAGCGGTCTCATGTGCTTCATTGCTTATCTCAACATTTTTGGATGCCATTTTCAAATCTTGCCCACAAAACAAGGGTTAATTGACATGTCACATATTATCCCTATACTACGTGCCAGACCAATTAAATACCAAATAAACTTAGGTAGGTCATACTAGCGAGAAGAATTTCCGTCTCTCCCCCCTAGTTCTTGTCTCACATCTCGGCCGGGGATCATATCCTAAGCTTTGATACCAATTGTGGCGCCCCCAAAATAGGTATACATCACCCATCTTGAGTCGCCAAATACATGGTACAAAATTTAAATACAAACTTCTTTTATCTGATACGACAAAAGCGTGGTGAGAGTTTTCAAAAGCGGATAATGTCTCGTAGAGAAGTATCAAACTCAAATAAAGTCCTCATTACAATTATTATCACACTATTTCCTTTGAATAGTGAGGGACTACTAATGCAAACATACGGACCAGTCACTTTCAGGTTCCCAGACTAGTCCCGACTATATTCTCATTTCTGAAGAGAACAATGAAAGCAAAAAGGTGAGCTCAACTAGCCCGATAAGAAATATTATGACTAAGATAATGCGAGAATAAATTATCGTTAGCCTTCAACGATGTTAAAGCGATAAAATATAATAAACATCAAGTTTAAGCTGCGGTGGAACAAGCAATCCATTAGAAGAGTCAAGTAGAGCATGATATCTACTATCTTCTATGATTTAAAAAGTTTATCATCAATTTTATCATTTGAGACTCGACAATAAATAAACCACATCATCGAATCATCCCACACTCTGGGCGAGGATATTCATGTATAATCATCAATGGTCATGATTATCTGCAAGAATAATCACTGGTCATAATCATACCAACAATTTGTCCATCGATACACTCTGAGGCCGATGAGGATTTTTACCACATCATTTGTAACATTACGGTCATGATTATACAAGAATAATCCTGGTCATAATCATACCAATCAATAATACATCTATATGCGTAAAGCCACAGATGACTTTTATCACAATATAAGCATGAGGATGATGATGATGATATAAGAATTCAATTAAAAAGAAAGCAAAGGATAAATTTTTAAAGATTTATAACTTAATTTATCGAGAATTCAATAATGTCAAATTGTCGACATGATCTTTGCTTTGTGGAGTAAAATTCAAGAATAATATTGTATCAAAAATGATTTGGATGACAAAGAAATCAATTTTTGTCATGAATGAATAATTCCCGGGTGAATAGTACTACAGAGTGAATAGTACTTGAATAAGTGAATAGTACTTGAGAATAGTAAGTGAATAGTACTTTGTGAATAGTACTTTATGAATAGTGAATATGAATAGTACTTTGTGAATAGTACCGTGAATAGTACTTTGTGAATAGTACCAAGTGAATAGTACTTTGTGAATAGTACCATAAAAATGAATACTACTCATGGACGAGTACTTTCTCGGCATGAAAAGCTTAAAATTTAACAAGAATGTGTAGAAAATATCCTTGTGAAGCGATCTTTAGATGAAGCGCAAATTTCAAGGATATTCTACTAATTTCACGGAGTATAGAAGCAATACTTTAACAAAATGAGGGTATAATCGGGAATACGAGGCGAAATAATATTACTCACATACTACTGAGTATGGAAGAAAATATTATTCCTATGAATCTTGAAAAAATAATATCCCTTACCTCTCGAAGAAGAAATTTGGATCTTTGGAATAGTGAGGTAGTGAGACTTCTCTTCTACTTTCTCTCTAAAGCTTCTCTCTCTATAGCTTCTCTTTCTATAATTGCTCTTGTGAGTCTTAGTGAATTGGTGAGAATGAAAGAAGAATGAGCTTATTTTAGGAAAATATAGTTTCGATAATTGCACTTGCGTTTGGGGCTCGAAATATTATAGTATAATACCTTCATCTTTTCCTTCATTTTTAATTTAGTCCTGCAAGTATTATCAAACTTGCACCACCTCCCCTAATAGTACATCTTGTGAATCAATAGTACAATCATGTGAATAAATAGTACAATCATGTGAAAAAATAATTACAGTATAGTACCTTCATACATACCTCCATTTTTAATTTAGTCATGCAAGTATTATCAATCTTGCACCACCTCCCCTAATAGTACATGCATGTGAATCAATAGTACACACATGTGAACAAATAGTTATAAGCATGTGAATTAATAGCAATTAATTGCTCATTTATCGATTAATTACTGGATTGGTCGATATAACCTCGGACATCCATTATTATCGAAATAGATGTGATTTCCACTAACACTAATAATCCCGACACAATGGAAATATCAATTTCATCTTTAATCAACACGAACTTATTCATCATTAATATTATAACTCACAATATTTAACAACGGATCATTCCGAGGAAAGAGGGGCTTTTAGATAAAGGATTTCTCTCCTATTGGTAGCTTGATTAGGTGACCAAACCTCTCCTTGTGAGAACTTTCTAGACATTGTCAATATTGCAAATAATAATATGAATAACTTTGTCGTCTCAATTATTGATTTAATAATATAAGATATTATCACGAGATGATCTTGTGACAATAATTGAATCAATAATATGAGAGATATTATCACGACAATTCTTTGTAGCAATAATTGAGTATAAGCTGGTGACTTCTCACGTAAGCATCAATAATCAATCAGGTGTGCTACTTATGCAACCCCGCGTATTCTTGTACTTTTACCTGCGGGTAGTTCAAGCGGTTTAACGGTAAAACTTTTCGTAGTTATTTTTTATAAAAGATAATTATCGTTTTCTAACTACGACAATACTTACGTTGTATGGGTCCACCAATGATTGTCTTCGTAAATACGAATATTCCTGTTAAAAGCGAATATTCCCAGAGCCAATCGAATATTATATAACCACTTACTTACTTTGCAAAATTTGTAAATAATACCCACAACTATAACATTATATCAAATCCACACCATAATATTCAAAAATATATTTGAGAAAAATTAATCTTTATTCATAAAAGTTGGGGTCTTGATCGGCTTCATCAATAATAGTTCCAATGACAGATATCGTTTGATCCCTTGGAACGCATCCTCACACTCCAACGTCCACTGAAAACTCTTCTCATTTTTCGGTCCTTTTAAAGTATCAAAGAATTGCAAGAATCTCTCAGCTGACTTTGACACAAACCTTCGAAGGGCAGCAATCTGACTTGTCAACCTCTGAACATCCTTGTAAGACTTGGGGGTTTCATATCCAAGATCGCCTGAATCTTTTCCGAGTTCGCTTCGATTCCCCTTTTACTGACCAGATATCCTAAAAACTTTCCAAATCCCAAACCGAAGGTACACTTGGTCGGGTTCAAACGCAGCTTATATCTCTTGACTGTTTCGAAGCAGCTTTCCAGATCCTCGAGATGGTCTCGGACTGACATGCTTTTGATAATCATGTCGTCAACATAGACCTCCATGCTTCGTCCTAACTGCCTAGTGAACACGAAGTTCATCATTCGCTGATACGCCATACCGGCGTTTAACAACCCAAAGGTCATCTTCCGATACGCATAAATAGCCCGATACGTGATAAAACTAGTCTTCGGGATGTCCTCTTTACTCATCAAAATCTGATGGTACCCCAAAAAGGCGTCCATGAAACTCAGCATGCCATATCCTGAAGTGGCGTCAATAAATTGATCTATGTTGGGCAAAGGATAGAAATCTTTCGGGCATGCCTTGTTCAAGTCCGTATAATCGATGCATAGCCTCCACTTCTCTTTCTGTTTTTGAACCAAAACCACATTAGCCAACCATTCGGGGTAGTCGATCTCGAATATGAACTCTGCCTCCAGAAGTTTGGTGATCTCCTTATCTATGATCCTCTATCTTTCTGGGGCAAAAACTCTCATCTTCTGTATAACCGATTTTCTCTTAGTGTCTACATGCAGTCTATGTAGCGCTACCGATTCATCCACTCCCGACATGTCACTCGGTTCCCATGCGAAGATGTCGGCATAAACCCGAAGTAGGTCTATTAGCCCTGTCTAAAGCAGTTCTGTCAACCCTAATCCGATCTTGACTAATTTCTCCCCATTCCCCAGGATCAATTCCACATCTTTAGTTTCTTCAGCAGGTAGGGCAAGCAGTTTTGTGCTACTCTCAGTGAATGGCTCTATTTCAATGGCCATTGTCTGCTTCTGCTTGCTAACCCCGACCCCCAAAGAAATCAAAGTATTCCGATAACACCTTTGAGCTATATCCAGATCACCATTTACCTCCCCGATCTCGTTCGGTGTTGGAAACTTGATTTAAAGTGAGGTATGGATGTGACTGCTGGCAAGGCTGTCAGGGTCGGCCTTCCCAAAATTGCATTGTATGCCGAATCCACCTAGACAACAAAAAATTTGATCATGACCTCTATTTACTGAGGTGCTGTGCCGAACCTGATAGGTAACTCAATGGTGCCCGACACATGCACCGGATCTCCACTGAAACCATATAGGGGACCTTCTCCTGCCAACTCCATCTTCTTTCCCTCCAAGTCCATTCTCTGGTAGGCATGGATGTATAGTATGTCGACCGAGGATCCTTTATCGATCATCATCCTCCGCATATCCACTGGTTTGACTTGAGCCGTTATTACCAATGCCCCGTCATGTGGGTTTATGTGATCTGTGGGATAATCTTCATCAAAAAAAGAGATAGATGTCCCCAGGAATGCCCGATCCTTCTGTGCCGGAGATCCCGAAACTGATAATACTACGTTGAGGTGTTCGCATCTCTTCCTTCCAGTCACACGCCCTACAAAATCGCCTGATATGACATCAATCACGCCTCGAGCTGGCGGGTTCTGCTTCGGCTGTGTGTCCTGGGCCGGCCCTCCATTTTTTTCCCTTTGTATCTCAATATTATCCTGACCTGCTACATATTGGACTAGCTGACCACTCTGAACGTTTTTCTCTATCAGATCCATTAGATCATTGCACATCTCCGTTGTATTTCCAGGACTCTGATGGTATTCACAAAACATATCCTGACCCTTCTTTCCGGGCTTCGTACGTTTCGAGCAAGGCTCATAAAATGACTTATTTCGTATCTCCTCCAATATCTTCACCCGAACGGTATTGAGGGGAGTATAAACTTTATTGATGTTTCTATTTGGGAAAGGTGGTCGACCACTGCCCGATCCTCCACTATTATAGTTCTTCCTTCCTGAATTATCTGTCATCCCCTGGTTGTTGTCCGGACGCTGATAGTTCTGTTAATCCAGATCCTTACTTTTCTCGTATGATTGAGAGTGGGGTTTAAAATTTCTCATAGCCTCCTCTATGACGATGAATCCCTCGGCCCGGTGGAAGGCTTCGGTAAGGTCGGCCGGAGGGTTGATTACCAGATCCTTCATCAGTTTCTTCGACCTCCCTATGTCCAGACCTGTTGTGAAAAATCCCAAAGCCTGAGGGGAGTTCAGCTTTGCCACTGATCCCACTGCCTCTCGAAACCTCTTGATGTACTGACCAAGGCTTTCATCGGATCGTTGTCTCACATGCATGAGGGAAGCAATGATCTTCCCTCTTCTTTTGTTACTCCCGAATCTAACATGAAACTTTTCCCGAAGGTCATTCCATGAACTGATTGATCCTGCTGCCAAAGTTCCCATCCATTCTCGGGCACTCTTCTTCAACGTCGTGGCGAACATATGGCATTTGGCAGCGTCCGAATGCCCATAGTAAGTCATCAATCGATCATAACCATCTGAATGATCATAAGGATCCCCCAGCCCATCATACGTATCCATCGGGGGCATTTTCTTCTTTGGGTCGGCCATAGCTTGATTAATTTCTGGTGAGAAGGATGATCCGGGGCATCTCGAATGTGTTCCTATCAGGTTTTTTGCCGCCAGCAGCTTCTCCAACTCCGTAACCCTACTAGCGAGGGGATCGGTCTCCTCTTTACGAGGGAACGTCCTATGTCTGTCCCTCTCATATTCGGGAAACGCGACCTTCCTCCTTTGCCCCGATCTTCCCTAGTGTTCGGGTTTTCTGTTTGCCGAACGACTCCTCCTTCGGCTCCTACCTTTTCGAGAGCGACTCCTGGGTCTGCTCTTTTCTCTTCCAGCTTCCTCCTGACGAGGCGACCGGGATCGACTCCGATGCCTACGCCTCTTTGAAAAAGCTTTTTGTTCCCCGGCCATCTTAGTCATCTGCTCTTTGAGCTCTCCCTGCTGAAGGCAGAGTGTCGTCATGGCCTCTTTGTTCTGTTGCATTTTCCTCTGCAGAATGAACTCTCGCTGATCTCGGCTGCCCTCTACCCGATCTCTCCCTCGTCTTTCATGTGCCCAAGACTGGTTATCGTCGGCATGACTGATGGGGATATTGGGTGTGTGTTGACTGGCCAAAAAAAGTTGTCGCTGGAGAGATGGGACGGGTTCAGCATAATCTCCCTGAGTTTTAAAACTCAATCTGTCTTTCACCGACCCCCTCACCTGGGTGGTCTGGTGGGTTTTAGCCTTTTCCTAGACGGAAGCATTGTCATCTCTACTCACCATAGCCCTCCACCAGAAAAGATCACTGTGATTGTAAAAATACTAAGGCCCTCCTTCTAGCGCCAATGTTAATTTGATAATCAACAATACCTATCATTATTTCTTCACATACAGCGACTGTGTCACCGAATTCTAGTTTGATAATTTGATAATAATAAAAGAAATTAGCTTTATTTATTACATGCATCCCTGCCATATTTGACTGCCGAGATAATAATGGAGATGGTGAGAGCAGGTACCTGCATGTTCTCGGGCTAATTTAACATTATGGTTTCTGTATATGATTTCCCTCCCTCCCTCCCTCCCTCCCTCCCTCCCTCCTTTCTCTCGTCTTTTTCATCACTGTACTTGCACTTATGGTTGCTTTGTGTATGTGTATATATTGATGATATATGTGATGCTATCAAATTAATTATGTGTTTTCGACATAAATCACATTTTCACATTATAATTCGAACTCGGACATTTTAATCACGGCAGGCAGACACGCAACCACTACCTTTAACGTGCGCATTGAATATATTAGTGGATGCACGTACATTTTCACATAGAAAATTAATATTTTCACAAGATTCCCCTCACATGAATAATAAATATGTCACACTCAAACATTTTAATCAGGACAGACAGACTCGCAATCACTACCTTTTAACGTGTGCATTGAATATATTAGTGGATGCACGCAATACACCACCATCAATATTTGATGCAGTCGGACAAAATATTTTTATTTTTGTAGTTTGAATTTTATTGGGATTAAAAACATTTTATTGTAATTTTTAAAATTATTTTCTCTCAAGAACCTTGGAAGTTTATTATTTCATTAACCTAAAACAATATCTACACATATCACGAGTAACTTATACTATACCACTTTATATCCTTGGGCTCACTTGCATGCTTGTATTTTATTTTATTTACTCTCTTTTTTCGGTTCCTTTTATTTACCCATCTTGCTTGTTAACACTCCAACATCAGCCAATACCATATAAAAAAGAATAATACTAGACACAAATTATTTTATAAATATTTTATAAATTTTTGATGTGACATATTTTATCTCAGCTTTTTATGTGGGGCCGAAAACTACATTGAAACAATTTGTTGATTAATATACTGAGGTGGAGTATGTCACATCAACAATTTATAAAATATTTGTAGAATAATTTATGTCTGTAACATTACTCTATTAAAAAATAAGGAAAAAAAGACATTAAACCCGTAAACTTAGGCTTTCAAGAATACAAATGGGCCCAAAGAAAGGCCTTTCTTATCAAAGTAGTACTTCTTTGAAGATATATATATATATATATATGGGTTAGTGTATTGTCCTGTTGATTGGTTTAATTTTGTATGAATATGGGCCCTATTTTGTACGACATTTTAGGAATAATTATATATTCTATTATATTTTTAAAAATAATTACAACAATAGTTCACTCATAAAATATTTACATAATTAATATATTTTTATATTTATTTACAATATTAGTGCAATTAGAATTCCTTAATTTAGGGGATTACTATTGATTTACTTATTAAATTAAGTAATTAATAAGTAAATTATATAGCACAACTTTTCTTTCCTTAATAAAAATCACGCTTCCTTCATCTTGTCAGTCTTCTCCTCCTCTACCATTAACAGTCTCAATTTGTTAACGTCATCCTCCGCCCTCCTCCACCATTAACGCCCTTCTCCTCCGCCCTCCTCCACCATTAACGCCATCCTCCACCATTAACCTAGAATCCCAACTTGTTAAGGTCATCCTCCACCTGCGATTTTTTCATAAGACAGATTCTTTGCAATTTTTTATAAATACGATTGGTAGCCAAACATTCATACCAAGGTAACCAATTCAGTGTTATTAGGTTTGTAAGTTATTTTTAAAAAATCTATTATAGATTTTTTTATTTAATAGTGCAGTTGGTAGCTAACACTTTATACAAATGTAACCAATTCGGTTTTATTGGGTTACCAATTAATTAAAAAAAATCTATTGTAGATTTTTTTTATAATGCAGTTGGTAGCCAAACCTTAATACAAAGGTAACCAATTCAGTTTTATTGGGTTACCAATTAATTATAAAAAATCTATTATAGATTATTTTTTTTCATAGTGTAGTTGGTAATCAAACCTTAATACAAATGTAACCAACAAAAACTAAAATTGTTACCTTTGAAAGTTTTGGTTACCAACTACACTGAAATTTCTCTTGGTTACCCACAAAAACTAAAATGGTTACCTTTGTATAAATATTTGGATACCAACTGCACTAAAATTTACCTTTATCTCCTTTTAATTTCTGGACTAAATCAACCTTCGTCATAATGGCAATTTATGGGCGTAATGGATGAGAGATCGGCAGATCCATGGTGTCAAGCGATTAAGCGAAGGGAGGAGGAAGATGATCGGCGAAAGGGAGGAGGAAGATGACGTTGCTAAACTTTGAATATTTGAATTTTAATTATTATTTTTGAATTTGAATTTGTTGTTAGATCCAAGATATTTAAATTTGAATTATTAATTATGGTAGTTATTTCTCTTTGATTTTAGGTTTCCTTATTATTATGAATTGAATCCTAACTGCATATTAATTCCCTAAATTAAGAAAACCTAATTGCACTAATATTGTAAATAAATATAGAAAGTGTATTAATTGTGTAAATATTTTATGAGTGCACTAATAGTATAATTATTTTTTAAATATTGTATATTATTGTAAAAGACCCGAGATTTTAAGTTGGCTCTGAGCCTTGGGTACTTCAGGTTAAATTTAGATATTATAGAATTTACACCTTTAGGTGGCCAACGTTTGGCCCAATAATACAAACTTTGCCCGGAAAGGCTAAAAAATATGCAATATTGAGCTTGTAATATTTTGCCCGGCCCTAGAATAGAACTTATATTAATATAGCAATATTTTTAAACCAAGCCCGGGCTGGCCGGGGTTCAACTGATTCTATGTCCGGTCCAATTTTATTCGGTTGAATCAATTTGGTCAAAATTTGGATTGAACCGATTGATCATCGGTCGAACCAGTGGCTCAATACGTAAAACCAGTTAAGTTGACCAGGTGAATAAATTTTTTTTGTACCAATTTTTTAAATATTAAAATTAACTATTTTTAGTAATATTGTAATTCAACTTTATCATGTTTTAGTTCATAAAAAATAATTTTTTACAATTTTATTAATTACTAATAATATATATTTATGACACCACCGATTTAATAACGGTTCAACTACTGATTGAAGTAATGACTCATCCACTCGATAACTTTTTTGGATCGATCTGGTATGAACATTGTTATATAGTATCACAACTTTCAAATTTTGGACATAAAATATTGAATTGGTTTTCTTGATTTAACTATATAAATTATTGTGCCATTTGAAAAACTAGTTACTTGATACACACAATTTTGTGTGTAAATAAATAATTCTTTATTATTTAAACAATGGTAACACTTTGATTACAACAACTTTTATCATTTATTTAATAAAAATCTCAATTTCTTTTATTTTAGTGAATTTAAGGAATGTTCAAACATTTGAGATTTATCATTTCCCCATATATAGGACTATTACATATATTTCGTTCTATGTCAAATCCACCATATCTGTGATACACCATCTTAAAAGATTAAGGCAATTTACTTTTATATTAATTATTTTTATTTATATAAAAATATTAATTAATTAATTAGCTAGGCAGCAAATAATATTCCTCAAAAATAAGGAACTAATCTTTGAGGTTAATAAGACTTTAAACCAAATGAATTTAACTGAATTTGAATAAGTTGAATCTGAATTTGAATCTGAATGAAAAAAATTGTTTGATACTCCCACCGTTTCTAAAAGATTGTCGTTTTAGATGAAAAAATTTGTTCTAAAATGTTTGTCGTTTACAACTTTCGAGGAGAATAAATTATTTAATTTTCTATATTACCCCTACCTTCTCTCATTGTCCCAAGAAATTATCTCCATTATATTAATAGTTTTCAACCTCCCATAAAGGGGTAGTGATGAAATTTCAATTAAATTTTACTTGGTAAATGATACTTTCTTAATTCTTGTGCCAAAATCTTAAACGGCAATCTTTTAGGAACGGAGGGAGTAATTGACATGTCCTGAAACATCTGAATGACAAAAATTTATTATTTTACCCATCTGAAAAAATTCAAAATTATTATAAATTTATTTAATATTACTTAATATAATAGTTATTTTTTTTTACTTTTTAAATTTTTTTTACTTCATTCAGCTGCTCATTCATTCAGTTAAAAAAATTCGACTTAGTCATTCAGCTCGTTCATCTTAACTATTCAATTATTTATACCAAAATAAATATACTGATCGAGTCATTCAGTTCTATTCAGTCTTAAACAAACACGTCCGAAGAAACATTTGGTTTAGACTCAAGGTGAGAAAGTGACCGACAACAGTTCCCTAACCCTACTATATGGTGAGTGAGTCCCACTTCCCCACTTTTCCACTTTTTTGGATTCTTAATGCTGACGTGGAAAGATCATTGTGCTCAGCTGGAGGATAAGTTGATGGGCCTAATAAAATCCTTAAAAACCCAAAACGACCAAAAAAAGAAGGAAAAAACCGATCTTCCAAACGTCCCCTTATCTCCCCCTCACTCTTATCTTTCTCCTTTGAAAATGGAGACCATGGCCTCTCTGAATCAAGCTATGTTTTCTCCCAGTACCCGACCCGTCACCAGTAATTTCACTACCGGGTCGGTTTCATCTCTTGTTTTGTCTATGCGGAGCCTGAAGACTCCATTGCCTTCTCAGAATCGGGGCAACAATTTGGTCACAAGGGCCTCAGTTGCTGTTGAACAACAGCTGCAAACGAAGGTTGCTCTCATAAGAATTGGTACCAGAGGGAGGTACTGTTGATTATATACTTGATTTAGTTTTCTGTGTTTGCTTCACTTTGTTGGACTGTAGCTTTTAGATGTGGGTATGAATGGTGTATTGACATTTTCCTGTTTTTGAATTTTGATGATGGGTTTTCATAATTTTCAAGATTTTAGTTTTTTGGTCTTTATTTTCAATCCATTTGGTGTAATGGGTATTGGTGTTTTCACTGAGCATTACAAATGAGAAATTAGTTTTATGTGTAGTGCTTAGAGATATTCCTGATTAAAGGGGCTAATAAATGCCACATTAGTGTTTTGGAGTAGTATATAGCTGAGTTTTTAGAATTAATCAATTCAAATTTTCAAAATTATGGGAAAGTTACAGACTACAGCATTATGGCAAAGGAATACATGATAGGAAACTGGGCAGTGAGATTTATGTATGAAATTGGGTGGGATGCTCAAAAGATTAATTAAGGCAATTTAAATAGTCTCTGTTTGTTTACAACGTTACAATTTGGGCAAATACTTAGGATTTCAATTGAATAGACAACCCCGTGGAATAGAGTCCGTATTTCTTGCCACTAAGAGGCTCAAACATGTAATGCAAAATTTGAGACTGTGTTCTTAGATATGTGGCTAGCAGGTTCTCTATGTATATGTGGGATTGCATTATAGAAAGTGCAATGGCAGGAGAAATGTTGTGCTTATGGTCAACAACATGCTTATCATGGCGTCGCGTAGTCGACGACTAGTCGTCAAGGCGCTGGATAGATGGCAAGGCGAGGTCACGCCTTAGTGAAACTTAGCCCAACGAAAGTAAACTATCCAAAGACATCATCAAGTAGAGTCAAACAACAACACAAACCCCATAAATGGACAAATCGATGAATTTCAAGTGCACTGGTACAAGTCCGGTGATGATTAGAAACTTCACGTGTCGGAGTGAGGTGTGTCATCGCCAACAAACAACTTCATCTTAGCTGCTAGGTTCAGTCGCGTGTGTTCGTGTTTGTTGTAAAGAACTGAAATGATGAGTTTTTCTCTTTATCTGGAGAGTAGTGAGTAGGTGATTCATTTTGCAATTCACTAACACCACGTAGATGATGTAAGTTTTTGGATTGTGCTACTTTGTTTATTGATTGTGCCGTGTCACTTTAGCAAATTACTTAAAATGAAGAACAACTAGCAGCAACTTGTCTATTTGACTAGTATATTTGAATATTATAATCTCAAAAGGTTTATATTGGGGTCTTTTTGGCAATAGTCTTTAAAAACTTAAAATATTAACATCTATATTTACTGATATCTTTGTTTCTTTTTATACTATTTTTATTTAATAGTTTTTATTAGAAAATGGAAACATATTTGCGAGTAACTTTCATATGTTTAATATATTTTTGAAGTAAAATATGTATGTGCATATATATAATTATAAATATATAAATAACACATTACAAACGACTTGTCACCTTGTGGACGACTAGGCATCCGCCTTATTGCCTAGGCGCCCACGTGTCTGGCCACCGCCTCGCCTCACCTTAACGCCTTGATAACTATGGTCAACAATAGAAAATGTCTGTGTGTTTATGTTCATATGAGGTGGGACAACAATTCTATGTTTCATTTTCTCATGTATTTCAATTCCTATGCCTGAGTTGTAATATATGGTATGAAGCTCTCTTAAAGTAGTCATCTTTCCTTCCCGTCTTAACATTACAATATATGTTAAAATCAGCTGTGGATTTATATAATACAGTAGCTTAGATCTGTTTTCCCACACCAGCAGATAATAGAGACCAAATTATAACCTTTTATGTTAAAACTATCTTATGACTGGTTCTAGCTCACACATGGCATTCCCCACCCATCCCAAAAGCATGAGATTTTAAATGACAAATAAACCAGCAGAAATTTCATACTTTTTACCTGTTGATAGGAATGTGAAGAGAAAGCTCAACTTAGTATAGGCGTCGGATTTAGACCTGGCAAACGGGCCCAAGGCCCGCATTTTTCTAGCCCATCAAAACCCGGGCCTTTTTGGCCCGGCCCGTTTTTAGCCCGGCTCGTGAAGGCCCGGCCCGCCCGGCCCGCCCAAGTGGCCCATGAACTTTTTTTTTTTTTTAAAATAAAATGTTACTACTTGTGGGTTGTGAGGCTTGAACACAAGACTTGTAAGTAAATAAATAAGAGTTCAAACCAACTGAGCTACAACAACTATTTGTTTTTAATGCAATCTTCAATATATATTTTTTCAATTGCGAAGTTTGGACTAAAATTTAATATGAGCCAATGTGTAGATATTATTCCTATATTATGTAGTTTGTTTGTTTAATAATCATTTGTGTATTGTAATTTAAGGAGGGGTTTATCATATTGTGTAGCTCAAGTAAAAAATAAAAATAAAACTTTAATATGAATATGTAAGTCTGAATACTTATTTTTGCCTCTTTCAGTTCAAAATTGATATTTGAGTTTTGTTGCCAATCTCATTTATATTTTGATTAGATCCTCGTAAGATAATTAAGTTCAAAAATTAATCATTTCTATTTCCTAACAATTATAAACATGATAACCATTCATTTATCTTTTAAGCTTTTGTACTTGATGATGTGTTTTGGTAGTTAGTAGCCTCCTTTTAAAAATAATTATTTTAACAATTATTTTATTATTTTTAATATTTATTATTATTACTATTTCTGGTGTAGCAAAGAGTTTGCAAAAAAAAAAAATTTAAAGGAGAGCTCATGCTCGGGTGGCTTGGCCCGCCACGGCTTCATAATTCCAACCCCACAAAACCCGGGCCTTTTTTTGGCTTCTACCTACCATTGCCGTGTCTAGTCGGATTGTTTCTTATATTAATCCAGTTCATGATTAAATATTTTTTTTGGGTTCGTAATCAATATATATATATATATATATATATATATATATATATATACACACACACACATTGAGTGTGACCCTAGACATATAAGTGTGGTTTTGACCATAGTTGTTAAGGTGTCGCCTAGGCGTCCAGTCGGTCCGATAAAGGCAAGGCGGAAGGGTGACTTGGTGTAGGCTTGCAAGTCGGGCGCCTAGGAAAACAAGTCGTCGTCATGGACGCCTCATCAACGACATAGACGAGTTGAGCGAGCGACGTGATTTGTTGTGGGTATGGACCGACCCAAAGGTCAACTGGGTAAAAAAACGACGTCGTTTGAGATTTGTAGCTAACCGTATTTGCAGCGGTAGTAGAGCAGAAGGGGGAGAGAGATTACCCAGTACCCACAGCTCCGACAGACGAGATGACGACTACCTACAGCTCCGATCGCTTCTTCTTTGTCAGGTATACTCTTCTTTCTTCTCTTTCTTCTTCTTTGGTCAGGAGAACAACGACGGCTGCAGGTATTTCTTATTTCTTCTTCACTTTCTTCTCCCGCGCGATCTACTTTTTTTCCTGCTGCGACTAGCCTTCTAGTGCTTTTTGCTGTACTTTAGTTTTATGCTACTTCTATAGTATTTTCTGATGTCAGCGGCTCCTTATCCAAAAATGAAAGTATATATAATATAATATATATATATATATACTTTCATTTTTATATATATATATATATAAATTTATATTTATATATATAATTATATATGTACTCTTTGCTTCGTTTATATAATATATTGTTGTGGACAGTGGGTTAAATAATTCTTTCTCAAGCCGACTAACTGAGACATACCTACATGTGTTTCTTTTTTAACTTGGGTGGTTAGTGGTTACATTTTGGACATGAGATTAAGTCCCATGCTGATACATACACTGATAATCATTATTGTGGACTAAAAAGATATGTAAAATTTTATCTGCTTGCTGTGTTGGATAGTGAACAATTGTTATCAAACAATAATAATTAATTAATTATGGAGTATGGACTAAAAGTAATACCTTCAATGATGTTAAAGTAAAAACAAAAGTAGATACCAAACCCCTTATGGCTCAATTGTAAAAAAACTACGAGGTTTTGGGATCCATTCTTGCTAAAGGCAAGAATGTTAAATTTCAAATATAGCAACAAAAAACAAAACAAAAGTAGGTAATATTTTGATGAATGGTTTGTTATTTGGATCAATTGTCTTATATTTTTTATTTGATTGTATTGTGTAGAAAGTAAAATGGCGGAAAGTTTGATGATTGTTTGTTTTTTGATGAATGATTTGTTATTCTATAGTGTTATGTTTTGGGTTATAATGTATATGAAATTTTATTGCCGATATACTTGTTAAGTAAAATAAATAATATATAAATTGCACATCGTAAACGACTTGTCGCCATACGAATGTCGTATGGGTAAATCTTGTCACCTAAGCGTCTGGCGCAATGGCTACCGCCATGACTCGCTGTGGCGCCGTGACAACTATTGTTTTGACAATTGTAAACATACAACAAAATTGTCGTTATTAAAATTCATTTGGGTATCTTAAAATTAAAAATATTCTTTTTGGTCTGACCTTAGAGTCAGAACTCATTTTCCATTGCATATTACAACGCATAATATTTTGAACCATTACATGAATGAAAGAAAAAGGATATCAGTAATAATGAATAAGCCCCATAGCACGCAAACATACAAAATTATATGCACAATTACATATGAACAATTGCAGGAAACAAATTCCTGAACCTTTTCATATGATATGCTGATAACAATATCTATAAGTATCAGAAACAAATATGTTCTTTTATGCATTTAAATTTTCTCAAATAATACCGTTGGCCTGTTCTAGTCTAATTTTTAAGCAAGATGCTTGCGACTCCTGCTCTTTTGAGGTTTATTTATATCTATTTGTTGTGTAGGACAGCCCACTTGCCCTTGCCCAAGCTTATGAGACACGAGAAAAACTCATTGCAAAGCATGCGGAATTGGCAGAAGATGGAGCTATTCAAATTGTGGTGATAAAGACAACAGGCGATAAAATTTTAAGTCAGCCTCTTGCAGACATAGGCGGAAAGGGCTTATTCACAAAAGAAATAGATGAGGCGCTTATAAATTCTGAAATTGACATCGCCGTCCATTCAATGAAAGATGTTCCAACATATTTGCCAGAGAAAACAATTTTGCCCTGCAATATGCAACGTGAGGATGTCAGAGATGCCTTTATCTCCTTATCTGTAGCTTCTTTAGCAGACCTTCCAGCAGGAAGTACTGTGGGTACTGCTTCACTAAGAAGAAAGTCTCAAATACTCCATAGATATCCATCACTCCATGTGAGTATTTAGTATTATATGACACAATATTTCTTATCTGGAGAATCTCCGTCTCTCTTGAGATACAAAATTGATTTAGTCATTAAGGGGAAGGGTATTAAATATCAGAGGAGGACATGTTAAGAATAAATCGTTACTTTATATTTAAGAAAAAGAGAAAAGAAGTAAACATTTTGTCATATATTTCTGACTATATCCAATGTCAATTCCTGTGCAGCATAGGTAACAATATTTTGGATGCATGTTATTGTTATTCCATTGCTCAAGTAGGGCTTCTTTTGCCTAGTTGGTTTGTTTTGCGGTTGATGCAAGCAGGAGTTGTAATTAGTTTTTGAAAAACTTTATGGCAAATACTCAATTCAATATTCATTTGATAAACCACATACCTATTTCTTGTGTAAAATAAGAGATTGGTTTTTTGTGGATGCACGCTGTTGTTATGCCATTGCCCAAGCAGGGCTTGTTTTTAGCCTAGAGGGTTTGTTTCGCTGTTGATGCATGCAGGAGTAGCAATGACTTTTTGAGAAACTTATGGCAACTGCTCAATTCAATATTCATTTGACCACCACATACCTTTTTCTTTTTTAAAACAAGAGATTATTTGTTGAAGTCATATTTCAACTAGTTTCTCATAATTATAATTTCTATCATGTTAGAACAACAACAAAATCTATTGCTGTTTTTTCTTCATCAGAAAAATAGATTCATTGATAAAGCCAAAAGTCAGTTAATATAGTTTTTAAACATATTATGTTGGAACAAAAATCATATCTAAACACACTCATCATGCACTAGACCAAGGTCTACAGTTCTTTAGTAAATGAAGAAACAATCCAACGCCTATACAGAAGCCTTAAATTTTTGTATTTGAACTCATTCCACATTCCTATCAGCCAGGTAAAAAGAATGAAATTTTTACTGGTTTATTTGACATTTAGAATCTCATGCTTTTGGGGTGGGCCCAGTGGGCGGACATGCCACGTGTGAGGAATTCGTGATGTGCATATCAAAAATAGCATAATTCCAGTCAATCTGGCAATGCCACTTTGTTTAACTATGTTAAACTTAGTCCTAATTGGTTTTGCGTTTTTTTATTGAAGGTCAGATCTGTCCTGATGTTGATTTCACTGTGCATAATGAAATTATCTGTAGGTGCTGGAGAACTTTCGGGGCAATGTTCAGACGAGGTTGAAAAAGCTAAATGAAGGGGTGGTCCAAGCAACATTATTAGCATTAGCAGGACTCAAACGCCTGAACATGACTGAAAATGTGGCTTCAGTTCTTTCTATCGACGAAATGCTTCCAGCCGTTGCTCAAGGGGCAATTGGAATCGCCTGCCGAAGTGATGATGAGAAGATGGTACGCCGATTGTTTCTGCATTTTCTTTTGTGGTGCTTCTGCGAAATTTAGTTAAATCCTCTCTTTAGTTTTAGTATGATGCTTGTTATGTTAATGTAGGCTAGTTACTTAGCCTCATTGAATCACGAGGAAACCAGATTAGCAGTCGCATGTGAGAGGTCTTTTCTGCTGACTCTTGACGGGTCTTGTCGGACGCCCATTGCTGGATACGCCTCCAGAGACGAAGACGGAAACTGTATTTTTAAAGGCTTGGTGGCCTCTCCAGATGGAACAAAAGGTAAGACAATTATTTCTTTCTGGTGATAAAGCTATGATGTTCCATTTAGCTTTCCCTAGAAATTTACATTCGTCACTTTGTTAACAATGCCTTCTTTCCCCTCTTTATATTCAGTACTCGAAACTTCTAGGAAAGGCCCGTATTCCTATGATGATATGATCGCAATAGGGAAGGATGCTGGCGAAGAACTTCTTGCAAAGGCTGGTCCCAATTTTTTTGATAGTTAAATAAGTGGACAGTAGATGAAGATTAGATTCATCTTTGTTTTTCTACTTCTATGTAGCTTCCGGTTAGTTCATTCATCCTCATGTTGTATCCGAGTGTAGTTGAAATAGGTTATTTCTATTATTTTGTAAACTAGATAATACCATTTTCAGCTCAAACTTCTTTGTTGTATTATCTAACAAGTAAAATAATAACCATTTTTTGCCCAGTCTTGCCTCTTAACTTTTTGTTTCATTTTCAAGATGTTTATTTTTGTGGTGATGCAGAGTCCTAAACAAACTGGGTTCTCAAACAATGTGGTGTCTGACTCAAACTCGACTTGTTTTGGCTTAACTTGACTAAGCTCAACTTGTTTAGACTCGGTTCCTTTAGTATTTATTAATTTTTTTTATATTAAAGTAATTAAATAATTGGGCTTAAATTCAACTAGACTTGGCTCACTTAAACTCGACTTGAGCTTGAGCTTGACTCGTGCTGAGTTAGTAGTTCGATGCATATGATTGACTACTTGAACTTCAATATATAATGTGTTGTTTCTCAGTTAGGTAGCATAGATATTATTTAATTATTTGGTTCAGTGGCTGGCTGCACTTCCAGTATTCACATGTATGAAAGGCAACTCTCAGTTCAGATAAACTTGTTGAGGGTGGGTTTGTGGAACATTTAAACTTGTTCAAATTGTAAACACCCTAAAGGGAAACTCAGAGATCATGCAAACTGGTGGATCAAATTTGCGTGGTTCTGTGAAATAAAAACATGCTTCAACCAAATTTAAATGTTGTACAAAGAGAGATCAATACAGATCGTCAATCAGTTGCAGACAATATTTATAACTATGTACAGCCAACTTTAAATCTTCTCTCTCTCTCTCTCTCACACACACACACACGTATATATGGGTTATGATCCATAACAAGTATTTGTAATAGATCAAAAATGGTCAAACATCATCTCTGTCGTCCAATACAAGAATAAACGGTCGACATTAGAAGTGGAATTACGACATCCGTTATTAGGGTACATCTGCTACTACTAGTAGCGGATGGTGACAAATTTGTAATTAATTTTGTTTACCATTCACTACTAATAATAGCGGATGTAATCCCCTATTAGTAGCGGATGTATTCGACCTTCGCTATTATTAGCGGCCAATGAGGTTTTGAAATTTTAATTTGGGCCGTTGAAAGATATATTGAACGTTAATGATGGTGTTTGCCTTATTATGATTCATAACAAGTAAATCATTCCCTTATATCTATCTAACAAAATTCAACTGATTTTGAATTTTCTGCCCATCGTAATAAATCATCTGAGCCGTTCAAAATTTGGGATAAATCCTACCGTTCATGTAGTGCCGGAGGCACGGACACAGCTAGTGTGTATATATATATATATATATATATATATATATATATATATATATAAGTATTTTTTTTTTAAAATAGGTAAATGTTGTTTAGGTAATGATGTTTTAATGGGATCTTCCCAAGCGCGTTATGACCGACCTCTCTAGTATTTAACCAAAACCTGCCCCCATCCCATTACCCTTTCCATAATCACCTTCCATAAACCCTTCTTAATCAACTCTAATCACAAAACTACTTGTTTATGTTGTATTTATAAAATATTTCTTCTCTAAAAGAAAAGGAAAATTTAATATTTTTGTCTTTTCCCTAAATAAAACAGAAACAGAGTATATACATGATCAATATATTTCCAACAGTGCAACAGATTCAGTAAATAAGACATCTTGTAAATTTAATCTACACCTGTACTTGTTTCTCATTGGAATGGATAATCAATCAATACCTGGTCCTTGACATGGCATCCACCATTCAAAAATGAATTTCCATTAGAATCATCAAAAGCTAGCACAATGGGGAAATTGAACATAGATATTGTGAAATTCGAAAGCTGATATTTCCCTTGAAGAACTTAGGAAAGACATTTCCAGTCTTGTCTAAAGCATTTGTCAGAGTCGGCATTTTATTTTAGGAATCTCCCATTTCTATAACATAGCAAAGTCGACCTTGTAATTTGTAAACCCTCAAAAGTTGGAGAGCATAGAACTGTAGTATCTAATCCACCACAATGAGACCAACACACTATTCTGCTACTAAACACACCCCCTTTGATCCACCAACCACTTTACTTTAATTACCACTTTCATCACCCATATGCCCTTTAAAGTTTAAACTGCAACATAAAGAAAAAGTCCACCCAAAATGGGTTCTTTAAGCGCAGGCATTAAGAAAGACTTGGTCAATGCTCCTCAGCAGTTTTAAAGGATCTTAATACTAGGATTAAGCCTAATCAAGAACCTCAAACAAAAGCTAAAAGGTTCAGACACAGACACAGACACAGAGAGAAAATAACTCAAAATATGGTGCGCCTTAAAGACAAATTTTGTCCAATCCTTGTCCTCGAAGTTGGGACCACTAAAATAACTTACAAAACGATTGCAATGGATATAAGCTTGAAGTAAAATTTATACTTCAAGCATCAAAAAAAGAACATCCAGAACCAAACATAAATTGCTGGAGAAAAAAGACCAAGACATCAAGAACAAATTCAGCATCGATACAAGGCAAAGTTCATCAAACAATGACAACTTTAAGTATCACCCACCGGCCACCACACACCCAGTGTTCTAAAAATCCCCGCCTAAGCGTTGGGCGGTCATCTAACGCCTCAATTTGGATGGACGCCTAGGCAGAACCGTACCTCAATTTTAAAGCTCTACAATACTTGAAATAAATATTTTAAGCCTTAAAAGATGTTTTTATTGGTAATTTTTCATGTAAATTTTTAAAAAAAACTACATCTACTATATGCTTGTATAATATAACAATCATGTATACAAAAATATATAAATACAACCACCTAAGAAAACGCTTAGTCCGCCTAGGAGAACGCCTAGCCGCCGCCTAGGCATTAGCCGCCCCCTCCACCTAACGACTTTTAAAACACTGCACACACCGAAGAAAATATTTTTTTTCTTTGGAAATATTGAGATTAAATCATGTATTGATTCCCCTCATTAAAGTTTAGGGAACAAGCATATTTACCTAAAAAGCAACATACATAACTATAATATTCTATGTAACACCAACGTGGCAATCAGATTGTAAACCTCTTAAAATTCTCTAATCACAAATTAGCATTCAATATTTCGTTATAGTAACACTATTCACACCATGTCAAACAATTTACTCTTGAATAACTCCATCACTCATGAATTGATAAATCATTTCTTTTTACCTTTAAGATGCTTCATAGCAGATGTAGTAACATTCAAGATCATGAAAGAGGTAGTAACATTACTTGAAATCTGGTTTTGTTTTTGTACAAGAACCTTGAAGCTAAGAGGTAAATGCAGCATGACATGAACCACACAAGTTTTACACAGATGGATACTTCTAACACTACAGAGCAAGGAAGGTCACAGCTTTCAACCAGGCCCCTTCTGACAATTTCCCATTGGTGCAAGGTGACTAAAAGCCTCACAAGCATCCCAAACAAGAGAAATAAGCACTGATTTAGTAAAAAGAAAAAGAAAAAAAGAAATGTGCAGTGTCAAACGAGTAATTCTAGCAATCCCATTTGAAAGCTCAAAAATCGACGAATCCTTATTACACCAGTTACTTGACATTATTCAACACCATGGTGGTCCCATTTTGTACGCTTAGTAAAACCCTTTTAAAGAGTATATTATGTATTCAAGTCGCTGCACTCCTCATCGAGATAAGCTCCTCATCATCTAATTAAGGTTTTACTGCATACTAATAAATGAGCTTGCACTAGTAATACTCATTCCGAGTGGCTGTAAAACATCTAAATATCCAGGTTGACTTGATACTAGAGGTACTTAAAGGTAGAATATAATGGACAACTACCTGTAGTAAGCAGGCATACATTTGATGTTTTAATTGATCAATAAGAAAGGGCATTTATCTAGCAAAAACTACAAATCTCAGACTGTAAAGCAACATTAAATCATACACTTTAATACCCATTTCATTTCTTATCCAAAATTAAACAAAAATCCAGTAAAAATCTCTTAATTCAAACAACATAAATCAATTCATCAACTACATATCAATTAAGAAAATTAAGAATCGGAAACAAACCCAATTCTTTCTCCTCCACCTTAAAACCGAAGCTTAGAAAAGAACCAACGATTCTTACCACTCTTGAACCTCTCCTCAAGCCTAGCCTTAGTCTCCTTGGCGGCAGTCACCTTCTTGTCACGCGACTGAAGCGCGTCGAGAGTGACCACATCTTTGAGATCCACGTCGAGTGTGTAGCGAGTGGGCATGATGTGATTGTAGTTGACGAGCTTGATGAATGCCTTCACGCGAGACTTCTTGGCGGTCTTCTTGGCCGAGTCCTTTCGAATCACCTTCTTTGGGTATTTGGCGATGCCGGCGACGAGGCAGTGGCCGTACGGGCGGTCACGGGTTCCGTCATCGAACGACTTGATGATAACGCCTTTACGGCCAGCGAATCGTCCGTTGAGCATGACGACGGCCTTGTTTGGTTTCAAGAATTTCACCATTTTCGCTCTTGTTTGCTTTGGCCGCTCTGTATCTCAGTTCACCTAAAACCCTAGAAAAATTTCCGAAAATATATGTGATTTATAAGGTGGGGGTAAGTTGTCAAATGGTCCCTATTTGTGGCCATAATTACGTAAACACCATTTTCTTTTTCTTTTTTTCTTTTTCTTTTTTGGATTTGGAAATTCCTATTTTTAAAAAATATGAGTAAAAATAAATTTTATTTGGAAAAACTAATTAAATATTCACTGAAGTTGTCAGGTTTTACTGATTACATCATTGAACTTTTAATTTTTTAAATTACCCTTCTAAACTAATTATTATTTTAAAATTGAGTCATGTTAAAAAAAAATAAACGGACGTTAATTTTTTATCGACAAAATTAATGAATTACACACTGTAGTTGGCACGTTTTACTGATTACACCATTGAATTTTTTATTTTTTAAAATACCCCATTAAACTAATTAATATTTTAAAATTGGGTCATTTTGTTAAAAAACTTAAGCATACATTAATTTTCTATCTATGTGGCTCTAGAAAAGAAAAGAAAAAATAAAAAATAATACTTATGTGGTAAAAAATAATTAAAAACTTGAAAGTGAAAGCAAAATATTTTGGATACTCAGATCTCAGATCTTTGTCAATAAAAAAACTTACTCGCAAATGAAAAGCAATACATCAGCAGTAGAAATGAAAACGCGATAATTAGCAACAATAACATCTTGCGTCTGCCTCTGAATTATCTCCGTATCTATCCGTAAAAACTCAGACTTCTATCAAATCATAAATGCAATCCCAATAAAATCAATTTAACCAGATATTACTACCGTATGTATGTATATATATATATATACACACACACACACACACACACAGATATAGAGAGAGATTGAGGAAGGAGTGGATCTTGTGGAGGCAGTCGAGAGTAAATGAAAGGAGTTCAGAGACATAAGGCTGCTGATAATCGGATGTGAGAGGGAAAAAACCTACTGTAACACCATTTACTTCATCTGTTGTTGTTGTTGTTGGACATTCAGACTCTATTGTTATATCTAATATTGAACTTTGAAACTCAATTCAATGTTTTGGATATTCAGATCTAGGAATTTTCATAAATTTTAGAGAGAGAAAATACGCAGATCTATTTGCTTTCAAAGAAGGGGAGAAGAGAGAGATGAGAGGAAGGAAGAAAGAGAATAAATTAAATTTGTTTTTTTTTTCTTTTTTTCTTTTTCAGGTCCACGTATGATAAAAACTTAAACGATTTAACACTCGTGAGGTCTGTAATAGAATAACCCAATTTGTGACGCCCCCAAAACAGGTATACATCACCCATCTTGGGTCGCCAGATACAAGGTAATCGAATACAAATACAACTTAATTATACAACAATGTGTAAAATACTTAAAAAAACATAGTTGTGAGTTTTAATACAAATATTGTCATCTAGACAATATCCACACTCAATGGAGTCCTCATTACATTTATTATCACACTATTTCACAAAATAGTGAGGACTACTAATGCACCATCTAGGATCATCACTCTTGTTCCCATCGACTAGTCCCCCAAATTTATTCTCATTTCACTCAAGATAACGGTGAAAGAAAGGGTGAGCTCAACTATTCCAAAGAAGAAATATTATGACTAAGATAATGCGAATAATAAATTATCATTAGCCTTCAATAATGTTAAACCGAGAATATAATAGGACAACAGTTTAATTGCAATGGATCAAGCAATTCATTAGAAGAGTCAGTAAGGTATAAAATCTACTATCTTCTATGATTTAAAAGTTTTTCATCAACTTTATCACGAGACTCGACAATAAATAGAATCGAATCATCCTCGCTTTCTGACCAAGAATATTCATGTAATCATCAATGGTCATGACTATATCGAATAATCCCGGTCATAATCGTACTCAACAATTGTCCACCAATCGAACTACAGCCAATGAGGACTTTTACCACATCATTCGTCACATTACGATAATGATTATACTAGAATAATTCTTGGTCATAATCATACCAAGTCCATCTATGCACGTAAGCCAAAGATGACTTTCAACATAATATAAGCATGAGGATGATGACAATTCAATAAAACAGGTTCAAGAATAAATTTTAAAAATTTATAAGTTAATTTATTCTGAACTCAATAAAGTCCAAATTATCAACATGATACTGCATTGTGCAGTAAAATTCAAGAATGCTCAGAAGAATATTTCCATGAAAAGATACTGGATGAAGTGCAAATATCAAGGATATTCCACTAATTTCATAGAGTATAGAAGCCAAAGCTTTAACCAACTGAGTATAATATAATATATGAAACTGCAAATGAATTTTCACCCGTCATGCGGTAATCCACGTATACAGATCATTTCCATAATTTAATAAGGAATGAATACACAGGATCATTCACCATGCATGTGGTAATCCACATAGACATGTTATTTCAACAGAATAATAAAGAATGGAATAACAGAAGGATTCACCATACGTGCGATAGACTGCACCGATAGATTATTCCCAACAGAATAATAAATAATGGAACCAGGTCCGGCGTAAACTCACAGACATGATATTCTGACAAAATAATAAATAATGGAACCAGGTCTGGCGTAAATGCACAGATGTGATATTCACGTAATAATAATAAAGAATGAATATTAGAAGAATTTCACCATATACGCAGCAGATTACATAAACAAAGTTATTCCAAATGTAATAATAAAATGGAATAATGTAAGAATTTCACCAAGTATAGGGTATCCCGCGTATACAGGTTATTCAAACAGAATAATAAAGAATGGAATAACAGAAGTTTTCTTCATGAATAAGAAAGAAAGAATTGTGACAACCCGAGAATTTTGAAAATTTTGAAAATTTTTAATTATTGATTTAAGGTTCAAAATTAGAACCTAGATAGAAAATTAGTGTATGCGTTTGATATTTTTAAGATAGAATTTTGAGGATTTCAAAATTCTGTTAAGGATTTAAGTGAATTATTCAGGATTAAGTGAATACGTGATTATGTTCTGTGTATATGTGTACAGTATGTGGTTAAGGGTCAAGGGTTGACCAGATAAACGATATCTGTAACAAACCCTAATTATATATTAAGAACTTTAACGTTCGGTTAGAAAACCCTAAAGATTAACAAGAAACCCTAGAAACCGGTTCTGGAAACCCTAATTTCAGTTTCGGAAATCCGAAACCCTAATTCGGTGCATGAAACCCTAAATCGGGAACTTAATGGCGTAAGTGTAAATAATTATAGGATTAATTAGGGTTAATCTTAACAAATTGGTTACAAAAATCCTAATTCCAAATTTGAAATCCTAATTACGGATTTGAAACCCTAATTTGTAAATAGGGAAAAACCTACGTGTTAATTAAATAGTTTTAATGTTAATTAAGATATATTAATTCTAATTTTCAAGTTAAGTAATTAGAAAACCCTAATCTAATTACAAAATTTAATTTCTAATTTAGAAAAAATAATTTTCTATTAGAAACCCTAATTTAGGGTTATAAACCCCAATCCGTGATTTTGACCTTAATTGCTTAATTAGCGATTGTAATTAGGAAATACTAATCCTAATTAGTAAGATTTAAAATATGATTAAGAAATTTTAATATAATTAGAAAATGATAATTATAATTTAGAAATATTAATTTTCAATTTTTGAAAACCTAAATTGGGAATTTTAGAAATTTAATTTGGAAGTTAAGGGTTAAACCCTAAACTCTAAATTATTCCAAACCCTAAACCCTAACCCAAACCCTAAACCCTAAGAGTTTGGGACAAATGACCATGTTGCCATTAAAGCTAAAATCAAAATGACAAGAATGCCCTTTTTAAATTTTTAATTAGGTAACTTGCAATTTTGTCCAAGAACTTTAGTTGGTGAGCAAATATATTGACTTGGTGACTCTTTAAACTCCAAAAAATCAGTCTATAACATCAGCTAGGCAAGCAAAATTCATTGCATCATATTATATAAAGATATAGAGAGAGAAAAGTTACTAAAAATTGTCATTTTTGTCTCAAGCTCTCACCAACTCTCTCTCTTTTCTAAACCTCCGAAAATCACAAGTAAATCAGTCCTTAGTTGAGCCTCTAGATCACCAGGATCAGTTAAGGAAAGCTAAATCAAAGATTTGAGCAAAAAGGTATTATCCCTAAATTAATTTTTGATCTTGTATGCTAAGAGAAAAGTTGTGTTTATATGTTTAAATCAGTGATAAGAGATGTTTTATGATGATCTATGATGATCTATCATAGATCCATAGCATCAAAGTGGAGAAAAATTGAAGTTTTCAAAAATTGTTCATGAACCCTGTAGTCGACATGCATATGTCACCGCTTCTAGATCTTTCCTTGATTATGATTTTTGTTGTTTGAAGGTTTTAAACTGTAGCTTGTCATGAGGTCTTTCATCTGGAATTGGAATTACAGCCATAACAGGTCTAGATCGTACGTTATTAATGGTCAAACCCCGTTGACCGGCGTTGACTGTGACAAATCTGGGTAACCCAGAAATGGTTTACCAGCGTCTGACAACGATTTCAATCTCCCAAATCTGTCCGGTTTTACGCGTTTTGTTGTTGTTGTTGTTGTTGTTGTAATATATCTATAGCCTGGCATATGTACTGTAGGTTTATGGTTTTATATCGTGTTAATAAGCAACAGATTGAATGTAATATAAGGTCAAAGTAGCCATCCGAGTCTGACTTAGCATTTCTAGGCAAACCCAGGAACTTTCTGACAAGTTTTCTTGGCCTCTGATCTTGCCGTATTTTCATTGTTTGTCCATGTTGTTGGTTGGATCATGTATACTAACCTGCAGGATATACATCTAAGCCTTTATATTACCAAAATCATAAACCGAAATGGAAATAAGCATGGTCAAACTACGTTGACCAATCAGCCTAAAGAACTATCTAGAAAACCCAGAAAGTTCAAGACCCGATTCCTGCTCACTACTTTGACCAGCTTCGATCTCTTTTATTTGTTGATGTTAAAATTATATGGTGATATGGTGTTGTTCCTTGTTATCAGTACTACAAGTTAGTCACTTTATGTAACATTAAGAAGTCCTGGAACCTTAAGATACAAGTGCTCAAAGTGAGACCCATGAACTGTTCTTCATTTCTGGGTAACCCAAAAATGAAGAACAGGTCTGACATGATAAAACATTGCAGATTAAGGCGAATACGTCGGATACAAGGAAAGGTCCAAGACACTTCCAGCTTTAGTATACGCGTGCAGTAGATTTGTAATTGTGTTGTATCTAATGTTATTGTAAGTCAAGTAAGTTATGAATGTGATTAAGTTAAGGTTACTCGACCTTGGGGAATAGTGTGTAATGTAATGTATAAACAATTTATGTTTATATCTTCCGCAAAAATAGTAATAGTTGTATAGAATGATCGAACTGGATCCGAGGTAATTTAGGACCTGGATTCGGGGCCCTCACAAGAATACCCCTTACGAGTACAACAAATAATATTCCCTACCTTAGAAGAAACTGGATATTGGAGTAGTGAAGCAGCAAAATATTTTTCTTCTTTCTCTCTATAGTTTTCTCTCTAGAGTTTCAAAGTTGAATTCGTAAGAAATAATGAAGGAATGAGCTTCTATTTATAGGAGAATGGACTGAATAGTAACTAATTCATGAACGATCCAGATTGATTTACTTTTATATCTTTAACCAACTGTCTGAAAAATTAGCACATCTCCTCATGGAATAATATTGTACCCAAAAATGATTTGGACCGAAAAGAAATATATCTTACGGGTGAATAGTACCCCGTGAATAATAACTCATGAATAGTAACTCATGAATAGTAACTCGTGAATAGTAACTCATGAATAGTAACTCGTGAATAGTACTCTGACACGAAAAGTACCCCAAATACCCGATTGAACAATATAACCTCCAGACATCAATTATTATCGAAACAAATGTCAATTTCTACTAACACAAATAATTCCAACACAATGGAACTATAACATTCATCTTTAATCAACACGAACTTATTCATCATTAATATTATAATTCACAATATTTAACAACCAGATCGTTCCCGGGAAAGAGGGGGCTTTCCGATAAGGATTTCTCCTTATTGGCGCGCAATTAGGTGACCAAACCTCTCCTTGACAGAACTTCTAAACATTGTCAATATTGTAAATAATAATATGAATAACTTTTGTAAATCTCAATTATTGATTTAATAATATAAAATATTATGCAAATGATATCGTGATAATAATTGAATCAATAATATGAGAGATATGATGCAAAGCAATTCATGTAGCAATAATTGAGTATAATCGAGTGACTTCTCACGTAAGCATCAATAATCAATCTGGTGTGCTACTATGCAACCACGCCAGACATCGCACTTTTACTACCGAAGTAGGTCAACGACTTTACTCAGTAACACCTCCGCCGTTATTTTTATAGAAAGATATTTTTGTCGTTTTCTAACTACGACAATACTTCCGTTATGGGGTCCACCAATGATTGCCGTCGTACAATATTCCCTGTTAAAATGAATATTCTCCGACCAATCGAATATTATACAACAACTTGCGTACTTTGAAAAATTTGTAAATATTACCCACAACTATAACATTATATCAAATCCACACCATAATAATAAAAAATTATTTCGAGAAAATTAAATCTTTATTCATAAAATCTGGGGTCTCACAATCTCCCCTCCTTATGAAATTTCTCCCTCGAAATTTACGTACGTACTTGGTATGCCGAACAGGTGAGGATACCTTGACTTCACTTCAAATTCTAACTCTTGAGGTATAACCTTTGAGCGTCGAATATGATCTTTCTTATCCAAGATGTTAACACGTATCTCCTCATACATTAAATCTTCTGCTATCTCGTCCGATTCTAAATTAATAATGTGGTTCGGGTCGACCACATATTTACGTAACATTGATACATTAAAAACGTTATGAACACGTGACATACTTGGCGGTACGATTATTATCGTGTTGTTGGTCGTTACCTTTTGGTTGTGCTGAATCATTATCGCGCTCCAATAATCGGAGCCCTATTCACAACATCCGAATATAAACAAAGTTTGTGAGAAATAAGATATTGACGTATCTCCGGCTTTTTAAACCTCTTAAAAATATCCGCATCATTCTCTTCATTATCAACCAAGTGGGACCTTAAATCGGGACAACTCGTGCAAACTTGGCTTCGTCTTTGCGACACTGGCCATGTTGTTTTGCTCAACTTGATAAATTCTACCTCCTTCATGTGACGAATGCTTTCGGAAAGTACTTATCATTGAACGACTCTTGGAACTTCTCTCAAGACATCTTGAGCCAAGGCGTCAGTTTGGTACGCTTTTCTGATTCCCACCAATAATCGCTTCTTCACGCAACATAAAGGTGGCAAAGAGAACCTTTTGCTCCTCGGAGCATCCCAAGACATCAAATATCTTGGTGATCTGCTTTAACCACGTCTCGCTTTTTAAGTGGTTCGGCTTTCCCAAAAACTCTGGTGGTCCCGGCTCCTGAACTCGCTTAGCGGTGATTGGGCCACCGTGGGTTGCCATTGTTTCCACTGCATTATGAATAGGAGTCTCTTCTTTTCGATGTTGTATGAATTGCATAAAGCCTCTAAACATCTCATCGTTCATCATTTTATCTGTTATTGTTTACACGAGGATTATTATCTTCTGTTGCACATTATTATCCTCGGATATTGATCGTTGGTGACTCAACGGTCTCATGTGCTTCATTGCTTATCCCAACATTTTGGATGCCATTTTCAAACACCGCCACAAAACAAGGGTTAATTAACATGTCACATATTATCCATATACTCGACCCACCAATTAAATACCAAATAAACTTAGGTAGGTCATACAAGTGAAGAATTCGTCTCTCTCCCTCCTAGTTCTTGTCTCACATCTCGGTACCGGGGGATCATATCCCTAAGCTTTGATACCAACAAATGACGCCCTAAAAGCAGTATACATCACCTATCTTGGGTCGCCAGATACAAGGTAATGAATACAAATACAACTTAATTATACAACGAATGTGGTAAAATACGACAAAACATAGTGTGAGTTTTAATACAAATATTGTCATCTAGACAATATCCACACTCAATGGAGTCCTCATTACATTTATTATCACACTATTTCACGAGAATAGTGAGGACTACTAATGCACCATCTAGGATCATCACTGTTCTCCCGACTAGTCCCGCCCACGTTCTCATTTCACGAAGAGAGAATAAAGAAAGAAAGGTGAGCTCAACTAGCCCAAGAAGAAATATTACGACTAAGATAATGCAAAATAAATTATTATTAGCCTTCAATAATGTTAAACTGATAGAATATAATAGACAACAAGTTTAACTGCAGCGGATCAAACAATCCATTAGAAGAGTCAAGTAAGGTATAAAATCTACTATCTTCTATGATTTAAAAGTTTTCATCAACTTTATCATTTGAGACTCGACTTAATAAATAAAATCGAATCATCCTCGCACTTTCGACCAAGGATATTCATGTAATCATCAATGGTCAGTGACTATACCGAATAATCCCTGGTCATAATCGTATTCAACAACTTGTCCACCATTTGAACTACGTGCCAATGAGGACTTTTACCACATCATTCGTCGTTACATTACTAGTAATGATTATACCGAATAATCCACGGTCATAATCATACCAAGTCCATCTACGCACGTAAGCCAAAGATGAATTTCAACATAATATAAGCATGAGGATGATGACAATTCAATAAAACAGGTTCAAGAATAAATTTTAAAGATTTATAAGTTAATTTATCCTGAACTCAATAAAGTCCAAATTGTCAACATGAAACTGCTTTGTGCAGTAAAATTCAAGAATGCTCAGAAGAATATTTCCATGAACAGATACTGGATGAAGCACAAATATCAAGGATATTCCACTAATTTCATAGAGTATAGAAGTCAAAGCTTTAACCAATTGAGTATAATATAATATATGAAACTGCAAATGGATTTTCACCCGCCATGCGGTAATCCACGTATACAGATCATTTCCATAATTTAATAAGGAATGAATACACAGGATCATTCAACATGCATGTGGTAATCCACATAGGCAAAAGTTATTTCAACGTAATAATAAAGAATGGAATAATGAAGGATTCACCATACGCATGCGATAGAGCATGACCGACAAAGTTATTCTGTGTCCCACAGAAACGCATGCATGTGATATTCCACAAAATAATAAAGAACGAAATATTAGAAGAATTTCACCATGTATGCGATACAGCATAAACAAAGTTATTCAACAAAATAATAAGAATGGAATAATGAAGAATTTCACCAAGTATATAGGGTATCCCACAGATACACGAGTTATTCCAATGAGAATAATAAAGAATGGAATAATGAAGTTCTTTTCATGAATAAGAAAGAAAGAATACCCCCCTTTACAGTACAACAAATAATATTCCCTACCTTAGAAGAAACTAGATATTGGAGTAGTGAAGTAGCAGAATATTTTTCTTCTTTCTCTCTATAGTTTTACTCTCTAGAGTTTCAGTGAATTCGTAAGAAATAATGAAGGAATGAGCTTCTATTTATAGGAGAATGGACTGAATAGTAACTAATTCATGAATGATCCAGATTGATTTACTTTTATATCTTCAACCAACGGTCTGAAAAATTAGCACATCTCCTCATGGAATAATATTGTACCCAAAAATGATTTGGACCAAAAAGAAATATATCTTAAGGGTGAATAGTATCCCGTGAATAGTAACTTATGAATAGTAACTCGTGAATAGTACTCCGACACGAAAAGTTCCTCGAATACCCGATTGAACAATATAACCTCCAGACATCAATTATTATCGAACAAATGTCAATTTCTACTAACACAAATAATTCCAACACAATGGAACTATAACATTCATCTTTAATCAACACGAACTTATTCATCATTAATATTATAATTCACAATATTTAACAACCAGATCGTTCCCAGGAAAGAAGGGGCTTTCCGATAAGGATTTCTCCTTATTGGCGCGCAATTAGGTGACCAAACCTCTCCTTGACAGAACTTCTAGACATTATCAATATTGTAAATAATAATATGAATAACTTTGCCGTCTCAATTATTGATTTAATAATATAACATAATATGCAGATGATACCGTAACAATAATTGAATCAATAATATGAGAGATATGATGCAAAGAATTATTGTAATAATAATTGAGTATAATCGGTGACTTCACGTAAGCATCAATAATCAATACTGTGTGCTCTTATTAACAACAACGTAGACATTGTTTGTGACGCCCCCAAAACAGGTATACATCACCTATTCTAAGTTGCCAAATACATGGTACATAATACAAATACAACTTAATTATACAACTGTCGTGCAAAGTACGACAAAACATAAGCTGTGAGTTTTAATACAAATATTGTCGTCTAGACAATATACAAACTCAAATTCAATATTATTACATTTATTTTCCCACTTTATATCCTTTGAATAGTGAGGACTACTAATGCTATTATCCTGTCTGCATCACTTGGATTCCACGACTAGTCCTGCGCCACGTTCTCATTTCTGAAAAAGAACAATGAAAGTAAAAGGGTGAGCTCAACTAGCCCAGTAGGAAATATTATGACTAAGATAATGCATAATATATTATCGTTAGCCTTCAACAGTGTTAAACTGATATAATATAACAACCATCAAGTTTAACTGTAGCGGCACAAGCAATCCATTAAAAGAGTCAAGTAGAGAATAAAATCTACTATCTTTTATGATTTAAAAGGTTTTTCATACTTTTATCGCTGGGACTCAGCTTAATAAATAATCCACATCACCGAATCACCCCTGTACTACGGCCAAGGATATTCTTTAGTATCACGACCACAATTATCCATGCACTACGGGCCAAGAATATTTGTGTATTCATTAATGGTCATGATCGTGACAACAACTGTCCATCAATGCACTACGGGCCAATGAGGACTTCTACCACATCATTTGTAACATTACGGTTATGATTACACCGAAAAATCTCTAGTCATAATCATATCAAGTCCATCTATGCACTACAGGCCACAAATGACTTTCAACAAAATATAAACATGAGGATGATGACAATGATATAAGAATTCAATAAAACAAGTTCAAGAATTATTTTATCCAGGAATCAATAACGTCCAAATTGTCAACATAATACTACTTTGTGGAGTAAAATTTAAGAATGCTCAGAAGAATATTTCAATGAAAAGATACTGGATGAAGCGCAAATATCAAGGATATTCCACTAATTTCATGGAGTATAGAAGTCAAAACTTTAACCAATTGAGTATAACAAGGAATGGAATAACAAAAGAAATCACCAGGCATGCAATAGACCGCATAGGCAGGTTATTCCAACAGAATAATAAATAACGGAATCAGGTCCGGCGTAAAAGCGTCACAGTACGAGGATATTCCAACGAGAATAATAAAAGGCGGAATCAGTCCAAAGCAAAAACGCATGAGCGAGGATATTCAACGAATAATAATAAAGAGCGGAACCGAGTCCGGCGTAGAACGCATGCATGGATGTTCCAAATGAATGATAAATAATGGAACCGGTCCCGGCGTAAGCGCTTGCAGACAGGATGTTCCAAATGAATGATAAAGAATGGAATAATAGAAGAATTTCACCAAGTATAGGGTAGCCAGCGTATCTGAGTTATTCGATATAATAATAAAGAATGGAATAATGAAGTTCTCTTCATGGATAAGAAAGAAATAATATTCCCTACCTTGGAAAAAGCTGGATCTTTGGAATAGTGAGGTAGCAGACTTCTCTTCTTCTTTCTCTCTATAATTTCTCTCTATAATAATCGCTCTAAAGCTTTTGTGAATTGGTGAGAAATGAAAGAAGAATGAGCTTCTATTTATAGGAAAATATAGTTTCGATAATTGACGTTTTGGGGCTCAAAAATTACTGAGACAATACCTCCAACTTTTCTTTCATTTTTAATTTAGTCCACGCAAGTATTATCAAACTTGCACCACCTCCCTAATAGTAAATAATGTGAATCAATAGTTCAATCATGTGAATCAATAGTATAATCATGTAAAAATACGAATTACAAGTATAGTACCTCCATCTATACCTCCATTTTAACTTAGTCATGCAAGTATTATCAATCTTGCACCAACTCCCCTAATAGTAAATAATGTGATTCAATAGTACACACATGTGAACAAATAGTTATATAAGCATGTGAATTAGTAGCAATTAATTGCTCATTTATCCAGATAAATTACCCGATTTATCAATATAACCCTAGACATCAATTATCATCGGAATAGATGTCGATTTCCACTAACACTAATAATCCTAACACAATGGAACTATCAAAATTCATTTCTAATCAACTAACTTATTCATCATTAATATTATAACTCACAATATTTAACAACCAGTGTCGTTCCCGAGAAAGAGGGGATTTTCGATAAGATTTTTCTCCTTATTGGCGCGCAATTAGGTGACCAAACCTCTCCTTGACAAAACTTCTAAACATTGTCAATATTGTAAATAATAATATGAATAACTTTGTCGTCTCAATTATTGATTTAATAATATAAAATATTATGCAAATGATCTTGTGATAATAATTGAATCAATAATATGAGAGATATGATCAAAGCAATTATCGTAGCAATAATTGAGTATAACCGGTGACTTCTCACGTAAGCATCAATAATCAATACCGTAGTGGCTACTATGCAACCAGCGCCATTCATGTACTTTTACTACTGAAAGTAGTTCAGCGACTTTTAACGGTAACACCTCGTAAGTTATTTTTATAGAAAGATATTTTTGTCGCTTTTCTAACTACGACAATACTTGAGATTATAGGGTCCACCAATGATTGGTAAATCTAATATTCCTGTTAAAATGAATATTCTCAGACCAATCAATATTATACAACAACTTGCGTACTTTGAAAAATTTGTAAATATTACCACAACTATAACATTATATCAAATCCACACCATAATAATAAAAATTATTTCGAGAAAATTAAATCTTTATTCATAAAATCTGGGTCTCACAATCTCCCTCCTTATGAAATTTCTCCCTCGAAATTTACGACATTTACTGGTATCTTAGAAACGGTGAGGATACCTTGACTTCACTTCAAATTCTAACTCTTGAGGTATAACCTTTGAGCGTCGAATATGATCTTTCTTATCCAAGATGTTAACACGTATCTCCTCATACATTAAATCTTCTGCTATCTCGTCCGATTCTAAATTAATAATGTGGTTCAGGTCGACCACATATTTACGTAACATTGATACGTTAAAAACGTTATGAACACGTGATATACTTGGCGGCAAAACGAGTCTATAGGCCACAGTTCTTACTTGATCAAGGATTTCAAATGGGCCAATAAAATCGAGGGTTGAGATTTCCTCTCTTCATCGATTCTTGCTTCTAGAATAACGCCCTCTTGAACCCTTTCTTCAAATTCATCAGATTCGGGTGTGTAGCTTGAGCGGCTTTAACTTTATCGATTAATGTCTATCCTATTCGTATATTTGTTATCTTCACCTGGGTCCCTAGAGTCTTTAACTCTATCTTCATCATTTGTAAGTTATACGAGATGGGTCTTTGTGTTAACAACACCGCACTCGTAAACGCATATGATCTTCTACTCAACGCGTCAGCTACCACGTTTGTTTTTCCCACGATGGTATTGAATGATATGATCATAATCTTCAACAGCTCGAGCCAACGTCTTTGGCACATTACACGTTCGCTTTAGTTGAATAAATGTTTAAGGGTTCTTAAAAATGGGTTTTGTACTAGGGTCAATACAAAATTTGATTTCACGCTCTAGGGGTAGGCTAAGAAGTCTTCAAGAATACGTCAGGAAATTTATTAACAATAGAAATACCATTCAAAACTGTGACTCTCATCCAAGACTTGGATAACACGTCACATTGATACCTATCAACTTTCCATCGTCATTCACGACGTTGCCTACAGAAAGTTTGGCTTCAGTGCATTCCACACAAGAAAGTCAACAACGAAAGGATCGGGGCTCTTTATTTATGGCTTGATATTACAATGATTGACTTTAGTGGTTTGGTTACTTTGAATTCGCATAACAGGTTGGTTAGGAGTATGAAAGCTAACAACCTTACGAAAAGCATGATGAGTAGTTAACCAATCGTTTCCAAAAATCACATCAAAGGCAAGTATTTTCAAAGAGATAAGATCGACAGGTAACGTGAAAGTGTTGATTTAAACAAGATTTATAAATAGTGGAGGTAACGAAGGTTTCTACTATCGAAGTTTCAACCAATAAGTCAAAGTCTAATTTCTCCGAAGTCAAATTTAAACGTTGAGCGCAAGCAAGAGAGATAAAAGAATGGGTAGAACCAGGTATCAAATAAGGTATAGACTTCCAGAAAAATTATAATTAACTAACCTGCTAACTAACCGTTCGGGTTACTCGCTTTTGAAGTCTAAAACGCTCTTCTTGAAACCACCGACTTTATTTTGTCCGTATCCGCCTTTGGTGCCACCTTCCCAGCTGAACTTGACTTTGGTGCATGACAAAATCGGGCTAAGTGACCTTCTATTCCACAATTATAACATGCTTTGGACTGCATCACATAGTTTGGACAGATGTGTCCCTCCCCTCCGCATTTGTAACATCTGATGGCGATCGTTCTCTTTCTTAACAACAAAGTCTTTGGTCGACGTCTTTCCATTATTATTGAATCTCCTCTTCTTGAAATTTCCACTCCTATTATCTTGGCCATGATTACCACCGAAGTGGTTACCATTCTTGGCGTGATAATTTCCCCCACGATGGTTATCATTGTTCCGATGGCCGTTGCCACCGGTACGATTATTATCGTGTTGTTGGTCGTTACCTTTTGGTTGTGCTGAATCATTATCGCGCTCCAATAACTGAGCCCTATTCACAACATCTGAATATAAACAAAGTTTGTGAGAAATAAGATATTGACGTATCTCCGGCTTTAAACCTCTTAAAAATATCCGCATCATTCTCTCTTCATTATCAACCAAGTGGGACGCAAATCGGGACAACTCGGCAAACTTGGCCCGTCTTTGATGACACGGTCATGTTGTTTTGCTCCAACTTGATAAATTCTACCTCCTTCATGTGACGAATGCTTTCGGGAAAGTACTTATCATTGAACAGCTCTTGGAACTTCTCTCAAGACATCTTGAGTGCGTCAGGCTGGGTACGTTTTATAGATTCCCACCAATAATCTACTTCTTCACGCAACATAAAGGTGGCAAAGAGAACCTTTTGCTCCTCGGAGCATCCCAAGACATCAAATATCTTGGTGATCTGCTTTAACCACGTCTCCGCCTTAAGTGGTTCTGGCTTTCCAAAAAACTCTGGTGGTCCCAGCTCCTTGAACTGCTTAGCGGTGACCGACCGTGGGTTGCCATTGTTTCCACCTGCATTATGAATAGGAGTCTCTTTTGCCTGATGTTGCATGAATTGCATAAAGCCTCTAAACATCTCATCGTTCATCATTTTATCGGTGTTATTGTTTACCTGAGGATTATTATCTTCCTGTTGCACATTATCCTGGATATTAATCGTTGGTGACTCAACGGTCTCATGTGCTTCATTGCTTATCCCAACATTTTTGGATGCCATTTTCAAATACTGCCACAAAACAAGGGTTAATTAACATGTCACATATTATCCATATACTCTGACCGACCAATTAAATACCAAATAAACTTAGGTAGGTCATACTAGCGAAGGAATTCCCCGTCTCTCCCCTCCTAGTTCTTGTCTCACATCTCAGCCAGGGATCATATCCCTAAGCTTTGATACCAACAAATGATTTGGCCATTTAAAGCATGTATACATCACCTATCTTGGGTCGCCAGATACAAGGTAATGAATACAAATACAACTTAATTATACAACAGTCGTGTAAAATACGACAAAACATAGGCTGTGAGTTTTAATACAAATATTGTCATCTAGACAATATCCACACTCAATGGAGTCCTCATTACATTTATTATCACACTATTTCACAGAATAGTGAGGACTACTAATGCACCATCTAGGATCATCACTCTGTTCCCCGACTAGTCCCAGCTACGTTCTCATTTCCTGAAGAGAACAGTGAAAGAAAGGGTGAGCTCAACTAGCCCAGTAAGAAATATTACGACTAAGATAATGCAAAATAAATTATTATTAGCCTTCAATAATGTTAAACTGATAGAATATAATAGACAACAAGTTTAACTGCAGCGGATCAAACAATCCATTAGAAGAGTCAAGTAAGGTATAAAATCTACTATCTTCTATGATTTAAAAGTTTTCATCAACTTTATCATTTGAGACTCGACAATAAATAAAATCGAATCATCCGCCTTTTCGACCAAGGATATTCATGTAATCATCAATGGTCATGACTATACCGAATAATCCCTGGTCATAATCGTACCAACAACTGTCCACCACTGAACTACAGGCCAATGAGGACTTTTACCACATCATTCGTCACATTACGGTAATGATTATACCGAATAATCCCTGGTCATAATCATACCAAGTCCATCTATGCACGTAAGCCAAAGATGAATTTCAACATAATATAAGCATGAGGATGATGACAATTCAATAAAACAGGTTCAAGAATAAATTTTAAAGATTTATAAGTTAATTTATCCTGAACTCAATAAAGTCCAAATTGTCAACATGAAACTGCTTTGTGCAGTAAAATTCAAGAATGCTCAGAAGAATATTTCCATGAACAGATACTGGATGAAGCACAAATATCAAGGATATTCCACTAATTTCATAGAGTATAGAAGTCAAAGCTTTAACCAATTGAGTATAATATAATATATGAAACTGCAAATGGATTTTCACCCGCCATGCGGTAATCCACGTATACAGATCATTTCCATAATTTAATAAGGAATGAATACAGGATCGTTTCAACATGCATGTGGTAATCCACATAGAGCATGAGTTATTTCAACGAATAATAAAGAATGGAATAAATGAAGGATTCACCATAACGATGCGATGAATCGACCGACATGTGAGTTATTCGTGTCCCAAAGAAGCGCACGCAGACGAGGATATTCCGACAAAATAATAAAGAACGAAATATTAGAAGAATTTCACTATGTATGCGGTACTTCGCATAAACAGGTTATTCCAACAAAATAATAAGAATGGAATAACAGAAGAATTTCACCAAGTATAGGGTATCCCGCGTATACAGGTTATTCCAACAGAATAATAAAGAATGGAATAACAGAAGTTCTTTTCATGAATAAGAAAGAAAGAATACCCCTTACGAGTACAACAAATAATATTCCCTACCTTAGAAGAAACTAGATATTGGAGTAGTGAAGTAGCAGAATATTTTTCTTCTTTCTCTCTATAGTTTTTCTCTCTAGAGTTTCAGTGAATTCATAAGAAATAATGAAGGAATGAGCTTCTATTTATAGGAGAATGGACTGAATAGTAACTAATTCATGAATGATCCAGATTGATTTACTTTTATATCTTCAACCAACGGTCTGAAAAATTAGCACATCTCCTCATGGAATAATATTGTACCCAAAAATGATTTGGACCAAAAAGAAATATATCTTAAGGGTGAATAGTATCCCGTGAATAGTAACTTATGAATAGTAACTCGTGAATAGTACTCCGACACGAAAAGTTCCTCGAATACCCGATTGAACAATATAACCTCCAGACATCAATTATTATCGAAACAAATGTCAATTTCTACTAACACAAATAATTCCAACACAATGGAACTATAACATTCATCTTTAATCAACACGAACTTATTCATCATTAATATTATAATTCACAATATTTAACAACCAGATCGTTCCCAGGAAAGAAGGGCTTTAGATAAGGATTTCTCCTTATGGTAGCGCAATTAGGTGACCAAACCTCTCCTTGACAGAACTTCTAGACATTGTCAATATTGTAAATAATAATATGAATAACTTTGCCGTCTCAATTATTGATTTAATAATATAACATAATATGCAGATGATACCGTAACAATAATTGAATCAATAATATGAGAGATATGATGCAGCAATTACTGTAACAATAATTGAGTATAACTGAGTGAATTCTTACGTAAGCATCAATAATCAATACTGTGTGCTACTATGCAACAACGCGTATTACTGTTGTGACGCCCCCAAAACAGGTATACATCACCTATTCTAAGTTGCCAAATACATGGTACATAATACAAATACAACTTAATTATACAACCTGTCGATGCAAAAAATACGACAAAAACATAAGTCGTGAGTTTTAATACAAATATTGTCGTCTAGACAATATACAAACTCAAATTCAATATTATTACATTTATTTTCCCACTATATCATTTGAATAGTGAGGGACTACTAATGCTATTATCCGTTACATCACCTTGGTTCTCACGACTAGTCCCTGCTACGTTCTCATTTCCTGAAAAGAACAATGAAAGTAAAAGGGTGAGCTCAACTAGCCCAGTAGGAAATATTATGACTAAGATAATGCATAATATATTATCGTTAGCCTTCAACAGTGTTAAACTGATATAATATAACAACCATCAAGTTTAACTGTAGCGGCACAAGCAATCCATTAAAAGAGTCAAGTAGAGAATAAAATCTACTATCTTTTATGATTTAAAAGGTTTTTCATACTTTTATCGCTGGGACTCAGCTTAATAAATAATCCACATCACCGAATCACCCCTGTACTACGGCCAAGGATATTCTTTAGTATCACGACCACAATTATCCATGCACTACGGGCCAAGAATATTTGTGTATTCATTAATGGTCATGATCGTGCCAACAACTGTCCATCAATGCACTACGGGCCAATGAGGACTTCTACCACATCATTTGTAACATTACGGTTATGATTACACCGAAAAATCTCTAGTCATAATCATATCAAGTCCATCTACGCACTTTTCTGAAGCCACAAATGACTTTTCAACAAAATATAAACATGAGGATGATGACAATGATATAAGAATTCAATAAAACAAGTTCAAGAATTATTTTATCCAGGAATCAATAACGTCCAAATTGTCAACATAATACTACTTTGTGGAGTAAAATTTAAGAATGCTCAGAAGAATATTTCAATGAAAGATCTTTGGATGAAGCCTTAAATATCAAGGATATTCCACTAATTTCATGGAGTATAGAAGTCAAAACTTTAACCAATTGAGTATAACAAGGAATGGAATAACAAAAGAAATCACCAGCATGCAATGATAGGCGCATAGGCGAGTTATTCCAGCAGAATAATAAATAACGGAATCGGTCCGGCAGTAAAACGTATGCATGGGATATTCCAGCATGTAATAATAAAGACGGAATCAGTCCGGCAGAAAGCGCATGCATGTGAGGATATTCCAATGAGAATAATAAAGAGCGGAACCGGTCCGTGAGAACGCATGCAGACAGGATGTTCCAATGAATGATAAATAATGGAACCGGTCCGCGTAAGCGCACGCACGACGGGATGTTCCAACAGAATGATAAAGAATGGAATAATAGAAGAATTTCACCAAGTATAGGGTAGCCCGCGTATACAGGTTATTTCGATATAATAATAAAGAATGGAATAACAGAAGTTCTCTTCATGGATAAGAAAGAAATAATATTCCCTACCTTGGAAAAACTGGATACTGGAATAGTGAGGTAGCAGACTTCTCTTCTTCTTTCTCTCTATAATTTCTCTCTATAATAATCGCTCTAAAGCTTTTGTGAATTGGTGAGAAATGAAAGAAGAATGAGCTTCTATTTATAGGAAAATATAGTTTCGATAATTGCACGTTTTGGGGCTCAAAAATTACTGAGACAATACCTCCAACTTTTCTTTCATTTTTAATTTAGTCCTGCAAGTATTATCAAACTTGCACCACCTCCCCTAATAGTAAATAATGTGAATCAATAGTTCAATCATGTGAATCAATAGTATAATCATGTAAAAAATACGAATTACAGTATAGTACCTCCATCTATACCTCCATTTTTAACTTAGTCATGCAAGTATTATCAATCTTGCACCAACTCCCCTAATAGTAAATAATGTGATTCAATAGTACACACATGTGAACAAATAGTTATATAAGCATGTGAATTAGTAGCAATTAATTGCTCATTTATCCGATAAATTACCCGATTTATCAATATAACCCCTAGACATCAATTATCATCGGAATAGATGTCGATTTCCACTAACACTAATAATCCTAACACAATGGAACTATCAAAATTCATTTCTAATCAACACAACTTATTCATCATTAATATTATAACTCACAATATTTAACAACCAGGTCGTTCCCAGGAAAGAGGGGGATTTTCGATAAGGATTTCTCTTTATTGGCGCGCAATTAGGTGACCAAACCTCTCCTTGACAAAACTTCTAAACATTGTCAATATTGTAAATAATAATATGAATAACTTTGTCGTCTCAATTATTGATTTAATAATATAAAATATTATGCAAATGATACTGTGATAATAATTGAATCAATAATATGAGAGATATGATGCAACAATTCATTGTAAGTAATAATTGAGTATAACCGGTGACTTCTCACGTAAGCATCAATAATCAATACCGTGCTGCTATGCAACCACGCCAGACATCGCATTACTTTTAACATCGGGTGTTTCAATAGTTAAGCAGTTAAAACTTCCGCCGTTATTTTCATAAAGTATTTTTTGTCGTTTTCTCAATCAAACAATAATAATTCCGTTAATATGGGTCCACCAATGATTATGCCATTGTACTAATATTCCTGTTAAAAGTAATATTCCCCGAACCAATCGAATATTATATAACAACTTGCGTGACTTTTGAAAAATTTGTAAATATTACATAACTATAACATTATATCAAATCCACACCATAATATTCAAAAATATATTTCGAGAAAATTTAATCTTTATTCAAAAAGTTGGGGTCTTACAACCTCCTCTTCTTATGAAATTTCATCCTCGAAATTAGGGTGCATACCTGGTATGTCGAAGAGGTAAGGATATCTTGATTTCATCTCAGATTCTAACTCCCAGGTCATTTCTTCCACATCGTGGTTTCTCCACAAAACTTTGACTTGAGGTATAACCTTGGAGCATAGAATATGATCTTTTTTATCCAAGATTTTAACAGGTGACTCTTCATACGTTAAATCTTCCTCTATCTCTTCTGGTTCTAATTCAATAATGTGGTTCGGGTCTTTCACATATTTACGTAACATAGATATGTGAAAAACGTTATGAACACGAGACATATATGGCGGTAAAGCGAGTCTATACGCCATAGTTCCTACTCGATCGAGGATTAAAAATGGGCCAATGAATCGAGGGTTGAGCTTTCCTCTCTTTCCAAATCTCGTAACTCCCTTCCATGGAGCAATACGTAATAACACATGATCTTCAATATTGAATTCCACGTCCTTTCGATGAAGATCAGCATAACTCTTTTGTCGATCTTGTGAGGTTTTTATACGTTGTCAGATCGTTTGAATCTTTTTCGTAGTCATACATACTAACTCCGGTCCCAACAACGTTGCTTCACCCACCTCATTCCAGCATACTGGAGAACGACACTTTCTTCCATACAACGCCTCAAATGGAGCCATGCCAATACTTGTTTGATAACTGTTATTGTAGGAAAACTCCACTAATGGTAGGAACTTATCCCAACTTCTCTTGAAGTCAAGGACACAGAGTCTTAATAGATCTTCAAGAGTTTGAATGGTCCTCTCTCTCCATTGCCGTCCGTCTCGAGGATGATATGCCGAAAGCTAAATCGTAAATCCGTGCCCATAGCTTTTTTGCAAACTAACCCAAAATCTTAAAGTGAATCTTGGGTCTCGATCAGAAACTATGGATACTGGCATACCATGCAGTCTTACAATCTCGTTTATGTACATACGAACAAGACGTTCAAGTGTATAAGTTTCTCGTATAGGTAGGAAATGAGCAAACTTGGTCAATCTATCAACAATGATCCAAATTTCATCTATGCCTTGAGAAACCTTGGGAAGACCAGTAACGAAATCCATGGTAATGTGTTCCCACTTCTATTCTGGAATTTCAAGTGGTTGCAATGGACCTTTTGGTACTTGATGCTCCACCTTGACTCGTTGACAAGTTAAACACCTTGAGATAAATTCTGATATCTCTCTCTTCATATTGCTCCACCAAAATGTATGTCGAAGATCACGATACATTTTGGTACTCCTAGGATGGATTGCAAATGGTGTGTTGTGCGCCTCCATCATGATTTTATACTTTAAATCAGGGTTGTTAGGAACACAAAGTCCGGAGTTGACTCAAGTATTCCTTCTTCATCGATTCTTGCCGCAAGATAGCACCTTCTTGTACTTTCTTTCTCATACGTGTCGAGAACCTGTGTCCGTAGCTTGAGCGAACTTTAACTTTATCGATTAAAAGTCGGTTCTCTCGGTATATTCGCCATCATCACATGGGTCCCTGGAGTCTTTATCTCTAACTCCATCCTTTGCAAGTCATACAAAATGGGCCTTTGCGTTGACAATATTACACTCGTACCCGCATATGATCTTCTACTCAGTGCATCAGCTACTACGTTCGCTTTTCCAGGATGGTATTGAATAGTATGATCATAATCTTTCAACAGTTCGAGCCAACGTCGTTGCCGCATGTTGATTTTCTTTTGAGTGAAGAAATATTTGAGGCTTTTATGATCCGTATAGATCTCCACTTTCTCCCATACGGTAATGCCTCCAAATTTTTAAGCATAAAAGCAGCAATTGCCAACTCTAGATCATGAGTAGGATAATTCCTCTCATATTCTTTGAGTTCTTAGTGAGGCATATAGGCTATGACTTTCCCATGTTACATGAGAACACATCCTAACCCTTTGCTCAAGCATCACTTTGTAAACCCCAACTTTTTGAATAAAGATAAATTTTCTATAAATATTATTTTGAATATTATGGAGTGAAATTGATATAATGTTATAGTTGTGGGTAATATTTATAAATTTTGCATAGTATGCAAGTTGTTATATTATATTCGATTGGTGGGGAATATTCGTTTTAGCAGGAATATTAATAACAAAGGCAATAATCATTGATGGACCCCTACAATGTAATTATTGTCGGATTAAGAAAGCGACAAAAATATTTTATGAAAATAACGGTAGAAGTTTTACAGATTAATCTTTGTTGAACTACTCGGTAGTAAAAATCTGATGAATTAATGTGGTTGTATAGTATTACGATATTGATTATTAATGCTTACGTGAGAAGTCATCTCGATTTTGTTTTATTACTTATATATATATATATATATTAGAGTTATATATATAAGATAGGTATTTATATATATATATATATATATATATATATATATATATGTATAAAGTTGTCAAGTTGACAAAGTGGGTGGAGGAAAATTTGTGTTCATGTAGGAGGAGAGAGCAGTTATTATTATTATATACATATTTAGGTTTACAATATGTGTTGATTATATATATAGATATGTTTTATAATCTTTCTCCTTTATTTTGATTGGTTGGGGCCTTGACATTTGGTAGCTTTGTTTGGTAGATTGTGGGATGATTTTCAAACCTAGACATTCATTGGACAACTCTTTGAAAAATGAATACTGATATGTTGTTGTGATGTTCCGTCTGTGATTTAAAAAATATATATATAAAATGTTGCGTCCGTTTCTTAACAGTACACCTTCAATTCTCCTATAAATAGAAGCTCATTCCTTCATTATTTTCTTACGAATTAACTGAGAGAGAAAATTATAGAGAGAAAGAAGAAGAGTTTTCTGTTACTTCACTAGTCTGATATTAAGTTTATTTTATGGTAAGGGGTGTTATTCTTTCTTATTCATGAAGAGAACTGTTGTTACTCCATTTTTCATTATTCTGTTGGAATAACCTGTATAAGCGGTCTACCCTATACTTAGTGACATTCTTTTTATTATTCCTTCTTTATTATTACATTGGAATATCACATGCTCATGCGTTTCTGGTGGGACGGATTGATTCGCCTTTATTATTATTCATTGGAATATCACATGCATGCGTTTTACACGGACTGATTAAAATCCTTATTAGTATTCTCGTTGAAATAACTTTGTCATGCTGAAGTACCGCATACATGGTGATTTACTGTTGTTATTCCATTCTTTATTATTACGTTGGAACTTCTGTTGGTGTAATTTACTTTGACACGTTCCGTTATTATTATTTTGTTGGAATAACTTGCCTATGCAAGCAATCGCATGCATGGTGATTTCTTGTTATTCCATTCTCTATTATACTCAGTTGGTTAAAGTTTAGACTTCTATACTCCATGAAATTAGTGGAATATTCTTGATATTTGCGCTTCATCCAGTATCTTTTCATTGAAATATTCTTCTAAGCATTCTTGAATTTTACTCTACAAAGCAGTATCATGTTGACAATTTGGACGTTATTAGTTCCTGGATAAATTAATTCTTGAACTTGTTTTATTACATTCTTATATCATTGTCATCATCCTCATATTTATATTTTTTGAAAGTCATCATGTGGCTGTAGTAGGTAGATGGACTTGGTATGATTATGACGAGGATTATTCGATTGTAATCATAACCGTAATGTTACAAATGATGTGGTAAAAGTCATCATTGGCCGTAGTGCATTGATGGATGATTGTTGCATGATGATCATGACCATTAATGAATACACAAATATTCTTGGCCGTAGTGCATGGATAATTGTGGTCGTGATACTAAAGAATATCCTTGGCCGTAGAGCGGGGTGATTGATGATGTGGAATATTTATTGTCGTGAGTCTCAAACGATAACGATGATGAAAAACCTTTTAAAGATAGTAGATTTTATTTTCTACTTGACTCTTTTAATGGATTGCTTGTTCCGTTGCAGTTAAACTTGATGTCTATTATAATTTATCAATTTAACATTGTTGGAGACTAATGATAATTTATTCGCATTATCTTAGTCATAATATTTCTTCTTGGGCTAGTTGAGCTCACCCTTTTCTTTCATTCTCTTCAAAAATGAGAACATAGCGAGGACTAGTCGGGAAGCGAGTGACGGTCCGGAGGATAGCATTAGTAGTCCTCATTATTCGCGTGAAATAGTATGTTAATAATTGTAATGAGGACTCCTTTTGAGTTTGTATAATCTCTAGTAGATAATAATTGTATTCAAACTCACGGTTATGTTTTGTCGATTGTACACGATAGTTGTATTAGTAAGTTGTATTTGAATTTTGTACCATGTATCCGGACGACCCAAGATGGGTGATGTATACCTAATTTTGGGGCGCCACGGTTGGTATCGTAGCTTAGGATATGATCCTTGGCTAAGATGTGAGACTAGAACTAGGAGGGGAGAGGCGGGAATTCTTTCGCTAGTATGACCTACTTAAATTTATTTTGTATTTAAATTGGTTGGTCAGAGTTTAGAGATATTATGTTACATGTCAATTAACCTTTGTTTTGTAGCAGTATCTAAAAATGACATCCGAGAATGTTGAAAATAGCAATGGAGCACAAGAGACCGTTGAGTCTCCACATATCAATAATCAAGAGAATGTGCATAAGAAAGGCGACAATCCTTATGCAAACAACAACACTGACCAAATGATGAATGATGGATTGTTCAGAGGCTTTATGCAATTCATGCAACAGCAGGCGAGAGCGGCTCCTATCCAAAATGTAGGTGGAAACACTGGAAACTCTCGGATGGTCACCGCTAAACAGTTCAAGGAGTTGGGACCACCGGAGTTTAAGGGAGAGCCAAAACCACTTATGACGGAAGCATGGATAAAGCAGATCACCAAGATATTTGATGTCTTAGATGCTCGAGGAGCAAAAGGTTCCCTTCACGCCTTTTATGTCAGCGGAGAAGGCAGACATTGGTGGGAATCCAGTAAAACGTACTCAACTTTCCGTACTAAAGATGTCTTGGGAGAAGTTCCAAGAGCTGTTCAACGACAAATATTTTCCCGAAAGTATTCATCATATGAAGGAGGTGGAGTTTATCAAATTGGAGCAAAACAATATGACCGTGACGCAATACGAGGCAAAATTTGCGGAGTTATCCCGGTTTGCGTCCCACTTGGTGGATAATGAAGAGAGAATGACACGAATGTTTTTAAGAGGTTTGAAGTCGAGAATCGTCAACATCTTATTTCTCATAAACCGTGTTTGTATTCGGATGTTGTAAATAGGGCTCGATTGGTGGAAGCGATAACGAGTCAATCAGCGTAAAACCAGAAAGAAGCGGTAGGAAAAATGATAATACCCGGAGAAGCGATCATCGAGCGGTGACAACAAGCGTGGAGGAATCAAGCGGGCGAAATGGTAACCACTTTGTGGTAATCAGGGCAAAACAATAAGAATGGACATTTCAAGAAGAGGAGATTCAACAATGATGGAAAGACGTCCGCACCGATGCAGTTGTTAAGGAAGGAGAAAGACCACCTATCATATGCTTCAAATGTGGAGGGAGGGACACATCGGTCCAAATTGCGCTGATGCGGTCAAAAGCATGTTATAATTCAGGAAGAAGGTCACTTAGCCCGATTTTGTCGCTCAATCAAGATAAATTCGGCTAGGATGGAGGCACCAAAGGCCTTCCTGTAGAAAAGTCAAAGTCTCAGAAGTGCAAGGGAGCGTTTGTTGTAACCTCCCGGAAAGAAAGGAAACCGAATGAGGTCATCACGGTAAGCTTATCATAAACTCTAGCGAAGTCTATACTTTATTTGATACCGGATCTACCCATTCTTTTATTTCTCCTAATTGCGCTCAACGATTAAATTTGACTCCGGGGAAATTAGACTTTGACTTATCTGTGGAAACTCCATTGGGAGAAACCTTCATTACATCCACGGTTTATAAGTCTTGTTTGGTTCAAGTTGGTACCCACACATTACCTGTCGATCTTATTGCATTAAAAATACTTGCATTTGATGTAATTCTAGGGATTAATTGGTTAAATACTCATCATGCAAAAATTAATTATTTTCGTAAGGTTGTTAGCTTTCATATTCCTAATCGACCTATTATGCGAATTCAAGCAACCAAACCATTAAAATCAATCACTGTCATCTCAAGCCATAAAGCTATTCGTTTATTAAAAAACGGATGTCAAGCTTTCTTAGCTCATGTGACGCCCCCAAAATAGGTCCATTCCATCCAACCCATTCTGAGTCGCCAAATACATGGTACAGAAATAACTACAATTTTATTATTACAATAGTAAAATTGTGAGTTTAAATACAGATATTGCCATCTAGACAATATCCACACGCAAATAAATCCCCATCATAATTATTGATACATTATTTTACAACAATGGTGAGGACTACTAAACAACTCTCCCTAGAACTTTCATTCCATACCCCGACTCGTACTCGCTATATTCTCGCCTCCTGAGAAGAAAAATGGAACAAAAAGGAAAATGGTGAGCTCGACTAGCCCAGTAAAGAATATTATAACTAAGATAATATACAACAAATTATCGTTAGTCTTCAACGAGGAAAAATATAATAGAATACAATAGACAACAAGTTTTAAATCAATATTCGCAATGAAATAATAATTCATTAGAAGAGTTAAGTAGAGAATGCAAACTACTATCTTCTATGTATGAATTTTAAAGTTCATCGTCTATTTTTATCCCCTGTAACATCAATCGATATATATCGGGATCAAATATTCATCCTTGCACTACTGTGCCAAGGACATTCACCCGATTGGTCATGTTCATTTAAACACTGTTCATCTTTGCACTACTGGGCCAAAGATATTCATCGAAATCATTCATCTTTGCACTACTGTGCCAAAGATATTCATCGAAATCATTCATCTTTGCACTACTGTGCCAAAGATATTCATCATAAATCATTCATCTTTGCACTCACGTGCCAAAGATATTCAATAATATCATCATTTAAGACTGAGGATGATGAAAAATATTTTTTAAAAAAACGAATCCAGTGAAACAAAATGACAAGGATTAAGGATTAAGGATTCGTACTTTGTTTTATCCACGTCAAAAAATACCTCAAAAATAATCATAGTGGTGTAAAATTTAAGAATGATCAAAACATGGATACAATCAAAGCTAGTATCCGAATAGATATTTTGGACAAAAAGAAGAAATTTCATTTTAGGTGAATAGTGCCGTATTCGTGAATAGTGTCAGATATCGTGAATAAGGTCGAGATACGTGAATAAGAAACTCAGACACCAAAAGATAGAAATTTTACAAAAATATCTTCACGCTTCGTGAATAAGACTCGTGAATAAGTAACTCGTGAATAGTAACCCCGACATGAAAAGTTCCAAATTTGATAAAAAGTTTCAACCAATATTTCAAAGATAATGATATTGAAGAAATAATATCATTTGAGAAGAAAATAACATCCCTTACCTCGAAAAAGACAAGATTTCTAGTAAACAACAGGATATAAGCTATGACTGAAACTTGCACAGTATAGCAATACTCAAAGTATACTCAAAATACTCACAAGAATACGCTCGATAATATAGAGAGAAAAAACTTGCTTTCGGTGTGATTTTCAATTCTAACCTAAGCACCTATTTATAGGAAATTGCTTAGAACACCAAAGCAGAAAATTTAATATAATAATAATATATATATATAAATTCTTACGCCCACTCTTTGAATTCTGAAAATCTGAATTCAAACCACATGCTAGACCCACTAATAACAAAAAAAACGTTTTTCATATTTTAAATATTTTAAACTTCCAAAAATCAATTATTTCGGAGCTTTGGAACTTCAATAATTCATAATAAATAGCCCTTTTATCAGAAAATTCGAATCTCGCGAGTTTTTATAGGAAATTCAATTCTCTACAACTTTACAGAAGAAAGTTTTTCCAAATTCCAAACAGAAATTGGCCGAAATCCACAAACGAGCGATTTTACAGGCTATAATCAAATTTCAGTCAATAAATGGGGTCCACCGACATGTTTAACATGTTTTAAACATTTATTACAACAAAAATACTCCTCCTCCACATATACTCATATATCCCACATTCATCATAAAAATATCATCGTTAATATATTATTAAAATAATATATTTAAATGAATTATTTTATCAGAAAAAGATAAAATATTAATTTTCAACAATTGTCACATTAAAAATTTTCTCCATCTATATCCTCATAAAATCAATATTTTCCTCATCGTATGAATCAATAATTAATTATTCACAAATAATATTACAGAATCACAATATTGACAACTGTGCGCCCTCAAGGGAAGAGGGGCTTTCAATAAGAATTTCTCCTTATTTGGCGCGCAATTAGGTGACCAAACCTCTCTTAGATGTAACTTTCTAGACATTGCCAATAATGTTATCTAATAATATTATTCGAGATAATATGAATTATTGCTTCGATAATGAAAAATCTTGTGTAATGACAATTATTGAAACAACAAAGAATATAAAATATCAACGCAAACAATTATTGAATCAATAAAATAAAATATCGAATAAAGTAATTATCGTAACCATTATTGAGTAGTGCCTTCTTACGTAAGAATCAATAATTGGTGCAATACTGGTGCTTCTTCTTGGCAATAACGCGTAGACATCGTGTGTTTTAACCAAGGGTATTCCAACAAGTGTAAATTCAGTAACAACTACTGTGATTATTTTTAAACAACTTATTTTTGTCGTTTCTTCCTCCAATCGCTTTCCGTTATGGGGCCCACATGGTCGCTGCTAGTCATCGAATATTCCCGATAAGCATTTAATATTCCACGACCAAACGAATATTCTCAATAATAATAATGAATATTATATCACCACTTGCTTATTTAAAATATTTATGCATTTTACCCATAACTAACCACATTAATCAAATCCACCCTTACTATTTCAAAATAATAAATAAAGGAAATTCCTTTTATTTAAAAAATTTTGGGGTCTTACATTTCATGTCACAGATCTAAACAAAAATACGTGATTTTGAATAATATTTCTATTGTTAATGAATTTCCGACGTATTCGAAGAACTTCCACAGCCTACCCCAGAGCGTGAAATTGAATTTTGTATCAACCTTAAACCCGGTACGAAACCCATTTCTAAAGCCCCATATCGGATGGCTCTATTGAACTTGAGGAGTTAAAGACTCATTTGTAGGAATTGTTAGACATCGGGCTTTATTCGCCCCTAGTACTTCTCCTTGGGGTGCCCTGCATTCTATTCGTGAAGAAGAAAGATGGGAGTATGCGACTTTGTATTGATTATCGGGAGTTGAATCATGTCACCATCAAAAATAGGTACCCATAAGATCGACAGGTAATGTGAGGGTACCAATTTGAACCAAACAAGACTTATAAACAGTGGATGTAATGAAGGTTTCTCCCAACGGAGTTTCAACAGATAAGTCAAAGTCTAATTTCTCCGGAGTCAAATTTAATCGTTGAGCGCAAGTAGGAGAAATAAAAGAATGGGTAGAACCGGTATCAAATAAGGTATAGACTTCGTTAGAGTTTATGATAAGCTTACCCGTGATGACCTCGTTCGGGTTCCTTGCTTTCTGGGGGGTCACAACAAATGCTCTCCATTGCACCACCGGCTTTGACTTTTCTGGGACGGCCTTTGGTGCCTCCATCATAGCTGAACTTGTCTTCGGTGAACGATAAAATCGGGCTAGGTGACCTTCTCTTCCATAATTATAACACGCTTTGGATGGCATCACACAGTTTGGACTGATATGTCCCTCCCCTCCGCATTTGAAGCATATGATAGGTGGTCGTTCTCCTTCCTTAACCACGGTTCTTTGGTCTTTGAAATCTTTCCATCATTGTTGAATCTCCTTTTCTTGAAATGTCCATTTTACTTGCTTGACCATGATTACCACCGAAGTGGTTACCATTTACGCATGTTGATTCCTCCACGTTTGTTGTCACCGCTTCGATGGACCGATACCACCGGTATTTTCATGTTGTCTCACCGCTTTCTCTTGGTTGCGTTGACTATCTTCTGCTTCCAATAATTGAGCCCTATTTACAACATCCGAGTACAAACACGCTTTATGAGAAATAAGATATCGACGTATCTCCGGTTTCAAACCTCTTAAAAATATTCGTGGTCATTCGCTATTCATTATCGACCAAATGGGATGCAAACGGGATAACTCCGCAAATTTAGCCTCGTGATTGCGACACTGCGGCCATATTGTTTTGCTCCAACTTGATAAACTCCACCTCTTTCATGTGACGAATACTTTCGGGAAAGTACTTGTCGTTGAATAGCTCTTGGAACTTCTCCTAAGACATCTTGAATGCGTCAGGCTGGGTACGTTTTACAGATTCCCACCAGTAATCTGCCTCTTCACGCAACATAAAGGTGGTGAAGGGAACCTTTTGCTCCTCGAAACATCCCAAGACATCAAATATCTTGGTGATCTGTTTTATCCACGCTTCCGCCTTAAGTGGTTTTGGATCTCCAATAAACTCGGGTGGTCCCAGCTCCTTGAACTGTTTAGCGGTGACCGCTCAAGAGTTTCCAGTGTTTCCACTTGCATTTTGAACAGGAGCCGCTCTCGCCTGATGTTGCATGAATTGCATAAAGCCTCTGAACATTCCATCGTTTATCATTTGGTCAGTGTTGTTGTTTGCATGAGGATTGTCACCTTCCTGATGCACATTATTCTGATTGTTGATTTGTGGAGACTCAACGGTCTCTTGTGCCCCATTACTATTCTCAATATTCTCTGATGCCATTTTCAAATACTGCCACAAAATAAGGGTTAATTGACATTCAACATATTATCTCTATACTCTAACCAACCAATTAAATACCAAAAAATTAGGTAGGTCATACTAGCGAAGGAATTCCCCGTCTCTCCCCTCCTAGTTCTAGTCTCACATCTTAGCCAGGGATCATATCCCTAAGCTTTGATACCAACTGTGACACCCTCAAAACAGGTATACATCACCTATTCTGAGTCGCCAAATACATGGTACAGAATAAAAATACAACTTAATTATACAACTGTCGTGCAAAGTACGACAAAACATAAGCTGTGAGTTTTAATACAAATATTGTCGTCTAGACAATATACAAACTCAAATTCAATATTATTACATTTATTTTCCCACTATTTCACTGAATAGTGAGGACTACTAATGCTATCATCCGGTTTGTCACTCCGTTCCCCGACTAGTCCCTGTTACATTCTCATTTCTTGAAGAGAACAATGAAAGTAAAAGGGTGAGCTCAACTAGCCCAGTAGGAAATATTATGACTAAGATAATGCATAATATATTATCGTTAGCCTTCAACAGTGTTAAACTGATATAATATAACAACCATCAAGTTTAATCAGAATAAGACAAGCAATCCATTAAAAGAGTCAAGTAGAGAATAAAATCTACTATCTTTTATGATTTAAAAGGTTTTTTCATACTTTTATCATTTGGGACTCAAATTTTAATAAATAATCCACATCACCGAATCACCCCTGTACTACGGCCAAGGATATTCTTTAGTATCACGACCACAATTATCCATGCACTACGGGCCAAGAATATTTGTTGTATTCATTAATGGTCATGATCATGCCAACAATCGCCCATCAATGCACTCACGGGCCAATGAGGACTTTTACCACATCATTTGTAACATTACGGTTATGATTACAAGAAAAATCTCGTCATAATCATACCAAGTCCATCTATGCACCACTTCAGCCACGATGACTTTCAACAAAATATAAACATGAGGATGATGACAATGATATAAGAATTCAATAAAACAAGTTCAAGAATTATTTTATCCAGAATCAATAACGTCAAATTGTCAACATAATACTACTTTGTGGAGTAAAATTTAAGAATGCTCGGAAGAATATTTCAATGAAAAGATACCTCAAAGCATAAATATCAAGGATATTCCACTAATTTCATGGAGTATATAAGTCAAAACTTTAACCAATTGAGTATAACAAGGAATGGAATAACAAAAGAAATCACCTGTGCATGCGATAGACCGCACGCATAAAGTTATTCCAATGTAATAATAAATAACGGAATGGTCCGGCAGAAAACGCATTGCACACGGTATATTCCAATGTAATAATAAAGGCGGAATCAGTCCCCCAGAAACGCATGCATACATATATATTCCAACGTAATAATAAAGACGGAACCGTGTCGGCGTGAGAACGCATGCATGTGATGTTCCAATGAATAATAAATAATGGAACCAGTCCCGGCAGTAAACGCATTGCATTGTGATGTTCCAACGGAATGATAAAGAATGGAATAACATAATAATTTCACCAAGTATAGGGTAGCCCGCGTATACAGGTTATTCCGATATAATAATAAAGAATGGAATAACAGAAGTTCTCTTCATGGATAAGAAAGAAATAATATTCCCTACCTTGAAAAAACTGGATAGTGGAATAGTGAGGTAGCAGACTTCTCTTCTTCTTTCTCTCTATAATTTCTCTCTATAATAATCGCTCTAAAGCTTTTGTGAATTAGTGAAAAATGAAGGAAGAATGAGCTTCTATTTATAGGAAAATATAGTTTCAATAATTGCACGTTTTGGGACTCGAAAAATTACAGTACAATACCTCCAACTTTTCTTTCATTTTTAATTTAGTCCTGCAAGTATTATCAAACTTGCACCACCTCCCCTAATAATAAATAATGTGAATCAATAGTTCAATCATGTGAATCAATAGTATAATCATGTAAAAAATACGAATTACAGTATAGTACCTCCATCTATACCTCCATTTTTAACTTAGTCATGCAAGTATTATCAATCGTGCACCAACTCCCTTAATAGTAAATAATGTGATTTAATAGTACACACATGTGAATAAATAGTTATATAAGCATGTGAATTAGTAGCAATTAATTGCTCATTTATCCGATAAATTATTCGATTTACCAATATAACCCTTAGACATCAATTATCATCGGAATAGATGTCGATTTCCACTAACACTAATAATCCTAACACAATGGAACTATCAAAATTTATTTTTTATCAACACAACTTATTCATCATTAATATTATAACTCACAATATTTAACAACTGTGTCGCTCCTGTGAAAGAGGGAGCTTTCGATAAGGATTTCTCCTTATTCATGCGTAATTAGGTGACCAAACCTCTCCCTCGATGTAACTTCTAGACATTGTCAATATTGCAAATAATAATATGAATAACTTTGTCTTCTCAATTATTAATTTAATAATATAAAATATTATGCAAATGATATCGTGACAATAATTGAATCAATAATACGAGAGATATGATGCAAAGAATTATCGTGTAGCAATAATTAAGTATAATTGAGTGACTTCTCACGTAAGCATCAATAATCAATACCGAAGTGTGCTACTATGCAACCACGCCAGACATCGCATTTTTTTAACAGGGTATTTCAAAATAGCTTAACAGTAAAACTTCCGCCATTATTTTCATAAAGTATTTTTGTCGTTTTCTCAATCCGACAATAATTCCATTGTGGGGGTCCACCAATGATTATGCCATCAGTACTGAATATTCCTCGTTAAAACGAATATTCCCCACCAATCGAATATTATATAACAACTCATGTCTTTTGCAAAATTTATAAATATTACCCACAACTATAACATTATATCAAATCCACACCATAATATTCAAAAATATATTTCGAGAAAATTTAATCTTTATTCAAAAAGTTGGGGTCTTACAACTGTACTTTTACTACCGAGTAGTTCAACAATTTTAACGGTAACACCTCCGCCGTTATTTTTATAGAAAGATATTTTTGTCGTTTTCTAACTACGACAATACTTCTGTTGTGGAGTCCACCAATGATTTCCGTCGTACAATATTCCCTGTTAAAACGAATATACCCCGACCAATCGAATATTATACAACAACTTGCATACTTTTCAAAATTTATATATATTACCCACAACTATAACATTACATCAAAGCAACACCATAATAATAAAAAAATTATTTCGAGAAAATTAAATCTTTATTCATAAAATCTGGGGTCTCACACAATTTCAAAATATTAATTAGTTTAATGGGGTAATTTAAAAAATTAAATGTTGAATGATGTAATCAATAAAACGTGCTAACTACAGTGAGTAATTCATTAGTTTTGTCGATAAAAAATTAACGTCAGTTTATTTTTTTAATGGAATGACCTAAATTCAAAATAATACTCCCTCCGTCCCAGGATAAAAGTTCTGGTGGACTTTTCACGCATATTAAGAAGATGAATGAAATGACAAAATTACCCATAATAATGTCATTAAATATGGAGAGAGAATTAGAATAAGAAAAAGAAAGTATGAGATATTTAATGCTACGGGTATAATATGAAAATATGTGTAAAAATTTGGTTATTAAAGGAAAATGAATATTTAACATGGGACAGTCCAAAATAGTAATAAGAGCTTTTATCACGGGACGAAGGAAGTAATTAGTTTAGTGGGTAATTTAAAAAATTAAAAGTTAAATAATGTAATTAGTAAAACGTGCCAACTACGATGAGTATTTGGTTTTGCCATTTCATAATCAACATCAACAATCTCTTAATTTTAATATAAACAAATTTGATTAAAAAATGACTCATTCCATTACATTACCTTTTTTATTCAATTCAATTCAATTCCTGTGTTAATTTCATTCCGTCAATTCAAACACATCATTAATGCCTAATGTTTTCCGACCCTTAACATTGTTCCCAGGGCTACTTATATATCATCATCATCATCAAGCAAAGAGGACACCTATTGCCTTGAGGTGCTGCACAATAAAAGACCAGATGATGAAATATCTTCTGCTCAAAATTCCAGGACCAAGCAACTAGTTAACTCAAGTTATTGCTGTGTTGCAAAGGTTCTACAAATGTCCTTAGTTAGTAGCAATAAGGGATGGAATAAATGTAGCTAGCACTCATTAAGTAAATGAAAGTCAAAAATCATAGCACTGGATAAAGCCTCCATAGCATTGGAAAGAAGCAAATCCTTACAATTAGTAGCAAATTCACCAAATCTTTTCCCAAGTTTGTACAACCAAATACCTAACACTTCCAGATTTTGGAATGAAAACAGAAAAGGAACCCCGTCCGTGTCTACTCTACTCATTGTAGGATTGATACCTCCTGTTCCATAACCAACACGGTATTGTGCCATTAAAACTGCAATGCCGTAATTGAGGTGCAAATCCAAATGAGCCCTTTGTATTCTTTCATCTAGCCTATCATTACTCACCCTCGATGCATTACAGAAAATGCAAGAAAAAAGACGACTATTTTAAAATAGAAACAACACAGTAGATATGGATATCCCTATTTTCCGTTCCTCCATAGTTACTGATTTACAGATACTCAACTCCGATGTAATAAACACAACAAGTTTTGGTTCTTTATCATCTTGTCTGAGCATTTCCTCTGCATACAGCTAAAATCTGCACATGTAAAACTCCAACAGCATCTTGATAGGACTAGTACTCCTAGAATTAAAAAGAAGTTGATAGGGTGACCATTATTTGAAAACTATGAAGACTCGTTCCTGCAAACATATGTCAATAAAAGTACAATGTATTAATAACAAAGAGAATATATATAGGTAAAGGAGATGTCAAAAATAATTCCTATCCCCCCTCCTTTTAAAACATGGAAACGAAAAGGAAGGATACAAAAAGGAGGCATAGACTGTAAATTTGCACGGGCTGTAAATCGCCATCGTTTCTTGCCTTGTAAATTGTTGAAGCAACAAATATCAACAATGATTTACCTTTAACTAATAAACAATTTTATTCCAAATTTAAGAAACTGGTATATGGTTACAAGTAAATACACCTTTTGTTTTAACGTAGAGACGCACATTAAATTTGTATTTATCTTCACCATACACGAACACACTACCCCATCCCCACCCCCTATTTGGTAAGAGTCTGTATAGTACATTGATGGAATATTACAATACCATGTACTACTTTAGAAATACCACTTGAGCATTAGAAATTTTACCATGATCCGGTCCTTGAAAGTTTAGCCTATTTTGTATCTTCTATTGATATTCTAGTTTCTGCAGGAACAAGTATAGTTTTGGTAAAACAGTCTTGTCACTTTTATTTTACCTCAACTAGAAGTTTTCGTATACTTCCTCATACTCACAGTTAGAGTTCTATTTGAAAGCCAAAACTTCAAAAAAAGATACATTTCCAAAGTTACTCTGATGTTATTTTACCTTACTTTTCTCGTTCTCAACTGAATTTTACAGTAATTTACTGTTCTAGGTAATACTATATTGCTACCAACATTAATGCTCACTATCTTTCTTTTAAAGTAGTATAAAGCAGGCCTCAAGAAAGAATTATCAAGAATCGTACAAAGGCTAGCACATGGAACGTGGTTTAATATTCAGAAGACAAACCAGTATATGTCCTTAATATAAAGCATGCATAGGAAGCTGAAAATGAGAAAATAAAAAAACATGAGCCATCTAGAAATAAGCAAATAATATAATTGAATAGAAGAGTTACAGTTACAGTTAGCAGTGTGCTGACTTGACTGCCCAGGTTCAATTAGACTTAACTCCATATCATGAGCCGCAGTCCAACCAGGTTCATATGTTTCAAGAAATCCAATCTTTGCCTTGTTAGGTAGATCATGGGGATGAACAAATGGCACTCCTGGTGGCCATCCGATCTCCATTCTTATATTGGCACATGGGCTATCAAGAGTGTGAATATGACTCTCACATTCCTTTAGTGTGCAGAATCTCAGCTTGATGTTCTTCTTATCAGCAATATCCTGAACCCTCTCTTTTAGAACTCTCTGTGCTTCAAGCCGTAACCTCTTGGAAGGTGGCAAAGGCTTACATCTTGAATTATTCTTCCTCCTCTTCATCAAGGGCTTCATAGATCCTGTATCAGCATTTCATCGATCCAAGGACCTGTTGTTAAAAACTTCTTACTAAGAGTTACAAGCACAGAGAAGAAGCAAGTGCAGTCAACATCGAAGTATATAACGAATAGTAAATCAAAAATTATAATGATTACATATTGATTATTGAGCATAAGTCCATGTAGGAAATATTTCTTCTTGTACTCTTCACTTAGCAAAGTAAACCTATTAAACCTCTTCAGGAATTCTGAACTAGTTTATTCTATTTTAAACATTAATACCGAAAGATACTTTTAGCAAGCCTGGCGCTAGGAATCGCTGTTGTAGATAAATCTAACATCGTGTAGGAAGAAGATTTTTGAATTGAATCTGTACAAAAGAACTTCAACATAATAAAATTGCAGTTATTTGAACTAAAAATGTTAAAACAACATCCATCCTACTGTATATTGGTGAAAATTAACTTGCCTCAAATAAATAATAACGCTAGAATGTTACTGCTCTTTTTATTTAAAATTAAGAATATTCTTTTCACAGGTTCAAGGTTTAACAATAGAAAATAGCAATGCAGAACATTGTTATTTTAAAGTATAGTTCTGTTTTATCAACAACAGTGAAGGTGGTAGCAATGTGGCCAGAGGTTCTAAACTATAACATTCACTACTTTCAGGGTATAACTCCTAGTTTTTTTTTATAGATAAAACAGGTTGGCCACAGACATAGTAATTATAGAAGAAAAGTAATAAAGGTCAGTATATATATATATATATATATATATATATATATATATGGAAATTGATGAGTGGGTTAAAAACCTACAAATTTGGTATTTCTTAGCTTAGTATATTGTTATTTCTTGAGTATTACATGTTACTTTTGATAGTTTTTGTGTTACTTTGCAGGAATGAAGGTGAGGATGGGGCTTAGGAGCTAAAAAGGAAGAAAAGCATGAAGAGTTGGACAAGCTGATGAAGTGACGCGGGGCGCGCTAGGTTTACACTGAGGTCGGCGCGGGCCGCTCTAGGTTGAGAGGAGTACACTTGCGCATGGGCAAGCAAGGGGTAGCGCCTTAGAGAAGGAATCAAGTGGCCAGCGCTGGCTGGTCCTGATTTAACTTAAAACTGATTTTGTTTCCATAATCCAGAAGTTGACTCAATTAAGGACTTTCCTTATGTAATAGGGTTTTGTTAGGGCTATAAGTATTAGTTGTTTACTTAGTTTTAAAATAACTTTTGACTACAATTCATTGAGAGCCACTTCTATTGGAGACTTGGAGATTGCATTGGAGAACATTGAAGACGGAGATTGAAGATATAAAGATTGGAGTTCCTTGACAAAGTTTTTCTTCTCCTCCTTAATTCATTATCAGTACGTGAGATGCTATTTAATTTTGATCTTCTTGTTTTTATTATTATGATGAACTAATTTCCCAATTAGGAGTACAATGGAATCTTTTGCAATTCAATAATTCGATTATCTTTATTTTCACTTGTTGATCCTATTGAATTGATTATTATATTTTGTGCTTAATCTATTAATTGTAGTGAGGAGTTAATCTGATATCTTTGATGGAATTGAAAGAGGAAATCTAAGATTAGATCTGAATATAATAAAGCATGAATTTGTTGATTCTTGTCAATGATAACATATCAGTGTATGAAACGAAAGTACTTGTATGCCATGCGTAACTATGTTAGGAGTTTATGTTTAATGAATCTGTTTTAAGTGTCTTGCACGAAAGTAGCAAAATAACTGAAATAGGTCTTTTTATTAATCATTGACAGATGTTAATAAATTGATAGGCAATCCTAGTTGGCAACTCATTTGATTAAATAAGTGGAAATATGGCAAGGAGATTATTGTAAAGCAATTAGAAAAATTGTATTCCTATGTCTTTATCATCTGGTAATCAATAATTGTTAGTTAATTGATTTTTCTTTTAATCAAAACAATTTCACAAATCAATTGGAGTAACTGTTTAAGTGAATTAGAATTGATAAAAACTTGTTAATTAGATTAGATTAAGGCTTAAATATAATTTACTACCCTAAACTATAGACCATATTCCACTTCGGTGATTCACATTTCAATTTTGTCAATTAGATGATTAAACTATTAATTTTTTCCAATTCCAACAAATTGAGTATGCCAAGTCAGAAATTGCTGACGTGGCTATTTAGGTGGGGCATACCTAAGTTGATGTGTGTAAAAAAATATTTTTTTATTTTTTAATTAAACAATTTTGATTTAATAAAGGGTAAAATAGTCACAACTCATACAATTAGACTAATTAAACAAATCAAAACTTCAAAACAATAACAATCGATCAACCCAAAGTAGATCTAAAAAAACCCCAACTCTGAGATCAAAAATTGCTATGAGATCCCAAAGCAACCAGAAGAACTGATCTCAGGCGATTGGTTCCAACGCCTCCATCCCCTTCTCCTTCTCCTTCTCCTTCTCCTTCCCTTTCTTCTCCACTTTCTGCTCCGAAAGACTATTGCAACTCTCCAAAGCCTCATCCAATTTCATCATCTAGCCCTTTCGACGCAACATAACTTCAGAATCATCATCACCTCTTCCCCTCGGAGCAAAAACGAGAAGTACTGTGAAGAGGAAGATGATGAAAATACCCTATTTACAACTGATTTTGCCAAATTTACCCTCGTTAATACAATTTCACCCTCTCCTCTTCCGCAACTTAGTTTCTCTCTCTACTCGGCACCATTCAAAGTTACCGTTTCAATACATAGCTCCCAATTCATTCACGAGTTTAAATTCATTCTCCCAAACCAACCATCGACTTTACTGATCACTAGCATAGCGGAGAAATGAGACATCAAGAACAAATACTCTAATTGCCATCTTAATCAACTCAAGCCACCTAGATCTGCATTATTTGATTCACAGAGAGAGAAAAGAGTTGCAGAAAGACCTAGATCTGTAATCATGTTCAGGCTTGGGTAAAGTGAAGAGGAAGATGATGATGATGATGATGATCTTACATTGATATGTCGAGGATTCCAAAATGATCGAGTACTTTTGGTTGGGTCGAACCAGAGAGGCAGAGAAGAAGTGATGCTCTCTGTCTCCTTTTCCTCCTTTTCCTTGATCAATGACGTTAGTGTGAAGGATAGAAGGGTCTAATTAATTTAAGATGATGAAGAGGAACATATTATCTGATAGTTTATTATTCTTATTTAGTTTTAATATTTAATATAAAGTGATTTGACAAATTTGTCCTTAATGTATAATAAATGTATAAATAGATATTAAAATAATATTTTTTTATTTACACATAAGCTTAAGTATGGCCTACCCAATTTGCCACATCAGCAATTTTTGATGTGGCAAACTCAATTTGTTGGAATTAAAAAAAATTAATAGTTCAATCATCTAATTGACAAAATTGAAAGGTGAATCACCGAAGTGGAATATGACATATAGTTTAGGGTAGTAAATTATATTTAAGCCTTAGATTAATTGTTAGTAAATGTTCCCTGTGGGTTCGACACTCTTCTTACTTCTTTATTACTTGATTGACCGTGTGCACTTGCGCGTATTTGTCATTATATAAATCGAACAACAGAAACACATACAAACAAGAAGGAACCAATGGATTTCAAGGCACCTCAAGGCCCAGACTCTGCAGGGGGAAAAAGAAGGGAAAAAGTATAAGAAAGAAAGAAAAAAAGCATTTCCAGAAAATCTTGACCTTAGGACAGTCTCAACAAATAAGGCCGAACATGGCTATTACAACCATGAATGTTGATAGGCAATTAACTACTAACATCTGGAAGCTCCATTCTAGGTTGTAACTCTACCACCTAGAAAAATGAAGAAGAAATAAAAAGCTGCAGCATTCCTATAACTTTCCTATATCTCCTCAAAGTTTTTTTCCTTATCCAATTGAGGCTCCATAGAAAAGCCATAAAACTCACGGACCATTGCTCTCCAACTACTTCTCTTCTGCGAGCCTCCACTTTTGTCTTAAAACTTCAAGCCATCAGTGAAAAAGAAAAGTTGGACTACAGTCTAACAGAGCCCATAACATCTGGGAGAGGGTGACAGCAAGATGAACTGAGAATTAATAACTTGAATACTACAAAGATTCATAGATGATTGTGTTAGGTGAAAATAGTATAAAAGAGACCATCCCATGGCCGTCTAGGAGAGGGTGACAACAGGATCAAATGATCAATTGAGAATTAACTAAGTACTTGAATATTATAAAAATTCACACAAGACTTTGTTTTAGTTACTCAAAACGGGCATGTTTGAAAAACTATCAAATATGGTGACTTTAACCATTTTCTTAAGCCAAACAAATAGTTTGACTCCTCTTCCTTCACTGGCAAAAATATTCATATGAGCAATAAAGCCTCTTAAAATGTGATTAAAAAACTAGAATGATCTAAACAGAGAACCAAGGAAGCAATAATAGTTGACAGAGCTTGGTTTAAGTATTACTAGACACTACTGATCCATAAGAGGATGCTACACTGCTGAATCATGGGATGTAACTGAATGCAGAGAAATAAAATAAAATACCACTGACCATCTTGAGCTGGAGAGAAATTGAAACTAGGGAAATTCTGCTTGTTGAAGAGCTGATCAGTAGGGTGAGATCTTTGCATGAAGTCATCAACTAGTACTGGAAGCTGGAATTGAGATTCAACTCCGTGCCCCGCCGCCCTCATTTCTGAACAATTGATACTGGTCATGGATTTAGGCATGAGTTTAAAAGAAAGCGAACATCTTCCATACATGTTACCCTGCAGATTATTAATATCTGCCCGATACAGTGCAGGGCTGACATAGCCTGCAGTAGCTTGGTACAGAGCAAGTCCAGGGTAAATAATGGCTTCTTGGGGGCCAAGATCACCATCCACAAGAACCCAGCGACCATGAAAATCTCTTACATGTAGACCCGCCTTATCTGACTTGATAAGGGATATCAGACTTTTGTCAACCTGATGCTCATCATCAGAAAACATAACCAACTGGCCATCCTCTTGGGTTGTCAAATTATGGTGTTGAGCTCCCTGAAATGATGGCCTTGAATGACAAGAAACAGACAGTACTGAGGATGATATTTCCCGGTTCCTCAAGGGAACATTATCAAGTATTTCAGTAAACGCAGAGCTTCGGAGATTTAAATAAAAGCTGATTGCGTCCAGTATATCTCTGGCTGCTTTTCCGAGTAGCACAAATATGTCTGCCAAGGCAGCAGGAGGGAA